>CM069536.1:23911824-25408491 GCA_035773235.1 Eospalax fontanierii | reverse complement strand
AGGAAGAAGAGGCAGGAGAGTCTCTGTGAGATCAAGGCCAACCTGGTCTACATAGCAAGTTCCAGTCTATAAGGGACTACAGAGAGACCCTGTCTCAAAAACAAAACAAAGCAAATAAACAAAAAGATAAACATTAAGGATTGGAGAGATAATTCAGCAGTTAAAAATACTGACTGCTCTTGCAGAGGTCCCAGGTTCGATTCTCAGCACTCACATTGGCTAACAAACATCTATGATTCTAGTTCTAGTCCCAGGGGATCCGAAGCCCTCTTCTGACCTCTGAGGATATTGCATGGCATGGGGGCATCTACCTACATGAAGCAATACATTCATATACATAAAATAAAAATAACAAATAATTTTTTTAAAGATAAGCTTTAAGCTAGGTACGGCGGCACATGCCTATAATCCTAGCACTTGGGATGTAGAAGCAGATGGATCAGGAGTTCAAAGCTATCTTTAGCTTCCAAACAAGTTTGAGACCACCCAGGGCTACATAAGACCCTGTCTCAAAAAAGAAACAAAAAAGACTGGTTTTAAAGCCAGGCCTGTGCCTACCTGAGCTACAGAGTGAGTTTGAGGCCAACATGATCAACTTAATAGACCCTGTCTCAAAATTTAAAAGCAAAAGAGAAGGGAGTCGTGGCAGAGCCATATGGCCCAAGTGGGTAAAGTGCTTGGCACTTCAGTTTAATCCTTAGAATTCAGGTTTTTTTTGTTTTTTTTTTTTTTAAAGCCAGGTGTGGTGGCACATTCTTATAATCCCAACTGGGAAGGCAAAAACAGGTGAATTAATCCCTGGGGCTCAAAGGCTAACTAGCCTGGCCTGCTTGACAGACTCTAGGCCTGTGGGAGACTCTTGTCTTCTAAAATGAGATGGAAAGCCAGGCATGGCAGTGTACACCTTTAATCTCAGCACTTAGGAGACAGAAACAGGTGGATTTCTGTGACCCAGCCTGGTCTATATAGCAAGTTCCAGGACATCCAGAGCTACATAGTGAGACCCTGTCTCAAAAGAAAAAAAATGGGGTGCTGGAGAAATGGTTCAGCCGTTAAGAGCACTGACTGCTCTTGCAGAGGACCCAGGTTCGATTCCCAGCACCCACATGGTGGCTAACAACCTTCCATAACTACAGTTCCAGTTCTTGAGTGAATAAATGGAGTGAGATCAGGCGTGCCGCACCATCCTCTTTCACACGTGTGGTACTGGCGACTGAACCTAACACCTCACACTTAGACAAGTGCTCCACCACAGAGCCTCAACCTCAGCCCTACACCATTCCTATCTTTCTTTACCACTAAGATTTTAAGGTTTATGAAACCAAAGCAGTTTTCCTGTAGTCTGAGGATTATTGTATTAATATAAGGATAATTCTTTGTAACGGCCTTTGAATCCGTAATTATTTGTTTATACAACCTATTCTGTCCATGCCAGTAATATGACTACACATTTGAGAACTTGGATACGTTAGTGAATTTGTAGGTACTGATAGTTAACAATTTCTGTATTCCTGACAAATATATTGAAAACAGAATTTGTCATCTTTCAGAAAACAGTATTTATTTTAAAGAAAATTAACAGGTAGGTCTTCCTATTTGTTTGGTTTCATTTGCTTTTTTTTGTTTGTTTGTTTGTTTGGTTTTTGGGTTTTGTTTGTTTTTTAGCAGAGAAAATATAGACATATTAAGGAAAGTGAGAAAGAACTCTCAAGAGTGGGAGGGATTCCAAAGGAAAAATGCTCAAATTACCTCTTGTAGCAATACATATAAAAGATTTTAAAATGTAGGCTGTGTATCATTGATGGTTGGAGAAAGGAAATAATGGTTATTCCCTCAGTTTACACCAAAAGTAAATAACTTTCTCTCATAAAGTATATGTCACTACAGGCCCAGGTCCTTTTGGTCTGTGTGTGTGTGTGTGTGTGTGTGTGTGTGTGTGTGTGTGTGTGTGTGTAGGTCAGAGGTTATCTGGCTTTTCTTCAGTCACTGTCCACCTTAGTTCTTGAGACAGTCTCTCACTGAGTCTGGAGTTCACTAATTCAGTGAGATTGGGAGGCCCAGGGAACCCTCATGTCTTTGCCCCCGACTCCGCAGCACTGACATTAGGACCACACCACCGCTGTACCTGGCTTTTACGTGAGTGCTAGAGATTGCCCAGGTAAGCAGCAAGTGCTTTGCTGACTGAGCCCCTTTTTCATGGCTTTCATTACTTTCAATGGGATATTTTTCCTGATTATTAGAGTAAAAATGCTTTGGAACAGTGCTCTTGCAGGGGACCTGAGTTCAATTCTTAGCACCCACATAGTAACTTTTAACCACCTTTAACTCCAGTTCCAGAGGTTCTGATGCGATCTGTGGGCACTACATGTACATTGTACACATACACACATGAAGGCAAATATGCATACACATAAAACAAAAATAAATATAGTTCTTTTTAAAAAAGAAGTCAAGGGGCTGGAGAGATGGCTTACTGGTTAAGAGCACTGGCTGTTCTTGCAAAGGATCCAAGTTCAATTCCCAGGACCTACATGGTGGCTAATAACCATCAGTAACTCCAGTTCCAGGGGATCCTTTTCTAACATCCTCTAGCATTGCACAGCCTGGATGTACCTCTACATACAGGCAACACACTCATACACATAAAATAAAAATAATTTTTAAAAAGAATAAAAAAAATAAACCTATGAAAAGTCAAAATCAACTACAACACCTGTGATGACAATAGGTTCGTAATAATATTTTTTTAAAGCAAGTAGGACAGGGCAGGGCATGGTGGCACATAACTTTTAATTACAGCACTCAGGAGACAGCAGCAGGTATATCTCTGTGAGTTTGAGGCCAGTTGATATACACAGAAAGTTCCAGGCCATTCAGGAGTAAATTGTAAGACCCTGTCTCCAAAAAAAGAATAACATTATAAAGGGCTAGGGCTATTAACTCAGTGGTAGAATGTTTTGCCTAGCATACTGGAGGCCCTGGTTTCAGTGGGGAGATAGGAAAAAGGATTTCTAGATGTGTTTTTTTGTATAAGAAAGGAGGAAGTTTGGAGATTGGTCCTAGGATTTTATTTAGGACCCCAGAAACACTAAGCTACAGTTATGGGTTTTTTTGTTTGTTGTTTTGTTTTGTTTTTGAGACAGGGTCTCACTCTATAGCTCTGGCTAGCCTGAAACTTGCTATATAGAGCAGGCTAGCTTTGAAGAGATCCACTTGTCTCTGCCTCTCAAGTATTAGGGTTAAAAGCATGCCTGGCCCCAGTTATGTATTTATATAAAAGTACTTAAAACTTTTTTTTCAGCTCACACATTTTTTTAAAAAAATAAGGTACCTTAAAATAAATCTCTAATATACCTAAACAGTGATGTTGCTGCTTTTCAGTATAATTGTGTGTGTGTGTGTGTGTGTGTCTGTGTGTGTGTGTCTGTGTGTGTGTGTCTGTGTGTGTGTGTATGTGGTGAATGAGTATTCACATGTGTGGACCCATGTATGTTTGGGATCCAACTCAGGTCATCAGACTTCACAGCAAGTGCCTTTACCTGCTAAGCCATCTCACTAGCCCAAAAGCAAGAAAATTTTAAAGTCAGATAGATGTTTTAATAGCCCTAGCTGGCCTGGAAGTCACTATGTAGACCAATCTGACCTCCTTTTCACAGAGATGCGCCTGCCTCTGCCTCCCAAGTGCTGGGATTCAATGCGTGCACCTCCATACCTGGCAAAATCTATTTTTTTAGCTGAGTATATGAAACTCATTTTAGGGAACTGGAATTTGGTTCTAAGAGTGAGATACTTCTTTCATGGTCAGTATAGAAGTTTGTTATGTTACCATAATAATAGTTATGTTATGAAGGATTTATAGTAGTATAATGTTTTAAATTACCTAAAATATAGCTTATTTATTTATTTTTATGTGGATGAGTGTTCTACCTGTATGTATATAGTACACCTGTATTGTGCAAAGAAGAAAATATTAATTGGAAAAAAAAGAGAGTAAAAGTAATTAAATAGATTCAGTGCAGTAAAATTGCTCTTTTTCTCCTAAGGAATCTGAACTACTACCCAAAAAAATCAGTGAGAGTGTGTGGATTCATGGAACTAAAAAGCAAAATGGAAATGATGAACTTGAACTGTATATCTTTTTAAACTTTTATTTCTTTATTTGTATTTTATGTGTATGAGTGTTTTGCCTGCATATATGTAAATGCACCACATGTCCTGCATGTATGTAAATGCACCACATGTCCTGCATATATGTAAATGCACCACGTGTCCTGCAGTGTCCTCAGAGGCTAGAAGAGGACACCAGATCCCCTGGAACTGGAGTTAGAGCAGGTGTTAGCTGCCATGTGGGTGCTAGAATCTGAACCCCAGTTCTCTGTAAGAGCAGCCAGTGCTCTTAACTCAGAGCGTCTCTCCAGCCCCTGAACTGTGTGTCTTAAAATGCTAATATGGTGGTGTCATTTCAGTTCTCTTTTGTCAGGGTTTAGGAGGGGTCAACAAGAGATGGGTTGTTTATTTGTTTGTGGTGCTGCTGAAGCATACCCAGGCCCTAGGCAAGTGCTTTTCCACTGAGTTGTCCATTCCCAACTCAAGAGTTCTTTATAAGCTCATTGCTTGGGAAAAAGTAAATCTAATCCATTACTCCTTATTTTTAATATAGTTACAGCTGGCCATGGTAGCTTGCCTGTCACCTCAGTACTCAAGAGTTCAAGACCAACCTAGGCTACATAGTGATTTCCAGGGCAGCCTGCACTAAAGAATAAGACCCTGTCTCAGAAAAAATACACAGTAATTAAAAGAATAAAAAATAGAATTGTTACATCTGGTTCAGCAGGGGCAATATAAGTGACTCAGGGAAATAAATAGGCAGCAGTGACTATGAATCAATGAATCCAGGATTCATTGAGGAACAAGAGGGTGCTTCACGGGGGTTTTCCTTACTATTCATCTTTCCTGACATGGTAATAGAGAAGTCAGATTGCCCTAGGTCCGAATGGTATCATCAGGCTGACTGCCTCCCTCCCATCACCTGCCACTCCACCCATGCCTCTTTCTTGTCACGTGTAGGAGTTCTGTTTTGTTGAGTAACTGCTGGAGTAGTGTGCATCTCTGAATTACCCCTGTGTGTGAATGAAGGTGAGTCTTCAGGCAGGTGAGATTTAGTGAAGTAATCAAGGGTGCTAAGTAGAAAGTTGAATGAACCCAGACAAAGTTTCTATATCAAATTCAGTTTCATAGTCTTTTCTTTCCAAATGTTCCAGAAAGGTACTCTTTATATAATAGTTGAAACAGAACTCCAGTTGCATTAAGCAAGTGATCAGGTGTTATCCTTAGAACATGTTGCCAAGTTCCTGTATCTGTTATCTTTCTGGCAAAATCTTAATGACTGGTTGATTCCCCATCTTCATGTGTTTGTGTGATAAGTATTCCGGGTGTGGCGAGATTGACTTTGTGAATCATTATTGTGCCTATCTTGCTTCTATAGCAATATTTTAAAACACTGTCCTTAAGAATGTGGTAGGTAGAGGCTACTAGCCACTTGTTTGTGTTGTTTTATTTATTTCAGTTTTTTTTTTTAAATAATTCAATTTCTTTTCTGGATAATTTTAGGAAGAACATATGGCTCCTTACTGAATTCATCTCTCTCCAAAGTTGTTACTCTTTATTATAGGTCATTTAAGTTCATTTTGTTCTAGAAAAGATGGTTATAATCACACAATACAGAAAATAGAAGAAATGTAGAAGTTAAAAGAAAATAAAGTTAAAATAAGAAAGGGGAAGATAAGCTTAGGGAAAAAAAGGTTGTGATTGGTATAGAAAGTGTATATACAATTTCTTCATTTGTCTATAAGTTCTGTGAACAAATGAAGATGGAACATGAGCGCTTGAAACCAAGGGCTCTCATACTTTCTCTATCTGCTTGTACACCACTTATAGGCATCCCACACCCCCACTGTAAACGTCTTTACCTACAGAGATTCGCAAAGGGAGAGAAGAGAGTGACCAGTGTTTAAACACTGGAAAGTTTAAGAGACATACCAGGTTTTAGTATATCTTCCAAGTGATCTATTTCTATTATAAGATTTAGTAATTTACAAGAGTCACATAATTCATAAGATTAAGTAGGAACAAATTGTTCAGGAAAAATATCATTCCTCACTAAGAACAAATGGATTTCTCCAGTGGGCCATACAGTACAGGGGGCTGTGTGGGTTCTCTGAATGTCATTCATAAGATTGCTAATGAACTGATTGTGCGAAAACTCGAAGAAAAAGAGTCAGAAGAATGGCATATGAGCCTGACAGAGTCTCTGAAGGTGTTGGACAAGCCTCGGTAACTCAGTACCACTGACGTTACCAGCCCTGGCAGTGCAGTGTAAGGCATGACCCAAACTACCACCACCAGCCTGTGGAGTTCCTGGTCCAGAGACCTCCACCCAGGAACGAGTGGATCCCTGACTTCACTGAAGAAAAGAATTTCAGTATGAAGCAGAGTTGGAGTTTTAAAAGAGATTTTTACACAATTTAAGAATAGGAGTTATCAGAGATGACTCAGTCAGAACACTGGCTACTCTGCAGAGAACCCAAGGAGGTTAACAACCATCCATAACTCCAGTTCCAGGGGAATCTGATGCTCTCTTCTGACTTCCTCAGGGATTGCACAGTACGGGTGCACTTACATACATGCAGGCAATACACTCGTACACACAAAATAAAATAATAAATTAAAAAATATTTTAAAAAAAAAATAATGGGAGTTATAGGGCTGGAGAGATGGCTTAGCGGTTAAGGACACTGGCTGTTCTTGCAGAGGACCTGGGTTCAGTTTCTAGCACCCACATGGTGGCTAAATGCCTTCGCTGTAGGTGGTTTTTGTTTGTTAATTTGTTTAGCAGTTCCTGACTTTCTGGCAGTACAGAATGTTTCTGGTGGTAGAAGAACTTACACAAGTTTTTGTTTTGTTTAGTTTAGATTTCTTTTGAGACAAGGTTTTGTTGTGTAGCCCAGACTATCCTAGAACTCAGGATTCTTCTGCCTTGGCACTCCAGAGTGCTAGGCTTCTAAACGTGTTTAAAGATTTAAAAAACAAATTTTATTTGTGTGTCTTGTGTATGTGCCTGGATGAGTTTATGTGTACTGCATACATACCGATAGGCCCTTGGAAGTCAGAGGACATTGAATCCCCTGGGAGTTTCAGTAGTTGTGGGCTGTCCTGTGTGGGTGGTAGGGCCAGAACTTGTGTCCTCCATAATAACACTATGGGCTGTTAACTGCTGGACTAACTCCGCAGCCAGATGACATTCTTTTTTTGATTTTTTAAAAATATTGGGTTTAATTAATTAATTTGGGTGGGTTGTTTGTTTGTTGTGGTTCTTTTTCGTTTTGTTTTGTTTTGCAATAGGGTCTCGCTGTATAGCCCGAGCTGACTGGAAGTCACTGTACAGACCAGGCTGGCCTCAAATTCAGAGATCTGCCTGACTCTGTCTCCAAAGTGCAGAGAGTAAAGGAGTGCCACCACACCTGGCAAACAGCACCCTTTCTTAAGAGCTAAAATATGTGCGCAATTAGGCTGCTTTGATCTCTGAAGGAAAAATGCTACCCCTTTGTAAAGTTATTGGTGGCAGTTAAAGAAAGTGTTAGTATTTATCTTTTACTCCATTTTCCAAATCAATAAATACTTGTTTTCTGCCATTTATTGTCACAGTTTTACCTAGTCACTTTATTATGTTTTCAGGGATCCGTCTTGTGTATGGATTGCCTGTTTTGGAGGAGCCACACGTACTTTTATTTCCTCTTCCTATTTCTTTAACAGTGTGAAGGGAAGGAGTTAAAGGAGAAATAGAACTACTTAGGATAAACTTCAGAGTGTCTCCCAGGTCTCAGGGTGGCAAAAGCTTGTAGTTCCTCAACTGACAACACTGGCTACCTCTAAAATGAAGGACTGTGTGGAGCATTAGCTTCCAATGTTCAGTGTTAGCTGTTACAAAATAATTTTTTATATAATGAAAAGGATTATTTTTAGATTCAGTGGAAATGCACCAAAAAGAATTTGCCCTTCTCTTCTGTGGTTTGAAATGCTTTAGAACGTGAGCACTTTCTCCATATTTCCATGCACTCAAAATTTTTATTTTGCATTTTAGCTTTGTTAGCTGTGGCTGTGTTTTATATTGGTTGAGCTGAACTTAAGATTTGCATTTCTACCCAATTATTTTATGTATTGCAATGATTGCCATTTGAAGATTGCTTAGACAATCTGATAATTGTTTCAAGTGTATGAGAGTCTTCTTTAATAAGGTTATAAATACACTATAGGTAAAGAGAGCTTTTACTATATTTTTCTTTTAAAAAAAGACATACAGCTTACACTGGGCTTTGCGTCATGTCCTGTCTCCTCCCGACAGCGTGCACTGCTGAGGAAGAAACCCAAACCCTCCCCAATCTAGGCAAGTACTGTGTCACTTGGATTTTCTTTCCTGTTCCCCCCAAGCTTTAAGATTACTTGTCTTCACATCCTTCCTCCTTTAACCGTCCTGCCTAAGTTCTTACCAACCTAAGTACTGCCAATTTTAGGAAGCCCCTCTCCAGTGTTGATCTGGTATTTGGTATGGTCTCAAAACAAGAATGCCCCTAAACTGATGATTCTTGGCACCACCCTCTCCACACCAGCATCAAAGAACTCTAACAAACTTAAGCTCTCATTCCTGTTACTGTTTAGAAATTAACATATTTGTATTTTTAATTATTTGTGACAGAGATTCCAGTTTGTTTGTAATACAGATTCAAGCCCAAGCTGGTCTTGAATTCCCTGTGCAGCTGAGGATGACCTGCCCCCACCTGCTTAGTGCATGGAAGTGCAGACTTGCAACTCCCATGTCCTGGTTAAGTTAGAATTCTTACAAGGAGGCTGGAGTCCAGTAGTGGTAATCAACCCAGAATTTTATGCAGGGTAGGCCAGGACTCTGCCAGCTGAACTACACCCCAATCTTGAAACAGGGTATTCTAAGATTTAATCGCAGAAGGGATAAATAAAACGCCAATTGAACTTTATTTACAACTGTGCCATCTTAGGCGCCATGAAATGTAACCATTTTTTCTCACCACACGTTTTTTGTTTTTGTTTGTTGTCTGGGGGTTTTTCTATTTTCATTGCTTGTTTTTGATACAAGGCTCACACTATAGCCCACGCTGGTCTTGAACTCATGACGATCCTTCCCGCCTCAGTTTCCCAAGTGCTGAGATTGCAGGCATTCGTCCCCATCTTGCTTCCCCATGTGTTATATTTTTATTTCAATACAATACACACAAAACTACTAAGCACCTTTTTCTTTTTTATTGATTAAATTTGTTTTTGACAATTCCATACAGATACATAGAGCACTCCATGCCCACTCCCCCGCCCCCACGTCATCCCTGCAACTCCGTACACATACATAGAGCACTCCATGCCCGCTCCCACCCCGTCATCCCTGCAACTCCATACACATACATAGAGCACTCCATGCCCCCTTCCCCTCCCCCCCGTCATCCCTGCAACTCCGTACACACACATAGAGCACTCCATGCCCGCTCCCACCCCATCATCCCTGCCCCACAGGCCCGCTACCCACATTACTCTGTCTAACCAAACATTGTTAATGTAACTCAGAATCTAAAAGGTTTGTTTATCGTGCACTTTGATGTGGTTTAACACATTTTATCTTTATGGTAAAATGTTCTCTTCTACAAACCCACAAAAACAAGCTTAATTATCTGTGCCCATATTCAGTTAAATAAACATTAAACAATCATTGTGTCTGGAAACGACTTTATGTACTTTGCCGTGGAGGACTTGCAAGCAGAGTGTGTCTTATCTCCTTCTGATTGCCTCTCTTTCTCATAACCCTTCTGCTTAAATCTATATTAAAATGTCTTTACCACCCCCCCCCCAACAAACTAAAAGAGGAAGAAACTTACATGCTGTCCCAGGTGTGATGAGGATGGTGAGGCAGGAGGATCACACGTTCAAGACCAGCCTGGGGCCACATATTGCTACCCTGTCTCAAAATGTGGAAGAAAGGGAGGAAGGAAAGAAGGGAAAAAAGGAGAGATGAGATAAAACACAGAAGAAATGTAGATTAAATATGAAATGTTCAAAAGGTCTATGTTTTGAATGCTTGTCCCAGCTGGTTGGTGCAGTTTGGGAGGCTGTGGCAACTTTCAGAGGTGGGCCTCCCTGGAGGAAATGGGTCATTGGAGGTGGGTCCCCAGGGATTTAATTAGCCTACCACTTCCTGCCTTGCTGTCTGTTTCCTGACTGGCCATGAAATGCTCCCCTCTCCTACATTCCTGCCTCCATAATGTTCTTCCTAAGCTTGTGAGGCCACAAGGCCCTGGCCCGGGGTGCTCTGAAACCGAGCAAAAATAAATATTTCTTCCCTTAAGTTGTTTTTGTCACGCATTCTGTCACAGCAATGAAAAGTAGTTAATATTTTCCTATATTAATACAAACACAAACATCCTACCTGAGGTGAATATAAAATGAGGAAAAGTTCCATGGGCAAATGGTATTTAAGATGAACTTTATCAGGCATGGGTAGGGCATTCCTCCCCACTCTAGTTTAAGTGGAGGCATAAAATAAAGGCAGTCTTCTTTATGGTGTTAGGGAGAGAAAGGCGTATAAAGAATAGTGAGCGAGACTCGAGCAGGCAGAAACTCTCTTACTTGGCAGTAATGAAAGCAGAGGTCGGTGAGGCTGGTTGTGACTGTGATTGGAAGTACTTTAAAAGCCATGTTGAAAAGTTTCAGTTTTCTTTGTGGTTGTATGTATGTATGTATAGTGTGTATGTGTGCTGTGTGTCGGTGTGTGGTGTGTGTATGCAAATGTGTCTGTGTGTCGGGGTGACCCTGCAGAGGCCAGAGGTCCTCCTCCGTTGGTCTCCACCATATGTTTTTGAGGGAGGATCTCATATTGAATCTGAGCTTGTCGTTTTGGCTAGACTGGCTGGCCAGCAAGCCTAGGAGACCCTCCTGTTTCTACGCCTGACCTCCCCTACCTCCAGCGCTGGGGGTGCATACCACCACTCCTAGGTTTATATGGGCGCTAGATATCAAACGAAGGTCCTCATGCTTGCACAACAAGCATTTTACCCACCGAGTCATCTCCCAACCCCTGTTGCTTTTTAATACAGGGTCACACTGTATAGTGTGACCAGATTAGCCTGGAACTCATGGACAATTCATATGCCTGAGCCTTCCAAGTACTGGGATTGTAGGCATGAGCCACCACAACTGACTTAAGAGTCTGGATTTTCTTGCAGTTATTCAGCAATGAGGTTGGACTCCAGTGATATATACATTTATGTGTATTGCCTCCTAGAATGTGTGGCTTGACATTAATGTAATAACCACAGACATTTAAAGTTGCAATTCTGTTAAGTGATACAGAACCTATCAAAGAGAGATATGGATATAGCTCACTTGGTAGGGTGCTTGCCTGATGTTCTAATTTGCCTTCCATTGCTGTAACAAACCACTCTGACCAATACCAACTTGGGGAGGAAAGGGTTTATTCAGCTTACATCTCCCTGGTCATAGTTCATCACTTAGGGGGGCCAAGACAGGAACCTGGAGGCAGGAGCTGAAGCACAGGCTGTAGAGGAATGGTGCTTACTGGCTTGCTCCCCTGGCTCATGCTCAGCCTGCTTTCTTATACAATACAGACCCAGGAGTGGTACCACTCACAGTGGGTTGGGTCCCCCCACATCACTCATCAAGAAAATATCCCACAGACATGGCCACAGAGTAGTCCAATGGAGGCAGTTCCCCAGCTGAGGCTCCCTCAACCCAGGTGTGTTAAGTTGTCACTAAAGCTATCCAGCACACCTAGCATGCATGAAGTCCTGGGTCTAGTCCCCACTACTGCACAAATCAGGTGTGGTAGTAGACACCTGTAATCCCAGCACGGGGGGGGGGGGGGGGGGTGGAGGCAGGAGGATCAGAATGTCAAGGCCATCCTTAGCTACACAGCATGTTTGAGGCCAGTCTGGGATACATGAGTCCCTAGTAGAAACAGGAATAAGAGGGAGAAGGGAAGAAAAAGAAAAGAGAGTAAGGAGAAGAGAGAGAACACGTAAGAGATTTTTGGTAATGAACCAGGTAAGATTATGAATGAAAGAAAGCAATCAAGAGGATGCCAAGGTATGGGTGTGTCTGACTGAATGGGTAACAGTGCTATTGCTGAGAGAGGCTGGAAGACCTGTGAGTCTTCATTTATTTCTTTTGTTTTTTGAGACAAGGTCTCACTCTGTGGCCCAGGTGGGCCTCAACCTCGTAGCAGTCCTCCTGCCTCAGCCTCCCATGGGCTGGTTTTTCAGCCATTACCCTCAGAGTCTGGCTTTAGATGTATTGAGTTTGATACCTTAGGGTATCCAAAAGCAATGCCTAATAGATAATATGTACATTGGGGTGGGCGAGATGACCCAGCAAGTAAAAGAGCTTGTCACAAAAGCCTGATTGAGTTGAGTTTGATCCTGGGAACCCATGGTAGAGGGAAAGAACTAACTCCTGACAGTTATTCTCTGATTTCCTCATGCATTTCATGGCATATACATTCATTCATTCGTTCATTCATTCATCTCCCTCTCCCTCTCCTCTTCTCTCTCTCCTTTTCTCTCTTCTCCCTCCCCCCAAATCCTTTTATCTAAATTAGAAAAGATAGACACATTGACATAGAGTTCAGAAGGACTGGGCATAAAATAGATTTTTTTTCTTTTGTAGTACTAAGGATCAAATGAAGGTAAACTTTTTGTTAGTTTTTGGGTTTTTTTGAGACAGGGTCTTACATAGCCCAGTCTGACATCGACTTGTTACATGTATCTGAGGATGAATTTGAACTCCTGATCCCTCTGTATTCACCTCTCAAATTGCTGGGATTATTAGACTGTGCCACTATGCCCAATTTAAAAGCTAGAAAATTTGGGTTCTAATGCTTGTCAGTGACAATTAAAATTATATGAAATTAGAAATGAAAAAATTCTAGGACTGGGGGTTTTACTATTTTTTGTTGTTTTGTTTTGTTTTTTAAGATGGTCTCCCTATAGTCCCAGCTGTCCTAAAACTCACTATGTAGTTAGTCCAGACTGGCCTTAATCTCACAGATATTTACCTCTGCCTCCAGGGTGCTGGGATTAAAGGCATGTGCTACCACACCTAACTTGAGAACTAATTTTAAGGAACCCACTACCTAACTCTGAAGAATAGGGCAAGCTCTAACCTCTCAAAAAAAGACCAAGAACTGGTTACAGAGGTTGGAGGTAAACCAGGAAGATGGTTATAGCAACCAATAGAAGAGAGTTTCAGAAGGAAAGCAGAGGTTACAGTATAAAATGCTGTGCTTTGAAAATGTCACAGGGAATCAAGATCAGGAAGTGCTGCTGGCCTCTGTGAGTTGGGGATTAGTGACGGTAGAATGAGCTTTGGAGGGGATTGGAGAGGCAGCAGCCAGACTGGAATGAGTTCAGTAAAGAGAACTGAGGACATGAAGCCAGGAGGATAGGAGTACGGCAGTGCCGTGATAGAGTCATGGAAGGGTTATAAAAGCAAATGGAAAAGGTTAAGCCAGAGGAAGCAGTTCAAGCCCACGAAATCCCAGTACTTAGAAGGCTGAGACCAGAAGATACGGCAATTTCTAGGCCAGCCTATGCTAATAGTGTGATCCTGTTTCAAAAAACCAAAAAGAAAAAGGAAACATAATAACACATGAATTGGGCATGGTAGCACATTCTTTTGATCCCAGCACAAAGGAGGCTGAGGCAAGAAGATCCTTAGTTCAAAGCCAACATGGGTTTCATCATAAACCCTGTCTCAAAAAGACAAGCACAAACGTCCTAAGGTGGCTTCTTGAATTGGTTCTTTAAATTCTGAACCAGGAAATATGGGCATCCTAGTTACCTAGTTCACAAAGGGCATGTTTTCTCCTTTAATCTGACAACCACAAAAAACGCTTCCTTCAAAGGAACCGCTGTATTTTAGGTAATATTCTGTGTGCTTGCCTTTCTTCTTTTCAACTTTTTTTTTTCCTGCTGGTTTAAACCTTTCATAAAGGTGACACTCATGTCACGTGGTTTTGTTACTGGAAGGTAATACTGGGAGACGAGTTGTGAAAGAAATGAGAAAAATGTTTTTTCTACTGAAAAAGAAATATAGGTCAGTGAGACCACAGGACATAACATGTAGTTTTGTTCACTCAATTGAAGGTGTGCATCACAACTCAGCCTTGCTTGGCACGAAGTTTCCTTTCTTAAGAATACTGCTGAGGGCTAGGAAGATGGCTTAGTGGGTAAAAGTGCTTGCCACACAAGCATCAGGACCTGAATTCAGATCCCCAGAAACTTTGTACAACTGGACACAGCACCACATGTCTGTAATTCCAGCATTCCTACATCAAGATGGGAGGCAGAGACAGGAAAACCCCAGAAGTTCATGGTTAGTTAGCCTGGTGCACGGAGTTGCAAACAACAAGGGACCTTGTCCAAAACAAGGCAGAAGGCAAGGACCATGCCTAAGGTTGTCTTCCGACATCCACATTACACCCGAAGTCACAAGCATGGAGACACATACATACACATCTCGCACATAGCAAGCATTTAAAAAGAGAGAAAGAGAGAGAGAATATACTGTTGAGTAGGCATATGACTCAGTTGGTAGAATACTCGCCTAGCATGAGAAGGTCCTGTGTTGGCTCCCTGGCATGGTACCATCATCATGCCTGTGTCCCAGCACTAAGGAGGTGGAGGCAGAGGCAGGAGCATCAGAAGGCCAGTGCTGAGCTACCTGAAACCCTAGCTCAGAAAAAAAAAAGTTCAATTTCAGTTCCTTTGTTTACTGTATCACATTTTAAATTTTTATTTATTATTTTTAATTTTTTTGTGTATTGCCTGCATGTATGTAAGTGCACCAATATGCCCACGGAGGTCAGAAGAGGATGTTGGAACCCCTGGAATTGGAGTTATGGATGGTTGTTAGCTGCCATGTGAGTTCTGGGAATTGAACCCGGGTCCTCTGCAAGAGCAGCCAGTGCTCTTAACCTCTGAGACATCTCTCCAGCCACTTACTGTATCACATTTTAATCACTGTGATTTTAATATATTTTAGATTACTTTGCTACAGATATTAAATTCATTTACTCTGATTCTATTTATTTCACCTACATTGATCTGAATATTCTAGTCATTTTATCATCATATTTTTTTGAGATCCTCCTTGTTTTAAGGCTCTATGCCAAGTGAATCAGAGGTACAGAGATGGCCTGGGGCTATAGCTCACTTGTGGAACCCACAACTAGCATGGGTGAAGCCTCATTCAGACAGCATCCCTGCGAAAAGAACAAGAAGAAAATACAAAGGGATAAGAATATAGTCTCAGTTCTTACTTTTTTTTTTTTTTTCTTTTGGTGGTAGTGTTGACAGGGTCTCACTGCACAACTCAGGCTAGCTTTGAACTCATAGTCTTTCTTCAGACTGTACAGTATTGAGATTACAAGTGTATACAACCATGCCTGGCTCTGAGCCATCTACCCAGCCCCTCCACCTTATTTTCTGAGACAGGATCTCTTACTATACCTGGAGCTCACAGATTGTGCTAGGTTGTCTGGTCCGCATGCTCTAAGAATCTGCCTATATCTCTGCCTCCGCAATGTTAGGATTGCAGATATGTGCCTATAGCCCAGCCTTCTACATGGGTGCTGATAATCTGAACTCAGGTCCTCATGCCTGTGCAATAAGTACTTTACTGACTGAGCCATCTTCCTAATCATTCATGCACTTTCTTTATGTTGGTTAAGTTCCTCTCTCCTCCTGGGGGCTCAGCTTGGGAGTCCTTTCTATAGAGGACTTGGCACTTGGCCCTCCTGTGTGCTCTCTGAGCAACGTGACACCACTGTGAAAACACCAATCACCATTGCAGTAATTTAAGTTCCTTTTTTGTCATTGTTGTTTTTGTCATTATTTTGAATCAAGGTCTCACTGTGTAGCCCAGGCTAGCTTCAAACTTGCAGTAATCCTCCTGCTTTATCTTCTTCAGTTCTGAGATTAAAGATGTAAGCCTCTGTACCCCATTGGTTGTGAGTCTTAATTGGCCCATAGAGTAGTCTCAGCCTGGGAAGTCAGCAGGGGTCACAGGAAGCTAGTATTCTGACAGTGGCCAGATTTTACAGGAAGAGGCCCAAATTGATAACTGTCAATTATCTTGAAATTAATTCAAGTGACTAACTAGAAATACATAGCATGGTGCCCAGTTTAGGTATTGGATACATTAATTTAGATAGCTGGAATACTAAGATATTTCTGCTAAACTTCTGGGAAAAAAAAATAAGATAGTCCCTCCCCACTTTTAACAAGTTAAAGCAAGTCACTGTGGGCCTCAATGTTCTAATCCCTTTGTATTGTAATAGACTCTGATATGTGTATAGGAACACTGTAAATATTATTTTTAAGTTTTTTTTCTTGGCTACCTGGTTTGTTGTCTTCATAGCTCTTCCCAACCACCTTATTCATTAATTTTTTTTTTTTAATGTGTATGAATGTATTACCTGCTTGTGGGTAGGTACACCTGTCATGCAATACCTGTGGAAGTCAGAAGATGGCATTAGGTCCCCTGGAACTGGAGTTATGGTTGGTTTTCAACTGCCATGTCAGTGCTGGCGATCGGTCCCAAGTCCTCCACAAGAACAGTCAGTGCTCTTAACCTCTGAGCACTGACTCTCCAGCCCCATCATTAATTTCCTTTTTTTTTTTTTTTTAACTTCTGTTTACTAACAATTTCCTACCTGCCAAGCATGTAAGTTCCATTAGAGTAGGAATCTTGCCTCTTTGAGTCACTGCCATGCGGATGACCACTGTTCAGTTGTCTGTTTGTTTAAACAGAGTTTCACTATTAGTCCAGGCTGGCCTCCAACTCAAGTTCATTCTGCCTCAGTCTTCCAGTTGCTGGGATTCCGGACATGTTTTTATCCCCTGCTCAGTAAATGTTTGTCAAGGTTCAGAACCTGGTGTAGAGGTGCACTCCTGTAATCCTAGCACTAGGGATGCCAAGGCAGGAAGATTGGGAGTTCAAGGCCAGCCTGGATTACATAACCAAACTCTCACCTCACAAAACAACCAATCTGCCCCACCCCACATACATAAAAAATTATTTAAAAAAAAGTTTTTTAATTGGATTTTTTTCAACTGTAAGCATATATGTGGGGAGGAGTCTGTGCACATGAGTATAGGTGGCTGCTGAGACCAGAAGAGGGGTCAGTTCCCCTGGAACTGGAGTGACAGGCAGTTACCTGTAAACCACTCCACCTAACTGCTGGGAACTGAACTTAGTTTCTTTTTTTTTTTTTTTAATTTTTAAAAAAATGTGTTATTGGTGTGCCTGTGTACATGGTGGGGTTGGGGAGATGCACCTGCCACACTGCATATGTGCAGGGTTAGAGAACAGCTTTGTGCAGTCTGGTCTCTCCTTTTATTTAGACTCAGATTGCCAGGCTTGTGCAACAAGTGCTTTACCTACTGAGCCATCTTGCCACCACCACCTTCAAAATGATTACGTAGAGATTTGACTGAATGGCCAAGAACAAGCATATCCCTGGTGAATCCCCTCAGTATACTGTGAAGATTGTTAATAGTGAGGATGGTAGGAGCCACATTTAATTCTTTGTCCACCATTGGTGAGAATATCCTTTGCTGCTTCTCGTTATCCCTCAGAAGAAGAAAACCAGGTCTTCTTTCAAAGAACACTGTCAAGAAGCACTGTCACCACTCAGCCTAGGAGTCTGAGATGAGTAAAAGCTAAAATGACAAGCTTGTTATTAGTTTTGGAAAGGAGTTATGTGCTGCTTCTTTTTGCAAATAACCACTACTGAACCACCCTGAAAGAGTTGTATAACTTTACTCCGTAGTAAGGTCCTGGTACCTTAAGTCAAATATATGGTCACGGGTTTCCTTAGAAGCTCTAAACAAATGTTTAGTCTATCCTCATCAAGAGTTTGTTTTCTAGAATTAAAAGGAATGAGTTTCCTCTTACCACCTGTTGTTTCTCTCTTTTATTGGCATTTCTTTTATGGAGAGAATATATTCCCATACATAAAATTAGTTTCTGCCGTGTTTTTTTTTTTTTCAGTGATTTTTTTTCTCTGTGTAGCCCCTTCTTTTAGTGTAGGAACAATTTGTCCTCTAGGAACATTTATTCTTTGTTCCCTTTGAAATGTGATAGAGGATCATCCCATTGTGGTAGGCAAGCTCACATACTGGTTGGTCTGACCCTGAACTGTACGAACACAGCAACTCAAGGTGAGTGCTTTGTTGACCTGGAAGTAAGCAGTGACCCAAGAATCTACACCTTAGTTATAGAGTTCAGTGTTGTTTTCTGAATATGCAAGCTTGTCAGCAGTATTCAGACTCTAGACCACAGACCCTGTGTCTAGCCAGGTGGTTCAGAGTCCAGACACCATACTGCAAAATGTTTAGTATCCCAACTTCAGGTGCTTAGGGGTTTTGTGACTGTGCATACCTTTGTTAGCCTGGGTAGTTTTTCTTAAGTGTGATGTTTTTGGTTTGGTTTGGGTTTTTGTTGCTGCTGCTGTTGCTGTTGTTTTATTTTCATTTGGTTGGATTTTAAAAAATATTTTGTTTATTTTTTTATGTGTATGAGTCTATTGCCTGAATATATGTAAGTGCACTCATGTTGTTCAATGCCTGGGGAAGTCAGAAGAGTATCAAATTCCCCTGGAACTAGAGTTACAGACAACTGTTAGCTGCCATCATGTGGATGCTGGGAACTGAACCTGGGTCCTCTGCAAGAGCAGTCAATACTCTTAACCCTGAGCCATCTCTCCAGCCCCTGGTTGGATTTTTTTATTTTGATTTGTTTTTTAAGGCAGAATCTGCTATGCACCCCTGACTGGGCTGGAATTCACTATGTAATCCAGGTTGATCTCCCTCTTGCCTCAGCCTCAAGAGTACTGGGATTACAGGCATGCACCACTCGATCTTGGTTGTTCCTAACATAGACATGAAATTTGAACCTCTTGATTTGCATGATTTGGGGAGTTTTCTGGGTCAAGTATTTTCACAAATCAACCTCAAGCTGTCTTCAGGAAGAGCTTTTGTGGTTTCTTTATAGGCGAAGAACTAGAATCAGACAAATGCATATTGTGAGGTTTTGGTTTGGTTTGGTTTGGTTTGGTTTGAATTTATGTGTACAAGTGTTTTACCTGCATATAAATAAGTGCGTGAATGTCGTGTAATGCCTGCAGAGGCCAGAAGAGGGCGTTGGATGCCCTGGAACTAGAGTTACTGATGGTTGTGGGCCACCATGTAGGTGCTGAGAACTGAACCTGGGTTCTTTGCGAGAGCAACCAGTGCTTTTAACCATGGAGCTATCTCTCCAACCCCAGTTATGTGGTTTTATAGATTCCTGTTCTGATACAGAGCAAGCAGTATGGTGACAATGAACATATTTTCTAAAATAAGACTTTCACCCAGGGCTGTGGCAAATGCCTGCAGGAGGCTGTAGTGGGAAGATCCTGTGAGTGTGGGTCAGAGACTATCATTAGACCTTGTAATGAGACTTGATTTCAAAAAACAAGAGAAAAAGAATGGAAAGGAAAAAGGAAGAGCCTTAGTGTTAACCTTAGACATGCAAAAATAAATAAATAAGAGTGTAGTGACTGAAACCTAGAGTGCCTTTTGAGTACAGACCTTCAGATTTACTGAAGATTAGGAGAACATTTGTATTTTTTAAATCCTTCAAATGATTATTAGGGCTGGGCATATTGGCACTTGGGAGGCAAATGCAGCGTGGTCTACATAGCCAGTTCCAGGCCAGTCAGGGCTACATAATGAGACCCTTAATCAAAATAGAGAAATAAATAGATTATTAGGTTGAAAGATGGCTCATCAGTTGAGTGCTTGCTGCTCTTCTAGAAGGTCCTGAGTTAGGTTTCCAATATCATAGCAGGTAACTCACAACTGCTCCAGGGGATCCAGGGGATCCAGCACCCTCTTCTGGCCTCAAACATACACACACACACACACACACACACACACACACAATTAAAAATTGCATTAAGAATGGGACTGTCCCAGAAGTAAGCTCTGGTTAAGCTCTGTTAAGGTTCTTTTCCCAGCTCTTTCTTTACTTCTATTCTTTGGTTTTCTTTTGAGTCTGGGTATCCTATCATCCCAGTTCTCTTGCTGCATCCTTTTATACTTTTGATTAATCTTTTTCTTTCCTTTTAGAGCCCTGTTTCTTATACAATAAGGAGCACAGACTTAATAATTTGTGTGTATGTGAGTGCAGGTAGGGGGCAGGTTAGATATCACTAAACCCAGATTGCCCTGGAACTTGTTGTATTTCCCAGGTAATCCTACTGTCTCTCAGATATTGGGATTGCAGATGTGAGCCACTATGCCCAGACTTTAGACTCACTAATTTCTAAAGACTCTTTAAATTCTAAAAACTTAGTGATTCAAGCAGATTTCCTATGAAGAAAATGGTCTTTTGAAACAAGATCTGATGTCTATGTATCCCAGATTGGCCTCCAACTTTGAATATGATCAATCTTCCAAGTGCTGGGTTCAAAGGCATGTACCACCAAAATAGAGTGGTATTTCTTTGTGCTCTTGCATTGCTTTGAACAGAAGTAGAACCTTCGCTTATTTTTGTGTCTTTGTGTCAGACACCAACCTTTTGAGAAATAATGTCTTATTGATTAATTAAAATGATGAGGTCATATAGACCAGGAATCTAAAACTTTTTCTACTCATTACTCCTTTTTGCCTGAGAAAGTTTTGCATATAGGTATATAAGTATATAAAATATGTAGGTATATAGGTATATAAAATATACTTACATATATATTACCATTTATTAAGGATGAAAGTAAATTTGCATAGTAATGAGATGGAAAATACTATCTATTTTCACATAAAGAATTAAATTTGGGGGACTGGGGATATAGCTCAAAGAGTGTTTGCATAAGCGTGCAATAAGACCCCGGGTGCCATCCCTAATGCAACAGAAACTGGGTGTGGTAGCACATACCTGTAATTTCAGCACTCAGAAGGTGGATCAGGAGTTGAAGGTCTTCCTTGGCTACATACTGAGTTCCAGGCTAGCCTTGGTGTATATGAGACCCTGTCTCAGGGGAAAAAAACAAAAAACAAAAAATAGAATAAAGCAACACACAGCATATGCACAAATATACACATATGGCCCAAACCAAATATCTACCATAATCTAAGTGCTTATGAAAAATATAATTAAATTTCAGACAGAGAATATATTATTAATTCAGCTGGTAGATTACTTGCATACACAAAGTCCTTGGTTCAATTTCCAGCACAGCATAAAAACATTAAGTGTCAGAGCCGGTGAGATAGCTCATTGGGTAAAGGCAAGTACTGCAAAAGCTGACTACTACCTGAGTACCCACATATATGATGGAGGGAGAGAACTGATCCCTGAAAATTGTCTTCTGTCCTCCACATGCACACTCTCTCCCAAATAGATAAATAAGTGCAATTTTTTTTTTTTTAATTAGGGGTGGTGATAGGTGTCTAAAATCCCTGCACTTTGGAGATAAAGGCAATAGGATCACGAGTTCTGCTATATATTAAGATCAAGGCCAGCCTGGGTTACATGAATCCCTGTCTCTAAATCAATCAATCAATCAATCAATCTTATCCAAGTCCATATTTCGTACTGCAGGATCTAGAGTATCCTCAGTGTTTTTCAGTTGATTGGTTTTGAATTTTATAATCATCAGTTCTGAGAATACCAATGATGTGAATACATGGTTCAAAAGTGAAGAAATATGTTTAGGGCCATTTTGAAAATTGCGGGAAATGTTGGCCTAATCCCAAATTAAAGTTCACTTAACAGTTTTCTTATGAAACTCAGGTCAACAGTTCAAACAGCAATTTGAAAAACCAAACAGTCTGGCTGAGGATAGAACTCAGTGATTAAGCATTCATCCTGCATGAGCAAGTAAGTCCATCATAAATTCTGCAAAAATAAATAAGCATGAACATCCTAGCATAGTACAATCCAGAGATATATTAATCTGATATTTTCATGCTAAGGAATGGAGATTAATTATTTGTTCTCTGTAATTAAAGAATTATGTTTCTCTTAGAGCAGAAAATTGCATATAGTGAAAACACTGCAACTCTTAATATACTGTAGTTCACATCTGAGTTAAGGTGTTTCAGGCAGTGTTCATGGGCCTGGTGGGACATGCACAGTACAAAGTGTGCCTGGGTTCAGAATCTACTTGTGGCACAGTCTTAGGATACAACAAGGGTGAGTGTTCTGTGAAATGCCTTGAATTCACTTCACACTGATTTTCAATTACTTTTTGTTTGTTTTGTATTCAGAAAGTTTTACTGTTGCTAGACTTTTCATAACCTCCCACTCCCCATTAAGTTATCTGACACCATGGGGTTGTCAATCTGCAGTTTCAGAACGTAGAATACAAAACAATTTTTGTTATTACTGATACTTTTTAAAGCTCTTTAGATTATAAAAGTGATGTATATATTTTTAGAAAATCTGGAAAACAGGAAAATATGGCCAATTTTTAATACATTTTTGCTTTTGTGTTAGTTTTTTTTTTTACACAGGTCTCATAATCGCTCTGACTAGCCTCATACCCACTATCCTGATCCTCTTCCCTCTGCCCCTTAAGTGCTAGGATTACAGCCATGCACTGCTGCGCACCTGGCTCACGTCTTTAAACCTATAGATGGATCACTCTGCCTGCCTTTCCACTCCTTTTTTTTTTTTTAACTGTGTATGAGTGTATTGTCTGCATGTATGCAAGTGCACCCATGTTGTACAAAGCCGAGGAAAGAAGAGGAGGTTGGATCCCGAGGAACTGGAGTTACAGATGGTTGTTAGCTGCCTTATGGGTGCTGGGAATTGAACCTGGGTCCTTTGCAAGACCAGCCAATGCTCTTAAGCACTGAGCCATCTCTCCAGCCCCCTCCTTCCTCATTTTTTAAAATGATCTCATTCCATTCTTTCCATTTGGTTGAGACAATATATAGTATGGTTTTGGTTTTGTCTTTAATCTGGCAAGATTTTTTTCTGTAGAATTAAATATTTTAGAAATCATTCTTGATGAGTAAAGAGTCACTTTCCTATTATTCAGTGTTTTAGGCTGTTCCAGTTGTTTTTTTGTTGTTGTTGTTGTGTTGTTTTTAAATAATGATGTGGGGCTGGGGCTGGGGCTGGGGAGGCAGCTAAGTAGAGTGTTTGCCTAGCATGCACAACCCTGGATTAGATCCCAGTACCATGTAAACTGAGCATCATAGTACAGGATTGTAGTCTCAGCACTGGAAGTGGAGACAAGATGATCAGAAGTTCAAGGTCATCCTCTGCTATATATTAAGCCAGTTGTGGACATATATATGATATCCTGTGTATAATAATAATGATGATAATGTGAAGAATAACTTATATACAAATTATACATAAGTATGTTCAAATTTCTGAGTAAAAGACTAAACACTTCAAGTTCTTGATACTTTCTGAAAATTGCTTTCCTGAAATATACCAATAAGTATTCAGTATTTACTCATGATCATTGATAGAATTTTTTTTATTTTATGTGTATTCATGTTTTCCTGCATGTATGTACACTGCATAGATGCAATGCCCTGAAGAGGCCAGAGATGGTGCCAAATCCTCCAGGACTGGAGTTATGGACAGTTATTAGCTGCCATGTGGGTGCTTCCAGGCCTTTGGAAGAACATCTAGTGTTCTTAACCGATGAGCCATCTCTAGCCCAGTATAATTTTAAAGCCTCTGAATTAGGCAAAAATGAAAGGTTAGGTTTTTTGTTTCAGTAATAATCTCATCCATTCATTAATTTTATGATAGTGGGGATCAGCCCCAGGGCCTCGTTTATGCTAAGTAAGTGCTATATCCCCAGCCTCCTTTTTCCTGTTACTGTTGTTAATTATAATTCACCTTGGTTTGGTTTCATTTGATTTATTTTGGTTTATTGAGACAGGGATCTAACGCTGTAGCCCAAGCTAGACTGGAATTTAGTAGGTAACCCAAGCTGCCTCAGACAAGGCAGTTCACCTGCCTGAGACTCTCAGGTGCTAGCTACCTGTTTTTTAATTTTTTATTTTGAGACAGAATTTTGCCAAATTACCCAGGCCAGCTTTGAACTCACCCTATAATGCAGTAAGGACTTTAACTTATATCCTCTTGCCTACTAGTTTCCCAAGTAGCCAGAATTGTAGCCCTGTGCCAGGGTCTTTATTTTTTTTATGGCAGTTTATTGAGGTACATTCAAATGCTTAAAATTCACCCATTTAAAATATGCAACTCAATAGTTTTCAGCCTTATTCACATAGATGTGGGTTTTATAATGATTTCATGATCTCAAAAAGAAACCTTTGCTTCCCAGCTGCCATGAGGTAAGTGTCTATTCTACCAGTCCCTCTTAGTCTGTTGGCAAGGGAGTCAGCTAAGCATGGACTTCCCCCTCAGAAAGTCATGGCATTGTATGAAGCCTGTGTTCCTCTTGCTGTGTGTCAGTGACAAATGCATGTTTCTGCAAGTCCGTGTTCAGAGCCTTAGACACTGATAGACTGAACATCTTTCTACCCTCCTCTTAGGCAGTATATTTCTGTGTACCCAGATAAAAGTGAGAAAGCCAAAAGCTCTTTAATTTCAATACATTTAAGCAATGCCAGAGGGAGGGAGGGCGGGAGGGAGGGAGGACCAGACAAGAGAAGCTGCATGCCCATTAGCTTGTCTGCAGTTCTCCCCTAACCTTAGGCAAGTACTAATCATTCTGTCTCCATAGATTAGCCTGTCATTTCATGTATGGAATCATACAATATGTAGCCTTCTGTTTCCCACATCATTCCCTTCACATGATGCTTTCCAAGTTCTTCCATGCTGTAGTGTATATCTGTTTTTCACTAATTTTTATTGCCAGGTAACATTTCATTATGTAGTATATCACATTGTATTTATCCATTTGTCTATTGATTTGTTCCTGTTTTCAGTTATCATGAATTATATGGCCATTTTTGCACGTATCTTGATGGAGGCAGAGTCAGGGAGTTGGACACAGTCTTGCTAGTCTTCAGGTTGTGATCTTCCTGCCTCTACCTCACTAATGCTAGGGTTCCAGGCACATGAGCCACCACTCCCAACTCCCAACTTGTATGCACTTTCTGTGTGTACATGTGTTTTCATTTCTGTTGGATATCTTGGGAGTGAAACTGCCCAATGAGAGTAGAAACAGGTATTAGTAGTAACAGTGAAGCCCTGGCTGCCTTGGAACTGGCTTTGTAGACCAGGCTGATTTGAACTTAGAGAGCTGTCTACCTCTGCTAGGATTAAAGGTGTTTAACCTTTCAGGGAACTTTCAGACTGTTTTCCAAAGGCCTGCAAAATTTCAGATTCCCACCAAAGTATGAGGTTCAAATTTCTCCATGTCCTTGCTAACACATCCTACGATGTATTTGAGTTGTTTTGTTTTTGTTTTTGTTTTTCCACAGTGGTTATCCTAACAGAGATGAAGTTGTATTTCAAGTGATTTTGCTTTCTACTTTGCTGATGCTTAAGGAGGCTGATTATCTTTTAATATCCTTATTAGCTATTTATACGCATTCTTTAGAGAAATACCATTATGTTCATTTGCCTACTTTAAATTAAGTTAATTTTATTTTACAATACGAGTTGTAGGAAGTTTTCTAAAATGTATTTTGGGCAAGTGTGGTAGTATAGGCCATTAATTCCAGTGCTTAGGAGGCAGAGGCAGACAGATCTCTGTGAGTTCAAGGTCAGCCTGGTCTACATAGTTGAGTTCCAGGCCAGCCAGGGCTACATAGAGAGACCTTGTCTCAAAACAAAGAAAGAAAGAAACTGAAATATATTTTGGATACTATGCCTTTATCAAATAAATGATTTGCAAAAATTCCCTCCTATTCTGTAATTATCTTTTTATTTTCTTTTATTAAAATTTTTCGTGCAGGTCCTGGGGATTGAACTCAGCTCATCAGGCTTAGCAGCAGGATCATCAAGATTTCGTCCATAAATATTATAGTTTTACACTGTTTGTGTTCTTTGTTTGTTTTATTGGTTATTTTGTTTTGTTTGAGACAGGGTCTCCCTGTAGCCCCAGCTGTCGTGAAACTCACTATGTAGACGAGGCTGGCCTCAGTCTCACAAAGATGACCCTGCCTCTACCTCCTGAGTACTGGGATTAAAGGTGTGCACCATCACACCCAGCTGTGTTAATTTTTTAGTATGAGTCCAGCTTCACTCTTCTGAGCATGGATCTCAGTTGTCTTCTCACTGAGAAGTTTATAGCATCACTAATTAATTTATTAGGAAATCCTGCATGCCTACTTACTGCTTATATCAAAATATATCTCTGTTACCTACAAAATAAAGGTGTCAGTTTCTGGAAACAGTTTCTGGAAACATTACAGAAAAACTCAAGTGGTAGCTTTCCACATGGACTCTGGTTTTTTGTTTTTCTGTTCTTTGTTTTTCCACCAGGCAGGAAATGACTAGAAAAGAGATTCTTAGATTTAGAAGCTCTTGAAGTCTACCTGTCCCAGTGACCTCCTCCTTATATAACACCTTCTCCTGTGTTTGTCTCTCCTTATAACTCTTTTTAAAAATATTTTACTTATTATTTTTATCTTACGTGTATGAGTGTATTGCCTGCATGTGTGTAAGTGTACCTGTGTTGTGCAATGCTGGTGCAGAGTGTCAGATTCCCCTGAGACTGGAATTACGAATGGTTTTAGCTACTATGTGGGTGCAGGGAATTGAACCCAGGTCCTCAGCAAGAGCAGCCAGTGCTCTTAACCACTGAGCCATCTCTCCAGCCCTTCCTTGTAACTCTTATAAGACCATTTGATATAGTACCCACTCAGCTAGTCCAGAAGAATCTCAGTTAGGAGATCCTTACCTTGGTATTATCTTTCCCCAACTCAGCTCATAGTCGTACATAGTCAGGCATTACACCTTGGGCATATCTTTCTGAGACCATTCAGTCTTACTGTGCCACCTTCTGCCCCATCTCCCTCCACTTTTTTCTGGGTTCATTTTGAAGCACCTCTAACATAGTTGAGATGGCGGTCAGGCCACATTCATCATTTTACATGTGTACACATTGTGTTGGACAGCTCTAAAAGGAAAAAATTCTTCCTTATGTTGACCCAAACCTATCCTGAGATACCATTTGACAGTAAGCTCCAGGTTCCTCCTGCACAGACATAGAGAAATAGAAGACCTGGCCCCATGATTGTCAGGTTGCAGGAGAAAAGCACATACACTAATTCACCATCTGATAGCAACATTCTAGAACATATGAGGTGCTGTGTACCACCTCACCACCACTAAAAAAAATTCCCGTACTTAATGATCTTTGTTTCTGGCTAGCATCCTTACCCACTTCATGTTCTAGAGCCAGGACTCCCTTAAAGGGAACCATTCCATGCTGTTGTTAGCCAGTTGTGATAGAAATGGAATGGAATGGAAGCAAATAAAAAAGAGCAGAAACAGCAACATGGCCTTCTTCCACACAGGAGCCATTCAGATGGAAGAAGGACAACTATTGCATTTCCCTGAGTCTGTTCTTGACACTTTGGATTTAAACCATTCCCTTGTAACTGAGTTTCCATTCTATTAATTCTGCAGATATTTAAGGACCTAATCAATGTTTGGCACTCACTGTGTTAGGTATTAGAGTGAGGCAGGATAAATAGCCTTGAATCCTTGTCATGTAAGATTGTAATCCAAGGGAAGTGTAAGCAAACAAATTGCAATGCCATGATACTTATTTTGCCGAGTTTAAGAACACGATGCTACAGAAGCACAAGGAGGGTTATCTACAACATTATTAAAGCTACAACATCTTCTTGATGCACATGAGACCCTGGATCTGATCCCAAGTGCCACAAACTAAATTTAAAAAGATAGCTAAGCCAAAACCCAAAGATCAGGAAGATGGGAGGGAGGCAGGACACATTTGCATCCAGTTGGAGTAGGCAGCAGGCATACATGCCCATAAGTTTGTGGTGAATGTGTGCCAGATTTCTGGGTACCCAGCATCCAGCCCCACTTCCTGTCTTCCAGTCATACCTCCCATAAGGGGAGTCAAAGATGATTAGAGGCATCTGGGCAGAGGTGTGAAGCACGAGGCCCTTGACTCAGCCGCACATTTAAGGATTACCAAAAGAACTCAGGCCCTGAGATACATATTTTAGTACAGTGTTTTAAAAGTATTTTATTTATTGTTTTATTTTTGTGTATGAATGTTTTGCCTGTGTGTATATAAGTGCACTTGTGTTGTGCAGTGTCCACAGAGGTCAGAAGAGGGCGTCAGATTCCCCTGGAACTGGATTACAGACAGTTATTAACTGCTATGTGGGTCCTCTTCTGGCCTCCACAGGAATTGCATGCACATAGTGCACTTATACATAGACATATATATGCAGGCAAAACACACATAAACTAAAAATAAATAAATCAACATTTTTAAAGAAAATCTCAGCAATATTTATTTCCTGACTTCCATTCTGCCTTCTTTAGAAATAACCAACCAGGATTACATGATTCTTTCTGCAAGTGGTCTTGGTCTCACAATGAAATTCACCAAGGCCTAGCACAGTGAACTCCTTTGAAACAACTACTAATCACTACCAATCACTTCACATGTATTTCTTTTCCCATTCAATCTTTTGTCAAGCATTTCCAACATCAGTGAGCCCTTGAGCATTTACCTTTAGTCATCATTTCTTTTCTGTTTTGTTTTCATTTATTTTTATTTTACATGTGTATTTTGCCTGCATGTATGTAAGTGCACCATATGTGTGCAATGCCTGTAGAGGCAATGTTTCTACCTCTCAAGACCTGGAATTACAAGCATGCACCCACCACACCAGGTTTTATATGGTGCTGGTGATCAAACCCCAGGCCCTCGTGTACTAAACAAACACCTCCACCGGCTGAGCTACATCATCAGCCCATGTTTTGTTGTTTGAGGCAAAGTCTCATGTAACTCAGGTTGGCCTTGAACTTTTGATCCTCCTGCCTTGCCCTCCTGAGTACTGATATTACAGGCATGTATCCCCATGCTGGGCAAAAACCCTTAGCTTGTGCTGTGGCAGATAGAATGTTGACATCTAGTGAGCTGTTTTCTATTACTGTTTGTTTGGGGATGGGTAGTTTTTTGCTTGGTTGGTTGATGTTTGTTTGTTAATGCAGGGCCTCTGGCCTACTAGGCAAGTCCTGTACCATTTTGAATGTCTTATTTTCCATCTGTTTTGAGTTTCTTAGAATTACAAATTACACCCAGGCCAGTGAGATGACTCAGTGGGTAAGGGTTCTGTGTTAAATCTCTGGGTCCCACAGAGTGGAAGGAGAGAACCCACCTCTCCAAATTGCCCTCTGACCTCCAAGTGTGCACCATGGCACAAGGGCACCCACACACACACACATACATGTACGTACACACATGCAAAAGTAAGTAAGTAAATGTAATAATTAAAATGTTTTTAAAGTCCTGTTCATCCTGTCTTGGAATACTGTGAAGCTTACTCTCTTAGGGCCAAGAACCCTCATTTGCCCAGGCGCTTCCTCTGCTTTTACAAAGTCCAAGCTAGCAGACATGCCTCTAAAGCTCTTGGCACTCTGGCATCACCTACAGCCTCCTCTTGTCAGTCATAGTCGTCCTGACCAGCACTTCTCTTTGCTGTCACCTCTGCTTTCTGAGAAATGAAATTGTCGATAAGGTATCAGTTTACCAGGTGCTCAACTTTTACCGGAATGAAACCCTCCCCAGTGCTGAGGTGACATTTCCCTTCACTACTGTAGAGTATTTGTCTGTATCTGTCTTATAATCTGTATTAGGAAGTTGTCACTGTGCATTGACTAGATCCGTATCACTGGAACATCACTTTCCAGTGTCATGAGTTTCAGTGACACTTGCCGCTTTATATAAACCTTCCAAGTTTGCTTTCCTTATTAATGCAGAAATTGTTGATAGAAATGAAGCCTGTGTCCTGTGCACTGATGCATTGTTGGAAAACTCTACTGCTTTGGTTATTTATGTATCTCTCCACATTCTCTCTCTATATATATGGGAGCTCAACTCATTTTGAAATAATCTTAAGAGACTTCAAACCATTCTCATCAATGTTTACTGTCATATATCTAATAGAGAGGCAATATTGTCCTCTCTCTCTCTCTCTCCCTTTTCCTTAAAGGCAGGCAGTTTGAAGGACGTGAATACTTTAAGGAATCTAACCAGGCACGCTATTCCTAAATGCCTGGCTTTCAACTTGCACTATGGAGGCGAGTTAAAAAACATAGGGAAAAGAAAGAAGGACAGAGCATATCATCAAGACAGAGCTTCTTTGAAAAGAGAAAAGAAAACTTAGATAGCACACACTGTTATCACATGTTTATATCTAGAGACTGTCTCAATATTTAGAGTCAGCTGCTTTTTTTTTTTTTTTTAAGATAGCATCTCACTCCTAAGCTCAGGCTGGCCTTGAGCTGTCAGCAGTCTTCCTGCCTCAGCCTACTCCATGCTGAGATTATAGGTGTGAGCCACCATACCCAGAAAATATCTTTCTTAAATAAATACCTAAACTATAGAGGCCAACTTTCATTAAACAAGCACTCATATAGAGTTTACTGTGTCCAAAGTGCTTTGTAAACAATGATTTATTTCATCATTATCGTAGGCAAATCTCTCCCTTTTTTTTCTTTTTATTCTGTTGTTGTTATTGTAGGATTATGTTGTTTTGTTTTTGTTTTTTGAAAAAGGACCTTGCTGTATTGCCCTGGATGACCTGGAACTGCCTCAGGTTGGCCTTGAAGTTTTGATCCTCCTGCCTTGTCCTCCTGAGTGCTGGTATTACAGCCCCTTAAGTGTTGGGATTACAGGCTTGAACCACCACTCCTGGCACTCCTTTTTAACTCTAAAAATTAATTTTAATGGAATCCATTTATTTACCTTGCATGGTTTATTTGTGACAGTGTCGTGCATTGGTATAATGTCACCTTGAGTATGAAAATCAGTTGCCAGAGATACCTTCCTTCAGGTTAAACCAAAGCTTTGAATGTTCTTCCCTCTCTTCCAACCTGTCTTTTCCTAGGCCGAGGAATCCTCAGAAAGAAGAGCACCTTTCCACTTCTTCCAAGACTCTCTCTTCCTAACATTTATATCTTAAAACAAAACAAAGTAAGCGGGAACTGAGGCATATTGAAAAGCACCCATTAGGACTGGAGATACAGCTCAGTAGTACAGCACTTGCTGAGGTTAGCACACATGAGCCCCTGTATTAAATTTTTTTTTTGATTAGCCAGCCATAATAGTATAAGCCTGTAATTTCAACACTGAGAAAGCTAAGGCGGGAAGATACTAATTTGAGACCAGCCTGGGCTATATAGCAAAATCTTGTCTCAAAAGCATTTTTTTCTCAAAATTATAATTTAAAATTAAGTTATTTACTTTTCTTCATTATTCATGGTTATATAACAGATAATTAAAAGACTTGAAATCATTAGTGCTAACTTTACTAATTTTTTTTTCTTTTTGGTGTGTTTGAGACAGCATCCCCCTGTACCACCTGCTTACCTGAAATTCGCCATGTAGAACAGGGTAGCTTCAGTTTCACAGACATCTGCCTCCCGAGTGCTGGGACTAGAGGTGTGCACCACTCCAGCTCTAGCTTTATTAATTTTTTTGAAATATTTTATTTACATTTGTTTTGTGTGTGTCAGTGTATTGCCTGCCTGTAGGTAGGTGTACCCATGTTGTGCCGTGTTCACCGAGGTCACAAGAGGGTGTCAGATCCTCTGGAACTGGAGTTATGGACTGTTGTTAGCTGCTATGTGGGTGCTGGGAACTGATCCCAGGTCCTCTGCAAGAGGAACCGTCTCTCCGACCACCAAGGTTTATTAATTTTTAGAGATAATAACCAGTTAATTCAGTTCACTGCCTCTTTTTTTTGCGGGGGGGCGGGGAGTGCATCTTTTTGAGACAGGGTCTTCTTGTAGCCTCGGCTGGCCTAGAACTCACCATGTAGACCAGGCTATCCTTGACCTCATAGAGATTCACCTGCCTCTGCTGAGACTAAAGGCTTACTCCGCCAAGCTTGGTTTATTTTTAGTTTTTTGTTTGTTTCTTTTCTTTTTAGAGGCAAGATCTTCCTGTGTCGTCCTACCTGGCCTGTAACGCACTGCGATAAACATGGACAGCCTAAAACCCCCAGCACTCTTGCTGCCTCTGGTCTCTAAATACATGTATTTTAAGGGGCAGGAAAGGATAAAGCAGGAGGATCAGGAGTTCAGGGCCAGCCTGGGCTACATAGAGAGAGATCTTCTTTAAAAAAAAAAAAAAAATTCCAGGCATAATGGCCTATACCTTTGATCCTAGCACTTGGGAGGCAGCAGCAGGTGGATCTCTGTGAGTTTAAGGCCAGTCTGGTCTACATAGTGAGTTCCAAATGAGCTGGACTACAGGGACACCCTGTCTCAAAAAGACATACATACATACATACATACATACATACATACATACATACATACTTACACACAATTAAGATGAATTAATAAGTGGGCATGCAGACATTAGCCTGAAGTATGCTAGACTTTTCCTTTTCCTTCCTCACTGTATTCTAAAATACCAAGGTCCCTACATGTCCTGTAGATGGCGGTACTTGTACAGAAACTAGGTGTTCATCTGCGATTTGAATGTTAGTTGAGTATCTAGTAAATAAGGCTCATTTGAAATGCTTTCTTTATTGATTTTTCTCATTCGATGGGATTTTTAAACAGTCAGTTTCTCTCCTAATTGTGTTTCCATTCAGTTTCTTCAGTGATTACCTGACCTCTCAAAGGTAATTTTTTCTTTCAGAATCACTTGTCACATGACCATTTTCCCTTTGGAAAGCAGTGACTGAAAACTAGATGATTAGATACATGACAAAATCCTGAGTAAAGTTTGTGTATTTTTCTCAAGAATATTAAATATCTGATGGCATCGTTGTTAATTCTGCAGAGACAGGAAAAGCATCGTCATACATGGTTCAAATCCAACCCAGTAAATGTTGACATACAGGGAAGTGGCTTATTCAGGAGTATGAACAGCTGCTTTTGTTTGTTTGTTTGTAATTTTTATTACATCCATTTAATTAATGAATTAACTAAGGGGGAGCACATGGCACAGTGCATATGTGGAGGTACTCTCTGTCCACCATGTGAGACCCAGAGAGCAAGCTCAGGTCATCAGGCTGGGTGCAGGTGCCTTTACAGGCTAAATCTCACCAGATCCTGTTTTGCTTTGTTTTGGGTTATTTTGTTTGGTTTTGGTTTGGATTTTGTTTGGTTTTGTTTTCTTTGAGACAGGATCTCATACTATAACCCAGGCTGGCCTCAAATTCTTCATAATCCTCCTGCCTCAACCTCTCAGGTGCTTAGATTATAGGTATAAGCCATGCCCAGCTGGAAAGCTGTTTTCTTTTTCCTAAACATTGGGGATTTTGCTGTGGGGTTCACTCAGTAAATACTGAGTGCTTATTGCATCCTAATAGTGTACCAAGTAGGTACCTTGCATCACAATTATGAGAGGACCTGGTGCCTACCCTCAGACAGCCTCTACTCAAGTTACTGAAGTGTGATAATTCCTGTAAAAGAGCATTGGAAAGTCAAGTAAAAGCATAGAATAGGAATAGATTGCTACAAAATTAATCACAAATCTGCTTTCCTCAAACTCACAGCTCTCAAGGAGGCTGGGACCTTTAATCAAGGAAGATATATAAAAAGAAACCTATTTTCTAACCATGGCATAGTGGGACAAGTACCCTAGAGTCTGTGTAGAAGTGGTACACAGAATGCTACCAGTTGGGTAAAGAAAGCAGACACATGTTCCAATACACACACACACTTGTTGTCTCACTAAAGGCTGCCTGAGAAATGAATGGTATTGTTTGCCTCTGAGGTAAGGGGCTGGAAATACAGCAGCCGACAAACTTTGTTGGTACTCTTTTATACTTTGAATCATGTGCATTTATTACCCAAACAAAAATAAAGTTTTACTTCCTTTGAGCATCGTATTACCACATCTGAGGAGAAAATATACTAGTTATATTTTATTTAATGGGTTGTGTAACCAATTAAAGTCCTAAAGATGTACCAGATAGGTAAAAATTGTCACTAAGGATCATTTAAGTATCTAACATTCTTTGTTTCCTACTTTTTTTTCATGCCTCTCAAGTAGTATACCTGATAAACATCCAGTGGTTTAAAAGTGGCTTCTCCCAGAGAGGCCAACTATAGATTTTTTTTTTTTAATGCATCCAAGAGCTACATGGTTTTGTGTTTGTTTGGTTTTGTTGTTTTAACAGAAATTATACTAGAAGTAGCAGGTAATCCTGACAGAAAACAACCCCAGCATTTTTATTTTTAAAGTGAAAAATTATGATTTATTAAGTCCATATGCATTGCCCAGAATTTAGAGCAAGTTTAATTTCCTTTGTGCCAGAGTCATAAGAAGACATACAGAGCTGAGCAGGTCATGTTTGTGAACTCCCAGCTACTCAGGAGGTGGAGGCAAGATCTGCAACTCAAGGTCAACCCAGCAACACAGCAAAACCCTGTCCCAAAACAAAACAAACATATGAAAGAAATCCCATAGAGTATGCAATCATCCCTGTATGATTGCCAAGAGATCCTGTTACTACATATGTTTATGTGAGGGATTGTAAACTGTCTTTTTTCTTTTATTTTCTTATTGTGTGGATGTGGGGGAGTAAATACATGTTACAGGTAAGAGGTCAGAGGAAGTTAGTTCTCTCTTTCTACCAGGAGGTTCCAGAGTGTGAACTAGGGCCATCTAGCTTGGTGTCAAGTGCCTTAATCCACAGAGCCATCTCACTGGCCTTGTTTTAAAAAAAGAAGTTTTAAGGCAGACATAATTGTGCTGACTGTGGTCCTGCCCTTGGGAGGTTGGCAGCAGCAGGAGTTCAGGTCAATCTTGGCTACACAGGGAATTACACGTCAGCTGAGGCTATATAGCAAGACTGTGTCTCATATCTCAAGCCCGCCCCCCCCCAAAAAAAAGAGAAAGAAAAGCAAAACATGCAGTTTGTAGAGCAGCCAACCTTTGTCTTTTCCTCAGATAACCCAGTTAACTTATGATAAGCCAGTAGAAAATTCACTTACAGCCTTTTTAATCTTCAGCAGGTTTAAAGGGCTTTTCCTTGTGCCTTTGATTACTTCTATAGTTTTTATCTCTTCTTTTTGGACCCAGGTGTGCACATGTGGGTGGGTGTGAGTACATGTATAACACACCTCTGGTGCCTTTCCTCAGGCACTATCTCCACACACACACACACACACACACACACACACACACACACACACACAATGGCCTGGAACTCGCCAAGCAGGCTAGACTGGTTGACCAGTGAACTCCAGAAATCTACGTGCACTGTCTCCCAGCACTAGGATTGTAAGTATATGCCAGCATTCCTAGCTTTTTAAAGGGGTCTGGGGAGCTGGCTGAGGGATTAAGAGCACCGGCCGTCCTTACGGAGGACCCGGGTTTGGTTCCCATCACCCACCTGGCATCCAGCAACCATCTGCAGCTCCAGTTCCAGGGAATCCATCACCCTCTTCTGGCCTCTGCAGACATTGTGTGCACATGGTGCACGTACATATGTGCAAGGAAAGCACTCATATATACAAAATAAAAATAGATTGATTTTTTTTAAATGAAAAAGCATGGGTTCTGAGGATCAAACTCAAATCCTCATGGCGTTTGCCGGGGAGCTGTCTCCCCGCCCCCTTTTCTTTTTCCTTTTTTTTTTTAACTTTCTTTGCATAAGGAAAATATGGGTGTTTTCTCCTTTTCCCTTGCGATGATCACACATGTTTTGTCTTTGTTTTTATTTATTCCTGAATTATGCAATAATTCTTTATCTTAACTTGTGTTCCGTAAACATGTAGTTGTTAAGAAGTCTGTACCTAGCATTTTTGTTTTTTAGAAAGAAACAAGTTTAGGGCCAGTGAGATGGCTTTGCAGGTAAAGGCCGATCCCCAGGACCTGTATGATGGAAGGAAAGAACCAACCCCCTCCCCAAATTGTTCTCTGACTGCTACACCTACACAGTGGTATGCTGACAAGCGTGTGCACAAGCAGGCACGCATACCATTTCAAAAAGGGAAACTAGTTAGAATACCACAAAGAGGGCAACAGGCATGAAAAGAAGAACAGCATGAAGCCAGGTGTGGTTGCCTCATGCCTGTGATCCCAGCCTGTGCGAGTTAGAGACAGAAGGTTCAGGAATTTAAGGTTACCTTCAGCCGTGTAGTGAGTTTGAGGTCAGCCCAGACACAGGAGACTGTCTCAAAAGCTCCCACTCACCCCCAAGGAAAAGAAAGAGAAGCCTCCCTGCTGTGCATTTTTTTAAAGCTGCATTTTCATTTATTTATTTATTTATTAGGGAAAAAGATGTGGAAAATACCCTGGTGAGTTCTACCATTCCATTTATCTTGCCTTATGACTGCTCAGTTCTCTTCAGTTCTTTAAAGTTCAGGTTTCCCTCGTGGCTAAAAACACCTGCTAACAGCACTTACACACACCCAATTTAGAAAATAACTGACTTTAGGAAAGCTTTGATGTGAGTACTCATTATTAGCATGCAATATGCAGAAGGATGTTTGCTTGCATGTTGCTATAGCTAGAATCAGATGGAAAAGGTTAGAGATTGTGTAATTATGGAATGTTTTCTACCCACAAATTCTCTAGCTGTGCATTTCAGATTCATCAGCAATTAGGCCCAAGGAAACTTGGATTCAAATCTGCTTTGGAAACTAATTTTTCCAAACATTTTGCTTCCTAGATCTTTATTGAAGTAATTAGCATCAGATATTCAACTCCATCAACAACTTTCTTCTGTGAGATAGCTTTGTTTATTCTTTGATCCTCTCCTAATCATTTTCCCTCTCCCAGTCTCTCTCCTCTCTCCATCTCTCTATCTCTCCATCTCTTCATCTCTCCCATTTCTCCATCTCTCAGATTGAACATAGGGCCTCAATCCTGCTAGACAAGTACTCCACCACTGAGCTATATCAAATCACTTTTTACTTTCTCTTTGAGACACAGGTTCACTGAATTGGCTGTGGCTGGACTTGAATTTGTTGTGTAGCCGACGCAAGCATTGTTTTGTAACCCTCCTGCCTTAGTCTCCCCAGTAGCTGAGATTACAGGCCTGAACCAACAGTTGGAATTCTGGTCAGTCTCTTAAAACTAAATCTCTCTTGCCAATCTTATCTTCGTAGTCCAGTGAAGGAACTGCTTCAGGTCACTCACTGCTGGACAAGTGCTAACTGCGCATGAGGTGAGAGGACTTTACTTCCACCTCGATATGGCCACTCACTTCATCCTTGATACAAGCAAGGTCCAGGCTGACCTTGAATTTGGAGTTCACCTGCCTCAACCTCCTAAAGTTCTAAGATTATATCTCTTAAGACCTCAACCTTTAAAAAAAAAAAAATCTTATTCTTTAATGTTAGTTTATCAAGCCGGTATAAAAATGTGTTCGCTGTACTTTCATCACCTACCAGTAACAACAGGCAAGCTCCTTACAAAGTCCTTTCATAGAAATTGTCTGATTTGTTTTACTCAAGTTCAAGGCCAGTCTGGTCTACATAGTGAGTCCTGTGCCGGGCAGGGCTACATAGCGAGACTGGTCCTAAAATTCCTTTTTTTCCTTCAACATGTGTTCCTCATCTATAATGCTTACCTTTCCTTCTACTTCTGATTTTGAAATTCTGTTTTAGCATTCTTATTTTTCTTTTTGTTTGTTTTTTGAGACAGGTCTCACTATATAACACTGACTGGGCTGGAACTTCGTAGACCATGCTGGCCTCAGACTCGAACTTCATAGACCATGCTGGCCTCAGACTCAGAGATCTGCCTGCATCCCAAGTCTGGGATTAAAGGTGCGCACCACAGGCCAGACTCCACAGCCTTCTCTTTTCACTCCCACCTGTATAGTGTTCTCCAGGCACCTTCACCCTCTGTTTGTTCCCACGGAGCAGAAAGCTCCCTTAGGACAGGGTTCATGCCTTATTCTGAATTTGCCTATGTTTCAAATAGCACCTGGAGCAGAGCATATATATTCAATGCATTCATTTTTTTCTCATTATGAACCCTAATGATTACAGTAATCTAGTTACATGTCTCTCTCCCTGTTATGGAATGAACTCTGAAGAAAAGAGCTGAAGTTCTGCATAGTGGCTTACATGTATAATTCCCACACTCAGGAGCCTGAAGCAAGAGGATCAAGAGTTCAAGGACAACCTAGGCTCTGTCTCAAAAACAAACAGAGTTCACAGAAAAGAACAGAATCTTATTGATATAAAAGCGCAGTAGTTATCTCGAGTAGCACCTGTCATCTGTGGCTGCCAAATGAAGATTTGTTGTATTGAACTGAAAAAGTTGCAAATACCTTGCTCACCTTCAGATTGACTTTTCACACAGTCTTTCAGAGGGTATCTGATTTAGAAGATCTCTGGGGATCTTTTATTAATTTATTTACAGGATCTCCTAGAACTGGAGTTACAGATGGTTGTTAGCTGCCATTTGGGTGCAGGGAACCAAACCTGGGTCCCCTGGGTCCTCTGCAGGAGCAGCAGCTCTTAGCTGCTGAGTCATGTCAACTTCTAATCCTCCCACCTCTGTCTCCTAAATGCTGACATTACAGACTTGCACTACCTGGCCTAGCTTTTAAGAGTATCTTCAAACAACTAGATTGGGGTCATGTTCTGTATTGTGACTTTGTTCTTGGCCTGGACAAAGTGCTGTGTTTGACTGGGTTATTGCAGAGCCTAGGGAAGACGCCTCACAGTGTTTGCAAAGTCTTCCTAACAGCAAAAGAGGAAGAGCTCCCATCCCTCCAAAAGTTGGCAGATATCTGCAATGGAAATGCAGGATGTCTTTGGTGTCATCTTTGTTTTATCTTAAAAGTTAATGCAGATATTGTATTCAAAGACCACAGCATAGCCATGCTTATTTTCACAATGAAAACCTTGAATCTCTCCCCAAAATAGAACCCAAAGTAAAATTTTCACTCTAAAAAAAAAAAAAAATCTAAATTAAACTGAAAAATAAAACCTTTTTATACCAGAGGATATGGCTATGGCTTTGGGTACAGCTAACATATTGCTGAGTACTGCTCATGTCTACTCCAGTTAAAAAACAGTGTTGGGATTGTCAACATAAGTACTTAGGATTAGGCTAGCCAGATTGCACAGCAAGTAAAGCTGCTTGCTGCCGGGTCTGCTCCCCTGAGTTCTATCCCAGGAACCCAGGCAAAGGTGGAAGGAGAAAACCAACTCCACACAATTGATCTCTGACCTCCATACACAATGTGGCATGTGCGCCCCCACACACTAAGAATTAGTAAATTTGGGGGTTTTGTTGTTGTTGTTTTTGAGACAAGGTCTCCCTGTAGCCCCAACTAGCCTGGAACTCATTAAGTAGATCAGGCTTGCCTGGATCTCTCAGAGCTCCATCTGCCTTTGCCTCCCAAGTGCTGGAATTAAAGGTGTGCACCACCATGCCAGGCAAACAGTTTTTTTTAAATGTTAAAAACAAAAACAACTAGGACTTCCTGCAGTGGGACAGGAGGTTAGATAAGGACACAGAGGAGCTTCGTAGCCCTGCTGGTAGATGCAGGGCAGCAACAGCAACAGACTAAAACGTCATATGCCGAAGGAATGTTTTGGCTGTGGCAGGAGAATCATAAGTTTAAGATCAGCCTGTGCTGCAGAGGGAGGCTCTGTCTCAAAGAAGGCAGTGCCTTGAAACAAAGTTCAAACTGGAAATTATATACCACAAAATTGTTACCTTTTTGAAATGTTTACATTTTCTTTTATTTGTTGTGTGTATTGGTGCATGTATGCCATGGCTCAAATGTAGAAGTTAGGGGACAACTTACAGGAGTTGATGCCCTTCTATCAGGAGGTGGTTCTCTCCTTTCACCCTGTGGGTCCTGGGGATCGGATTTAGGTTGTCACACTAGGCCACAAGCAGCATTACCCCTTAAGCCATCTCACCAGGCCAAGATTGTTACTGTTAAAAAGCATGGGTTTGAGATTAGAATGACCTAGGTTTGAAGCCCAACTCTGCCATTCACTGGTTTGTGACTTTGGTCTAGTTCTTTCACCTTGCTGAACTTTAATTTCCTCATATATAAGAAAAAAGTACGAGCAGGTATTTTACCCTAATCTTAGGGGTTCTGTGAGGATTCAACGATGATGTATATAATAACATTTACAGTATTTTGGAACCATTATAGTAGCCTAGGAACTCATGTGAAGAAATAGTAGAAGATCCTTCTGTCTTATGTGTATACCCAAAAAAAGTCTGCAGACATCTCCACTGGGAACCCATTCATCCCATTGTCTATCTGCCTCTATTGGAGGAGTGTGGTGGACAGGCTTGCCTCCTGTGCATTCTAACTCCTTGCTTGAGTCACACACTCCCTTTAATCACGTCCCCGTTATTACTTCCTGCCATTTCCACTGTCCACGTCCTCATTTCTGCTAAGAAAAGCAGAAGTGAGGGAGATGTGAAGGTTTGGGGATTTCTAAAGACTGCTCTTCAGTCTCTGTTGTTATATTAAACTATATTTATGTGTCCATAATAGTTGACAGATCTTTTTTCTGGGAAACACAGCTTCCCCATTAGAGACCTAAATGTGATAACTTTTTAGAGAACAAGAATTCTTGTGCTCTGCGTGTGCAGTATGGAAGTTACACAATTATAAGAGCTTATTAAACTCAATTGAGGACAGGAACCTTCTGCTCCTGTTTTTATCTCTACACTTTGCATATGGGGAAACTTAGGCCCTTAATTTCCCTCAAGGGCACAGAGTACACCGCTGAGCCTAGGCTATTGTATTAGGTTAAGCATACAAGGTTGCTGGGTTTATTGTTTCCTTTTTTTTTGGCTGTGGCGGGGAGCAGGAGGTTGAGACAGGATCCCCCTTTAGAAGGATGGCCTGGAACTCGCTATGTAGACAAGCTGCCCTTAATCTCACAGAGATCTGTCTGCTTCTGCCGCCAGGCTCTGGGATTAAAGGCGTGTGCCACCACAGCCAGTTTTGCTTTTTTTTTTTTTTTTTTTTTTAATTTAAAAATTTTCAATTATATTTTATTCACTTAATTTGTGTGCATGTGTGAAAGTCAAAGGATAGCTTGCAGGAGTGAGGTCTCTCCTATCATGTAGGTCCTGGGGATTGACGGTTCACAGGGTTTGGAGGCATGCCCCTTTACTCCTGAGCTATTTCTCCAGTCTTGTTATGCTTTTTTGAGATAGAGTCTTACTCAGTAGCACAGGCTGGTATAGAACTCACAGTAATCCTCCTCCCCCAGCCTCCTAAATACTGGGATTACAGGCTTAAACCCTGGCACTTACTCAGCAAGTTTGCTGTCCTTTTAAATAAAAAACGGTGGACTCGTGGGCATTCCATGTAGTTTATAATTTACAGCCTGGGGCGGGGCGCATATGGAGGATAGGAGTATAAAATTTATCATAATAAAGAAAACTTTTTAAATGCAAATTATGGTTTAAAGAGAAACTAGTAAAATTAGCACCTTTGTGCCCACCGGTTGGATAGAAAGCTCCCCTGTGTGCCTCATCTAACCTCTTCTCTCCCTCCTCACCCTTTCTTCCCATGCTCTCTACACCCCAGCTGGTACCCCAGCTGGGTACCATAATCCTGACTTAACAGTTTTCTTGCTTTCTCTTGTTTAGATTTGGAAAACTGAGTGGTGAATTCTATCCTAGCTGTGTTAGGGAAGGGCAATATTGTTGCTATTAGAGGAAAGCTCTAACAACTAGATACCTAGATATAGCCTTTCCTTGATATCTGGTTTTGTTCACTAGGAGCTCTTCTCTGGAAAGTCAGAATTCAAGATCATATATGAGTCTTTGGAAACAGAACATACCACAGGCAGGACTATTGTTTGGACCAAGTACACAACATCCAACAGAAATATGTCAAACAGAGCATGCTATTATTTTCTGCTTTTAAATTCACCAAGACTTTCCTCCAGTTTTCAGGAACAGGTCAAAATTGAACTTCCTTGCATTTCAGTAGAATGCAAGTCTTCACTGATGGAAACAACACTGTGTGTTGAGGCATATGGGAACTCCCAGTTAAGACAAGCCGGGGACAGATACCAGCCATTCCCTTCTCAAAATGATGGTGTGGTGGCAGTGGGGAGGTCTTGATAATGACCATTCCTTGACTGGCCATCTTGGTTCATTTCCCAATCTGGGCTCATTGTCTTCTCTGACACACACCTGTTGTCCTGAGATCTATTGTCCCGTCTTCCTGGGGATTCCCATTACCTGAGTCCTGGCCTAGATTGTATCTCTTATTCTCTGTATTACCCTAGTCCTGGGCTAGTCTCATTATCTGAAAATTCTCCAGAAACTTCTGTTCTGTTCTTTTCTTTTTGAGGGGCGGAGCATTTGAGACAGCATCCCCTCCTGCCTTCCTAGTGCTAGATTACATGCCTTTGCCACCAGGCCTGGCTTTTCAGGAGTTGCTTTTTCTTTTTTAAAGAATTGTTTGAGACTAGAGAGATGGCTCAGTGGTTAAGAGCACTGGCTGTTCTTGCAGAGGACCCAGGTTCAATTCCTAGCCCCCACATAGCAGCTAACAACAGTCTGTAACTCCAGTTCCAAGGAATCCGATACCCTCTTCTGAACTCTGCAGGCATTGCACACCACATGCAGGCAATATACATTCATACACATAAAATAAAAATAATAAACTATTTTAAGACTACTTATTTGGTTTTTTTTTTTATGTGTATGAGTGTTATGTCTGCACGTGTGTAAGTGTACCCATGTTGTGCAGTGCCTGTTGAAGACTGAAGAGGGTGTCAGATCCCGTGGAACTGGAGTTATGGATAGTTGTTAGTCACCATGTAAGTACTGGGATTCAAACCTGGGTTTTCTGCAAGAATAGCCAGTGCTCTTAACCACTGAGTAAGACCTCCAGCTCTGAAATTATTGTTTATATTTTATGTGTATGTATTTTGCCTGAATGTATGTAAGTGCACTACATGTGTGCAGTGCCCTCAGAAGCCAGAAGAGGGAATCAAATACCCTGGAATTGAAGTTACAGATCATCAGCCATCATGTGGGTGCTGGGAAGCAAACCCTGGTCCTCTCGGGAAGAACAGGATGTGCTCTACACACGGAGTCATCTCTCCAGCCCCTTTATGGTAGTTTCTTAAGGGAAGGTTCATGGGAGGTAAAATGCTTCAGAGTTTCCATGTTTACAGATGTTTTTATTTTTATACATGATAATGTGGCCAAAAGAAGTAGACCTCCATGTTATATTTTTTTTCCAGGATTTTGGAGACAGTACCTCCTGCCTCTAGTGTTACTCTTTTTGTTATTTTTATTGTATTTATTAGTTTTACGCATGTGTGTGTGTGGTGTGGTGTAACTGCAAGCAAATATATGCTATGGCACATGTGTACAGTCAAGAGACAAATTTGGGGATTTGGTTCTCTCTCACTGTTGGATCCAGGAATCGAACTCAGACTTATGTGGCAATTTTACCCATTGAGCCATCTCGTTGAACCTTCCAATGTTCCTCTTTTTGAGACAGGGTTTCACTGTGTAGCCCTGGTTGGCTCAGAACTCGACATCTACATACCAGGCTCATTTTTAGAAAGTCTGTATTATAATTTTAACGGAACTTCAAGTGGGATCAAATTTAGATGTGTTGCCTTCTTAACCCGAAAGTCTATGTCTGTTCTTATAAATCATCCATGTCCTTGACAAAGCCTCTTTTTCTCATTCTGTCTTTGAAGTAGAATAACTGCTTAGCAGATAGAGGGAATCTAAGAACGGAGTCCTTCACTCTTCCGGTTCTGATAGCTGTCTCTCAGTGACAGACACTAATAATTTTGCCATATCAGATAAAAGCATCTGCCAAAGAATTATACTCTCCTGTCTGAGGAAGAGCTAACAATGAGATTTTTAGAATGACTAATAAACCATGCCTCAAGTCCAGCCTCTATGATCTATGTATAAGTTTGATCAATGCTCTTATTGCTGCTAGCACTCCCTTCTGTACCTGTAAACTTCACAATACACCTAATAAACTTCTCTTCCAAAACAGATCCTTTGGGTAAAAAAAGTATACCAGCATGTACTTTCCCTAATAACTTTTAAGTATCTTCAAACTTCCAAAATCACATAGATAGCTACTGCTTAGGCACTTAGAGGAATTTTTCCCCTAATTACCTGTATTAACTCTCTTCAAGTGTGACACTCACCGCCTTTGGTTCACAGTGACTTGTCCTAAAATTCTTTTCTGTGCTACAGGCCAAGATCTCAGCTACACCTGTTAGAGGCTCTGAGGGATCCAGGCTGCAGAGCCCACAATATTGAGTTATATTTCTTTGCTTTTTTCTTTCTTTTTCCCTTTTAAACATCTTTATTAGAAGGAAGAGGATACACTTGAAGTTGGGTGCTCTAAATTCACTGCCCTGGGCAATATTAGGAGCAGTTCACTTTAAAAATTTTTATTTTTATTTATTTATTTATTTTTGTTTAATGTGTATGAGTGTTTTGCCTACATATATATAAGTGCATCATGTGCATGCAGTGTCCTCAGAGACCAGAAGAAAGTGTCAGATCCCCTGGAACTAGAGGCAACAGATGATTGTTAGCCTCCATGTGAGTACTGCAAACTGAACCCGGGTCTTCTGCGAGAGTAGCCAGTGCTCTTAACTGCGGAGCCATCTCTCCAGCCCCCAGTTAACATTTATGGAGTATTTTTCCATGTGATTTTGATCTACATGTATTGTAGATAGATGTCTAGACAAACATAGTTAGCCCTGATCATAAACCAGCTATTACTGCCATTTTGCCTTCATTGAAACAGAGACAGAAAGAAGAAATGTCATTTTCCAAAGGTCACAAAGTTTGTACATCATGGAACTAGAATTTGAACCCAGGCAGTCTAGTGCCAAAGCTTGCACTTTTTATTACCATTGTAACATTATTAAATAATAGATACAAAACGGAGCAGGGCTTGGTGGTACATATCAGCACTCGGGAGGCAGAGGCAGGAAGATCTCTGTGAGTTTGAGACCAGCCTGGTATACATAGCAGGCACATAGTGAGACCTTGCCTCTCCTCCCCACAGATAGATGCCAAATGGAAAAATCTGTTATGTGTCTGTTCAATTTCATTTATTGCATAAGCCCCCCTCACTGACATTAAGTTGTTTAATAGCAACAAGAGATGTCCAAGGTAAATTTTTAAACTGTCAGTCTTTCATACATTTTGAATAGACCAAGATTTTTCCTGAGAAAAAAAGTCAGTAATGATAGTATATTATTTTGTGAGGCTTTGTAGTAAGACAAAAGCTATGTTAATCAGTGCACCTGGTGGGCAACACAAATTTTTAAGCCTTCAGAGTTCCTCATTCATCATTTTCCTTTTCTTCTAATTATTAAATAATGTCTTATGTATCTGAAAGTGTTCATATGCTTTCCCAGAGTGAGAAAATTATTCCTATGTCTTAGACTGAATCTAGAACCTTGTAGGAAACTTTTTAAAGCTATATTATCTTTTTATTTTGTTTTTTTATTTATTTATTTTCATTTTATGTGTATCAGTGTTATGCTTGCATGTATGTAAGTGCACCCATGTTGTGAAGTACCCAAGGAAGACAGAAGAGGGCATTGGATCCGGTGGAACCAGAGTTAAAGACGGTTGTTAAACACCATGTGGGTGCTGGGATTTGAACTCAGGTCTTCTGCAAGAACAGTGAGTGCTCTTAACTGCTGAGCTGTCTCTCCAGCTCTGCTCTATCACTTTTCAATTATATGTATATGGGGAAGGGTGTACCCATGAGTACAGGTACACGTAGATGCCAGGCATCAAACCCCTTGGAACTAGACTAACAGGCTGTTGAAATAAGTTAGCTTAACACTCCTGAAATCAACTTTCAGTATTCAGAATAACTACCCTTTTCTGCCGGGATGAAGGAGACACAGAGATCCTACAAAGAAACTGAAAAGATCAAAGAATGTGGGTACATATATGGAGAAAAGTCACGCTATGAGTCAAGAACCAAATGGTCTGTTTTCTAGACAGCTCTGAGTCTCCTCTAACTGAGGAATTCATCCAGGCCAACAATCCAATGATTATCTAAAAGGCTAGTTTGCGTGTGGGTGCTAGTGGCATCAGAACAGACAGTGATGTTCAGGAAACACATCCCACACTGGTCAGGATATTCCCAAGGCAGGAATGGCATTCCTCTTCCTTAGTAGAATTGTTTCTTTGACTGAAGACAAGATGAGATCATTGAAATCTCCCTAAAATACCAAAGACTGACAAACGCAGGATATAGGATGTGATGGGTCTAACGTAAACCACTGGGATAGTTACAGCATCATAATGAGGTAATAGGATATTGTGCATACACATTCTCCAAAGACATTTAAAGAGCTCTATAGAGTCAGTCTCCATGTGATTTTAATGTCTTTTATTTTTAGTTTTTTAAGTGTGTGGGTGTTTTGCCTATATATATATGTAAGTGCACCTGTGTCATGAAAAGCCCAAAGAGGCCAGAAGAGGGTGTGGGGTTCTCCTTGAACTTAGTCGCCATGTGGGTATTGGGAATTGAACCCAGGTCCTCTGGAAGAGCAGACAGTACTCTTAACCTCTGAGCTGTGTCTCCAGCCCCTTCTTGCAATTTTAAATCTGCTCAGAAATGAAGGTGGTTCTCTACCTCAGTTCAGCCTCCAGCTCTCCCCTCTGGAATCACCCCACCCAGTTTACAAGGATTTGCATACACCCACTGAAAGCTTCCCTCTTCCTGCTTGCAGCTGCTTCAGCTTCTCCTCTTCCAGTTCTCCCATCTTCATGACATGCTAATCTGCATGGTATATAGAGCTTGAAAAGGACCAGCAAGACGGTGCTATTAATCCCCTTTTAAATAAATAGTGATCTCCCTGCAAGCAGCAGTTACTGTCAAGAGTAGAACTGAGGCCGAGGCAGCACCAGCTGAACAGTAGGCAAATGAAAACACGATATGAATATTTGAACCAGAAGCCCCAAACCACACTTTTAGTCAGTTTCCTGCACTGTCTTCCACAGCATGTGCAGAAGTGCTGAGAAAAATGTTGAATGTGGAAGTCCCTTGAGAAATAGAGTCATTATCTAAAGATTCTCTTCCCAAAACTTAGCTCAAGAGAAAAATGAGAGGAATAAAGATGAGGAATGAAACTGGACGTCAGCCAGCCTGCAGAGAGCAATAGGACCATAGAAACAAGTAGAAAACGCCATGTACTAGTGCAAGTTACTTGTCTTCTCTGCCTTAAGCATTGTAGGGAGCACCTATTGCAAGCATCTTTGTGGTCTTTGAGTCCTGGAACATTGCCTCAAGGGAAGTCTTCACTGTCTTCGTCCCTGAAGTGGCTTCCTGTTCCTGTAGTTTGTAGTAGTTCTCAAAATGAGCAACTCTATTTACTTTCCCTTCTCTCTGACTTAACTCCTTGAAATACCCTGAAATCTAACCAGATTCAGACAGGAGCACCACCCCAGTGCCATCAGCCTTAGCATAAGACCCACGTTACATGAGGCTCTCTTTAGTGAAGCCGTCCCATAGTGATGGTGAAGAATTTTCTGGCTTTAGTCTCCCAAACTGTGTCACTGTTGTTAGAAATTGGTATTCCTTTATATCAGAAATGTATGCAGGCTATTTTTAGTTATTTTAAGAACCTCTGTTGTTTGTGGAACTTTAAATATCTCCTCTTACAAATAACTAAGGTATCTAGCCTTCTATTTAAGCTTAGTTTGCTTTACTTTTACAGCTCAGGCTCTGAACTACAGTTAGGTTTATGTATAAAGAGACAGGTCACAAACTAAACCATTTAACATCCTCCCCAGTATACATAATCATGATTTTGTCTGAGAAAAGGAGACTTTCCAAAGCTTAGATTTGACTGCTTGTGGTGGCACAGGCAACTTTAATCCCCAGCACTTTGGAGGCAGAGCTTTATGAGTTCAAGGCTAGCCTGATCTGTGTAGTTAGTTCTAGGCTAGCCAGGGCTATATAGTGAGATCCTCTCTCAAAAAATAAAAAAACAGCAGAAAGCTTAGATCTGTTAGATAAATTAGGCCATGCTCCTCAAACCTTCTACCCAGTTCCACTTTGCACTAATAAAAGCTCCTGGTCATTTTCAATGAGAACAATTTCTACTTTAATCCCATTTCCCTTCCACTTAGGTTCTGTAAAGAGAAAACTACTGAGTTCAGGAATCTGTGATTCCTGAAGAGCTGTTTTCAGGCCTTCACTTCACATATGGAGTAACAGTATCAGAAACTACTAAGGAATGATGCAAAAAGCATTATCCAAGGAATACTGGAGCCTAACTGAACGGTAGACTTGGCCTGTACCCACAAATAGCACTAAGGTGAAACACAGCTTCTCCTCCCTGCCCTCCCCCCACCACTGATTCCTTAAAGGGAGAGAACTTGAGCAAATGGTGGGGAGGAAGGTTAAGGTGGTGTCCTTCAGCAAGCACTAATACAGAGCCTCCATGCACCACCTTTTAAGACACACGTTAGTTGCTTCATAAATTCACTAAAAGGAGATGACTTTGCCAGAGAGAACTCGCCTTGAGAGCCAGGTGGTTTTGAGAGCCTTCCTCCACATTACCATACAGGAACACCCTAAATAAGTCCCAATTCCTCTTCACTTCCTTGTTCTTAAATGAGAACACACTAACTTCCCTCACAAATTGCTGTAAGAAATAGTAAGAGCTTATGAAATATTATTTTTGTCTTTATATATGAAGAAATTTTATGTCAATTATATGGTTTTTACATTTTTATTAATGATGGCATGATAAATTTCATAACACAAGGATAATGGAGGGGGGAGAAGAGGCAAAGATAGAAGGAACTTCACTCACATTTTACAAACAAAAAGAACTCAGCCAATTAAAAGGGAATTTGGAATTCCTAACTCAGGGTAGATAGAACCCCAAACCATAGATCCTATGCTTATGTAAATGTAAATTTGGAATAGTATTCTCAGTTGCTAAGTAGGAAGAGTGAGCATTGGCCAACTGGTGTTTTAATCATAGTTGGATGCACCTTTTCCCCAGTGTTAATGTAGAACCAGAAGCCACTCTGTCCTCACTGGCCATCTTCCAGTTGTCCTCTGTCCTGATGCAGGCAAGATGCCTGCTGGCTGTTAGCATTTCTGGCCTCTAACCATACCTGGGCCTTACCCCATCTGGCTCTCTGCAGCTTAGGCCCAGTCCGGAGAAAATAGGTATCAGGAAGAAGGACTTCATATATCTACATATGCACCACACACACACACACACACACACACACACCATATATATGTGTGTGTTGGCACACACCTTTGATCCCAGCACTCAGGAGGCAGAGGCAGGTGGATTTATGTGAGATCAAAGCCAACCTGGTCTACATAGTGAGCTTCAGGCCAGCTGGGGCTACAGGGAGACTCTGTCTCAAAATAATAAAAAAAGAGAGACTGGAAAGACGGCTCAGCAGTTAAGAGCACTGACTGCTCTTGCAGAGAACCTGGGTTCATTTCCTAGCACCTACATGGTAACTGAAAACCATCCATAACTCCAGTTCCAGCAGATCCAGTAGCCTCTCCTGACCTCTGAAGGCACTGCACAACATGGGTGCACTTACCCACATGGGGACAATACATTCATACACATGAAATTTTTAAAAATTAATAAAAAATATTTTTTAAAAAGCAAAATAATAAGAAACAAATAAATCCATCATTGTGCTTCCTCCTTCTCAGCGCAGTGTTCTCTCCGTATCTCTTCAGTGAGCCTAATGTCTTCGGCCTCGCTGCTGGCTGGCTTCTTCTGATCAAATATTTTGAGTCTCTTTTGTCTTTAAAGCATACCTACAAAATCTTGCTCCCGTCACAGTGAAGTTGTATTTTGAAGAGGCTACATTCTTCTGTCCAAATGAAGGGCAGAAGTGACTTCTCCAAGCAGAACAAAGCTGTGTTTGTAGGACAGTCTCTGCACAAAGCAGTCTGAGGGTATTCCTCCCTCGATGCCCCTACCAGTCCTGGGAGTTCTTTCTCACCTTTTCTTAATAAATCTATGTGTACTATACTCAAAAAACAAAATGATCAATCTGTGCCTTATATAAGGTTTATAGAAGCAACTGCCATCTTGATCCTGTGCCCTATGGGACCGTCACATGTTTACGCATGTTTCCAGCCATATTTGGTCCTTAACCTTACCTGATGCCTCTGCAAAACTCACACTTAGACGTGCTCTCCCTCCCCCATCGTGGAAAGGCTCTTCTTTCTGGGCGTCTTCATTTTTTAATGTTTTTCTGATCGCTCATCTGTCTCCATCATGGACTTTTCTTGTCCCCCTGTCCTTTAAGTATCAGTATTCATCTGATTGGATCCTCTACTTCCTTCCCTTCTAGGTCTTTATCCTATCCTGTTCTTGCTCACCCACTCTCTGATGGCACCTCCCATCACATTCCCTGATGACTCCCAAATCCAAAGCTTCATAATCAGCCTCCTGGATACTTCCTACCTAGGGATATCAAAAGCTTGGCCCTGTTCTCATAGACCATGCCTTGAAGCTGCCATGTCTCCAGCGGTCCACACTTGCTTGGTTTGCCCTCTCCTTTATTTCCCACATCCAGTCAGTGACTATTCAGTTCTGCTTTTCTCTCTCTAAGAGAGCACTCTTCTCGATCTCCTCTGCTAATTCTCTGCTTATCCCGTGCCTGGGTTACTGCACAAGCCTTCTAATGAACTCCTTGTTCTAGTTCAGTCTTCCAAATATCCAAAATTTTGATCTCTAAAATGGTAGTCATGTCACTCTGCTACTCTAAATCCTTCAATTCCCCCCATTGCTTTCTGGCAAGAAAAGACTTGTCACAGCTTACAAGGACCCCTGTGATGGGGCCTCCGCATTTATTTCCCCTCATTTTGGGCATTCTCTGTGTCATCCTCCCATACTTCTGCCTGGGCTGCGTTTGACACCTGGCACTTCCTGGAATTCAACATGCTAATGATCTTTTGAGCATGCTGCTCCTTGTCCTCGGAAATTCCCATTCTTTATCTGACTAACTCATCTGAAAACTCAGCTGTGCTGTCACTTGCTCTGTGTGTCTGAGTTTCTGCCACATGTCTGCAGGTGTCACAGAGCCAGAAGAGGGTGTTGGATGCCCTGAGCTGGAGTTTCAGGCACTAAAATGTGGGTGCTAGGAATCAAACTCAGTCCTCTAGAAGAACAGAAAGCGCTCTAAACTGCTCCTTCATCCCTCCAGCCTGGAGATTTTCCTTTTTTTTTTTTTTTGAAGATTCTGATTTTGGGTGATTTTTGTTTTGTTTTGTTTTGAGACAGTCTTCATACATAGACCAAGCTATGGTCATTATGTGACCCAGACTGGCCTGAAATGTGAGCATTTTATGCATTAGTCTCTGAAATGCTGGGATTTTAGGCAAATGTCACCATACCTGAGGAGATCTGGTTTGTTTACTTTTTCATTTTTGTTTTATCCCAGTGAGTGTTTTGTCTGCATGTATGCATGTGTACCATGTGTGTGCAGTGCATGCAGAGGCCAGAAGAGGGCATTGCATACCATAGAAGTGGAGTAGCAGAAAGTTGTGAACCATCATGTGGGTACTGGGAACTGAACCTGAATCTTCTGCAAGAGCAGAAAGTGCTCCTAACTGCTAAGCCATTTCTCCAGCCCCCCTAATTTTTTAAACAGGGTAGCCTAGGCTGGCCTATAACTTGTGATCTTCCTGCCTCTACTTCTGAAGTGCTGGGATTACAAGTGTGTGCTATATGCCTGACTGAATGAATATTATCTGTGAAGTTTGACTCTCTGATTATAGTTACCTTCCTGAAGATCTGATACAGATTTTCTGCTGTCATCAGATCCCAAAGGCTTTAGAGTTTTTGGAGTCCTACAGTCCACACAGCCCCAGGAAGTAGCAGAACCTGAAGAGAGAGAGGTAAGAAGGAAGTAAAAAAGGTGACTGCAAGATGGCTCACCTGACAAAGGTGTTTGCTGCCAAGCCTGATGACCTGCATTTAATCCCAGTGCACACATGGGGGGAGAGAAAACTAACGCACATACATGCAAATAAATAAATGTAATAAAAAATATTTTTAAGAAGTTGAAAGAACAGGGAAGAAAAATAATTTGCTATTAGGACTGTTCAGACCAGATCTAACACTTTCCCCACAACCAGCTGTTCACTTCCTGAACATCTGTACTCATGGTTGTTTCTAACACATGTAACTCTGCCAATTGTATTTTTACCTAAGCTCAGAAACTACTTTAAGCAGTTTTCTGCCAAAAATATGTCTCTTATAAGCTTAAAAAAAAGTATTTTAACCATTTCTGAAAAGTACAAACCAAACTAGGATGGACACCAGACCAGAAAATATCAACACCTAATACTAACCTTGAATCTGTTCTCACGCTTCTGGTTTTATAGAATTATTCCTTAGACACATTGAGGACCATGATGAAATAGGAAGGAACACAGAAAACAAAAACCTCAAATGAGGTGATGTGAGTTTCTTTCAGTTAACATAAAATTGAGTTGCGGGCTGGAGAGAAGGCTCAGCAGTTAAAAGCACTGGCTGTTCTTGCAGAAGACCGGGTTCAAATTCCAGCACCCACACGGGGGCTAATAACTGTCTGTAACTCCAGTTCCAGAGGATCTGATACCCTCTTCTGTACTCCTCAGTCACTGCACAACACGGGTGCATTAACATTACACTCATATACATAAAATAAAAATAAATAAATAAATAAATAGATTCTTTAGATAAACTAAAATTGATTCATTTTGTTTTTAACATGTAGAATTGATGAAACTCCAATTCTTCTGACCTCTGTATTCTAATTGAGCTATTTAAATTCCTGTTTATATCTTATATTGTTACTGATGTTAGGGCTTATGCCTGCCATTTCGTTTTTTAATTTTTCTGTCTGATGTTATTTCTTTCTTTATTTTTCCTACCTTCCAGTCTACTTGAGCAATTTTTAAAATACCACTGAATTACAATCCCAGCCCCCAGGTTGCTTTATTTCATTTCGTTTCATTTTGTTTTGTTCCCTGTATAGCCCAGGCTGGCCTGGAGCTAGCCCTCCTCTTGCTTTGGCTTCTTAACTACATGGATTATAGGCATGCAGCCTCACACCTGGCTTGGTTTTATTTGTTTGTTTTTTGATTTTATGTGTATGAGTGCTTTGCCTGGGTGTATGTAAGTGCAGTGCCTGTGGAAGCTAGAAGAAGACATTGGATCCCTTGGAACTGGAGTTATGGCTGGTTGTTAGCTGCCCTATGGTTGCTGGGAATCAAACCCAGGTCCTCTGCAAAAGCAGTTAGTGTTTTAACCACCAAGCCATGGCTTCAGCCCCCTCAGTTTTACTTTTGATCAAATATACAATTAGGTTAAATCTCTTTTTTCTTTGCTCTACTGGGTATGCCTGTGATGATGACCTAGCCCACTAGATCCAACCTTGGAATTTGCGGCAGAGCTTACATACCTGACTGTCACAGTGTTTCAGGTTGAATCCCTTTATTCTGTGTGGTCTTTTTCCCTGTCTTCTATTTGTTCTATATCATTGTTTTCAGAAAGCTGCTGTTAATTAGATACCTTTCAGCCACAAGATGGTGCCCCAGAGTAATTCAGGCTAAAGTTTTTCTGTTCTTCCTTGGGCCTTTGCCTTTCATTTAGTAAACTTAGAACTGTTTATCAGAGCCAGAATAGAGCTTCGAAGACTCAGTTGAGTTTTTCTTTAGACACTGTCTTCCCAGTTGCATGGAAACTTGAACAACTCATATCAAAAAGTGTGGGGTTTTGTTGTTTGATGCTAAGGATTGTTGAAGCACAGAGCACTGCTACACAAGTGTTCCACCACCAAGCCAGCGTCCCCAGCCCTTTTTTAGAATTCGAGATCCTCTTACCTCAGTTTCTGGACTAGCAGAGATTACCGACATGCAGCACCATTCTTAGCTTCAAAATGTGATTTTGTTTGAATTTTTTTGCATGCCAATTCATATGCAGATATTTTGGAAGGGTCTTTTTGAGATAGGGTCTCTCTGTAGCCCCACCTAGCCTGGAACTCACTATGTAGTCCAGGCTAGCCTTGAACTCACAGAAATCCACCTGCCTCTGTCTCCTGAGTGCTGGAATTAAAGTATTCCACCATGCCTGGGACATATGCAAATTTTGTAAAGTAATTGTCATCCCTATTAATAAGTCTTTTTGCCACTTTTTTATCTGAGTTCACTAAAATTAATCTGTAATTTCAGCACAATTTACAAAAAAATTATTTGAGGGCTGGAGAGATGGTTCAGCAGGTAAAGATGCTTACCACCAACCAACTCTGATGACCTGAGTTCAGTCTCTGGAACCCACATGATAGAAGGAAAGAACTGACTTCTTTTTTTATTATTATTAATTTATTTTTATTTTATGTGTTGAGTGTTTTGCCTGCATGAATATAAGTGTACTACATACACTGGGGCCAGTGAAGGCCAGAAGAGGGTGTCAGATCCCCTGGAACTGGAGAGTTAGGACAGTTAAGGGTACTGGGAACTGAGCCATCTCTCCATCTCCAGGAATTAACTTCTTAAAGTTATCCTCTATGCATATTCCAAGTTGCTTGTGCATACTCATGTGTTTTCTCTCCCTCTTTCTCTCTCTCTCTCTCTCTCTCTCTCTCTCTCTCTCTCTCTCTCTCTCTCTCGCACACACACACACACACACACACACTAAATACATGATGGTATACGTCTGTAGTTCCATCTACCTTGGAGGTTGAAGCAAAAAGATAGTGAACTTAAATCCAGCCTGGGTAACTTACCAAGACCCCCATCTCCAAAATTAATTAATTCATTCATTAAATAAACACCTTACACATGATACAAGGCCTACCACTCTTTAGAGGCTGAGGCAGGAAGATCACTGTCAGTTGAAGACTAGCCTACACCACATAGCAAGTACCAGGTTGGTAAGAGCTACATAGCAAGACTGTCTCTTAAAAAAACTATACACATAACATAAACCACCCACCTGTACACCACACACATGCATACCACACACATACCATACATTTATACCACATACGCACATATCACATGTACACCACACACATGCACATCACATATACACACATACATACCATATATACACATACCACATACTACACAGACATACACACACACACACAGGGGAAAAAAAGAAAGGGATAAATGTATTCTGAAAGGTACTTTCAGTGTCTTTAAGTTTTGTTTATTTTTATTTTCTGTGTATGAATATTTTGCATGCATGAATGTACGTAAGTTCATCCATGTTATACAAAGCCCACAGAGGCCAAAAGAGGGCACTGGATCCCTTGGAATTGGAGGTATAAACAGTTATTAGCCACCATATGGGTGCTGGGAACTGAACCCAGGTCCTTTGCAAGAGCAGGCAGTGCTCTTAGCCTCAGAGCCATCTCTCCAGTCCTGTTTTCAGTATCTTTTGAGGTATTTGAAGTGTGGGTCATACTTTTTTTTATTATCATAGTTGTTGTTGTTGTTATTATTATTATTATTACTGGGTTTCTTTGAAACAGGGTCCTGCTTTGTAGCTCAAGCTGGCCTGGAATTCAGTCTAATCCATGTTGGCCTTGAACTGCCTCAGTCTCCTGAGTGCTGAGCTTATAGACATGAACTACCATGTGTGACTCCTGATGTTAGGCATATTCTTCAGCTACTCAGAACCTGTTTACTAACCATCAAATATAGTTAGAATTGGAATTTACATTTTCCTAGGCTTGATAGCCGGATAAGAACATCAGGTACTCCTTCACTAGAAACAGGACTATGTCTTTAAATTGTTGTACAGTGTGGTAACTCTTAAATTTTTTCCACATAGAGACATCTGGGAAATAACTGCTAAATAAATGTAAAAGTCACTACCATATATTTTTTTAATAATTTTTAAATTTTATTATTGGTGGGGTTCATGCCATAGCACACATGTGGAGGCCAGGAAACAACTCTGTGGAGTTGGTTCTCTTCTTTTACCTTTATGTGGGTTCTGGCAATCAAACTGAAGTCAACAGGTTTGGTGGCAAGTGCCTTGACCTGCTAAACCTTCTTGCTGGCCTGCCAAGACCTACATTTCATCAATTAAGAACTTTTGGCTTGGGGTCTCCACATGTGTTTGTATTCTTCTTTGCTTGTGTATTAATTCACATTCAGTGGACAAGTTGTGGTCATCGTGTTTTAAAACTAATAACTAGAACTTGCCTAGCAGAAGTTATAAGTGTTTGCCTACATGTATGTAAGTATACCATGTGCATGCAGTGTTCACAGAGACTTCAAAAGTGGCTGTCAGATCCCCTTGAACTGGAGTCACAGACCCTTGTTTTTGCCATGTGGGTGCTAAACTGGGTCCTCTGCAAGAGCAGCCAGTACTCTTAATTGCTAAGCCATCTCTCTACCTTCGCCTTCCCCTCCTGCCTTTTCTTTACTCTTTAGGAATCTCTTGTGTATTTTAGCTCCTGGGTGTTGTTTCTCAACTAGCCAAGCAGAATCTGCAACTGCTGGTCCTGGGCCGGAAGCACATGCTGAAGCAGAGTTCTCAATGGAGAAAGAATGAGATGGAACAGGTGCAAAAGCAAGCCTACTGCTTTTTTGCTGATAACATGTAAGTATTGGAGGTAACCGATAATTTACACTAGATTTCAGTCATTTGTTTATTAGTTACCTATTTTGCCATTTAAAATCATATATGTCAGTCTAGAGAGATGGCTCAGCGGTTAAGAGTGCATACTGCTCTTACAGAAGACCTGAATTTGGTTCCTAACACCCATGTCAGGTGGCTCACAACAGCCTGTCACTCCAGCTTCAGGGGGATTGGTGGGCACCAGCATGTCTGTGCACACACCCACACACAGACATACAACCATAGACACAATAAAAGTAAATATTAAAATAAATAAATAAATGTGGGGCCAACATACACAACCTCATTTAAAACAAAAAATATGGGACTTGAGAGATGGCTCAGGAGTTAAGAGCACTGGCTGCTCTTGCAGAGGACCCAGGTTCAATTCCCAATATCCATGTGGCACTTAACACAACTGTCTGTAACTTCAGCTCCAGGGGATCTGATACCTTTTTCTGACCTCCACCTTACATTGCACAACATGGGTGTACTTACACACATGCAGGCAATATACTCATACACATAAAATTAAAATAATAAATACAATATTTTTTAAATATTAGAGGCAGCTATAAAAATATGATTTCCACTGTAGAATAAATTTAAATAGAAAAGGAAATCAGGATAAAGGAGAAATAGGAGAAAAATAAGTCAGGTGTGAGATTAGTACATCAAATACACATCATAAAATCCTCAATTCATCATTAGGAAGCACTCAACAAATATGAACACCATGTCTGTTCTTACTGAAACAAGCGGAGAAGACAAAGCCCTTGCCCCTTCAGAGTCACAGAAACAAGGAAGTCCTAGACAGCCTTGTTCTGGGCGGTGATCGGTGCTCTGACGACAAGAAGGCAAAGTCAGCAGAGGGGGACGAGGACAGGAGTTGATCATAGGGTGGTCGTTGGGGTGGTCAGGAAACACCTTGAGCACAAATCTGATGGGAAGGAGTGGTCATATTAGAAAGGGGGAGGAGTGATGGGAAGTGTTGCTTGCCTTGTAGTATTCCTCATTCATAAAGGGAACAGCAAAAGTTCAAAACGTTCTGGCACAGAAATAAGCTTGGCATTTGTGAAGAAGTCAGAGGGCCAGTGTGGATGGACTAGAACAGCAACTGGCAAAGTAATGTTTGGGGGCTGGGGATGCAGGTCAGTTGGTAGAGAACTTGCCTAGCAGAAGCTTTGAGTTTAGTCCCCAGCACCATACAAAACTAGCAGTTGTGGTACCCACCTCTAGTCTCAGAGTATGTTAGTAGAAGCAAAGTTAGAAGTTCCAGGTCATCCTCAGCTTACAGAGTTTAACACCAGCCAGGAATACATGTGACCCTGTCTGAGAGAGGAGGGAGGAGAAAGAAAATGAGGGAGGGGGGGAAATGAGGAAGGGAGGGAGGGAAGGAGGAATGGAGGGATGGAGGGAAGGAGGGAGGGAGGGAAGAAATGTTTTGAAATCAGAAAGAAGGAAGGGACCATGTTACAGAAGACCTTATGAGCCCTGGTAGACAGATAAAGGGCCTAGATTTTATTAAATATAAAGAAAACTTGCTATTGAGCTGCAGCTTCCCAAGAAGCCCAAGAAACATGGAAAACATTGGTAACATGTACGTGGTTGTGCACAGTATGCATAATGTGGAAGGGAAGATTGGAGATCTCGCACTGCTATGTGAACCTATATATACTCTCAGGTTTTCCTACTAATGCTGACTGGAAGCCTTGCATGGCTGTAACTTTGCAGTGTGTGTGCCTCAGCTCCAAGACTAGGGTTCATCAGTTCACATGTGATAACTTCTCAGTTTGTTATATTCCACAAAGCATTTATTCTTAGAAAGGTAAGATGGCTCCTGATGCATGAAGCAGGAGGCTGACTCCTCATTCAGATCTCAGTCCAAACCCCTTTTGTCTTGAGCTGGGAGGAGGAGCTTCCATTTCTTCAAATGCAGAAAACCTGGTCCTTTATGCACGTTAGCCGGCACTGGTCATGTAGGCTTAGTTTAGATGCTAGACCTGCCACTTTACCTGGAAAAGTGTTTCCTTCCAGTGTCTTCCCGTCTTGATGTGTAATCTTCATGAAATCATTGTGAAGGTTAAATAAAACTTATAACTAATACGTAAAACCCAGCACCAAGTACACAGAAAATCAGTTACTGCCATTGTTATTTTTCTCATATAGAAGATCTGCAGAAATCGTGTGCTATAACCAAGAAGCTTCTTGGAATCTGGCCTCACTGCTCACTTTTCGACCTCTAAGTGCCTCAGCTGAAGTTCTGAGTTCAACTGTAAAGATTGGGTCACTGATGTTCTGTGTCTCTGGACTTAAATATTTAAGTTTTTAATATTAACTGTATTTGAAAAGGCACCAAATAAGCCTTTTCAAATATAAAACAGAGAGAATGGTGTCATGTATCCCCATAATCCCCTTGTAAATGGCACCCAGCTCCAGCATGCTGCTCATCTTCCATATAAATCTCCTGGGGGGAGCAGTAGTGGTGGTTTTGAGACAGGTCTCATTCCGTAGCCTTCTGCCGCAGCCCTGCAAGTCCTGGGGTTACAAGGATGAGCATTCCTGGAGATTTTCAAGGCAGATTCCGGTCAGTCTATCATTTTACTTCAGTAAAATGGGGTAACCTTTAAATGCTTCTGTGGGGGTTACTGGAGCAAGTCACAAGGCATCTGTTAGCATGAGTTGTAGTCCTGAACTACACACACACGGGGGAAAAAAAGAGAAAGGAATGAATGTATTCTGAAAGGTACTTTCAGTGTCTTTTTAACTTATTTATTTATTTTATGTGTGTGAGTACACATACATGTACATACACACACACAGACACACACACACAGTGTTAGGGCTGAAGGTCTGTTTAGCCCCTCAGTCACTGGCTCTACTCAAAGCAGGTATGCTTTCAAGTGATGATGGTCTTTTTTGTGAGACTGGACATTGACCTCAGGGCCTTGAGTATACTGCTCTACACTGAGCTGCATCCGCAGCAGCCCACAAGTGCTGATCTCAACATGCACTTTCAGCTTTGAGAGCAGCCAGTTACTTGATATCTTGCCAGACAAGGTGTCCTCATCCTATCTAGTAGTCTTTCGGATGCGTCTTGAATTTGAGCAGAAAGGGGTAAAGATGATATACTCTTTGGTGGTTGTGGCCAATAGGAAAAACGCCCAGAAAACAAACTTTTTCTTTTTTGGCATGCTGCATACTGGAGATGGAGCCCAGGACCATGTGTTCTGCTAACTGAGCTCTGCCCCCAGCATAAGAGCTAACTTCTAGATGTGAAGAGAAGGTTGTTAGAATTCTTTGTTCTGGTGGAAGATCGCTACTAAGCTGTTAAGTCCCGGGCATTAGCTGTCCCTCCCTCTTGCTTTCCATCTGGGTTCTAGATAGTTACCTGCCAACTAAGGACTTCCAGGTGATTTATCAAGAATTCAGAGGCACCTCCCCCAAAATATCTGAAAATAAGTAAAAAGGGGATGAAAAAGCTGTTCTCTATGTCCCGGAGTGTGTCTGATTGTGCTCTTTCTTATGTCTGGTTCAGCTCAGAGGATGATCCATTCCTTCTCTATGCCACACTGAACTCAGGGGATCACTGCAAGTTTATCACAAAAGATCTGTTGCGGGACCACAAGGCCTGTCTGCCTGATGCCAAGACCCAGCGCCTGTTCTTTAAGTGGCAGCAGGGACATCAGCTGGCAATTATGAATGGGTTTCCAGGATCCAAACTGACCTTTCAGGTATCTGTTTTCTAATGTTAACAGAGTCAAGTCTAGAGAAAGAATGTGGCATCCCTCTCAAAAATGTCATGAGTTGAAATTTCTAAATGCTTTATTTTTGCTCTAGTTTAGTATTTGGTTTTTAGCCAGTTCCTACAAATAGCATCTGCCAGGCCAAACGTACTCATGGGCCAACCTCAAAGTCACTGGCACACTGAACCATCTGGGGAGGCTTGAGTAGCATCAGTGTCCTCACATTTTTCATTTTTCTATTTACTTGAAATGGCTCAAAACTCCTTATTCCTACAGTTTTTCATGGTTTTCCTTCTAAGTAACTCATTTTTTTCTATTTTTAATTTTTTCTAACTATTTGTGTGTGTGTGTGTGTGTGTGTGTGTGTGTGTGTGGCATGTGCCCTGGCTCATGTGTGGCAGTCAGATGACAGCTTTTAGGAGTCAGTTCTCTCCTGCCTTGTGGGTCCCCAGCTGGGTGGCAAGTACCTTTACCCAGTGAGCCATCTCTCCAGCCCTGTTTTATTTTGTTTAGAGACAGAGTATGGTAGAGACAGAAACACAACTCTCACCTCAAAGGGAATAAGAGAGGATTTATTTGGGGGTCAGTTTATTTGGAGTGACCATGGCCCAGGAACACAGATTTGGTTACCTAAATTTTATTTCATTTTAATGTGGTAATAGTTTTACTAAGTAACAAAACAAAGAAAATCATAAATCAAGACACCTTTTTTGAGGCAGGGTCTCTATATAGTCCTGGCTTGCCTTACACTCACTATGTAGACCAGGCTGGCCTTGGACTCAGAGAGCTCGACCTGCTTCTGCCTCTGAGTGCTGAGATTAAAGCTGTGTGCTTTAAACTCCACTCAAGACACTTTTAAATACTTTAGTAAAAACAGCACGTAGGCAGGTTACGGAAAGCAGGGAATCTGTTATGGCCTCAGCTGCTATCTAATGGCATTTTTAGGCTTTTGGTAGGTAGAGGCCAGGTATCATACATTTTGTGACCATGTACCTAATGGTCACATACAGAGGGAGGCAATAAATGGCAATTGAGAGAATTAAAGAGGGCCCAAGATAATTTGACTTTAGACTATGTAACATTCCAACCTTTCCATATTGTTGAAAGTTAATCAGCCTTTATAGTTACAGCTTCTTTCTTAAGAATTCTGGTTCATAGCTTCATTATATATTCCTGGTTCACTGTTAGACCAGGCTGACCTGAAACATTTGTCGAGCCTCCTACCTCAGCTTCCCAAGTAAGATTACAGGCATGTGACCCCATGTCCAGTTCACTTTTCCTCTGTAATGTTCTTCTGTGTCAGTCTCAGTTACGTCTTCCTTTCATTCCAGTTCAGATACTAGCAACACAGGGATGCCTCTTGTGTTAAAACAAAGGAAGAATATCCAAAGGAAGATTATTAGAGGAAAATACAATACTAAAATATGGTCTGGCAGTCAAAAAATTCACAGGGAGGTGAGATGTTGGTCAAGGTCAAGCACACCAAGCTTCTGTTAGACAGTGGGAATAAATTCAAGGAATCTGTTGTACTATAGTCAATGCAATAGCAATTCTTTATTCCTTGTGTGTGTGTGTATGATGTTAGAGATTAAACTGAAAGCACTTAGCATATGATGTGAGGCAGGTGTTCTATCACTGAACAATACACCCCCCCCACACACATGCACACACTTCTTTCTTTTCTTGTTTTGTGTTTGACACATTCTCATTACCTAGGCCCAGCTGACCTGGAATTCACTGTGTAGATCAGGCTGGCCTCAAACTCACAGAGGTCTGCCTGCCTCCCAATGCTAGGATTAAAAGAAGAAAGGAGGGCTAGAGAGATCGCTAAGCAGTTAAGAGCACGTAGTGCTCTTGCAGAGGACCCAGGTTCAGTCTCAACTCCCACATCAGGCAGTTCACAACTGCCTGTAACTCCACTTTCAGGAGATCTGGACGTACACTTGTGCATACACCACATACACACACACATGAAGGAAAGAAGGAAGGGAGGGAGAGAGGGAGGGAGGGTGGGAGGGAGGGAGGGAGGAAGGAAGGAAGGAAGGAAGCCCAGTGTTAAATAAAACAAAATAACTCCTTCAAGATTGGAAAAGCCAGATAATCCTCTGTTGTTCTCAATTTTTGATGCACTGTTTAATTCAACAGGACATCCTTAGCTATGACACAGTGGTACAGACAACTGGAGACTCGTGGCACATACCTTATGATGAAGACTCGGTAGAAAGGTCCTCCTGTGAAGTGCCAACCAAATGGCTGTGCCTACATCAGAAGACACAGACGCCTACCCCGGGCTGAATTGTACTTGCCCGCCCTCCTCGGTGTCAGAGCTCACATTCATGCTTTACTTCAGGCATTACCTCTGTCCTAAAAATAAAAAGGTTTTGGTAACACTGTTTGATCCTGTTGTTTTAACTGGCAACAAAATGATTTTTCTAACCTCGTTTGATTTTGCTTAGGAGACAGGTTCTTGTTCTGTAGTCCCAGATGGCTTAGGTCCCCTGAGTGCTGGGATTACAGGCGTGCGCCACCACACCTGCTTTATGCAGAGCTGGGGATAGAACCTAGGCTTCATATGTGCAAGGCAAGCACTCTACCAACGGAGCTACAGCCCCGGCCCAACACATTGTTTTTTATTAAATGAGATGTAACATCTTTATAACAAGCTGCATTTTCCCCCTCACATCTGTTTCTAGAGGCTTATCCAGAACTGGGAAACCCAATTCAGAGTGAAGCTGATGTTTCTCCTGTCTACTCCTCATAGCTTGGGTGATGGGCAGGACTTGTATGCATTTGATAGTATCCATTGATACTTCTGACCTGACCTTCCAAACTTACCAACTATTTCTTCTTTGTTTCATAATATAAATCCTTTTGCAATGGTTTGAATGAGAAATGTCCTGCATAGGCTTACATATTTGAACATTTGGTCTCCAATCTGTGACCTCTTTGAGGTACGTGGCCTATTAGGAGGTACAGCCTCTGAGGAAGAGGTATGTCACTGAAGGAGGGTTTTGAGAGCTCATAGCCTGTTGTCACTTCAAGTTCATTCTCTCTGCTTCCTGTGTATTTGCCACTGGAGATGTGAATTCCCAACTTTTGGCTTCTGTCACTGTGCCTGCTGCTTGCTGCTATGCCTCCCCACCATGATTGACCATAAGCCCAAATAAGGACTTCCTTCTATAATTTACCTTGGTCATGGTACTTTATCACAGGACAAAAAAGTAACTAATACATCTTCCTAAAATGATTTACCATTATGTAACACTTCTATTTCTTTTAAATGGGATTGTGGGCTGGAGAAATGACTCAACAGTTAAGAGCACTGACTACTCTTGCATAGGGCCCAGGTTCAATTCCCAGCACCCACTTCGTGTCTAACAATCATCCATAACTCCAGTTCCAGGCAATCTGATGGCCTCTTCTGACCTCTGCAAGCACTACATGACACGGGTGCACTTACACACATGCAGGCAATGCACTCATGCACATAAAAATTAAAATAATAAATAAAATACAAAAAAATAAAAGAAATGGGATCCTGAGCTAGACATGGTGGTACACTCTTTTAACCCCAGAGGTAGGCAGAGCTCTGTGAGATTGAGGTCAGCCTGGTCTGCATATCCAGTTCCAGGCCAACTGGGGCTACGGGGAGACCCTGTCTCAAAGAAGAAAGAAAAGAAATGGGATCCTGTGCTGGTAACATCTCAGTGGGTAAATGTCCCTGCTGCCCAGCCTGACAACCTGAGTTCTATCACCAGAACCCACAAGGTAGAATAAGAAAACTCATTCCCACATGTTATTCTCTGACCTCCACACAAGTACTGTGACATGCATGGGCCATTCCACATACAAGAATGCACAGTAAACAAGTAAATAAAATAAAATAAAATAGGTAATGTAAATAAAAACTATTGCGTAAACAGAGATCACTGCAAGCTGCGAATCCAGAGCTCTCAGCAGTCTGCTTGTTTTCTAAGTATAAATTATGTATTTAACTATTTATTCACCACCCTCCAGGCTGTTCCCAAGCCCTATTTTTCACATTTTATTTTGAGACAGCGTCCCACTGAGTTAACCAGGCTGGCCTTAAATATACTCTATCCGAGGCAGGTCTTGAACTTCGGATTGCTTCTGCTTTAGCCTCTCAAGTATCTGGAATTACAGACCTGGGGCATCACACCTTGTTTTTAAAGGAATCATTCTAGTTATAAGTTCATTCAGAAGCCTAATGCAAATTCCTGAGAAGGAGATCACAGAACTAGAGGATACCAGAATCCAGTAGTCACAATTTTAGAGAGGAGAAGCAGTCCCAGGAAGATGGCATCACTTCCCTGAATTCCACAGCTAATTAGTGAGGATATTTCAACTGTAATCTGCCTCTTGGATTTCCAGTCAAATATTTCTTTTGCTGGACACTGGAATTTAGACTAGAGTAGTTCATAAAAACTCATCAACGTTCCATATTTAGATTTAGAAACTTTATTATTAGCCATATGAGGTAAAAGGAGAGGAAGGAAACAAGAATACATTAAGGGCCTAACTATGTAGCCTATGTGATCTACCAGTGTAGAACATTTTAGACAAGAAATTTGTTTTGTTTTGGTCTTTGAGACAGGTCTCCTGTAGCCTCTGGTGGCTTGGAACTTACTGTGTAGACCAGATAGACCTTGAACCCACAGAGATCTCCTGCCTCTATTCATTTTTATTTTTTCTGTGTATGAGTATATCGTCTACATGTATGTAAGTGCACCCATGTTGTACAATGCCTGCAGAGGTCAGAAGAGGGCACTGGATTTCCCTAGAACAGGAGCTGCAGATGATTGTTAGCTAACGTTTGGGTGCTGAGAATTGAACCTGGGTCCTCTGCAAGAGCAGTCAGTGCTCCAAACCGCTGAGCCATCGTTCCTACACCAAGAAACTGGACTTTTTAAAGCTCATACTGTTTAAAAGCAAAACCTGTAAATTCTACTTGCAATTACTCGAGGTGCATCTTTCCTTTTTCCAGGATGTAGTTAGTTTATAGAACTGTTTAATATGTCACTCTGCCACAGTGACCCCAGGGAGTACAGAATGTCTCTGAAAGAAGGCAGTGGAACCAAACACTTAGACCACCCATCTGTGTTCTGCTCACTTGACTAAACAAAAGACAATGAGAAAAGTTGTATAGGGTGCAGTTATCTCAGCTGGTCCTGGTGCCACGTGCTGTAGCTCGGCGCTCTGAATGCTGACACAGGAGAGTCTTAAGGTCCATGCTAGGTTGGGCTATATAACAAGACTCAGTTTTTAAAAGGAATTGTAAAAATTTGTACTCTGGATGAAGACTTTTATTTTTTATTTTTATTTTTTTATTTTACATGTCTAAGTGTATTGTCTGCATGTATGTAAGTGCACCTGTGTCATGAAATGCCTGTGGAGGTCAGAAGTGGGCATCAGATCCCCTGGAACTGGAGTTATGGACAGCTATTAGCTGCTACTTGGGTGCTAGGAACCCAGCCCAGGGCCTCTGCTAGAGCAGCCAGTGCTCTTAACCACTAAGCCATCTCTCCAGCCTTTGGAGAGTATTTTTTTAATAGTATTTTTAATTGCATAAGAACTGAAGGCTCTGAGAGGCCACTAACTCTGCCACTGGAAATGGAGGAGAGAATTTAGAGAATATATTTTAGAAACAGTTAATGTGGGCCCAGCGTGGTGGCCCAAGCCTATATTCTCAGCTTTCAGAAGATAGAGGCAGGAGGATCACAAGTCCAAGGCCAGCCTAGGCTAATAGCAAGACCCTGTTTCAAAAATCAAATGGAGCAGAGGGAGCTGAGAAATGGCTCAGTGGTTAAGAACACTGGCTTGAAGAGGACCCAGTTTTGGTTCCCAGCACCCACAGGGTAATTCCAGTTCCAGGGGTTCTGAAGCTGCCTCCTGGCCTCCAAGGTCATTGCATGCACATGGTGCACTTACTGGTAAGCAAAACACTGACACTAAAAATAAATAAAAGCCAGGTGTGATAGTGCATGCCTTTAATCCCAGCACTCAGAAGACAAATGCAAGTGAATCTGTGAGACTGAGCCAGCCTGGTCTCCACAGTAAGTTCCAGGCCAGCTGGGGCTACAGACAGAGCCTGTCTCAAAAAGATCGGAATAAATTAATTAACAATAGTAGCAATAATGAATACTTTTTAATTGAAGTGTGTGGCTGGAGAGATGGCTCAGCAGTAAAGAGCACTGACTGCCATTGCAAAGGACCTGGATTTGGGTCCGGGTACCCACATGGCAGCTCCCAACCACCTGTAACTCCAGTACCAACCTGACACTTCTGGTCTCCACCGGCACCAGGCATGCATGTATTGTATACATACATATGCAGGTACTCACACATAAAATAAATTTTAAACTTTTAAAAATTGAAATGATATTGCAAGGTTTCCTGAAGTTCTCTCTACTCCTTTGTTCTCTGTTGGCAATATTTGAAGTGACAAATGCATCTCAAATTCTACACATATATCTTGCTTTCAGCTGGGAACTGGAGTAAATATGGAGTCTTGATAGGCTGCCCAAACTGGTCTAGAACTTCTGGAGTCAAACAATCCTCTTTCCTTGGTCTCCCAGATAACTATAATCGGTTACTGCGCCCAGCTCCTGATGGCTTCATGCCAAAGCAACAGAAGAGAAGAGTGTATTTTCTAGACACCTGTTAAAAAAATTCAGAGTAAATGGAGCTCTGATCTGGTATCTTACCCATCTCTCAGCAGCTCAGAACTCACAGGTTGTAAGGTATATAAGGGACTGTTGGAATTACAGGAGTAAGAAAAGGGAAGGGGGTAGGGGAGGGAGGGATGGTCTTCACATGTGGGCATTCTTCCAAGACCTAAATGTAAGCAGATAGAACCCTTAGTAACAAAGACTAGCCTGACGCTTACTGGAGCCCCACAAAGATGGAACAGGGTTGTCAAATAAAATACAGGACTTTCAGTAGAACTTGAATTTCAGATAAATCTCTTTTTTTTAAGGAGAAATACATCCTAAGTATTGCAGGGACATACTTCTAAAAGCCTGAAACTCAGATTTAACTGACTTCCTGTGTTTCTGTTTGCCGACTCCAGGTGAAGATTACTTGAGGAAGTAGGAGGTAGTAGAAATGAGATCTACAGGAAGCAGGAGAGCAAGAGTGAGAACGAAAGGGCAGGCAAGATGGTTCAGTGGGTAAAGGTACTAGGTGCCAAATCTGACAGCACGCATGGTGGAAGGAGAGAAGCAATGTCCGCATGTTGTCCTCTGGCCACCACATGAGCATTATGGCATGCACCTGCACTCTTACACTAAATAAAGAAACATAACTTTAAAAATGGGGCTTAGGGGCCCCTGCTAGAGATGACTAGCAGTTAAGAGCACTAGCTGCCCTTGCCAAGGACCCAAGTTGAGTTCCCAACACCTACATGACAGCTAACAACTGTCTGTAACTCCAGCTCCAGGATATCCAACATTCTCTTCTGGCCTTTATGAGTATTGTGCACATGTAGAGCACTTACATACATGCAGGCAAAACACTCAAACACATAAAATAATTTTTTTAAAAAAGAAAGGAGCCAGTCATGGTGGCATGTGCCCTTAATCCCAGCACTCAGGAGGCAAAGGCAGGTGGATCTTTGTGAGACTGAGTCTAGTCTGGTCTACATAATGAGTTCCAGGCCAGCAGGAGCTACGGGGAGACCCTGTCTTCAACCTACCTCCCACAGAAGTAAGGAAGTCAGTGAAGGCACGAGAAGAACAGCTTCCGCCCCTGTCCTTGACAGTAACAAGCAGTCTGCTTGTCTGTTCTCCGTAAACAGTTCCATTGAGAGGTCTCCTTAGAGGGAGCCGTGGAAAGAGAATAGCAGAATGAAAGAAAACACAAGACGAGAACACAGATGAATAAACAAGAGCTCTTAAGAGATAATCTCCCATTTTCTTTCATCATCTCCATTTGATGCTGTTTCGAGATGTCTGGAAGCTGTCTCTTCATTTGTTCTTTGTTGGCAAAATTTGATCTCACAAGTGCTTGCAGAGATTCTACTACATAGACAACCTGGTTCCAACTGGGAATTAGAATAAACAGGAAAACAATTATCTAGTCACTGATAACTAAAAGTAGTTTGCCCTCAGAAGCGTGCTCAATGGAACAGATCGAAGGAGTTTGCAGTGGGGATGGGATTGTCAGACAGGGTCTAGCTATGTAGCCCTGACCAGGAATTTACAGCAAATCCATCTGCCTCAGCTTTAAGTGCTGGGTTGCAGGTATGACCTCCCATGCCCAGCTTAGACTGAATTGTTAAAATAGCCATTTTGGACTGGGGAGATGGCTCAGCTGGTAAAGTGCTACCCAAGCATGAGAACCCGAACTTGATCCTCAGTGCCCACATAAAAGTCAAGCTTGGTAGTGCTCACTTACAATCCGAGCACTGAGGAAGCCAAGACAGGAGGATCCCTGGGTCTCACTGGTCAGCCTGCCTAACCTACTCAGTGAGTTCACTCCAGGCCAGCAAGAGACCCTGTCTCAAAAAAACAAGGTAGCTGGTGTGGTGGCACTTGCCTTTAATCCCAGCACTCAAGAGGCAAAGGCAAACACATCTCTGTGAGTTCAAGGCCAGCCTAGTTTACAGAGCAAGTTTCGGGCCAGCTAGGGCTGCAAAGTGAGACTCAAAAGGAGATGGTGAAACAACACTGAAGGTCAGACTCTGGCCTCGACATGCACAAGCATACAAGTGCACACAGACACACACACACACACACACACCTGATAATTTATTATAATTAGTAATAACATCTGAAATATTTGGGAAAACGACAAGAAAGTAGACGCAGATGTCATTTCAGCCCCAATGAAATGACTATCCCACTTATCTCTTTGGTGCCATTTAAAATCTAGTCCAAGAAGCAAATGCTTAAGAAATCACTGGTCAGGGCATTAATATCTAATGTGTTTTAGAAATAAATTCAAGAGACCAGGTCAGACAGCCTCATCGCTCCTAACTGAGGAGAGAACATTATTAGGGATCAAATTCAGTTCACATTTAAGTATTTAAAGCCCATCCCTAAAGAAGGTTTTTTGGACTGTCTATGACAACATAATAGAATGTCCGCATCCATAGGTGCCAGTGGAATCCCCTGGAACCTGTGTATTTGGCTGTTCTGGGGCAGAGTAGAGTCCTGGGTTGGGAGAATGGGACAGAGCATCCACCTCCATGAAATAGGTTCTTTTGGTGATGAATATGGCAAGTCATCGAAAAAGTAAGTTTTTCACGTCACTTATTGCCTAAAATGTAGTTTTATCGGTTCTTTGGAAAGAAAGAGATCATTTTTTAGTTTTCCCCCTCTTCACTGACCTTGACTTAGAATTCAAGGTTGCGTTCATTCTCTCTCACACTCACTTAGAGATAGGGTCTTATTCTGTACCCAAGGCTGGCCCAGAATTCTCTGTAGCTCAGGCTAGCCTTGAACTTGCAGCAGTCTTCCTGTCTGCCTCCCCAGTGCTGGGATTATAGGCATGCACCACCATGCCTGGCAGGTTGTATTTTTTTTCTGTGCTCCATTTCAGAGCCAAAAACCCTTGCTGTTGTTTTTGTACATATGTTCACCCAATTTTCTGTACATATATGTCCATTTTCCTTGGTCCTACAATCATCTCCCACTTTTTCTTCATATACGTTACTATATGTTTATAATGTAAATTCATAGAGTCCGCAGGGCATCAGCTGGGTGGCATATACCTGTAACCCGAGCACTTGGGAAGTGGAGGCATAAGGCTTAAGAATTCAAAGTCATCTTTAGCTACACAGCTTGTTTAAGGCAAGCCTGAGCTACATGAGACCCTGTCTCAAAAAAAAAAAAAAGCCATCTGGCTTAAACTAGGGCGCTCCATATAGCATATAATGCTGCTCTCATAGCTTCACTGTCAAATTTATGCTCAAGGCTGCTGGTGTTCAGAAGACAGTCTGTTCCAGAAGCTGTTTCCCTGCCAATAGCTATTGACTCAAATGAAAGGTCATGTCCTTTGGCACTAGTCTGTTCTGGCAGGAGCAGTCAAGTCCTTGATGAAATGGGTCCTTTCCAAGTCAGGCCCTCTGATCTCCAACTCATAAAGAAATGAACTCTGCTCAGGCCATGTTTGTGAAGAGAAAGTCTAAGGAAGAATTTCTGCTTTACACAGATAAAGAGCTTTTTGTTTTTCAGAGCAAATCATGTGATTTGTTTGTTGTTATTAAGGCACAAAGGGAAGTTTATGTGAGGAAACCATTATTGAACAATTTGTGCTTTACAAATGTTAAATGACTATGTTTTTCTTTCACTGCCAGTATTAACACAGAGCCTCAACCTCCTATCTTAGTGATTTGGGGCCTTAGTGTAATGGCCAACCTGGATCCCTTTCTCTCTCTTTGTCCTCTGTCTCTGTCTCTGTCATCTCTCATCTCTGGCTTTTATATTTTGAGCTAGTTCTCATGTAGCCAGGCTAGCCTCAAACTCACTGTATGGCTAAGGCTGGCCTTGAACTCATTATCTCTCTGTCCTTACCTCCCGAATGCTGGGATAATAGGAATGCTCCACTTCAACTGGTTCTGTATCTTTTCGATTACTTAAAACTGCCTTAATTTTAGGATATCAAGCTTCTCTACACTTAGACTTGAGGGGTGTGTGTGTGTGTGTGTGTGTGTGTGAGTGTGTGTGCGTGTGTATCATTGCATCATATGGAAGACAATAACCTGCATTCCATCATATGGGTTCCAGGGATCAAATTCAGATCATCAGGCTCAGCGACTGGTGCCTTTACCTGCCGAGCCATCTCACCAGCCCAAGATTTTTTTTAACAACAGATTCTTGTAACCCAGGCTAGCCTTGAACTTGCTATATAGCAGAGGATGACCTTGAATTTCCAGTCTTCCTGCCTCCACCACTGGCGTGCTGGGAATACAGGCATGCGTCACTATGCCCAGGTTTATGCAGTGCTGACAAATCAAACCTCAGGCCTTGTGCATGCTAGGCAAACAACTTACTAATGACCTCCCCAAGTCCAACATTATTTTTTAAATATTAATGAAACAACACTCGTGATTTTGTCTTCAGTTGTAACCTCATCTTTCTTACTCATCAGAGACAACTAGAAACTACAGTTATCTGTCTGAATCCCTTCAGCAGTGTCCATCCTTTCCTGTCCAGATTCCTTTCCTGTGCTTCTCACTTCTGCATTGTTCCATCTTGCTGAGCCAGGGTCTTGTTCTCAGTGATCCCTTTCTACCAACTTTTTCTTGTCTACTTAAAAAGACCTTCAAGCTTCTAGCCTGACAAATATATGTTGTCCCAGAGTTGGTTTCCTACTGAAATTTCTCAAAGGAAGGAGCCATCTCTAGTCCTGGTTCCTTTCCAATTCCACAGTTGCCTCAGAGCCTCATTATCTCTGTGGATATTCAGTTTTGGCACTTTGAAAACAACTCATTCATTCATAGTAACTGATTATGATAAAATTGAAAATAATGCTCAAAACAAGGGCAGGAGGAGCCAAACCATTTTAAATGTTGCTGTGATTAAAATGTGCTGGCATTGAATAAATGAAAAGGCTACAAAACTGCCATGCCCGACATGATTCGTTTTTCAAACAGGAAAATGTCTGAAAGCAACATTTTATTTATCAGTTTATTATTTGTTTTGTTTTTATGAGACAAGATCTCACTCTATAGCCTGGGAACTCACTACATAGCCCAGGATAATCCTCCTGCCTCAGCCACCCAAGTGCTGGGATTATAGGTATGTGCCACCACATCCAGCTAGCAGAAACATTTTATTAATTCTAAAATGCTAGTGGGGCTGGAGAGATGGCTCAGCAGTTAAGAACACTGGCTGTATTTGCAGAGGACCTAGTTCAGTTCCCAACACACACATGGCAGCTTACAGACATCTGTAACTTCAGCTCCAGGGGATTGAACGCCCTCTTCTGGCCTCTGTGGGCAATACATATATGATGGCTGCACTTTCATGCATGTAGGCAAAACACTCATATGCATTAAAAAATACACTTTTAAAATGAAATAAAACTAAATGTTAGTAGGTGTCTTCTGAGTGTTGTGGGTCGTTTTCGCTTTCTTGTCATCTTCTGTACATCCTGGAAATTTTACAATATGTGTAATATTAATAGGATGTTAGGACTCTTCCTGCATCAGTTCCTTCTGAGGCACAAATATAGTAGGTACCAGGATTCCTGAATGAGAGTGAGGAATACTCCCATATTCAGTTACAAAAAGATTTCTCACAACTCCTTGTCCTCTCAGTCAGAACAGAGACAGAGTCAGAGGAAGGACAGTGGTAAAGATGTTTCTTTGGAGAAAGCTACTGCCATGCTCTAAGTTCCTTGGTTGTCCTCCAACCCCAGAACCCCTGGAAAACCCCAGCTTGTTCAAAACCACTGAAGGGCTGGGCTGAGGTGGTAGTTCAGCCAAACAGGAAGCTCCCAGTGCAATCTCCAGCACCACATCATCCAGGTGTGGTGGCCCAGGCCTGTAATCCTAGCACAGGTGGAGGCGGGAGGATCAGGAAGTTCAAGGTCATCCTCAATGTGGAATGTGTAAAACCCTGTCACACACAGCAAGCCAGATTTAGCGGCACACACTTGTAATCTCAGCACTAAGGAGGGAGAAGCAGAAGGATCAGAAGTTCAAGGCCATCCTTGGCTACATAGCAAGTTTGAGGTCAGCCTGGGCTACATGTGACACTGTCTCAGAAAAAACAATAACAACAATTCAAGGTCCCCTGGTTGCCTTCTACCTAGAGCATAAATTCCTTAGCTAAACATTCAAGGTCTCTTCCCCTACATAATTGTTTTGAGTCCTTTTCAAGCTGTTTCCTTCTAATGCTCCTGAAATCTGCTGCACCTGTTAGTTATTGTCCTTCTGAGCCCACCTTGGTTAGATTTCTCCCAGCAGCCAGTCGAAGGCTCATCTGCATATGAGGTCATTTCCTCATCTTTAGTACACTGTTGAGCTCTTCAGTTTCACTAAGTGCCTTGTATTAGCTTTGCTTTCATTCATCCTTTATCTCCCGGAAAGAACTCTAATGGGGATCACACTGGATTTATCTGTGTGTCTCCCAAGCAGTGAGTAAAGTTTCTTGCCTATAGAAGTTGTTCAGTTAACGCTGAATTACTTTGGAGAAGCTGTTTGAAAAGGTGTTCTGATTTTTACCTCTAATGCCCTCTTCTCCTTTGAGTGAATTCCCCTTTTGCTCCTTAGTATTTTGGTCAGGAACTTAAGGCCAGCCACAGTTACACAGTGAATTTGAGGCTAGCTTGAGCTACATGAGACCCTGTTTCAAAACAAACAAGCAAACACAAATAACTTTTCAATACTGTCTTTTATGACAATACCATTTAAGAACCGTCCATTAAACCGTATCTTAAGTGAACTGGGTTTCTTTACTAGGCCTCTATGTACTTGGTACAGTGGTAGCTGTACTACTAAAACAACATTCCAGAGTCTTCAACCTTTAGAATGTTTTAATGTCTAAATTAGCTGTCTCTGGTTATGTTTTGAAACTTGTTTTGTTTCCCCACTGTGGATGAAATGCACCTTGAGTGGAGTTTGGGGAGCTCATCTGAGGTCTGTCAAATCATTTCAGAGCAACTAGAGCATAAAACTGGAATACTCTCTTCCTTTCCTATCAAAGACTGGATTTTTTAAGAGCTAGTTCCTAAACCAAGTACAGTGCACACACCTGTTATCCCAGTGCTTGGGAGGTGAAGGCAGAGAATCGAGTTCAAGGTCAGCACTGGCTACACAGCAGGTTCGAGGACAGCCTAGACTACATGAAACTCTGTCTTAAACAAACCAAAGGGTGGTGGAGGGGACAGACTAAAATGAAAGAATGAACATACTGGTTAAAATGGTCAGAAACCCCATTCATTTGCATTCTCCCTCCCTCCCTCTCTCTCTCTCTCCCCAAGAGGACACGGTCTTTTGAGTACTACAGATAAGTCACTTTTGTGGTAAGAAAATAGGAATCAGGGGAAGCCAATCAGGATACCTCAAAGAAGAGGAAGTGTCTCTAGGTTGAAGGGAAGCCTGCTGACTCTTATTTCCGCTCTGTTCTTGACTCACTCTCCTGGTGGCGCCCTTTCCCTCACCTGATCAGGGAGCAAGGTCAGGGGAAACAGTAAATAAAGTGCATGTAAAATTCATAAAGGCCCCAAGATGCAGGAAAGTACCTCAACTTCGACAGTCTCAGTGAACTGATGGCTATTTCCAGTCCCACAACCCTGTCCACATTCATGGGTGTGGCTGAATGTGTGTGGGACAGGGTGGTTTAAGAATCGGCTGCTTTCCAAATAAGGAAGGCTCACTTTCACTTCTGAATACCGAGTGCATGAAGGTCTGTGCAGTCCTCGGCTTTGCTCTTGACAGGGAATAAATCAAAGCAAAAGTATCCAAGAATCTGGGCCCTGTTCATACCAAAACCCCCTGTTCACAAAAAGGTCAGTTCAAATCTACTACTAATTTATTTTATTTCCATTGTAGTAATTTTTTTTTTCTACTATGCCTTTAAAGAACGGAAAGAGAGGGCTAGAGAGATGGCTCAGCAGTTAAGAGCACTGACTGTTCTTGTAGAGGACCCAGGTTCAATACAACCTGGTGGCTAACAACCATCCATAACTCCAGTTCCAGGGGATCTGATGCCCTCTTTTGACCTCCATGGGCATTGTACATGCAAGCAATGTACTCATACACATAAAATAATAAAAATGATAAATAAAAATATCTAAAGAAGGGACAGAATGATCCTATTTGAGAGAAGAACCACAGTTGTGATCACTAGGTAGCCTATGGCAAGGCTCCGATTCAAACACAGTGTTTCCGATATTCAGAGAAGGGCCTGTCTTTATTCCAGGCTCAGTACCTTACTTCTGTCTTCCCTGTCTTAGTTTTCACTGAGACATTTGCTGTACTTCCAAGCTCTGAAAGGCTTCTGGTGTCATCATGCCTCAAGTTGAAAACCACCAACTGTTAAGACTAAGTCAACTGGGGTCTTCCAGTATTCTGGGAAGACCTGGGAGATTTCTCAAGGAATTCACAAGCTCCTTGGCTTCCAGAAACATCAGCCAAGCACTGAGTCTTCTTTTAAGGGAGAGTTTGGAAAAACAAGAAACATCAGAAGTTCCAAGAGGATTATAGTGAAGTTGTAGCTAAAAATCAAGGGTGAACTGAAAAGCTGAAAGTCTTAGCTCTGTAGAAGGAATATATGGATGGTCACACTTAAATGTCCTTTGGATCGAGCTCGGGTAAATTTATCCCCTTTCTAACCATAGAACAGCATTTATCATTTTTGGTAATGGCCAAGAAAATCCAGATGCAGAATTATAGTGACTGGCAAGGAAAGAGATGGCATAGAAGGGAAGTAACAATATCTGTATGTCTTCTCTGCTGATAGACCCTGCACTGCACCCCCATGGATACTGGCAGGCGAGAGGCCCACATTGGCTTTCACGGGCAAGGGGGTTGAAAACACTGCTTTATTGACATCTAGCCAGGAAGGAGTTTGAAGGACTCATGAATAAAAGTGTAATGAAGTTAACTCATGTATGTCACAGAAATCACATCCCAAATGACCACATTTGATGTACCCTTTGTCCCTCTCCTCAGCCCATAAATTATAGAACTAAAGCACAGAGAAACTGCCTTTGCCTCCTTTGCAATACTTACTCAGAATTACTGTACTGCCAGACTCCTAAACGTAGTTACTGGGATACAGGAAGAGCTGAAGGACTGAGATCAACCTAAGAAAGTGTTTTTTAGATATTTTTATTTTATGTGTATGAGTGTAGTCCGTGCATGTAAGTGTACCCAAACTATGCAATGTCCACGGAGGTCAGAAGAGGGCATCAGATCCCTGGAACTGGCGTTATCGATGATTGTTAGCCACCATGTAGATGCCAGTAACCAAAGCTAGGTCCTCTGTAAGAGCTGCCAGTGTTCTTAACCCCTGAGCCATTTCTCTAACCTCAAGTTTTAGTTTTTTGGTTTTTTAATAGAAAGATATAAATATACAAATAGTGTCAGATTCTTGTCTCAGAGAGTCCTTTGAGAAGACTTGGTCGGTAAACGTCTGGCCACAGAGCTGAACAGAGTCCCACTTCCCTGTCACTACACCCCCAGCTCTGTTCTGGCCACAGCTTTCCCTTAGGGCCCCTTCGCATCAGGGAATCTCCATTCTCCTAAGAGTCTTTACTGTTGTTTATGCCAGTTCGCAAGGTATTGTGTTTTAACACCTGCCGAGATCACATAGAAACACAGACCCCATTTTCTGCCTCATTGAAACTGCCAGGAGAGTATTTTAAGCTAAGAGCCCTGGTTGGGGTGGAGTCGGGGGTGGGAACTTGAACCCAGAGCTTTGCACATGCTAGACCACCATTCTACCACTGACTAACAGCCCTACCTAAGAGCAGAATTCTTTGTTTGTTTTGTTTTATTTTGAGTCTGGGTCAACAGGTAGTCCTAACTGGCCTGGAACTTCTGTGTAGATCAGGCTGGCTTTGATCTCACAGAGAGATCTGCCTGCCTATGGCTCCTGAGTACTGGAATCAAATGCGTGCACCACCACACCCAGCTAAGGGCAGCATTTTTATTTTGTACCTTGGTTTGTGGGTAACCCCTCCCTCCCTTCCACCTTCTTCTACCTCCAGGAGAGTGTGGGCCTGGCCAAATGGAGGCCCCTCAGGAAAATTTCCAAGACTCACGAGATGTCAAGTCATCTCTAAAATTTTTCAAAAACCCAGAAAGTCATTTCAAAAAAATCTGACTTGGTGGCCATGCAGAGAGGAAGATCAGACTTTCCACAAAGACACAGCAGGTCTGCCCCGTAGGCTGGTGCTAACGCTGTAGATTGGTGCCCATACTTCAGCAAAAGCTCCCTGCCCCAGGGGGAAGTCCAGCTGGCTGAGTAGGTTAGCTGCTGCCTATGGCACATATCTTGAAGCCTGCTTCCAGGGGATTTCCCTTTGCAATGGAATCAGCAAAGTTTCATCTTTCTGAAAGATTTCCCAGGGGAATGTATCTGACTATGTGGAAAAATCTCAAATTTGGATTTCTCATTTAGTCAGAAGTCTCTTCAAATAAAGAAAAATAAACATAATTGGCCTAAGTAGTGAGAATGTATATCCTGTGAATGATCTAATGCCTACTTCATGCTAGGTGCTGTTCAGTTTGAAGCTAAACTGGTGAGTAAAACAGATGTGGGCCCTGCCCCCAAGGAAACTGAGGTTCTAATTCTGGCTTTCAGTATCTATTTATAATGACAATTAAGCCAATTCCTTCAAGGAAGTATACTAAATCGTGTAAAAAAGTATTTCATATATATATGTATAATATGTGATAGTGATATATATCATCCCAAATCATATGCCTCTTTCACAGCCTAGTTTAAATACAGCTACTCAAAAGGGGATAAAGATTTGTTTGGCCATGTGAAATGTCACAGCCTGCAGGGTGTGTGATTTGAAACATCCCATCATTATGTTCTAATGATATTCCAGGAAGCAAAGGATTATAGCTGTGCAAATAATCTCAGTTGTTTCCTTTCTCCCTACGTCTTTCAGTCCAATGTAATGGTAGTTTATTGAGCTATTATGAGTCAAGTTCTGTGCCGGGGTAGTGGAGGATACAGGGATGAAAAATACTTGGCCTCTGTCCCTCCAAACTTTGGTGAAGCCTGAGCATACAGCTCTTTGAGTTAAACTGTATGATTGCTGATACCTTACCTACAAATGGCCTTCCTGGACTAGGGGTCTAGTTCAGTAGTAGATGCTTATCTAGCATGTGTGAAGCTCTGGGTTCAATCCCCAGCACCAACAAAAATAAACCCAAAAATAAACATTCTTTGCTGGAAGCAGTACATAGATAACGTAAGAGTGTCCTGTGCCTGATATATCCCTTGGTTAGCTAACTGTGTAATGCTGAAGTTGAGAAATTAGAGAAGAAGTATCAAGTGTTTCTAAGGACGGCCAAGATCCAAGATCTCAACAATTGCCATGCACATACAACCTATGTAGATGACTGCTTAGTACAGTGAGTAACTCAGCACAAGCGTTACATTGTGGCTACAATTGATTATGACCCCAGATAAAAAAATCCTTGAAGTTCTTATCATGTACATTTCTAACCATAAATATAAACCAAGCAGGTACCAGATGATCACAGAGCCACTCAGTTCTAATTCTTGATGAAGCTCCCAGCGTGCCTTGGACTCTCCTATTGACAGTCCATTAAACACACCATAGCATGAATTCTTCTCTTCACCTATTGTCTCAATTACAAGCTGACTATGGTTAAATACACTCAGATTTATGTATTTGAAATAAATTTTCTTAAGAAGTCGTCTCATATGATTCAGGCCAATACAAGAATTGAATTCTATGCACTGAACATAAAAGGGAGGGAAATCTTGGCATGGTGGTGCCCGCCTTTAGAGAGCGGCACTCAGGATGCAGAGGCAGGTGGCTCTCTGTGAGATCAAGTCCAGCCTGGTCTACATAGTGAGTTCCAGGCCAACTGTGGCTACAGCGAGATTCTGTCTCAAAAAAGACCAATCAATCAATCAATAAATGGAGAAAAAGATGCTCTGGTAGAACTGGGCCTCTAAGAAGATGAGATAGCCATGGACAGTCCCTAAAAGACAGAAGTGACAGTAAGGAGGAACTTGAGGAGTGACCAGGCAATGCTGCTCAGATCACACTCAGAGCCAGATATAGGAGGAGGAAGCAGAAGAGGGCACTTGTTAACAGCTTTGAATGCTAGCCTAGGCATAAGGCTTTATTCAGCAGACAGTAGGGAACTCAGAGCAATCTAGGCAAAGAAGTAACCCAATGAGATGTTGCTCTAAAAAAGCTGATATTGAGAACTGATGGATCAAGAAATGGTATTATACCAGTATCTTCTTCAGATGAAGAAGATACTATGTCTGGCTGTTTCTGTTGATCATGTGAAGAGATGATGAGTCTATAACTACTGGGCCTTCAATTTCCTGGTGTCATTGTTCAGAAACTGGCAGAATATCCAGGCTTTACACATCAAGAACAGCATGGGCAAGGCCCAGCACCTCTATAAGGGTACATCCTGATTAACCCTAGTGCTACCAGACAAAAAATGAATAAAATTATGAATTATAAAATCCTGAGGAGCAGAAGACAACATCAGGGACATTTGGAAGCAGAGTGGAAAAGTACTGAGAAACTAAGCCTGCTGCAAGGTGTAACCTCTAATGACTTGAGACATGTGGCTTCAAAGAGACGAGGAATTCTGTTTTAGGCATTTTAGGTTTTGAAATGCCATCTGCCTCATGTGAAAGATAGCTCAGAAGCAATTCGAGAAGATTCTGTTTCCAAGAAGAGCCTCAAATTGGAAGACAAAAAGATCCTGAGAGTAAAGGAGTTCATCTCTCTAGCAGAGAATTCTATCCATGGCTGTCCAGGCACCTAGCTTAGAGACCAAGCAAACAAAAGTACTCAAAAGTCAGGAGCTACTCCTGACAGTACAATCAAGAAGCAGCTACTCTTATCAGTACCCTTGGGAATTAGAGCTGGAAAGCACCAAGTGTTCCAGAGATGCTGTTTGCACTGACTTAACTGTGTTTCTGTTTTGAATTTCTTTTTTATGTTAATGAAAAACAAACATTTTTTGAGACAGCACTTCAATATATAAGTATCCCTGGTTAGCCTGGAACTTATGTAGACCAGACTGGCCTCAAACTCAGAGATCTTCCTGTGTCTGCCTTCGAGTGCTGGATTATAGGCATGCACCACCATACCTGGCTTAGAAATTTATTTTTGATCCTTCACTTTTTTAAACGGACAAATTTACTTTTTATTATTTTATGTGTATTTTCTGAATGTGTGTAGGTACATCTGTCCTGCAATGTCCACGGAGATCAGAATAGGATGTTGGATCCCCGGGAGTTATGGATGGTTGAAAATCGAATCCGGGTCCCCTGCAAGGACAGACAGTACTCTTAACAGCTGAGTCATCTTTCCAGCCTCAAGAAATTATCTTTTAACTTGAGAAATTATAACTTCCTTAAGAGGAATCTCTCTTCGCTTAAAATAAGTGGTTTTAGGAGAGTATACTAGAAATCTGAGTCTCTCCTTCTGTACTACAGGAGTAAAGTGTCAAAATACTGGCGTGGAGCACAAACTTTTTTTTAATCTAGGGGCAAAAAACTAGTTTATCATGCTTTGCATTTTATACTCCCTTAATAGGATCGTGCCCTGCAGTAAGATCAACATGTGCAGTATTTTACAATTTAAAAAGCCGTCACATGCATCCATCCAACAACAGCCTGTTATATAAAGTTCCATTCCTTCGGTTCTTGCTCGTTGTGTTAAGTCTGCTTAGCCTCACGATTCCTATTACTCATATTTCAACCTCAGTGCTTCGTTTAAGACAACAGGGCTGCTGTCCAAAGGACAGTCTTGCCAGACTAGAAGAAAACTTGTTCAGTGGGTACTTTGAACGGTTGCAGCTACTGCCGCTGTATTCATTTCTGCTGGGGTCCTGAGGGAAAGTGAGAAAGAACAAGCCAGAACTCGGGTAAGCAGGACGCCTGTAAAGATGCCAAAACTAACGACGGATGCGCTGATTACCCTGTCTCCCGAGGTCACAGATAAGCAAATCACTATTTCAGAACCCTAGAAAACTTTCTCGTTGGGCCAAGCTAATCCTCCAGACTTAAGCCCTTACTAGTTTGCCACCTAAGACCGCCCCACTCAGACGCTTACGTACAAGCAGCTCTCGGCGCTCGAGGCCCCGCCCCCTAGGGGCGGCGCTCCGGAACTCCCCTCACCGAAGCGGGCGCGAAGGCCGAGAATTAGCCGTAAAAGAGCGGAAGCAGCCAATTGATGACCCGGAAGCAGTCGTCCTAACTTCCGGGAGGGGTTGTTCGCCTGTGGGTGCTACGGGCTGCGGACTCTGCTTGAAATAGGGGGAAGGCCAACATGTCCCGTGGTTCCAGCGCCGGTTTTGACCGCCACATTACCATTTTCTCGCCCGAGGGCCGGCTGTACCAAGTAGGTGAGTGAGCCAGGACCGCGTGCGGGCCACCCGAATTGCCCTGTCATGCTTCGGCCTGAGTGTAGGCTGGGGCATGAAGCAGGCCGGAGGCAGGAAGGGAGAAGGGTCGGGTCGCGTCGCGTCGCGTCGCATGGTGTTTCCACCTGTCTGGAAGCCGACGGAGGGGCCCTGGAGTCCGAAACCTGGGCTGACCTCGCCTCTGGACAGAGTTAAGGTATAGGGCTGCTGTTCCTCCTTGGGCTTCCGGAGCCCCCGCAGTTCGTTTTGCGGAGACTCGCCTTCTCTAGAGTAATTGGTTTCTTAACCAACTAAAGTGCCCCGTTTTCTTTGCGTTGTAGACGTCCTGTGGTCCGTTCCACACAAGCATGCAGAACCTCCTGTGTGCCACACTGCTGGTTCTAGAACAAAGATGTCACACACTCTGCTGAAGTTCCCAGTTTGAAGGAAGTGACAGACATGGAGCCAAACGGTTAAGAAAAGTGCCAGTTTCCAAGCATCTGTAGAGTTCAAGACTGGTACAAACAGTTAGTGGCGCTCCCCAGACGCATTCCGTTTTTAATAGCTATCTCTGAATGCTCCTGTAATCTAAAAGTTGGTTCTAATAGAACAACTTTTAAGTGGGAGAAACCTAAATTCTTTACGTTACTCAGTAAAACAATAGATTTTGTTGAAATGGTGTAAGGGTTTAGGATATGAGATAGACCTTTGACCTCTTGCCATAGAAAATTTACTGTCAGAATAGTCTCATTTACATCTGATCCATGATAATTTTCTTCTTGAGCAAGTTTTGTAGCTTAGTGTCTTGGCTAGGACAGTTAATAACAATCTTGGTTGAAAAATTCTAGAGTTGGCCTGCAAATGGTGTTCTACTCGCCTACAAGTTTTAAAAGTGGGGTTAAAGATAACTTGGAAAGAAATTGCTTCGGGATAGTGCTACATATTGTGTATGATGTGGCAAAGAATAACACATGCTAATCTTTCAGTAACCCACTTAATTCAACTTATTTGAAAACTGTGAGAAAGGAAATAACAGCCTCAAGGATTTTTCCTTTTTAGTGTTTTATTCCTGAGTTTAAAAGATTTTTTGCAAATTGTTTTGGGCGTTGTAGTTGTTTTTTTGTTTTGTTTTTGTTTTTCCTAGTTTTGAAACAGAAAAGGCCACATTTAGACTTCTGTCGACCATATTTTAGAAACTGACTATAAAACAATCTTTACTGCTTAAATTTGGTAAGTAGAAAGGCTGAATGTAGTGTCATTTTAGTAGGATTTGAGAGAGAAGCTGTAGTTCAAAAGAAATTTACTATCCAGGCAGAGTGATTTTAATCAGTGCCTTGTTGAATAACATTCCCTCTGTTACTCCCCGCATCAGTTAGACTTTGTTAAGAAAAAGAAAGTGAAAGAATAGTTAGTATGAGCAAGCAATATATAGTGATGAAGAGTTCTGGCCCTGATGTGCAGGGTTCATTCTCAGTGACTTCAAGAGGAAAAGAATGTTTAATTTCAAGACAACATCTTCTTGTGTCTTAGAACATAATGTGTATTTCAGATATACATGATTTAATTTTTTAAATTGAAACCTGGCTAACACTAGCCACCTGAGCAAGTGTGGAACCTTTGCCTCAATTTCTGCATAACTGGCCTAAGACTCGATTAGTAATTCTTGTGGATAAGGTACAGTTCCCCTTTTGGGGGTGGAAATATAAGAAAATGTGGTGGTGGTAAGGGAAGTAAGGACTGATAGGAAAATAATTATGTTCCTCATCTTCCAGAATTAGAATTCAAAAGATAATTTGGGGGTGCAGCCCAGTGGTGGAGTGCTTGCCTGGCATGCCTGGGATTCTTTCTGTGTTCAGTTCCCAACACCAAAATCAACAGTGTAGCATTGGTAAAAGAGGTATAATTTTAAAATAGTACTAACTGTAATTATAAACATAATTCGTAACTATATTGGCAATAGGTAGACCTTTTAAGAATTATAACTGTCAATTATATTTCCTATTTTTAGACTTTAAAAAGAAAATAATTTCACATTTATTTATTGTGTGTTTATGTGGACACACACATGTCATAGCAACCGTGTTATCAGAGGACAATTGTGGGAATGGGTTCTCTCCTTTCACCATGTGGGTCCTGGGAATTGAACTCAGGTCTTCCTGCTTGGCAGTGGGCACCTTTAACCACTGACCCAGCTCTCTGGCTGTGAATTTTTTTTCTTAATATATATATGTGAATTGTGTTTATGTGCAGGCATGTGTTAAGACTTATAGAGCACTTAGGTTTAAAGTTATTGTAAATGTTGGTGATGTAGCTCAGTAGTAGATCACATGACACAGAGGCATGGAGTAATGGGTTCATTCTCAATAACTTGGGTTCATTCTCAATGACTTCAAGAGAAAAAGAATGTTTAATTTCAAGGCAACAACTTCTTGTATCTTAGAACATAATGTGTATTTCAGATATACATGATTTAATTTTTTAAATTGAAACCTGGCTTCACCGCCTGGATGCTAGAATTACAGGTGTGTATCATCATGTCTGGATTACTTTGGGGTGGGGGTTAATGTAGCCCACGTTGGCTTCCAACTTGCTGCATAGCCAAGGATGACCTTGAACTTCTGGTCCTCCTGCCCTCACATCCCCAAAGCAGGGATTACAGGTGGCCATCAGTCCCAATTTTATGTGGTGCTGGGACTTGAACTCAGGATTTCATGCATGCTAGGCAAGCATTCTGTCAACTGACCTTACATCTTCAACCCATAAAATTTTATGACATTTTTTTTTTTTTAATCTCGAGGTGCGGGTGGGGTGGGGGACAGGAACACAGACGGGGCATGTACCTGTGGAAGTCAGGAGAACTTTATGGACTCAGTTCTCTCCTTGTATACCTCCTGCCTTAGAGTCCCAAGTAGCTGGGACTACTACACAGTCCCAGTATCTTTTACATGCACACAAAAAAATCTAATTCTAATTTGAAATTAGTGTTTCTCAAGTCAGGTTTCTCATAACCTTCTTTAATTGTGATGTGAAATGAAACTTATTGCTAGGGATGTTGCTTCAGTGATTAGAGCACTTGAGAGAGAAGAAAAGTCTGTGTGTGTACATATACATATCAAATATATGGATACACATATATCTATACTAAAAAAGTTACAGACTCAACACTGCTCTATTTTCAAACCTCATGTTCTTCCCTTATGACCCCACTTTCTTAAGAACCACTTTTTAAAAAAAATAAATATTAGGAAGCTGTGTGAGATGACTCCATACTTGCTGATTATGTAGTCTACAAAGACAGTCACATTCCTTGCCCCAGTAGAACATCTCCTGATCCTGTTTGTTTTTTTAAAGATGTATTTTATGGGCTGGAGAGAAGGCTCAGTGGTTAAGAACACTGACTGCTCTTGCAGAAGACTGGGGTTTGAATCCCAGCACCCACATGGCAGCTGTAACTCCCATTTCAGGAGATCCATCACCTTCCTCTGACCTCTGCAGGCAATACATACATACACTAGAAAAAAAATAAAGAAAAGTTTTTAATAAAAAACGTGTTTTATTTTTAATTATGTGTATCTGGTATGTGTGCACGAGTGCAGACACCTGTGGAAGTCAAAGGCCTCAGACTCCAGGGAGCTGGAGTTATAGGGTGTTGTGCACTGTCTGAGGTGGGTTCTAAGAACAGAACTCAGGTCCTCTCCAAGAGAAGTACATGCTCTTAACTTTGAAGTCATCTCTCCAGCCCACTGTCTCTTGTTAATAACCAAGCTTCCCAACATGTTTGGGAACCCTCATTTAAATTTTTCCATCTTATGTTTATGTAGAGGGAAAGATTACAGTTTATACCCCCAAACTCAGTACAGCATTTCAAACAAAAATGTAGATGGAAAAAGTCTTGCATTTCATTGCTGATTGGTAGTACCCCAATCCCTTGTAAATTTGGAGAGTGTCCTTAGAGGAGCTGTGCTTCTCTGCTGGTTCTGACCTCACAATCTGAGCTGTTCACCTTGAGCCGTTCATTGCCTGCTATTGTTAGCTTTCCTGTACTTTTTTTTTTTTTTTTTTTGGGGGGGTCTTTTTAAGACTGGCTCTTTCTGTAGCCCCAAGTGGCCTGGAACCCACTATGTAGACCAGGCTGGGCTTGAACTCACCAAGATGAGCCTGCCTCCGCCTCCCAAGTGCTGAGATTAAAGGCATGCACCCTTCCTGTACTTTCGTCATGCAGCTTTTCTGTTTAGCCCATTTCGTCCCTTAATGTTATGTAAATGAGTTGAAGAAATGGGAATTCTAAGCAAGGAAGCAAATTGTAAGAGATTACTATAGAAAAAAAATCTATATTCAAAACTGCTGTTTACTGACCATGTTGTTTGTAAGCATATAAGCAGTTTACATGTGAAACTAATTGTTTTAAGTAAAACTACTGGTGTTTTTGTTTGTCTTTGTGTGTGATGTGTGTAGGTCATGTTCTGGGTGCACACTCAGGAGCCAGAAGAGGACATTGGATATTCTGCTCTGTCGTTTTCCACCTTATTTTTGAGACAGGGTCTCTCATTGAACCTAGAACCAAACTGGATACCAGCAAGCCTGGTGGTGATCCTCCTGTTTCCTGTCTGTCTCCCCTGCTGGGATTACAGGCATGTAAACCATGCCCAGCTTTTTCTGTGGATGCTGGGGATTTGAGTTGAGGTTTCATGCTTGTATGGAAAGAATTCTTAACCACCAAGCCATCTCCCCAGCCCCATATATTTTTGTCTTATTAATTGATTGATTGCTTGATCATGAGGAGAGAACAACCTGCAGGACTTAATTCTCTCTTACCATGTAGATTCTGGGGGGTCAGACCCAGGTCGCCCAACTTGACCACAAGACCTTTTTTACCTGCTGAGTCAGCTCAGCAGGTCCTGGTGGTTTTCTTTGTCTGTCTGTTTTAGGAGGGAGTATGGTTTTGTTCTGTTGATAGGAGTGTGCTTTACCTGCTGAGCCCTTGTGCTGGTTCTGTGATTTTTATTTTCTTCCTTTATTTTGTTTTGGAGACAAAAATGGGTGCATTTAATGCAGGCAGTACACTCATACAGATAAAAAATAAAATTAAAATAATGAAATATTTTTTTAAAAGACTTATGGCATTGGTTTTTTTCCCTCTGCCTTATTATTATGTCAGTTCTGAGTGTTGAACTCAGGTTGGTCGGTGTGTGCAGCCAGCACCTTTACCTGCTGAGCCATTATTACCTGCTGGCCCCTAAGTTTTGTAATTTTTATTTTGTTCCTTTGTGTTTTCTCTGCAGTTTCCTAACTTGTTTCACCCTGAGAGTGTTTTCCACTGTTACTCAGATGGGGGTTTTGTTTGTTTTTTGTTTTCAGGCAGGGTCTTACTATGTAGCCCTTGTTGCCTTGGAACTCCATGTAGGCTAAACTAACCTCAAATTTGAGGTGATCCTCCTGCCTCTGATTTGCAAACACTGGTATTATAGGCATGTTTTATTATGTCTGGGTGAGAACAGTTGTTTTGCTTATTTTGTTCTGGGGGGATTTTTAAAATTTTTGTTTGTTTGTTTTTGATATGTAGCTGAGATTGTTTGTGAACTTGCTATTGTCTCCCTCTGCCTTCTGAGTGCTGTGGTTGTAGGCATGCACTGTTGTGGTTCCTGTCTGTTTTGAAATCCTTGCTTGCTAATACAAGGTTTCAGTCATTCAGGGATTGGTCTAGATCACATGTGGTTTTTGTTTGGTTTTAGGTTATAGTTTGATCTTTTACACTTTAAGACATTTTTTTTTTTAATATTTGGCTGTTTTTTGAGAAAGTGTCTTTTGTAGATCAGGCTGGCTGTAACACACTCTGTGTTTGATAACATTGAACTTCTGATCTTCCTGCCTTTACCTCCCAAGTGCAGAGTTTACAAGTGTGTTCTGCTATGCCCTGCTAATTGTCTTTCTCTTACCTTTCTCCCTTTTTGCTTCCTTTTAAGACTGGGTCTCATTGTGTAACTGACTGGTCTGGAACTCATTCTGTAAGCCAGGTTGGCCTGGAGCTCACAGAGATCTGCTTGCCTCTGCTGCCAAGTGCTGGGACTAAAGACATATGCCCCCATACCCAGCATGACCTGCTTTCTTTTGGGGTGCATTTTGAGTACTTTAGGCTTTATGAAGCCTCTGGATTCTGTTTTGTTCCTCCAAAGACTGTTGAGTTAATTTGCTCTCTTCTTGTAAGCAATTAGTTTGATTAGTCATGGGCAACAAAATCTGTCTCTGGGGTGGCATCTCAAATCTCACTGAAGTTCCTTTATCCTTAGCTAGGGTGCTTGGAGACTGCTTTGTATGTGTGTGGCTATAAAAGTTGGGACTTTGCCTCACTGGTACTGTTCCTTGTCTTCCTTAGTTTTCAGCAGCTGTGAGCACCCCTAACTGTTCCTTAGTTCTTCAGGCCCCAAAGACTGAGTTTTATCTGGGAATTTGACCACTACAGGAAACTCACCCCTTACATTCCCTTCTCCCAGATACCGACCTTCTGACCTCTGATTTTATGATGTTTTCTGGTTGTGATTCTTATTTTGTGTAGAGTGTGGGGAATTATTTTGAGAGTGTTTGCTTATTGAGTCTCACTATGTTGCCCAGGTTGCCACAAACAGTCTTTCTCCATCAACCTCCCAAGTGACTGGAACTAAAAGCACAAGCCTGTACATACCCAGCTCAGATGTTTCTGTGGAAGGTTTTGTGACAGAAGACCTACTAGTCACATCAGGCATAGAATTAATAAATAGTTTTAAAGTTTTAAAAAAATTTTTAAGTTTTATGTGTGTGAGTGTATTGCCTGCCCCCCAAGACAATCATTATGAAATAAACTATGTGATAACAAAATAGTTTGGTTTTTGCTTGCATTTTGATCCTAGTCTTTAAACACATAGACTACATTGACAGCAGCTATAAATATACAATCTGAAGTTTGTTACAAAGAACCAGGTGTTGACTGTTGTATGAAAACTGTAAAAGAAAAAAAAAAAAAAAGTCATGAGCTGCCCAGTGTGGTGGCACACACCTTTAATCCTGTTATCCCAGCACTCAGAAGACAGAGGCAGGTGGATCTGTTCTACATAGTAAGTTCCAGGCCAGCTGGGGCTTCAGGGAGACCGTGTCTCATAAAAGACCAAATTTAAAAATTTGTAAAAATAATCATGAGCCAGAAAAATTCAATTTCTTAGACAAAAATCAATGCAAAATTTAACAGCAATTAAAGCTGCATGTGGTCAAATTAGTTATTGACCAAAAGTACAGAAGTATTAAATCTTGAGAAATTTTAGAATAGCTAAATTTGACCTAGGAAAACCGGGCTTGATAGATATAATGCCCATATGGTTTGATGGTATTTAAGTCCCTTCCCTCTCCACACTTAATCCTCACTGTTCTCCAGTTTAATATACGATATATATATATATACATATATATATATACATATATATATACATATATATCTGATTTGTGTCCTCAAGTGCCCTTCAGTGTAGGGACACCCACTGGACACCAAGAGTCCCATCCCTGTGAGACAGTCTCTGCTCCTCCCAGCTGCCATTATCAGTTGCCAAAAGTTCCTAAGGTTGGGTTGGAGTTTCTTGCGTCTTGTCTGTGGGATTTTGTCTGGTCTGAGCTTATATAGGATTCCATAAAATAAATTTGAAAATGATAAAGATCTGCTGTGATGAAATTAAATTAAACTATTGAAAATTGGTCCTTGAACCTGATGAAAATAATTTCAGTAAAATGAAATTGGAAGAAATGGAGCTGTTTTAACTGATTTATTACCATTTCTGTTGTTTTGACTTTATATGTCTTGGGTGGCATTCCATACTAGTTCATATAGCTTGACTTCACTCTTTTGATGACTATGTTATTTTATTGCATGAATCTATGATACATTATTCCACTTTTTTTTCCTTTGAGATAGTGTCCCCATATCTCATCACACTTCCCTCAAACTCCTTGTATGACCAAGGATGATCTTGAACTCCCGATCCTTCTGCTTTTGCCTGCCAAACACTGAAACTTCTTGTGCCACCACACCCAGTTTGTGCAGTGCTGGGCCCAGTGCTTTTTGCATGCTAGTCAAGCACCCTACCAACTGAGCTACATTCTCAGCTCCTGTTCCACCTTTAAAATAACCTATTTTGTTTTCCAGAATATGCTTTTAAGGCTATTAACCAGGGTGGACTTACATCAGTAGCTGTCAGAGGAAAAGACTGTGCAGTAATTGTCACACAGAAGAAAGTACCTGTGAGTAATATTGCCCAGTATTGCTAATTACTAAAAAATAAAATGGAGGAATTTTTCATGTGTTTGTACAGAGGTATATTACTACTACACACATTAGCATAGCCCTTGCTTTGACTCAGCTTCCCTACCAATCATTCAGGGAAAATTTATTAAGCATCTGTAGATGGTTTAGCAGACTAGACAGAGAGAAGCAAATGTTAAACTTTGTGGTATGGTTATAATAATTACAATGAGATTTCTAAGTCTTCTGTATTCTGGGACCTTTAGACGTGTTTGTAAACCCACAGGAAATATCTAGAAAATATATCTTCCACCCTTTTTAAAAAAAAAATTGGATTTAACTCTAAAATGAATGGAGCATATATATCTAGTAACTCTTATTTTATAGTTTATTGCTATAATTCCATGTCATTGTTTTTTTCATACTGTGCATATTGTGCAAAGGCCTGTGGTCTTTTTTTAAAAAAAAAGTCATGATTTGTTTTGTTCATTAGGACAAATTGCTGGATTCTAGCACAGTTACTCATTTGTTCAAGATAACTGAAAACATTGGCTGTGTGATGACTGGAATGACAGGTACTGACATCTACTTGGATATATAAGATTTATATAATTTTCTTCACAATTATTTGTATGTTTTATGTTTTATATTCATTTATTTTGAATTTATTTATTTAGTATGTGTATGAGTGTATTCCCTGCATATAAGTTAAATGCACACTTGTTGTGCAGTGCCCACAGAGGTCAGAAAAAGACATTGGATCCTCTGGAACTGGAGTTACTGATGATTGTTAGCTACCATGTGGGTGCTGGGAGTCAAACCCTGTTCTCTGCAAGAGCAGCCAGTGCTTTTAACTGTTGAATCATCTTTCCAGTCCCCACATTCATTTATTTATTATGATGTGTGGAGGTCTTGACAACCATGTGGCTTCTGGAGATCAGTATTTTAAGAGTATTTAATGAATTAGGTTGATTGATAAGTTGCTTAGTTGATTGGTTGTTTTTGTTTGTTTGTCTTGACAACATCTCACGTATAGTCCAGGCTGACTTCAAACTCAGTGATTTTCCTGCCTCCACCTTCTGATTATTTGGATTACAGACATATACTACCATTTCTGGCTTGTGAGCTGTTTTGAAATCATAAATATAATGGAATTGGGTTTTTATACTATTATTAAGGAAACTGGGCTGAGGCACCATCATAGATGCTGTGTTTCCGTGTGGTTAGTAGGTGAATCTCACTAAACTAGTGATAATGACACTAGTTAAAGTGAGTGAGAATTGCTATAAAATTTATTTCAGCTTTCAGTTTTCTGAATTCAAAGGAAAATTCAAACCTAAAACACAGACATGAAGCGGTATTATTCTCTTTCCTTTAAGCATTTTCTTTGGGAATTGTTAGGCAATTTTGGTTTTTTGAGACAGGGTCTCTCTGTAGCCCCGGCTGGCCTGGGACTCACTATGTAGACCAGGCTGACTTTGAACTCACAGAGATTCTCCTGCTTCTGCCTCCTGAGTGCTGGGATTAAAGGTGTATACCACCATGCCTGGCTTTTTATTATTATTATTATCATTATTATTATTATTAAGGTGTGCACCATCATGCCTGGATTTTTATTATTATTTTTCTTACTGCTACTGCTAGTAGTACTACATTTGTCTGTGTGTACATATGTTTGTGTGTGTGTACATATGTATGTTGTACATGTGTGTCACAAAGTGCATGTAGAGGTCAGAACAGCTTGCAGGAGTTGATTCTCTCCACCATGTAGGTCTCAGGGATCAAACTCAGAGTCATCAGACTTGTGGAAATCCCTTACCTACTGAGTCTGTTCATCAACACAAGTTACTAGATTTGTATATTTTTGATGCCTGTGTATATAGAGCTCTTTTTTCTTACATGTACTCGATGTCAAGTACTTGTCACTCAGTGTTCATTGTCAGGAGCAAAGCCATAGTGAACCCACTTCCTTTCCTTAGCTCATATTTGAAAGAAAGATACTGGTGGTGGGAAAATAAGCTTTCAGGTTCATTCTTTCCTTCTAAAGAAGTAAATCTTTGGGGTTTTGTTTGTGCTTTAAGCTGACAGCAGGTCCCAGGTACAGAGGGCACGCTATGAGGCAGCTAATTGGAAATACAAATATGGCTATGAGATTCCTGTGGACATGCTGTGTAAAAGGATTGCTGATATTTCTCAAGTCTACACACAGAATGCTGAAATGAGGCCACTCGGTTGTTGTGAGTATGCTTAGAAGTCTCCCAAATAATTGATGAATTATAAATATTTTTAGAAAATGTGTTTACACTTGGATTCTGAATGTGTACTTTGGAAATTAAAGTTTGGGTGCTAATTAACAGTTATTCTGTATTCATCCTCAATCAATCTCTCTCTCTCTTTATGTACATTGAGTATTTTTCCTGAATGTATGAAAATGCACTCATTTAGAGCAGTGCCTGGGAAGGGCCTAAGAGGGTGTGAGGTCCCCTGGAACTGGAATTAACGGATGATGTTTAGCTATAATGTAGGTGCTGGAAACTGAACCTGGGTCCTCTGCAAGAGCAGCCTGTCCTCTTAACCACTGAGCTGTCTCTCCAGCCCCAGGCCATTGAGTTTTACCTCAGAATATCTGTTATCTGTTCCTTCCTTTCCTGAAATCATCTTATTGTCATTGCTTCCTACTTTACTCATCTCCTTCTTTTTTCCTAATTTATTCTCTGTATTCATGAATTATCTTAAAAATGTGTTATGATTATTGTTTCCTTGTAAAGACTCACTCCTAATTAGACAGAGTAAATCCCATACTGCTTAAAGTGATGTCCCTCCCCTCAGTCCTTATAATCCATAAATCTTTTGTCATTCCCTGGTGCACCTTACCTTTGGTATATTCTTTTTCATTGACCTTCAAGGCCTTATGATCTGTTAAGCCCTGCTCAGCTTTCCAGACCCTGGAGTAAGTAATAAGTATTCATTGTTGCCACAAGAATGAGTAGGCATTTTTTTTGCATTGCCTTTGTATTTCATGTATGCTAAGTATAAAACAAAGTTATAAGATAATATTAAATTAAAGCAGTTAGCTGTTATAGGTGAATCAATAAAATCCTGATTAAACTATAGAATATTGATATTAGTAAAGTAGTTGGTTAATACTGAATCTTATTGCAAGATGCTATATATGAAATTCAGATCAAGAGTATTAGAAAACAAGAGTCAAGCCATTATTTAAGTACTTTGTTACATGCTTTGCTGAGTAAAGAAGTTTGATTTTAATTTTACATAATGTGTCAATTAGATTTGTAGTAATGTTATATACACAGAAAGAGTATATACCAGTAATAAACAAGATAGGAGGTATACAGATGAGCGGATAGCACCCAGGTAGGGGACATTTTGCAGTAGCATTCCCCGAGTGTGTTCCTTAGACTGTTAGGTCCCTAGAATCTTTTTGTGGTTGTTATTGTTTGAGAATTGTTTGTGCCTGACCTGGAGCTCACAGATTCACCTGCCTCTGTTTCCCAAGTGCAAGGATTAAAGGTATGTTCGTCTAACAGTTAATTCTTAAATTAAGAAAAAAGAAAGGAAAAAAAAAACAAAACAGGCATGGTGGTACACGCCTTTAAACCCAGTGCTCTGGAGGCCTAGGCAGGTCTGTCTCTGAGTTCTAGTCTAGCCTACACTACATAGTGAGACTTTGTCTCAAAGAACAAGAAAAACAAAAAATAATCCTTGATCAAATAAATTTAAGAACTGCTGGGTTAAATTTAAGCCAGGTGCCGTGGCTCATGCCTGTAGTCCCAGCACTGGGGAGGTAGAGGCAAGAGACTTGGGATTTTTGAGGTCAGTTTTGGCTGCATAGCATACGGCTGACCCAGGCTCCATACTGTGCCTCAAACTTGATATATATCGTTCTGCAAAACAATTAATCTGATAGCTAATTTATTTGTGGTGATAAACCTACATGTTTTCAGTTTGGTGGAAACATGACCCTAAAATTAGTGACACTTAAGTAATGATTAACAATAACTGTGTGACACCACCAAGAAAAAGGAAATTTTGTTCTGGAAGGTATAACATACTTAATTGGAGTCTTTCTTTTTAGGCATGATTTTAATTGGTATAGATGAAGAACAAGGCCCTCAGGTGTACAAGTGTGACCCTGCAGGTTACTACTGTGGGTTTAAAGCCACTGCAGCAGGAGTTAAACAAACGGAGTCAACGAGCTTTCTTGAAAAAAAAGTGAAGAAGAAATTTGATTGGACGTTTGAACAGACGGTGGAAGTAAGTTAACCAACAGGAGTTGGCTTTATTTAATGCTCTCTGGATCTTTGTGTTATGGGTAGTCTGGAAGACTATTTTTGAGTGTCACAGCATTCAAGATTTTTAGCTTCATAGTATATAATTGATGCTATTCAACTGACATAGGAAAATGAGGATTGCTTTTATTCACTTCCTATCTTAGTTCATAATGTATTTGAAATGACATTCATCAAACCCATGTAATAAGAAAATATAAATGAAAATCAGAATCTTGACACTGATGTGGGGGTTAGGACAGCCTATGAGAGTCAGTTCTCTTCTACCATATGGTTCCAGAGACGGAACTTAGTTTGTCAGGCATAGCAGCAAGTACCTTTACCCACTGATCCATCTTGCTAGTCCAGTAATAATTGTTTTTTATGGTTCTAAAGAAAAAAAAAAAAAGCTACAAAGTATATTGTTTCCTAGTAAAAGAATATGACACAGAGACTGGAGTAAAGTACTTACCTTGCAAGCATGGAGACACCTGAGTTCAGTCCCCCAGGACGCACATTTTAAACCAAACCAAACCAAACTGGATGCAGTGCATGTGCTTGTGATCCTAGCACTAAGGAGGTAGAGACGAGCAGCCGGCCAGCCTACTCGGTGAGTGCCAGGCCAATGAGAGACCTGTCTCAAGAAAAAACTGTGGACAGTGCCTGAGGAACAACACCCAAGCTTGTCCTCTGACCTCTATGCACACCTGCATTTACATATGTACTTGCACATGACCACTATATATGCTGTGCAGAAACAGAGCCATGATTTTTGTTTTTGTGTGTGTGGTAGTGTGGTTGGTGTTACAGTGCTGGGGATTAAGCCCCATATGGGAGGTGTGCTTTGACACTAAGCTACAGTTCTAGTCCTGTCCAGGATTCTTTTGGTGGTGGTAGTGGTGGTAGTGGTGGGTTTTTATTTGAGACAGAGTCTCCCGGTGGTCCCATCTGGCCTGGAACTTGCTATGTAAACTAGGCTGGCCTTGATCGCATAGAGGTCTGGCCTCCCAGCTTTGACTGGCATCAAACTCACTATGGCCCTTTCCAGGATTCTTAAGAGGATTATTTGAAATTCTCAAAGAATAATTTTTTTTAAAAGGATTATTTATTATGGTTTTGGAAATTTTTAATTGACAAAACAAACTAAAATTCTTACATAAATATTTAATGAACTGTTTTTTAAAAACATCTTTTTATTGCCAAGAAGTGAAAAATAGGGCTGGAAAGATAGCTTCATGGTCAGTACTTGAAGCCATCAGGCCCAATATTCAATCTTAGCACCACAAAATAAATAAATTAAAAAAGAAACTAGTAGATTTTTTGGATATGAATTAAAGTCCTTCAAAAACTAGACACACTGGCAGCCCATACCTCTAATGTGGCGTGCAGGAGGCTAAGACAGAATAATTGAATTCATGGCCAACCTGGGCTATATAAGGTCTCCAAGAAAAATTAATTTATCATTAAATACTATTATAAGCTGGTGGTACATACCTGTAATCCAAGCACTTGGGAGGCAAAGACAGGAGGATCATTGTAAGTTTGACGCCAGCCTGGTCTACATAGTGAGTTTGAGGCCAGCCAAAGCTGAAAAGCAAGATACTTAATACTTGCTTAGGTGATTAATCTATACTAAAAGAAAGTATAAAGTAGGTTAATACTGTTCTGGAAGATAGAATGTCTTCTTTAAATGTTTCTTAAAATTATAATTTATAATTACATTAGTCACATCAAATATAAAACCACTTAAAACATTCTTAAATTCCTATCACTTCAAACTTTTTCAAGGTACAGTACATCTGTCTGGATGACTTAAGTCATTCTTTAGTGGATTCTTCATTTCATACCAGATCTTCAGCATACAGCTTTGCTTACAGTGGTTATCATGCAAATAAACTTTTATAGTAGCTATCCTATTTTGTTTGATTAAACCCCTTTAATACATGGCTGACTTCATAGAAACAAATGTAATGTCATTGACAATCAGCATGCTAGCAGATGGTTAGTAATGTGACCTGTGTGTCTCTGAAAAAGAACAGAAATCAATATCTTGTGTTAAATGTGCTATTTTTGTAAGCTTAGGATGAGAAAACTCTTGATATCTAAAAAGCATATGTTGGTACTTTTTTCAGACTGCAATTACATGCTTGTCAACTGTTCTGTCAATTGATTTCAAACCTTCAGAAATAGAAGTTGGAGTAGTTACAGTTCAAAATCCTAAATTCAGGTGAGTTGTTCTTAGCCATTTGTTAAAATTCTAGAATAAACAGCTAGAGACATTTAGGTTCCTTTTGCTATAATGAATTTTGTGTGGTGGGTGGTAATGAAATATGGTTATATTTTTTTCTTCAGCATCTGAGGAATCTGATTCAAAACTTGTAGAAAGCTGGGAATGGTGATGTATACCTGTACAACACTCAGGAGGCTGAGGCAGGAGGTTCACCAACTGAAAGGCAGCTTGGTTGTTATAGCAAAATCCAGTCTCAAAACAAAGCAAAGCAATTTAAAAGCGGAAGCAGGGGTGCTGAAGACACATGCAGACATTACACTCATATACGTAAAATAAAAATAATAAAATGTTTAAAAAGTGTTTTAAAAAGATTTAAAGACTGGGAGTATAGTGCTCAAAGGTCATGGGTTCAATCCCTAGCACTGCAAAATAAACATAAACAAACCTTATTGGAGTCTCTTTAAAACAGAAGCGACAGGGCCAGAGAGATGACTCGGTGGTTAACGACTCTTGCAGGTATTGGGGTTCGAGTTCCAGCAGCCACATGATGGCTAACAATCGTCCATAACTCCAGGGGATCCAACATCCTCTTCTGATCTCTGTGGGCATTATACAACACAGGTGCACCTACCTACATGCAATCAGTACGCACAAAATAAAAATAATTTTTTTTTTAAGAAACAGCCCTTTTTTCCCTTTCCCAAGTTTATATTTAACACCAGAAAAGATGCAAAAATAACCTTTTTACTAGCCAGGTATGGTAGCACGGGCCGTTAAAATCCCAGCACTCGGGCCTATAGGGAGATCCTGTCTCAAAAAATAAAAACATGGGGCTGGAGAGATGACTCAGTGGTTAAAAGTACTGACTGCTCTTGCAGAAGACCAGGGTTCAGTTTCCAGCACCCACATAGCAACTAAGAGCTGTCTTTGACTCCAGTTCCAGGGGAATCCAGCTCTATCCTCTGACTCCAAGGCATTGCATGACATGGGCACACTTACATACATGCAGGCAATATACTCATGCAAATAAAACAAAGAATTAAATATTTAAAAAAAAAAAAATCAAGGCTAGTCTGATATACATAGTGAGTTCCAGGCCAGCCAGGACTGTATAGTGAGACCCTGTCTCAAAAAAATAGATAAATAAAGCTAAAAAGTCCCATGAATTTATATAAAAAATAAAATGAATGAATGTTGCCTTGGTAGAGCAATTGCTGTGCCCAGTACCTTGATTTGATCACCGATACTGCAACAGATAAATAAACAAGTGAAACAAACTTGTGTTTTCTTGTTTTCAGTTTAAAGCCTATACAAACTCATTACCAAATAGTAATTTTCAGGTGAAGCTCTGGTTGTTTACTGGGTGGTAGAGCTCTAAAAGCAACATGAAATAATGATTTACATAGTTGAATTGCAGGTGCTGATTGCTTGTGCATTCTTACTAAGTGACTTAACTCCCACACTTCAGCCTACCTGATTCAAATGCATACAGGTTGCTTAACATACATCAACTCTCCTAGCAGTGGATGAGGTAGTGTGCATACTGTGGACCAGGATGTTCTCATGATTAGTGAAAAACACAATTAAATCCACAGATGCAAATTGCTGCTGAGAGACATTTTAACTATTTAGTGCATCCTCTTAGAGTACAACCATGGTCATGGTTGTATGTGTTAAGTGGGAAACTAAGCTTAAGACCTTGAGTTTTTCAGTAGTATGTGTTTGCTTTGTTTTGTTTTGTGATGTTGTCTTGAGATGCAGCCTAAACTGGGCTTGAATTTTGGATCGTCCTCCCTTGGCTGGGATTGCAGGTTTCCTGTGCTGCCATACTGGCCTTTGTAGTATGTATTTTTTTCTTTTGGTTGCCTGCAGGTAGATGAGATGAACACACACAAAAAAACTGAATTAAGAAAATAACAGTTGAGGGGCTGGAGCGATGGCTCAGTGGTTAAGAACACTTGCTGTTCTTCCAGAGAACCCAGGTTCAATTCCCAGCACCCACATGGCTACTAACAACCATCTGTAACTCTACTTAACAACCCTGTAACTCCAGTACCAGGGGATCTGACACTCTTTTCTGTCCTCTGCAGTCATTACATACATGTCGTGAACTTATGTACATGCAGGAAAAACATTCAAACACATAAAATAAAAAACAAATTTGAAAAGAGAAAGAGAAAGAAACATTGAATATAGCCTAACTTTTTTTTTTCCTGTAGCAGAAAGTTTCTTTTGTTGTTGTTTTTGTTTTGAGGCAGGATCTCACTAAGTAACCCAAACTGACTTAGAAGTTAGACTTCCTTCTTCAGCCCCCAGTATTGGAATTATAGGCTATGCTACTTCACCCTCCCAACCTCTTTTCTCATTTCTTTTTTTGGAAGAGGATCTTGCATTGTAGATCCAACTGGCCTGGAACTCACAGAGTGCCTCCTGAATTCTGGGATTAAAAGTATGTGCCACCATACCTGGTCCATCTTGGTTTTTTTTTTAAGCACTGAAATTTCAGTAGACACTTTTGTTCTAAGATCTGTTTATTATCTAAATTTTATTTCCATCTATCATTAAGAAACCCTAAAGATGTGTATAGGCAAGCCATTGCAAATAGGCCTGGTGTGCAGACTTGTGATCGCACTTAGGCAACTAAGGCAGGATTTTAGATTCTAGGGCAGCCAACATGGACAACAGAGTGAAATCAGAGCCTGTGCTTTGTCTGCAACTCTTATCTCAGAATTTAAATGTAATAAAATTAAGAAAGTAAAGGATTGGCGTAAGTTTAAACCATATAATCTACTTATTATTTCTCCAAGTTGACCAAAAAAAATGTCATTTGACAGGTTTACTTTTTAGAAATTTAGGAGTAAAGATGGGTATGGTGGCACATGCACGTAATCCCAGAGTTTGGGAGGTAGAAGCAGGAGGTCATCTGTCCTCAGTTACATAGCAGGTTCCAGGCCAGACTGAGCTACATGGATCTATGAGATCTCAAATCAAAGCAAACAGGGCTGGAGAGATGGCTCAGTGGTTAAGAGCACTGGCTGCTCTTGCAAAGGACTTGGATTCAAATCCCAGCCACCCATATGATAACTAGCAACCATCTGTAACTCCAGTTTCTGGAGATCTGCCGTCTTCTTCCAGCCTCTGAGGGCATTTCACAACAGGGGTGGTGTGTACTTACATACAGGTGTACATACAGTGCTATACATGTATAGCACTCATACATATAAAATAAAATTTAAAAAATCAAAACAAGCAAACAACACAAACCCAGCAGTGGCGGGTCATGTCAACAAGGTTGCCAAGCTACTGATTCCTTTTAGGACAGACATTCAGAAAATGTATATTCAACATGGAGCACCTAGATAGTAGACTGTATTTTTATTGATACTGCTTTAAGCAACTTTTTTTTGTATGTGTGTGTATATATGTATGTTTGCATGTGTTCATATGTGTGGGCACACATGTACGGATATGTGTGGTTAGGCCAGAGGTTTCATGTTGGTGTAGTCCTCCACTTTATATACAGAGGGAGTGGCTCTCATGTGAACCTAGGGGTACTCTAGCTAGCCATCTTCCTCCCAAGCTCTGGGATTACACACATTTACATGTGTGCTGGGGATCAACTCTAATCTTCATGCTTGTGCAGAAAAGAAAGTGCTTTATCCGCTGTGCCGTTCCCCAGCCCCCCAGGCAACTGTAACAAAAAAATGTACTTAAGTTTCTACATGGATTTTCATCTCTCAGTTGATACAAAATTGAATTATGCTAAGCCTAAAAGCATTCAAACTAAATTAACATATTTTATATATAATTTATATCATTTAACTTCATGTTATTCAGGTTAAATGTTTTCAACCTTAGCTACATTTAAAAGTTTTGTTTTCAAAAGATCTAATTCTGGATCTGATATCAAAGAAGTAAACATTTTTGTATATCATTGAAATCAGCATGCTGTCTGGGAATTCCTGCAGTATAATCTGAGGAGGAGTCATGAGCATATTGATTTTTTAAAGATTTGTTATAAATTGGTAGTTGCTGAAGTTCGATGATAGGTACATGGGGATTTATTGCATGGTCTTTTCTGTGTATTTGAAATTTTCCACAGTAAAATTTTTAAGTAAACAGTTGTGGGTTTTTTACCCTTTGTCTTCTAGGATTCTCACAGAAGCAGAGATTGACGCTCACCTTGTTGCTCTAGCAGAGAGAGACTGAACATTTTCATTAGTTTACCAAATCCATGATGCCACTTGCCTGTGTGTTTGGTAACAACAAACCAACATTATAGAGGCCCCTGGATTGAAAAAGGAACCTTTCCCACTCCTCCTACCACTGAAATGGTTAGGACTCTGTATAAATAAAAATAGTGCTTTTGGAAAAGAGTCGTATCCTGTCTTTTGTCTTTCTTAATTTCTTATTTTAAGAAATAAACTATAGTACCTGCGAACTGTTAAGTATTTGCCATGTTCATATCATAGCTTTAGTTACTTTACTGATACAAATACATGTTTTATTAGCTTTAAGAGCATAGCCCGGTATTCAAAGTATCAATTTGGCATAATTAATAAATAGCAAACTTCAAAGCTGACTTTGGAACCATCTCTGACTGCAAGTTGTCATGTGAGACAGGTTTTTGTTTACATTCCTCATTCCAATGGGATATACCCGAGTTTGAAGTTCCATGGAATACTTTATGCTAAAAAGATTATTAGGCAAATTGATCAGTTTGGCTTGGCTTTGTTTTGTGTTTTTTGTTATTGTTGCTGCTACTGGTGAACCTAGCATGCTGACCTGTGCTCAACTGCCTAGCACCTGTATTGAGTAGTTTTGAGATACACATTTAGTCTAGGTTCAATAAGTGTTTTGTAAGATAAGTATTTAAGTTACCTTCAGGAAATACAGGGCTAGAAAAGAAGAATGTAATTTCTGTTTCCTTAAGTACTGAAGCCAGGCACGGTGGTACATGCCTTTAATTCCACCACTAGGAAGGCAGAGGCAGGGGAATCTGAGATTGAGGCCAACCTGGTCTATACAGGCCAGTTGGGACTACAGGGAGACCCTGTTTCTCCACCCCCTGCCATATAAAAGTATTGAAAGCAGGAAATGAGGACTTGATTTAATGTTCATTAGCAAATGTTAAAGTGGAAAAACTATTCATATCCAGACTAATCGATTTATTTTGGAATATTTTTTCTATATAAAATGAAGTTTTTAAATTCCTATAGTGGTTCTCTGGTAACCTAAATCATTGTTACAGAAGTCCCCAAATTTGAAACTATTTAATATGTGTCATGTGCACTGGACAAGATTTGTTGGTGACCATAAGTCATTGTATCTGCTGTATAAATAAAATACCAATCCTTGAAGTCAGCGTTGCCCATCTGCAGCCACTGGGCCATATAGGGGTGTCATGTGAGCAAATGTCCTCTAGAAGCAGGAAACATCACTAACCACATCCCTCGAGAGCTGACTCTAGAATCATAATTTCCTTTCAGGGAGGTAGAGCTCTTTTAATTCTGAGGCTGCTGCTCTGGGATTACCCATCTGAATCCATGAAATTCTCTAAAGATGCTGCCACCATTCTTAAGTGAGCCTGGAAGAACTGCCTCCCTCCCCAACAGACAACACCCTTAAAGGCTGTACTGATTCCATTGCTCTGGAATCATAGATGAGAGACTAGCAGATAACATGCCTCTGTAAGAAGATACCTTTGGGCTATAGAAAAATAATATGGCAAAATTTGTGTGAATTATTAATTGCAGAATAGTTTAATTTGAATAGGTTATGTTTAAAAGGAACTGAAAGATGAATGTAAGTATGTAACTTCTGAGAGAACAGGATTAATACAAAATTTGTACAAAAATGCTAAGAAGAATGAATTAAATCTTTATTCAAAAGGCATTTTTCAGCCAGGCGTGGTTGCACACATCTTTAATCCCAACACTTATGAGATCACGGCCACACTAATCTATATAGCGAGTTCCAGGCCATCTGGGGCTACAAGGGAAATCCTGACTGGAAAAAAAAAGGGCATTTTATATTAGATTTATTTTATTTTGTGGGTGTGGTTATATGGGCTCACATTGCCGTGGTGCAAGTGAGGGGGACTTTTAGGAGTCAGTTCTTTCCTTCCACCATGTGGTTTCCGGGGATGAAACCCAGGTCATCAGTCTTGGCAACAAGCAACCTTACAGCTGAGCCATCTCCTCATCCCTTGAAGGGCATTTTTGACAATAAATATAAAGCTGGACTGGGCAAGGTAGCACATGCCTTTGATCTCAGCACTCAGGAGGCAGAGGTAGATGTTTCTCTGTCCTACATAATGAGTTCAAGGCCAGCCAGAGCTACAAAGTGAGACTCTGTCTCAAAAAAAAGAGAAAGATTTAAATGTGTTTGTGGTTTATGCCTGTAATCACAGAAGTTGGGAGACTGAGAATGGTGAGTTCAAGGGCAGCCTGGACTAAACAAGTTGCAGGGTAACCTGAGCTCTAGTGAGGCCATCTTTTAAAAGTTTATGTACATACACAATACCAATTGAAGTAAGTTAATTGTCTCTGCAGTCAGGAGGCCCATATAGGGCATACAGTGCCCATGGAGGCCAGAGACAGTGTTGGATCCCCTGGAACTGGAATCATAGATGGTTGTTAGCCACCGGAACTGAACCCAGGTCTTCTGCAACTGCTCTTAACCACTGAGCTATCTCCAGCCCCGAGTGTGTGTGTGTTTTAATATGAGAATATTGACAAGAAGAATATGCTCAGCCATTCATGAATCTGGCAATTTGGGCAGGCATCTGGCTTGCCTTGTCACTTGATTTTTCATAAACAGAATCATAACCACTTAGGCTGAGTGAACAGCAAACCAAATACTTGGTTTCCCTTATTAGCTCCCCAAATCCAAGATTCAAATTTGTACCACAAATTATTACATGAGTGTTTTTTTTCAGGATCTACCGTAAGAGTCATAAATGCTAAAGTAAATGTGTTCTAATGGTCCTCTGAATTTCCAAACTAAAAAAAAAAGCTAAAATTGACAGCTAACATCATGATGGTGAGTTAGTAGTAAGTACTTCTATACTACTGTATACCATCCCATCCCATGATAACCTATTTCCATTCTGCATTTGAGAAAATCCAGTTAACACATTAAGAAATTAAGAGTGTCATAAAGAAGGTAGAACTATAATTTCTGTTTAGATTGTTTATCTTTAAAGACAAACATAGCCTAGGACTGGAGAGATGGCTTAGTGGGTAAAGGTACTTGCCACCAAGCCTGATGACCAGAGTTGGATCCCAGGACCCACATAGTAGAAGGAAAGAATCAACTTCTGCAAGTTGTCCTCTGACCTGCATGTTCTGTGGCATCTGTGCAGGTGCACACACAAAATAAAAGAAAACAATATAGTTTAAAGCTCAATATAGTATCATCTTTACAATAATATCCTTTAAACTTTAAATTTTGCCGTATACATGAAAATGCCATAATGAAACCCATTATTTATTGTTTCCTTTTGCCGGGGGGGCGGGGCGGTTCTTTTTGAGACAGGATCTCCCTGGCCTGGAACTCACTATGTAGACCAGGCTACCCTTGAACTCACAGAGATTTGCCTGCCTGTGCCTCAGCCTCTGCCTCCCAAGTGCTGGGATTAAAGGCAGGTACCACCATGCTTAGCTACCTACGTTGTATACTTTTTTAAAAAAATGCTTTCTTTTTATTTTATGCGTATGAATGTATTGCCTGAATGCTTGTAAGTACATCCATGGTGTGGAGGTAAGAAGAGGGTGTCAGATCCTCCTGGAACTGGAGTCATGGGCAGCTTCCAGCTACCAAGTGGGTGCTGGAAATCAAACCCCAGTCCTCTGCCAGAGCAGTCATTGCTTTTTGCTGCTGAGCTATCTCTTCAGCTCCTCCCTTGTGGTTGGTTTTTTTTTTTTTTTTTTTTTAATTTTTCTTTTCTTTTCTTTTTCTAAAGTTAAACCAGGCTTGGTGGAATATCTGACTAATCCCAGCATTTGAAAGACAAAGGCAGGAGGATCAAAAGTCCACAGATAGTCTGGGACACTTGAGACTTGTCTCTAAAGAAAAAGGAAATTTTGCTAGCTTAGACAAAAAAAACACACAAAAACAAAAACAAGGAAAACTTCACTGTAAGGAGCACAAACTGCAATTATTGAATGTTTGGAACATAGGAACTAAGGCCAAAATGGCTTGTGTGTGTATGTAGGACAGACATAGGGAACACTTGGCCCTCAAGAACTGGATATAGGTGACCAGATGAATGACCACAGAAGCTGTAAGACAACGCCCAGGATTGGGTATAGAAGGCCCTGACTGTAAAGAGCTCCGCAGAGTTGTCAGAGCCTCTGGACTCCCGGCTGCCCTGCTCGGTGACTCTCCCACCCAAGAACGCCGGTGGAGTGCTCCCCTGGAGGACCAGCCTCAGACGCTCCATTGAGGACAGGACACGTCACGACCTTGCCTACGACCTTGCCCTACGCAGAAGACCATGACTTACGGTATGAGCCAAGGGGAGAGAGAGCTAGTATAGGTACAGGATTTGTGTGACCATGTGCAACAATAAATAACCAAAATGAAGTTACTGGCTCTGGCTCTATTTGTCCTGTGACTCGTGCCTTGACAGCCATGCAGGAACGTTCATAGTAGATTCCATGACATCCACCCACCATAAAATTCTATATAGTAAGAAAACACAGAAAAGTCTACTAACACCACGAGCAAGTGTTGTGGTTTGAATAGAAAATATTCCCACACAGACTCCTGAGAGTTGCTTGGAGGTTCTAGCAGGGTGTGTACCTACCATAACCTTGACTGGTCCTCTATCTGGGAAGGTCATCCTCTTCAACCTAGTGCACAGCTTTGGGAGGGATGCACATGGAGCAGTGAGTGAGGAAAGGGGAACGTCACCTAGCCAGCCAAATCAGCCGAATCAACCCTGGCAGGCAGTGGGGAGATAGAAGTCACCGTCAGATTATCCTCACATACAAACTCATGTGTCTAAACATGTGGACCCAGATGGTCATGCTATTTTGGGAGGTTGTGAAATCTTTAGAAGGTGGAGGCTAAGCTGAAGGAAGCAGTTTGCTCCTGAGTGGGCAGTGAAGGATATGCAGCTATGGGAGAGAATCTAAATATGATCAAAATATATCATATGAAGTTAAGAAAAATCAATAAAAAATTTTTTTAAATGAAAAATAATCTTTAAAAAAATCACATGAAGTGATCGTGGCATACACCTTTAATTCTAGCACTCAGGAGGCATAGGCAGGGAGATCTCTGTGAGAATGAGGCCAGCCTGGTTTACACAGTGAGTTCCAGGCCAACTGGGGCCACAGGGAGACTCTGTCTCAAAAAACAAAACAAAATACCACAAACCAAAAAAATAAATAAAGAAGAAAAGCTAGAAGTGACTAGAGATACAGAATTATGTCTAATTTTTAGAACAAAGTTTTTATAAACAATAAATTAAATAGCAGTCATTTAATTAATACTGTGGAATATTAAGCAGCCATTAAACCATTAACTTTGAAATATATTTAGCGACATGGAAAATATGTAATTTTTTGAGGCTGGCCTTCAATCTGTGATTCTCCTGGCTCAGATACCTGGATGATGAGTTTACAAACATATACTGCTTTTACGTAATACAACATTATTTAAGAAAAAAGATACAGGGGGCTGGAGAGATGGCTCAATGGTTAAAAGCACTGGCTACTCTTGTAAAGGACCTGGGTTCGATTCCCAGCACCTAATGGCATCTGACAATTGTCCATAACTCCAATTTCAGGGGACTCCCACATCCTCTTCTGACCTCTGTGGGCATTGTATGGGTGTACCTACACACATGAAGGCAATATACTCATACACATAAAATAAAAATAATAAATAAAATGTTTTGTAAAAAAAGAAATGGACTGGAGAGATGACTTAGCAATTAAGAGCACTGACTGCTCTTGCAGAGGATGTGGGTTTGATTCCCAGCACCCACATGGCAGCTAACAATCCTCTGTAAGTCCAGTTCTAGGGAATCCAATGCCCTCTTCTGACCTCTGTGGGCATTACAGAACATGGGTGCACTTACACACACACAGGCATACACATAAGATAAAAAATAATAAAAAAATACTTAAAATAAATAAAAGAGAGAGTCAGACCAGAATAGCTCAGTGGTAGGCAGTGTTTGCCTCACATGCATAAGGCACTGTGTTTAATCCCCAGCATCAAAATTCAAGAGGCAAATTCTTCTGGTAACTGTTTAATCCTTTGCCTTTTCCATTTCTGCTATGTGGTGGTAGAAAGTTTGAGTTCCCCCAGTAGCATCATACTTCGAAAGCGTTCTGTGTGGTTCCCTCCTTCCCTGACTCAGGGTCTTATTTGAAGTCAGAATAGCTTACTCAGTTTGTGCAAGCCCTATACAACCTGGAAGCGCAGGGAACTGAAACTGGAACTGATGGATACAGGTCCAGCCTCTCTACACATGGTGACACACACCTTTAATCCCCAAACTTGAGAGGCAGGGACAGGCAGATCTCAGCTGGAAGCCAGCCTGGTCTACACAGCAAGTTCTAGGCCAGGAAGGGCTGCATAATAAGACTCTGTCTCAAAAAAAAAAAAAAAAAAAAAAGCCCAGCCTCTAGTAGGGGCATTTCTGGGATGGACTATAGATATTTCTAGAACTCTAGAACTGTGAAACTATGCAAAATTAAGTGCATGTATTAATTTCCTGGGAGAGACCCATAGCCTTCATCAGATATTCAAAGAAGTCTATTTCCCAGAAAGGAAACAGGAACAGTCCCAGCACAATGCTAATTGGTTAGCCCTGGGGAAAGTATACCTGAATGTTATTTAAAACACCTCTCTGCATTTTCCATGTTTTATTTTATAATATTTTGTGTTGTTTATTTGTTTGAGGCAGGGTCTTGTTATATAGCCATGGCTGGCCTGGACCTTGCTATGTAGACCAGGCTAGCCTGGAACTGGTGTGATCCTCTTGCTTCTGCCTCCTGGGTACTGTGACTACAGTCCTGTACCACCACTCCCAGGTGCATATTTTTACTTTTTAAATTTTCTTTTTTGAGATAGGGTCTCCCTGTAGCCATAGCTGACCTGGACCTTGCGTTGGAGACCAGTCTGGGTTTGATCTCACAGAGATCTGCCTGCCTCTGCTTCTTGAGTGCTGCAATTAAAGGCATATGCCACCATGGCTGGCTTAAAAAAATTTTTTTTAAGGGGTGAAGGCCATGCCTGTACCATGGTGTGTATGTGGTGTTCGGAGAACAACTTGCATGAGTTGCCTCTCTCTTTCCACCAGGTCCCAGGGAATGAACTCAGGTTGCCAGACCTGACAGCAAGCACTTTATCAACTAAGCCACCTCGACAGACCCCAGCTCCATAGTTTAAATAAGGAACATGTATGAAGAAACTGAGAATATGCTAGATATGCAGCAAGATGAAATCAAGAAATCATGGTCCATAATTCCAGAGCTTGAGAGGCAGAGACAGGTGGATTTCTTGAGTTTGAGGCCAGCCTGATCTACATAGCAAGTTCTAGGCCAACTGAGGCTACAGAGAGGCCCTGTCTCAAAAAGACAAAAAAGAAAAAGAAAAGAAAAGAAATCATTGCCCAAGTAGATGTTTTACTGCCATTAGTTTGACTAGAGAGATGGATCAGCAGTTAAGAGCACTGGCTGCTCTTGCAGAGAAACCAGGTTCAATTCCCAGCACCCACATGGTACCTAGCAACTGTCTGTAACTCCAGTCCCAGAGGATCTGACGCCCTCTTCCGACCTCCTCCGGCATTGCAGGACATAGGTGCACTTACATACATGCAGGCAATACACTCTTACACATTAAATAAATAAAAAGAAATGTTTTGAGATTTTTAGATGACATTGAAAAATGTTTATGACATAATTAGGAGGACAAAACATTTCACCACTTACCAAACTGAGGATCTAAACAATGTAAATAGTATGTAGGAAAGAGAAATCTTAGCAGTAGTAAATACAGGAAAGCTGTATGAGACAGATTCATGTACAGAAGATAAATTGCTTTATTGTACTTCAGCAGTGAACAATTTTAATTTGAAATGTAAAATACAATACCACTTACCCTAGCACTAAAATGAAATGAAATACTTAGATCTGTGGGAGAAAACTATACAAAAGAAATCAAGAATCTAAATAAATACAGAAGTAGTCATATTTATAGATAGGAAGACTCAAACTGTCAATATATCAGTTTTTCCCAACTTAATCTATAGATTCAAAATTATCCTAACAAAAACCCAGCAAATTATTTTGTGGATATTAGTAAAATGATTCTAAAGTTTATATGGAAAGTTAAAGACCTAAAATAGCCTAAATTGTACTAAAAAAGAACAGTCAGGAGACTCACACTCTCTGACTGTAAGACTTTTCTGGAGGGGTCAAACACAGAGCCTCAAACATGCTAGACAGGCACTCCACTACTTAACTACATCCCAGCCCTTCAAGACTTCTTTAAAATGAATCAAGACAGCATTTACTGGCAAAAAGAATAGACAAAGTCATTAGAGATCTTGGAAATAAAAGATTCCAGCAATAGCTCCATGAACAGCTGAGCTTTGACAAATGAACCACAATAACTCAACAGAGAAAGAATTGTCTGCCTGACAAATAATGTAAAAGTAGGCATGATCCACAGCCTAAAATATAAATTGAAACACAGACCTTAGACCTGTCTCAAAATTAACTCAGAAGTGTTCAAAGGGTTCATACAGAACATCAGATCATGAAACTTCTAGGTGATAAGAAAAGCTAATTGACTTGGATTTGCCCATAACTCTTTGTTACTTTTAATTTTTTTATTAACTTATTTATTTTTTGAGACAGGGTCTTCCTGCATAACCCTGGCTGGCCTAGACCTCTCCCTTTAGACCAGATTGGCCTCAGTCTTGCACCAGTTCTTCCTGCCTCTACTTCCTGAAGACAGAGATCACAGATGTGTGCCACCATGCCAGGCTTATTTCCTTGTTTTGTTTTTTATAATTAAACATTTTTTTACCACATTTTAATTGTGTGTGTGTGTGTGTGCATGCCCACACATGCCTGCACATACCAAGACACCCATGAAAAGGTCAGAGGATAACTCCACCATGTGGGTCTAGGGTATCGAATTTCGGTCATCAGGCTCAGTTGTAGGTACCTTTACCCCCTGAACCATCTTGCCAACCCTTCTTTGTTTTTTGTTTTTTTATTGGCAGATATTCATTGTATAAAATAACAGATTTAACTGTATTTTCATATGTGTATAAAATGTACTTTGATCACATCATATACACATACAGTTTTGTTGTTATTGTTGTTGAGGGTTTTTTTTTTTTGGACAGTCTCACTATGTAGCCCAGGCTGGTCTTGGGCTTGTGATACTCCTGTTTCTGCCTCCCGAGTGTTCTGCTTACAATGCTGCCACCACTCAGCTGACCATGAGTTTTTTAATACAGCACCAAAAGCACAGTGAATCAGAAGGAAAAAAAGTCTTAGCAACTTGACTTTACTCAAACTAAAAGCTTCTCTGTGAAATACAATTAAGAAAACGGAAATAAGAACGAAAGAGTGGAAGAAATATTTGCAAAACAAATAGGATAAAAGACTGTTATGCAAAGGATACAGAGAATTCCTAAAACTCAGGCAGGTCCTATTGCTCAGCTGGTAGAATGCTTGCTGCTAGTATGCATGAAGCCCTGGATTTGATCCCCAGCATAGCGATGCATAAACCGGGCATGGTGACACATGCTTGTAATCCCAGCATTCAGGGGACAGAAGCAGAACCAGAAGTTCAAGGTCATCCTCAGCTATATAGCAAGTTGGAGGCCAACCTGGAATATGTTAAAAAACAGAAACAGAAACAACAAAACAAACAAACCAAAAATGCCAGGCATGGTAGTACAAACCTTCAATCCCAGCACTCAGGAGGCAGAGGCAAGCAGATTAGAAACTGAGGCCAGCCTGATCTACATAGTGGGTTCCAGGCTAGCTGGGGCTACAGGAAGACCCTGCCTCAAAAAAAGCTTAAATAAAATAAAATAAAAAATTTAAGAAGAATTCCTAAAACTCAAGAATAAGATAATATAATTTAAAAATTAGCATAAGTTGGGTGTAGCAGAGCTGGAGTGGTGGCTCAGTTGTTAAGAACACTTTGTCTTTAGAGGACCCCCATTTGGTCCCCAGCACCCACATTGTTTTTAACAACTGTCTATAACTCCAGTTCCAGAGGATCTGACACCATCTCTGGTCTTCTTGGGCATTGCATGATACAGGGGCACCTACATACATGTGAAAACAGTCATACATATAAAATAAAAATAAATCTTTAGGGACTGGAGAGATGGCTCAGCTATTAAGAGCAGGCCCTGCTCTTCCAGAGGACCTGAATTCAGTTCCCAGCACCCACAACTGCCTGTAACTCCAGCTCCAGATGAATCTGATGCCTCTGAACTGCAAGGGTGTTTGCTGTCATGTGTACATACACACATACACATATGCATAAATAAAAATAAAAAATATTTTTTAAAAAGTTGGGTGTGGTAGGGCATACCTTTAATCCTAACACTTGAATCTATTGTGAGTTTGAGGCCAACCTGGTCTACAGAGAGCATTACAGGCCAGCAAGGGTTACATAGGCAGACCCCATTTTAAAAAAAATTTGGCAAAAGATATGAACAGATATCTCACCAAAGAAGATAAATGATTTGAAAACATATATGAAAAGAGAGAGTATTATATGTCATCAGGAATTGCAAGTTGAAACAATGAAATTGTGCCACTTATCTATTAAAATGCCTAAAATTGGTTTTGAACGACATCACCAAATGATGGCAAGGATAAAGGATGATAAGCCTAGAAACTGGTAGGAATGCAAAATGATTCAGCTACTTCGGCGGACAATTTGGTGATGTTTTTACAAAGCGAACAAACTCTGATCTAATATCCAGCTTCTGGCCACACAAAAATATGCACATGTTTATAGCGACCTAATTTGTAACTGTCAAAAACTGGAAGAAATAAAGATGTTCTTCAGTCAATATGTGGATGAACAGAAAACTGATACATCCCTAAAATGGAGTATAGGAACAGTAAGATGAAGCGAGCCATGAAAAGGCCTGGAGCAACCTTAAATGCACTGGAAGAAAGTCAATCTGAAAGGCTGACGACTGTGCAAATTCAACTCTACGGCATTCTGGAAAAGGGAGTATTGCTAACTGAACTACAAGCATGAAATCCTGAAAAAGATGCACAGCTTACTACAGTTGATTTTATTTAATCTAGTTGGTTCACAACCATCTGCAATTTAAACTGCAGTTGTGAGCTGGAGAAGCTCAATGGACGTGCTCGTGTGGCGGATCTTGCAGGTAACATACATACTTTTGGTAGCCTAAGTGAAGGGATCGCTCTAAATGGACCTCATTGGTTTTGTTTTCAGCAAACTGACCTGACCCCTCAGCATGACTTTTATTGTTCCCGATGGTGTGTTCTCTTTGAACAATGAATTTACAACATTGAAGGATAATTTGATGCCCATAACATCAGAGCATTAAAGCCACCAGAGCTTTTCCCATCTCCAGCCATTATGTTCTGATAAAATTCTACTTTGATCCCACCCAAACTTTAATAGTTCTTGCCAGTTCTTGTGGTGTCCCATGTACCACCACAACCCCTATTCAGCTCCTCCACCCCAACTGTTTTTAATAAGCAAATAAATGTACAAATAGCACTCCCTTAGAGAGCAGGCTCACTGTGCTGTTCAAGGACAGGCCGAACCTCCTCACACAGTGTCTGAAGTCTGCTTTGGGGGCCACTGCCCTGAGTCAGGTGGCCTCCCACTGAGGTGTATTCACAGTTCCAGATATCCATTACCGACTATACAGAGCAAGTGGGCCGCCAGGGAGAGCACAACCTACATTTCCTGCAGAAATGCTTGATACTACCTGCCTGTTTCACCAGGATAGAACAACCTCATCTCCAGCCCTAGGTTCCTAGAACCCTGCCTTGCCTTACCTGTAAATGTGAGGCAACACCACCACCATGTGATGGTGCTTGGTTCTGTCTCGGATAGCTTCCTAGGTCATAGAGAGCAAGTGCCACTGACTCCTTTACACAGGGAGAAAAGAGGTACAAAATAAGTAACTGAGCTAAGTGTGGTTTTTAACTTTCTGCAATGTACTGCGTGTAGTGGTTCTTAGAGTTTCATGTAAGAAGTTCTAGGGGATCTTTTTCCAAGTGTGTAAGTCAGGTCCCCACAGCTGGCCCATCAGTCCAGAGTCTCCCAGAACCCTGCTGCTCTGAACATGTGTGTTTTGAAAGTCTGATGTTTGCTGCTGACTAGGAAGCAGCTACAGGAGGCAGAACACAGACGATCAGTATACCAGTGGGCAGCCTGCAAGTATACTGAGGTTGGGTTTCTGGAGAGTGACCTTGTGAGTTAGGTTTGTCGTCTCTGCCTCTGCTGACCACATCCTTACCTGGTACAGCCACTGGAAGGAATAAAACATGAAAATGTCTACCAATAACGAACTCCTCTGAGAGCCCAGCTGCACAGCAACCTCATCCCGGGACTCCCCTTTCAAGAGTTTGAGACAGAGCCTCCATCTTTCTACAGTCTCCCCTCCACAAGAGGCCTCTCTCAGGTCCAGAGTGTGCAAAAGGGATGCAGGGACGTGTGTCTTAGAAGGGGACGCAGCGTTGCCCGGTGGGAAGTGCTGCCGTCTACGTTTGGTGAAGCTGCGAATGCTCCTTTTAAGCAGTTGCCACAAGAAAACTCTTTAGATTGCAAGCACCTTTCCCTCTGAAAGCAGCATCTGACCTTGATGCAAGGAGTGACCTGCAAGCTCAGTGAACCCAGCTATGTAGGTCTTACAGAGCACTGGAATGATTAAGCCTTTGCTAGGGCTGGAATGAGGGTGGAAAGGAGAAGCAGAAGAGGAAGAGGAAAGACCTGGTTTTCCTGGGCAAAGTAGGAATGGTTTGAGGGGAGGCCCAGCTAACAGCTTCAGAGGCTTTGGCCTCACTGGGGTTTTCCAGGGACAGGCTATGAGAAGCACTTGAGTTAGTGACCAGATTTTCTGTCAGGTCCATAACTACCACTGCAGTCATGTTTGCCTGCCACAGTACAACTAGGCTGCACTACTTGGGCAGCCTCCAGAGGCCAGCTGGTGCTTGTTTCTGGGCGCTTATGTGAGTCTTCAGCAAGAAGAAAGGGGAGAAAAAGTCTCTGTGAAGGCGGCTATGTTGGCTTTTCTTTTTAAAAAAAAAAAACATTTATTTTTATTTTATGTGTGTGTTTTGCCTTCATGTATGTATATGTACCATGTGTATGCCTGGTGCCCACAGAGGCCAGAAGAAGGCATCTGATCCCCTGGAACTGGAGTTACAGATGGTTGTGAGCTGCCATGTGAGTGCTGGGAACAGAACCCGGGCCTCTGTAAGAGCAGCCAGGGCTCTTAACTGCTGAGTCATCTCTCCAGTTCCCCTGGCATTTAATTGACAAGAGCTAATTTGTGAATGAGCAGAGCATGGGGCAACTTTATCCACCCTCAGCCCCCAATGCAGTACATTGATTCAAACAGAATGGCTGTGTGACCCTTCATTGCAGGATGACCTGAGAAAGCTGCTTAGCTCTCTGTGCCTCTGTTCAAGGGCCACCCCATAAAATGTGCTTTAAGAGGAAGCCAGGGGCTGGGCATGGGTCATACTTGCCTATAATCCCAGGACTTGGGAAGTAGAGACAGGAGGAGCAGGAGTTCAAAGCCATGTTCAGCTACATAAGTTTAAAGCCAGCCTGGGCTACAGGAGAGCCAAGGAAAAAGGCATCGCCTGTCAATTTAAGAAACATTTTATTTGTACTGATTCACCAGCAAATATTTTTTGGCTCCTTTTACAGATCAGGCTCTAATGATGATCAAGGTAACACGGGCTGAGTGTCTTGAGGGACTGAGAATTTAGGCCCCTTTATCTCTCACAGATGAAGCTGTCGCTGGGACATTTGTGGCAGTTTAGCATCCTGTCTGCGTCCGACAGGGTGGAGATTTAACCCGTCACAGAAGCAAGTTAGACCTGAAGACCTGTGTGACACCAGCCTCTAGGCCTCCTTCCACACAGACTCTGTTAGGGACACCCCCAGGGACCCTCGGCCTGTGGCTGGTGAGAGGATGTCTCTAACAACTCACATTTGTAATCTGCATACTGAGCCCCTTCTCTGCCAAAACTAGGCACAAATCCAGCTGGAGCTTTTCTTCTTTTTTTTTTTCATCTGTTTCTGTAAAGTACACTTAAAAGGTCACTGTAAAGCAAGGGATTCTGCAGTTTCTTCCAATCCAGGCAAGGCTGCAGGTGCTCAGCTGATTTCTCACATGCCAAAAACCCCAGTCCCAAACCTCCTTACACAACACGGGCGAGCTGGGAGGGGAAGACACAGAGGAGGGGAACAGTCATACGATGTCAATGTGGTAATGCATGCCTGTAACCCCAGCAGTCGGGATCACCTTGAGTTCAGCACCTGCCAGGGCCACGTAGTAAGACTTTGTAAAACAAACAAAGCAACAGAACAAAAGAAAAAAGTCGCAAGAATAAACCTCGGTCCGGGTGCTTGTACCACTCAGAGTACAGCCAGACTGGGAGTACTGAAGATCTTGCTGACAGTCAGAGCCGGCAGGTCCCAGCCACTGCACACTTGGCATGAAAGCCCCAGCCCTGCCTTTGCTCCATTTCAAACCTGGCCTCAGGCAGACCCGGGTAGCAAAAGTATTGGCTGGCCAGGTAAGGAAAGGGGCGCTTGTAGCCTCGGCACTTGCAGTTGCTGGTATTGCTGGCTCTCCAACAGTCAAATCCCCAGATGGAATTCTTAGTCCACAGCTGAGGAATTTACAATTCCAGTTTTCTGTTCTGTAAAATAGGCATAACTGGAGATCATAGGGATGCTATGAGGAATAAGAGACAATGCTTAAAAAAAAAAGGAACCCTGGATGCCTGGAACTCTCTATGAAGATGGGTCAGCCTCAGACGCATAGAGATCTCCAACCCACAGAGAGCTAGCTACCTGCCTCTGCCACCTGACTGCTGGAATAAAAGGTGTGCACCACAACCAGCCTGTGGCAGAGCATTTAAAGTGCCAGAAAGGACACTGGCTAAGGCTGGGGATGGCAGCTTACTTGGTAGAGTGCTTGATTGCTTGGCATGCACAATCCTTCTGTTTGACTCCCAGCACCACACAAACCAGGCAAATTAGTGCATGCCTTTAATTCTAGCACTCAGGAGATAGAGGCAGGAGAATGAGAAAGTTCAGGTATGTAATTTGAGGCTAGGCCAGGCTACATGAGATCCTGTCTCCAACCAAACAAAACAAAAACATTGACTAGCCAGGCATGATGGTACACTCATTTAATCCCAGCACTCAGAGGCAGAGGCTAGCAGATCTCTGTGAGATGGAGGCCCAGCCTGGTCTATATAGCGAGTACAGGCCAGCTGGAATCCTGCCTCAAAAAGATCAAAAGAGACAAACAAAACATTCCCCTGGCTAATATCTAGTAGTAGTAGAGTGTCCTGTAGCCTTTCCAGAAGTGCTTTCAAGTTTCTACAACATCCTGACCTTGCAAAATGTGATTTCCTGAAACCATTTTCACCCAAGTAGGCAGGGTCAACAAGGCAGAAGTCAGACCGAAGTCACCCACTGCGCCCTCATTTCCTTACACCCCAAATTCTCCACCCTGGCCCCCACACCTGGATAGAGCAGGTGTGACCCCGGGCTTGCAGTTCAGCCTGGGAGTCAACTCCCCACCTCTTTCAAGGTGAAGATGTTCCTTGGCCCTCCATCACTCACTTGCTCAGGATACACGCAGGCCTTTCTCTACAAGGATCCTTGGCCTTTAGGGACATCCTGCCCTAAGTAGAACCATCTCCTCCTGGAAGAGGGACATAGATGGCAGCAGGAAGCAAGCTGTTTCTCACCCTCCCAAGAACCAAAACAGCACTCTGAGGTCTGAGGGGTGACCTGGGCTCAGGGTTATCCCCCACCCTCCTTCTATTCTGGGGACTGCAGAGTCCTCAAGATCCCTAATAGTCCTGGTGTAGCTGGACCCCAGCACAGGTCTATGAAGCCTCTGACCTGTACTCAGAGCCTGCCCCTTCTAAAGTTTCTTCACTCCAATATCCTGGGGACAGGGAACGAGACGATGGAAGGTATGTGAGTCAGTGTCAGCTGAGGAAGGAAGGGCTAAGGTGGAGGCCTTAGAGGCTGGAGGGAAGAAACTGGGAAACAGATTCATCCTGTGCCTCCCAGCTCTTTTTGGTAGCATGTGGCCCTGAAGCTAGCCAGCCCCCACAGAAAGTCCAGTACTAGTCCAGCTTTCCTTTGGATTCCCATTTGAGATATGGCCTCTCAAAGCCCGGTTATGCAAGGGATGTTGCAACCTCCTAGCGACTTTTATCATCTACAGAAAAACCCAGACTAGCTCACAAGCCAGCTTGCTTATCAGGTTGTTGGAGTCAGGAGGATTGTAGGCCTCGAGATGGGGAAATCCTGTCTTGCACAGCTTCCTTCCTCCCCGTAGCTCAGCCCCACAGGGCTGGGAAGGCCTTCCTGGGCCTGGCATCTGGGTGCTAAGCTCCCAGTCAAGTGTTCACAGGACACTGCTCTTGACACCTTTCTTATCTTCCTGGGGCACAGGGACCATTAGGCTCCTGGTCTGAGTAGGAAGCATTTGCATTTTTCAGGGCCTTGGAAATGACCAACTTCCTGTTTGTCCTTGGAGAAACTGGAGCACACTGATCAGGAGCATATCTCTTGCAGGGAGGGTAAGCCCCTTATCATCCAAGGACCAAGTAAGAAACCCCAAATGAATCTGCCCAGCCCATAGCAGGGCCCATGGATGTTCTGTACCAAAGCCCCAGGCTAGCAAATGCTATTCACCAGTATCAGCTGAACTCAGAAAAGTACATGTCTGAGTTTTAATACTTAAATTTAAAATTCTTAATATGCTTAGGGAGTGCTGCTGGTTTTATTTAATTTTTAAGATTTATTTTTATTTGTGTGTGTGTGTGTGTGTGTGTGTATACAGGTGTCCTTTGAGGACAGAAGAAGGCATCAGATTCCCTGGGGCTGGAGATACAGGCTGTTGTGAACCATCCCAGCCTGAGTGCTGGGAACAGAACTTGGGTCCTCAGGAACAGCAAGTGCTCTTAAAGACTGACTGAGCCATCTTTCCAGCCCTTGTTTGTTCTGTTTTGGGTTTGTTTGTTTTTATCTTTTAGGATCTTTTAAAGGAATGCTTTAAAATGAAAGCATAGTTAACCATAAAGATAAATCAGAAAAAATCAAATTTTGAATGGCATGTGATAATGAACTGGACAGAACCGATCATCACCTAATCAACACATGCAGCAGAATGAGAAATCAAACCCTGCTCTCTATCTGTGCCAGACCTGATCCTTTCAGATTCTCATCCTAGTTGGGCAGGCTGCTGTACCTTCGTCACCTGTAGAAAGTAGATCTGTCTGCGCTCTTTTTCTAACTCTTTCTCTAGCCTCTCCTCTCTCCCCAGTCCTGCAGCATCACCCTCAGTCCGGCTAGAGAAATGAGAACAAAGTATATTGTCCAGGGCTGGGCCTCCAGAGTCCTGCCCATGAAACCGTTTAGCTCCTGCTGTCTGCAGCCCCTGGGCTACTGACCTCATACAGTCAATGCCGGAGGGGAACACAGCGCTGGGGTCCCCACCCCAGGCGCAGCCTCAGGTGCAGGGGCACTGGGAATTTTCCTTCTCATTCTCCAGCCTGGGCGGCAGCTCCTTAGATCATCTTGCGGCTGACACAGGCCTTCGTTGGCCAAGCTTTCCTCCAGGTCAGAGAGGGCAGCACAGGAAGTCCGTGAGCCTGCTCGGGACCCTGGCTTCCCACTCTGGAGCACCGAAAGCTGGAGGAGGGGTTTAAGGCCTCCCTCAGCCCAGAGCTTTCGACCAACCACCGCTTCGTACACCTCTCCCCAGGCCTGTTTCCTCTAGGCTTTTTGCTCTCCTGTTTCCTTGGCTTTCTCTCTCTGAGTGGCTCCCCGCTCTTCCAAAAATCCCTTCCAGGAAATTTACTTGTTGCCACAAAATAATGCAAATCTGTTCCTGGGATACTCGGGCAGCTTGCAGCCTGTGTGCAGGAGCACTGAAGAAGGAAGGTGAGGCAGCCCTTCGGTGCTCCTCCGCAGCTCCCCCCATGTGACAAAGACCTAGATGTACCATCAGATGCATGCCAAAAGGCCTTGGCTTTGTGCCTAAGGGAGCTGAGCTCCACCCAAGGAAAGGCAACACAAACCTGCAAATGCTCCGAGGGCCTTCCGTTCTGACCAATATATAAATGGTTTATAAGCATTACAGTTTTGCATGTATTAAAGTTAATGTCTTATTTGTTTGTTTGTTTGATCTTTTTGAGACAGGGTCTCCCTGTAGCTCCAACTGACCTGGAACTCACTATGTAGACCAGGCTGGCCTTGAACTCACAGCAATCCTCAGCCTCCTCCATGCTGATCAGGGATTACAGGTGGGAGCTACCAAGCCTGGCCCTATTAGTGGTCTGTTAACACTCTGCAGCCCTCTCCTCTTACTGCACAGCCTGGGAAAAGGTCTAAAGAGAATCTCTCTTCTCTCTGGCTTCTTTGTTGCCTCCCATGATCAGCCTGTGAGGAGAGGTGGGAGGAACCCGTGCTGACCATCTATGATGACATACCTGGCCCTCAGATAAGGGCTAAACATAAACACTGCCTACCTGTCAGTTGCAATACTGTGAGGCAGATGTTTTCTTGCCTGACAGATGGAATTCTGGGCCTCAGAGAGATTAGCAGCTGGCCTAAGGTCCCATAGATGGTGTACTGATTCAAAGCCAAGTCTATGTGAAATCCAGTGAATGACCTTGAGTCTTACTTTCATCTCCCAGGTCATATTATGTAACATGCAGCCCTCATCTGTGAAACTAGGCACAGTTAATCCACATTCTCACCCAACTGCAAGCTCAAGGTTTCATAGCTTAATTGCACCCATAAAAGGGGTCATAGGCTCCTTGGAGGCCCCCAAAGACATGAGCATTTAAGGTCACCTTGGCTGTCGGAGATAGCATGGGATTGCTTAGTGGGAAGGGAGGATGACAGGTGATAATTGTAAACAGATGGGGCTTTCCCATTACTATGTGTTCAACTCTTCAGATTAGGATATGGTCCTAACAAGAGGCAAACTGGAATAACTTTGCCTCATGACTGATGAGTAGAATTGGCCTTCATTATGCAGCTAGCGTTATTCTCTATGGTCAGCTAAACAGGTCTCAACAGCACATTAGGACTCAAAGCCGGGCCTGTTTTCACATTAGGCAGGGGAAGCCCTTCCTAATTCACAGTGCAGCTGTTGAAAGATGAAAGGCAACAGGTAGGAGCTAGGGTGGAGCTGGGCAGGGGATAGAATCAACTGACAAAATCTCTGACTCCTACAAAGAACGCAGGCATACCAGTATAGTTTGGCAAGTCCCAGTTCAGGTCTGTCAAGCCCTGTGAGGACCTTGAGAGGGCCTCACAAATAGGGTCTCCCCACCCCATCCACAGGCTGGGTTTAAGATCTAGGAAACAGGAGGGTGTGGAAGACTTAAGAACCTATTTGTTGGGGCTGGAGAGATGGCTCATCGGTTAACAGCACTGGCTGCTCTTGCATTGAACCTGGGTTCAGTCCCAGAACCCACATGGCAGCTACCAATCATCTATAACTCCAGTTCCAAGGGATCCAACATCCTTTTCTGACCTCTGTGGGCATTGCATGACACAGGGTACTTCATACATGCAGACAATATACTCATACACATAAAAGTAAAAATAATAAAAAAATATATATATTTTAAAACCTATTTGTTTATTTATTTGTGTCTGTACATATGTGCCTGAAACAAAACAAAATTTGTTTGGTTTGGGGCTTTTTGAGACACAGTCTTGCTATGCAACCCTGGCTAGCCTCGTCTTTAAGGGGATCTTCCTGTTGTAGGCCCCTGAGTTCCTGGATTGCAGATGGACACTGTTACTCCCAGCTGGCTTTGAGCGTTTGATCTTCCTTTCTCAGTCTTTCTAGTGCTAGGACTTTTGTTTTCTTCTTTAGGTCTTTGTTTGCTGTTTTATTTTATTTTGCTTTGTTGAGAAGGGGTTTCATGTCGCCCAGACTTGCCTTGAACTCCCTATGTTGCCAAGGATGACCTTGAATTTCTAATCCTACCATGTCTATCTCCAGAGTGTAGTTTAGGATTATAGGCACAGCAGCAGAACTGCCCGTAACTAGGAATCTTTTGTTTGCTTGCTTCTTTTCAGACAGGGTCTCATATAGCCCAGGCTGGCTAGGGACTCATTATGCAGTCAAAGATGACTTTGATCTCCTGCCTCTACCTCTCAAGTATTTTAGGAGTGTACACCACACCCAGCTGGAACTAGGAATCTTAATTGAGGCCCACAAGTCTGTACAGTGAGCTCATCTACCCTCCCCCACCTCCACCAGCACTGTGTACTTCTGCTCCAGGCTTTGACCCTGGAGAGGAGCTGGTTGAAGGCAGCATCCTTGACATGCTTGAGGACCACTTTGGCCTCTGCTTCCCAGTATGAAATTCCTGACCAATCAGAGTACTCACACTTCCTGTTTCTTCTGAAGCCTAACAGCTGTGGGAGTAGGTAGGTGATATACACCTTACTGCCTGCCTCTTGGGGCTAGCAGCTGTAAGTTCTCTCAGTAGCCTGGTAGTTTCAAGTCTTCTGGAATATTCATCCTGACTGTAGCACCATAATCGAATGGTGAGAAGCCAAGGACTTTAACTTTGTGGAAAATAATCATTGCCAGTTTGGGGAGAGAAAGCTCTGTGGCCTCTAGGATAACCTTTGTTTCCACTGGAACAGATGGAGCGGACTGGGGTGCGGTGGGAAGTCCTCTTCAGAGGCTTTGCAGCAGGGTAGGCTGAGGGAACTGATACCGACTAGAGGAAAAGTCCTGGGTTTTTTTAAACTTTCATGACCAATAACGGACTACCAGTTTACAAGCTCACTAGTGCTCTAACATCCAGAGTTCTGGGACCACTTGCTGCCTGCATCAGACGTGCTAGTGTTTCTTTGTGTTTGCTTGTCTGTGTTTTGACCTAGGGTCTCACTCTGTGGCCCACACTTACCTTGAACTCCCATTCCTCCTGCTTTCCCTTTCAGGGGCTGGAATTGCTGGTGTGCACAATCATGCCCAGCTTGGCCTGGGCGCTTCTTTAAATTGTCCATTCCTGGGTCCCCTCCTAGACATTCTGATCTCAGAGGAGAAGAACATGCTCCTCATGCCCTGATAATAGTCATAGCCTGAGTCTGAGAACCTTTGCCCTGAATAGGCACACCACACTCAGTTGAGGTCGCTCTGTTCTAACTGCCCATTTCCTCTTAGCCGCCTCGCTCCAAGGTTTCTGTGTTAATGGCCAGAAATGCTCCTGCAGTTACAGCATTTCTCGGTGTCTTGGTGCTTTCTGAACAGGACTGAGCCAGCTGGGCATGAGGAGAAGCAGCTTCACCCCAAAGGCGCTCTCTGGAGCCCTCCTCCGTTTCCCTGGTGGGCCTTCCTTGCCTTGCAGGACTCTGGCCCGTTGACAGTTTGGAAAAACCCCGAGAGAATGGCAGAAGCAGCTGCAGAGGTGGCAGGGACGGCAAGGGTCACCACGGGCGGGCATCCTCCTCCCCTTGAGTGTCGTCTGGCCTCTTCCCCGGGCTGAAGTCCCGGTCCACTCTTCCGCCTGGCCTTAAGCTTCTCCCCTTAAGCACCCCATTCTAGTGCATTCACTTCCTCCTGAATTTCAAGTCAGTCTCTGCTCCTTCTGTTGTAGTTTGTAGGTAGACAGACTTTCCCCAAAGTAGTTTACAATTTTGCATTCATTTTTCAAAGCCAGCCCGAGTGCTTTTTTCACGAATCCACCAGGATACAGCTGACTCTTGCCTCCTCATGTGGTGCCTGGGGGCTGGCACGTCCCTCACATCTGTCTTGGTGCATCAGCTCTATCCCTCTTGTTTGTTAGTGGTCACTGCCCTGGAGCCCGTGGGCTGCCCTGTTAGCATGCACAGTACCTGCGGGTCTCGTCCTGACAGCTGCAGCTCTGAGTAGGTATAGAGGGAAGTTGGCTCTTGCTTTAGCTCTGTGGTCTGGGAGTAGTTCAAGGCTTGTTTGTTCTCCACATGAATTAGGGTAGGTTTTCTGCTACTTCAGAATAGAGTGAAGACAAGCTCAGTCATACCTTAAAGTGGCCCATCAGTCTAGACTTCAGCGTGCATTTCCTCCCTGAGGTATTGCAGGTTGCCATTACCTTGTTTTCTTGTCTCTTGGTCTACTTTGACCGCTATAATGTGAGCTCATGAGATCAAGGACATGGTGTTTGCTTCCTTCCTGGGTCTTCAGAAGCAGTGCTGAGTAGGAGGTGTCTAAAGGCATTTGAGGTTGGAGTTTTTATAATTGTTTTTACATTTATTTATTTGTGTGGGGGGGGTGGGGGCGTGTGCCTCAGAGCATGTGTGGAGGTCAAAGGGCAACTTGTAGGAATTGGTTCTCTCCTTCCACTCTGTGGGTCCCAAGGATGGAACTCAGGTCCTCAGGCTTGGCAGCAAGCATCTTTATACAGTACGCCAACTCATTGGCTCTGTTTTTAATGAAGTAGTTGTGTGGTGGGGGTATGTACCACAGTGTAGGTGCAAAAGTCAGAGGATGACTTGCAAGACGAGTAGGCTTTCTCCTTCCATCATGTGAATTCTGAGGAGCAATCTCAGGTCATCAGGCTCATAGGTAGGCATACTTCTGGGCCATCTCACCTGCCTGGGATTGGTTTTTATAAATCTAATATCCTTGTGAATTATGTAAGTGCAAGTGTGAAATAAAAAATTGTTGTGCCCCACCCCGCCAGATTGATCTACGATATCTATGCTTTTGGTTTTGAACGGGTGAGCTTATTAAGCACGAGGCAAGCAAAAGTAAAAGAATAAATAGGAAGTGACAAATGGAAGCAGTAGGAAGCTAGCCAAACATCTTCAGATCAGGTGACCTCAGCATCCACAGACAGCTGGAACAGCCTGACTGAGAAAGCAAGCAAAAGGAACCTCACTAAATCAGGCCGCACCAACCCTAGCAGAAATAGCCTGGGGCAGCCCCTTTAAGGCAGTCAGCTAGAATTACCAGTCAAGAGAGTTCTGGGCAAAGCCGAGTTCCCTTGTGTGAGGTGCCCAAGGGAAAGAACAAATAGCAGCAGATAGATGACATCATCAAATTGGGGCTTAAAAACATCCTGCAGAGATCAACTGGGGAAGTTGAGGCAGTCAGTTGGAGTTCCCAATTGAGCTTTCTTTCACTGCTGAGCTTCCTGTGGCTGAACCTCTGGCCTCTCATTCCCACTGAAGGGCTTTTTATATCACGGGATAAACAACAGTAACTGTTGGAAGTGGTTTACCTTCTAGTTGTTTTCAAGGACAAGTTTTTAAAAAACATTTTATTATTTTTAGTTCATGTGCATGAGTGTATTACCTGCATGTATGTAAGGGCACCTGTGTCATGAAAGTCCTCAGAGGTGAAGAGGGTGTTGTGGACAGTTGTTAGGCACTATGTGGGTGCTAGGAATCGAACCTGGGTGCTCTGCAGGAGCAGCCACCTCTCCTAACCACTGAGCCATCTCTCTAGCCCCAATTTTAAAAATTTTCAACATGGGTTGTTCTGTTGTCTTCTTCCTTCCCTGTTACAGAGCCCCCAGGGCCAGTCTATCCCCAGAAAGGGGTTTTGGAGGACACTTTGGGACAAACATGCCTGGGTCTGAGATGGAGGAACATCTCCACTTCTGGAGCCAGCTTCTCAATGAGCTAAACAATGCACAGTTTAAGCAGGTAAGTTTCCCCATGATCTGTACTTTAAGGTCAGATGCAGACACCACACTGACTTGTGGTATCTCAGTTCCCAAGGCTCATGCTTCATTCCAATTTTGTGTCACTCAACCCACTCAAGGTGAAAATTGGTTGGTTCCATGAGCTGGCCTTGCCACAGGGACAGAAGTTAGTATACAGGAAGGGAAAGCCATGAGAGCAAACAGCCTAGTCAGGTGGAAGGAGGCCTGACCTCTTCAGCACCTTCCTGGCTAAGAATTCATGAACCTCAAGAGCCTGACATGATGGTGCACCAGGCCAAACGTGCAGTCCTGAAAATACCACCCTGCAGTTTGCAAAGGGTCCCTCATGCCTTTCTCCCCAAGACCCGCCCTCTGGTGAAGAGCACCCCAAAGCGGCAGCTACTAATACAGATAGCTCGCTGACAGGCAGCAGGTACTGGCCTACACAGGGCTGGGCTGGGATTTTCAGAAGGCTACTGATCATTCAGACAAACAGAGCCCAACACCATGTGGGTTAGCCCCATTCACACCTCAGCCCACACCTGCATGGCTGAACATAGCAGCCATGACTCCTGGAAAGTCCCTGGGATGAGAAAAGCAGAAAGGCAGACAAGGCAATCTCCACTAGAGTACTCTAGCATAGCCAAACTGGGTGAACACTGGGCCACTTACTCCCCTCAATGGACTACGGATCCTGGAAGGAGCTGGACTTGTCCCTCCTAGGATTTTAGGTCAAGTTCTTAATCAGAGCCAGCCGAGGCCTGGGCCTGGCTCCTTTTCAAAGCTGGCGCTAGCTCCTCCCACCTGCTCATGGTCCTTCTATCTCTACACCTCCCCACAGTGTCTACCACACAAAGAGAGATAGGCAGGGACTTGGCTGAGCCGGGAAACTCCCATCACCAGGCTGCCAGCTGAGTATAATTAGCCCTACTGCCCTCACAGAGGCAACACTGTGTGCTTGCCAAGGCCCATGCCTTCTATTACTTGCTGGCTACTTCTCCGGGCAGTTGAACCTCCAACCTCCCTTCATAAGGAGAAAATCAAGAGCTAAAACAGAAGATGGGAACAGGGCGAAAACCAGAGGCCTGGTGCTTGGGGATAGGTCTTGGAGTCAGTTGAGCCCTTGGGGTGGCTGTTTCCCCAGAGTCACTGCTCAGCCCTTCTTACCTTGCCCCTCAGTCTCTCATTGTAGTGACTAGTCAGATGGAGGGATTCATCTCTGAGTATCTGTAGCCAGCAGCTGCCCTTGCTGGCTGAAGGCTTTTGTAACAGAAGCCTCTTGGGCTCTCGGGGGCTGGCCACAGGACCTCAGCTGTTCCAGACGATATGTTTCAAGTGGTTTTGCTTTTGAGGAACCTGCTTTCCCAGGACCTCAAGGACCTCCTATGCATGTCCCAAGGCTTCCACTAGCCACGGCTCTATTCCTCACACACCTTCTGGCTTCCACCCACTTATTTCCATTTTGGGCTCTGTGGCCAAGCATATCTGGGCATATGTTGGTTGGAGCATCTCCTTTACACCTAGAGTGACTCCAGAGTGTACTGAAACTCTGGAGGGAAGGAAGAGCCAGTCTCAGACAGGAATCTTGACTTGACAATAAATCTGCAGGTGTGCACGCACGCGAGCGTGCACACACACACACACACACACACACACTCACACAACTCCCACCTTGGGACCTTGGGAGGAGGCAGATGTCGTCTCTAAACTGCAAATGGAAACAGTTTTCTTTTCTTTCTTTTTTTTTTTTTTGAATGCCACTTAAGTGTTTCTGTTTTATTTATTTTTATTGTATGTGTATGACTGTTTTGCCTTCATGTATCTAAGTATACCACACATGTGCAGTGCCCACAACGGCATCAGATAGCCCAGAACTGGTATTATGGACTGTTGTTAATCACCATGTGACTGCTGGGAACTGAACCTGGGTACTCTGCAAGAGCAGCCAGTGTTTCTTAATCACTGATCCATCGCTCCAGTTCCCGGACAGAGTTTTCTGATCATGGACTTCCTCCCCAGAACAGAGCTTTCTGATCAGGAACTTCTTCCCTAGAGCCCAAGTTCTCTGATAATGTCAAAGCAGCTAGTTAATTCCCACCTACCAAGCCCCTACCAGGTTCTCCTGCTTCTGTTGGTCACCTCCTGGTGATGCAAATATTCCTTTAAGGCCATATTATGTTGCAGCATTCTCTTCTTCAAACCACTGGCACACTATACCATCTTGTAGGCAAAATTCCTATGATTCAGTTGCATGTCAAAGGCTGTCTCATGTCTCCCAAGTTATCTTTTCAAACTCCTCACCAGATTCTGCCTACACTGGCCAATTTGTCTTTCAAGTAGACCATCTATCTTTCCACTTAATCACTTATATTTATCATAAACCAAACCTGGTAGGTATGAAAACCTTTCCATTTGTGAAGAGACAACAACAGAAAAAAAGGAATCAGTTCATAAACCCATTGATAGACCCTGGTATGTGAGGTGGCTTTGAACTTCAGAATTTTGAGACACCAAGGGAGATGGTTCAGCAAGTAAAAGTGCTTGCCCATGCAAGCCTGAGAGCCTGAATTCAATCCTTGGTATCCAGTAAAAAAGCCAGATGCATGCAACAGCCATGTCATATCCAGAAGACAGTATTTCACAGCCTTCCTCCTCATCCTCTGGCTCTTACATTCTTTCTGGTCCCTCTTCCATGATGTTGCCTAGGCCTTAGGGAAAGTGATAAAGAGGATAGATGTCCCATTTAGGGCTAAGCACTCATGGGCACTTATTCTCAGTACTTTGACTAGTTATGAATCTCTGCATTATCTACTGTGCATTACAAAAACAAAACAAAACAAAACAAAAAAACAAAAAAAAAACCCTTCTCTGATCTCTGACCGAAGTTGGGAGCAGTATAGATCTATGTGGATAAACATAATTAATTATTTGGAGGGCAGTTGACAATATGATCATTTAGCAAAACAACAATAAGGGTCCTGTGCCCCCTACCCCCAAGCCTTTGGGCTTTTGAACAAGTGTACAGTGCAGATGTGAATTCCCTCTTGTGGAGCAGGCTGGAATTCAATCAGAAAGTGGTTGGTGGCCCTCATAACAGCTATGCCGCTATTTCACCAGTGTGCACATCTTGTCTGAAGTTCAGTATTTCAGGTTGCTGAGTATGGTGCTGGGTAAGATCACTGATGTCTTTTTTCCCCCAGCAGACTGCATAGCACCCTCCAGCACTATGAAAACTGGCCATCAAGGAGGAAGTTTCTCAGTCAGTTTGAGATTCATCTTCTTTATAAGGCACCAAAATATGTCTTCTGGATATGACATAGCCACTGCACTCATGAATTCACAGCAGCTGTGGTTACCTGCACAAGACCTGCACAAGATCAAGACAATCAACATTCTATCATGGACAGAGGAGGGCCCTACCCCTAGCTGAGAATCTATTGGCAACTGATGACTGCCAGAGGGAGATTTGTTTTCATCTGGGGGTGTGGCCACTGGTAGGGTGCCCATACACATATTGGCAACACGAGTTGGATTCTGTGAGTTAAAATGAAAAAAATGACATGAAGTTCGGAGAGAGGTATCTTTGGGGATGGATCCAAAGAGAGCTGGAGATGGTAGAGTGATGAGTGGATATGATCAAAGTATATTCTATACATGCATGAACTTTTCAAAGAATAAAAAAAATATTGCACATATATTTGTATATATAGCCAGTAGTGCTTTTGTAGTGGCAGGCATCTGTAATCCCAATCTCAGCACTCCTAAAGTAGGACAGGAAGTGGAGACAGACAGCAGGATTGATCAGAATCTCTTGTGAGCAGAGCAGAAGCAGAAACAAGATATCCTGCCTCAAAACAAGGTGGAAGGAGAGGCCTTGAAACCCCCCCCATTGTCCTCTGACCCCCACACATGCAGTCTGACACACATTCACCTGCATATATATTTACACAAAAATAAACAAACCTTTAACAATTTTTAGCACTTATTGTCTAATGAGTTGTGTTGTTTGTGAGCTTATAAAAGTAGAAGCACACACATAGAGTTGGACATGGTGGTGCACGCCTGTGGTACCAGTGTTCAGGAAGCTGAGGCCAGGATCATTAGAGCCCAAGAGTTTGAGACCAGTCTGAGCAACATAGTGAGAGTCTATCTTAGAAAAAAAAATAATGTAGTTAAAAACTATTTTCAAGAATAAAATTATGGGCTGGGGAGGTGGGTCAGCAGTTAAGAGCACTTGCTGCTCTTACATAGAACCCAGGTTCCGTTCCCAGCACCCACATGGCAACTCTGTTGTCCTCTTCTGGCTTCCACAGGCACTGTAGACACACCAGGTACACATATATACACACAGGCAAAACACTTGTACACATAAAAAATAAAAACAAATCTTTTTTAAAAAGAATAAAATTATTTGATGCTGGCCAGTTAGCTCAGAGGGTAAAGGCACTTACTAAGCATGACAACCTGAGTCTGATCCTCAGGAGCCACATAGTAGAAGGAGAGAACTCCTGCAAGTTGTCCTCTGACCTCTACATATGCACCATGTCACATACATGCCCACACATGCATAAATAAAAGCAAACAAGTAAATAAATATAATATGTTAAAATAATGATATTATTTCAATTAAAACTAAAATGAAAATGTTATTTGAAAAATTGTTATTTTTGATTTTCAAAAAATTGCCTGCAATATTCCTTAAAGTTACATTCTTAATAAATTTGAATTTAAGTGTGTTTGTATATATGTTCAAGTGCCTGTGCAAGTCAGAGGATAACCTTGGGTGTCATTTCTGAAAGCCATTCCCCTTATTTTTTTGAGGTAAGATCCCTCATGGGAACTTGAGCTCACTGATTAGGCTGTGCTTGTTGGCCGGGAAGGCCCTGGGATCCACCTGTTGACACCTCCCCAGCTCTGGGGTGGCACACACATACAACCACACTCACTTTTTCACTTGGGTGCTGGGGAATCAAACTCAGGTCCTCACACTTGCATGGCAAGCACTTTACTATCTCCCCAGCCCCAAATTTTACATGTTTGACAGTATTTTAACTGAATCTTTCCCATAAACCATAATATTCTTAAATGGGAATTTATCCATTTTGTAACAGCACAGTGAAAAACCTCCCTTTTTCTTTCTCCTTCCTTCCTTTTTTCCTTTCTCTTTTGAGACAAGATCCTGCTCAGATGGTCTCAGACTCATGATTTTCTTGACGTAGTCTCCTGAGTGCTCAAGAAGATAGTGTATAAGCAAAGAATCACAAGCTGGGGGTGGGGCGACGGTTCAGTCAGTGAAATGCCTACTACACCAGCATGAGGACTTGAGTTGCGATTCCCCAGAACCCATGTAAAAAAATGGGGCCAAAGCAGTTTGTGTCTTCAAGGCCAGTACTGGGCAGGTGGAGGTAGGTGGCTCGCTGGAGCTCGTGAACCAAACAAACCAATGAGTTCAAGGTGAAGAGAATAAAGAGGAAAGTGATCGAGGAAGACACCCAACCACCTACCTCTAGCCCCCACATGCACGTGTACACATGTGCATGAGCACCTGCATGCACACATGCACATACTCACACAAACATGCACATATATCACATGCCACACACACACACACACACACACACACACACACAGAGTTCACAAGGTATGCCAGTTTTGTTTTTGGCTACAATTTGCCATGTAATACCAGTTTCACTTAATAGATGACCACTGGCAATTGGATTCTTTTAGTCCAATCTCTCTCTCTCTCTCTCTCTCTCTCTCTCTCTTTTCTCTTCCCCACCCCCATCTGGTATGTGGTATATGTGCACAGGTATGAGAGGGTGTGTGTAGTCATGGAGCCTAGAGGATGTCAGGTGTGCTGTTCCATCATTCCCTGCCTTATTTCCTTGAGACAGGGTTTCTTACTGAAACCAGAGCTAGGCTGGTGGCCAAAGAAGCCCAAATGACCGTCTTGTTTCCAAGTCCCACAGCTCTAGGGTAACAGCTTCATGCAGGTCACATCAGGCTTTTACCTGAATGCTGGGGATTCAAACTCAGATCCTTATGCTTGCACAGCAAGTGCTCTTACCCCCTGCGCCATCTCCCCAGCACTTTTAAATTCTAATCTTAATTAATAATGCCAACTCTCAGATCACACATTATATTCCACACAATATTGATATAGGGCTGATGAGAGGGCTCAGCATGTAAAAATACTTGCTGTAAATGCTGGACAACCTGAATTCAATCCCGGGAACTCTTGAAAAGATGGAAGGAGAGAATAAACTCTACGAGGTTGTTACTCTAGCTTCAACGTGCCTGGCATGGCACGTATGCATCTCTCTCTCTCTCTCTCTCTCTCTCTCTCTCTCTCTCTCTCTCTCATATCACACGCATGCACTCTCACCCACACACTAATAATAATAAATAGAAAATTTAAAAATCAATGTACTTTGATAGCAGAATGGCTAAGGATTGAAAGGATTTAAGAGACTACAAAATTCAGAGTAATTCAAGGCTAGGCACAGCTTGAAAGCTGCTATTCTAAACAACATAAGTAACCTGGTGCCCGTATCGTATCTACAATCACCACATCTGGCTACCTTCTGTCTTTCTTTAATGCTCAGTTCTCAATACATGAAACCCTGGAAATATTTTGTTTCATATTTATGATTAGATATATTGTAGTGGTTGCAGCTAGAAACACCTAGGAGTCAAATCTCTAGGCATGTCTGTAAGGAGTTTCCAGATTGAGTTAACTGAGATGAAATGAGCCATCCTAATTGTGGGGGCACCATCCTACGGGTTGGGGGTTGTGTGTTGAATAAAAGGTGAAAACAAGCTGAGCAGCAGCATTCTTTGCTGATACTTCCTGACCAGACTCAATGAGACCAACTGCCTCAAGTTCCTGCCATTTTTCCTATCTGCTATGACAGACTATCTCAAACTGTATGCCAAAACAAACCCTTCATCCCTTAAGTTGTGTTTGTTAGATAGTTTGCCACAGCAGCAACAACAAAAAAGTAATTAGTGGAGAAAATTGGTATTGAGAACTGGGGGCCATTGCCACGGTGAATCTCATCATGTGGTTCTTGGGCCTTTGGAACTAGTTTGTAGGTAGAATGTGGAAAAATTTGGAACTTTGAGCTAGAAAAGCTCTAGACTGCTGCAAACAGATATTAATGAGCTACTCGGGAAGTTTGGAAGAAATGTTAAGAGAAATGCAGGCAGCAGAGGCCTGGTTCCTGAGGTTTCAAAGGAGAAACAGGACTCTATTGGAAACAGAGAGAGGCCACTTGTATTATATTCTGCTAAAGAATCTGGCTGCAATCTGCATATGTCCTGTGAACCTACATGAAGCTGAATTCCAAAGTAGTGCCTCATTTGTTTGGCAGAGGAAATTTCAAGACAGTATGACATTCAGGCTATGGTATGGTTACTGCTCTTACTCAGCTCTACAATAAGAGAGAGCAGAAAGGGGCTGGAGAGGGTTGCTCAGTGCTCTTGCAGAGGTCCCGTGTTTGGTTCCCAGCACCCACATGACAATTAACAACTGTGCATAACCCCAGTTCCAGGGGATCCATTGCCCTCCTCTGACCTCCGAGGGCACTGCACAACTCGGGTGCACCATGTACATGCAAGCACTATACTCATACGCATAAAATAAAAATATTAAATACAAAATATTTTTTTAAAAAAAAGAGAGCAAAAATACATGAAAATGTAAAGTTTGGTGGGGGAAAGAATGACTTTAAAGTTATAAACAAAGAAGCTGTAATTGTTAAAGTGATTAGCACCATTAACAAGAAAATACCCCTGGGGCTGGAGAGATGGCTCAGCAGTTAAGAGTACACACTGCTCTTCCAGTTCAGTTCCCAGCATCCATGCTGGACAGCTCATAACCACATATAACTCCATTACCAGGGGATCTGATGGCCTCTTCTTGCCTCCATGGACACTTGCACACATGTGATCTTAAACTTAGAATGCAACTAAAGGGGTTCCCTGCTCAAAGACAACTCACTAGACACACAGAGAACACTTCAGCAGGTCCAAGTAGGCCAGACTACATCACGAGTTGGCAGCAGGGCCCAGGCAGTTCAACCACTTGGTACTGGTTTTTAAAATATGAAAGATGCAAGATTGAGGGGGGTCTCATGGAGTCTGATGCCAAGATTCCATTTTGATCCCCAGACACAAGACACAGGACTTGTTTTCTAGTTTGTTTCTCTATTGCTGTGAGAAAACGTGATGAATAAAGGCAACCTGGAGAGGAGAGGGGTTATTTCAGCTGACAGCATAGTCCTTCACAGAGGGCAGCCAGGGCAGGAGCTCAGGCAGGGCAGGAGCCTGGAGCCAGAGGCTGAAGCAGAGACCATGGAGGAACGCAGCTTCCTGACTGGTTTCTCTGACCTCTGCTCAGCCTGCTTTCTTATACAACTCAGGACCACCTGTCCAGGAATGGCAGGGCCCATACCCTCAGTGGCCTGGGCCTTCTCATATCACTCAACAATCAAAATATTCCTCCCAGACATGCCCCAAACAAATCCTCATAGAGGAAATTCCTCCGTTGAGGCTTCGTCTTCACAGGTGTGCCAAGTTGACAACTCAAACTTTCCAGCACAGAACTATAGAATTTGCATTTTTCCTCAGAGGTTTCAGTCATTTTGGAATTAGAATATGTTCTAGTTTGCCTTCAATCGCTATGCCAGAACACTCAGACCAAAACCAAGTTGGGGAGGAAAGGATTTATTTCTCTTACATCTCCCGGGTCACAATTCACGAGGGAGCCCAAGGTAGGAACTCAGGGCAGGAACCTGGAGACAGGAGCTAGAGCACAGGCCATGGAGGAATGCTGCTTATTGGTTTGCTCCCTGGAAGTCTGCTTTCTTATACAACACAGAACAACCTGCCCAGGGGTGGTACCACCCACAGTGAACTGGGCCCTCCCACCTCACTCAACAATCAAGAAAATACCTCACAGACATAGTCACAGGCCAGTTCGATTTCCCAACTGAGGCTCCTTCAAGCTAAGTATGTCAAGTTGACACCTAAAACTATCCAGCACAGAATATTTAATCTGTATCATTGTATTTTGGAAGTGTAAGTTGTCAGCCCTTTTATCATAGCAATGAGAAAAGTAATGTATTTATAAAATATAATAACCTTGTTGGGCGAGTTTTCCATTTGTCTATTTGTTTGGTTTTTGGCAAAGCCTCATGTAGGTCATGCTGGTTTTGATGGCTAGATAGCTAAGGATGAACTTAATTCTTAATTGTCCTGTCTCGATCTCCCAGGTACTGGAATTACAGGTATACTCCACCATGTCTGTCTCCATTTTGATTGTAATGATTAAAGTACATAATTCAGTGGCATTTGGTACAATCACATGCTTGTACAATCACCACTCATCTCCAGAACTTTCTCATCTTTCCCAATTGAGACTGTATTCATTAAAGACTAACTCCCTGACTGTTTTTTGTGAGTCCTTCCATAGTCATTTTATGCACACTCAAGTAAATACTATTTTATTTAGTAACACAAGTAACACATCTTGGGGCTAGAGAGATGGCTCAATAGTTAACAGCACTGGCTGCTCTTGCAGAAGACTAGGGCTTAGTTCTCAGTACTCACATGGTGGCTAACAACCATTTATAACCCCAGTTTCAGGGGATCCAACATCCTCTTCTGGCCTCTGTGAGCATTGCATGCAGATGGTGCCTTTATGTACATATAACCAAAACATTCATGCCCATAAAATTAAAACATTAAAAATTAAATAATACGTCTTATATATTATATTAGTTACTTTTTTCACTGCTATGACAAAATACCAGACAAAAGCAACTTAAGGAAAGAAGGATTTATTTCAACTACATTTCAAAAGGCTATGTATGGTCTAGCAGGAAGGCATGGCCACAAGGAAGTGAGGTAACTGCTTGTATTGTGTCCACAGTCAGCAAGATGAATGCTGAGCTTAGTTCACTTTCTCCTTTTTGTCAATCCAGGATCCCATGGGAGAATAAGACTCAAGTTCTCTTCTCAGTTAAACCTTACTGAAAACACCCTTGTAGACACACTCAAAGATGTGCTTCCTCAGAGTCCTGTCTCCTGGGCTGGTGGCTTATGTTCCATATGTGATAAGCTGCAGTAACAATCTGATGGCCTGTGTCCATGGCTGGAGTGAATGCAGACTGTGGGAAGTGCCTACACCAGACATTAGTTCTTGTCTACAGAGGTGAGGGGGCCAGGACCAAGTTTCCAAACCTTATTCAAACCCAGCTGAACCTGCTGACATCTACCCTGAGAAGCCAGACTACCCAGGGTTTGTCTTTCCATTCACACCCTAGACAGGTTTTCCTAAGACTGCGTCATTTTCTGACTAAAAACACAAAACAATTTTATGACAGAGAAAATGGTAGATCAATTTCTTCACCCCTAAAACATGGCAAGCCAGGGATGGTGTTGCATGGCTTTAATCTTCCAACACAGGGCAAGACCCTGACTCACACAAAAAAGAAAGATTTATGTTAGATAGGATAAATTACAGTGGAAAATGGCTTCCATTCAATACTAACAATAATCAATACATTCTCATAACACCCATGAAACCTTCACTGGGGCTGTTGACATTTTACAGCTGAAGAAAGAGGCTCAGAGAAATTGAAATCAAGGTGCCATCCAGTCAATACTGAGGTGGCTCTAGGCAGGTCTCCTGGCTCCACACTTCCACAAGTGCATGTAATTAAGCTTGGCCAGAGGCCCTAAGACAAGCCTGCTGGAACTAGAGGCAGCAAGACCTGGGAGTAACCATCAGATAGACCTGGGCTGGCAACAAGAGGTCAGGTTGCCGGATGAGCTCTCAAGGATGTTACAAGGGACAGTTTCCCGCTGGACGAGCATCAGTTGAAGAGGCAGCTGTCCTGCGAGCTGATTCTTTCCCAAGAGTGCAAGAGGATGGGAAGAGAAGAGCAGATCATGTGGAAGACTTGGCTGTGCACAGGTGACTGGTCCACCCTTCTGGGAAACGTGAGGACTCACAGAAGAAAGCCTGTCCATCTGAAAGGCCGAGAGGTGGGGCTTTGCGTCCTCAGTAGGCAGAGAAAGGCCGGAAAGAGTAAGGGAGTGGAGTGGGGACGGGCTGAGCAAACGGGAAGAATGGTTCAGGACGAGAACAAACGAATGAGGCTACCCAGCGCCCCCCACCCTCCAACAGCCTCTCTCTGCCCACCCACGGGACCTGCTTCTATTGGCCTAAAGACATCTCAGCAAAGCGCAGGATGGAGCATTACACATGTGCGTTGAAGGAGGTCTCACGCTTGGGGATCACTCATTGGAGAATCCCCCACGTCAGTCCTAGTTCCTTGAAACTCAGTGGAAGGATGTCTTTAGGAGAAAGCAAAAGCCGTGGACGCCATCAGGAGGATGCTCTAGCTGTCCCCCTGGCTCATCCTCACTGTTCTGGGCCTTCTTGAAAGCTCTAAGGACAAGAATAGCCCAGCTAGTAAAACTGATGGTCATTGCAGCACCACCCAGCCCGACTCTGTGCAGAGGCATGGGTGAGTGGAGCCAGAGGTCACAAAGGCCAGCAAAATGGGCCAGCGCCCACCGACAAAGGACTTCCCAAGAAGAGGGCTCCACCAAGTACACAAACCACAGCAGAAGGTTGGGATGGTGTCAGAGTGCTGAAGAAAAGTACCAGCAGGTGGCCACTGAGGGGGTTTGGGGGAGCCTAGGTAGATAGAGGCTCTGAGAACAGTCTGAGCCTAGCTTCACACAAGGCTGAATTCTCCTCTGGAGGAAACCGTGGAATGCCAGGGAAGGGGTGTGAGAGAAAAGGGGAGTGAAAGGCGCCGGCAGGAAAAGGTCTTCCTGTACTCCAAGAGTCTGAATTTTACCTCCCTAGAGAATTACAGACATGGGATTCAATTTGGAAGGCTGCCTGAAGAGAAGCTGAGACGAAAGTCTCTGGGCTGGGGACGAGGAAGAACCGGAGGCTGTTGTGAATTGTACAGAGACATTGGTGGATTCCTACAAAGGGCCCTATCCCTCTCTCCTGGGATAGGTCTAGGGAGGTGGCAAAGGTCTGTGTGAGAAGTGGCCGTGTGACGTGCCCAGGCAGATGGGCGGGCCTCTGCATTGCTGCAGACCACAGAAAGTCACACATTCTTGAGTGTGCAGGCAAGGAAGAGAGAACAGCTGTTGAGGGGCCCTGAGGGCAAGAAGTGATAGACCAGAGGTGACTGGACAGAGAACTCCAGTGGACGGCAAATGTCCTAGGATCAAATGAAGTTCAGCCTCCTCCCATGACCCGTGTCAGTGCACTCCAACTTGGGAAAAATCTCAGGAACTGGCGGGAGCTGGGAGACAAGCAGCACTGAGTGAGATGAAGTGTCCTCCACCTCAGGAAGCTGAAGGAAATGAGGGTGAGGTGCAAAGACTACTGCACTGAAATTCTAACCTCTGCAACACAGAAAGGCCAGAATCTGTAAGTATAAAATCTGTACAATAAGAGCCTGTAAACGAAAGATGAATCACAAACAGAAGGAAGGGACTACAAAAATACTAAGGCCATAAGTCAGTGATAAGACTGACAACAACAGAGTAGTTCATGAAAGATATAAATAGGCAATTCAGAGAAAGAAAGAAAGACTGGGCTGGAGAGATGGCTCAGTAGTTAAGAGTACTGGCTGCTCTCAAAGGGGACCCAGGTTTGATTCCCAGCAGCCACTCTCGTTGCAGGGGATCTGACAATCTCCTCTGGCCTCTGTGGGCACGCGGCATGCACATGGTGTACATATGTGCATGCAGGCAAGCACTCATGCACAAAAAAACAAAAATAAATTAAAAAAAACTAGAGACACTTTTCCAATAATGGAACTACATTTCTAAAAGTATATGAGCCCAGGTTCTGCCTGCCTCCTTTAAATGTTATTATAGCATGGGCATGTATGATGTGGGCACTCAAATGCCAAAGGATGTGTGATGGCTGCAAGGGACAATTTTCAGGAGTCATTTCTCTCCTTCTGCAGTGGGTCCTGGGAATCAAACTCAGGTCTTCAGGCTTGCTCGGCAAGTGTTTTTACCTGCGGAGCTATCTACGGGCTCTGAAATACAGTTCTTGGCCATCATTTGTGAAATTCAAAAAGAAGATTACAGTGGAATACTCTTTTTTACTAATCAGGACAGGGGTTCACGGGTTTAACGAGGCTGATGCTGGTGAGAGAACAAGCAGGTGGCCTCTCAGTGACTAGCATGCCCTTGTTACAAGAAATTTGTCAATGGCTCTCAAAACTAAAGCTCATAGCTTCTTTGACCTTATCATTTCTTGTCTAGGAATCTACCTTGCAGGTTCATCGCCACGCCATCATGGGGATGCTGCTCAACTAGTATTGCGCATAAGGAGGGAAGAAAGCTAACAAACCTAGATGTCTGTTAATAGGGGACTATATAATAAATAAATGGCACAATAGTGAAATTCTACGTGTCATTCAATGGGATGGAGCTATGTGTGTTCATATGGAAATATCTCTGAGAAATATGGTTAACTTTTTAGAAAGGAAGGTATGGGCTAGAGAGAGGTTCAACAGGTAGGTGAAAGCACTTCCCATGCCTGATGAACTGAGTTCAATCCCTGGAACCCACAGTGGAAAGAAAGCAATGCCTGAAAGTTGTCCTTTGACCTGTTCACACATGCTGTGGCACACGCATACAAGATGATAAACAAAAATTGTAAAATAAAATAACAAATAAAAAGCAACAGGTAGAACTATTTCAGTTGCTTCCTATTCACATTTTTAAAAAGAATCTATCTAAAACTACCTATGTGTTTATGAATGAATATTTCTAAAAGCACAGAAATTTAAAAACCTATAGGTTACCTGGGCATGGTGATGCATGCCACCCAGCACTTGGGAGGCAGAATCAGGAGGGTCTCTGTGAGATCAAGGTCAGCCTGGTCTACATAGTGAGTTCCGGGATAGCTGGGGCTACAGGGAGACTTTGTCTCAAAATAAAACAACAACAACAAAACCTATAGGCTCTCAAAGAATAATTTTGTGCCATTTGTTTGCTTTAGCGTGTGTGGACATTATTTTATAATGGTCAGTAGGATGTAGGGGCTAGCATGAACAGAGGACAAGGTATTCTGCTGGCCCAGAGCTGAGGATAGTGGTGGGCAGGTTTGTAGGGGGACAATCTAGATGTCAAGGCCTGAGTCACAGTGATAAAAGTCCACAGCCTTCCAAAGGCAGACATTGTTGGCATGTTCTAGAATAGATTATCCTTGGGGTAGGAGCACTCGAGGGATTCTAGGATGGACAAATAAGGAAGTGTTGATTGAGTTGTTACCCTGCCAAGGTCCACAGGAACAGTAATGAGGACTCCAGATAGACTTGTACCTGCCTTAGAAAAGGAAAATCCTATTTCTCAACAAAATCTACATAAGCCCAAAGGTAAGACTGACAAAGCTTATTATCACCAAGAATTAATAAATCTGAAGAATAAATTCAAGGCATATGTATGATAAAGGAAATACAAACGCAAAGCAAATAAAAGAAGTTCAAATTCAACCCAGATCTCCTTCTAACTGCCAGAAGCCCAACTGTTAAGGATTCCGAGAATTCAGTGTGGTTGAAGGTGTAGGCACACAGGGGTTCTCAAGCCCTGTTGGAGACAGAGAAAATAAGCCCAGTGATTTTGGAAGGACTGGATAGCAGCAGTTTGCGAACTGTGTTCTGACTTTGACCCGGAAATCCTGCCTCTGGGAGTTCAACCTCTGACATTTTCGCACAAGGAGTATTTAAGACTGAGGTCAGTTTCTTTATACTAACTTATAATGATCTCTACAACACTGACACGTGAAATTAACAAGCCAGAAATTTGACACCTACATACAGTATCATATGTGTTTATTTAGTAAGTCTCTCTCATATCTTGAAATTCTATCATTTATAAAAAAAAAAAAAAAAAACAGTTGTTGGAAAGCACTGTGAAAGCTGCTAAGGGAGAACATCAATTGATGGTCCAGCCCCAGCTTTAAGGCCTAATAACCACATCAATGATTTACATTTGGTGCAGTTGTGGCACTTTTATCTTGGGGGTAATCAACAGCTACCTAATTGGGCTTAAAGCCCACTCAGTGAGAGGAAACTCATGTATGGTAGTGTAAATCTAGCTAAATACACATGGCTGGAGAGGTCATAGATCTTAGAGAAAATCCCAAGGCTGTCACATCCCTTGGCAAACTTAATTTCTTACTGTGTGCAAAATATGAATCTTCATATTTACAGACAAGTGTTCCAGTTGCCACTCATCAAAGAAGTTACATTTTTGAGAGATGGAGATTATTACAGATTATCATACACAGAGATTGTCTGTGAATTGCCCGAGACTCCGTGGCACATGTATGATGCAACTTCTCCACCTAAGGCTCACGGAACATAGAACAAGGGATAACAAGAACATTAACACATCTGTCAATTCTCATCAATGAAGCTTCCTCACGCAGCAGAGGGCCAGGAACACAAAAGGTCACAGGTGGCCAAAGTGTAGAGAGTAAGAATCTGCACAGTGGGGGTCCTTGGACAGGACTCTTATATTAAACTCCACCCACCCAGGGCTCAGCGACCATTGTGAAAGCGGGGGCAGAAAGAGTGTAAGAGCCAGGGAAGAGTTGTATGACCTTATAGAAATAGAATCTTGTAGGCTCCTGGGACCCTGAATGTCCAGCAAGGGTGTCAACATGCACAAGATCCATGCAAACTCAAGCAGACCAAGACCCAGCACAGAACTGTAGAAATGAACCTCAGACACCAGTCTTAGTCAAAGAATTACTGGGAGCTGATTACTGCTGGGTGAGGAACTGCTGATCCTCTTAAAAGAGAGGGAGGGACTCTAGATAGGCTGAGTAGACCCCAGTGAATGAACTTGCCCCAAAGGATGTCTGGGGACACTGACTTGACATGATAGGCCTTAACACAAATGACAGAATGTATGAATTCCAGTGGGGGCGGTAATGGGGAAGGAGATATAAAGATGATCAAGATGTTCTGTATGTTCTATACACAAAACTTCAATAAAAAATTAAAAACAGTTGTCAGCTTGGGATAAAACTTAGTAACAGAGTGCCAGTCTAACATGTTTAAGGTCCAAGATTTAGTCCCTAATATTTCCAAAAATATTAAGAACAAAGCAAAAAATCTCCAGAAACTGAGGTAGGAAGAGCACCATGAGTTTGAGGGTAGCCTGGGCTACCATGTGAGACCCTGTTCCAAAATAACAAACAACCCTAAACTTATTTTTTCCTATAAAAATATGCCAATAGGGGTTTCAAAGATGGCTTAGTCAGTATAGTACTTCCTTCCTAGCTTCAGCACACACAGTAGAAAGCATTGCTTAGCTAGACATAGGGGTATGTGCCTTTAATCACAGCACTTGGGAGGCAGAGGCAGGCAGATCTCTGGGAGTTTGAAGCCAGTCTGGTCTACATAGCCAGTTCCAGGCCAGTCAGGGTTATATATTTGGGGGTGGGGTGAATAAATTGTTACAAGCAAAATGTTTGGAACAGAACCTAGCTCATAGTAAGTGTTCCAGCTTCTGTTATTTGTGTAAACATAAGCTTTGCTTTGTAAGTATATGATGATGGGCTTTGTGGAGACTCCCACGCTAATAAAACCCCAGCTCACATGAACTTGAGCTGGAAGAAAGATGACTGTTGCACACATTTTTGCCCTGTCCTATGGGTGGGAAGCCAGGCTGAGAAAACACAGAAAGCTATTCCCTGGGCATTGAGCTCTTCTGGTGGACAGCATCATGCTACTGAGAATTCCTGTCTAGGACCAGGTATGCTGTCACATGCCTTTAATCCCAACACTCAGGAGGCAGAGACAGGTGGATCTCTATGAGTTGGAGACCAGCCTGGTTTGCATATACCAGACCAGCCAGAGACCCTGTCTCAAAAATCAAAGAAAAAAAGAGTTCATATCCAGCTGTGCTGAGGTCAGCTGATATGACCAGTATCACTGACTGAATGAGTAAAGCCTATCTGCTCTTAGAAACAAGCTCCATGGTGACGCTATATAAATGTGCTCAAGACCCTCCTGTGGGTTCTGGTCAGGAGCCTCCAACCGTCCACCAGGAAAGCAGCTTTGGAGACCCACACAGACAACCTCAACATATTCTACCTAGAAGGTCATGGACGTTTTTAGTAGTTTGTAAAAGTTGATAAAATTTTCTCTTTCTATTAATATAAATTATTTTGTATAACTTGATCACTCCCCCCAAACAATGTATTTTTGGAAAGAAAATTGAATAGGAGTGATGAGCTTCCCTGGAATGAATACTTAAAAATGCAAGTAGAACCAGAGGTGGTAGAATCCTAGCACTTGGGAGGTAGAAGCAAGAGGATCAGGAGTTCAAGGTCATCCTCAGCCATATAGCAAGTTCAAGGCCAGCTTGGAGAACTTGAGACCCTGTCTCAGAAAAACCAACAAGAAAACTTGTACCGGCTAGGAGTGGGACAAAGTGGTAGAGTTCTCGCTTAGCATGCCTGATACCTTAGATCTAGTTCAGCTTCGAGCACCAGCACTGGGAAGACAGGACAACAGAACTATCATTCCTACAGCATTTAGATCTGATTATGCATGTGCGTGTGTGCTTTCGGCAAAACTGCAAGAAATTTAATATATACACCCATGGCTGTGAGCGATATAAGTTCATACGTGCTTCTTGGATAGCATCTTGGCAGTCTCTTTCAAAAACTGAAAAAAAGTCATACCTCTGGCACAATAGTTTATTTTCTGGAAATTTATCTTAAGGAAGATATAAGTCGAAAAGGACAGATAGAAAATAAGGCACCTTTCATTTTCACTGCTACCTGTTTAAGTTTGAAAAACTGGAAACCAAATATCCTGGTGAAGATTATGAAATGATGTAGTCATTTGGTAAAATATTACTCAGTTATTAAAAAGTAGAGTACTTGCCTACTGTGCTGGATAGCTTCAATGTCAACTTGACACACCTGGATCGAGGAAGTCTCAATTGGGAAATTGCCTTCATTGAACTGGCCCGTGGCCATTCCTGTGGGGTATTTTCTTGATTGTTGAGTGATGTGGGGCCCAGCCCACTGTAGGTGGTACCACCCCTGGGCAGGTTGTTCTGTATTGTATAAGAAAGCAGGCTGAGCAGGGACCAGGGAGCAAGCCAGTAAGCCTTTCTCCATGGCCTGTGCTTTAGCTCCTGCCTCCAGGGTCCTACCCTGAGTTCCTACCTTGGGCTCCCTCAGTGATGAACCGTGTGGCACAGGAGATGCAAGCGAAATAAATCCTTTCCTCCCCAAGTTGGTATTGGTCAGAGTGTTTTGTCATAGCAATTGAAGCAAACTAGAACACCAACCATGCTCAAGACCCTCTGTTCAATGCCGAGCACCTGCCAAGAAAAAGAAGAAAGAAGGAAGAAAGGAGGGAGGGAGGGAGGGGAGGAGGAAGGATCACAGGAGATGTGCATAGGAGCACGGAGTCAGCTGAGAAAGAAGCACCTGTAACTCACTGAAATGACAACCATTTGAAAGCACATGCACACAAGTTCATGGACTAGGTGATGGAGCAGTTAGGTCCTTTCTGTACCATAGATGGGGCCAGAATCTTACAGAAGTGAGCTGAATTTATCACCCAGTGAACTGAGGCACAGACAGGACACTCAATATGTGCTATTGGAGGAAATGTCCTGTTAAGGTTGCTATAGTGTTCAGTAGTTCTACTTAAAAGCAAAGAAACAAAAGAAAAACAAACTGGCCTCTGTCCAGGCCTCAGTTTCCACCGAGGCCTAGCCAAGGCTTTCCCATGACTCATTCATCTTAGTCAAATTGTTGCTATCAGTAGCTACCCATCAGCTATCTCCAATAGCACAAGGCCTCTTCCTGCCTTCATATGAAGTGAAGGAGTATATTTGATTGATTGGATTGATTGATTGATATTGGCGATTGAATCCAGAACCTCCTGCACATGTTAGGCAAAGGCTCTACCACTGAAGTACATCATCTATTTTAATTTTTTATTTAGAGACACAATCACACTCAATTGCTTCAGGCTGTTCTTGAACTCAGTTGCAGTCAAAGCAGGCCTTGAAATTGGGACCCTCCTGCCTCAGTGAGAGTGGTGCTACAAATCTCCAGTATCAACACTGGAGGATGCCCAATTCAAGGTTAGCCTGGGCTACTAGTAGAACCCTATCTCAAAAAAAAAAGGAAAAAGAAAACAATACAAACAAGAGGAAGAGGAGGAAGAGAAAAAAGAATAAGGGACTTACTTTAAAAACCAAAGAATTTTTCAGGGATATGTGTAGCTATCATTTGGAGAACCCAAGAATCGGACACTCACACACTTGAGAAAGTTTCCTCCCATTTCTGCTCAAGGGAAAGAGACAAAGCCAAAGACCTTTGTAGTCTGTGGGAGGTGGAAATGAAGCTGGGAGCATGGCTACAGCAGCCACCAGGAAGCAGCTGTGCAGGGCAGTGCTTTCCTATTCACACAGGACAGGCCCAGGAGGATTTGTAAATGTTTCAGTGGCCACGTTTTAAATACATACATACGTAAGTAGGTAAGCAAAGCATGAGGGCACATACCTGTAAGCTCAGCAGTTAGGACATGGAGGCAGGAGGATCAGGAGTTCAAGGCGAGCCAGGGCTACACGAGACCCTTCTCAAAACCCCAAAAGAATAAAATAAAACAATAAATAAAAATTTTAAAATAGGTAAGAGGGGACTGGAGAGATGGCTCAGCAGTTAAGAGCACTGGCTGCTCTTACAGAGGACCCAGGTTAGATTCCCAGCACCCACATGGTGGCTAACACTGGGCTGTAACTCCAGTTCTGGGGGATCTGATGCCTTCTTTTGACCTCTGAAAACATTGCACAACACAGGTGCACATACCTACATGCAGGCAATATACTCATGCACATAAAATAAAAAAATATAAAATAAAATATTGAAAAAATTAAAATAGATAAGGGGGCTGAAGAGGTGACTCAGCAGTTAAGAAAGAGCACAGCTCTTACAGAGGACTGAGTTCCGTTCCCAGCACCCATATCTGATGGCTCCCAACTGTCTGTAACTTTAGCTTCAAGGGATCCAATGCCTATGACCTCCACTGGCACTGTTACACATGTGCACACACACATACGCACACACATATACACACAACTTAAAATAAAATATATTTATTTATTTATGAATTTATGTATTTAGTTTTTGGTCTTTTTGAGACAAGGTCTCCCTGTAGCCCCAGCTGGCCTTGAACTCACATAGATCTACCTACCTCTGCCTCCTGAGTTCTGGGATTAAAGGCTTGCACCACCACGCCAAGTAAAATAAATCTTTAAAAAAAATAAGCATGAAGGGCTTGAGAGATGGTTCAGGTTCAGTGGTTAAGAGTATTTGCTACACAATCAGGAGTTCAGATCACAGTATAACAGGTAACAAGCTGGGTATCCAGTGCATGCCTGTACCCCCGGTGATGAAGACGCAGACACAGGAAGAGAGCTGGGTCTTTCGACATTTAGTCTAGTTGAGTCCCAGGTTCAGGAGAGACCCTGCCTCAAAGGAACAGGCAACCAGATAGAGGACAACCAAATCCCTCCTCAGAACTTTATGTGCCAACAGATATGCATATATACTTGAACATGCATGAACATACATTCACACAGACACACATACACACACACACACATACACAAATAAATCTTCAAAACAAAAATAGGTAATATTAACTTTATTCTATTTTGTGAAAAAAAACTCTGCAAATAATCTTTTTATCATGTACTTGATAACAATTATTTTCAATAATTTCTTTCTTGTGGGGACAGGGTCTCATGTAGCTTTTTTTTTTTTTTTTTCCTTAGTCTCTGAATCCAGTGTAGATTATACTTGCAGCACATACTTCATTTCAGACCATGTACATAGAGGATGTGGCTCAGGGGTTGAGCAATTGTCCGTCAGCAAGGCTGTAGGTTCTTTTCCCAGTATGGAGGGAGGAAGGAGGAGAGGGAAGGAGGGAGGGAGGCAGGGAGGGAGGGAGGGAGGAGGGGGAAGTGAGGCAGAGGGAGAGAGGGAGGCTAAGCAGTGACTGCCAGATTTTTAAAATTTATTTATTTATTTTTTTTATGAGACTGGAACTCGTGCATGCTACGTAGCCCAGACTAGCCTGGAATTTACTGTGTAGCCCAGGGCCTTGAGCCTGTAGCTCTCAAGCCTTGGCCTTCTGGGATTACAAGTGTGCCCCACCATGACACCCAGGTCGTGCCTGGGGCACTGAACAGCAGAGAAGGAACTTCTGTTTTGTCCCCTCCCCTTTTCTCCTTTTCTCCTCTACCCTCCTCTGCCCCTCCCTTTCTCACTTTGTTTCTTCCTCCCTTCCTTCCCCCTCCTTCTTTTCTGTTCTTTTAAAAAAGTTATTCTTTGGGAACCGAGACGGATAAGTACCTGCCAACAACATTCAGGCAGGCAGAGATTCCTGGGAATCCCCTGACGGTAGTTCCTACAGGTTGGCCGCAGCGCAAACGTGAGCAGCTGCCTTCTTTGCACCAGTAGTTAGCCTCCCACAGATGCATCCTCCGCAGTTAGAGGTAACCTAGGTGAGCTGTCTGTCTCCGCGGAGTGGTGGGAGCAGGCTTAATAAGCCCTTTGTCCTTCCCTGGCAGCGTTCTCGGTATTTGCCAAGACTCAACAGGTTTTTCTCATGACTGGAGTTTCACTTTGCATTGGAAGTAGGCTAGTGGCCAAAAGGCTGGTCTCTCTGAGCCTGAAGTTAATTTGATACCTAAAGTAGGAGGGTTACACAGAATTAATTGCTTAAGTGGCTGCATGTCCCTCAACTGTCCTGGAAAACTGCTCTGGGAAACAAGTTCCAGAGGAAGAGGTTTCGAGAGCAGGGATTCTGAGATGAAAGGACAGTCCGTTTTTTAGGCACAAATTTACCAGAAGTCATTGCTTCTTTATTTGCATTTCCTTATCAAAGTAACACACACACACACACACACGCACGCACACGCACACAGACTTGCACAATGGTTTGTCCAGTTGCTATGAAACTAGTTGCTATGATTGGTGAGGCTGCGCACGCATGGCTTCCCAGACTGACGACAACTGGAGGCTCTGGGAATTTCTCAAATGTTCACAAGAATGCGGACAGGGGGTTGTGAGTAATCACCATTCCTTGAATTTCTTGTGGGAAAATGTAGTGCCAATTTCCTTTTAGAGACCGGTTTTTGAAAGCTGTTTTGCCTAAAGAGTTTTCATTGTTTCTGGTGTAATGCACAGCTGTGGGAGGCCCCAGTAGGGAGAAGCCTGCGACCGTGGTGGCAGGACCGCGTCCTGGCACACAGCAAACTTGAACTCTGAGCTTGATCTAGTCAGCGGTGGTGGCTAGCCATTAGTGTGATCAGCCTAATCACACTGTTGGTATCAGTATCACTCTCGTCCCTTAGCGACCCAACCCTTGGTGTCCGCCGTCTTCCTCTATGTGTCTCCCAGGTAGAGCCCGGACAAGTGACCTGCCTCCCACAGGGCGTCGCTAGCTGCCAAGTCTCTCCTTCCCTGGAAGTGTATCAGGTGCCACATCCCCTCTGGGTTCCAGTCTCCACCCGCCAGACTGACCATTAGGTGATGTGATTTACTAAAAAGGCAAAGAAAGAAAAGGGAAAACAAATACAATGCCATTCAGGGCCTGGGGGCCTAGTCCCTCTCTCTGTGATAGGGTCTAGTTATGGTGGCAACTGCCCCATCCAGGGTGCCCAACCCACCAGAGCACCGGAGAGTGGGGATTTCCATCTAGGGAAAGGAGAGGGAGGAGGTGCTGCGGCTGTGGCACCTGCAGTGTGGTGGCTGCCTCCACCCACTCTTCTGGGGCAGCCTGACCAGTTAGCCTGACCCAGCACAGCCTGACCTCCATCCACGTGTGACTGTTCACTCCTCCTGCCTGCCATGCTGCCTTCTCTAGGATCTTAGGATCTGCCATCACACCACCACCGTTTTAAAGGCGCCCAACAATAATAATCACAGTAACGGAGAAACTCTTTTCAGGGCATCAACAAACACTAGCTATTTTAATTCATGAAATGGCCCTGATACAGAGGAGCTCTCTTTGGAAGGAGGCAGAGGGACCCAGAACCCTTGGAACACATAGATCTCTTTACCCAGGCTGGCCATCAGCTTGCTCTCTAGGGACCAGGTCCCTCCCAGCAGCCAGGCTGGGGTCATCCCTTCCCTTCATCCCTTCCATGGAAGAGGTACATGGAGCAGTGTGAGCTAAAAGGTTTTACATCAGCTCCACTTCGTTTTCTCTGTTGTTCAGTCATCAGGGGCCGAGAACAAAAACCCGGCTCCTCCTGACCCAGCTGTATCTGGACAGCAGGAAAGGCCCATCTTGTACTGGCCACTTTCCACCAGGAGGCAGAAAGCCCTCACTTTGAAAAATGCCTACAGAGCAGTTTCGCCCCTTTGTGAATGAGCTGTGGCAAGCACTGGGTTGAGTCACAGCTTGGTGACATATAGCACGTGACTTCACATTGCCCAGAAATATGACTGGCTCAGGGCCTGTGCCTCCCTGCCCTGTGGGACTCTGAGTGAGCACTGTCAATTCAGGATTGGGGAGCCAAAGATCATCCTTGCCTACTAAAAGGCCCGTCTACTGATGAATTTCAAGGCTCTTTCTGTGCATGGTATGTTCCTTGAAGGCAGTTAGAGGTAACCACTGAATGGTGTGTGGTTTAATTATCTTAGCAAAGCATCTTTTTTTAGGAGGAGCAAATTGGTTTGGAGCAAATTGGTTTGTAGGTCTCCTGAGGTGGAGAATGTTCTTACTGGGAATGAGGACATCAGGCCTGGCTCCAATAGCTTGCTTTGGCCATATGAATCCTGACTGGAGGAACATGGCTGCCTTGTTTATGGACTGGCTGAAGGTCCGCCTCAGGTCATGGTTCTCTCTAGCCACACCTCCAGAACTACTCCTGACAGCTTCTAGCTCCAGGGTGATCCCCAGTGAATGTCTGCCTGGCCCATCTTTAGAAATAGAGCAAGAGATGGAAAGACAGTAGGCAGTCACCCCAGCATCCTCTGAGCCAGCTGAAAACCAGGCAGCTGGTGACTTGTCGATATCAGGCCAGGGCCTGAGTCATGGCCCTGTCATGGACTGACCCACAGAGGAAATTACACAGACTCTGTGGCCCCTGGCAGAGGCAGGGGCTTTTCCAACGGCATCAACTGGGAAGGCGGAAAGCACTCTCACCCACACTGCAATCCAAGGCTTGGGGACCCACACTTAACTTCATGAATAAATACTTGGTGCTATGCTTTGACCTGTTTGCAATAGTGCTGCATAGTCTCCAAGTCAACCTCAACCCGAACAGTTCTTTAAGCACCAGCCACAGGCTACACGAAATGAGCCAGAACCTATACAAGCCTCAGGAGCTCACTGAAGGACCCTCAGCCAAAACAGACCACACACCTCTCAGGTAGCTGGGTGATTCTGGGCAAGTAAATTAATTCTCACTGGACTCAAGGGTGCAGGTGCAAGTACTTTGGGAGAATGAGGTAGGAGACTTGCTTTACTCTAGGAATTTGGGACCAGCTTGGACAACATAACAATACCCAATATCTTTTTCTTTAAAAAAAAAAACAAAAAAAAACCACGTTGTGCCTCCGTTTGCTCATCTGTAAAGTTGGTGGGAGGCAGAGATATAAACCTCAGTGGTAAAATCCTTGTCTATAGGCCCTGCTTCAGTCCCATTCCCAGAACTATATACAAAATTTTGAAGTTGAAAAATTTGTTGGTACAATTAAATGGAGTATGTGCAAAGGCCCAGCACAGAGATGGTGCTTTGTTCATCTTGCTCATCTTCAGCCTGCTCTGGGGCAAACTCCAGGTTGGCAACCACCCCTAGGCTCAACCAGAAGAGTTTTCCCCTTTCTTCCCCGTATCCATTTCACAGCCCTTCATGCAAATGTGTGGCTGGAGGAGGAGGCAGAGCTCCAGCATCATTATCTCCATCATCAGCTTGAGACACCACACTCAAAGGGCAGACCACTGAGAAAGACTTCTTTCCATCCTTCTCCCTACGCCCAGTTTGGAGACTGAGCCTCACTGGCATTTGTAGTCTGTCTACTGTGCCCCAGGCGGTGCAGGGATCCTGTGCTTATAGTATTTCATTTAATCAGAGTACTTTGTATGTCTGCTTCTGGTCATTCCAGAGTGATTTTTTTACACCTGTGTTCTTCAGTGAGGGTAAGGAGGAGGAGAACCTTTCTCTCTCTCTCTCTCTCTCCCTCTCTCCCTCCCTCCCTCCCTTCCTTCCTTCCTTCCTTCCTTCCTTCCCTCCTTTCCTTCCTTCTTTTCTTCCTTCCTTCTTTCCTTCTTTTCTTTCTGATTTTCTTTTTTTGGGGGTGTGGCGGTCTTTTTGAGACAGGGTCTCCATCTGGCCTGGAACTCACTATGTAAACCAGGCTGGCTTCCATCTCACAGAGATCCAACTGCCTCTGCCTCCCAAGTGCTGGGATTAAAGGGGTGTGCCACCACGCCTGGCTTGATTTTCTTTTAGACACAGTCTCACATAATTTAAGCCAGCCTCAAACTATCTCTGTATCTGAGGATGATCTTAATCTTCTGATCTTCTGCCTCTGTCCCGCCAGTGGGATTCAAGTAGAGCAAGGACCCTTAGATATACCTGGAATGAATGGAACAGACAGACAGACACACAGAACAGACACATAGGACAGACACACACAAGACAGAGACGAACACGCAGGACAGACGGACCTAGGAAAATGTCTCTCTTCAGGCCGCGCAGACACACAGGACAGACACATAGGACAGACACACAAAAGAGACACATAGGACAGACACAAGGGACAGACGACCTGGGCTCTTCAGGCCACGTGCTTTATTGTTCCAGGGGGTATTTATAGTTTGGGGGAGTCAGGAATACAGATACACCCATACAGAAATGTGGTAATTAACAGAGAGACACTATCTCTAACCTTCAAAGCCCACCAGGAAGTTGTATGCATACCAGGAAGGTGGCACTAAGAGGGGAGGCAGGGGCTTTGAACCAGGGGAGTGCTAAGACCCTGGCGCAGTCAGTCCGGTAAGATAAAGAAGCTGAGCCAATTGATCAGGCCCCAGGAAATTCCTGTGAAACTGAGTTTACCTACAGGTGGTTGCAGGGGGGTGGAATCTCCCTAGAGCTGGTTTCTCTGAGATGAACACAAACTACAAGCTGGCTATTTTCTCTAGCTCATGGCTCACAACATGCTTCTACCTCTCATGCACAGGGATTATAGCTGTCTGGCTTTTATTTCTATTTTTATCACCCGGTCAGATGGTGCTTTGCCGTCAGACCACCACTTTTCTCTATATCCCCAAAGCCACAAGCTCTGGGTTTGCAAAAAGAGCCACCTACTCCTCCTCCCCCTAAGCCCTGTGGGAGACCACCTCTTCCTGGATACCATCTCCAAGGCCTCCTGAACTGAATGGAGAGGAATCTGGAACCAGATTCCAGTTCTCTATGGAACCAGAAACTACACAGGACGGGCATCTACCTCCCCTTGCCCCCCATTCCCAGGGGCTCAAGGACCCCTGGAATTACTGGCCACTCCCACAGCAGGAGCTCCCAGGAGCCCAGCACATGCTGTAGCTGGTTATTTGTTTCTCCAGCTAACACCAGAGAGTGCAACTCGGGTGCACAGCTGCTTCACCGGGTCTCCTGGACCTCACCTCAGGTCACTTCCCTCACCGTGGGCTGGGCTGGGCATCCGAGAGGGTTCTGGGGACATCTCCTCAGGAAAGAAGACCAGGAGAGCTGTGGCTCTGTCTCCTGGACAGCTGGCTAGCCCTGGGCACTGAGGAACAATCGACAGCTGAGGCTGCAGCAGCCTCAGTCTCCCTGGGAAAACTGCACTCTTCCTATTCTGGGCTGGCATGGTACAATAGCTGACCGTGAGATGATATTTAAATATCATTTTCCTGAATGTCACATGTGGTATTGCTGCTTTCCAGTGATGGGCTCACTTAATCTTCACCAAAACCCTAAAAGAAAGTATGATGATTCCCACTTTATAGATGAGAAGATGGAAACACAGAGAGATTAAGCAATTTGCACAAGATCACACAGCTAGGAAATAGCCAATAATTGTGGTCCTCTATTTGGTTTTATTTGTTTGTTTTATTTTTCTAAGACAGAATCTCCATTGTAGCCCAGGCTGGCCTCCAACTTACTATGTAACCCAGACTGGCCTTGAATTGCAGTAATCCTCCTGCCTCAGCCTCCATAGTCCTGAAATTACAGGTATAATCTATGCCCTGAAAAATGTGGCTTTTCTTCAATTTATTTTATAGGTTTTTTTTTTTTTTTAACTCCACGTGGGCAAGAAATGAGATTGGCCCCTAAAGCTGTGATCAGGACATGAGTCCAAGTATACTCAGTTTAATTCTTCATTCTGCTTATAAACAAAAACACACATCTGGTAGGTCCAGTTATGAGTGGCCTGTTTGATTTTTGTGAAAGTAAAACTCCCTTTCATATTTTATGTTTGGAATTAGAAGTGTGTTTATTCTCATCTTTAAGCAGTTTGCAAACACTGACGCTTTCCTTCAGTGGAATTCTTTGTACAAAGTGGCCTGGAGAAGGGACAGGAACTGCATTGCTGACTAGCATCAGGATGGAGTGTATGATTCACAGCCTGTACCCCAGCCCACTCCAGGGGCTTTCCTGACAGAGGACTTGGCTGTGCACAGGCTTATGTGCCTGGGGACAGCCACCCAGACCCCAAGCCAGAGAAGCCCTCCAGGAATATGGGAGTGTGGAGCAAAAGTGGAGCATTTGGGAATGACAATTTTTGAGTCTTGGGACATCTTGACATGGCTATTTAAAAAAGTAGTTTATTATTTTAATTTTATTTTCTGTGTATCTAACTATTGTCTGCATGTACTTAAGTGCACCCATGTTGTGCAATGCCTGCGGAAGTCAAAAGAAGCATCTGATCTTCCTGGAGGTGGAGTTACAGACTGTTGTTAGCCGCCATGTGAGTGCTGGCAGTCAAACCTGGGTCCCCTGCAGGAATAGCCAGTCTCTTAACTGCAGATCTCTCTCTCTAGCCCATGGACACAGCTGTTTTTATAGTTATCTTTAATCTGCAAAGACAAAAGCACTTAAACATTAGTTAGTAGTGACGTTGTATTTTGCCTGTCCAGGTCCCTATGGGGCTTCCCCGCCCACCCCCAACCCCACTCGGGGAAAGGAGGGAGAGCGAGACCTCCAGGAGGCCTTCCAAGAGCAGTCCTAGATCACCTCAGGGCAGCACTTGGTTCTTTGTTGTCACTGGGTTCAGGTTCTTGCTGCCCATTCATCCAGGCGTCAGAAGACTGGGGCTTCTGCCAGGAGTCTGGGGCGCTGCAGTATCTTTTGTGGCCCACCACGCCCTGGCCCCACCTTTGCAAACATCGCCTTTAACAAACCCTCCCTGCTCATTCTCCAGCAGGCTTGGGATGCTTGTTTCCTGCCTTGCACACTGGTGATGGCCCCATCCCCAGCCTTTTCCTCTTCTCCGTGCCTTACTCCATCTGATCCAAAGTGAGCTCCACAAACATCATCCTCTCATCTTGGGACCCAGGGCTCAGGAAGATGTCAGTTGAATAGATTTAAGGGAACTGATAGCCCTGCAGCCTGGCTCTGAGAACGCAGAGCATGTTGGGGACAGGCCTATAGGAAACGCCGGGATCAAACCTGTAGATGTGCCAAGCGTTTTTAGGGGGGAGGCTCAGCGACTGAGACCTCTTTTGAGCCAAGTCGTGGGCACCAGGGCAGGAAGGGGCCTTTCCTGAGCATCCAGGCTTATCCATCCTTCCTCATCTCCTTCCCACTGGCTCCACCAACTCAGTGGAGTTGGAGGTGTGGCACAGATGTCTTTCTTTGGCCTGCACTGTACTTGGATGCTGACAGCCACCAGCTTTTGTTGAAACAGGAAACACTCTCAGGCTGGTCCACACTCTACAATGAGATTTTTTTCCAGGTCCAGAGTCCTACGAAACGCATCCAGTTATCGTAATATGAGTCAGACGAATCTCGGTGCGGCCTCTTCCCAGGTGCACCGATGTACAATCCCTGGGGATCAGGGTGGGGACTGGAACTCAAAGGAGCTTGGACTTTGCAAAGCAGAGCAGAAGTCAGGGCGCTTCTAACCAACTCCCTGCAACCCTGGGTTCACAGGCAGGGGGAAGAGGCTGGGAGCTGGGGTTTGCTTGTGAGCTGCTGGGCTAATAGTATACAGTCCAGGATCCCCAGATTAGATAGAGCCTTCCTCCACTCTCCTCCACCCTGTTTTCCTGAGCTTTCTTCTCTTCCTTCTCCTCTGTCTCTGTCTCCGTCTCTGTCTTTTTTTTTTTGAGACAGGGTCTTCTTGTAGCCCTAGGAAGCCTGGAACTCACCATGTAGACCAGGCTGACCTCAGTCTGACAGAGATCCACCTGTCTCTCCCTTCCAAGTGCTGGAATTAAAGGCATGCGGCTCCATCCCTACTCCCCTTAGTAGAGGGTCTTGAATTCATCCTCCTTCCTTTACCTCTAGAATGTTGGGATTGTAGGTGTGTCCACCACATTTGGTTTATGCAGTGCTGGGACTTTAAGCCCAGGCTTTCTTCACACATGCTCGGCAAGCAGTCTGCCACGAGAACACATCCCCAGGTCCTAACATTTCTCTTCTGAACGCTTTTATGAACTCCTTGTCAAAGGCTGAAAACCGTGGGTGGGATTTTCCAGCAAATGTACCACCTCCTGCAGCCCTCCCTGACAGGCCCATGCAGTGAGTGCTCCTCACTGAAGGCCTCAGAACTTTCTGAAGTACTGTTGATTTGTTTGGATGCACATTTCCAGTAGCAGTCAGTATTCTGCCTTACTGCACAATAGCTAAGCAGGTTCCTATTTCTCTATCCCAACTCAAACTGAACAATGTGGGTTGAATTCAGACACACAATCATTCTGGGAGAGAGGCCACAGCCATCTAAAGGTTGTGTCCCTGGGCCGTTCAGCTAGGCCAAAGCCTCAGGCAGCTCAGACAAGTGTGGTACTGACACCAGAGCTAGATTAGCAGGGACCAGCTGCCATTGTTTCCTGATGCAGCCTACTTAAAAAAAAAAAAAAAAAAACTTCATAGCCTTCCCAGTGTCCCACAACTAATGTCAATGGTTTTTGTTGGCCATGTAAGGATCAATCAAGCACAGGTCCTCACACATGCTAGGCAAACACTCTACCACTAAGACACATTCCTCAGCCCTACGGCTGCGTGAAGAGCTCAGCAAGTGTTTGAATTATTTCTCTTAACGCTGTAGGGAGGATCTACCTCTTGGCCATCTAAAGATGATTAAACCAAGACACAGAAAAGCCGCAAGGCTTGCACAAGGTCCTGAGGCCACCTCTAAGCACTCTGTTCTATTGCCCTGCCCCAGGAAGGGACTCCATTGTGGCCTCCCTACTTCTGAGGCCTTCAGTGGTCCTCTGAACAGGGACTTAGAAAAGCCATGGGGGCAAGCTGCATTCTAAGATCAAAGATTCTTTTCTTTGTCATTCACAATGAGGATTCCAACAGCTCCTTGCCCCTGAACTCCGGAGGAGCTCTTGCCCAGACTACACCCCCTGGATGTACAGCAACCTGTTCCTGGCTCCACCCCTGCAGCTCCCAGCAAGCAGAGAGCTAGCTCATTAAGACTGCAAAGTAGTATGGCAAGCCAGAAAAGGAGGAAAGTACTTTCTTTTTTTCAAGGTCACAGGGGTCTGGCCACAGAGCAACTGGGACAAAGAGTTCCAATCAGTCACCTTTGGGGCCAGCCTGAAGAACAAGTGCCACTCTGATGCAGAACACTCCTTTCCCAGGGGAGGACTTCCCACTTGGTGAGACAGCACTGAGCAAAGAGAAAGGGCAGGCCGCAGTAGGGGCTCCTTGCACTTGAAGCAGCCCCAACTGTCCATGCTGGGAGCTTCTTACCCCTGTGATAGCTTAAAGGTCACTCCTTGCACTCATCAAGGAAATCAAGGAAAAAATGAGATCTTAAAGGGAGTCTTGGGAAATCTAGAACGCTCATTACAGGAATATTTCAGAAACATGACTCAGCGCAGCATTTGCAAAGGAAATCAGGAGTGTTGCAAACGTGAGACTCTTTGCCCTACATAAGTGCATAGAATGAGATCCTGTCTCCTGAACTCTGCAGAAGCCTCAGGCTCAGTTCTCAGAGACTCTGGGTTGGCAAGATTTCCACTGACCCCTTTCTGAGATTAACCTGGAACACTGAATGGCACTGTTTCTGTGTGAGGAGAATGCCCGCTGTAATACCAGGAAATGCAGAGTTTTCCTTCATCTCAGGAACCTGAAGCAACAATGCTAATTGAAAATGTGCCTATTGAATAGAATAGGAAAAAAAGCAACCTTTCAAACATAGCACGGTCAGTGATTCCCTAGTTTTTCCACTTAATATCAATTTGCTCTTAGAAGTGTTTAAGCACATATAGCATGTGATAGAACTAGTCAAGAAACTGGAAGAATGGAAATAAAATTTTATGTTCTTTGTATTTGTTTTTTGTAGTTTTGAGTCATGGTCTTGCTACATAGCCCAGGCTGGCCTTAAACAAGAGATTTTCTCATCTCAGCCTTCCCAGTGTTGTAATTACAGGCCTGTGTCACTGTACTCTGATAAATCTTATGTTTTTATAGTGGCTTGTTTTAGCAACATACAAGTTGGTTGTGTGTATGTGTGTGTTTTAAGTTTTTTCCCAGATGTCATGCCCTACTTACCCACAGTGTAATTTTCTTAATTTTACCCAGGCCTTACATAGTGTGTATTTCAGTCAAAAAGAGCTCAGTCAACTTTAGAACATCCCAACATTGCGCATCATATTGCGCATCGACTTGCTGAAGGCAACCACGATGTGGTTTGGTGTGAAGCTGATTTGAACTGACAGAGTAAAAGACTTGGCCAAGAATTCCAGAAAGGCCCCTGAGCTGGGACTGAACCCAGGACTGCCTCAGCCATCAGGACTCAGGAGAGTACACACACACACACACACACACACACACACACACACACGCTTACTTTTTGTTTGACTACTCAATACTTGCCATTCTATAAAAAGAGGATGTCATAATCCGGAAGCCTCCTCATTTTCAACTAATTCTAGAACTTCTATATTCAGATAGTCCCTCTCTGTGCTGGGATTTACCAGCTTTTCCCTTAAGCTGCCTGATACTACTTTGCCCAAGGACGGAAAGCTCTTGAGAATACAAGTCACATGAGACTTTTTAAAATTTTGGGGTTTTTTTGAGACAGGGCCTCGTGTAACTCACATTGTCTTCAAGTTTCTGGTCCTCCTAACTCCACCTCCAAGTGCTGGAATATAGATTTGTACCGCCATGCTCTATTCACATCAGACTTTGATGAAATTATTTATAGTATCTTAGCACCTGTTTCATTTTGTTTTGTTGAGACAGGCCCTCATGTAGCCCAGGCTGGTCTGGAGCTTTGTATGTAACTGAATATGATCTTGAAATCATGACCTTCCTGCCTCAGCCTCTCTAGTGCTGAATTAAGAGGCATGAGCCACCCCACTTAACTTATTCATAGCACTTCAAAAATATGTACTTAAGTTGGACATGGTGGTACATGCCTTTAATCCCAGCACTTAGGAGGCAGAGACAAGAGGATCTCTAAAAGACTGAGGCCAGCCTAGTTTACATAGTGAGTTCCAGGCCAGCCTGGGCTACAAGGAGAACCCTCCCCCTCGAAAACAAACAAAATGAAGATGAAACACTTTTTCATAATAAAATTTGGGCACATCTGGAGTCAGAGGTCAACTTTGTGGAGTCGGTTCTCTCCCTCTGCCCTTATGTGGGTTCCAGAGATTGAACTCAGGTGGACAGACTTTTGCAGCAAGCACTTTACCTGCTGAGTCATCCTCATGATGGCCTGTGGAAATACATTTTGTAATTTTTGGTTTTGACTTTATCTCCCTTGAGCCAGGATCTTGCTGTGTAGCCCCGGCAGCCTTGAACTCACTGCCATCTCCCTGCCTCAGCCTTCCAGGTGTTGGGATTACAGACCTGAGCCACCTCCACAGCATATATTTTCATATTGGCTTTAATGATAGTTGTTCCACAGGTATAGGCTTTGCATAGATTGGGTCACTGTGAACACTTTCTTTCTTTATATTTTTCTTTTCTTTTTTTTGGTCTTTTTGAGACAGGATCTCTCTGTAGCCCCAAATGATCTGGAACTCTCTTTGTAGACCAGGTTGGCTTTGAACTTACAAAAATCTGCTTGAGTCTGTCTCCTAAGCACTGCTGTTTTTCCATTTCTAACATCCTATGATATATACTGCACGTGTCTTTCCATGTGTTTTTTGTGTATTAGTACGACTTGACGCTTCTTTTTAAGTGTTTTATTATTTTTATTTATGTGCATGCGTATATTGCCTGCATGTATGTAACTGTACCCATGTCATGCAATGCCCTCAAAAGTCAAAAAAGGGTGTTGGATTCCCCTGGAACTGGAGTTATGGATGCTGGGAATCAAACCCTCTGCAAGAGCAGCCAGTGCTCTTAACCACTGAGCCATCTCTCCAGCCCAGGCTTGATGCTTCTTATTCTTCAGGATCCTGAAGGCGAGCATGGAGGCTTCATCTGCCTCACCTGTTATTCTGGTGGATGCATTCAGCTCTGTCAGGTGCCTCCAACCTTCTCCAAGAATCATCTCTCCACACAGAAGCTGGCTAACCAGGGCTTCCTGAAAGCGTCACCCTTGTGTCAGGCCTCCTTGAAGCTGCCTTCACCAAAGCCAGTCACATGGCTAAGGGTTCTGTCAACACAGCAAGAACCTACAAAGGAAATGGATCCCAGAAGACACACCTGCTTGGAGGGCGCACAGGAGGTTAATAGTCTACCACAACCTTGTTCTTATTCCAGAAGGCTGTTAGTAGTTTGACCTTTTCCAGTACAAATATTTGAGAGCAAACCTGATGTGGCAATTTTGACTTTGTGAAAGGACAAGGTTTGCTCTGTGCAGGAGAGGAAGGAGGCAGTCTCTGGTGAGTGTGCCAGGCCATGCACCCAGCACCTGCCTCTTGTCAAGGCGTGGTTGGCCTCTGTTCAGCTTGACTGGGATAGGGATGTCATGACCAACACTTTTATCTTTGTTAAAAAGTGGACATTATGTAAGAGATCAAACTTAACAAGAGGTTGTTAAAAAGATGTAAGAATGGGCACAAGTCACACCAGAACTTTCTGAAGACGGATCTGCTCTGAGCAGTTGTGCACACTCCCCACATGAGCAAAGCTTGTGACATGCCTGTTGGAAATTCCCCTGTGTCAGTATAACAAATGTTTATGGGTATTAAGAAATTTTAAACATGTAGGGAAAAATCATTCACCCCAGGGAACCCCTCCCAGCTCCAGATTCTCTGTCTCATACTTCTTTTTGTTTGTTTTCTTGTTTTACATTCTTTGTTTGATAGAAGGTTTTACTATGTAGCACTGGCTGACCTATCTGGAACCTGGAACTTGTCTTGAATTTGCAGCAGTCTTCCTGTCTCTGCCTTCCAAGATGGAGCTCAGGTTGGTCTCAAACTCTGCATCTTTCTGTCTCTGACTCTCCAGTGCTGGGACAACAGGCACACGACACTATACCTGATTTGAACCTCTCAAGAAAAATTCACAGGCAGTAGTCATGGTGGTCAAGTCTGTAATCCTGGCACTCAGGGGACTGAGGCAGTAAAGTAAGGTGATGAGTTCAAGGCCAGCCTGGGCTACATAACAAGTTCCAGGCTAGCCTAAGCTAAATAGAGATAACACTCTCAGGAAACAGATGAGAGGGAAATGTATTGGTGGCAAGTCATTGGCTTACAACTGTCAGGGCTCGTGTCCGGCCCCGCTGTTATCCCTTGGTTTTATGTAACTGTGAACATAGAATAGCTACATTTGGTATTCTTTTAAATAGGTGCTATACTCAGCTTTCCCTTCCCCGTTCTGTGTCACAGTTTGCTTTCTCTTCACTACTAGAGGCAACCAACTTTCCACACTGCTGCCATTGTAAGGAGTGCAGCTACGAAAAATGTGTGTGTGTGTGTGTGTGTGTGTGTGTGTGTGTGTGTGTGTGTGAGATGTATAGGTGTATATGCATGTGTCTGCAGGTAAATTCACCTGTGCAGGTGTGTGGGACCAGAGGCTGACATTGGGATGTCTTCCTTAGTTGCTTTGCCTCTATTTATTTATTTATTTAAAGACTTGGTCTCTTCTCTGAACCTGGAGCTCACTGATGCAGATAGACTGACTGGCCCCCGAGATCGACCTGTTTCTGCCCATCAACACCAGGTTACAGGCATTTGTAGCTTTGCCAGGCATTTTATGAGGGCACTGAGGATGCAGACTGAGGTATTAATGCCTCCAGCTCATGCACTTTGTCCACTGACCCATCGCTCTGACTCCTGAAGATGTTTAAGTTCTTTACTTGAAGGTCAAACCTTCAAAGAGGGTCCAGGAGCATAAGGAGAGCACTCATACATTTTCAAACTGTTTCTTAGATCTACTCTACCAAAAAAAAAAAAAAAACTCCAAATGGGCTGGAAAATATTTTAAATTCTTTTTAAAAATATTATTTTTTATTGAATCATTGTGAGTTTCATACAGATGTATCAAACAGTCTCGATCATCTTTAGATCCCTTCCCCCACCAGCACCGTCTCTAACCCCCCAAGTAGAATCTATGCATTCTTTCATTTGTGTTAAGGTCTATCATGTCAAGTCAGTGTCCCCAAATGACCTCAGTACAGGTTCATACACTGAGGTCTAATCAGCCTACCCAGAGTCCCTTGCTTTAGGAAAACTAGCTCATCCTCACCATATAGTAACCAGTGGCCAATATTTCTTCAGCAAAGGTTGAGGTCTGCTACTCATTCCCCAGTTTGTTGCCGGTTTTTGTTTGCTTGAGTTTGCATGGGTCTTGAGCATGCTGAAACCAACCATTGCTGTAGGTTCCTATGAGCAGGGCCTCAGGAGCTTGTAAGATTCTATTTCCAGATGGTCACACCCCACTCCCTGCTCTGACAATCTTTCTCTCCCCTTTTCCACAATGATCCCTGAGCCCTGGGTGAATGAGACTTAATATAAATCTTGTCCAGGGATCCACACTCTGCAGATTCCCAATCTCTGTGATTAGCCATTTGTGACCTTTTGTGTTCGGCTCTTTGTTGGTTGTGGGAGCTTCGATAATGAGAGTTGTCTTTTTTACCCCTTGTTCTATATTGCATGAGCCTTGGGTGTAGAGGCTGCGTTGTAGATGTGCCGCTTAGGCATGGGCAATTCACAGACAATGTCTGTGTGTGACCAGTTGTGGTATACTCTGTGTTAGTTTCTGCCTGATGCAAAAGAAACTTCTTTGATGACTGGTGACTGGGATACTTGACTGTATTTATCAGGATACATATTTTGCATTTAGTAAGAAATTTTATTAGCTTGGAGATGTGACAGTCCTTTTTGAGATCTATGACTTCTTCAGCCATGTGTATTTGACTATGATTACAGTACCACACATGAGTTTCCTCCCATTGAGTGAACTCTAAGACCAATTATGTAGCCATTGATTGGCCCCAAGATAAAAGTGCCACTACTGCACCAGTCTCGAATGCTGTGCCAGTCATCAGTGTGATTATTTGGTCATGAAGCTGGTGTTGGGCCATCAGATGATGTTCTCCCTTGGCTACTTGCATAGTGCTCTCCAGAGCATTGAGAGCTAGCTTTCAGGGGAAGTGATTCCAGGTCAGTTCCAGCCCCATTGCTCCAAATCTGGTCTCCAAAGTATGTCCTGTCTTCAGCTATAGGGTCTTACCTCCAAGTTCTGAGAGGCAATCAGGGATGTGGCAATAGCCCGTGTAACTTCTGGTTTCTTCTATCCAGTACTGTTTCTTGTCATGTAGCCTTCAGCTATGCACGTTGGCTCATATAGAGATATAATATGTGGAACTTGTCATTAGGTTGTTAGACTAATACTATTCCCTCTGGTGTTTTATACTAGCTAGGCATTATTTATCTCTCCTCTTCTTTCTCTTTGTCTCTGTCTCTGTCTCTGTCTCTGTGTCTGTCTGTCTCTCTCTCTCTCACCCTGTCTAACCTTCCCTCCATATCTTCCCCTTTTAAAGTGTCCTCATTTACCCCATTTCTCCCTTGTTAACACCAGTCTCCTAAGGCCCCACCACTTTTGAGCTCCTTCTTTCTCTTTATCCCCATAGTTCCTGTAATAACCTCCCTCCCCCTTCCATTTAAGTACCCCGCCTTTAATTGTCTCTGCCTTAGTAACAGCTGACTCCTATTCTTCTCTCTTAGGTTCCTTCATTCCTTCTACCTCCCTGGTTCCTTTCCATGTTCTGGGTTCCTGCAGTTACATCAGGATGCATACTCACATGCAAGGATTTTGTGCTAGGAGAGAGAAGATGCATCATTTGTGTTTCTGAGTCTGTGTCACTTAGCATAACAGTTTCTAGCTCCATCCATTTACCTGCACATTTCATGATTTCTGTCTTTCTTTACTGCTGAGTAGAACTCCATTGTGTACATGTACCACCTTTTCATTATCTACTCCTCAGCTGAGGGACACTTAGGTTGTTTCCATCCCTCAGCTATTGTGAAAAGAGCACCAACAAACACGGATGTACAAGTATCTCTGCAATAGGATGAGTCTTTGGGTACATGCTAAGGACTAGTCAAGTTGTAGGTTCAGTCTTAGTTTTTAAAAAGTTCTCTACACTGCTTTCCATAGGGGTTGCATGAGTTTACAATCCCGCCAGCAGTGAATGAGCTTCCTCTTTCCCCACATCCTCTCCAGAATTTGGCATCATTTGATCTCTTGCTCTTAGCCAGTTTGGCTGAGGTAAGATGAAATCTTAAAGTGCTTTTAATTTGCATTTCCCTAATTATTAATGATATTGAGCACTTTTAAAGGTGTTTCTCTGCCATCTATTTCTTCTGAGAACTCTCTGCTCAGATCCTTAGCCCATCTTTTAACTGGTTACTTATTTTCTTAATCCTTTGTTTTTTGAGTTCTTTATATATTCTTTATATATTCAGATGTTAAACCTCTGTCAGATGTGTCACTGTGAAGATTTTCTCCCATTCTGTGGGTTTTTTCTTCACTTCCTTGTTTGTTTCTTTTGCTGTACAGAAGTTTTTTAGTTTAATGAGGTCCCACATGTTGATTACTGACTTTAACTCCTGAGCACTTGCTCTCTTATATCTTATAGGTTACTGCCAATCTTTTCTTCTAACAGTTTCAGAGTTTCAGGCTTCACACTGATGTCTTTGATTCATTTGGAGTTGACTTTTGTCCAAGGTGAAAGATAAGGGTCTAGTTTCTTTCTTCTACAAGTGGAGATCTAGTTTTTCCAGCACCATTTGCTAAAGATGCTATCTTGACTCCACTGAGTGTTCTTGGCCCCTTTGTCAAGTATCGGGTGGCTGAAACGCATGTACTCATGTTTTAGTCTTCAGCTATATTCCATTGGTCTACAGGTCTATTTTTGTGTCAGCACCATGCAGTTTTTATACTACAGTTCTGCAATATTCTTTGAAATCTGGTATGCTGCCTTGTAGTGCTTTTTGTGCTCAGGGTTGCTTTGGCTATCTGGGGTCTTTTATGCTTCCAGGTGAATTTAAGGATGGTTTCTAATTGTGTAAAGAATGTCATGGGGATTTTGATTGGGATTGCATTGACTCTTTTGGTAGGATGATCATTTTCACAATATTTATTCTACCAATCCATGAGCATGGGAGATCCTTCATCTTCTGATGTCCTCATCAATCTCTTTCTTTAAAGATCTAAAATTTTCATTGTAGAGATCTTTAATGTCTTTGGTCAGATTTATTCCGAGATTTTTTATTTGGGGCTACTGTGAACAAAAGGGCTTCCTTGTACTCTTTCTCCAATTGTTTGTTATTGGCATATAGAAAGACTACTGATTTTTGTAGGTTAATTTTGTAACTTGCCACTTTACTGAAAGTGTTAATCATTTATAGGAGTTTTCTGGTAGAATTTTTGGCATCTCTTAGGTATAATATCATGTCATCTGCAAAAAGGGATAATTTGACTTCTTCTTTTCCAGTGAGTACTCCTTTAACTTCCTTCCTCTTGTCTTATTACTCTAACAAGAGTTTTAAGTACTATATTAAAAAGGAGAGGAGATAATGGAATTTAGATGTGGGTTTTTGTATATAGCTTTAATTATGTTGAGGTATATTCTGCCCAGTCCAATTGCCTCTAGGACTTTTAACATAATGCATGTTGAATTTTGTCAAAGGCCTTTTCTGAATCTATTGAGATGACCGTGTGAGTTTTGTCTTTGAGTCCATTTATTTGCTTTATAACATTTATTGACTTACGTATATTGAACCACCCCTGCGTCTCTCGAATAAAGCGGACTTGATCACAGTGGATGATCTGTAATGTGGTTTGCATGTATTTTGTTGAGTATTTTTGTATCTATATTGTTTAAGGATATGGGTCTATAGTTTTCTTTTTTGTTTTTATTTTTACTTGATTTTAGTATTAGAGTAATGCTAGCTTCATGGAAGGAATTTGGGGGTTCTCCTTCTGTGTCCTGAATTATCTCTATGGGGTTCTCAGAGAACATTTCTATAGGACTGGTGATGTTTCATGGGGACATTTTATTTGGGCTTTTGATATTATTATTTTTTTTATTATGATCTTGGCATGTGGACTTCTTTTGTTGTTTGTGATTATGATGTGAGACTCGAATCTTCCTTTGTTGAGTTGAAGTCTGATTCTGTTTGTATACTTGCTGTGACGTGGTTGTTTTATTATTGAGGATGAAAAGCTGCTTGTCACGGCTTCAGGTTCTCTCTTTTGATTTTTATATTGAAGGGACCAGATGGCTCTATTCCAGCTTCTCCAAAGTTCCCTCAGAGTCAAGGTTAAGCGAGACAGATGCTCTCAGATTCCCTCTTAAGTTCTGTGTCCCTCTAGCCAGCAGGCATAGCACAATTTAGGAAAATTGCTTAGGCAATTTTTCACACTCAGCTGATTATAGATTTTTTTTTTAATGAAAGGAAAATCTATAAAAGATTTTGGTAAGACAAGGTGGTAAAAATTGGTATTCTTATTGTACCAGCAAAAAATTTAATGGTGAATTAAACAGCTGAATTCTGTCATCAGATCAATGCAAATTTAAAATAAGATTTATTGACTGGGCGTGGTGGCACACACCTTTAATCCCAGCATCCTAAGAGGCAGAGCCAGGCAGATCTCTGTGAGATGGAAACCAACCTGGTCTACATGGTGAGTTCCAGGCCAGCTGGAGCTATAGGGAGACCCTGTCTTAGGAAGACGACAAATCAATCAATCAATAAAATAAAATAAATACATTTTTATTCATCAAATTAGTTGATCTAAGAGATGTATAACAGCTAGGATTAGAGGAAGTGTGTTGTGCTATAAGGTTTTTTACAAACTTACTGCTGGGAGCTAAGAGTCTTGCTAGGAGAAACTGAGCTGACTTAGCAATATGTACAAGGAATCTAAGCAACTACTCTTATGAAACTCTACCCTAAAGCCTAACTTTAAACAGAAGAATCTATATTCAATATTTCTGTTTAAATTTTAAAAATACGTTTTTGAGACAAGGTCTCTCTATATAGCCTTTGATGGTCTGGAAATCAATATGTAGATCCATTTGGTTCCCAACTTATGGCAGTCCTCCAGCCTTTGCTCTCATGTGCTGAGGTTACAGGTGTGTGTATCATATCTTTTATCATATCTTACATATGATGAGCTGAGATGAACAGACAGCTCTTCAGTAGTGAGGCAAACACCTTTTAGCAAAGGCCTTCAGCTTCTGCATTGCATTAAAGTGCAGATGATGAAATCCACCTTGGGAATAACACAGAAGTTCTGGGCCTAGCAGCCCTATATCATATCTTATTCTAAAGGGATTAAAGACACAAAACATCTAATATTAGAGAAGGGATCAGGCAAACTACAATATCACAACCATTTAGAGAAACATTTAGCTGGGTGTTGTGGGACACACCTTTAAACCCAGGAGGCAGATTTTTGTGAGTTTAAGGTCAGCTAGGCCTACATAGTGAGTTCTAGTCTAGCCATGGCTACATAGTGAGACTCTGTCTCAAAAAAAAAAAAAATTAATTAATTAAAAAAAAAATTAAAAATATATATATTTAGTTTTTTTAAAAAAAGATTAACATTTAAACAATGTTTATAATGCAATAGTTGTTTGTATTAAGTCACATTTAAAATGCAGTTACAGGGCTGGAGAGACGGCTCAGCAGTTAAGAGCACTTGCTGTTCTTGCGGAGGACCCATATTCAGTTCCCAGCACTCACATCAGGTGGCCTACAACTGCCTTACTCCAGTGCTAAGGGTTCCAGGTCATCTGGCTGCATGCATGTGGTGTATACACAGACAAGAAGGCACACACAAACACAAATAAAAACAAAAATTTTACCAGGTACAGTGGTGTATACTGTTAATCTCAACACCTGGGAGGCAGATGGATCTTTGTGAGACTGAGACCAGCCTGGTCTACATAGCAAGTCCTAGACCAGTTGAGGCTATAGGGAGACCCTATCTCAAAAAAATTAATCAAAACAAAAACAAAAACACCCCCAATTTAAAAAAAAAATTAAAAATGGGTTCCAAAATTATATCTCTACAATTTCACGAAGAAGCAACCCCATACAGTGAAGAACGTTTCACTCACTGTAATGCTGAGAACCACCCTTGGTCAGAATGAGTTTGTCTCTGGTAAGGAAGTCCCAGGTGGGTTTTATCTACTTTGGAGGTATTTATTAGAAAAATATATATTTCCTTCATAATGAAAAAAACCTGCATGTAAAAGAAGAAAAGCACGTACAATGTTACCAGGTCACCCGTCTGTTTCCAGGGACTTGGTCATTTGATTTACTACTGCTGGCTGAAGATGGCCATTTAGACTCCTTGCACTTATATTTGTCAAGTTTTGCTTTTGTGGTTTTGTTTTCTGAGACAGGGTCTCCCTGTAGCCTCTACTGGCCTGGAACTTGTTATGTAGACCAGGCTGGCCTTGATCTCTGTGACATCAGCCTGCCTCTGCTTCCAGAGTATTGGAATTAAAGATGTGCTGTGCCTGGCTGTCTTTTCAAACTTTTATCCCAATGTTCTCCATCGCAGCAGAACTAAGGGCGCTGGAAGGGGAGAAGGGAGAAGTGAAGCAGAGGGCAGACACGGTTTTATATTGAAGAACCAAGAAGAAAGTAGATGTGGTGGAGACAGGGCAGACGGAAAGAAGGGAGCAGCTGCTGGAAGGTCATATGCACCGGACATTTCTAACAGAAAGTGAAAGTTTTAAAAAGAAAACTCTTAAGTCAGGTGCATATTTTTTACATTCACTTTTATTTTATGAGTGTATTACCTGCATGTATGTAAGTGTACCTGTGTATTCAAAGCCCACAGAAGAGGGTGTCAGATCCCCCGGAACTGGAGTTAAGGATGGTTGTTAGCTGCCCGATAGATGCTGGGAATTGAACTCAGGTCCCTGCAAGAGCAGCCAGTGCTCTTGACTGCTGAGTCATCTCTCTAGCCTTATTCATGCCTTTTTTTTTTAAATTTCAAGTACGTGATTTTCAAGCAAAGAGCATAAAAGGCAAGAGCTTTGTCCTATAATGTAGACAGAAGGGAATGGGAGAGAGTCACAACACAGTGTGTCCATGGCCAGGGTGACAGTAGGAAAAACAATGGCTCAGAGTAGTGCCTTGGGTATAGTGACATTTATGCAAACAAGAACAAAATCAAGACTGCTGAAGACAGGACCAAGGCCTGGATGTGGATACCTAAGTAACTAGAAGTCCACAAGATGGGCTGGGCACCCAGATTCGAGCAGGGAGGAGGAAGGAACCCTGAGTGCTGTTGAAGGAGACTTTTGGCTTTTGTCTCAATACCATTCCATTTTTTATTAACTGAAAAAGTAAAAGGATTGCAAATGTGATATTTCTGAGAGAAAAGAAATGCATTAGTTGAGATATGTACAAAATGGTAGGATTCAGGGGAAATCATGGTAGGATTCAGGGGGAGTAGTGGTAGGATCCAGGAGGGCCGAAGAATCCATGGAAGCAGGCCAGAGGACTTGCAGGCTGAAGAGGGGTCAACTAGCCCCAGCTGAGTCCAGGGCCTGGCCGGGAGCAGGTGGGTTGGATACAGTGGCCTTGGGAAAGAAGCAAGGCCTGGTGGAGAGTGTAAGAAACCAAAACTACAGGTGCTTGAAGGGCCTTGCAAACCCACAAAGGACCTGCAGCTTTGCCCTGAAGGTAATGGAAGTCTCTCCAGGGCTGTGTGAAGGGAGGGGCCTAAGTAATTCAGGGAAGCACTACTGGTCCAGAATCTGTCCCCACCTCCACCATCCACAAGAGCATCAACTGCGGCAAAGGTGGTGGAACAGAGACCCAGATGGGTCTTAGCGGGAGATGATCTCGCAGGGAAGATTTGGGGGATGCAAGGCGATGAGAAGCCTCAGCAAGCTGGGAATCAACAGGATGGAGACCAGACTAGGGGGAGGCTGGCTGTCATTTGGGGTGCCAAGAGCATTCTGACTGCCTTGAGGGAGGCTGCCTCACTACTTCCCAGGACAGCAGAAGAGGTCAAGCCACTGCTTCTCCAGACTCCTGCTGCAGCCAGTAAGAACTGGAAAGTGGTATATCCAGGCCAAATGGATGCCTAGGGATTTGGCTCCTGAGCAAGCAAGCTGAAGACTCTGTGGCTAAAGGTCATCTACAAAAGCAGGTGCAGCAGGCATGTCTGCCTCATGGGTATTCCTGGCCATGATCACCTCTGGCCCTCAGAGCCCTCATTTCCTGACCTTCGAAGCTTAGTCCTTCCTGTCCATCCTGTGAGAGCTCCACCTCTGTGGACTCCTTTAAATTCCTTACTGTTTAAAGTAGCTGGTTCTGGTTTATTGCTCACAGGCAAGTTCAGGCTGGCATCCACCACTCAGTTGATGAATGGCCAAACATTATGCTGCAATTTGCTCTTTACAATGCATTTTGTACCTAATTCACCTCCATGACTCCAGGTCTGTGTTTTCTCTCATGGACAATTGCAGCAACTTCCTAACTGGCTCCCTCCCAACTTTCTCTGTATCCTAAACCCCTTCCAGTATCACTGGCAGACTTTTATCCAGAAATTTCATTGTTTATAACCTAGTATGGCCGGGCATGGTGGCACCTTTAATCCCAGCACTTGGGAGGCAGAGGCAATCAGATCTCTGTGAGTTCAAGGCCAATCTGGTCTACATAGCGAGGTCCAGGCCAGCTGGGGCTACACGGAGAACCTGTCTCAAAAATACCAAAAAGCAAAACAAAACAAAAACCAAAAGAACTTAGTGTGAACCTTGCCTGTTCATAAATGATTATAATCCAAGCAATCAGAAGGCTAAAACAGGAAAATCTTGAGTTCAAGGTCAAAACAACAACAACAACAAAAAAAAAACAAAAAAGCAATATGGGGCCTTGAGAGATGGCTTAGCAGTTAAGAGCTTCTGCCGCTTTTGTAAAGGACCGGAATTCAGTTCCTAGCACCCTCATTAGGTGCTCCCAGGGACCTGACACCTCTGCCCTCCACGGGCAGTATCACATGCATATTTCCACAGACACACGGTACATACACATAATTTAAAATAATAAAAATAAAAATTTGGGGGGGGGTCTTTTTGAGACAGGGTCTCTCTGTAGCCCCAACTGGCCTGGAACTCCCTACGTAGAACAGGCTGGCCTTAAATTCAAAGATATATCTGCCTGCCTCTGCCTCTCCAGTGCTGGAATTAAAGGCATGTGCCACCACTCCTGGCTTAAAAATAAATCTTTAGAAAAAGTATTCAGTATTGCTCCCTGATCAAGCCCAGGGGTCCATAGCCCCCAGTGACAGGCCCTTCCTCTTATCTGATGGGAGAAGCCTGTGTTCTCCCTGAGGGGCTCCAGTGGACCACCCTAACAGGAGGTCTTGTCCCCTCCTTTCTGTGCAAAGCCTGGAAAGAGTTTGGGTTAAGGCTGGCTCTCTGGATCTTCATTCTCTCTGCAGGAACTTTGCTCAGGCAGTCACTGGCCCTCCTGGCAGACTGCTGCTATCCTCTATTCCTGGGTTGGATCAGGTGATCTGGTCCCTGGTCGTTACTCACATATCCACATTGAATCAAGGCTATTCAAAGGCTCCTCTGACTTCATGCTTTCCTTTCATGAGACTCCAGCCCTGGCATCGGGGCATGAAGGGTTCATTCAAACACCTCTGTTTGCCTACTTCATCCTGACAATTCCATGAGTTAGATGGGACAGGTAGGCTTGTGCTGTTGACCTCAGAAAATAGACACACAGAAAGGCTCAGAGCTCCTGTGTGTAAAGTGCAGAGTCTGGATTTCTGTGATGCCGTCCATGGTCCATGGCACCTGCCTTGGTGAACTGCTATCCAGGTCACCTGTCCCTTATACCATGTGTATGATCTTGTTCTGAATCACTTTCTTTTTTTGTTTGTTGGTTTGTTTTTGTTGTTTTTTTGAGACAGAGTCTCACTATGTAGACCAGGTGGGCCTCCATCTTACCAAGATGCACCTATTTCTACCTCTTGAGGCTGAAACTAAAGGTGTGAGCCACCTCTGAATCAGTTTCTGACCATTGCTGGTTTTATTCCCCAACTGAACCGCATTAGCAGTCACCTGCTGGGCAGTCTGTCCGGCTTACAAGAATGTCCTTCCCTCTGATCATTGCCCATGATCTGTCTAGTCTCAGACAGTGTTTTTGCAGTACTCCTAGGAATGAAATCTGTCCCAGTTCCTAGATAATTAGATCTGTCCGGATCTCTCCCTGGGAGGACATGTGTGAGCATGTGAGAAGCAGGAGGTTTAGGGGAGCACGCTGGACAGGTTTGCTCATCTCTGTTCTTCACGTGTTCCCCTGTGAGCAGCCTGGCCCACAGTCCCACTCTACCACTGAGTGGCAGGACACAGAGGAAACCTCTGCAGAGAGAACACAGACAAGGCATCCCACAGAGAGAAGCTGAGCTGCAAAGTCTGGGGGACCTCAGCCCTTACTGAGGTCTTAACAGGGTTCCTGAGTCCTCACACAGAGGCTGTCGCTTGTGCCCCAAGCAATATCCACTGTGTCCTAAATTTTGCTCTGTGTCCTCTGCCTGTCTTTTCAACTGTGCATTCTTGTTTCTACAAACAAATTGAAATTCAAGAGAGCACAGCTCACACTGTAATTGTGGCAGTCAGGCAGCTGAGGCAGGAGATTCTAGGGGTCAAAGCTGCCCTGGACCTGTCGTGGTGGCACATGCCTTTAATCCCAGCACGAGGGAGGCAGGGGTCAGGCAGATAGATCTCTGTGAGAGCAAGGCAGGCCTGGTCTACATAGTGAGTTACAGGCTAGCTGGGACTACAGGGAGACCCTGCTTCAAAAAGACAAAAAAAAAAAAAAAAAGACTACATAAAGGATAACTTCATCTTCATTTATTTTTAATAAAATGATAGAGAAAAGTGGTTGGGTGTGGTGGTGCAGCCTTTAATCCTGGCGCCTTGGAGGCAGAGGCAAGAGGATCTCTGAGTTTGAGGCCAGCGTGGTCTACATAGTGAATCCCAGGGCTGCTAGTGCTATGTAGTGAGATCTGTCACAAAACAAAAACAAGAACAAGAAACAAACAAAATCTATATATAGAGAGAGAATTAAATTTCCCTGAATTATTGTTAGTTGTAATAATAGTATTAAAGTTCTACTATTAGGCCTAGGGATATAGCTCAGTGGTAGGGTGTGTGCTTAGTGTTTTTGAGACCCTGAGTTTAATCCCCAGCCCCCTACACACACCAAATTATACTTACAGAATATAATGCTTATCAGCTAGGTGTGGTGATTCACACCCATAATCCAAGCACTTGAGAGGTCGAAGCAGGAAAATCAAGAAGTCTAGATCATCCTCAACTACAAAGAGAATTTGAGGCTAGCCTGGGTTACATGAGACACTGGCTCAAAAAAAAAAAACCTGGGTATAGTGGCTCAAACCTATGATCTTAGTCCTTGAAATTTGAAGGCAGGAGGATCACGTGTTCAAGATCAACCTAGGTTACAGATCTAGGCTGAGGCCTGATGGACCTGCGACCTGTCTCAAAAAAAAAACAAAGCAAACCAAAAATTATGTGTATAATCCGTACCTTTAGGGTTAAGTACTAAAATATTTAGGGATGGCTTTTAATGACATGCTGACATGTTTAATTGGAAACTGGGGAGGGAGGCATATGCAAATATAGATGAAACAAAAGTAACCACAACTAGTAACTGAAGTTGGAGACAGTGTTATTTTAGTGTTCTGTCTACATTTGTGTACACTTAAAGCTCTCTATAATAAATTTTTTAAAAACTGGAATACAGCCACCTGGAGGCAACTGTTCTTGGACTCTAAAGACATCTGCCACTTAAATCTGTCATCTGAATCATTTTTCATGTTTGAAGACTGTGTTCACTTGATAAACCTGAAGCAGAAATGCCAGTCACTCACAGCCTCGGCCTCCGTTGCATGGCATGACATGACTAGGGCTCCAGCTATCACAGAACCCTGAATCAGAGGCTAATAATGGGACAAGTTGTGTGGAACCCATTCAGAGCTCAGGGGGCAGGCAAGGCCAGGAGGGGTTGGACGCCAGTTGCTGGGTGAGCTTGTCTTCCCTCTGGCTTTCCAGACCATCTGCAGAGTCTTAGAGCTCCCTGAAAATCCTTCTACAAATCTCCTCTCTTCCAAAATAACCCACAGTTAGTTTCTTTTGCTATAAATAAGAATTTTGGGGGACTGAAGAGATGACTCTGTGTTTAAGAGCACTGGCTGCTCTTGCAGAAGACCTGGGTTCGATTCCCAAAACCCAAATGGTAGCTAACAACTGTCTGAACTCTAGTTCCAGGAGATCTGATGTTCTTTTCTGACCTCCTCAGGCACTGCATGACACAGGTGCACTTACATATATGGAGGCAAAACACTCAAACACATAAAATAAAAATAATAAAAAAAAATTTTTTTTTGTTGGGTGTGGTGGCTTCACTTTAACCCCGCACTCGGGTGGCAGAAGCAGGCGGATCTCTGTAAAATCGAGGCCAGCCTAGTTTACATAGTGAGTTTCAGGTCAGCTGGGGCTACAGGGAGATCCTGTCTCAAACCCCCTCCTCCAAGAAATGGGCTGAAGAGATGGTTCAGTGGTTTAAGAGTACTGGATGCTCTTGCAGAGGACACAGGTTTGATTCCCAGCACCCACAGGCAACTACAATGTGGTGTACTTACACACATGCAGGCAATACACTGATACACAAAAACTAAAAACAAATAAAAAAGAAAAGGAATTTTGGGAGGTAGAACATTTGAACATCACTTTTGTTTGCTGACAAGGTTATACTGTGCAAATTACTCTGCAACATGGGTTTCTTTCACATGGTACATGGAGGATATGTTTATAGGATGCAAATGTCCACACTCCTCAAACATCCTTTGTGTGTAACAGGGGTGAGCTCTCTGCGTGTGTCTACCTTTCCCACAGGTGAGATGGGAGAAGGAAAGGAGGATCTCCATGGTTAAAGTTCCCTTTCCGGGGCTGGAGAGAAGGCTCAGTATTAAGAGTTTTTGCTGTTCTTCCGAAAGACCTGAGCTTCAGTCTCCATATCCCCATGGGGTGGCTCACCTGTAACTCTAGCCCCAGGGGATCTGATGCCTTCTTCCAGCCTCCAAGAGCACCTGTACTCCTGTGGCATGTACTCACATAGCACACGGACACGCATGTATGTGAAAAACGTGAAACTAAGTTTAAAAAGAAAAAAGTTCCCTTTCTGCATTACTGAGGGGAGGGGGCAGGGCTCAAAAGCCTGCCTAAGCAGCTGCCCTACCCGTGGGCACCATTCACCACCCTGAGGGGCCAGTCGCCACCCTAGAGAGGGGTGTCCAGTAATCAGGTTGTGCTTCTCCACTGACATGCATCTCTGAGTGACCCGAGGACTGGCCTGCTGTTGATGACAGGAGCAAAGGTTGTTCAAAGGGACTCTTAGAGGCCAGGAGCCTCTTAGATTTGAACCTGGTATGGGCCCCATAAGATCCCCAGTCTCCTCTCTCTGTCAGCCTCATGGCAGCTCCTGTGGGCTGGATCTGAGCTGTACAGGTTGTTGGGAAGCTGAGGAAGGCAGGGGAAGAAGTGCCCCACCCTGCACGGCCCACCCAGCCAAGAGGGAAGACTAGATGTCTTTGGGATCCGGGTCCTCTAGTCCTGGGCTGCTCTGAGAGCAGAGGAAGGTGTGGTGGCTTGGAGGGAGGGACAGCTGTCACATGCCCCCCGTATTAACACTGGTAACCCTCGCAGCGCAGCTCTCATTTACTGAGCTCCTCCTATATGCCAGGTCTTCAGAGTTTTATTGACACAGTGAGTGGACAGGTGTCACAGGAACGCTTCAGGACCTCCCTAGAGGCTGCCTGGGGACGAAGAGTGCAGATTTCATTGATCACTGCCCTTTGGTTTCGGGAGCGAGCGTTTTTCATTCTCTGGTCCTTATAAAATTCTTTTTTGCTTGTTTGTATTGGGCATGCCTAGAGGTGAATATTGAGGGACTGAAAAGTTTTTAAAAGTCTGACCAAACTGTTTAATGTGGTGACTTTGGGTAGACCTGAGCCTCAGTCAGAAGCCAACATAGACCACACGAGTAGAAGTTCTAGGAAGGAGATGTAGCCTCACTTCCTATATCCAGTACCGTATGAAACTTAATTCTAAAAACCTCAGGGGAGGTTTATTAGGATTTGGGTCCATGTCTGTCTGAGCTCCTATGACATTTACTGTGCCTCCTAAGAGCTCAATCCATTATTGTATAAAATAAAAATATGGGAAATTTCTGGGCGTGTTGGCATCCCAGTACTCAGGAGGCAGAGGCAGGTGGCTCTCTGAAAGAGCCTGGACTTGGAGAGCTCCAGGTCTGCTGGGGCTATAGGGAATCTCTGTCTCATAAAGAGCATCCCTCCCCAAAAGATACAAAACTAGGTAATTTACGTTTTTTATTTAAAATATTTTATGTACCATTGGGGCTAGAGGAGATGGCTCAGCAGTTGAGGGACTGTTCTTCCAGACGACCCTAGTTCAGTTCTCAGTGCCCACACTAGACATTTCACAGAGGATCTGAAACACTCTTCTGGCCTCGGCAGGCACCTACACTCATGTGTTCATATTCACACACAGACACACAAGCACACACACAATAATAAAAATAAACCTTCAGAGTATCTTATTTATTATTATTGTGTGTTTGTGTGTAGCATGGGGCACAGTTGTGCATGGCATGCACGTGGAGGTCAGAGGACAACTTCTCCAGAGCCTGACAACAGCCAGTCCATTTTCTTTTTCTCGATTTTTATATGGTTTCTGGATAGGGGTCAAACTGAGGCTAGGGAGTTGGTTCCTCCTTGCACCTTTATGTGGGTTTGAGGGATTGAACAGAGCAAGTGTTCTTAGGACTGAGCCATCTCACTAACCTGGAGCTCTGCTTCTTTAAAAAACAAACAGACAAAACAGCAGTTAGGAGCGCTTCCTGTTCTTCCAGAGAACCCGAGTTTAGTTCCCAGCACCCACAATTACCTGTAATTCCAGTTCCAGGAGATCCAACACCTTCTTCTGGCCTCTGAGGCCACTCATCCACATGTGGCATACATTCACACAGACACATACGTATAAATAAATCTTAAAAGAAACAATTTACCTTTAAAATTAGCTAAATAAGCCTAGCATTAAGAGAAGATGAGGTAGGATTGCAATGAATTTGAGGCTAGTCTGAGCTACACCATAGTTCCAGGCCAGCCTGGGCTATAAAGCAAGGCCATGTGTTAAAAAATAAAAGCTGAACTTTCTCTCCTTTCTTTCCCTCCTTCATTCCTTCCCTCCTGTCTGCTTCCTTCCCTCCCTTCCAACAGGGTCTCATGTAGCCACATTGGCCTAGAACTTGCTACATAGCTCTGGTTGGACTTGAACTTCTGATCTGATCCTTCTGCCACCACCCCTCAAGTGCTAGGACTCTACACTTGCAGCCTGGATGCCTGGTGCTGGAGCCTAAGAGCAAATGCAGAAGTGCTTGTCTGGGTTTACAGTGGTCTTGCGTGTTAGCAGAGAACACCACTAAAGCCTGGTTCCCTGTGATCAGGGAATCTTGTCTGGGAACGTGTTAGAAATGCAGAACCTCAGTCCAACCCGAGCAGCTGAATGAGGACTTGTGTTACAACAGGATGCCTAGGCAATTTAAGTACACACCGAGAAGCTTGGACTCCTGCAAGCACTAACTTTGCGTTAATTCACAGACGGCAGACTTCCTCCAGGTGCAACTCTGGACTCTCTGGGCAGCCACAGATGTAAAGATGAACAGTGAAGACTACTGTAGATGGTGACTGAATCTCAGATTGGAACTTATTGTGTCCTGGACCAAGCCTATTTTCCTGCCCCTGTCAAAAGGGTGCCACAAGCAGGTAAAAAGCTAACTGGGATATAAGTTCCTGATCCCTTCCCTGCCCCAGTCTGCACTGAGTACTTGAGCTCTGAGCTCCGGTTCTGCTCTGTGCTTCAGCTGGCCTGACCATCCTGTGTGGACTGTCTCTTTTAAGCCACCGGCTCTTTGAGGTAGAGGCCCCGACTTGCTCATCTAGGTCTCTAGCCTAGAGAATAATTCTTTATAATGCAAACAAATGAATGAGACTGTCCCACTTCTCTTGGAGAGAAACACACATAGAATGTGTTTCAGTTTCTGTAATGTTGTCTTACTTAAAATGAATCCCTGGGTACTTCTGTCCAGGGATCAGAGTATTTGGGAAGGCTTCCTGGGCAGGCTTCCTGGGCAGGTTTCTGATGGAAGTTCCAAAAATCTAAGCTTTCTTGCTAGACTAAACTTTACAATTAGTTGGGCAGGTTGGTGAAAAGATGGTGCAGGGGACAAAGGAAGAAGGTGACTTGCTGACTCAGTTCTAGCTGTTACCACTTAATCACTTCCAGGAGCATGCGCAGTTCCAAACTCCGCCCCCCTCCCCAGCCCTCAGCATTTCTAGGCCTGGGATTGCTCAGACAGGAGTTTGTTTCCTCCATATAGAAAAATCCTTCCTTCTGGAAAGAACCTGGTCCACCAGACCCATAAAGGAAATCTGCCTTACTGCTTGAGGAGCAGAAGGAACAAAGGAACTACATTCAAGGAAGTTGCTGACGTGACTTTTTCTTTTCTGAACCTGCCACTCCCCTCTTCCCCAAGGCTCCCTTATTTCTACCTGTCCTGACAGGACTGACTTTTGGCTTCCAGGAGAAAATATAACATGTAAAGGAGGGCTTAAAGATTTTTCTCTTTACTTAGAAATTTGAACATGATTTTCTATGGATTAAGATATTTCTATTCTAAAATTTTTGATAACTCCAGGCTCTAGCCAACCCACTAAATGATAGAGCATTAGGAATGGGGCAGGCTGTAGTACTTGCTTGACTGGGCCCAGCTACCTCAGAATTTGTGCAGGTAATAAACCTCAACCCGAGGGGTAGAGTCTTGAAGGCTGGGAAGGAAGAACAGTGGACCCAAGTGGATCAGAAGACCCTTTTTTTTCTTTTAAGATATGGACTTACTACCTGGCAACTTTCTGCCTCAGTTTCCCAAGTGCTTAAAGCTGTCCACTACCACACCTGGCTCAGTGAGACACTCCAAAGAGAAGCATTAAGAACATCATTCCAAAATCAGAAAGCCAAAATCCCACCTTTTGTTCTATAGTATGTAAGGGTTCTCTCCCTGGCCCCACCTTACCTTCTTCACTTATATGAATGAACCTAAGTCAGTATATGTGTTGTGCGATCAGCACTGAATGTCTATTTCCAATGCTTTGGGACAAAGAGCCTGGGGCACCAGTGGGAACCCAAGCAGAGGGGCCACAGTGCTGAGGCTGCAGGAATGAGATATAACCAGCTTTGCCACCAGCATACCTTTTCAGATACACTAGGTGTTGGCTTCCTTTTGGTCTGAGAGGCAGATGATGGTCATATTTTAATATCACACGTGGATCAGAAAAGGGATAATATAGCATAATAGCATATTTCCTTAGCTATAAGCTGAAGAACATTAACTTGGGTGATTAATGCGATGTCATAAACCTCATTTTTTTCTACAAAGGCAAGAGGTCTGTTCTATGGACAGAAACATTACTGAGCATCTAATGGACTTTTCACAAGTTTGTGATTTCTTGTGCATCTATTTTGGCAGAAACATTCAGTGAAATCAGTATACTGAAGTTGGCAGACTCTTAAGCCTTAGATCATAGCTAGTAGCAAAACAGATTTAGAGATATAAGGCTTTCTGAAGGTGCTTCTCAGCCCGAACACAAGGCGTTAAGCAGCAACCTCCTGCCAGTGTGTCCCTCGGACAAGCTGTTCTCTGGACTGGTTGCTTCCCCTTCGAAATTCAGGATGGTGTACAATAGCTGCATTTTGTTTCAGCACTGTATGCCTGGCACCCGGTCATGTTTTTACAGTCTTACACAATGTCTACCACAACCCAGTCAATAAATGAGAAGACAGAGTCCCAGAGGTGAGTCTGCTAGCAGATGCTGGGGCAGGACCATTTCTGAGCCCACATCCACTGGTGAGATTTTCCCTAGCTCCATAAAACCAATTCAACAAATTCCTCTTTCTAAAGTGACAATAGGTCCTGGAATAGCTTACATCAAGGTAAAAGAAAGTGACAGTGGAGACCCTTCAGTGACAGGCCAGGTAGCACTGCCTGCCACGCTAGCAGCGGCTCAGTCTCATAGGGGGCTCAGAGAGTGCTGCAGAGCTTTACTGGGAGGCTAGCTGTGCACGTGAGAATCTGCTGGAGAGTTTCTGGGGTCTCCCTGAAATCCTCAAGAGCTGAGCCACTCTCAGAATGGGGTCCCCAGGCAGCTCAAAGTCAATGGGCAGGACAACTCTGTCTGTAAAAATCTGTTTAATAAATATACATCTTAGAAGTACCAAAATAATTACCAACAAAATACACTATATATAACATTTACAGGAGGGTAGCACAGACCTTAATAGGTAGTGACTTTCAAGCATACGCCACCAAACATCTGGTTCTTACGTGAGGATAGAACTGGGATCAGCTACTCAATCTATGGTGGTTCAACCAAGAGCACAATAAATAAAATGTGGTCCTTCCATCAGATTCTGAATAACCATTTCCAAAACTGCCAGAAAAATGAAGCTTTAAGAAGAGGTTTTCTTCAAATTCCAATGATCCTTATTTCCCCAAATTTCACAAAAACAAAATGAGGGCTGAATCATCACAGTAAATGTTTGGGGCCAGGCGGTGTGCAGTGTGGTAAGTATACCCTTTCATTTTTTTCTTCCTTTTTTTTCTTTTTTTAGAAAAATAAAAACTCTTTTTGTTTCGTACAAATATACAAGTCCATGTTCTTTTTGACACTTTCCACTTATAACGTCAGACGTTGGCCTCCAAACACACAGTCATCATAGGGCAGCTAAAAATAAGAGGAAGAAAGGCATGTTAAATTTCCAGAACTCTGCCAAGACACTGTAAATAACCTATATTCTTGGGTTACTCCGTCCTCATTAACCCACAGAGCATATCACCCAGTCTGTTTTCCTTTAATGTTCCTCTCCTTAAAAAGGCTAAGCTATTGTTGGGGGTATAGCTCAACTGTAGAGCACATGCCTACCATGTGTGAAGGTCTGGGTTCAATCTCTGTAACACCCACCAACCCCCACCCCCAAAAAGTAACCTATTAAACAAAACAACAAAGAGAGTCTCCAATGCTGGCCTTGCGAAATGAATGACTGCTGAGATCCCAGTGATAACAGAGCAGCGGGGAGGGGAGGGGCTGTCGGTGACTGGCCCAGCTCTGGAGTGTTGGAGCCTCACCTCATCCTCCGTGAACTCCGACTCTGTGTCATAGCTCTCTTCATCGTCACTCTCGGGCAGCATCTGAAGATTCTTCATGGTCAGCTGACCCAGCTGCTGCTGTATCCGGGTGCTTGGACGGCCCCAGGTGAGCTGGTAGGGGGAGTAGCCTTGGTAGGTAACTCTGTTGACATCAGCCCCACACTTCAACAAGAGTGACACCAGGTCTGGATTCTGCAGGTCCACTGCAAGATGGAGGGCTGTCCGGCCATTACAGGGCTCCTGAAAGTAAAAAGAAATGACATGTTTATGGTTGCATCTGGAATTTCTGTTTGCAACAGTAATGTGTCGAGGAGGGCTGAGAAGCCCAAGTCACTCTGGAAGTGGGAAGTACTCACTTGAGCATTGACATCGGCACCCAAGGACACCAAAAGCTCCACGATGCCCAGGTAGCCATGGATAGAGGCTAAGTGCAGACAGGTATGGCCTGGAAGAGGAAGACAGAACTATGAGCTCTTGTTTCAACCCTCATGCAAGAAGCAGAGCATTTACCCTATTCTTTCTGGGACAATCAGACATGTCCTGAATTTTAAGAACTCAGATTTTGGGTTCTGACTGGACTTTACACAGGCATCAAGGAGGGATTTAAAAATACACGTTCTCTGAACTTTTTCCATGTTAGGAATGTTAAGTTCTTGCCTAAACTCAAGTGGGCCCATCTCTTCCTTCTCCATGTCACCTTGTCTGGTTGGGCAGACCTACCATTGTAGTTGGTGGCCTGCAGGATGGAGTGAAGATGCTGTGGCGTGCAGGTCTGTGTCAGGACTCCTACACTGGCCAGGCAGCCCTGCTCACAGGCAAGGTGCAGAGGGGTATTTCCTCGAAAGTCTCGGAGCTCAGGATCACAGCCAGCTTCCAGAAGTGCCTCGGCAATTGCTGGTTGGTTGGTGATCACAGCCAAGTGCAGTGGAGTCTACAAATGGAAGAGGAAACAAAGGGGATAAGCCACGGAACAAAGCCACAGTCTTGCGTTCCCTGACCCTAGGTGTCTGGGGTCACGGATGTTACTCCTTCCTGATTGAAGACCAGACAAACAGGAATTTCCCCTCCCCCCATAGGTCGTAAAGACCTCATCAAACCCACGGGCTTTCCTTCATGTTCTAAAACGGTGGCTGATTTGAATGTAAACGGCCAGGGCAGATAAGGAGTCAGTGATTGTTAATTTAGAAACGATTCGGGGGCGACAGAGCTACATCCGACTCCAAGGGTCAGAGAGGGCACAGCTAGGCCAAGCGCACCTGCTGCAGGTTGTTCTGGAAGTTGAGGAAGGCCAGGTCTCCCTTCACTTGACGAATCACTTCCATGGTCAGGGCCTTCTCTTCATGGATGATGGCCAAGTGCAGGAACCTGAGGGAAGAGAGGGAAAATCCCCCAAGGCTGGTGAGCGCACTGAGTGGGGCCCCGAGAGGCGCGGGCTGCGGGGGATTGCGCAAGCCCGGGGTTTCTGGAGGCCGAGGCCGCGGTGTTTTCCGCGAGGTTATTATGAGCTGAGTGTTCCTGGCAGGCGCCCAGGGACTTTCCGTGCCCCACCCCCTCCGGGCGGGCGCCGGCCAGACCGGCCCGCCCTCCCGCGCCCGGAACGCCCTGTACTTCCCCTCGCGGCCGTGCGGCGCCGGGCTGCAGAGCGGAAACTCGCGGCCCCGCCCGCAAAAGCCGGGACTCCGCGTCCCCGCCGCCCCGCCCTCGGCCGCAGGCTCGCTCGGCTCTGCCCGGCCGGGTTCGGCTCTCCAAGGCCCGACTAAGCGACCCCATCGCCCCGCCCCCGGCCGCCAGCTCGGCTCGGCTGGGCTCTGCTCGGCTCCACTCGGCCCCTCTCGGCCTCACTCGGCTTTGCTCGGCCCCGCTCGGATGGGGGGGGGTGCATCGGGATCCGTGCGCTTGCAGCCCGGCGCCACGGCCTCCCGGCCCCGCCGCCGCACATCCCTGTAGCCCAGCTGAGCTCGGTCCGTGCAGAAGCCTCGAGCTTCCCGCAGGCCCCGCGCGACCCCGCCGCCTGTGCCCGCCGCCACTTACGAGTCTCCGTCCTCCGTGAGCTGCTGTTTCCAGGGCTCGGCGCCCAGCGGCGCCTCCTGCGGCTGCAGACGGATCTCACGCAGCTCCTTCACCATCTGCTCGTACTCCTCGTCCTTCATGGAGTCCAGGCCGCTGTCGTGGCGGTCGTCCAGCAGCCGCTCCTTCTTCAGGCCATCCCTCAGGCCCTCCATGGCCCACTCCTGGCCGTGCTCGGCGGACTGAAACATGGCGCTGAGAGCGGCAGCTGGCGGGGGCGCTCGGCGGCAGGCTGCGCTCTGGCTGCAGGCGGCTGGCGGCGGGGCGGCGTGCTGCGACTGTTGTGGGCTCGGCAGCGCCGCCGCGGCGCCCTATAAACGCTGGCAGGGGATTTCTCAGGGGCGGGGTCAGGCGCGGGGAATTTCCAAGCCAGTCAGACTAGAAAAAGAACTGGCTGGTCCTCGGCTGAGAACCCTAAACCCAGGGCCGGGGTTCAGCAGAGAAACTCCCTGCGATGAGCCACTGGGGTCATGTACAGGGAACTTTTTGATGAGCCCTGAGTGGCTGGAAAGTCCTCCCGACCAGGCCCCCTCCTTCTAGGTACTTCCCTGCAGCCTGCACTCTATAACCCCAGCCCTCTGCAAGAACCCCTGTTTCCCTGGGGTTTCCCACCGTCGATTTGATTTGGGGTCCTAGGCTGCTGAGATTCCTAGGACGCAGACCTGCTGGGCGGTTCCTCTTTATGATTTGCCAACCTGTGGGCCTTTCCGTTTTTTGATCTTTTGAAAACCCAAGAGTGGAAATCCTGGCGGGGTGCAGGGATTCGCTTCTCCTAAATTTCTGCGAGGAAGGACGTGCAGGGAGCTAGAAGGGCTCAGGCCTTCTGGGTTTTGCCTATATCGGCTAGACGTTTGCCCCTCACCCTTCACCCCTACGAAGCGGAGGAAACTTAGGCATTAAAAACGCAAGTGCTTGGAAAACCCTCGGATCTTTTCCTAGGGACTAATAGCCTTGTTGTCTGGGGGAGGGGCAGACTCTAGCCTTGTGGGAGGGGGGATTGGGGGGATGCTAAATTGGGGCTACGAGCTTTTTTCTTTTCTTTTTCCAAGTTGCAGAGACCTTGCAATAATAACTTTGAGCTCTTGTTGCGGAGAATTGTTCCATACTTGATTGTGAGTGCCCATTTGAACAATTAATTGGATTGGTGCCTTAGCCAAGATTGGTACTTAAAGCTAGCCGAAAGGAGCTAGAGAGTTGGCTCAGCGGTTCAGAGTATTTGGTGCTCCTAATGTAAAGGATCTGAATTCGGTTCCCATCACCCACAGCTGGTAGCTCACAACCGCTTATAACTCCAGTTCCAGGGGATCTGACACTTCATCAGGCACCAGGCACACACGTGGTGCACGTACATATATGCAGGCACTCTCACATACATTTAAAATTAAGAAAAAATGTTTGAGACATGGTCTCACTATGCAGACCTAGCTAGCCTGGAAACTCGCTGTATAGACCAGGCTGACCTGGAATTCATAGAGATCCACCTTCCTTTGCCTTCTGAGTCCTGGGTTTAGGGGAATGGACCACTATGCCCAGCTTAAAATAAGTAAATTTTGAAAAAAGAAAAGAAAAGATAACCTAGAAAATAGCTGTTAGTCATCTTGCAGGTCGCTCAAGACCTCCCATCCACTCCTATAGACTCTGCTCAGAGAGGGTTGCGTTGGGGGTAGCTGCTCCACCGAGAAAGAGATTTACGTTCATGACCCTCTGGTTTCAACTGTGGAATTAGAACTTATGTTCCCACCCATCCCACCTCCTAGCCTGCACGCAAGGGTTAAATTACCCCACTATCTCTAGACTTGGCCCAGGCAAAATAAAGCAGCTTGGGTCAGAGTTAGTCAAAGTTATATCCAAGAGGCCTCTCTATAGTTCTGTGGAGATCGCTAGTGAGTTTTGAATGATCTTTTTGCTCGACTAGCCCTGTACACAATCAATCCCTCTCTTCACAGCTCCTTGCCCTCCCCCAGCGTTTGAATGCAAGGAATCTGAGTCAGTAGGGTAAAGACAAAGTATGAGAGGAAAAAAAATTCCAGAAGTAAAACCTTCCAGGTGGTAAAAATCACATGTTAAAATGGAAACTTCCCCAGGGGGTCAACTCCATTATCTTTGCAGACTTAATATACAAATATACAATTATTGAGGCAAAGAGAAACTGATTAAAAGTAGGAGCTCTCAAGTCCAGGTTCTGTCTTTAATTAAATAAATACTAGTTGGAGAAGCTGCTTACATTTTTTTTGTGTGTGTGATGTACTTGCTTTTTTATAAGATTGGATATTTAAAGCTCACCCTTGTCCCCCTCCCCTCCCAGGACAGGAGTAGTTTCAGATTGGATTTCAAGAATTCTCAGGCTGATCTGGAATTCACTGGGTAGCCCAGAACCTTGAACTGGTAACAGCCCTCATGCGTTTGCCTCCAGAGTGCTGGCATTATAAGCATGAACTACCAAGTATATTTAAGCTCTTTCATGATTTCAAAACTGAGTCACTTGTCTACAAATGCCTGCCTGACTCTGCTTTGGAAGAGTGAGCATGGACTTTTGGAAATGTGACAGTATAAAGTTTTGGAAGAACCCTAACCCTTTATGCAACATGTTATTAGTTCTCAGAATTAATATTGCAAGGTAGATATTGTTGCCATTTTCCTAAAAAGAAGCCAAAATATGTCGATATTTACCTGGGCACCCAATCTAATTTCTACCACAATATATTTAATAATTTTGCTAAAGTAGATACAGTGTTGACACTTGAAAACATTGTGAAAATGAGACCCAATGCAGTATAATTTGGAATATGCCCAAAAAGTATAGCCAAGTTCAAGACCAACCTGGGCAACATAACCCTTCCCCCCAAAAAAGTATTTTCTCTTCTAGTTGTTAGGCAAAGTAACAGGTAGGTTTTTTCACATCTGGAAATATTCTTCTAAAACTGTACGACCACCTATTATATTTTAACTAATGTGTATAAATAGAGTAAAACTTTCTTTATCAAAGGACTTACAGCAATGTGGACTCTCAGAGCCCTACCTATAAACAGTACATCAGAAGATGGTTTAAATGTAAGAATAAAAATTAAGGAGGGAGCTTTTCTTTGTGGTTTTCTGTCCTGACCACCACCTTTAAGCTGGGTGGTCTATGTTCCAGTTGTTTAGTGTGACACCTAGTGGCAGGAGATAGGTCCAGGCATTCCTTGGTTGTCACAACCCGTTGCCTTTTGAAAAGTTTGGGAGGTGCTGAGCCTTGGTGACTAGTCCCCTCCCTGGGAATTCCCAAGGAGTTACCTTTGTTTTCCTGCAACCCCGGGAGACAGTTTTGAATAATGTGGTCCAACAGGTTTTCTCCCTGTCATATGAAGCTCAATAATGGCTTAAGTCAACAAACATTACAACTTGGAGGGAAAAGTATATATTAAAATCAGAATCATAAGCAGTTTTTTGTTGTTCTTTCTTTCTTTTTTTCTTTCTTTCTTCTTTTTTTCTTTCTTTTTTTGTGATACCCAAAAGGAGGAAGATAGTAGACCATGAAAGGTTCTGGGTTCTCTGCTTATAGAGGCATTTGTGGGCCCCTCAGGACTTCAGTGTTTCTTCATTTCCTTGTCAATTAAAAAAAAATATTTATTATTTTATGTGTATGAATGTATTGCCTGCATATGTAAGTGTACCTATGCAATGCTGGAAGAGGTCAGAAGAGGGCATTGGATCCCCTGGAGCTACAGACCATCCTTAGGTGCTATGTGGGTACTGGGACTCAAATCCAGGTCCTCTGCAAGAGCAGCCAGTGCTCTTAAGCAGCACCATCTCTCCAGCCTCTCTTGTCAAACATTTTATCTAAGCATAATCATTTAAGAAATGTTAAAGCTTGATAAAACTTTAGTTTTTTTTTTTGAGATAAGTTCTCATTATGAGTCTAAACTCTTAATCCTCTTGCCTCAGCTTCCAGGGTGCTAGGATTTCAATTGTATGACACCATACCGCAGCCCATAACTAATTTTTAAAGTTATTTGGGTTTGGGTCTGTGTGGATGGTACTGGAGACTGAACCCTGGACTCTTGCAGAGTTGATGAACACATACTCTACTACTAAACTGCACTCCCAATCCTTTCTTTATTTTTAGTGCTGAAGGCAAAAATAAGTTATATCTTGTAGTGTCAAGGCACCGTCACAGGAAAGACAGGGCGGCCTGCCATGCCTCTGGCCTCACTATGGGCAGAAGCACCTCTCCATGGGAAAAAGTGCATTGTCAAGGCCTGATGGGACTGCATGTGTTCCATGCACTCTCTCCAGTGGGTCTAAACCTACTACTCTCATGGAGATTTTGTACAAATTCAGCCAGGTGGTCCAATTTCAATCTCTCTCTCCCTCATACCATGGTCAGGGTGGCCTGTATTAATTATCTTGACCAATTAATCCTAATTTTTTTTTTACCCCAGCAAATAGAACTCCTGAATTAGACTACCTGTTGCCTAGTGTGGCCAGGCAGGAGGCGAGGGGCATCCTAGAACGGCAAGCAATGCCTATGTTCTGTGGCCAGCAGGCTAGGAGAGTGTGAATTGTGAATCTGCATTCTGTCTGTAGCCAAGCTTTCCCCCTTACAGTGGCTAGTATCCTTCCTGCCCCCTCAGACCTGGAATCCCCTTCTCCACTCCCAACTATGGATCTTTTCCCACAGAAGAGCAAAGACAACCTTTTGCATTAAGATAAAAATAGTAGTCTAAGTCTTACTGTGTTTTCTTTGCTTCAAATCCTCCATTGTATTGGAGGTCAAACCCTTAGAGGATTCCATAGCTAAACACCTACCTGGGCGAGGGCGAGGGAGAGGAGGGGTGTGTGGGAGCAAGCAGGTTTCACAGAATTCAAAGAAAGTGGTGGCATCAGCCTTCACCATACAGTTCACAGGGGTTGCCAGAGGTACCTGGTATTCATTCGTGGTCTTCCATTGTTAAAGGAAGAAAGTATTGCTATGAAAACGTCCCAATTAAAAATATGACAGCAGGGGGTGGGGGTGCACAGGCCTGCAATTCTAGCTACCCAGGAGACCTGATGCAGGAGAATCAAGGCCTACTTGGGCTACCAAGTGAGTTCCAGGCCAGCCTAGATGAGACCCTGTCTCCAAATAAAAAGAGGGCTGGGGACATAGCTCACAGATGGGCACTTACCTAGCATTTGTAATAATTTAAAAATTATGAACACTAAACAAAACACATTTCTGCACCTTTTGGCTAAGAACCCACAGAGCGTGAGTTAGCCTCTTTATTTAGCCAGGATTATTATTAGTAGTAGGATTCGAACGGTTGTTTGGGAGAAGCCCCTACCTTCTGCTCCTCTGGCACCACAAGTTTATGATGTGTGTGTGTGTGTGTGTGCACGCGTGCGCGTGCGAGTGGGTGCACACATGTGTGTTTGCTCCTGGCAGGCGAGGTAAGAAGAAGAGACTCTGAGCCCTGATGCCAGTTGCCTCTCTTCTAAAGCAACTTTGAAACCTTGCATTGCAAAATAGAACGAGTCCTGCAAAGTTCTGCTTTTTCTCTCAAGAACTATGTGTATCTACTCTGAAGACATTATTTCAGTAAACACCGTGTGCCATTCCTGCCATGCTGTGCCCGCCCACTACCAGGCGGCCCACTGGGAACCTGCTGCAGAGGAGGGAGGAGGCCTGCACGTGTCAGCCCTGGCCAGAACTGGCTCTCTCTTGCTTGTTGACAGTGACCAGGCAATCAATATCTACAGATACGTGGGATTGTTCATGCTCTGTTGTGTTCTAGGAGGAATGCATGGGTCAGGAAGGTGGCCAAGGTTGAACAGCACATTGTTTCCCCACGTGCCAATGTTTTTGCTGTCCCCAGGTGTGAATTCATTCTGCATTTAGTCAGGGGAGGAAGAGGCTTAGAAATAAGGCAGGTTCCATATAAGACTCTGGTACCTGTCAGGATATGAAGCATAACTGATGTGAGGCCTATGTTCATAGGCAGCATAACTAGGGGCGGAGCCGTTGATTCTTCTCAGTATCAGTGGCATAAACACAACCCAGCACCAGAAATTACCTGGGTCTTAATTTGGGGAATGGTTTGGACAAAGGCGAACATAATGGAGGTTGCTAAAAGATCACTTTAAATCACAAATAGAGTGAGGATGCGGGAACCTTGATCATGAGAGCTTTCTTGAGCCCTAAGGTTGCAAATTTAGAACTCTCTTTCGGACTATTCTCTGAAGAAGTACTCCTGGTTTCTTGGGTAATATGATTTGAGACTTGTCTCTGAGACTGTTAATGGGGAAGAACACTTGTAAAAATAGTGCTTCTGAAATTAATTCTTAGTTCATTTCTTACACACTAAAACCAAGTGAGAAACAGACACAACTTCACAGCTTGGAAGACATGAGCCAGGAGGAAGGAATAGATTGGTCTGGAATGTTCTTTCTTTGTTACTAGGTCTCAGCTGTCAGAGTCCAGCCCAATGACTGTCATATTCCCTTTGGATAAGTCATTCTTGGCTTAGGAATGCTCACCATTTCCTATATCCTACAACTGTTTATAGGCTAAAGTTCAGGGACTATTTTTACCAAGAACACTGATATTTTTAGAAAGTAGGGTGAATTAATGCATCATCAAGTCATTCAATGCTAATATTTGAAAATGGGGCCTATTTGCCAGACTGGACTGGCAAATACACTGACTGAAAGTTCTAGGGGTTGTGGGGAGCCTGGGTAGGGCCGTCACCATGGGCATGGATCTCAACAAATAATTTTTGTGAATTTGATGATGAAGTGAGAACAGGGAAGACCTGTATAACCCACTCAGTAAGTTGACTCTACCATCTTAGAGTGCTCCGGTCCACCCTCAGGTTGCCAGGACATCAGGAGGCCACCAAGCTGTGCTTCAGGGCCGGGAACATGGGGGACACAGGAGGGAGTCTGTAGGCAGAGCAGGAGCAGGAGCACCAGCTTACCAGAGAGCGCCAGTAGAATGTTCCTTGTCTGGCAGGGAAAGATACAGACGCCAAGAGGAACACAGTGCACACGATACTGTCTGCAGCGACATCTTCTGGCCATTTGTGGAATAACTTCTTTGAGGATCATTTTCTTGAAGAAGGCATTTGGGAGAAAACAAGGTGGAGAACGGGACTGAGGCTGGATAGTCGGGGTGCAGCATGTATCACAGGTGCAAGGAAAGACCTCATTTGTTCTGGCGGCACTTCTGCATGCCCGAAGCCAGACAGCCTAGCTCACTGCTTTTAAAATGATGCCTAGACACCACCCTTCTCCATATTCATAGTCCCTGCACGACAGAGTTGTCAGTATGTAGGCCAGGATGCTCTGGAACTTTTGGTCCTCTTGCCTCAGCCTCCTGAATGCTGGAATGACACTTGGGTGAGGACTTGGGGTGACATGAATGGATCACCATGCCCAGCTCTGGGGTTTTTTGGTTGTTCTCTCTCTCTCTCTCTCCCTCCCTCCCTGCCCCCCCCTCCCCGTGACCTCTAATTCACAGCAGTTCTTCTGTCCCAGCTTCCTCAGTGCTTGGATTACAGGTGTGAGCCACCATGCCCAGCTCATTCTTTCTGAGGCTCAGAAAGTTGAGTCACTCACAGGACATAGCTAAGAGATCTCAGACTCAATATTCAAATCTATCTCTGCATACCGTCCTTGTGGCTCCCCTTCCGAACTCTCCAGCTATGTTCTTTGGCTATTTCTTTTTTTTCTCTTTTCACATTAAAAGTATTTGCATAAATTATAAATTGTTTTGTAGGTTTAAAAAAGGTGTTTTAAAATATTTCATTTATTATTTTTTATTTTGTGTCTGAGTGAGGAATCGTCTGTGTGTATATAAATGTACCTGTGTCGTGTAATGCCTGTGGAGGTCAGATGAGGGTATCAAATTCTAATGCAACTGGAGTTACAGACGGTTGCTAGCTACCTTGTGGGTGCTGAGAATTAAACCCAGGTCCTCTGCAAGAGCAGTCAGTGCTCTTAACAGCTGAGCCATCTCTCCAGCCCTCTATTTTATGTAAGTTTGTATAACTGTGACATCTGTGTATGGTTTAAAAAGTAAGTGATTGGGGCTGGGGATGTAGCTCAGCTGATAGAGTGACTGCCTAGCATGTATGGATCCCCCACACTGAAGAAAGCCAGGTATGGTGGTGTACACCTATAATGCCTGCACTTGGGAGGTGGAGGCAGAAGGATCAGAAGGTCAAGATCCTTCTCAGTTATGTGATGAAATGAAGGCCTTTCGGGAACCTGTCTCAAAAAAAAAAAAAACAAAAAAAAACAAAGTAGTACAAAAAGTTACCATTATACAATGAAATTTATTGGAGTCAGGGGATATACTTATTTGTTTTGTATCTAAGAGGCCCTGGATTCAACTCTTTAAGACTAAAAAACAATAGAAATAAATATACTGCTGTTTTTAATACACATTTTCATTTTATCATTCCCTGAACTAGAATGTCTAGGGACTTGTGGCCCCAGGAAAAAGTGTCAGATCCCAGGATGAGACCCCAGCCAGCTTGACACTGTGCATTGCTGCCCAGCACCAACACCCAGGCCGGGCTCTGCCTCACAAAGGACAATGCTTTCTTCCCTCCCTGTCTGCCCAGGCGGCATCTCCATTCATTAACTCCATCCCTTTCTGCCTCTCCCGAAGTGCTCTGCCCTCTTCCAAGTCTGCTAGTTCTTAGGTCTCTCTTGCACAATGGGCCCACATTAACCAGTTTCATTACTGCTTCTGTCCTATGTTGAACCCAAGTTAGGCACTTCAGGGTGTGGAATGGGGTCTTATTCATTTCTTCTTAAGCCCTTGCTTAAGGCCTAAGCATCTCTTCTTAGATATTCCTCTGTTAATTGTTCACCTTTCATCCAATCAGCTTTCTTTCTGAATCTGGAAGTTATCTGTAGGGATTATCTGGCCTGTTTCTGCCTGCAAGTAAGTAAATTATCACCATTCCCATCATCTGGGAAGCGGGCAGAAAAGGCTGTTGGGAGGCTGGGTGCTAACCAAAGCCCCTAGAACCCAGCCTGTCCTGTTTTAAGGACAGGGGGATTGGAGTATTAATAGAAGAGACTAGGTGCAAACCTAGCGAGTGCCCTCCTCCCTCTCCCTTCTGTTGCTTGAGTGTAACCTCCTGAGACAGGGCCAGGGTCAGGGGAGGACTCTTCGATGTCTGAATGAGGTGAGGTCCCAGGGGTTCACTTCTTGCCAATTTTAGAGGCAAGAGACAAATGGAAAGTTGAAGCATGTTCACATAAAAATGCTAACTCTGCTTTGAGGAAATAAGAAAGTGGTTTATTCTGAGCCAAGTGTGAGGACTAGGCATATAGCTCGGTGGGCGACCATTTGTCTAACATGCATAAGGCCTTGGGTTCAATCCCCTAGTACTGCAAAACAAACAAAAACTAAACAAAAAAGCTGGCTGGAGAGATGGCTCAGTAGTTAAGAGCATGAAGTGCTCTTGCAGAGGACCCACGTTTGATTCCAGCATCCACATGGTGGCTAACAAACATCTGTAACTTCAGTTCCAGGGAATCCGATGCCTTCTTTTGACCCCTGTGGGCATTGCACAACACAGATGTACTTACATACATGTAGGCAATACACTCATACACATAAAATAAAAAAATTTTTTAAAAAAGCTCTTACAAAATATGAGTGATCATGGCTCAGGAACACAGATTCAGGTTACCTTCAATAACATGCTCTATTATGGAGAAGGTTGCATGAGCTTTTAAATTTATTTTATTTTTATTTTTTGATTTATTATTATTATTATTTAAATGAGTAGTTTACCTACATGTATGTAAGTACAGCAGGTGTGTGCAAATGCCTGCAGAGGACAGAAGAGAGTGTCAAATGCCCTGGGACTAGAGTTATGAATGATTCTTAGTTACCAAGTAGATTCTAGGAATGGAACCCAGGTCCTCTGCAAGAGCAGCCAGTGCACTTACTTGCTGAGCCATCATCTCTCCAGCCCATATGTGAACTTTTTTAGGCACAGAAAAGGAAGTCATGAACCTGTATTTAAAATACACGAATAGAGGGGTGGAGAGATGTCTCAGCAGTTAAGAACACTTTCTGCTCTTCCAGAGGACCTGGGTTACATTCCAAGTACCCACATGGTGACTCACAATTACCTGTAACTCCAGTTCCAGGAGATTTGATACCTTTTTCTGATCCACAGGATCCTGCACACATGTGGTGCACATGAACTCATGCAAGCACAGACCAGACATGAAAATAAGTAGATAAATAATTTTAAAACTACATGGGTGGGGTCTTCAGGTAGGGGCTTCAGCACAGCAGGACTAGGAATTGGACTTAGATGCTGCCCTTCCCTCATCTGGCCTCAGTTGGTGGAGGTGAAGGCTGTCAAGCTCAGGGATACATCCCAAGTTTTATTAAAAGTCAAGATGGGGCTAGAGTATGAGGCCCTAGGTTTAATCCCTAGAATGGAAACGAAGAAAGAAAGAAAGAAAGAAAGAAAGAAAGAAAGAAAGAAAGAAAGAAAGAAAGAAAGGGAGACAAAGAAGATGTTAGGTCAGAGGCAGAGGTAGTATGTGGCTGTTAAATGGGCCTAAGATAGCCCACAATGATTTTGGCACTCAGCCTACAAGTCTTCCATCTCTTAGCAATCACCTAAGCAAGGTGAAGTAGTCTGCAGGATCTTGATTATAGATGCAGCTTCTTCAGTGGACTTCAGTTTGCAGGGAGGAGCTCTCTGTTTTATTGGTTTTATAATCACCCTTTTAAAATATTATTTTACAAAGGATCTTGTTTTGCAGCCCAAGCCAGCCTGAAATTCAAGATCCTTTTGTTTCGACCGTCCACGTGCTTGGACTATGGGGGTGCACTGCTTTGTCCAGCTGGCAAAGGCTCTATTTTATGCTTTGAGGACACAGAACACTGGGAAGCAGGAGGTAGAGCCGGGATTGGGTTGGCCAGTAAGAGGTCACTGGGCAGGTCTTTGTATAATCGCAGCTCCCATCAAAGGCCATGTACACCCAGTTGCTCGTTGCTGCTTTTGGAAACAGGGGTATTTCTAATACAAACTATCACCCCTCAATTGTCTGACCTAGGTTAAAACTACACGTAAACTAATATAATCAGAATTCCAACTGAAAAGCCCTTTGGTATATAAAGAATGGTTTGTGGTTTCTGGTTAGGTAACATCTAGAACAAGTTTCCTGGCATAGGAAATCCTTGAGAGATATCGAGACTATCCAGCATAGGATCTGTTCCTTGATCACAGAGAAAGGTTCAGATAGGATTTCCTAGAGCAGTCACAGAAATGCTTTACAGAAGCAGTAAGGCAGTGAGAGCTGCACTCCATGTGAGCTCATTGCAAGTTTCCACTGCTAAAGGCCCTGGTCCTCTCACTCATCTTTTTGTTCTCAGCTTCAGGTCTAGCAGTTTGCTGGGACTGCCCTGGGTGATTCATATCAGCAAGAGTAAAAATTAACATAGAGATCTCTGCCAGGGTTGCTGTCTGGAGGAGGGTGGGAGGAGGGTGTTGAATGGATGCTAAAAATAAGTGGGGGTTCCTGGGCAGCTCTTTAGTGGCCACAGGCACCACAGAAAGAACACACGGTATGGGACTCTATCTCCCAGCCCTGCCCACAAGAACCCAAAGCCCCCACCTTTTGCCACCCCTGCCCCACAGGAAAAGCTCTAGGTAACAGTGAATTTGATGCTTTCAAAATGTCACAGGTGGATGTCATTCCTTCTTCCCCTGGACCTCCATCAGAGGTCCCTTTGGGGAAACTGACTTTCTTATTTCAAGTACAAAAGTATGCCCCCAACTACCTGGAGCTGTTTTGTCAAAAGACTCATTAGAAAAAGGGAATTTGTGCCTGAGGTCCTGGGTTGATCTCTAGCATCGCAGGGGGGAAAGAGAAAGAAAATGTAAAATATTGACAAAAAAGGTTCATATTTAAAAACCAAAAGCCAGTAAACTGGTATTGGTGGTTAATAACACCATAATCCTAACACTCAGGAGGCTGAGACAGGAGGATTGTGATAAGTTCCAGGCCAGCCTGGGCTAGGTAGTGAGTACCAGGCTAGCCAGGGTTGCATAGCAACATCTTGTCTCAAAAGCTGTAAAGAAAGAAAAGACATTGTAGATTAAAAACAACAAAATCATGCATTTTAAAAAAATATTTTTTACTTTATGTGTATAGGTGTTGGCCTGCATGTATGTAATTCCATCATGTATATGCCTGGTTCCCTTGGAAGCCAGAAGAGGGCATCAGATTCCCTGGAACTGGAGTTATTATAGACAGATGTAGGCTGACATGTGGCAACAAGGAACCAAACCCAGGTCCTCTCTACAAAAGCACAAATACTCTTAATTACCGAACCAGCTCTCTAGGCCCCAAACTATACATTTATTAAAAACTTACTTGGAACAAGAGCATGGTAGTGCAGGTCTTTAATCCCCGCACTCGGGAGACAGCGGCAGGCGGACATCTGGGAGTTCCAGTTCAACCTAAACTATAAGACAATTTCCAGGCCAGCCAGGACTACATAGTGAGACCCTGTCTCAGAAAACAAAACAAGAACTCACTTGGTACTGGGCACTGAATAGAAGTACAAAGAAAGTAACATAAGATGAACAAGTCCTTCTTGTTCCCAAGTTGTTTCTAGTCTGGTGAGAGATAATCAGATAAACTAGTAATTCTGGAGAGGGACGATGAGGAAGATGACTGAGTAAGAACAAAGAGTCCGGGAACACAGGACAGAAGGTAAGTCACAGAAGTGTGCTGGCCTAGAGCGGCTTTGAAAGGACAAAGAAGAGAGAGAGAGGACATGGCAGGAGAGAGCTGTACCTCTGGGGACACACGGGTGTGAACATGTGCTTCCACAGGGCTTAGTGTGTGCTAGAATGGTGTGTGACAGTGTTAGGCAGGAAAGACATGGTGCACAGTCATGGGACCAAGTGGAGGAGATGGATGGGCACCCCAAGGCGCAACCACTGAGGAGTTCCCATGGTGACTGTGGTCAGATATGAGCTTCAGGAGACAGTGTGGCAATTAGATAGTGTATGAAGCATGAGGCTGGTGCCATCTTGGGGCAGTGACTGGCCAGTGATGGTTAATGTTAATGTCAAATAATGAATCTGCTTTAAAGTAAAGACAGCAATTGATATCCTGGGCCAAATATGAGTAATCATGCCTTGGACTCCCAGAGATCTGTCTGCCTCTACCTCCTAAGCACCTGGATTCGAGGTGTGTGCCACCATACCTGGTTAGAATCTCTCTTTCCAGTGTTGATTACTTGGAAGGGAACCAGGAGAACAAGGGGTGAGACGATGTGGAGTGTTTTCACAGACGCATTCTTTTCAGGGGCCTGGTGGAAATGTAAACAGGCGGTTTCATGTGGGGAATCCTGACAGCATTTCTAAGTCATCAGCTGATCCGAGAAGTGGCTGAAGTTCGGGTGAGGATGAAGCCATTCAGGAGATGTCAGAGAATCAAACTTGGCATGAAGCTCAACATTTTAAGCTGAGTCTGACAAGCCAACTTAGAAAGCTGAGAAAGAAAATTCCAAGAGGAGGGAGGAAAACCAGAGAGCGCATGTCCTGGAAGCTTACAGTGGTGAGAAGCAAAGAAAGACGGCTTTTGTAAAAAGCGTCAGTGTGGAGCAGGCAAGATGACTCAGTGGGGGAAGGTGCTTGCCCCTAGGCCTGACAACCTGAGTCCAATCCCCAGTCCAGTCCCCAGGACCCACATGATGGAAGGAGGAAACTGACTCTGGAAAACTGTCCTGTGACCTCCACACTGAGGCAGTGACATGTGATCTGATGACCTCTTCTGAACTCCGAGGGTACCAGGCTCACACGTGGTACACTTATTTACATGCAGACAAAACAGTCATACCCAAACAAATAAATAAATGAATGAATGAATTAATGTAAAAAACCAGGAGCTGGAGCGTTGGCCCAGTGGCTAAGAGCACATACTGCTCTTGCACAGAACTGAAGTTCAGTTCCCAGCACCCATGTCTTGTGGCTCACAGCTGCCTGTAACTCCAGCTCCAGGGGGATCTGACACCTGTGGCCTTCAAGGGCACCTGCCCTCAGGAGTGCATACCGCCCATGTAGCCGTAATTAAAAATAAAATTTAAAAATTTAAAAGAAATACACACTAAAATATTGGAACTCGGGTCTTGTGCATGCTAGTTAAGTGCTCTACCACTAAGCTCCACCCCAGGACTATGTGTTCATTTTCATATGCATGTCAGTGCAGTAGGTTTGTGTCTCTCAGAATCCCTGCAAACATATAAGCCATGTGTTGGGCTGCAGCAATGATATCAGCAGGTCTGAGGGATTTTTAGCTGGACTGTAATCTCATGGACCCATCTTTGTGTTTATGGTCTGTTGTTAAGGGAAACATATACACATGGCTGTACACAATTACAAGGCAAACAGGTCATTGGGAACTGTGTGCTGGTTAATTTTTGTCAACTTGATTCAAATTAGAGTCTCCTGGGTAGAGGGACCCTCGAGTGAGGAATTTCCTCCATCGTGATGACTGGTTCATGGGCATGAATGAGAGATCATTTTCTTGACTGGGGCTTGATGTAGGAGGGCCCAGCCCACTTCGGGCAGTGCCATTCCTTGGCAGGTGGGTCCAGACAGTACAAAAATATAGCTAAGCAAGTTAGTAAACAGCGTTCCCCCGTGGTCTCGAATTTGGTTCTTGCTTCTAGGTTCCTGCCATGCGTTCTGCCTGGGCTTCTCTCGGTTATGGACTGTGCCAAATAAACCCTTTCTTCCCTAAGCTGGTTTTGGTCAGCATTTTATCCCAACATTTTATTAGAACGCGAAGTCGAATGGTCACATTTGAGAGATTTGCCATTCTTACATTAAAAGCATACTATAATTTGGTTGTGGTGGCTCAAGCTTGTAATTCTAGCACTTGGGAGGCTGACGTAGGAATATTGCCACAAGTTTGAGGCCCTTTGGGGCTACATAGCTCTAGGACAACAAAGGCTTCAGAGAGAGACTCTATCTCAAAAAACAAACAAAACATATTATAAAAATTTAGCATGAAAGAGGAGTGCTGGTGGGGGGTCAAACCAAGTGCCTTGTGCGTGTTAAGGCAAATGTTCTACCTCTGAGTTAGATTCCCCGGCCCTAGACTCTCTTTTTAACAGTGAACAGATGGCGATCGCTAAAGTTATGTGGTGTGTCCAAGGTCAGACAGTTAAATAAACCAAAACTAGAACCTGGATCTCTCTCTCTAGCTCAGTACTCTTTCCTTTGTCAGTGATGGGTTCTGAAATTTCACCGAGCATTTCAGGCACCTGGAAGTTTTGTTAAAAGTCACTTTGTCAGCTAGGTGTGGTGGGACACATCTTTAATCCCAGCACTCAGGAGGCAGAGGCAGGGGCAGGTGGTTCTCTGTGATTTGGAGTCCAGCCTGATCTACATAGGGAGTTCCAGGTGAGCCAGGGATACAGAGTGAGACTCTTGTCTCAAACAAAGCAGGAAGAAAAAATAATAAATCAGGGAAAAGTTACAGCAATATGGGGAAGAAGAACATGCTGCCCTGCTGGGCCAGGTCGCCAGGAAAATGAGGGAGAGAAAGCTGTGCGACTGACTCTGGAAGAAAGGGCCACGTGCTACTCACTGAGTACAAAGGTCAGGGTGACAATACTGGCGAGGGGGCAGAGGAGCCAGTGTGGGTGATGTTGCATGAGTCAGTGGAGGAGGGATGGGAAATGAAGTCAGAGGTAACGAAAAGCCAGACCGGTGTTGGGACCTTAGGAACTGAGGTGACCATGTCTAGTAAGCTTCCTCATTAAAGGTCACACCACTGCTATTTTGGGTTTCTGAGACAGGATCTCCCAGTGTAACTCGGGCTGGTCTTGAACTCACAGGCTCCTTCCTCACCATCCCTAGTGCTGGGATCACAGGAGTCAGCCACCAAGTCCAGTGTGGGAGTGAAAGTCAGAGGACAGCTTGCAGGAGTGGGTTCTCTCCTTCCAGCATCAAACTCAGGTCATCAGGCTTGGCTGCAAGCACTTTTACCTGCTGAGCCATCTCACTGGCCTGAAACTCAAGTGATTTTTGAGGGAAAGTTAGCTCCCAGCTTTGAGTGGGATCATGGCTCCCACTAGCCACAGATCTCCCAACATGGATAGATGTTCTCCTGGGTGACTGAAAATGTGCCCAGCAGCCTGACTCCTGAAGCAACAGATATAGAGGCAAGTGAGTGTCTAGCCGCCTTTTATGTGACCAGTGAACTACCCCATCCTCCCACCCCACGCCCCACCTCTCACCCTCAGCCTCTTCCCTAAACTTTGAGAGAATTGCTCCAGCAACACTGGCCACATTTTTCCTGCATTACAAAGTCACATTGTCTGTACTTCTGGGAAAAGCTGACCCCACCCTTATGAGTTGTGAGGTGTGGCTCAGACTTTCAAGCTTTTGGGTCTTGGCCCACTCCACGACTACCTGTAGTAGGGAAAAAAGAAAGATTCATCAGCACACTGAAGAACACATTTTGTTGGTCTTTATTAAACTTATAATTCAAATAAATAGAAATCTTAAAAGTATTATAGTTGCTACCTTCAAAGACAGATTATAACTAGGGCGAGTTATAACACAGGACTGAGAAAGTTTCATGGTGTATTCGTGTATGAACAATATAACCTGGGATAGAACTGTATCCACAGCACAGTGAACTGCTTGACTGTGGTCTATGGACCAAGAAAAATCCATGGCTGAAAAATGTAGTCTTGGACTCTAGAAAGTTCTATTCTAAAACACAAATGGCTGAGACCTCTGCAAAGGTAGAAGTAGTTACCAGGATTCATGTTTCCACATTGATACACAAGAAATGTTTTCTAGCAGAACAAAGAATCACATTTCTTCACATTGTGGTTTTGAACTATCAGAGATCATGTGTGTTTTCTTGAACAGAATATACTTTGGCATTTCACACTGGAAAATTATTAAATTACCTGGATTTTAAAACACCTGAGTTTTCATTGATGACTTTTTAAACTGACCAGGTGGTGCAGTCCCTGTGTTCTAACACCTCTCAGGTTTGCATTTAGAGATACTATCGAGTGAGACAGGAGTCCCTGATTCCCTTTACCAAGGAAGGCATTTGTACAAGGTGAGTTTGAGTGTGGTTGCATTCAATTTAAATGTAATTCAGTTAAATTAAAAGGAAGGAAAAGGAGTCTTGGCTAATGTCTCTTTTCTTTGGCCAAATCAAACAATACTGAGGATGGAGACCCAAGAATATCTGGAGCACAGTTAAATATCTACACTGCTATCTCCCATCCTAACGAAAATGACCCTAAATGCTAGACCACAACAAAATCCTTAATTGTCCCCCCACTCCAGTGAGTCTCCATTCCTTGTCTCCACCAACACAAACAAATTTTATGGCCCAGTCTTTGCATGAATCATTTTGTGAAAAGGATCGCAAAAGTAATAACTGCAGACAGTTGCAATTATCTAAATGTCTCCCTGTTAGCCATTTGATTGGCTAAAGCTTTATAATCAGATCAGAGTGAATGCTAATTGAAATCTAATAGAGCATATATCCGTGTGATTAGGTATTAGAATCTGATTTCAATATTGTTAAATTACATTCAGATGGGGCCCTTCAAACCACACTGAAAATAAATATTGTAATCACAATGGCAAAAAAGATGGATTCTTTCAATAAAGAGAGCCTACAGGAACTCGTTTGTATTGTGTGACCGCCACCTACTGGCACTTAATGGAATGGCAGAGACAATCTTGACCTACCCACAATCCATTTATTTTTCTAACACAATAAAGAAGTTTTCACCGGCTGAAGAGAAGGCTTAGCTGTCAAGAGTACTAGCTGCTCTCAAAGAGGATTGGAGTTCAGATTTCAGGACCCATATTGGGATTACTCAACTGCCTGTAACTCCAGCTCTGGGAACTCAGAAGCTCTCTTCTGACCTCCACAAACACCTGTATTCATGTGGCATACATTCTCACAGACACATAGAGAAAAATACAGGATAGCTTATACCAGCAAGTAAGGACTGACCTTTGTTATATTCAGTTGGCTCCTAAGAATGCTTGGGATTGGAAATTTCTGAAATTTTGCCATTTTTCTATGCTTATGCTTAAGACAGTTTGGCTAAATAAAGTATAAATTTCTCTGAGTTGTTGAATGTGTAAAATCTGTGGTTCTAGAATGTGAGAGCAAGTGGAGGGATATACATAACTCAGATATGTTGCCTAATTTTATTAACTACATAGAAATTTAAAGTCACTATCTGGGGGCTGGAAGACAACTCAGAGGTTGCTGCTATTGCGAAGGACCTGGGTCCAATTCCAAGTACCCGCATGACAACTCATAACCACCTTTAACTCCAGTTCTAGGAGATCCACCATCTTCTTCTGGCCTCCATGGGTCTGGCACTCACACGCTGCACATGCACACATGCATATATACAGGCAAACACTTGTACACATAAAATAAAAATAAAGAAAATATTTTTTAAAAAGTCACTATGTCTCCATACTGTATGTAGCCCAGATGACGACTCCTCCTCCTCCTCCTCCTCCTCCTCCTCTCCCTCTTCTGAGATAGACTCTTACCATGTAGCCAAAGGAGGCCTGGAACTTACTATGTAGCTCAGGCTGGCCTGGAACTTTCAGTCCTCCTCAACTTCCTAAGAGGGCTAAGATTACAGGTGTGTACTACTGTGCCTAGTTTGTAATATGTATGCTTAAACTACATGGAATTGTTAATCAACACAGCAATAATAAAATGAAAAACATTTCAACAGAATTGATAGAAAAGGCAAAGAAAAGTCATCTGAAACATTTAACAAAGCTTGTAAGACTTCTGAAGTGATTATCTCAATGCCAGCCTTCTGGCTTGTATTAGGTAGAACAGCATTCTTCTGCACCCCCACCTCCCGTGTCTGAGTCCTAATTCCCAGAACCCATTAGGTTACAAGGCAAAGGCAAACAGTGGAATCACTAGGATCCTTATAAATGAAAGAGGGAGCAGAAGAGAGATGGGCAGTGGAGACCTGCTTTGAAGATGGAAGAATAAAACCATAAGCCAAGATATGGCGACCCAAGAGGGGAAATGGATTCTCCCACAAAGCCTCAGATGGAGCACAGCCCTGCTAACACTGTGACTTTAGCTCAGTGAGACTTATTTTTGGACTTATGACTGGTTTGACCATATGTTAGTTGAAGACACTAAACCTATGGTAGTTTGTTGTGACAGCAATTGGGAAGTGAATGCATGGCTCAACAGGAGGGGAAGGGGAGATGGGAGGCTTGAGACGCACGTTGGTGCAAAGCCACAGGCATAGGAAACTCAAAGACTGACCAGGCAAGGGGTCCCACTTTGCCAACTACTGCCTATGCAACCCAGATCAACTTCTTTTTAAAAATATATTATTATTTTTGGGATTGGAGAGATGGCACAGAGGTCAAGAGCCCTGGATGCTCTGGCAGAGAAACCAAGTTCAATTCCCAGCACCCACGTGGTGGCTAACAACGATCTGTAACTTCAGTTCCAGGAAAATCAAACACCCTCTCCTGACCTCCAGCACGGCACAACACGGATGCACTATGTACATGCAGGCAATACACTCATATACATAGAATAAAAATAGTAAAAATTTAAGATACATTTTATTATTATTTTTAAAATTTATGTGTATGATTGTATTGACTGAATGCATATAAGTGCACTGGGGTTGTGCAGTGCCTGCAGAGTGAGAAGAGAGCATCAGATCTCCTGGAACTGGAGTAACAGAAGGTTGTTAGCCATCATGCGGGTGCTGGGAATAGAACCTACAAGAGCAGCCAGTGCTCTTAGCCTCCTCTCCTGTTATTTTAAACATTCAAAACATTTGGGGCTGGCGAGGTGGCTTGGTGGGTAAGGGTGCTTAACATTGAGTCTGATGACCTGAGTTCAATCCCTGGACTCACGTGGAGGGAGAGAACTAACTCTTCAGGTTGTTCCCCGACCTCCACTCATGTGGAGCACTGAGGTTCATGTATCTGTACCAAATAAATAAATAAAATGTAAAAACATTCTACAATCCAGGCATGGTGTTGTATACCTGTAATCTCAGTACTCAGTAAACTAAGGCAGGAAGATCATGCGTTTGAGGCTAGACTGAGTTACATAGCAAATTCCGGGCCAGCCTGTGCTGAATACATCTCATTTCAAAAAAGAAATAAAAACTAACTCTACAAATATGATATTTCAGAACGATTTATTATTATACAATTTACACCTTAGTGTCAGTCATAGGTTTCTTTCTCTCTCTGCATTGTCACACTTGGGAAGAGGAACCTCAGTTGGTAAATGTCCTCCACTGGACTGGCCTGTGGGCTTGTCTGTGAGGCCCTTCTTTCCTTTTTTTTTTCTCTCTTTCTTTCTTTTTCTTTCCCTGGCTGGCCTGGAACTGGCTCTGTAGATCAGGCTAACCGTCAACTCAAACAGATCTGCCTGCCTCTGCCTCCCGAGTGCTGGGATTAAAGGCATGGAACATCAACTCCCCCACCCCCCATCCCCCATCCCTCCTATCCCCCCATCCCCCATCCCTCCTATCCCCTCATCCCTCATCCCTCCTATCCCCCCATCCGTCCTATCCCCCCTCCCCCCATCTGTAAAGTATTTTCGTCATTGTTGAGTGATGTGGGAGGGCCCAGCTCAATGTGGGCGGTTTGCATGCTGTCCTGGGTTGTATAAGAAAGCAGGTTGAGCACAGGCCAGAGGAGCAAGCCAGTAAGCAATGTTTGTCCATGGCCTCTGCTCCAGTTCCCATCTCCAGGTTTCTGCCTTGGATTCCCTCAATGACAACTGTGATTGGGACCACATTGGTTTTGATTAGAGTGTTTTATCACAGAAGCAAAAGTTAACCAAGACACTTTGTTTCTTTGTTTTTTTCTTTCTTTCTTCTCCTCCCTCCTCTCCTTCCTTCTTCCTTCATTTCTTCCTTTCTCCTCCTCTTTTCTTCTCCTTTCCTCTTCTCATTCTCTCCCTCCTCTCTGTCTCCCTCCTGTCTTTGTCTCTCTCCTTGCGATGGGTCTTGCTATGTAGCATGCAGTCCAGACTGGGCTTGAAGTAGTGTTTCTCCTGCCTCCACATCTCAAGTGCTAGGACCACAGGTATGTGTTAAATGCTAGTCTTTAGGCCTAAGTTTTCATTTTATTTACTTTGGATTAAATTCACTGAAAAAACAAAAAAACCACTTCTGTGGGGCTGGAGAGATGGCTTAGTTAGTAAAGGGCTTGCTATGCAAACTTGAAGACCCAAGTTTGATCCCCAGAATCCATGTAGAAAGCCAGGCGTGGCATCTTGCACCTGTAATCCCAGCACTGGAGGGGCAGAGGCAGGAGGATCCCTGGGGCTTGCTGGCCAGCCAGCCTAGCTGAAGCATTGAACGCCAGATTCAGTAAGACTTTGTCTCAAACACAAGGTGGAGAACTTGAGAAGACACCTGAGGTTGACCTGTGGCACTCACATGCATGTATTCACACCCCCCACATACCAGCACACATACATGCACACACACACACACACAATGCTTTTGTGAGATCACTATAAGTTCCACAAGAATGACACAGTCCCGGCCTTGGCTTCCTCGTGCCGTGTTCCCCAGGGAATTGTAAGTACAGCAAATGATGTCTATTTCGTCTTAGTCTATCTCAGTATTTTATGGGGGCTGGTGGAAACGTCTTGCAAAACTCTTACATGAAATGAACTCAGAATCCTCAGTCATTTTTCTAAGCTGAAAGCATGACATGCCGCGTAGGCTTTGTGGGTCTAGAACAAGGGCAAGGTTTGAGGTGCGGGTTGGTCCGTGGGACCTGAAGCAGACAGTGGGGAGCAGTTATAGCTACGCTAAAACTCCTTACAAGCCCGGACCGGAGTTTTCCTGGCTTCAGAGTGGTGCTGCAGGCGCTCCATCTGCTGGTAACCGAGCCGTGCTAGGACAGGCGCCGGCGCCATCTCCCTTCTCTAGCCTGCGTGGCCACCGTTACTTAGCCCACGATTCTCCTTGTACTTTGGTTTTGCTTTTCCTGGCTTGATCAGGGCCTGGCAATACAATGCCTGGAGGCTTAGTTTTGTCACTGTGGAAATCAAATGAGTCTAGAGGTTATTTGGTTTTTAATTATCATTCACTGGAACAATCAATGTAGAGGATTGAGTCATTCAAATGGTTAATGGTGGGACATTTAGGTAATTACAACTGGTGAATGTTCTCTCTTCTGCTAATTGTTTCTATTGAACAAGATTTATGTGTAGATCTTGAAGAGAAGTGGTTGAGGCTGTGGGTATCAGGCCAACATTTTGGAAGTGGTGGAGGGAGAGCTCAACCTCAGGATGGCCCCCTCCATTTCTCATAGTTGCCTCATGCCCAGGTTTTCACAATATTATGTAAGCAGGCAGCTCTTTGATTAGTTGCCGTAACAGACCCTCTGCCTCCGTCTGGTTTTGTGTATGTGTTACCAAACTTGGGAGTCACAGCCTGTGTTTCAACAAGCCAATTAAAGAAGTCAAAGTGCTACTTAAAATGAGAAAAAGGAAGTTTATTCAATGTGTTCAATGTGGCCACATTGGGAAGAGAGCCAAAGAGATCCAGTGACTGCCTCACGTCGTCTTCTGGGATCAGGATCTAAATAGAAAGTGAGAGATACTGAGCAGTCCTTCAGGGCCTGGTCCCTTGCCTACCATAGGCTCAGCTCAAGTTTCTGCAAGATCATGCATCTGACAAGTTGAAAGTCTTTTTCCAGGAAACAGATTCTTCCTCTTGATGCCCCCAGAACTTTAGACATTTCTTCTCCCAGCAAGAGATTCCTGGGGAAATTCTAATTTCTTGGAGTCCATTCTTGTAGTAGTCTGATAGCCAAATTCTGAGTCTCTTTATGTTAGAGAAGCAAATTGTCCCATAAAATTAACTGGTCAAGACTATAACATCTCTAGTACATCTATTGGAAGATCCACCTTTCCAGTCTCACTAGTCAATCACTTGGTCATAGGATTACCCCAAGAAAGGCAGGTTCACCTTAAGTTATGCTATGCCTGTGGGTGTACCATACTTGAGGCCTACCATGAAAACAGACAAAAAATGAAAACACGAAATGATATGCATTGCTCGAAATCAAATTTCCTGAGTCATTTTGGATCATTCCTTTGGCTTTGCAATAGTGTCTGACTATATAATCCAGCCTGGTCTCAAACTTGCAACCTTCCCAATTGTCTTGCTTAGTGTTGGGGCTATGTGGGTCTGCTACCATGCCTGCCTTTCTGCTTTTAGTTTCTTACATAACTGCGTGATGTTACTACTCTGATCATTTAGCACCATCACGTGGTCCTTTTAGGCTTCCTGAGTGAGGCCTACCAATTTAACCGACAAAAACCAGATAAATGGCAAAAAAGCTGGGGCATTTGTAGATGTTAATATTTGACTTGCAGCAGAACTTCACATAAATGAAGTGGAAACTTGAAGTGCTTATATGCCCTTCTTTACAAAGAAAAAGTGTTTTGGCTTCAACTGATGATAACTTGGGGGAGGTGGCTGAGGAATCCACAGAGGAGCCCAATGGAAGGCAAGGGTTCTTTTCATTCGGCTTGTTTGTGCAGACTCATCTTGGTGTGGCATCTTGTTATAAGAGCCATTCTCTCTTCATATGGAGGGTTACCTTCCTCAAAGAGTCATTTATGCTTGGTTTATACACAGGTGCGGGGGGATGGCAAAGGACTTTGCTTACATCTATTATTTCTCAATTGCCTTTAGCTCAGAGTAGTCCTTATATCAAGTGGCATGTCTTGATTTCCCTCACTCATCTCACTGTGAGATACAGAGAGAAGGTCTGGAGACCGGGGTATAGCTCAGTAGTAGCGCACTTGGCTAGAATGACAAGGACTTGAATTTAAGGAAAGGGTGGTGATGGTGGGTAGGATTAGTGAGGAAAAGGATTTGTGTTTGAGCTAGAACCAGAATCCCAACCCTCTGGCCTTGAAGTTTATATTTCCTTCTCTTATCTGAAAGTCAGCAGCCAGCAGATGACTTGGAAGTGGAAACCTAACTTGGGGTCATAGAGTCTAGTAATCAAGTCCTCTCAGACAAGTGAGTGGACACTGTCAGTCTCGCTGAAGGGTGGGTTTCAGCATCTAGTTACAGTGAAGATCTATGTTCTCTCTCACTCCTACTTACTCACTCTCTCTCTCTCTTTTTTTGTAACCTTTATTTATTGTGTGTGTCTGTGCATATGCACCTGCAACAAATGTGTGGAGGTCAGAGGACAACTTTCAAAAGTAGATTCTCTTCTTCTGCTGTGTGGGTTCTGGGATTTGAACTGAGGTTGTTTAGTCTTGGCAGCAAGTGCTCTTACTCACTGAGCCATCTCACTGGCCCTCTCTTTTTTTGCTTATTTGGTTGCTTTGTTTTAAATTTTTATTTTATTTTTAGTTAGGGGTGTGTGTGTGTGTGTGTGTGTGTGTGTGTGTGTGTGTGTGTGGACTTCCGGCCCTTGGAGGCCAGAAGAGGGTCAGATTCTCTGGAGCTAGAGTTACAGGCAGTTGTGAGCTGTCTGATGTGGGTGTTGGGCTGTGAATTTGGGTCTTTTGCATGAGCAGTACATGCTCTTAACTACTGTAACACCTGTCCCTTTTTTGAGACATGATTATACTCCAGGCTGGCTAAGCATTCACTATGCAGCCTATACTGCCCTCAAATTTTGATAATTCTCTTGCCTCAGCATCCAAGCACTGGGGTTATAGGCACCAGTCACTGTGCTCAGCTGGTCCGTCTTCCTTTGTGTGACTGAAACTAAGCAAAACAAAAACAACTTAGAATCTCACAATTCTGTAATAATACAATATCCATTGAAATAGATATTTTGAAATACTTTTGCAATGATTTTTTTCTGGTTCAATTATTCTCACATAATGAGAATTGTTTTTTGTAGAAAAAATACTTTACCAGTAATATCTTTCTTTCTAAATATGGAATTTTAAATACTCTTTCATTAAAAATTCAAATATTAGGAATGACAAGATGACTCAGCAGGTAAAGCTACTTACCTCTATTCCTCACAATCTGAGATGGGTCCCTGGGACCCATTTGGCAAAAGGAGAGAACTGACCTCTACATGTGCACATAAATAAATAAATAAATAAATAAAATAAAAATGTTCTTGAATACTTTCAAAGTTTTGTGAGATAAATTATTAGAAATAAGGCTGAGGTGATGGTTCAATAGGTTAAAACACTTGCTCTGCAAGTGTAAGGACCTGAGTTTGAATCCCTAGAATCCATGTGAGAGTTAGATGCATAATAAGAACATCTGCCATCCTGGTGTTCCTGTGGGAAGAGAGGAGGTGAAGACTCGTGCATCGGTCAGGTGACCTGGAATCCACAGTGGAAAAGTGACAAAAAGACCCTGTCTCCGAGTGGAAGGTGAGGACTAACAGCAGAAGTTGTCCTTTGATCTCCTCTGGCACACCATGGATGCATGTCCTCGAATTCATATACACAAATACATGCTTACACACACACATATACATCACACACACACAGATTATTAGAAATACTGAGCCAGGTGTGGTGGCACACGACTTCAATCCCAGCACTTGGGAGGCAGGGGCATGTGGATTTCTGTGAGTTCCAGACCAGCTTGATTTACATAGCCAGTTGCAGGCCAGCCAGGGCTGCATAGTGAGAACCTGTCTCAGAAAAAATAAAGCCTAATCAAAGGAGGTAAGCTAAAAAATGTAAAAAAAAAAAAAAAAAGGTACATTTACCTCCCAAGGAAGCAGTACAAATTAACAATCCAAAGAAAAGGTGTTGTTGTTTTTAATTTTGTGTTTTCTCACCCTCTTATCCAACTCTTTTTTTGGGGGTGGGGGGCGGGTCAGGAGCCTGGGGATTGAACCTGGTAGATGTTCTACCACTTGAGCTACATCCCAAGTTCTTTGGCTAACTTTGAATATCGTTAGTGTTTAAATCTTCGCCAACCTGATAATCAGATAATACTATTGTTTTAACATTTATTTGACTAATTATAAGGGAAGTGATGTTGAACTTAATTTTTCTTAGCAGTTTGTAGTGTGTGTGTGTGTGTGTGAGAGAGAGAGAGAGAGAGAGAGAAAGAAAAGAAAGAGAGAGAGAAAGAGAGGCTTGCCAGTTCATACTCTTTGCTCATAGTTCTATTGGGTCGCTTTTATTTTATTATTGATTTTTAGGTAATAAGAAATTTTTGTTTTGAAAGAACTTTTTGGTTCCTATTTTAAGTTCCCATTTTCTTCTTCCCAGCCCCAGAAACATGTTCTCCCTGATTCATCTGTGTTAAGAGCTTCCAGGCCATTTAGTTAATGAAACCTTTTCCTGCTGAAGAGGGCTTGGCCTGCGCTCATCCGGGGATAATAGCACCCTGTTCCCGTTTCCCATGGAGCCACCGTCCTCTTTTTCTCTGGCATTAATTGCTTTGTGTTTTCCCGAGTGATACATTTGACTTTAGGTTTTTCATGCAGCTCTTTCTTACTAAAATCCAGCTGCATTTTTTCAGAAAATCAATTCCTTTGGTTTTTGGAATCATTGCATAAGGTAGCTCCATTGCATCAGATTTCAAGATTTCTCTAATTTTCCTCTAACCAAAAAGTTCCCTTCGGATTAGATTTCATTCTCTAGAGCCAACCAGTGCTAAGTGATTTTTGACCCTCAGGGTAAGGACCTCATCTAAAGCCCAGTGACAGCAAAGTTTCTTTGCCAGAAAGCCTGCCTGAACTCCAGCTTAGCTGGTTTTGTGTAGTTCTCCTGAGCGCCGATAGTGGGAGCCCTCTTCTGCTTGAACATTCCAATGGCCGTCGGGGTCTCTTACAGGACATGAGCTTTGCCCCACAAGCAGCAGCGGTGACCTGTGGGATGGACTGAGGAATTAATGAAGCCCCGTGGGATCCTTCACAAAAGAAGAGTTGGTCTAAATGGAGGCTCTCAGGGGAGTAGAAAACCAACCAAGGATGAAAAAATGCTGGCGCACATGCTCTGGTCCGTGAATAATGTGAGGTGGAGTGTTGACAACACAGATTCCCCAAAGGGAGCTTGGGGTGAGACTGTCACACCACTGCGAGGCTCGCCCCCGCCCCCCCCCCCCCCCCCGCTGGCCACCCCTTCCTCGGGTCTTCGAATTGATTTTCAAATAACACATTCACTTAGAGTCCGGCTGACTGCTTTGTACTGAGGAGTGGGTGGCTCTGCAGCCCACAGCGGCTTCATTACCAGCGTGGGAACACTCTTGGTCCCTCCCAGCTCCCAGCTGACTGCAAGCTTCATTTGGAGTTGAGCTTTCCTGGGAAAGCAAGTGTCTGCTCACTCCAGATGGGGTACCAATGACAAATGAAAGCAACGATCCCACTCCAGCCTAGCTTGGAAGACCAACGAGTTTATTGGGCTTACAGGTACATGAGCGACCCCAAAATAGATGCATTACTGAAAAGTTCTCCCACAACATGGATGATGGATGGTTCCTCACAGCAGCATAGATGGAGTCCCCCCTTCAGTTACATTTCCTCCTGAGACATACAGCTGAGGCAGAATCACATGCAGCTGGGGGCAGGATGGATTGGAATCTTGGGTGAGGATCTACTGAATGATTTCCTTCTGTGAGACACGGTAACAGGCCTGACTTGTTTGTTTGCTTGCCTCTTTTTTTTTTTTTTTAACACAGGCTCTCATTATGTAGCACTGGCTGACCTGGAACTCAATATATAGACTAGGCTGGTCTGGAACTCACAGAGATCCACTTAAGTCTGCCTCTTGAGTGGTGGAATCAAAGGCATGTGCTACCACACCTGGCCAATTGGCTTGATTTTGTTGAGTTTCTTAGCAGACTCTCTATTAAGTTGGTAATAGATGTTATGCTTAAACAGTGGTTCAACCAACAAGAATTGCTCCTTCTAAGTTTTTGACAATGAATAGACTGAAGGTGGCTTTGTTTGTTTGTTTGTTTGTTTGTTTTTGAGACACGGTCTTACTCAATAGCTCAGGCTGACCTCGAGCTTGTGACAATCTTCCTGCTTCAACCTCTTCCCCTGAGTTCTGGGATTACAGGCACGAGCCACCACGCCTGCCTGAGGTTTCCTTTTTAAGAGTGAGCATAGAGCATGGCAGCACTCAGTCACCTTCCCATAGTATCCCAAACTCTTCCAAACTGGAGTCTCAGTACATGCGGACTGGGCTCTTGCCTGTGCTTAGTCATGCCATTGGATCGTTGAGGACTTTAGTGCTGATTCATTCACTGTCTGTGCTGGATGCTTTAATATCAACCGGACACACCTGGGTTGAGGGAGCCTCAGTTGGGGAATTTCCTCTATTGGACTGGCCTGTGGCCATGTCTGTGGGGCATTTTCTTGATTGTTGAATAATGTAGGAGGGCCCAGGTCACTGTGGGTGGTGCCACCCCTGGGCAGGCTGTTCTGTATTGTATAAGAAAGCAGTCTGAGCATGGACCAGGGGAGCAAAGCAGTAAGCATCGTTCCTCCATGGCCTGTGCTCCAGCTCCTCCCTGCAGGTTTCTGCCCTGAGTTCCTGCTTTGGGCTCCCTTAATGATGAAGTGTAATCCCGAAGATGAAGCCAAGTAAACCCTTTCCTCCTCAGATTGGTATTGGTCACAGTATTTTGTCCCAGCAATTAAAGGCATCTAGGACACTGTCTTCTGTGATGTCCCTAGTGATGCTAAGGCCTTGAACTGGCCTCTATTCTCAGAGTCCTACACTTAACCAACTTTGCAATTATACAAGCTGTATAATTGCAGGTATGTAGTTACTGACAGAGAAGCTGGAAAAGTCTAAAAGAATGAAAACTCTTTGACTTTTGCAGCAGAAGCAAGATGATGAAAGCCTCGAAATTAGATGCATAGGTTGTGCCCCCGCTGTGACTCTGAGGCTTGCCATCTCCCGAGGGCCACCTGTGGTAAATGTGGCTACTCTGCCAAGTGCAAGAGAAAATGTGACAAGGCTGAGAGACAAAACAGTACCAGGACTGGGTGAATAAGGCACCTAAAAATGATCTCTCATGGATTCAGACATGGATTCTGTGAAGGAACAACGCCTAAGCCCGACAGCAGCTGCTGAACACCCAGTTCATCGGCATAAAGGTTCTGGTTTCACAAACCGAAAAAATTCTGCTTCATTCTTATTAAAGGTAATCACTATTAACGTGATGGTAGGCGGGGGTGTAGCTTAGTGGAAGAGCCCTTGCCTGGCGTGTATATTCATACACAGCTCATTCTCACCATTTTGGTCATCCTGTACAGGTATTACAAGGAATCATGAGTTAATGAATGCAGTTATTGCTCCTGGGGAGTACACGGTTAGCTTCCTATGAACTTACATGTATTTCTGTTTAAAGACACTGAACTGACCAACAGCATTATATAACTCATGCCTGAATGAACTTTGACACAGGCGTTTTCTCTGGAAAATGCATCTTGGTCCTTTTGCACGTAGGAACACTAGACGAAACATTAGTAGTATGCTCAGGGGAATTTTAAATAGCAAAGTCACCAAAAAAATCACAAAAATGTGAAACACATGGTGGTAAATGAACAACGGGAAGGTACTGGTTCACGCTGTGAGAGCTGGAACAAGAAGGTGTGCATGCCATTGTCTGTTCCGACTCAACTGCGCATGTGCAGGTCCTGAGAGCCGACAGTGATGCGAAGGCCAGGCTTGGTGGTGCAGACCTTTAATCCCAGCACTCGGGAGGCAGAGTCAGGTGGAACTTTGAGTTCAAGGCCAGGCTGATCGACATAGTGAGTCCTTGTCTCAAAAACCAAACCAAAACAACAACAACAAAAAAACCCCAAAATGATGCAAATACTGATTTTTGACACTACAAATATTTGTTAGTAAATAGGTAATTTCACAAATATCAATTCTGGGGATAACGAGGATCATCCATATCTTAACTTTTTTCACTTTTCAGTATATACTCTTTATATGTATATAGATGTATTGTGTGTGGTATGCATGAGGTGCATGTGTGTGCTGTGTATGTTGTATATATGTGTGGTATGTGTGGGATGAATGTGTGGGGGTATATGTGGAAACCAGAGGATGTCTCGCTCTATCTTTCTACGCCTTATTTCCTTGAAACAGGGTCTCTCACTGAACCTGGTGCTAGGCTGGTGGCCATCAAGTCCCAGAGATCCTGCAACAGCACTAGGATTACAGATGATCAGGACAGTGCCCAGATTTTTACATGGGTGCTGGGGATTCAAACTCATGTCTTCATGCTTGTACAGCAAGCTCACTTACCTACTGAGCATCTCCCCCACCTCCCAACATAGGTATTTTAATAGTTATATAGTAACCCAAGATATAAATGTAACATGATTTATTTAAACATTTTTTGTAATTTTTGAAATAGAGTCTCACTAAGTTTCCTAGGCTAGCCTTGAAGTTATGATCCTCCTGTGTTGAGTGCTGGGACTACAAGTCTGCTCCTCCAGGACCTGGGTATTTAATCTATTTTTTTTAATGTAGCACTTAATTTCCTCCCTTCCTGTTTCCTGTCCTCCTTTCCTCTCTTTCCTCCTCTTCCTTTTCCTCTTCCTCATTTGCCTTCCTCTCCACTCCCTTCTTGGTTCTTTGTATTGCCTTTTTTGTCTGTTGGAGACAGAGTTTCCCCGAAGCCTTAGCTGACCTGGAATTCACTATGTATACACCAGGCTGGCCTTGCTTTCCCAGAGATCCACCTGTCTCTGCTCCCCTAGTACTGGAACTAAAGGCATGTGCCACCTCACCCTGCTCTTTTTCATTTATTTATTTTTAATATTTTATTTATTATTTTTATATGAATGTACTGCCTGCCTGTATATAAGTGTATCTGTGTCCTTCAATGCCCGAGGAGATCAGAAGAGGGAGTCAGATCCCCTGGAACTGGAGTTATACATGGTTGTTACCTGCCCTATGGGTGCTGGGAACAACCTGGGTCCTCTGCAAGAGCAACAAGTGCTGTTGACCACTGAGCCATCTCTCCTGTCCTCTTTTCTTTGGTCTTTTTGAGATAGGGTCTCCCAGTATCTCTATAGCCCCAGCTGGCCTGGAACTTACTTTGTAGGCCGATCTAGTCTTGAACTCACAGAGGTCTGCCTGCCTCTGCCTCCCGAGTGCTGGGATTAAAGGCATGCACCACTATGCCTAGACAATTTATGATAAACGCTTGTTCTTATTTACCTGGTCCCCTGGGCCCAGTGTCAGTTACACACATTTGAAGCTAGAGACCAGCTAGTCTCATAAACGCTCCATGTCTGTGTGACTGATCCTCTCCAATAAAACCTTGGCATATCCAGCTCAAAGCTCAAGTGAGTGTCTTTGTTTCTCAGTACTTGAACACTCAGTGAAACTGTTATGATTTGCTAGGAGGGGACAACTCAAATCTGCGTTAGGTGATTTTTGGGTTTTGCTCTGCACAGCTTTTTCCTCATTGCTGATTTTTTTTTATCTCTGTCTTTTGCTGTAATAAACAGTAACCTTGAGTATAATAGTTTGAGTTCTGAGTCCATCTAATGAATGAAGATGAGGGGATTTAGGGGATACTCCCCCAGTACAGGCTACTATATATTTATGCATACATGAGGAGTCTTTGTATTGAAGCATATGCAAGATATTTTATTGGAGATTTAAGAGGTTTTCAAAGGCAATTGGCTATACTAGATCTTTCCATTACATTCTATTTTTAGAAGCCAATTGTTATCAGCTTTAAGTCCACTACTGAACATCGTTCTAAATGTTCAGTGGTCATTTGGATTTCTTCCTCTGTGAATTGTCTATTCAGGTTCTTTTTCTTCACTAAGCAGTTCTTGAATTTGGAAACAGTAAGCCCATTCACATATACACAAAGGAAATCAAATTTTTATTTCCCTGTTGGTGCATGGAGCTTAGTGCTTTCTGTATGGTTAGTGGTTTGCTTTGTCTAAATAATCCCTAAAATTGTTCACCCTCAGGAAGACCAGTTTTCTCCAGCTTCTACCTTTCCTATGCCATGCCTCTATTTTTAAGTCAAATCAAACCCACACTTCATCTCTTATAGGACTTTTTTTCTAGGTAAAATATTCACTGAATTTAATTGATTTTTCTTTTAAATTAATTTTATTTTCTAGTTTTTGTTCTTTTTGAGACAGGGTCTCCCTGTAGCCCCAGCTGGCCTGGAACCACTAAGTAGACCAGACTGGCCTTGAACTCACAGAGATCTACTTGTCTCTGACTCCTGGGCCCTGGGATTAAAGGCAGGTACGACAAATTGGGCTGGGTTTTCTTTTCTTTTTTTTTTTTTTTAAATACATGTACCTTACTTAATATGACCAGTTGGCAAAATTGGACCTTTAGAATATCACATTTGATTATTATGACCATCCCTTAAATCTAATAACTTGTGCCTTTAACTCCATTTTACAGATGCCAGATTAATCTGCCAAAAACATTGACTTTTGCTTTATCATATTCTTGCTCAAACTCTTCCAAGATTTTCCTTAGGTTTTCATACTAAGCGTGGGAAAGCTTTGGGGTCAGATTGGAGTGGACTGAGCTCTGTCCGATTAATTTACTCATGGACAATATGCTGAAGCAGGATTGGTCTATTTCTATGTGGCCTGTCCGTTTGTGCTAAGCCAGGAAGGAGATTATTATGACCTTGAAAGTTGAAGTGCTGAGAGATGACAAGGGCCAAGGCAGTTCGGAAGCGTGTGGGATATTTGCTGGTAGACTTAAGCTGGAAGAAGGCTAAGAAGAGTTGCCGTGGTGAATGGCTGCTTTTTAAAAAATTATTTATTTTTATGCGTATGAGTGTTTTACTTGTATGTATTTAAGTACACCGGTGTATGCAGTGGCTGCGGAGGTCAGAAAAGGGTGTGGATCTCCTGGAACTGGAGTAAAGGATGATTGTTAACCACCAGGTGGATGTTGGGAATCAAACACATCCTCTGCAAGAGCAGCTATTGCTCTTAATCACTGAGCCACTTCTCTTACCCCAACAGGACTGTTTTTAGTGAATGCCGGGTGTTGATTAGAGCATGCGCTCAGGTTCCACCTTCGGTCCCAGGGACTTTATCCCTGTTCTCGATTCCTAGTTTTTATTGTGAATCGGGGTGGTATTCTGGGTTTTCCCAAGTCGTTTTTCAAGGGAAATTTGCCAGAGGGATATGTGTAAGGCAGACTGCTGGTCTCCCAGGCTCAGGGCTGACCCATTCCTGTGCACATTGCACAATGGATTAACTGTGGTAAAATATTGAAGGGTTACTGGGAGACCTCATGGACCAATGTGCCCTCACAGCCCTCAGCTGGGACATTGCTACTAGATAATGGCCTCAGTGCCCCACATGCCAGTAAAGTGGCTGGAGAAAGACATAGGACGAATGCTGCAGGAGAGGGAACATTTTCTTCTTTTGCTTTTGTTGTTTGTTTTTATTATTGTAAAAATGGTTTATTTCATTTCTTAACCTTTCTAGAGTCCCTGCTGGGTCTGAAAACTAAGCTGACAAAGAAAGATTAACAAGACAAAAGCACATAGACTTATTGACTACATGTTTATGTGACTCAGGAGCCTTCCTAAGGAAGTGGAACTCTAAGAAAACAGAGGAGCCTGAGATTTTTAGGCTAGGTTGGATGAAGCTTGGAGAGTAATAGGAAAACGTGGTTAGACAAAGGGCTGACGGCAGTTAATGGCGGGAAGTCAGCCTCAGCATCCTTCTTTGAGGATGGGGAACCACCACCTAAACTCGAGTTAGTACTAAGAATTTGTACTAGTAACTATAATCATTCTCTTCAGTGTTTACTCCTAGAAGGAACAGTCGGATGCTGTTAGCTGAAGGTTTAAGCTTCTGGTAATAAATGTGTAGTGGGGACAGGAATCAGGGTGGGACAATGCCAGCATGCATTTGTTTAAGATTCAAAAGGGATTCTGATGTCCTGTTTAAGAATTCTTGCTTTACGGGGCTGGAGAGCAGTTAAGAGCACTTGAAATGCTCTTGCAGAGGACCCAGGTTCAGTTCCCAGAATTGATATGGCAGCTAATAACCATTCCTAACTCCAGTTACAAGGTATCCAACACTCTTTTCCAACCTCCACAGGCATTGCATAATAATACGTGGTGCACTTATGTAGGTAAAACATTCATACACACAAAATAAAAATAAATTTAAAATATCTGAAAAGGATTCTTGCTTTATAAAACTCTATGGCCTCAACTTGAGGTTTATTATTTATTATTGTTATTTTTTGAGGTTTGTGTGGCTGCCTCTTGCTAATTCTTTCACTTTATCTCTCCTTCTGCCATAATGCTTCATAGCCTGCTTCTGGGCTGACTAGATTCCAGTGGCCTTCATCCACTGTCATTTTGATATTCTAATACTTTGATGAGGCCTGGCAATCCGGCTAGAATTTGCTCTCAGAACCAACTAGAGCTTCAGGTTCTAAGCCTTTCCTTCTTCTCTCCAGTCCCAAAAAGCCAGGCCTTGGAAAGTTAAACTGGTGTTGGAGGTCTTCTGCAGACCCCAGAACACTTCTCTCATTTCTTCTCCCATGAGCAGTTTTGTCATCAGTCACACTGACTTACTCACTGTTCACGACCATGTCTGGCCCATGGCCGCCCTCATGGGCCTCTTCACAGCACATATAGTTAGAATCGCCTTCTCTTATCCAGACTTTTCTGGACTTTAGAATAACTCTGTGTATGTTTATAAAATGATAGGTAGAGGCTGGAGAGATGGCTCAGTGGTTAAGAGCACTGGCTGTTTTTGCAGAGGATCCGGGTTCAATTCCAGTAACTCCAGTTCCAGGGGACTCCAATGCTCTTCTGCAAATCTTATAACTTCTGTGGGCACTACATGACACAAGTGCACTTACACACATGCAGGCAGTACACTCATACGCACAAAATAAAAATAATACATAAAAATATAAAGAAATAAAATAAAATGAGTAAGTTATCTGTATATAATTTGAAAAACATGGTAAATCATAGAAGGAAAATTACAGCTTTTTTCCTTTCCTTTCCTATATGCATACAATTGTACCTGTGAGGTTAACAGGTATTAATAATGTAAGGAAATTTTATTTATATGTTCTGTTTTCTGTTTGGTAGAACTGTACTCCTTCCTCTGCTCCAGAACAACAAATAAATTTCTCTCTCTGGAGCCCTAGCTTCTTCAAATATTTTATTTTATTTATTTTTATGCATATGAGTGTATCGCCTATGTGTATGTAGGTACACCTGTGTCATGCAATTGAAGAAGGGGTTAGAAGAGGATGTTGGATCTCCTGGAACTGCAGTTAGGGGCAGTTGTTAGCCACCATGTGGGTGCTGGGAACTGAACCCAGGTCCCCTGCAAGAGCAGCCAGTGCTCTTGACCAGCCTCCTTCTTCAAATACTCTGCATTTCAAATTTATTTTTATTTTATGTGATTGAGTGGTTTGCTTACATGATGTAAGTGCCTTGTGTTTGTGTAAGGCCTGTGGAGGCGAGAAGAGGACATCTGATCTCCTGGAATTGTGATCTCTACCATGTGGAGGCTGGGAACTGAACCTGGGTCCTCTGGAAGAGTAGCCAGTGCTCTTACCCACTGAGCCATCTCTCTAACCCCATTCTTCAAATTTTGTCCTTTTTGTTGTGAGCCTGAGCCTTTAACAGCTGTGTCAGATTTCTGGCCTCCATTCTTTAAATCTTTTAAAGACCATTTGAGAAGGCTCAGTAGTTAAGAGTGTGTACTGCTCTTGTAGAGGACTCAGGCTTGGTTCCCAGTACCTGCAGTAGATGACTGACTACCACCTGCAACCCCAGCTCCAGAGAATCATAAGCCTCTGGCTTCTGCAGATAATGGCACTCATATGCACACACACATGTAAATAACTTTAAAAAATCTAAATGCTAGCTCTCAAGAAACTAATAAATTTTATCTGGTAAAAAAAGTACATATAAAAAGTAATGCACACACACACACACACACACACATATATATATATATATATATATATATATATATATATATATATATGTGCATTTTTTTTTTCTTTTTGAGATGGTCCGACTATGTAGCTCAGATTTGTGAACCTCCTGAGTTCTGGGATTACAGATATGGGTCACCATACTCATTTTATATATATAAAATATTTAATATTTATATATATATTTGAATTTTTGATTATAAAATAGTCACATTTCATTATGAATTCTAATCAACGTTTTGATATTGAGGAAGAAGAAAATGAATAATTCTGTATAAAGAATAAAAGTTTAAAATTTTTAGGAAAGTTTAAATTGTAACTAATCTAAAGACCTAGAAATGCTGTTAATTTTTTGTATGTATCTAATAGATTTTTGTAAAAAGTTAAAAAATAAGATTAGGAGCTGGAGTGATGGCTCAGCAGTTAACAGCACTGACTGCTTTTGCAGACGACCCAGGTTTGATTCCCAGCACCCATCTGTCAGCTAACAGCCATCCTAATTTTAGTCCCAGGGTATCCTGTAGCCCTAGCTGGCCTGGAACTCACTATGGGGACAAGGCTGGCCTTGATCTCACAGAGATCTGCCTGCCTCTGCCTCCTAAGTGTTGGAATTAAAGGTGCATGACAAAATGCCACGCTATTTTATTTATTTTTAAATTATTTTTTCATTTATTTATTTTTCTTGTCGTAACTGACATTTTGTGTGTGTGTGTGTGTGTTAGTATAGTATTTGCACCATTTAGTTTATTTTTATTTTATGTGTACAAGTGTTTTGCCTTCATGCATGTTAGTGCATCAGTACATGCAAGGCAGTGGAGGTCAGAAAAGGGCATTGGATCCCTTGGAACTGGAGTTATAGACAGTTGTTAGCCACCGTGTGGGAGCTGGGAACTGAACCCGAGTCCTCTGCAAGAGCAGCCAGTGTTCTTAACCACTGAGCCACCTCGCTAGCCCCCGTTTTGTTCATTTTTATTTATGTGGACGTGTGTGTGTGCCTGTGTCAGTGAATGTGCAGGTGCCTGTGGAGGACAGAAGAGGGCATCAGAGCCCCTGGAGCTGGGAACCAAATTTGGGTCCTTGGAAGAACAGCAAGCACTCTAGGCGACTGTACCATCTCTCTAACTCCTTTTTCTTTTTCTTTCTGTTTTGGCAGTGCTGGGAATCAAACCCAGGGCCTTTGTGGCTGCTGGATAAGCACTCTAACATTGAACTATATCCATAGCCCCTTAAGTAATCCTTTAAAATAATATTTTTATAGCTATGTGTATTCTATCATTTGAATTAAAACAAAATAGTTAAAACCTATTAATGAAAAAGGGGGTCTTAAGTGATTCAGCAATATGTGAGCAAGTCACTTATTCTCTGGCTTCTTACCAGTTGATTTGTCCAAGGTCATTCCTGTCCCATTCTGATTTTGTTTATGTATGGGTTTCATTTGTCAAATGTAAATATATATAGTTAAGTGGCACAAAATTGTTATTTTGGTGATAAAAACAGCAATTTCATGCATATGCATAGAGGAATACTGAATGTGGGTCCCGTGTCCTGCCACTCCTAAGCATCCTTCATCGTCTGTCTGTGCCTCTTAAATTGTTTTCAAGTGATGCGCCTCCTCAGGGCCCAGCGCCTCACTGACGGGAGGGGGCCGGGTAAGCTCCCCCAACAGCCTTTGTGCTGTGCTCACTGTCACACTGCATTTGCTCAGTGGCTTGGAAATGTCAGAGGCAGCTGTGGCTGAGTTGCGCTCAGCAGTGAGGCTTCTCTCAATGGCTTGTGTTTCTTGCTCTCCTCTGGGGAGACGCACTTTAAATGGGCCTGAATTGTGTTTTTTGGCAGATTGTTACAGTAGGATATTGACTCTCTGATCTGAAGCCAGGTTGGTCCCAGAGACTGTGTGCTTTTCTAAGAGCTAATAATGAGAATTGATCAACAGTGCCGATGGGGGAAGAGGTGAAGGGAAGAAGAAAAATCCCTGGTCACTGCTTGGAGAATACGCTGCCTTCCAAATTGCTGCTCGGCAATTTATCTCTATTCTTTTGCCTTATTTTTTCCCTCATCAGCACTGAAGCACATTTCTAATGGACATTATACAACCGAAGTAAGGCGAAGTGAGGCAAGTCCACTGCTACCCTTCTTTCCATGGCTTTTCTTGCCCTCTCAGCCCACCGCTACCACATCCATGTAGGTCAAGTCTGAGCACACCAGCCCCATGGGAATGATGTCATTTTCAATGTAATGGAATTTCATTATTAGAGTAGGAAGCTCAGGGAGATGGAGGATCGGATCCCAATTTATCCCCTGAATAAAGAGAGAGAAATACCTTTTTGATTCATTATTTTTTCTTATCCTCCAAACAAAGAAAAATTTCAAAGAAAATTCAAATGTATGGGGGAGTCAAGGTGCACAGCAGTGGTGGTTTTTTAAAAACTGGAACTTTCTTTAGGGTGAGTGATCTTTCTCTGACAGATGATTAGACTGGCTTTATTCAAAGCAGTATTTTCCGACTCCCTTGTCTGGCTCAAGCCCTTGGGAAGGCTTCTCTCAGAAGTCCTGTTGTGTGCTCACCCACATCTGGTTAGGACTCTGAAGTGCCTTTCCTTTGTGGAGATGCGCTGTCTCGCTTATACACCTTCACTAGACGAAGTAAACTAGAACACATGCCTTGAGCTTCACTGTCTTTGCATCAAGTCAAAAAAAGGTGGGGCTCTTCCAGGCAGAAAGTCATAATGTCATTGACAAGTCCTTTACGAATTACAGCTGCCTGGAGCCAGCGAGATAGTGTAGTGCCAAGCTTGACAACCAAGTTCGATTCCTGGGACCCACAAGGTGGATAGAGAGACCTGCCTCCCAAGAGTTGTCCTCTAATCTCCACATGTGTGCTGTGGCATACACACACACACACACACACACGCAATAAATGAATATTTTAAAAACCACACCTGTTTCTCTTTGCAGCTCTCCATACTCTAAGACGATTATAACACTCTCTAAGACACTTCTCAGAGAAAATACTGTCCTGAAGAAAATTTTTCTTTTGTTTTGAGTGAGTGTGTGTATGTGTATGACTCAGAGAAAAAGTTGCTATTTTCTCTCTTTCCCTCCCTCCCTCCCTCCCTCCCTCCCCCCCTCCCTCCCTCCCTCTCTTCCTTCCTTCCGCCTCTCTATGACTCTCTGACTCTCTCTTTCACACTTTGTCTCCATGTAACACAGACTGGCCTTAAACATGAGTCCTCCACTTGAGTCTCTACGGCTAGGATTACATGATAAGCCACCATGCCCTGCCCGTAAATTTATATTTTTATATTTTTCCTTGGAATTTATGCCAGAGGCAGTATGTATATATATATAAATTATAACACTTAAATCTTATTAGATGGTCTTTCTATATAAAAACAACAATTTTTTCCTTTTTGCTTTCTGAGATAGGGTCCTATATAGCCCAGGCTGGCCTTAAACTCCTGGGCCTCCTCCTTTTACCTCTCATGTGCTTTGATCACAGGTGTGTGCTGCCACACCTGGCTAAAACTGAACAATTTAATTTTCAGAAGTGCTCTGTATGTAGTTGTTATTATTGTCTTCATTTTAAGATAAAGAAATAGTCCAAAGTCCATACTAGTAAGTGGTAGAGTTAGGACACAACCCCAATTGTCTGACTACAGAGACTCGATTTTAAATGGCCTCTTCATAGATTGTTATCCAGGATTGGGAAAATCATATTGGTGACACTAATTCAACCAGATCCAGTAGTATGAATAACCTTAAAACACATTTTTTTCTGGAGAAATATTTTAATACTTTATTTATTATGTTATTTTGTATGTATGAGTGTATTGTCTGCATGTATGTAAGTTCACCTATGTCATGCAATGCCCATAGAGGTCAGAAGAGGGCATCAGATCCTCTGGAACTGAAGTTGCATATGGTTGTAGCTGTCAGAATGAAATCTGGGTCCTCTGCAAGTGCAGCCAGTGCTCTTAACCACTGAGCCATCTCTCCAGCTCTCTAGACAAATATTTTGAGCTTAGTTATTGGCTCATACATTTCCAGTAGTATTTTGATTCCTTGTACAGAAACTATAACAAAATGATTGAATAGTTCTGGAATTTTTATTTATTTTGTTTGGGACAGAGTCTCACTATATAAGCTAGGCTGGCCTCAAAAATGTTATATAGCCCAAACTGGCCGGGAATGAGAAAACCTCCACACCCCAGTGTTGGGACCACAGGCATGCACCACCATATCCAGCTCTAGAGCTTTCTTTCCTTCCTTCCTTCCTTCCTTCCTTCTTCTTCTTCTTCTTTTCTTTCTTTCTTCCTTTCTTTCTTTCTTTCTTTCTTTCTTTCTTTCTTTCTTTCTTTCTTCCTTTCTTTCTTCCTTTCTTTCTTTGTATATGTATGTGTGTGTAGAGGTGCATGTGTGTGGGTATGTGTACATATGGAGGCCAGAGGACAATCTCTGGTTTCTTTTCCTTTAGGGGCTGTCTGCCTTGGTTTATTCAGACAGGGTCTCTCACTAATTGGCCTGGGACTTGTCAATTAGGCTCTGCCAGCAAGTCCTAGGGATCTGCCGATCTCTGCCACCCTAGTGCTGGGATATAAGCACACACCACCACATTTTTTGTTTTTATTTGTATGAGTGTTTTTCCTGTATGTATATTAAGTGCACCACATGTATGCATGCAATGCCCACAGAGATCAGAAGAGGGCATCGATCCCCCAGAACTGAAGTTACAGACTGTTGTTAGTTGTCTTGTGGGTGCTGGGAATCAAAGCTGGGTCCTCTGCAAGAGCAGTCAGTGCTCTTAATTGCTAAGTCATCTCTTTTGCCCTAATGCTCAGGTTTTTTAGGAGGGCCCTGGGGATTGAAGTCCGGTCTTCATTTTACTGACTGAGCTAAATCCCTGTTGGGATTTCTTATAGTGAGACCGGGCTATGTGATCTCCCATCTTAGTTATTTGTCTCAGTTATTTTTCTTGTTGCTGTGATAAAATACTCTGACAAAAGCCACTTCAGAGAGAATGGGTTTATTTGGCCAACAGTTTGAGGGCGCAGTTCATCATGACAGGCAGTCATGGTGGCCCGAGCGTGAGGTGATGCTGCATTACAGCCCAGGGGCAGAGAGGTGACTGCAAGTCTCGGCTCACATGCTCCTGGGAGGCTTGACTTCTAGGGAATTCTTGATCCTTAGGTTGACGGTATTAACCATCACACTCCCAAACCTCAAGGGTATTTTTTTTTTTTTTTAAGTTGGATGTAGTCTCATGTAACCCAGACAAACATCAAGTTGCTATGGAGCCAAGAATGACCCTAAACTGACCCTCTACTTCCACCACAAGTGCTGGGATTACAGGCATGAGCTCCTGCTCCCAGCTTTAAATCATTTAAGTTAGTACACAGAGAATGTATGACATCTTCATATATGTATATGTGTGTGTAATTGGCTATTAGTGGACATTTAGACTGTTGTCTAGTCTGTTGTTGATGTTCTTGCTTTGTGTTTTGTTTTCATTTATTTCTAAGGCAGAGTTTTGCTTCCTATATATTTCAGGCTGAGCTCCAGTACCCAATCCTCCCGTCAGTCTCCCAGGTGCTGAAATTTTAAGCATATCACCAGAACCAACCGTTTCCTGGTCTTTTACTGTCTCGGTGTTTCAGAATAATCTATGCAGGTAAATCTGTTGCATTTGCCAAGCAAAGGACTCACAACTCCCCATCTCCATTGCTGAGGATTGAATGCTAGGTGAGTACTATGCCCTCCATAAGGTTGTGCTAATTGATATTTCCACCACACAATTTATGAGATTAACTGTTTTCTCACAGTTTTGCCAATGATATGTACTTTGGGGGTTTTGGCAACTTAATGGCTGTGAAATAATCTCGGTATAGTTTTAATTTATACTTCTCTTATAAGCGAGGTTCCGTATCTTTCCCTGTGTTCAAAAGGCTTTTTATTTTCTCTCCTGTGAGCTGTTCTATCTTCAGTTTATTTCATTGTTGATTGGGTTGAGTGTTTTTCCTGGCCCTGCTTATAGGCTCTCCCAGGTTCCCCCCCCCCCCCCCCCCCGCCTCCTCTCCCCCCACTTCCTCCTCCTCCTCCGCCTCCTCTTCCTCCCCCTCCGCCTCCTCTTCCTCCCCCTCCCCCCGCCTCCTCTTCCTCCCCCCCCTCTTCCTCCCCCTCCCCCCCGCCTCCTCTCCCCTCCTGATTCCTCCTTCTCTTCTATCTTCTTTCTCTTCCTTGAGACAGAATCTCACCTCAAACTCATTAGCATCCTTCCTCAGCGTCTCAAGTGCTGGGATCACAGGCTATTCCATCACACCCAGTTTATAATTGTCTCTTGATATCTCATATAGTAGTTTATTTGCCATGTTGAATTTTTAAAATGTTTTTATGTAGTTGAATTTAGTATTTTTCTTAATGACTCTGGCTTTTAAGTCAGAGTTAGGAGAGCTCCTTCCTGCTTTAAGTTTATGGAAAGAATGTTTCTTTTATGAAACTTTAAAAAAAGTATTTTATTTATTATTTTTATTTTATGTATATGGGTGTATTGCCAACGTGAGTGTGAGTGCACCTGTGTCGTGCAATGCCCGAGGTCAGAAGAGGGTGTTGGATCCCCTGGAACTGGAATTAGTTAAGGATGGTTGTTAGCCACGATGTGCGTGCTAGGAATTGAACGCAGGTCCTCTGCAAGAGTAGTCAGTGCTCTTAACTGCCGAACACCTCTCCAGACCAAAATAATGTTTCTTATTGTTGTGTTTGTTTGCTTGCTTACTTGCTTGTTTTGTGACAGGGCCACTGAAACTCTGGCTGGCCTCAAATTTACTGTGTAGGAGAGGATGATTTTAAATTCCTGATCTGCCTCTGCCTCCCAAAGTACTGGGATTAGAGATATGTGCCACTATGCCCAGCAGGAATCAGGCTTTCTTTCTCTCTCTCTCTCTCTCTCTCTCCCCTTCTTCTTTCTTTCCTCATGTTTTCTTTCTTCTTTTTTCTTTCTCCCTTCTCTGTTTCTCTTCCATCAGTTTGGAATATTTCTAATGTATAGCATGGCAAATGGACTATTTTGAAATACTTTTTTAATATTCATGTATTTAAATTCAAAAATTCCTTTATTTAAGGTAAATAACTTGGGGCTGGAGAGATGGCTTAGCAGTTAAGAGCACTAGTTGCTCTCGCAGAGGACCTAGGTTCGGTTCCCAGCACCCACATGCTGGCTAACAACCACCCAGTCCCAAGGGTTCTGACACCCTCTTCTGACCTCCTTGAGCATTGCACAACATGAGTGCACTACATACATATGGGCAATACACTCATACACATAAGATAAAAAGAAATAAAATATTTAAAGTAAATAGCCTACTCAAGATCCATCTCTACAGGACATAAAGCAGATAAAGACTATTGGGTTTTCATTTTCAAAAGCTTAAGCCTTTGGAAAAATTTAGAGTTTGGGGAAAACTGAGGGTGTGGGCAGAGGAGGAGGAGGTGGGGGATGGGAAGGCTTTCAGGGAGAGGTGGCATGTTCTGGAGAAGAGCTCGAAAGTGGGACTTTTCCATCATTCCTCTCCAATGAACAGGACAGACAGACAGACAGACAGACACACACACACATACACACACAGTTTTCCACGATAGTAGGAGAACTATGTCTGTGAATTCTAGAGTATGAATGTCCAGTTCTGCTTCTTGGCAGCACTCAAGGAGGGGCGGACTGAGGAAGGGTGGGAACTAAGTGTCTAGCCTTATGAAGTTCAGTCAGTTTCACACAAGATTCCCAAGCCCAAAATACATTCAAGAGGCAGAAGAAAAGAGCTGGTACAGAAGGTACCACTGAGGCAAGACTGTGGAGGACTCATTGGTACCTGTACAGAAGTGGTGATCACAAGATCAGGCCAACTCAACTAGCCTTACTAAATGCAAAAGATAAAAATCTCCACTCAGTTGAAGTAGGTGATGGACTTAAAACAAAACAAAACACAACACAACACCAGTAATCTAAGCTGGCCATGTCAGTACAAGCTTGTGATCCCAGTACTTGGAAGGCAGAGGCAGGGAGAGAGTTCAAGCTGTGACCAGTCTCGGCTGTATAAGCAAGACCCTGTCCCAAACACAAAACAAGCAAATACACAAACAAGCACTAGTCTAAACTCTTTTGCTATCCCAGAAAAATAGTGAGATTGGAGTCAGAGATTAAATTTTTATGTAAAGTGATATTTCTTACATCTAATGAAATCTGCATATTGTCTTATTCTATTTAGGCTGCTACAAAAAAAAAAAAAACCCACAAACTAGATGGCTTCTAAGCCACACAAATTTATTTCTCATAGTTCTAGAGGCTAGGCAGCCCAAGATCAAGGCACTGGAAGGTTTGATGTCTGTTGGGGCCTGCTTTCCAGTTCATAGTTGGAATCTTCTCTCCTTGTCCTTAAGCATCAGGAAAAGAGAGCTCTGTTTTTTCCAGCCTTATAAGGGCACCAGTCCTATTCTTAAGGGCTTTTCCTTCACCTCCCACAGGCCTCACGTCCAAATATCATCACTTTGGAGGTTAAGATTTCAATATGTGAATTTGAGGGCTACTAACATTCAGACCATAGGCATGTACTATTTGTGATTAAAACCCTACAACTCTCTAAAGTTGTCCAAACTCAAAGATTAAAGAATTCCAACCTTTCAGAAATCCTGAGTTCAGTTCCAGACAGATGGATCCTCAAGTGCCAAGGTCTGTGAACACTACAGGGCTAAAGGGATTTTTTTGGCAGGGAGAGGGGACTGGTCAGTAGGTGGGTAAGAGATTAGAATTGCATCAGATTACTCAATTCTAGCACATAATCATTGTTGTGTGAAGCGTCACTGTCCTCATTCGTTGCTGCTTCACCTGTGTTAGTCAGCTATGCACCACTGTCATTAAATACCTGGGAACACTAGCTTACTAAAGAGAAGGCTCGTTTTGGCTCGTGCTGCAAGCCATGGTCAGTTTGCTCCGCTGTTTGGGGACCTGAGGTAAGGCAGCGCACTGAGTGACAGGTGCCTCGTGGCAGTCAGGAGGCACACAGAGAGGATCTGGCCAGGATTCAATATTCCCTTCAGAGAATTTCCAGTGGCCAAACTTCCTTTTATAAGACTCCATCTCTTAAAAGTTTCCACGCTTCCCAGTAGCACCACAGGCTGACAACCAAGCCTTCAGCCTGTGACCTTTGGGAGACACGAACCAAACCATCACACGCTCTATTTCCTGTCTTACTATCTTCAAAGACACTTAATCTACAAATTTTTTCCATAGTGACCCATAGAGGTTTGAAACAGTCGAAGTGTCTTTAAAAAAACAACAATTCCCTGGACTGTGTAATGACTCCAAGTTCAGCACAGGCTATGTAGTGAGATCCTGTTCCCAAGAAACCCAAACTAAAGGGCTGGGGAGATGGCTCAGTGGGTAAGAGTACTTGCTGTGCAAGCATGAGGATCTGAGTTTGAATCCCCAGCATCCGTGTGAAAGCCAGGCATGGCTGCATGTGCTTGTAATTCCAGCAGTAGGGGATGGAGACAGGCGATTTCTGGGAGCTCACAGGTCACCCAGCTAGATGAAATGGTGTTTCACATTCAGTGAGAGATTCTGTCTAAAGGAATAAGGTGCAGAATGATAGAGGAAGATGTTTGATGTCTTCCTCTGGCCTCCACAGACATGCCTATGTGCTCACATGTACATCACCGACAGTCAGACAGGCAGACAGACAGACAGACACACAGATACACAGACACACACACTTACACTCACATTCACTCACAAAACCAAATAAAAACATAAAAGCAACCAATTCCTGGGCTGGGGATGTAACTCAGTGGTAGAGTATTTAGTATGTGTGAGGTCCTGTGTTCTGTCCCCAGCACTGTAAAAACCCAAACCAACCAACCTCCAACCAAAACGACTCCACCCCACAGAAAACAAAAACCTGGTTTTCATTTCCTAACGTAGGTGACTGTGGAACACACAGAGCATAAACTCCGAAGGGAAGACAGCCGGGCTGAATAGTGGACTCTCTTCCCTTGTGAAAATAAAGTTGGTAGGCTGCCCTACATCTAACACAGTGATAAACAAAGAAGCAACTATGATGTAATGTTGGAACTGCAAAGAGAGAAGTCATAAGCGTTAGATAGCTTTCAAATATTGAATAAGCTAAGGGAGCCACGGGAGTCTGAGTACTCCTGGGGAGTGTCAGGAGTCTGTCTTTATTGGTATGTCAACTACTCATTGTGAGGGCAACTTACTGACCTGAAAAAACACATTTTAAACCAGTGTGAGCTCCAGCTAATTGACTAATCAGGCTAAGAAAGACCCAGATGACTTTTTAGACTAATTCAGTTCAGAGTCGGTATTGATAGGGCTGATGGTGAATGACGTGGAAAACCAGATTTAATTTATTTACTCTTTTTTTTTCTAGTTTTTGTAATTTTAATTAAAGTGGGTAAAAATCTTGCCTAAGGATTTTTTTTTCTCCCCAGTATGAAAGGTGTTGACACATCATATCATTGAGTTGGGAAGATAAAGACAGGAAAAGGATTGGAATTTGGTGTGAATTAACATATCACAGGGCTCTCAAGCCTGTAAGAGGTGCAGAAACAAACACGTGTTAATGTGACTCCTACTGCAAAGGGAGGCTGTCAAGGCATGTGGGCTTGCATGGTCAAATGCTGTTGATTCCAAAAATGTAATTTCATTTGATGGATTTTATTGTAATTAACACTGGGAGTTGCATCAACTCAGAACTCTTGGTGTTAGTGTCTTGGGAGAAGAGTTATGAAATGCATGTATTTACAAGATAGGATTTATATCCTGCAGAGGGTTTATAATGCTAACAGATCCTGGGAACCTTCTAGAATTACATTTTCATGTTTCCAACTAGAATTTCAACATTACACTCACAAGTGTGGTTACCTGGAACCTTTGAGCTTGTATGGTATTTGCCAGAATTATGGAGCTCTTCAGAGCAGCGACCTAACTTCACTGTTAGAGAAAATCAGCAGATGTGCATCTGGTTATTTAAACCTCTTAGTGATCATCTCTGATATTTATCAATTCTCCAAAGCACAAAGTTTTCATGAACATACTAACTTGCTGTCTATTTTAAGAATTAAACTAAATCTTTGATATTTGTATGGAGGTAAAAGTTAACAAGAAAACTTACTGATAGATTTTTTTTTTTTTCCCTGTAGAGGATAGGGAGAAGTCATTCCATTTGATGTTTCAGAACCAGATGAAGGCTGCCTAGGTACCAAAGCTCAGCCTTTAGGGTGGGACCTACCTGCAGTTTAAGCTTGGCTAACAACTTGGATACTGTCAAAGCAGTGTGCCCTTTCAAACCTCTCCTTGGGAAACTAATTAGCAGAATAATAAAAAGGCAAGATCAACTCTTGTCTTCCTTGTTGGGGATATAAAAAACAGTAGTTCTAATTAGCAATAATTAAAATTTAATTAAGAAGCTCTTTGCAGTCCTTCTCCTCCTCCCACTGCTGGCGCTTGCCAGCCCTTGGTGGAAGAGCTGTTTTTATTCCTGTGGTGCTGAATCACGGCTTAATCAGAAAGCCACAGATCACAGCTTAGCCAGCCCCAGTTAATCACCACTCCTCCCCAAGAAGGCAAATACATAGTCCAGGTTTTAATAACATGAGCAAGTACTTTCCTCAACTTTATAAGCATGAATTATGATTCTTCCTCCCTCTTCATTAGCTGATTTCAGATACCATTGATTTTTTTTTTCTTAACTTTCTATTTCCCCTTGTTGGGACAAGAGGACAAAGAGAGGTGATGAAGAATATAAGTGCTTGAACCCAAGTTTCAACCTCTATGCCTCAGAGTAACACGGAAAATTAACTTAGGACAAAAAACTAAGTCACTAGTGAAATTCTGAACTAAAAAAAAAAAAAAAAAAAAAGGAAGTAGTCTGGAGAGATGGCTCAGAGGTTAAGAGCACTGGAAACTCTTGTAGAGGACCTGGGTTTGTTCCCCGCACTCATATGGCAAATAATGACTATAACTCTAGTTCCAGGGGATTAGCTACCCTCTTCCGGCCTCTGTGGGCACCAGAGATGCACACAGTGCACATACATATATGTGGGCAAACACTCATACATATAAAAAAAATCTTTAAAAAATGAAAGTATTTGAAACCATTAAGAAATAAATCAGGGGTCTGGAGACATGGCTCAGTGGTTAAGAGCACTGGCTGCTCTTGCAGAGGACCCAGGTTTGTCAACACCCATATGGTGGCTAACAACTGTCCATAACTCCAGTTCCAAGGGATTCAACTCCCTCTTTTGGCTACTGTGGGCATTGCATGACACAGGCACACTTACATTCAGGCAATACACTCGTACACATAAATTTTTAAAAAATAAATTAAAAAGAAAAAAGAAATAAAACAAGGAGACCCTGTCTCAAAAATACAAAAAAAGAAAAGAAAAGAGAAATAAAAAGAAATAAAAAAGCATACTGTATTTGAGGGTTAGGAAAACCAATCTGGCATTTGATGTTCTAAGTATGAATTTGAACTGAAGATATTTCAAATTGCAAAAAGAATTGACTGTATGATATATTTTAATGTGTATAGAATGGAACATTTTATGTTCTGTGAATTTTACCTCAAACTATGACTTTGTCCTAGTTTTGGGTATGAGGATTAATCACTTTAGTTTACAGATAGAGAAAACCCAGAAAAGCTCAAACCCTAATATTCAATAGTTCATTATGAGTAAAAGAAAAAGGAAATAATCAAAAACAGAGGGAAATTAGTTTTTTAAAAGCCACTAGACTAAGAAGTATAAGCCCAGTTCTTTAATTATTAAGGGAAGGGCTCTGAATCTGCTCCATTATCTTAATTATGTTTCTGGAGCAAACATTATCTCAATGTGATAAAAGCTGACATAACACTGAAGGTAAAGCCCAGCAGATGTTACGTGGGTAACAGCCAGGAGGCCCACATTCTGGTAATTTCTTCCCCACTAGACATGTTCTCATTAATCTGTGATTAATAGGATTTGAGTATAGTAAATGATGATGATCTATTGTCTGTCTTTGTGGAGCACCATGGAGGGAGTAATTTGTCAGCTCAGCTTTTGTGTGACTATTTAATAGCAAAGAGGGAGAGAGAAAAGACGCTAATCTTCTAATTGGCATCTATAGAGAAGAACTAGAATGCTGCCTGTGCGGAAATAGCCCGCTGTAATTCCTATGCCTGAGGAAGCAAATGTGGGCTATACGTATCTTTTATGCAGCCAAGCCTTGCAGAGTGAAAAAGATGGGGGTGGTGGGAGAGAAAGAACAGCAATAAAACAATCCTGAGAGATCACAAGGTAGCAGCTATTAACCCAGTTATGAGGCCTTTTCAATGGTAATGATTTGCTGAAACAGGGGCAAAGGAAAGAAACTATTTTTGGCTAAAAAATAGTTGTCCAGACAGATCCTTCCCTTCCCCAAAATATAGAATAAAAGCCACCACCACCATTCCTTCCAGCAACACTGAATGCTATGATGTTATGATGATAAAATTGTTAATAAACTGACACATCAGCTATTTTGAGCTAAAAGGACTCGATCAGCTGTCAAGCTCTCTGGCGGGACAGCAGTGCTGTGTGGAGCTTGCCACTTCTTTCTACGTTTAAAACCTTCCAGTCTTCTCCAGTTTATAGTCTCCCCACTCTTGTGTTTGCTGGAAATGAATATGGCCCGGGCTCTCGGGAAAACCAAGAGCATTAGCTCAGCAAAGAATGTAAAGAGCTGCTGATCAGCTGTGGAGAAAGTGGCAAAGAATAAACAGCCACCTGGCCGAAGAGCAACTCTGTTGTGGCGAGGAGCACAGACTCAGTACGCAGCCCCGGGTTCCATCTCCAACGCCCACCGTGTAAGACACGCCTGGTGGTGCACACTTGTAATCCCAGCCCTTGGGTGCTGGAAGCCGGAGGATCAGGAGCTCAAGGTCATCCTCAGGTGCATAGCATGGTGAGGCTGATCTGGGTTACTTGAGACCTTGTCTTTAAACATTGGTTTGCAGGCATCCCTATGCTATGCTGACTTTGAGTGCTTAGGGTAGACACCCAGGGGGTATAATAGGATCGGACTGTAGTTCTATATTTTGTTGTTTTTTTTTTAAGTTCCATTCCACCAACATTCTATAAGGGTTCCCCTTCCCCCATGTGGCTTAAAACAACTCCTCCCCTCCTTCTCCTCCTCCTCTTCCTCTTCCTCCTCTTCCTCTCCCCCCCCTTCTCTTCCCATTCCTCCTCTTCCTCCTTCTTTTTCTTCTTTTCTCTCTCTGTCTCTGTCTCTGTCTCTCTCTCTCTAGCCCAGACTGGCCTCAAGCATACAATCCTCTTATCTGATTTCCTGACTGCTGGGCTTATAAGCATGTGCTGTCATACCTGACCAAGGGAAGTTTTCGTGGGCGTGGTGCTTGGCCCCACAGAGCTGCACAGCTGCCAGACAAACACTGTAGCACACTATACTTAACCCCTAGCCCAAGGGTTCCATCTTCCCTACATGCTTGCCAGAATTTGTTCAACATGGGGAAAGCTTAAAATCATCATTGTAAAAGGAAACAAATAAACCAAACTTAAGAAGTCTATTTAGGCATGCCATCATTAAAACACAGGCAAAATGCATTTAGTCTAACACATATGTGTAAGAGTCTAAAACCAAGTACAGGAATGACACAGCCACAAACCCAGGTACTAGCTGTCCCGGAGCGAGGGAAGGGAATTAGTTTGGGAGTCTTCAACAGTATTTCTAGAGCCTATTAAAACAACAGTAACAGCAACAAACCCTGAAATAAATATAGTTTTTAGGATGCTGTGCTGGGAGGACCCTTTAAGCCCCAGACTTGAGGGCAGCTTGGGCACCATAGCAAGACTGTCTCAAAAGCAAGCAAGCAAACAAACAGAAAAGGTGTATGTATAGGGAACAGGGAAAAATACGTAACACAGTGAGAGATTAGGAAATGCTCAGTGGTATTTGCTAACACAGTGAGAGATTAGGAAATGCTCAGTGGTGTTTGCTATATGCTCGCGTTTTCAGAACATCTGAAAGAGTTAATCACTTTTAAAGGCAAAAATAAATATACAAGGTAAAATAAATTATGTGGTTTTTAGTTTCGCAATATTTACATTATACAAGTGAATAGACAAGGACACACATAGCTGCTATGGTTTGATAGGGGGGTTAAGATGACCACAAAGTGCTGTGTGCAGATACAGTGTAGGCATGGGCTGGCACACACTTTTTGAAGTATGTGACCAGAGTCTTTTAATATCAAGTGAGCTGAAAGCATAACTGATTTATTTATTTACTTTTATTGAGATGTAACATGTAGGCATCTTTGTAGGTATGGGGTGGTAACTTGAGTCATGTACATAGTGTGTAAGGATCTAGTCAGGGTAATGGGTAATCCCAGCTTTTAAATGTTAGCCATTTCTCTATGTTGGGAGCTTACACGATATTATTTGTAATCTTTTCAATATATATCTTTATTGAGTTTTTATGCATGTTATACAGTACACCTTAATCTTATTTAGATCCCGTCCCCTATCTGCACCTCCATAGCTCCCCCTGCCACTGGATTTCATGCATTCTGCCGTTTATGTTAAGGTAAGTGTGTGTATCCAGAGTCTCTGAGTACAAGTTCATTCACTGGAGTCTAGTTAGTCTACCTAGCATCATTCCCTTAGAGAAGATTGACTCTTCCTCACCCAGCTGTGATCAGCTGCCAATAGCTCCTCAGCTAAAGTTGTGGCCTCCTGCCCATTCCCCCAGTTCTCTGCTGGGTTTTTGTCTGGTTGAATTTACATGGGTCTTGTGCATGCTGTCATTATTGCTATAAACTCTTATGAGAAAGTTCCCAGAAGACTGGAAGACTCTTTCCTTAAGGTCATGTGCCACCGCTGGCTCTTACAATCTTTTCACCCCCTCTTCTGTAATGGTCCCTGAGCCCTGGGTGGGTGAGGTTTAAAATAGGAGACCTGTCCAGGTACATGCACTCTGCAGTCTCTTATTCTCTGTACTTTGACCATTGGGGCCCTTCTGTGTTAATTGCCCTCTGTTGTGTAAGGAAACTGCTGATGAGAGTTAGTAGACTCTAACCCCCGGTTCCACTATGGTCCGTGAGCCTTAGGTATAGAAGTAGCGTTGTAGATGTGTCACTAAGGGCTGGGAATCTCACAGACACTTCATTCTCTGTGTGTGACCATTGTAGAACTCTGTAATAGCCTCCATCCATTGCAAAAAGACGCTTCTTTGATGAGTGGTGACTAGATTACTTGTCAGAGTAGTCTGGAGGTCTCAGGCAGGATGATCAGGAAGGGGGCCTAGGGCCAAGTGGGGACAGTGTGAGGAGTAGCAAGGCAAAGTAGATGTAGGCTCTGAAGCAGGAGAACATTACTATTTTGGGTGCAGGAGGATCTGCTTTCAAACTCTCTAGTTTTTTTCTTTATTGTATCGCTTAACTGGGTTTTGTCATGATGTTTCCTTACACGGAGAGAACAAGCTTTGATCATGGTCATCTTCCTCACTTCTTCTTAACAATGTATTTTTTACATTTATTTATCTCTTTTGTGAGTGGGGGTGCACGCACATACCACAGCTCTCATATGGAGGTCAGAGAGGATTACTTACAGGACTTGGTTCTTTCCTTTCACTGTGTGGGTTCCAGGGATTGAACTCAGGTTGTCAGGCTTGGCAGCAAGTGCCTTTACTTGCTGAACCATATCTGCCCACCTCCCTCTTTGTAGCAGACACAAACATCTCTCCCAGTGTCAGGGAAAGTGAAGGATAGTGGCAGTAGTGGACATGCAGTCAAGGTTTTGTTTCGTTTTTATGATTTTATTTTTTTTAAAGACAAAGACAAGTTTCTAAGAGCAACCCCAAAATCACCAGACTTTGTTTTTCTCTCTCACTTTATTATAGTCTGGGTGAACCTGAAGTCCCCTTAGTTTCTTTAGCCTCAATTTCTTTCTTTACAGAAGGAGAGGGAGAGCTGTAATTATTTTTTCAGACAGCATCTCCCTAAGTGGCCCAGACTGGCCTTGAACCTATGATCTTCCTGCCTATACCATCCAAGATTAGAGAATTTTAAAAAGTCCCTTCCAGTACTAAAAATCTAAGTGTATTTTAACTTTTAGACTGTGTCTTCTGAATCCAGCTGGCCTCAAATCTGCTGCATAGCAGAGGATGGCCTCCTGCTGGCTCCTCCTATTTCTCTCTCCCAGACGCTGGGATTACAGGCACATGTCACCATATCCGGTTTATTCAACCCAAGGAGTGACCTCAAGAATATCATGCATGTTAGGTGAGGACTATATCCTCATCCCTAAATCTATTTCGTTTTCACTAGAAATACCTCAGTTTAGATAGTTCTAAAATAGATGAATAAGATTTTCTGAGATTTGTCCCCAAGTCAGTCATAGACTTAATATTTATTCATGATATGTTATTTGCTGTCAGTGAAGATGGATGGAAACCGCTGTTGAACAGTCCAGTCTCAGAGTTGTAAAAGAACTGCAGATCTGAAGAGGATCTGCACTGCTTCTTCAAGGAGCATGTGAGGTGAGAGCAAGGCCAATCACTTTTAGACAGTAGGGTCTGTGGATGAAGGTTCCTTAGACTAGGAACGTCTGACATACGCAGTACGTGTGGTCCTGTATATTAAGTTTCTGAACAGAGCCAGATTCTGTACCAGGGGTAATTATTTTCAGATCAGGCAATGAGTCAAATTTCTTGGGTCCCACAAGCTGGGCTGAAAATATACCCCCTAGTGACTTATCAATCAAGTTATTCTGCTAAAGAAAAGCAAGTTATTCTGCTCTGCTCAATGACGGGCATTGGTAGTTGGTTGTAAGTCTTCGATAGCCCCAACAATCCCAGCCCTTTGGGGATGTAGATTTGTGGTTCAAAGATGAATTCTAGAGGACAGAGAATGCAGGAAGGGTCGTTCCTTCATATTGCTCTCACAGTTAAGGTTTGACACACCAGATGTCAAGGTCGAAGACTTACAAAGACTTCTTTCGTAAGCTATCTGGTCTTGTTTGCTATTGCCTGAAATGGACTTCTTCATTTTTTTCTTTTATTTTAAAAGCTGTTTTCTTTATGAATTTTATTTGTGGTAGTGCTGGGGAATCGAACCCATTAAAAGGCTAATTTTTACTCCTGTATCTTTAGCTTAAGGTGAGCTTACCTTCTTAAGGGGTAGTTTCTTGGCCAAATGATCAACTGACCCAAATCTGTTGACTCTTTCTTTAAAAAAAACTTTTTTTTGAGATAGGGTCTCACTGTGTAGCCCAGGCTGACCTGGAGTTTCCTATGTAGATCAGGCTGGTCTTGAACTCATAGAGGTCTGTCTATCTCTGCCTCCTGAGTGCTGGAATTAAAGGTGCATGCCACCATGCCCAATTTAAAAACTTTTAATTTCTTTTTGTTTATGTGTGTGTGCCAGCTTGTCTTCATAGACACCACATATGTGCAGGTGCCCATGGAGGCCAGAAAAGTGTGTCATAGTCCCCTGGAGCTGGAATTACAGGCAGTTGTAAGCCCCCAGATTTTGGGGCTGGGAACTGAACCCGACTGAATCATCTCTCCAGATCCACCCCCCCCCACCCCAATTAGCTCTTAAGGAAGGAGATAATGGCATGTTTCCACCCAGAGGTAAATTCCATTCTTTTGGCTAGGCAACAACAACTTTCCTTTAATAGGCCTTCAATGAGAATGTAACACAAATAAACTACCTGAGTTTTTTCAATATGTGTGTGTGTGTGATATTCATCAAAGAATATTCTGTTTCCTGGCATTCTAAAACCCTTGGAATCTGTAAAAAATAATAAATGACTGTTGGTATGCTAATAAACTGACTGATGGCTAGCATCCAGAGATAACTTCAGAATAGAGTCTGGCCAGAAAGATCAAGGCAGGCTTCAGGGGTTGGGACCTGTCCGAGAGGAGCAACAATTTTTTTTTTCCTGTGTTTTAAATGTCTCTTTCTTTCAGATGCAGGCCAGAGCCTCAGTAAGCTCTTTCTGATAGTTTGGGCTCCCTTGCTCTCTCTCTAGATCCCCCCCCGCCCCACCACAACCCTGTAGCATGGCTTTTTTCCATTTCTCCTCTGGGCAGCTGTTGAGATTTGTAGCTTACCTGCTTTGGGGTTTTTCTTTTAAACTCTAATCAAATTATCCTCAAGCTTCCATTGAGTCCATTCTTGAATTATTTTATTGATGAGCTAAGAACCTCAAGAGGGGTGCCCTGATTCCCTAGTATCATCTGGTGACCACAAAGAGAAAAGGGACTCCTCACAGTTCCAGTAACAGCGCCATGCTATAGGAGACACCAAGAACTCCAGCTCCCTGATAGCTCTGAGAACCCTGCCCTGCCTTCCAGGGGTAACTTCATTATCTAAGCACAATTAAGCGAATCATGGCCATCAGTGATCAACTTAACCTTCAGTCCTCCGAGTGACTCTGAGGTGGGCAGACCCAGCCAAACCTCATGGGAACCCCAGCTGAATCTCATGGCTGCTGGGCTTCTAGGGACTGTGTCAGGTGGTGGGAAGGAATGGTACAGTATCTCGCTAAGGGAACAGTTAATCTGTCTATCTCTTTAGCATGGCTTAAGGGGAACCCAAATCCTAAGGATGGCCCCTTAGAGAAGTGATTGATCTGGCCCAACTGGAATGTTTGGTCTCTACTCAGGCCAGGAATTCTCTTCTCTTGACCAGTTTTCCTTAATGAGCCTTTACTGCCACTCCAGCAGCAAGCCCAGAGGGAATGTGGAAGCACCATGCCACCTTCCTCTATGGCTTCTCCAGCCTATCGCCTCATGTGTGCTTCTTTTGTATTATTCTTCACAGTTAACTAGTGAACATAAACAAATGTCTCCTGAATTCTAGTTCTAGCAAACTAACTGGACCTAAGGAAGGGACTGTGGGAACCCCAGTTGGTAGCTGGTTCGTCAGAAGCACAGGAATACAGCTCCGGGCCTGAGATTTGCATCTGAGGTGACGGTGGGGACATTAGGCAGTGCCTGTGTTAAGCTGGATGATACCTGCTGATGTCTAATACTTCAGCATTGCTTGCTTGGTGGGTAGGATAATCCCCCAAAATATCTGCCATTACAAGTGCATCGTAACAGTATAGTGGGACAAATTTGAACATTTTTTTCCCTATATCCTCACATCCTATATCCTCAGATTTTTATGTCTTTCCATTATTATCCTACATCTTTGATGCATATTCCCATATGTACTCTCCAGCTTTCTGATGTATACATTAGAAGAATCATGTAGTTCTTTTACATGTGTAGTACATTTCAACAAGTTGTTACAGTAGCAAGAAAGGCCCCTTAAGGACCTTGGTGGAAACCTAACATTCCAGTTTTGCAGTCAGTCACCTGGCCAAAGGACAACCCCCAGGAAGGTGGGCTCACCTTAAGTCATGCTAAAGAGATAGGCTGAGTACCTAGTGTGTTAACAACATGGTGAACTTTTCTTGCAGAATCCCTGCCCACCAGCAGACATATAGCTCCCGAGAAGTGTACACTTCTGAGAAACCTAACATCTCCTTTTCTTCTTTCTCCTCTTTTCTAAGCATGGTTTTCCCAACACTCTAGGCTTCCGCAACATTTTGGGTTTCTTTACTCTTTCTTTACAGTTCCCCTCCCCACCACGTGACTGCTGGTTCTGCCAGCTTACCACAGGTCTGACCTCCACGTTGCCTTTAAACAAGCCTGGCTTTCTCCCTTCTCTCCCCTGCCCTCCTCAGGGCAGCTGCTGAGAGGCACAGCTCACCTGCCCTGGGGGTTTTTCTCTAAACTGTAATAAAATTGCCCTCAAGCTTCCGTTTGAGTTCATTCTTAAATGGATATGGTTTTCCTGTATGGAAGTTATACTTTGTACATTGTCCTTTGGATCTGCTGGAGGGTGTCACAGGTCCAGAAACAAAGATGTCAGGTAGGCTCTGGGGAAACTAGAGGTGTCTTGCAAGGCAACTGCACAAGGGAGACCATCACTGAGCCTTCAGACAAAGCAGGGCTGACTCTTCAGAGGAGAGGTACCCCAGACAAAGAACCCCAGCGGGTGCTAAGTCAGCACTCCCAGTTTCTACAGGGCCTTCTTGAATGTCCCCATGTAAATTACTCAGATTGGAAAGATTAACAGTTATTTGATTACTATTGGAAATATGGGAAATTTTACTCTTAGTCACCATGAGTATAAATCAGAGCTTTTCTGAAGCACAGTATGGCAATATTTATAATAAATTTAAATTGGGGTATCTCATGATTAAGTAATACTTTCAGAAATGTAGCCTGCATTTTATACTTGATTTTTGATAAAGGCTAAGATCTCAATTTTCATTATAATTTGCAGTGCATGATTTAAAATGTAAATAGTCTAAATGCCCATCAATGGAGGCTTAGATTAAAAAAAGAAGTATGTGTCTAAACTTAGCAAACAAAACTGGCAGAGAGGACTTCATCTGTAGCTCAATCATGAGCCATTGGCTTGTGTACTTGATGTATAGTGTGCAATTCCCAGCACCACAAAACAAGAGTAAATCAGGCAGCTTAAAAAATTGTTGTTTATGGAACTGCACATGGCTTTGTGGTGTGGTGAAGAACACTGACTGCTCTTGCAGAGGAGCTGAGTTCAGTCCCAGCACCTTCATGGCAACTAGTAGCTATCCATAAGTTATGTCCCAGGGATCCACAGCCCTCTTCTGGCCTCCTCAGGTATTGCACACACATGGTACACTTACATCCCTGCAAACAAAACATTCATACACATCAAATAAAAATAAATTTAAAGCTGGAGAAATGGCTCAGTGGTTAAGAGCACTGGTTTCCTCTCACAGAGGACCCAGGTTCATTTCCCAGCACCCTCATGGTGACTAACTACCATCCATTACTCCAGTTGGGGGGAATCTGACACCCTCTTCTGACCTCTGTGGACAATGTATGACATGGGTGTACTTACATACATGCAGGCAATACACTCATACACACACAAAAAAAATAAAAATTAAAAATTTTAAAATTTAAATACTATTTACACAGCTCTGAGAATGTGTGTGCATATGCAGGTGTTTTGAAAGATTCTAAAAAGAGAATGTGAATGGAAATTCCTGTAAAAACAGTGTGTCTTCAAACTGAACTTCCTTCTGCAAGACTGATCAACTGATTAAAACTCACTCTAGTGATTGTGTTTGGAATGTTGCAGGTCCAGAGCCTTATTATCATTTATCTGAGGTTATCTTTAACCTCTAAATAGCCATTCTGTACCCATCAATGTTTTTGACTTAGCATCCTGTGACTAACAGATTAAAAGTCTTTTGGAAAGTATTGATTAAAAGACCGCCTGCTCCCATCAACCAAAAGGCTAAGAATGTCCTCAGATAGAATCTGAGGCCTAAGCAGGATTCTTCCCAATTTTCGATGGCCCACCTACTATTGTAGGCATACCCACCTATGTATTTGAAGAGTATGTTGTTTACGACTTTCTTTGTTCTGTTACTATAAAAGTTCATGTAATTGGTACTTTATTGGAACATGGTATTTGAGGAAACCTCAATCTGTGTTCCCAGGTCATTCATATTTGGCTCCAGAATAAACCATTTCTTTATTCCTTTGAGGTGAGAGCTTTTGTCAATAGCAGTTTACTCTGGGTGCTGGGCTTTCTAGTATTATTATATTTTGTTCCTTATGCTTTTCTGTAATACCAGAATAGAAAAGGCATATGTCACTTTTAGAATCAGAAAAAAAGTTTAACTCTGGACATGACTAATAAAATCTCAAGGATGAGATTGTAGCTCGGTGGTAGAATCCTTGTCTGGCATGTGCAGGGTCCTGGGTTTGTGCCCAGCACTGTAAAAGAAGAAAAGATAGCAGCTTCTTCACAGTATGTACTACCTAAAGTACCAATCTAATACTTACAGATGCAGGACAGCAATCAGTGCCATCTTTTAGCCTCATAGGCAGCACATAAGCACATTGTTTGAGGTCCACTTCTTGTATTACTGTGATTTTATGTCCAAATGACAGAGGGCATCTTGCCGTGTAGTAACCTGAAAGTTTTATTGCCATGAAATGACATGATATAGGGGCTAGCCATTTAGCCCATGGGTAGAGTGCTTGCCTAGCATATGTGAGGTAGATTCCACTAAGCATTGCAAAAACCAACAGCAATAAACAGGATATAATACAACAGAGTCTTGTCTATGTCTGACTGGCTGGCACATCTTACAGAAGTTACTTGGTCCCTCTGAATACCAATCCTCACTTGTAAAAATAATCCTCATTGACTTGTAAAGATAAGGAAGTTCTCTTTCTTCCTTCATTCCTGGCAGTGCTGAAGGGCTCAGCTTCCCCAGGATGGCATGTCAACATTCCACTGTCACTCAGGACTCAGAATAAGAACTGATATCCTTGCCTCTTCTCCAGTTGATTTATCTCAGGTTGGCTCAGTACTGTAATTTGCTGTTTAATACTATACTTTGTGTTTTCATTTGTAAGAACAATAGATCTCCAAGTAGCTGAACTGATCTGAACATAACTGGCAGTACGGTCCTTCCTCCCAATGTCCTCTGTACAGTAATTGAGGGGCGTTGATGCCTGCCATTATGGTGGCCCATTTGCAGAGAATAGCAAATATCTTCATGGGAGATAGTTTGAGATTACTAATTTGACATGAAAATAAGTAAAACTGTGAAGAACTGTAACCTTGTTTCAGAATTTACTTTTATTAAGCTGGTGTGCACCTATTTAACCCAAGCACTAGGGAAGCTGAAGCAGGAGGTTTATGAGTTCCAGACCGCCCTGAGTTACACAGTGAGACTCTGTCCCCAAAACATTTGAAATAAAACAAAATAAAGCATGTATGATGGCTCATGCCTGTGATCTCAGCACTTAGGAGTCTGAGGCAGGTGGATTGTTCGAAGTTGGAAGATAGCCTGGGCTACCTACTGAATTCAAGGCCAGCCTGCACTGTGTGATACCCTGTCTTAAAAAATTCCAAACCAAACAATAAGCACCCCAAACCCATAAACAAACCAAATAAAAAACAAAATATTTGGTGAAATTCTTGCTATCGGTGAAGGGTGTATTCAGCAGCAGCGTTTCTCTCTTTGCATGCAGAATGCAGGGCTCAGGCCCCATCAGCTAGTTGCTTGTCTGGTCCTAACTCTGTATTCTAAATCAAGAATTATAATTTGAACTAAGGCCTCCCATTACAGGCTGATTTTTCTATTGTAGGGCTGAGGAAGGTCGGATCATCTTTAAAATCCTGTCAAGCAGAGAACTTTGGAAGAAAATGAAATTGGAAGAGTAATCCTTAAAATTTAGGATCAAAATCAAAGTTTAAACTCTGGCATCCTTTCTACTGAAAAATTATTGGGGGACATTTTGATAGTCTGAATGAAATGTAGCTCAGAAGCAATCACTTCGTGTTGACGGGTAAAGGAAAGAAAGTGTAATTCAATCTAGGAGGAAGATTTTGATCCCAAATGAAACCATTTTCTCTTCCTGCTAGTCAGGCAGAAATCTAATTACTCTTGTCTGATTTGCTCTGGAGAAGCAAGAGCTGAGTGCTATGGATTATGGGCAGTTGTATTGATTTTAATCTTAGAAATCAACAAGTGAAGATTTTACACTTTGCACATAGTTACTTAACTGGTGCTAAGAATAAAACCCAATCAATAACAGTCATTTTTGCTTTACTGTGACTTGTTCTAATTTCAGTTACAAGGTCGGCTATTTCATAGTCCTCTTGTTTATGTGGATACTTTAAAGATAATCTCTCTCCGGATGGGGTTTAACATGGAACTATTTTTATTTTTGTATAATGTTGTGGAAACAAAACCAAAACCAAGGAAATTTAATGCACTGATTGGTAGGATTGGGAGCAGAAAAAAGAGATGAACTGATTGGGATTAACACCCCCAAGCCCTGTTTAGGCCTAGAGGGTGAATGTCAGTGTTAGAACAATTGCCCAGCATGCTAGAGGCCTTGGGATCTCAGAAAGAGAGACAGGGAAGGAAGGAAAGAAGGAAGGAAGGGAGGAAATCAGATCAAGTTGACTGGATCGTCAGGGCGTGGGAATGTGTGACAGATGGGAGCTGAATGCGCCCCGGCCCGGTGCTTCCTTTGTACCGTGTCCTTAGGGACCTAGGCTGCAGGTGCAGACTTGCTGTCTAGGAACTAAGTGACCTGCTTACAATCCCAGTGTTTGGAAGGCTGAGGCAGAAGGATAGCTGCAAGTCTGAGGCTGCCCTGGATGGCACAGGCAGTTCCAGGTCAGGCAACAGGGCGAGTGAGATCCTGTGGGAAAATGGGGCTGGGGAGAAGATTCACCTGGTAAAGGTGCTCGCCACTGAACCAGACGACCTGAGTTTGATCCCCAGAATTCCCACAGATTGTCCAGTCACACACACACACACACACACACACACACACACACACACACACACACTCCCTGTCCCCTACAAATAAAAGTAATAATTTTTTTTTTTTTCTAAAGAAAACCCAAAAAAGGGCTGAGGACGCATCTTCAGTCCCTCACCCCGTGCTCCTTTATATCCCTGAAAGAAGCCTATTAAGGAAATGGAATGACTCGTTATTTCACAGGCAAGGGAACGGGACTTCTGAGAAGCAGGCAGCGCGGCTCAGTAATAGATTGAACAGAAGAGAAATATTTTGAAGATCAGATGAAGTAATGCTTAAGAAATTACCTTGAAGATTGTCGAATGCGCTATGAATTACTCCAGTCCTCATCGAGGAACTGAAGACCCGTTCCTTCCAAGTGCTCTTCCCAGACAGGCTTCCACTTACCCCGCATTAACGCAGCCACTGCTTCCCTCTCCAGAAGGGAGCGATTAGCGTTTGCAGGTGCTTCACTGGTCTTACTGCTACAACCCGCAGAAACAGTTATTTTGCCAAGTTGATGGCAAGCCCGAGAGGAAAACAAAAGAAACTTCACCTTCCCCTCTACTCTGCTAGGATTGAAGAAAATCCTACTGTACTAATAAGATAGTGAGTCCTATTGCGCATGTGGGAACTACCGCGGATGACAGCCTCGCATGCTAATCAGTCCCTTGGGAAGGGTCACTCTGGCCCTAAGACTTCGCTGCTCCATGTCTTCATTCACACAAGCAGGGCACACACTGGACGAACTAGCTGTCAACTTCACGAGCAGTCATCTGTGAAGAGTGGCAACCCTCCAATTGTCCAGATAGTTGGTATGTCCTGAGAGATAAGACTTGGCAGGGTCTTGCTATGTACCCTACGTTGTCCCTAGGAATTTTGGTCCTCCTACCTCAGCCTTCTGCATGCTGAGGTCACAGGAATATACTACATAACTGACAACTATGACACTTTCAGGTGATTTTTTTCTTTCTTTCTTTCATAAATGCCCCTCACACCAAACCAGCAATTTGAATTCAATGTTCTGTCTTGTTTTCTGTACTAGACCATATGCATATATAATTTTATGCATTTGAGACCACAGTATAGATAGAATTTTATAATCTGATTCTGTTTATTTAGTTAGATTTTTGGTGCTGGGAATCAAATTCAGGGCTGTGTGTATATACTAGGCCAGCACTTTACCACTGAGCTGCATTCCTAGCCCTGGTGTTAATTCTTCATTGAATGTGTTACAGACTTTGCCACCAGAGACATCAGTACTGGGCTTTAGTGTTTCCTCATATTTGAGAAGTTTTGGGTCAGGATTTCTTAGAGATAATCTTCTGATTTACTTGATGATGTTCACAAATCTCTTACTCTTTATTCAGGTTCTTCATTTATTATTTCTGTCTCTCAGACTCAATAATGCACCTGTAATCCCAGTACTCCATGGAGATGGAAAGAGGATCAGGAGTTCAAGGTCAGCCTTGGTTATAGAATCAGTTGGAGGCTAGCCTGTACTGCATCAAAATAGATAGATGGATAGATAGATAGGTAGATATATAGGTAGATAGATAAAGCCAGGTGTGGGGCATATGCCTGTAAACTCAATACTTGGGAGGCAGTGGCAGGAGGATCAGAAGTTCAAGGTCACCTTCAGCTACATAGGGAGTTTAAGGTCAGCTTGGGCCCCAAACTGAAAACCAAAACAAATCTACCTTTCAATTTGCCAATTCTTCTCAGGTCTTTGCTGAACATCTGTCTTGTCTTAGTCACATGTGTGGCTTTTCAATTCCCCTGTAGATCCTCTGTGAACATAAGTGCTTAAAAAAAAAACATTCATTTGGGCAGGAGAGGTGGCTCAGGAGTTAAGAACACTGGCTGCTCTTGCAGAAAACCTAGGTTCGATTCCCAGCACCCACATGGTAATTAACAACTGTCCATAACTCCAGTTCCAGGGGAATCCAGCACTCTCTTCTGACCTCCATGGGCACTGCATGACACCCGTGCTCTTATATGCATGCAGGCAATACCCTCACACACATCAAATAAAAATAGAAATAAAAACCATTTATTTACATGTTTATGGGAGGGCATGCATGTAGAGGCCAGGGGACAGGTTATAAGAATCAGTTCTCTCCTTCTACCATGTGGGTTCCAAGGACTGAACTCAGGTTGCCAGACTTGGCAGCAAGCACTTTTACTGGATGAACCAACTCAGTGGCCCCCCACAGGTGCTTTTGTAAGGTCTAATTTCCTAAAGAATCACCTTCAGTTTTTCCTCTTGGGCCTTATGTGGTCTTTTGTACCCTTAATCTTTTACCTGAGCTTTTGGAGGGTTGCTAGTTTGCCCTGCAGTCTTTTGTTTTTGTTTTTAAATGCTTTATTATTTTTATTTTATGTGTTTTGGTGTATTGCCTGCATGTGTATAAGTGCCCCTGTGTGGTGCAATGCCCAAGGGGGTCAGAAGAGGGCATCAGATTCCTCTGGAACTGGAGTTATGAACAGTTGTTAGCTACCCTGAGTGTGCTGGGAATTGAGTGGTAGTCCTCTGCAAGAGCAGCCAGTGCTTTTAACCAGTGAACCAGCTCTCCAGCCCCTTGCTTGTTTTTTGAGACGGATGAGTCTGGCTGTGTTACCTAGGATGGTTTTAAGCTCCTGGGTTCAAGGACTCTCCAGTGTCAGCCTCTAGAGTAGCTGGGACTACGAGCACACCTCCCCCTTGAATAATGTGTTGCTGTTTTGGCCTGGGTTCTGAGTTAGATGAAACCAAGGAAGGCCTTAAATGTGTCCCTCCAGGGAGCCCAGAGTGTTGGGCTAGACAGGCATAATAATTTGCAAATAAAATCAGCTCTCGTCCTCAGGTCTACACTAGGAACTCTGTCTGTCGCCACTTGAATCCTGACATTACCCAGAGCAAGGCCAGTAAAGATTTCCCCACCAGTCTCTAATTGCCTTTTAACTGGCTGAGTATTCATTCAAATGCAGTAAATTTTTGTCTGTTTTCTAGAGTTTTCACAAAGTTGGTTTTAGGTCTGTTTTTCCTTCCATATTTCTGTCGGGTGAGATGGGGCAGGAGAGCTGGAGCCACCTTCTCCACTGTCGCCATCCAGCAGGACAGAAGGAGCCACACACTGGCTCAGTCTTCACAAACAGGAACCTTTATTTCTCTTTTGCACCGCCTTATATATTGTCCAGCTACCAATCATCGTTTGTTACTATCCTGAAGCACCCGTCATCCCTTGCCCACTGGACAAATGGTCTCACGAAAGCCTCATGCGATCATCATGCGATCATCACGTGCTTAGTTAGACTCATCAAGTCCTGCCTCTTGGACAGCTGCCAGCTGCCATGTTAGGGCTGCGGCTCCCAACAAATTCCCCCTTTTTGTTTAAGCTGAAATGGGACACATGTCTGTCTTAGGTCATCCAGGGCCGAACCTTATCCTTACCTGTCTTTGGTACAATCAGTACTTAACACCTGACTGCCCTGTCTTAGGTTGGTATAAGGTCGCCCGTCACCGTCTGGTATAAGAACTTACCCGTCACTGACTACCGGTCCAGCATATTCAGCCACACCTGTGGAGAAGAGCCTATCTGCAAAGCCAGCATGGCTTGCTTTATGGCGATAGTGTCTCTGTGGCGTTGCCATCTAAGACGGCAAAGGCACCAGCCAGAGGCACAGCGAGGATGAAAGGCATAACAGACCACCTAAGGCCAAGAACCTAAACCAAAATCTACCCCATTGTATGAAAGAACTGAGAAATGTCACAAAATCTTCTACTGAGGCAATTGACACCCTAGTATCATTAACTGCAATAATATACTGTCGCAACACAGAAGTAAGGTTATCAAGTTGTGCAATCCGAGTACCAGTAATATATGCACCTAAGCTTTCTGACAAATTTGTAGCAAAACTAAGATTTACAAATTCTATGGAAGTAACACACATGCTGTGCATGCGATAGACACATCCAACAGACATTATTTGTGATATTATGTCCAATTGTTCTTGAATCAAGTCCACCCGTTGATTTATGACCAAGATGCCCGCTCATAGATGTTGACTGATTTGAGTCTGGCTCTCCAAAGCAATGGCAGTGTTCTCCGAAGTTGATTCACTATCTGTGCTGTAGGGATAGCTGCAGCTGAGGCGAGAACAATAGCGGCTACAACAGGAGCAGTAATTCCAAAATCCCTCTTATATCGCCATAACACAGATAATTCTCCTTCCTCTGTACTCACTGGTATAGCAAATAAGTTGGTATCTCATCATCACTGCGGTAGAATAGATGGACCCATTCCAGCATTCTGTTAGAACACATGTCCCCTCCATACAATTTAATACCTCAGACTCAAGTGAGCTATTAGTTACCAGGAAAGGACCAATTCAATGGATGAAACTTTCCCAGAGCTTGCTTAGCTAATACAACACAGGGGGAGGAAATATTATCAGTGTAAATTTGAAAAAAGAGTGCTCCCGTGAGGTTAAAACTGCCACGAGAAAAGTTAGCTTCTTCTCTTTCCAATTGCATTGTGGGCAATCCAAGCGTTGCATTTGTAGTAAACGGGAGGAAATAATCTGGAGGACACCGTAATCGGCATCGGACTTGGCCGGGCTCTTACAATGCTCCCTAGTTGGCGAGGCTCACCAGCCGCTGTTTCAATTCTTAGAATTAGGCTCAATATCGCCATCGCCCAGTGAATCGCCATCTTTCTCTCCAGGTGCAGGCTTTACCAGTTGTTCAGGAACCCAGATGGGAACGTGGGCATCCTGTGGAAAAACACAAACAGAGCCTCGAGTCCACACTAAGGCTGGATCCGGGCCTTTCCATTGTCCTGATAAAACATCTTTCTAAATCACAAGGGGATGTCCCTTGGAACGCCTTTAGTCATAGTGCCGCTCCATGGCGGAATGGCCCTCAGTGTCCAAATTTTAAAAATTTAAGGTAAAAAGGGAGATGGCTAGTTTGTCTCGCAGGGCACAGAAGGTGGCCCCGATTCCCCCTTTTTGTTTAAGGAGCATGTTTTTTAGGGTGTGGTGCGCACGTTCAATGCTTCCTTGGCCTGTAGGATTGTAAGGGATGCCTGTAACATGGGTAATGCCAAAGGCATTGCAGAATTGCGCAAAGGCTACAGAGCTGTATCCAGGGCCATTATCCATTTTCAAAATTTTAGGCATGCTCAATACAGTGAAGGTATGTAAACAATGTGAAATAACATCCTTGGCTTTCTCGCCTGAATGCACCAAAGCCACAAGGAAGTTAGAGCAGGAATCTATAGTAGCATGAATGAATTGTAGTTTCCCAAACTCAGGATAATGAGTTACATCCATCTGCCAAATGTGATTGGGTTTAAGGCCCTTAGGATCGACTCCGATGGATGGAGCTGGGAGAAGGGGGAGACATTGGGGACAAGTTTTTACTATCTGCCGAACCTCATCTTTTGTAATAGGGAATTTAACCTTAAGAGTGCTGGCATTCACATGAAATTTAGAATGAAAATCAGTTGCTTCTGTATACGCATTAAAAACATGTGGATCATGTGTGGCGAGGTCCGCATGATGATTACACAAATGAGAAGCACATTATGAATAGAGGACCGCGTAGCAATGTTGGGACCAATTTCCAAATTTCGAGTTACCTGTACCACATAATTACTATCTGATATTATATTAATGGGTTGGGAATATGTCTTGAAAACTTCTATAACCACTAGTAACTCTACTTGTTGAGGAGAATTAGTAGGGTAAAGAAAAGTCTGGACAACCTGATTACTTATCATCGCCCCTGTGCCAGATTTGGATCCATCAGTATATACCACTAAAGCTTTTGGAATAGGATTATCATGAGTACATTGGGGGAAAATTACTGGATGACTACTAAAAGATTGTAGTAGTGGGTGTGCCGGTAAGTGGTTGTCAAAGGGTGCATCGGCACAGGCAGCTAGAATAGCCCAATCGTCTCTATGGTTAGCCAAATATTCTATTTATGTAGCTATACAAGGTAAAATAATTTTTAGCAGGTTAGCGTTGAAAAACTGATCGAGCTGTTTTTAGTCCCTTGAGAGCTAAAAGTGCCACTGCATCTGGATAACTAGGGAAGACCCTATTAGGGGAACGTGGTAAGTGCACCCATAAGAGAGGGGAGTCTTGCCAGAAAAGCCCTGTAGGCAGGCGATCTGAAGTCAAAATAATGTAGAGTAATGTCTTCGACAAATCTATGCGTGACACATGAGCCTCCTCTAAGGCCTGTTCTACAAGCCATATAGCATGTCGAGCCTCTGGAATAAGTTGTCTAGGTGTGTCAGTATTTTTAGATCACAAAGCTCTACTGACCATAGAGACCACCTTTCATTCCCGAGAAGTAAACTGAAAAGATTTCTAGGATATTGATTTTCAGTGCTGAAAAGGGATATGATCTTTCACTTTCCTGCTCTAAACTGGAGTGTTTCTCAGACTTGAGACAGTGTTGTGGCATTCCTTCCCTCAACCCAGGGATGCTCCTTCCTTCCTAAGGAAAAATTATTCTGAAAACTTAATTTCTACCTAAGACACATTTGCTAGCCAACTACAGAAGCCATGCAAAATTAAACATAAAAGACAACACAAACTGCCACATTTGTTCTAATAAAATTATCTAGAAACTAAACATATGATGCAGAGAAAAACTACTCATTAAGAACACCTGCTTGTGGAAAGTGACAAGTCAGTATTATTCCAGTGTTTAGCTTTGGAAACATGAAATGCTATAGCTAAATAAAATCAAGACATTCACATTTGAGGTTGGTTGTTACACGTTACACTTTAAAGACCTTGAAAAGACTAACTCTCCAGGCCACTTTGCAGACAAGTTTAAAACTGTAACTGTAGAGACAGTACAAAAATCCCATTAACTTAAACATTAATGATTTAGTAAGCAGTTGTATTCTGGTCATGAGGCAGACCTTGTTAAGGACAAAAACTTATTTGTACATGCTTAATAAAATTTCCTCCAATGTCCTTTTCCTTAAAAAAAATTTGCCAAATGACTTTTTGCTCTTCTTTCTGATCTCAGATTCAATTATCTTAGTATTTCCTTCATGTGTATTAAATTTTATTCTGATGCTGAACACAACTATGTTAATCTATTAAGTATTAGTACACAGTGCAGTGGAATTCCAGTTACCTACACACAACACAGACAATACACAGATGGCTAGCCTTACCAGTCCTTCAGGCAGAACTCTTCCATTGCATCTCTCTCTGGGAAGACCTGCAGTTAACTGTTAACAGTATCCCTTTTACTTACCAATCTTTCTTTTCTTTCTTCTTCTTTTCTTTTTCTTTCTTTCTTTTTTTTTTTTTAAACCATATGGGTCCCCGTACGGGCCACTACCTGTCACCGTCCAGCGGGACAGAAGGAGCCGCACACTGGCTCAGTCTTCAAAAACAGGAAACTTTATTTCTTTTTTGCACCGCCTTATATATTGTCCAGCTACCAATCATCGTTTGTTGCTATCCCGAAGCACCCCTCATCCCTTGCCCATTGGACAAACGTTCTCACGCAAGCCTCATGCGATCATCACCGATCATCACCAGCTTAGTTAGACTCATCGAGTCCTGCCTCTTGGACAGCTGCCAGCCGCCATCTTAGGGCTGCGGCTCCCAACACTCCACCACGTTTCTGATACAAATGCCAGGATCCCTTAGCAGGATTAACTTTTATTTGTTTATTTATTTATTTACTTATTTTTATTTTTTTGAGACAGGGTCTTAGTATGCAGCCCAAGCTGGTCTAGAACTCACAATGTAGAACCAGCTGGCCTAGAACTCATAGAGATCTGCCTGCCTCTCTGCATCTGGTATGCTGGGATTAAAGGCAAGGCACGAGCCACCATATATGTTATTATTGTCAAATATTTGTTTTAACTCCTGGTGCTTGATTTTCCTTGACAAATATTCACTATATTTTAGGAATCTCAAGGTCTCAAGTTTTCTTTTCAAAAATATAATATTCTAAATTCTTCGAGAATTTCATACATGCATGCAATGTATTTTAATCTATTCACCCCTAACTCCTCCCAGATCTGCCCCCACGCTCTCCATCTTTGTTTGCACTGGCTAGAGGAGCAGAGATCAAAGTGCAGAACTGGCTCAGTCACTGCCTAGTCTGTGCTTTATCTCATTAAGTGCTGATCACTAGGAAGGCAAACAGTTTGTCATGAAATTTGCTTTGCAAAGAATATAATAAGCAAATCTGAAAAGAGGCTGGACAGAAGGTGTGCTTAATCTGTTGTAATGTTGGTTAACCCCAGTTTCAGATCAAGAGTGATGATACTTGGAAAAAATTGGGAGTCTGCCTGCAGGCAACATTTACCCCTGATGTAGAGATTGCCACAGAAACCTAACCATTGGAAGTTTTCAACATACAAGTGAGGATTTATTAAAGGAATTAATATCTTTGAAGGTTCACAAAGCAATCCTGTTTCCGTACAAGATGGATGAAAGGCAGAGATTTCTAAACATTTACTAGAAAACATCAATAGCCAATCCTGCTGATTTAATTTTTTCAATCCCTCAGGCATCAAAAGAAGTTGTGACTTGTCCACATTTGCCTCGGAAGCCAAACAATATTGTAAATTAAAAATGACTGGAGCTTAGCTGGCTGCATTTCATTTTTAATTAGTGGAAGTTTCACAGTCCTCTCGAACATGTCTTCCGCAGAAGCTGAAGCCCTTCCTCCATGTGTTTGTTGAGGGGAGGATGCAGAGGGTCGTTGGTGACATTCACTTACTTGCCAAGGAAAAAGCTTTTAGATTTAGCTGTCTATCACAAACACTAAAAGAAATGGCATTTAGTCATGTCCATTTCTCTTCCAACTCGAAGAGTAATTCTTAAATAAGCAGACATTTCTTGTTTGTTGCAACCAACTGGGAACTCACAAAACATGTACTTGTCAAAAGACTGATCCTAAAAATCAAAATAGAGCCCAGCAGCATGAAACACTCAACTCACTGAGCTGTTAGAAAAGCATCTGATTTGGCTTTGTGTGGTGAATCCAGGCAAGACAACACCAGTGTTGCCCCAGACTTTGACATCAAGGTTTCCCTCTGAAAATAAGGTCATGTAAGGCATGAAGCTAAACTAATCATTCATTCATCCAACATGCAAGCCAGGTATGTAGGTTCGAGCTTGTAAACTCAGCTACTTGGGAGGCCAAAGCAGGTGGATCACTTGAGCCCAGGAATTCAATACCAGTTTGGATAACATAATAAGACCCTCATCTGAAAAGGCAAACAAAACAAACAAAAATCTAACAAGCAAAAATATGTTTTACTGGCTACATTTTTAAAAAGGTTTTACTATCGTTTCTTAAAGGTTTTATTTATTTATTTTTATGTGTGTGAGTGTTTGCCTGAATGTATGTAAGTGCACCACATGTGTGCAATGCCCATGGGAGCCAGAAGAGAGTACTGAATCCCTTGAAATTAGTTAAGGATGGTTGTTAACTGCCATGTAGGTGCTGGGAACCAAATTTGGGTCCTCTGGAAGAGCAATAATTGCTCTTAACCACTGAGCCATCTCTCCAGTCCCCATAATAATTATTATTATTATTGATTAATTAATAATCATTAATTATTAGTATTAGTATTATTATTATGTGTATATGTATGTCCAAGTGTATATTTGTACACATCAGTGCAGTGTCTGCAGAGGCCAGAAGAAGAAGTCAGATCCTCTGGAGTTGGCAGTTGTGAGTGGCCTGGTGTGTAGGTTCTGGGAATTGAACTTGAGTCTTCTTGAAGAGCAGTAAGTACTCTTAACCACTGAGCTATCTCTCCAGCCCATATATCTGTGTGTGAGTATATGTAATATAAATGTAATCATAATGTATATAATTACAGCATATATTATATATTAATGTAGTATCTTCTACAAACTTTAAAAAATATTTTATTTTTATTTTATATGTTTGAGGGCTTTGCCCACATGTATGCAAGTATACCATATGTGTGCAGTGCCTGTGGAGGACAGAAGAGGGCATCAGATGCCCTGGAACTGGAGTTATGGATGGTTGTTAGTCACCATGTGGGTGCTGGAAACTGAACCTGGATCCTCTGCAAGAGCAGCCAGATCTCTCAAACTCTAAGTCATTTCTCTAGCCCTGGCTACAAACTTTTGTTTTTCCTGTCTTAGCTCCTGATTGCTGGGATTCCAGGCATGCACTACCATACCTGGCACTGGCTACTCTTTTTCTGTATAGTAGAATTTCAAGTCCTTTGTATTAAATTTATAAAGTCAAGTCCCTGATGTCAAGAAACTTACCTTCATTTGTAGAAATGTTTATTTCTGAACAAGACTCTATATAAGTAGGTGGTTCTGGGAGCATCTGAACTCTGTTTAAGGTAAGAAGATTTTCTAAATGAAGATTTTTCTAAAATCATCGTAGTATCTCTGTATCTGTAACATTATCAATTATATCTGCTCTTATCCGAATAGTATGTTCATAGAAGCCTGCCATAAAGAGGGACCAAGAGTAGGAACTTGTGAATGTGTCCTTAGCATGGCCTTGTGTACAGGGAGCATCTTGCAGATCCTTGGTAAGTCTATCCTCTGCAGTGGAGAAGTATGTGGCAGATTGGTTTGACCTGTAAGATGATAAACCGACCCCTGCTGTGCTTCCTTTGGGGTGATGCGATCTCCAGCTGGGATGAGGTTCCTGCTGGGATTATCCCACAGAGAAGTGCTCCCTACCACCCCAAGGACTCTAGTCCTTTTGAGCTTATAGTTCTTCCTATGTATGTTATTTTGAGGTGAGATCTTGATAAACTGCCCAGTCTGGCCTCAAACTAACAATCAGCCTGTCTTAGTCTCCTGAGTCTATCAGGAATTCTAGGCATGTGCCAGTGTGCAGGCTTTTGTTTTCCTTATAAGTAAATCAGCATTCTAGTTCCTATTTAAGTATCTTAGGAGTTTCCTTATCCTGAATCTAAGCATCTCTGGGGATCCTGACAGAAGTGAGCTTTAGCTCAGGCCCCCAGATAGTGTTTCTTCCAGGGTGGTTTCCCAATTCCCAGCATGAGAATCACCTAAGGAGCTTGTCAAATATGCAGGTCCCGGACTGGTAGTAAGGCACAGAGCTCAAGAGCTCTGCTTCTCAAATAATTGCATTCTCTTTTGGGGAGAAGTGGAAGGACAGAATCTCCTTATGTAGGCTGGCCTAGAACTCACTAACTAGTTAGCCTAGGGTGGCCTCAAATTTGTGGTCATCCTGTATTGACCTTAAGCGTTCTGGGATTACAGCTTAGTACCGCCATGTCTGGTCTCAAACAATTCTAATGTAAGGTCAAGTTTGGAAGTTACTGCCTGAGCAGTCCAGAGTCCCATTCAAGCCAGTTGATAGCCCCATATTTATAATTACAGTTAAGTGTTCTGATGAATCATGTCACTGTTTGGTGCCTTTCGCATTGGTCTCCTACCTTGTCTCATCTCTCACTTCCGTTTTGATCTATAATTCAGCCTTCTGAACACATGGCAGCCACATCTCTATACTTATAATTTGTGTGTGTGTGTGTGTGTGTGTGTGTGTGTGTGTGTGTGGCCTCAGGTCAACATGGTGTGTCCTTCCTTGATCTCCACTTTTTTTGTTGTTTTTTTGAGACAGGGTCTCCCTGTAGCCCCAGCTGGCTTTGGAGACCAGGCTGGCCTCAGTCTCACAGAGATCAGTCTACCTCTGCCTCCTGAGGACTAGAATGAGATGCATGCACCACCATTCCTGGCATGTTATTTATTTATCTATTCATTTATTTATTTTATGTGTGAGTGTATTGCCTCCATGTATGTAAATACACTCATGTCATTCAATGCCCACTGAGGTCAGAAGAGGGCATAGAATCCCTGGAACTGGAGTTATGAACAGTTATTAGCCTCCATGTGGATGCTGGGAATTGAACCCAGGCCCTCTGCAAAAGCATCCAGTGCTCTTAACTGTTGAGCCATCTTTCTGCCCCCATCTTTTATTTTTTTGAGGCTGTCTTAGCTTGAAACTCACCTGTTTGGCTAGGCTGGCCGGCCAGTGAGCTTCTGGGATTTGCATGTTTCGGCCTCCCCAGTTCTGGGATTCCAGGTGCCATACCTGAATCTTTATGGGTTCTTAAGATCAGATCTCAGGACTTCACGCCTGCGCAGTAGGCACTTTACTGACTGAGTTGTTTCCCCAGCCCCACTTACACATTTCTTGAGGGTTTTTCTTTCGGGGATGGGGAGGGGGCTGCTAAGAGAATAGGTCGTCTCCCCCTTCCCTGTCTGAGGTCCGAATCTACTGGAGGAGGCCCCTTGGGAGTGAAGTGTCACTTTTGTCTCAGGTGGTTAGTTTTGAGGATGCGATTTAGATCCTCAAATTTAGAGAGATTGTTTTCATTCTGAACTCTAGAATTAGTCACTTTACCCAGGTTGTCCCTAAAGGTCTTGGACAATTACTGGCTTCTCTCGGGGTGACCAGTCTCTTCTACACTTAGATAAGAACAAGCCAAGAGCAGATCAATCGGAAGGAGGATGGAGAAAGGAAGGGCTGAGCTACGCTTACATTTTGCATTTCTAACTCACTAATCCACATGAGTGAGGGGATGCGAAGGGACCAGGACCATCACCCCAGAGACTCCTTGGCATGGGTGGGGAAGCACCGTCCTGCACGCCTCATTCTTGGGTCTGAGACGCCCTTTCCTCCCTTCTCTTATCTTGAGTGCCTCTCTCCTGCGCATCTTCCAAGCTTCTAGCTTCCAAGGGCTCTGTGCAACCTGAGGGAACCGAGAGGCACTCCCTCTTTTACGCTCTCATAGGACTGTAAGTGCAGTCTACTGTGTAATGCATGTGCTTTCTTTCTCTTGTGGGTGTAGGGACACTGACTTACATGTTTTTATATTTCCATAGGAGATGTTCAGTGGATTTCTGCTGAGTAACTATAAAAAGATGGCAAATTTGGATATTTTTAAAGCTTCATTTCAGTACCAGGACCAACAAAAGACCATTAACTACTTTCTTTGGTAGAAATTTCTATTCTCTAAAAATTAGCTAACAAATTTCTCATTGTACAAGCATTTCAGATTTAAACCCCATCCCGGAAATCTCTCTGGCATCCTCTCCACAGGGCATGGAAGACTGAGGATAGGATCCTAAAGCATGCTTTCTTCCTGTCTGTGTAAGTTTACCTTCTTAGAACAAATGGGCAGGTGACAAGGAGTCACTTTAAAAAGCTCCATTCATGTAGTAGAACCAAATAAGAAGTTAAAGAGGGACAAAGGTTCAAGTTTTAGTTATTTCAAAAAACTGTGCTGTGGTCTTTTATGTGTATGTATGAAGTTATTTTTCTCCTCTCTAAGTTTATGTATTCTCTCTAATTGTGTAAAGATGTGATAACATTTCTATACCCTATTTTTTTTACATCAGGGTTATATAATGCTGGAAAGTTATTTCATAGAGTTATAGGTATGAGAAAAGATTCTCAGCTTTTAGTAAAGTCAGTTAGTAAAAGAGAAACAAGATTATTCCTGACTCTTCATTTCACATGAAATTTCTTAATTTCTCCAAATTTAAGATTTGAATTCTCTAATTGGTTAGAGAACATGTATTTTTTGTTTGTTTGTTTAATACGATCTTCATTTCAAGTTTATCTTTTATTTGAATTGTTCGTGGTACATCTCTTAAACGATTGCTAAAATGCATCTATTAAGTGGTAAAGGGCATTGAGCTGTGATTTGCACGAGGCCAAATCTCTCATTGCTCAGAAGAACAGCACGAACTCAAAACAAAATGTACCAACCAGAAAGCCATGGTTTTCCCAGCCAGAGCCACCTGAGCCTTTTTCTTCTAGAGACTTGATGGGTTTGGAGGTGGGAAGACAATCAAATCTTTTTCAGAATAAGTCTCTGGTGTCACTTAAAGTGTTCCTATTGCGGTAATCCTGAAGATCCTTTAATTCCATTTCAAACAGGTGTCTCTTAGTTTATGTTTCTTCTTTTTGGGACCTATTGTAAACTTGAGAAATTAAACTGTTTCATCAGTCAACATCTGTCAAACCCTGGGTCTATGTATCAGCAAATGTGTGTCTGTTTAACTATCTTTTTACGGTCACAAGAGAAATAAACATATAAAATAAATGCATCTCAATGCATAGCTGTGCAGGACTACAGATGTTTTATTAATGAAAATGAATCCAGCTTTTTGTAAGTCATGGCAGCAATATAACATTTCATTGTTTGGTTCTGTGCTAGACAGTCCCTGCTGTTTCTACACAGAAATTCCTGTAATGCTTAATGGACATCTGGAAGAATTCAGCCAATTAATCGAATTCACGTAGGAGCTGGGCTAATGGCTGTCTGAAAGGCAGATTACATTAAATCAAACTTGCAATATGAATGAAAGCACTTAATCATACATGCAACATTCATTAGATGCGACACAGCAAGTGTTTTGATTACTTTAATGAAAGATCAGGTAAAGTGCATCAGCTGAGCAGATTGAAAAGACAGCATGCTTACAAATGTTTGATTATGCCGAATATCAACAGAAACCGTGCCAATCATTTATAGCAAAACAGATTTGTTGGCGTCTAGAGCTGGTGAACTCTGGGAAATGCAGAGCCCACGAACAAAACAGTAATTAATATATGATAAAACTTTAATCAGATGTCAGGAAAAGACAGGAGTTTAGATGTTCATAGACACTGGGCACCTTCATGCTTTAAGTGACTGAAATCTCCGCAAACCTCAATTTCGTTCACTTTAGAGTTCTTATACAGTTCTTTGGTAAAAAGGTTTTGCTATACTAAAAACACCATTTTACAAGAAGAACTCTCTTTGTCTATGGGCTCTAAGATCTCACGTCAGGAATTAAAATACTAGAGTTTATAGTTACTCCTGTCCTCTAGATTTGTGACTATTTTCCCCTTTCTCCTTATTATCCCAGCAATTTCCACTAACATCCTATAAAAGAAAGCTGGAAAGCACATTTCCTACATAACATTAGTGGCATCACAGGTTTATAATATGATAAAACCAATGTCAGTTGCAACTTTCTTTTAAGGATAAAGGCTATATAATATCATTTAATGGTTACATTTAATGTATATGAGCTGAGGGTGGTGATGGATGCCTTTAATCCCAGCATTCAGGTGGCAGAAGCAGGCAGATCTCCATGATAGCTAGATCAGCTTGCAGGATCAGCTATTTCTGGCCACCCTAGACTACATAGTGAGACCCTGTCTCAAAACCCTGTTGTTGTTTGAGATAGTGTCTCCCTGTAGCCCTGGCTGGCCTGGAACTTGCTGTGTAGACCAGGCTAGCCTTGATCTCATGGAGATCTGCTTGCCTCTGCCTCCTGAGTGCTGGGACTAAAGGCATGGGCACCATGCCTGGCCTATATGTACTTTTTGAAACAGGGTCTCATTATGTAGCCTAGGGTGGCCTTGAATTAAAGGTCCTCCCTCCTTTACCTTCCAAGCGCTAGGATTGCAGGTGTGTACCATCGTGCCCAGCTAATAGAGTTGAAATTAACATCATAATGAATGAAATTATAAAAGAAGGAAAATGATAGTAGAAACAACACCTTGCAAGTCCCTTTTAGACATTTCCTCCAGTTCAAGCTGATGAGCACGGAGTAAATATTCCACTGCTTTGGTGGCCATGGGACGCACCAAGATGTGAAAGACTGGAGTAAGGGCTGCAGGAGTTTATAATATGCTGTCCAGCAAAACATCACAAGGAAAAATTGAAGCAACAGAAGTACAGATAAGAGAACAACTCAATCCAGAACGTATTCAAGCAGTAGGAAGCAGAGATTAATGACTTCTTAGAAGAAAACCAGAGAAGGCCTAAACTAATGAGAAAATTCATGTTTGAGCTGCTTCATTCACCTGATAGGAAATATAACTTAAGGCTATTAAAATTCCACAGTTCTAGAATCAAGCCTTCCTCAGTTCATTTGGGGCCGCTCTAACAAAGTGCTGTCAACTAGAAAGCTTATAAGAGCGAGAAGGTATCTCTCAGGCCTCTGGAGGCCGGGAAGCCGAAGGTCAAAGCTCCTGCAGACTTGATGTCTGGTGAAGGCCTGCATTTTGGTGCAGGAGTTCCCTGGGGTCTTTTTTTGCCAGGGACTGGCTCTACCCTTACCACCTTCCATAGGCCTTGCCACCCAATACCAACACGCTGAGGATTTGATGCTGGTATTTGAATTCAGGGTTATAGATACTCAGACTGAAGAGAAGCACTGGAGGAATATATTCGAATTCTTCACAGAGACTGCAAAACTGCAGAGAAAAAGTAGTCGATTTTCTGTTGTTTTTCCTTTCCCTTCGCTTAAAAGATCTGGAATGCGCAATCATGTCTAGCTGATTATTTTTACATCAAGCTAGTAATTTTTTCTCTTCCTAATTTTGTTCTGCAATATGTGCATGTACAGAAAGGAAGAACTGCTGGAACAGAACGTAAACAGTGCTTATGTCTATCCACCTAACAAATCTTTTTTATTTTTAACTTTTTGGTACAGGGTCTCCCTGTAGCCCCAGCTAGCCTGGAACTTACTATGTAGACCAGGCTGGCCTTGAACTCACAGAGATCTGCCTGCCTCTGCCTCCTGAGTGCTGGAATATATATGTATCTCTTGTATCCCAGGCTGGCCTCAAGTCACCCTTGAGCTTCTTACCATCTTGCCTCTATCTCCCCAAATGCTAGGATCACAGGTGTGCACCTGCCTAGCTTCTGCGGCACTGTGGAGTGAATCCGAGGCTTTGTGTGTTAGGCAAGCATTCTAGCCATTGAGCTATATCCCTAGCTCTGTGTCTTCTGTATTAATTTCTTTATATATTTGTTTGTTTGTTTTTTGAGATAGAATCTCATGATTCTCAGGCTGGCCTCAAACTTGCTAAATTGCTGAGTCTGGTTTTAAATTGCTGATCCTCCTGCATCAGCCTCTGAGCACTGCAGTGACAGGTGTGCACTACCACGTCCAACTTATCTAATCTATGATTCCCTGAGCCCTAAAGGACATACTAAGACTGTAACCACGTGGAAGCCTCACATAAAGTTCTCCTGCTTGCTAAAGTCCTCCGAAAACATCCACAGCATCAGCTCTTCCACCTGTTTATGGTGAAAATGCTCTTGTTTTGCTTTGTCTCAACCATTTGTCCAGTCTCTTATTATAAAATAGAATGGCTGCTACAATGCTACCACATCCAGAAACTTCAAACTGTCAGTGCTTCTGTTTGAAAATGTAATAATTGCTTGAATTCACTTAGGTAAGTCAAGATAAACTAGAAAGACTATTTTTCTCCTTTGGCAAGACACCTAATTTCTTTCATTAAATGATCAGTCATTGTCACTTCAACCTTGTTTTTAATCTTTTTCGTATCATTAATTTTGACATCATTCACCTCGGAGAACCCTATGGTTCCGCTACTAATAATTCCCGTTAGTCTATTAGTCTACCTATTTAGCTACTAGCCATTGACCTAAATCTTTAACTTTCCCAAAATATCTTCTACGATGTTTCTGATATGCCTGAGAGGCTGTCTGCATCTAAAATACAGACTTTGCTAGTCATCAAACTCATTTTTTAAACAGGAGCTTGAGAATCGGGGAGGCAGAGTTATTTGTGCACGTGGTGCTGGGTCTGGACCCCAGAGTCTCATGCGTGCTGGGTCTGTGCTTGGCCACTGAGTTGTGCCCACAGTCCTTCTGGATTCTTTTTTTCTGTGTCTAGAAACTGCCACTCTTCTTATGAATTCTGGAAGAAAAAAATTAGTGTAGAACATATTTTTGTCCTCATTGCTGGAGGAAACTCACGGGGGTAAAATGTTGGGAGTTTGTAATCAGATCAAGTGTCTGTCTTGCTGCCCTGTTTTCTAGATCACTCTGTTAAATCCAGCTGGATGATTAAAGGACTTGAGACGTCTCAGTCTGTCCCCTTTCCCAGACAGAAATCCCTATGAGAAAATGGGAAGTAATTTTATTCTGATTTAGTGGTTTTATTTATTTAGGGTTTAAGGATTTTTCTTTTTGAAAAGTCTTTGTGTGTATGATGTATGCATGTGAGTGTGTGTATGAGTGTGACTGTGCATGTGCCACAGGATGTGTGCAGAGGTGAGAGGTCAGCTTTGGGTGTCGTCTTCACCTTCCCCTGTGTAGGCGGGATCTTTTCCTCACTGTTACGTATGCTGGACTGTTTGGCCTGCCTGGCCTGCCAGCCTCTGAGGATTCTCCTGTCGGAGTGCTGGCTTTAAGGATACTACCACATCCAGCTTTATGTCAGTTCTGGAGATGTAAACTCAGGTCCTTACACTTGTGTGGCAAGTGTTTTACCCACTGAGCTATCTACCTAGCCCCCTAGTTTAAATTTTTTAAAATTTATTTATTTCAGTTTTATGTGTTTGGGTGTTTTACCTGTGTGTGCAATATCCATGGAAGCCAGAGAGGAGTTGAATCCTCTGGAACTGGAGTCACATACTGTTGTGAGGCGCTGGGAACTAAACCCAGGTCCTCTGCAAGAGCAGTCAGTGCTCATAACCACTGAGCCATCTCTCCAGCCACCTCCTCCCCTTTTTTGAGATGGATCTTGCTATATGGCCCAGGCTGGCCTTGATTTTATAAAGATGATCCTCCTGCCTCCATCCCACAATATTGTATTGTAGGCAGGCATTCCTGCACCTACTGCTTGAAGTAATGTTTCATTTTCATTTGGGAGAAGGTAACTTTTTTTTGCTTGTTTTCAAAAACATCCATGGTATATTTCTAAATAGTAATGATAATACTGTTGAGTTTCTCCACTGGTCAAGCCTATGCTAACAACTGGTCTTCACAGCTTTCCATGGAGGAATGAGTAGGCGGATACAGAGGCGTTAAGTAAATCACTCAATGTCACCAATCAAGTTTCTCAGCCAGGACAAGAGTTTGCATTTGTGTGGCTTCAAGGTGTCTGGAGTGAACTAATTTACTCAAGGCCATCTTTCACTGTGGGCCTTGGTCTTCCTCTGTTCACTTTGCATCGTGTACTACCACGCTTGATGCTTCTCAGTGTGGATTTCTGAGGAACCATCTTAAGTCTTTTGGTGTTTTGAGACAGGGTCTTGGTATGTGGCCTAGGCTAGCCCTGATCTTGGCATTCCTCCTGCCTTAACCTTCTGAGTGCTGAGATTACAGGTATCGACCACCATGCCCAATGATCTTTAAGTCTTTAAGTCTGTACGATCTTTTATTAATAACTGTAGAGAAAAGAGTTCAGGCAGATTTTGACCTGCAGATGGGCTTCCAGGGCCTTGCCAGGCAGTTCTCAACAGAGGGACTGTTTTGAGTTTGGAAATAACAGGCAGAGGCACCTATAGGCCAAGTTCAGTTTAGCTCAGAGTTTTCTGCAGCACAGCATTCTAAGGAAACATATCATTTAGCTTTATTTAATTACCTGGAGTCATCTATTGAGTACTCACTTTGAGTAAAACATTGTGCTAGGTAATTTGTGGATAGGCCCACTCTGAGATAATATGTTCAATGAATGTAAATAGAGAATGGTAGCCTCAGAACCCTAGTCCAGGTCACAGCGTGACATGCTAGGGTGTCCAGCAGTGTCCCCATAGGATGCTGTAATAGGAGCTGGCATTCGGGAGGCTCTTCAAGTCTAAGATCATCTTCAGATGCTTTAGTGACAAAACAGATGACACTCTGTGGAAACAATCTGAGATTCTGTGGCACTGAAAAGCAGAAAGAGTTCGAAGGATAGAACTAAGCTTCAACATTCAATAGTAAAACAATATTTCTTTTTAATACGCAACAAAATAAATAAACAAAAAAGAAAATGGCCAGCTTGAGAGGAACTGGAAGAGCAGATGACAATACAGTTTTTATTTCCATTAGCTCTCATACTGAAGGCTTCTAAAGTACTTTACAAAATATTATTCCTCACTCTTGTCTTTATAAAAGAGGCAAGTGTTGTTAGAGAAAGGCGGGGGAAAGGAGGGACAAAGGTTTGCTTCTTTTATGCCAAATATTTTGTGGAGTATTTGAAATGAGACTTGAAAACAGAGCAGCAAGAGAGACAGCTGGAAAGATTTGTAATTGAGGGGCCTAATTTCAGACATGTAAGTGTCTAGAGAAAGTTAATACAGTCAGTCTTCATTTCCAGTCAAGTGGAATGAAAGCCTTGGATGGCTTCAGTGTACTGCATTGTGCAAATAGCAATTTCAGTTTGGGAAAATTCTCCACTCATAGCGAAGTTGTTCAGTGAAAATGGTCATGATGAGGATTTTGCACATAATTATCCAAAATATGTTCATAGTGTTCCCCTGTGCACACAGCTTTCTCAGTTGCAATATTAAGTATTTGTAGGGTGTGCCGTGGACTCTTGAAGCATGCTAATGGAGGTATCATATGTCCTGGCTCTGCTGTTACTTGCTCACATATCTCTTTTCATTGCCCACTCACCTGTACACGTCCTGCTCTTTTTCATCTCTTTCATTATGGAACTTTCTTTAAGACACTCCATGCAGGAAATATAGATGTCAATACAAGGTCAATAAGAATAAATATTATACTCAATTTCCTATTTATAAAAAAGTATAAAATATAAATACATATTAATTTCCATTGAAGACTCCAAGTCCCAATATTCTCAGAAAAGTGGCACTCTTAATAATTTGCATATATAATATTATATATTAAAAAGTTTTATTTATGTATATGTGTGTGTCTGCCACATGTGTGCAGGTACCTGAGAAGACAAGAAGAGGGCATTGGATCCTCTAAAGCTTGTGTTACAGGCAGTTGTGTGCTACTGTACACGGGAGCTGGGAACTGGACTCAGGTCCTCTGGGAGACCAGCAACTGCTGGGCCGGCTCTCCAGCCCCTACAAAGGTTTTTCAAGGATATGGGGATCTTACTGTTATCCAGGCTAGCTGTGAGCTTCTGGGTTCTAATGCTCTTCCTGCCTCAGCCCTCTGAGTAGATGGTGTTCATGAAGCTCTGCATGTGGACACACACACACACACACACACACACACACACACACACACGCTTTTGTTGGGGGTAACAAAGGAATTGAACCTAGGACCTCATGCATGCACAGCAAGCACCGTACCACTGAACAACAGTCCCAAGCTGGTTTTGTTTTATTCATTTTTCTTTTTCTTTTTAAATAGCGTCTGCATGCTATCACTGCATACTGGCCCCATTCCAGGGAAACCAGGGCGCAGTGGGAAACCTCATTAAGCCTAAGGTTGCTAGGCGACACACAGCCCCCCCACCCCAAGCTGGGGCCTACTTGAGAGCCAGGGTAGGTGCCACGCCCCATCCACCTCAGGAGCTCATTAGCCTGCTCTGAGCCCCTCTCCTGGGTGTCCAGGGAAAGGAACCCTGCTTTCTTCTCAGCCTTGGCAGTGTGGAACCCCCAAAGACCATCAGCACAGAGCACCTTCTGTGCAGCTGTAGACCCCCTGACTTCCGAAGCTTCTGGAGGGTAGAAGCCCAAGCTGAGATCGAGGTGTCTTCAGGTTAGTGGGGGACAATGCACTGACGGCAGGTCTGGCTCTTGTTGGCTGCTGGCATCCTTTGACTCACAGTGGCCTCCCGCTAGCCTCCGCGGCAGAGGTCACATGGACTCGTCTTCTGTGTTCAGTCTCCTTTTGCCTTGCTCACTTTTTCTTTTTTTCTTTAAGAAAAGTTTCTTTATTATTGTTATGTGTATGAGTGTATTGCCTGCATGTATGTAAATGCACCGATGCTGTGGAATGCCTGAGAAAGTAAGAAGAGGGTGTTGGATCCCTTGGAACTAGAGTTATGAATGGTTGTGAGCCACCATGTGGGTGCTGGGAACTGAACCTGGGTCCTCTGCAAGAGCAGCCATTGCTCTTGACCACTGAGCCATCTCTCCATTCCTTTTTTTCTTTTTAAAGAATATTTATTTTTATTCCTTGACAATTTCAAACATGTAGACAGTGCATCTTGATCACTTCAACAGCTAACTCTCCCTCCAACTCACTGCTATATATCTCCCACTCTAATCTCCTCCTCCTCCTCCTCCTCCTCCTCTTCCCCTTCCTCCTCCTCCTCCTCCTCCTCCTCCTCCTCCTCCTCCTCCTTCTCCTCCTCCTCCTTCTCCTCCTCCTCCTCCTCCTCCTCCTCCTCCTCTTCCTTTAATAATGCACTGAGTTCAATCGATGCAGCATACACGCATGCAGTGTGGTGCTATCCACTACAGAGTATGGACAGTCTGCCAGTCACCACCTCTTCCCTCCCCGCAAAAATTACCCCTCCTCCCCATCAAGCATCAGTTGCCAGTAGCTCCTCGGCTGGGGTTGGAGCCTCACGAGCCCCTCCCGCATTCATCTGAAATGTGGAGTGACTTGATTTTGTGAAGGTAGCAATAGCTGCTGTGAGGTCATGGGGTCATGGATATAACAGTCGTGTCCTGTCCAGAAGACAGCATTTCGCAGCTCTCCTCCCCATCCTCTGGCTCTTACATTCTTTCCAGTCCCTCATTTGTGACATTCCATAAGCCTTGTGTGGAGTATGATATTGACGTCTCGTTTAGGGCTACATATGCAATAGTCATTATCAGCATTTTGACCAGTTGTGCATTTCTGCCTTACTGCTAAGCACGGCAGAGAGACGCTTCCCTGGCCAGGGTTGCGAGCAGCACTAATCTATAGGTAGAAACATAAATATTAGAAGGCAGTTTGACATTTGTCTCTCTCTATGGTATATATGTTAATTTATTTCTATAACTTAAAATTATTTGTATGCATGTGTATCTGTGTGGAAGTGTGTGCATATGTGTGAAGGTGCCAGTGGAGGCCAGAGATGTCAGATTCCTCTGGGGCCAGAGTTAGAGACAGTTGTGAGCCACCTGACCTGGGTGCTGGGAGCTGAACTAGGGTCCTCCATAAGAGCAGTGCATTCTCTTAACTGCTGAGCCATCTCTCTAACCCCTGTTTATATACATCTATGAAAAAATATTTATTTACTTACTTTTTTTGTTGTTTTCTGAGACAGGATCTCACTATATAGCCTTGGCTGGTGACCTAGAACTTGCTATGTAGACTGGACTCAGAGAGATCCACCTACCTCTGCCTCTGGACTGCTGGAATTAAAGGTATGCATCTCCACGCTTGGCTATCTTATTTTTAAATTTTTATTTATTTTAATATTTTTTTATTTCGTGTGCATGAATGTGTTGCCTACATGTATGTAAATGTACTAGGGTCGTTCATCAGAAGAGGGGCTTGGATCTCCTGGAACTGGAGTTAAGAACAGTTGTGAGCTGCCAGGTGGGTGCTGGGAACTGAACCTGGGTCCTCTGCAAGAGCAGCCAGTCCTTTAACACTGAACCATCTCTCCAGCACTGTTACCCTATTGTTTTGAGTTAGGTTCTCTCACTGAAACTGGAGCTCATGATTAAGCTAGGCTGGCTGACCAACGAGCTCCGGAAGTTCGCCGGCCTCCACCTCTCTGTTCTCCAGCACTGCGGTTACAGATGCACCCTACCACTCTTGTTATTGTTTTTAAAATATTTTATTTATTGCTTTTATTTTATGTATATGAGTATGTAAGTGCACCGTACGCACGCAATGCCTGCAAAGGCCAGAAAAGGGTTTTGGATCCCTTAGAACTGGAGTTACAGATGGATGTTAGCCACTATGTGTGTTCTGGAACCAAACCCAGTTCCTCTGGAAGAGCAGCAAGTGTTCTTAACCACTGAGCCATCTCTCCAGCTCCATGCATTTGTTTTTAAAGATTTAGCTGGATTTTCATTTTTTTGAGATTTTAATTGTGTGTGTGTAAGTGCAGTGCCTGTGGAGGCCATGGAGGACAGCAGAGGTCAGTGGACACTCTGGAGCTGGAGTTACAGGTGGTTGTGAACTACCTATTGTGGGTGCTGGGAACCAAACTTGGGTCCTCTGCTAAAGAAATAAACCTAACCACTAAGCTATCTCTCCAGACCTAAATATTTATTTATTTATTTAGTGTGTGTGTGTGTGTGTGTGTGTGTGTGTCTGTCTGTCTGTCTGTCTGTCTGTGTGTATCATGTTGCGTGTGGAAGTTAAGGGACAACATTTCAGGAGTTGTTTCTCTCCTTCCTTGTTTTTGAGGCAGGTCTCTCTTTTTATTTCTGCCTCTATGCTGCATTTGGCAGTTTCTAGGCCAGTTCTCTCTCTACCTCCTACCTTCCTTCTTAACGTAGGAGTGCTGGACCTGAGACTGCAGGTGTGAGCCACGGCACCTGGCTTTTTACATGTATTCTGGAGATCAAACTCAGGGTTGCATAGCAAGCACTTGTATCCAAGGGGCCAGAACCCATGGTGTTTACAGGGATGCTAGGCATCCATACTCAGGACCTTGTGCTTGAGCTACTAACTCAGCTATCTCCCCAATGCCCACATTAAGAGTTTCTTATCAAGAAAAAATGAATGCTATTGAACAAGCTACATAGCTCTTGTTTTAATCAACTAGCACCCTAATTCTTATCCATAAAAGATTTACATTAGTAACGTTGCATTCTTTGTTAAATTATAAAGGTTAATCACACTATCTGTTTGGGGGAGCAAATCAGTTCCTGTGTTCATATAAATATTATGATAACAACAGAAATTATGAAAGTCAATTATATCTATATTTCAGTTTTCCACTGCAGTTACAAAGCACTATTTAAGAGATTACATTTAAGCCAGGTGTAGCCATGTACATTTAACATGCCTTTAATCCCAGCAGAAGCAGGCAGAGCTCTGTGGGATCTAGGCCAGCCAGGGATACAGGGAAGAACCGGTTTCAAAAATACAAACAAAAACAAAAAAGAGAGATTATATTTAGGTACAGCAGCACATCTTCCTTTGCTGGTTTGGGGGAGAATTAAGCCTTAGTGCCCTAAGGAATCCATTGAATGTATCACATTAACGTATCTCCTGTGCATCTAGATTGGCACTAGTTAGGCACCAGGCTCAGGAGGATTGAGAAAATCATGAAGGAGTTTTCTGTGGACGGTGAACTATGGTTCGAATTTGGACTCGTGATTGAGAATGTTAAGGGGCTTAGTCCTATTTGTGTCTCTGCTATTCTAACAACCTCCTTTACTCCACAAAACAGTGACAAGTATGCCTTTGGGCAAATCTGCTTTATTGGGAAGCATGACAGTCCTTACCTACAAGCACTATAGTTACAATGTGCCAAGGCAGGTAAAAGCTTTATTAATGACAGATGACTCTGGTACACAATAATGTCCAGGCCAAGATTCTAATCATAAGGTCTGAGAAGCAGAAAGAAGGAAATGTAGCAAATGCTCAGGCGTTTTATCTTATCTCCTCACAGAACTTTCTGACAGAGCATATTTCAGTGTCTCAGAACTTGATATTTAAGCCGTAGAAAGAAAGAAAAAAAAAACCCAAGAAAATATTATATTATAGTCAATCCCCTGGATTATCATGTACTTTGTTTAAAAAAAAAAGGTAAAAACCCAAGAAAATACTATTATAGTCGTTCCCTTGGATTACCATGTAGTCATGAAGCTCAGAGGACACATTGACTCCCTATGTGTCTCCTGGGTTTTGCTCAGTTTATTACTGGAGAGAGAAACCTTAGCTACACTATAGAGATTCTTTGAGTAAGGAAATCACAACAGGTTTTCATGTATTCTGTCTATGATGCTTTGTTTGAATCATTTCCCTAATAGCTGTCTCTTGTGCTGATTAAAATGACTCCCAGAAAATATTACACATACTTCTAGTGGGTACATTCCCCACCAAAGTTATGTCTGAAATTTAAAATCTTGGTTTGTTTTAACTATTTTTAGTGATAAATCTAGAGCATCGGAGAAACTGCACATCAGTTCCAGCTGAGCCTGGCTACAAGTAAATACAAGATTAATGATATGCCAAATGATGACTAGAGTTTGCTTGTTTACCTTGAAATATATAACGACTATCATTTTATGTATGCTGGAGACAGTCTTGCTATATAAACTAGGCTGGCCTTGAGCTCACTGTGTAGCCCGAGCTGTCCTCAAACTCCCAATCCTCCTACCTTAACCTCCCAAGTTCTTAGGGTTTACAGGGATGTGCCCCCACACCTGGCACAATGATAATTTTTATTGAATGAAGCATGTGGCTATTCTTCTTTAGTATAATGTATAACAGGCTTCTCAATAAAATCATTGCCCATCCAATGTATCTCATTATTAATTTTTGATATAAAATTCAGTTTCAACTAAATATAATTATTTAGCTATAAACCTAGTATTAATATATGCTAAAAGTTCACATGTAAAGGAGATAGTCTTTATCTTTCCTACACTTCCTGTTAATGCAATAACACACTTGCTAGTGATACCAAGTTCCATGGTTTAGGAAATAATGTGGCCAGCTGGAGCTATGGCATGGTTGCAACACGTAGTTTCGGTTAGCCTACCAGATGCAAATCTTCTGGCTTTATTGGTTCAGATACTTGCCTGTGTGTTGCCCAGAACACTTTGTTAAGTGAAAGGGAGAATAATGTCTCCAGTTGAAAAACAGAGGGAGTTTGGGGCTGGCAGAATGCAATTGCCCAAGTCAGAGTGAACCAAATTGATATGAAATCATTTAGATAACAATGTGATGGGCAGCGGACAGCATTTGTTTATGAAGACAGATAATGCCAAGCAAATCTTATTTATTTGGTCTTATAAAATTACTCAACAACTTTGTGGCTAAAGAAAACTCCATGGACAAACAATATATCTAAATGTTCGTAAAAGGCCTTTGATGTGGGTCTGCACAAGATTAGGATAATTGAATGCTGGGGAGATGCGGCCAGGATAACAATGCAATTGTGTGGTTATCAGATTTAAACCAGAATAATCATAAAAATGAACCATAATGTCTAGCTAAGACATTTGGCAGCAGATTATGAAAAGGGCTAGATTCTTTGTAGAACAATACTGTAAGCAAGTATGAAAACGATTTAGTCCGCTAAAATCAATTCATTCTTTTCTAAATGGTTGGACTTTACTTATAATCTCTAGATAGACTGATGAGACGCTACTGGATGAATTTGCACTAAAGGATATCTGGGTACGAATGCTTGACTGGATAGGACTTAACATGTATGGCTGTATGGCAGAATGCATGAGGTCTGGCAGCGTGGGGGGTGTGGGAGCATGAATGGGAGGGAAGGGATCTAATTTGACTAAGAACGGTTGTACGAAGTGTAAAAAAGCTCAATAAAAATTAAGAAAAAAGGTTTTATTTATTATTTTTATTGTATACGTGTGAGTGTTTTGCCTGCATGTGTGTAAGTGCATCACATGAATGCAGTGTCCAGCCCAGAGAGGCCAGAAGAAGACATTGGATCCCCTGGAACTGGAGTTAAGGACAGGTGTGAGCGGCCATGTGGTTGCAGGGAGCTGAACACATGTCCCCTGCAAGAGCAGCTAGTACTCTTAACCTGAGTCATCTCTCCAGCCCCAGATCCATTCATTCTTCAGGGAGTGCACATGTCGGAAATGCTTGTTCAAAATGATTTACAACTTCATCAAAATGAACTACTCTCTCGTTCTCTATTAATTTACATGGAATTTGTACTCTGTGGTGTCTACAAAGGCATTAGAAGAAGATGACTATAAGTCTGAAAGGTTTCTAAAGTAGAGTGAAAGCAAATGAAAATCCTACGTGGGTTTATGAATAAATTCCCTTGTAGATTTTGAAGAGCTGAAAGATAGTTTAAAATAAAATTACCATAGTAATAGTAATATTTTGGGGGAGAAACATCACGTGATTAGAAATTAAAGACAGAGGATATAGAAGGAAAATGGAATTCAGTTAGATGTGTTTTACATAGTGTTTTATAACATATTTTCAACAGGTAGCCCAGGGGCTACAATAAACTGTTTAACAGTGTCTATGACACCCTGACAATCCATCAGAAGAACAGGGCCAGAGAGTTGGACCAGGTTCCAAAGACCTCATGGTGTGTTGGACCTTACAGGTTAGCTAGTGGATAACAGGAAGTGAGTAAGGTAGAGTGAGGCTAGAAAAGTGGAGGAGCGAGCGGGAGCACTTCTGGAAAGAAGCTGTTAACTGCTATGAACATACTGTAATGTTTTAACACCTAATGCAGGTTTTCTGGTGGGTACCAACTGTAGAATAGCCAAAGGACTCTATGAAAGGTGAACAACAAATAGTCAAGTTACAAAAAGAAGGACTGAAGCTATAGCTCAGTGGTAAGGTGCTCGTCTGGCATGCATGAGGCCCTGAGATCAATTCTCAGCACCCAAATAAATAGATAAAACCCAACCACAAAAAAACCCTGAAATGTCACTTTAGCAGACTATAAGATACTGCATTATGCCAATAAATACAAGCTGATTTGGCTTATCTAATTGGCAGTTATTTTTTTCTCATAAGTGACAGAATATGGTCAAGGGATCAGGGAAAGAGGTGTTTTATGCCTGTGGATAGACATGCACACAGGCATGGTCATGTTGCAATATTTAGCCAAAACTGAAAATGTAACAGTTCTGACAATGGTGGAACTCTTAGATAAATCCTCCCAGTGAAAATGATGAAAGAGCCGTATTTTAAAGCATTCCATTTTTTCTGAGACAGGGTCTCACTATGTGGGTAAGCCCTGACTGGCTTGGAACTTGCTGTGTAGACCAGGCTGGCCTGAAACCCACAGAGATCTGCCTACCTCTGCCTTCTGAGTTGGGATTAAAGGTGTGTGCCACCTACCCAGTTTAAAGCATCCTTTCAAAAGTGTTAACTTCATTTATTATTGTTGTTGATGTATGTGTGTGCGGTTGCTCATGGTGCAAGTGTGAAGGTCGGAGGACAACCTTCAGGAGCCAGTGCTCTCTACCACTGTGGATCCCAGGGATTAAACTCAGCTCATTGGTCTTGGTGGCCAAAGCTTTTACCTAATTAAGCCATCTTGTTAGCTCTGGATAAAGATTTATTTTTATTCTTTATTTATGTGTATGTGTGTGTCTATATGTGTGTATGACGTGTGTGTATGTATGTGTTCAAGGAGGCCAAAAGAAGGCTTCAAATCCCTTGATGCTGGAGTTACAGGTGGTTGTGATTCTTTCAAGATGTACGAACTGAGATCTGAACTCAGGTCTGAACTCTGGAAAAGCAACAGTGCTCTTAACTTTTAAGTAATCTCTCCAGCCTTTAAAACATTCTTTTAAAAATTGTTTTATTATATGAATGTTTTGCCTGCATGTTTGTAAGTGCACTTGTGTTGTGGAATACCCTCAGAGGTCAGAAAAGGGTGTCAAATTCCCCTGGAACTGGAGTTACCAATGATGTGTTAGCCACCATGTAGGTGCTGGAACTCGAACTCCAGTCCTCTGCAAGAGTGGTCAGTGCTCTTGACTGCTGAGTCAATTCTCCAGCCCCTAAAACATTCTTAAAGCATAAAGGGATATGGAAAGATAGGATGGAATCACTTAGCCAAACAGAAGAAATGATGGCAAGCAGAGAATGAATGCTGTTCTGCCTGGATGAAATCTCCTGACTTGTGATAGATTCTCTGTCTTAATAGATTTGTAGGGCAAGAGATACAGAAAGCAAAATCCAAGACCCAAGCAAGAGAAGTGTAACAGAAGCTTCCCCTGGCCCAAGGTCTTGGATATTGCCTGCCAGTGAGTCTCAAGCCTCTAACTTAGGTAAAACTGTTTCTGGGTTGATAGTGCCTGCAGAAGCAAATGCAGATCTCTGAAATGAGAGATCTTCCCGAGCCTAAAATCACAATCCTTCAAATGTGAAATTGAGCCTGTAGACAAGAAATCAGTTGTAGAAGGACATGCCATCAAATAATCAACAATCAGCAGAAACAAGCAAAACAGAGTCATGAAGACTTCAAATATGGCTTAACAGGTTAAGACTATAAACTAGTAAAAGGCACGGGGACGGTGAGACACCCAGCTGGTCAAGGGGCTTTCTGTTTAAGCCTGACCACCTGAATTCAATCCCTGGAACCCACAGAAAGTGGAAGGAGAGACCTAACTCCACAAAGTTGTCCTCTGACCTCCACATGAGTGCTGTGGTGTGTGGCTCCCTGCCGCCGACATAAACACAATAATAAAGTGCATACTAAGTTTAAACTTTAAAAAGATAATGAAAATAATTATGAAGAATATGTTTACCTTTTTTTTTCTGCAGTTCTGGGCTTGAACTTAGGGTGTCATGCATGGGAGATAGGTGCTGTACTTCTGAGCTATATCCCCGGGCCAAGTATGTATACAGACATAAAAGACCAACTAAATGATGCACAGAGCAGCAGACCACAAAGTTGAATGAGGACCAGATAGAACTTCAAAATGATTTTAATTCGAATGTATTTAAGTATACCACATGCATATCTGGTGCTTGGAGGCCAGAAGAGGATATTGGATCCCCTGGGACTGAGTTAAAAGTATATGTTAGCTGCCCACTGTGGGTGCTTGAAACTCCACTTGGGTCCTTTGCAAGAGCAATTAGTGCTTTTAATTGTCTAGCCATCTCTCCAAGCCCATTTAACTTAAAAAAATTTGTTTTTGAATTTTTTTAAAACAGGGTCTCACATTGTAGTCCAGGATGGTCTAGAACTCACTATGTAGCCCAGATTAGCCTTGAATCCATAGCAGTCTTCCTGCCTCAGCCTTTTAAGTGCTAGAATTTCAGGCACGAGCCACAAAATGTTTAATGTTAACATTTTAAATACTTAAAATATTGTGGTATTATTTTAAGCTAAGTTTATAAACAAAGTTATGAATAAATTTCTATTTTATAAATACAAATAAATTTTGAAAGTTAAATTTACAAATGAAAGGGTAAAAATCCCACAGAATCTTTTTTTTTTTTTTGAGACAAGATCTCACCCCAGTTGGCCTGGAACTCTCTATGCAGACCAGGCTGGCCTTGAACTTACAGAGATCTGCTGGTTTCTGCTTCCTGAGTGCTGGATTGAAGGTATGCCACCACCTCGCCTGGCAAAAATCCCACAGAAATTTAAGTGTAGGTCATACATAGCTTAAGACAGTAGAATGAGCATGTGTCGGATCTGCCGACATCCCTGTCACTGCTGCTCAGGGTGTAAGGCGATGTGTGGCAGCATTTCCAGCCCCAGGGGAAACGTTGATGCCTTTGCAATGAGGGACCCACAAAGCAGCTGGTTCTACTCATCCAGGCGGTGGAAGGAGCAGTTCATAGCAATAACGCACACTGTACAGATAAAAGAATTAATGATGCTGCTGAAGCCCTTCTTCATATGGAATCTCCCACCTACTCAAGGGATCTAAGAAGTCCTGTGAAGTGTTTGTCCCTCCTTCTGTATCAACTCTAGTTTATCCATGCTGCTAGAGGCCAGATGCCATTATAGAGACTGAAATGGAGGTGTTACCTGAAGAAGCTGAACTAGTAGACGCCTCTCCCAGCCCTACATCACCGAATATCCACAAACCAATAAAAAAGACAAAAGTTGACTGTAAACCAAAGACCCAGCTGTCATCACTATCCAGTGGGTCTCCTGAGTTAGTTCTGAGTCAGGAATTAAGAAGAAAGTCAGAGAAGGAAAAAACACGACCCATCTGTGGGAGTTTCTTTCAGATCTACTTCAAGATAGAAATACTTGTCCCAGGTATATTACGTGGACTCAGAGAGGAAAGCGCAATATATACAAGCTTGTGGGTTCAAGGGCTCTCTCAAAGCTCTGGGGAATGCACAAGAACAAACAGGACATGAATCTATGGTATGAGCTTTGAGGGACTGGATCTGCAGGCAGTCACTAAGCCATGCACCCATGTTCAGTTGGCCATATCGCCAAGGTGACAAACTCCAAGGAGGATGGAGGCTGATTGCTGGGCACAGGCGAGAAAGGATTTGGCAAGTAAGAAAGAAAATGGTTGAAGAGCCAAGAGGGTGTCAGGGATGGCTCTTGACTCCAGATAAGAGCTTCCCATCTGGCCAGGGAGGAAAATGTGAAGGCCAGTTGCCTAAAGAAGCCAACTAGAGACTTGATCATGAAGATCAACAACAGCAACAATGACCCTCGATCCATCTGTCTCCTTGAGCGAAAGTGAAAGGTGGTTTTCTGCAATTTTGACGTTCCTCTAGTGAGAAATCCAAGCCTCTGTTTGCTGCATAAAAGCCAAAATGCTCTATCTTAAACATAAGTATTGTCATGTGGGCAGAGAGATGGTGATGGGAAAATAGTGGGAATCAGCGGAATTGAAATTGTAGCACCTCCCTGTGAACCCGGAACTGCAGTCACCTCCCGTGAGCCTGGAGCTGTGGTTGCTCTATAAAACTGGAACTGTGGTTGCTTCCCATGAGCCTGAAGCTGTGGTCCCCTCCTGAGAGGTCTCTCCTCCTGAGAGCCTACAGCTGTGGTTGCCTCCTATGAACCTGTACTTGTGGTCTTCCCATGAGCCAGAGCTACAGTCCCCTCCCATCAGCCTTTAGCTGTGGTCCCCTCAAGTGAGCTGCAGCTGTGGTCACTGCCATTAGCCAGGGTTGTGTATCCACCCATGAGCCAGAGCTGTGGCCTCCTCCAAGGAACTGGAGTCATGATCTGCTCCTGCAAACCTTGAACTGTGGTCACCTCCTGGGAACAGGAGTTTGTTGGTCCCCTCCTGTGAGACAGAGGTGTGGTCACCTCCCCTCCTGTGAATCTGGAGCTGTGGCTGTCTGGTAGTCGGCTGATGGTGAAGTAGAGTGGAGGATAGAGGACTTCCTAATGTTGGGCGGCAGTTTTGGCCTTCTCTGAGTGGCTGTGTTCCTCATAACCCTCTCCCCTGAGGTCTCAGGTTGTGTATGGCAGTGACTTTTCCTCTTATGCTGGGGACAGGAAGTTCTCTGTCATTTGCAGGTTCTGGTGTTGGGAGGGCTGATTCTCTAGAATGAACTTTCCACTTCCCCTGAGGCCCAGCTGGATCCTCACTCTTGGGCACCTAGGTCTTGATGTTGGACCTCTTCCACTACCAGGTATCAAGAAATTTTTCATTCTTTTTCTGTTACTCTTCTACAGCCTGGTAGGCCTTCACTTATACCCTATAGAAAATGTAAGATACCTAAATGAACTTCTAGAGACAAAAATCACAGTCTGGAAAGTTAAAACAAAGCAACAGAATACTGTAATAACTAAACTGATATCATCTTCAAGCTAAAAATAAGTAATTATATTTTAGAATATAAATTCACAATTCTATATGTCAACTATTATTTTTTAATATTATTTACTGGCAAAATTGTGCCACCAAGCTTTAACAATAATGTGAAATTTGTCCCTGCTGGTATAATGTGAGTTTGCCATTTACTCCAAATTCCAAATTCTAAAACCTATACAAAAATTTTCAATGTAATCATGTTATTTCTTAAAGAAAGCAATGCTAATAAAAATATTTTTAACTTTAAAAAAAGTTTAGTGAACCTGAGGATATAGCATAACCACCCAGAATAGGCAAGATTTATACATTAGTGAGGGGTTAAAAGACACAGAGGATGCAGTGAGATAGCTTATCAGTTTAGCCAGAGTTCTAGAAGAAGAAAGATAAACTGAAGTAAAAGTAGGGCTTTGAAGAGTTAATTGCTGAGGATTTTTCAAACTGACAAGACTTCAAGGCACTGATTTTGGTTTGATGATAAATTAAGAGAAACCAGAGCACACAGAAGTAAAATTTTCAAAATTCCAAGACGAAAACATTAGCGCTCTGCTTCAGGCCGCCGCGTGCTGAGCAGCCTCTCCCGCAGGAGACTGAAACCAGTGAAACGCGTGAGCAGCACAGAGTCCACCGCAGAGATCTCCAGACACAGGACCGCAGAATGAGGGATCCACGTTCAGTTGGAATCCAGCTTCCTACCGCAGACGAGCGCCAATAAACCCACTTTGCTGTTCACACAGTTTAAGACTGCAAGAGTCCTCATCGAATGATAGGGTTAGAATTTATTTTTAAATTGTGTGTATATGTATGTCTGTGTGTGAAAATGCACATGTGAGTACACGTGCCCAGAGGTGTTGGATCCCCCGGAGCTGGAGTTACAGGAGGTTATGAACCACCGCTGGGAACTAATCTCTGGTTCTCTGCAAGAACTGTACCGTCTCTTAGCAGCTGAGCCATCTCTCCAGCCTGACTATGATAAGATTTTTTTTTTCTTCAACTTGGAACTGGAATTTCACTTTCTGGAAACAACACAGCTTGCTTCCAGCATAAAAAATTTACATGGTTAGATCTGAGAGTCTCTAGAAGTCCTGTGGTAACCTGCTTACCCCAAAATTTTGCATATACTTGACTTCAACCCTGCCACTTTTTCTGAGTGTAAAATTTAGAAGACAGCTTATACTCGTTTGGAAGCTTTGCCCAACATCATGAGGCCGCAGTGCAGTGATGGCATACATACTTAACATGCACAAGGCCCTGGGTGTAACCCTTAGTGTCGGGAAAAAAAGAAAGTAACTGTAAACTGAACCAGGTGGAAGACCACTGAACTCTGAGGGTCACCCAAAACCCAGGAAAGAGAACTGGATTGGGCCCAGAAACTGAAAATGGAGAAAAGAAGGCTTGAAAAAAAATCAGCAACTGCTAATACATACATACATACATACAGACAGACAGACAGACAGATCACACCAGTGAGGAGCAAGGCATAGGTAGCTGGAGTCTCCTGATTTTCAGTGACTCTGTGACTGCCCTGAAGATCTCTTGCCTTGGTTATTTGTCCTGCCTGTGCTTTTAGTAAATGTGAAGCTGAACGCCATCAGAAGCAGCCGGATGAACAAATAGAAGTTGAACGTGGAAATAATTCACAGAAAACATGCTGGGCAATTTGCAGTATAAAACTATGAGGGGGTCTCTTTGTTTGCTTTGTGGCAGGGTGTCGAGTATCCCAGGCTGGCCTTAAACTTAGTGTGGAGCCAAGAATGATATTGGGCACCTGTTTTCACCTCCCAAGTGCTGGGATGTCACGTGTGCATCACCATGCCCAGCTTAAACTACGGGTCTTGAAGGAACCTATCTTATTGCTAAAACTGTCACTCTAGGGTACACTTTGGATTGACTGTACCAAATAACAAAGGTACTCCAATATGTGTGGAGTACATTTTTGATGCTTTAATATTCATTTATTTGATGTGAATTTAGATGAATTATTTCTCAGCAGTCAGATTTAAGCCTGTGTCAATGCAATAAGCAGGATAAAGGCAATCTTCAATTTGTATGGTTTCTATAGACACAAATTTCAATAACTATGATTTAGCTAAATAACATGTCTTCTGATAGGGTAATTCATCTCTCCTTTACCACAGTATATCAGTTGTTAATTGCATGAACCCCCAGATCACCAGTCCATAGATGACTGTGTAAATAACGGGTGTACTTCACGGTCTGTACCCAGTCATGAAGATTGGTCCCTGTGTGTCTGTTATTTGTTCATAGCAAGGTGTGTAGTTGCGATGCCTCTGAATCACCCACCTGACATTAAACAGAGGTAGCACTGAAGGGAAGGAACTGACCTCAGGTAAAAGTGCAGCAAAGTGAGGCTGGAGAGTGGTGACCCCAGTTTCAGGGAATCCAATGCCCCTCTTCCTGGGCATGCACTGTATAAGGTGCACATGCATACGTGTAGGCAAAAAACCGATACACATAAGAATAAACAAATCCTTTTTTTAAAGTGCAGCAGAGCAAGGAACAGTAGTATTGCCAAATGCACTTCTGAACTGAATCATGCAGAAGACATTACCAGCCATGGGTGTGTTGGCTGTTCCAGAGGCTAGAAATGCTTCCAGAGGAACTGGACAAGGGCAACTTAGCAATGCCAGTGAGGAAAGTGGCTGTGAGACAAAGCGTGAATATGTTTGCAAACTGAAAACCTTCACACTGAAGGATATGTATGACTGTGAATACAGAAGTATTTCAAAATATTGAAATAATGGGCAATAAGATGAAATAAATTATTTAAAAAGAGCAGCATCAGTCGCCTTGATACAGGATGGGTGCTTAGTAGCAAGTGCTATCTAAAAGGCAAAGTGCTATTCAAACTAATCTCGATCTTTTTCATTTTCACTTGTGTATATGGTGTGTATGTGTGCATGTATGTTCATGGTGTGTGTGGGTGCATGTACACCTGTGTGTGTGCCTGTAGAGGCCCAAGGTTGATGTCAGAAATCATCCTCCATCTATCTTCCATTTTACTCATTGAGGTAGAGTCTCTTAATCAAACCCAGAGCTTGCCAGGATGGTCTTGCAAACCAGCTTGCTGTGGGGATTCTCCGTCTCTGCCTTCCGAGGCTAGAGTTACAGGCAGGCCGACATCCACCCAGTTATTTGCTTGGATTTGTTGGATCCAAACTCTGGTCAAGCACTTAACGCTTGAATCATCTTCCCACCCCTCAAACTACTCTTGATTTTGACAGTAAAAGAAAGCACTCCAGGTCTCAATGTGTGCTGTATGTCTATAACTGACAGTTGAAAGTTTTTAATATGGAATTTTGATAGAATTGATGGAATTTTAAGGGTCACAGATGAATGATATTTTCACTCACTGATTATTAAGACTGCTTTGCATGACCATGTTTGTGGTTGCATGCTATAATGAAAGAAAGACTTCTATTGCAGGGACAGTGTCCACATCAGGGAAAACCAATTTTGATCAACTGACTAGTTGCGTGCTAAACTGTTTAGGAAATAATCAATATATCTAAATGCTAAAATGTATTTTCTTTTTCCAACTTTGAAGTGTTACAGTACTTAAAAACTCAAATATTCAAAACAGCTAGAGATAAAGACACATTGTTTTCTTTTTTAAAACTGATTTTTAAAAATTGACTTTAAAAACTGTTTTTATATTGTTATTGAAGTTTTGTGATCTTTTCAGGGGGTCTTTTTGAGAAAGGATCTCCCTGTAGGCCCAGCTGGCCTAGAATTCAGTATGTAGACCAGACTGGCCTCGAACTCACATAGATCCACCTGCCTCTGCCTCCCAAGTGCTGGGATTAAAGGTGTGCACCAGCATGCCTGGAAAATTTTTGTGATTTGTATACAATATAATTTGATGGTATTTAGATCCACTCCCTATCTGCACCTCCCCCACTGCCTCCTGCCCCATTTAATGTGCTCATATATATAGATAGATATGTATAGATATATAGATATAGATAGGTGTGTATATACACACACACACACACACACATATATATATATACATATATATATATATATATACATATATATATATAAAATATGGTATGGCCCATAGTTGACTTACTTTTATTTTTATCTGTATGAATGCCCATGGAGGCTAGAAGAGGGTGTTGGATTCCCTGGAACTAGAGTTATAGATGCTTATTAGCCTCCATGTGGGTGCTGGGAAATGAACTTGGGTCCTCTGCAAAGAGCAACCAGTGCTCTTAACTGCTGAGTTATCTCTCCAGCCCAAGACACATTACTCTCAAAAGAGCACATCTATGAACACTTGCCTTTTCTCTAGTAAAAAATGGTAAGCTAGAGATAGTGGAGTATTATTATCATTATACTAAAGAAAACATTCAGGGCCTGTAGAGATGGCTCAGTGGTTAAGAGCACTGGCTGTACCCACATAGCTGCTGATACCCATGTCTAACTTCAGTTTCAGGGGATCTTTGCAGGCATTGCACACACAGGGTACACATACATATATGCAGGCAAACGCTTAAACATAAAAATCTAAAAAGCTAATAATCTAAGAAATAAAAAAAATAATTCTTAAAAAAAGAAGTGTAAGATTAAATATAAAGCCCATTGGAAGATGACAGATTCAATTCCAAAAGTATAGCAGTTCCTAAATGTTCTAATTATGTTCAGACTGTCTAACTGGTTTAAAAAAATCTGCTGCTATTAGTAGAAGACATATTGAAGACATCAAGATAAGGAAATGGAGATGTGTACATTGCAAACACTAACCAAAAGAAGCTGATGTGTCTCCAAAACAAACAAACACAAACCCTGTGACACAAGATACTATCAGGCAGAAAGCCTTACTACAGATAAAGAGGGAGATTTTATACTGATGAAAGTTCAGTTAGCTAAACAGATGTTGCTTTAATTAACATAAATCTTGAAATTGTGACAGAATTACAAAATTATGTACAGCAAAAACTGAGAAATAACAAAGAGAAAAAAAGTAACATATATACAGGGAGGAGGGTATGCACAATCGCAAAATACATAATCTTTTCCAACATATGAATTGAATATCAAGTCTAATAAAAATATGTAAAAAGAGACTGACAAGGCTTTACTTCCCCAGCCAGGCAATGGCTTTCATCAGTGGTCCAAAGTGCTTATTTGGAATAAGTACACATGTTATTTGTATAAAGCGAAGCAGGTTGGATGGTCTCCGCCCTTAGAAGTTTCCAGTAACACTGAAGACATACACCTGCATTCTCAGTGTGAGGGCAACTAGGATCCTCGCTGTAGAGGGCGTTAGTTGAGCTTGTTCAACATACATTCTATGATGCACACGTTGCAGTGTGTCTGTTCAGAGACAAGGAAATGACACACAGATTAAATAAGTTTTTCAAGATAATCTCTTCAGTAAATGGCAGTGTTAGGATTCAAGCCTGCCTTTTTATGTGCAATGAACCCATTCTAGAAAATACCTTCTCCTTTGAGACTGGAAGTAAGGAGGTAAGCGTTCTCATGAAAGAATCTCTAGTATTATTTAGAAGCTGTCTTTGTACAGCACTGACGAAGCTTAAGTGTCCGTGATGGGAAGGTGTTACGTTGAGCACAGTAAATGTTTGATGGAAGAGCCGTCTTGAAGAAAAGGCAGTGCCAAGGATTTGGAGTATGCGGACGGCTGAGGGAAAGGCCCGCTTGGCATGCACCCCACATAACAGAAATGAAAATGCCTCTCCTATGTGGCCTCTTATTCCACTGAAAATCTTCTTCTTCTAGTTCAAGTTCGGACTTTTCTCATTGCTTATAGTTCTGGAAATGAATCCTGATTTCAAAAGGTAGTCTTTCATGACGAAGTGAGTGTCAGGTGTCAAACTCCTTTCAAGTCTTTAGAGTACGCATCATCTGTTTCACTGCTTTCCACAGGGAGAACACTCAGATAAGCATAATTACATAGTTTTCATTTTTCAATCAACTATTTAAACATATTCAACATTTTAATAATTAAGTCCACGTTACCTTCCATCATGTATTTTAATATTTCTGATTTGAGTTGTTTGCCTCATGTCTCATCTTCCTCTCTTAATTTCTCCACACCTGCGCTTCAGCACCACGGCTTTGCTCTAATAAAGCCACTAGACTTCCTTTCCCCAAATAAAGATTTGCAGTGTGGAGGAAGGCACCAACAAGAGGCAGGCAAGGAGGAGGGTGAAACTGATTAGAGCAAGGTACAATATAAATGTATGAAAAGGTGACAATGAAACCCATTTCTTTGTATAATAAAAACTTTAAAAATTGGCTACTAGGAACTGGGGAGCTAGATCAGTGGATAAAGTGCTTGCCACACAAGCATGAGGACCAGAGTTTGGATCTCCAGAAACTACAGAAAAGCTGGGCACGTGTGGTGTCATTTTATAATCCCAGTGCTTGGGAGTGCTTTATAAAGTGGAAAGCCATTTAGGATGATTACTAACCTCTGGGTTACACATGCACACACACCTCATATACTTGCACATTTCCACACATATGAACATACATGCACATCACATACACAAAAATTAGCTATAGCATGCATACTATTTCATGAAGTTCTTGAGACACACTAAGCACTTAAATAGTTGTTATAAAAATGATTTGACTTATTTAAATGCTTCTGTTAAAAAAAATCAGTGAATTTGACTCAGAAACATCCACACTAAATTTAGTGTGGTGCGTAACACTCTTGGCAATCTGGCCTCAACTTATCTTTCCAGTCTCAGCTTTTCCATCTTCCCTGTGTGTCCACACCACAAGAAACAACAGACTGCTATCCTAATAGTGGAGAACCTGAGAGGCTCTGCCTGTCTGACAAAGTCGGGGAGGTAGTAGCTAAATTCAGTTCTCAATGATTCCAATCAAGGGTTCAATCCGTAAACCAAATTGCCTTCTGTCCTTTACATATTTGGTGAGTGCTGTTTAATCATACAAAACAAAATTAATTTAAAGTATATTAAATGCTATGTAGATCACTGATGTATCATACTTGTGTATAAAATATGTCAGTCCCATAAATCACTTTGCTATTCTGTAGAATTTACAGTGGCCATGAGTGTCAATAATCTTCCTTCAGTCTTAAATAATAACTTCCATTCGTTTAGAGTTTGCTCTGTGCCACGCATGGTGCCAAATATTCTACACACACAATAATGCACATGGCACATCATCTACCCTGGGAGACAGCTGCTATTGCCATTTTCTAATGAAGGAAACTGATGCTAAAGAAGGGGAAGTTGCTTACGATAAAACAGCTGGTAGTGCAGCTGGAATAGACCTCAAGGCTGCCTCAACATGACGCCTATGCCCTTGACCATGGCACTATGCCATGCTTGTTAAAGCTTCTTGACAGGCTTTCTCAACAAGCTGGCTCCTACCCTCCAAGTCTATGCCTGAAACTCCTTGTTTTCCACACACAGTTTTCCAGTCTTCTCCCAACTGGTTTTCTAAGTAGCTTCTCTTTTCCTAGTATCTAGGGTATAAAAAACTTAAAATAGTGTGAACTCTGGCTCTGAGCAGGTTTTATTTTTCCCACTAGCAGTGTCTTCAAAGGAAGGGGAATGGGAGTGACCTAAGCCATAGGCCAAGTGGCTGAGCTGAGGGTAAAAAGACTTCTAGGTCATATTTAGGATAGAGGAAGACCTTCCCATTCTGCTTCTCTGTCCAAGACCCCTAAAAGCTTAGTATCTGGAATCCTCCTCCATGCTCAGGTAGGGTGGACTTTGGCCCTGTGGGTTACAGCAATGACAAACTGTGATGCTGTTTTTTAATCTGCTGGCTCATTATTTTGGATATTAGTTCGCTCACAAGCATGTCTGTCATTGCTTTAGATACCGGATATGGATTTTGTTCATACAGCATGGCTAATGAGCAAAACAAAGAACCATGAGCCTTGATGCTTTCTAGGAGACACAGACAATTAACAAACAAATGGATTTATAATTTAGTGACAGGTACAGGTAACATTGCTAAACATACATAATGTAGTGGAAGACAGTGATGAATGTTATTAGGAGGAATAAAGAGCAGGACACTGGGAAGCAGCTCAATGAAAAACATATAGTGGTGCTTGCTCATATACCAGACGTATGTGTGAGTGAATTGGCGTCTTTTGATTTAACTCTAACGTACTAGAGTCATCTGAAATTTTTGGGCCAAAGAGGGAAATGACCAGGATTCTTCTTGTTGCTGAACAGAGAATATGCAGGGGAGAGGGAGGTGGAAGCCAAGGACTAGCGTTTAATGGGGAGAAGTAGTCAGGAAATGGTTTGTAGACACAATTGATAAGAATCAATAACAAACTGATTATTGAGTAGTTAGCCTGAGCCAAAAGGGTTTTTGGGTTTTGGTGTGGGTGGCTAATTGAGTGAAGGTGCCATCCGATAAAATGAGGAAACTGAGATGGGATAAAGTTTAGGGAAACAAATCAGGAGTTCAGTTTTAGACTTGGGAGCCATGGTTGACTTCCTAGGTCTCTAATAGTGATGATTGATTTTAGTCAGTTTTTACAGGACCATTCATAGGCAGAGGTGGTGGAGTAGGGAACAGAAGAAATAGCCCAGGCCGCGAACTGATTAAGAGGCAGACTGGCCACCCGAGTCTGTCGTATACACCGTGATTCCAGGGCAAGAACAAACCTTATCTTTTAGCCAGAATAGTTTCCTGATTTGTAAAAGTTCTTTTGCTGTTACATCTATTTGTCCAAAGCAGTGGGTTTCCTGTGACATTTTTATGCATGCGCAGTGGGTGCTGGTTTTATTCATACCGTGCTGTCTCCTGTCTCCCACCTTCTGCTGGCACCCCATCCTCTCAGGTAACTCTCCCTTTTACTTTCATCTCCTTTGTTCAAAACTTCTGAATTGAAAACAAATAAGTTTATTCCACAATTAAGAGACAGAAAACTTGAAATGCAAATAGTGTGAGAGGCAATTCAGCATGTCTGAGTTTTTGTCCAAGTGTAATTGAGCTAATGAAGTGGCTGGGTGCTTCAAAGGAGGAAAACGTTGGCAATGTCAAGAGAAAGGAGGATTAGACAAAGATTCCAGGAGCTTGCTGGCCGCCCCTTCTAACATTTAAGGGAGTAAACAGAAAGCAGTGCTCGCACCTTGAAGGTTCCTTTAGGTTATGCAAGTGGGGAGTGTGCATCCGGGTTCTGTGTCTTCCATACCTTTACGCTCTTTCTATTTTTATTTCATTTTTTCTGGTTGACTTATTTTTATTTTATGAGTATGAGTATTTCTCATGCATGTATATAAGTACACTCATGTGTGTAATGTCTGTGGGGGTCAGAAGAGGGTGTCAAATCACCAGGAACTGGAGTTATGGATGGTTTTGAGTTGCCACATAGATGCTGGGAATAGAACCTAGGTCCTCTGTAGGAGCAGTCAGTGATCTTAACTGCTCTCTCCAGCACCACTCTTCTAGTTTTTAAATTCTAAATAGAATGTTTGCTATTTTCTTTTTAATTACTTTTATTTTATGTGTATGGGTGTATTGCCTGCATGGATGTAAATGTACTCCAGTTGTCAATGCCCACCAGGGTCAGAAGAGGACGGCTTTAGATCTCCTGGAACTAAAGTTATGGACGGTTGTTAGCTGCCATGTGGGTGCTGGGAATCGAACACCAGCCCTCTGCAAGAGCAGCCAGCGCTCTTAACCACTGAACCATCTCTCCATCCCTGAATTTTTGGTATTTTCAAACAATGTAGTTTGATTGTATTTAGATTTCCTCTCCTACCCACACCTCCCTTCTGCCTTCTCCCTGGTCCCCCGCTCAATATAATCTGTTTGTGAAACAGCCTTTAGATTCTGATTTGTGTCTCAAATGTCCTTCAGTGTAGGTTCATCCACTGGAGCCACCAAGAGTCCCATCCCGGTAAGAGATGTCTCTCTCTCTCCCAGCAGCCATCAACTGCCAGAAGTTCCTTAGGCTGGGCTGGGATTTCTTATCCTCTTTCCTATGTCTCAGCTCGAACTTTGCCAGTTTTGAGTTTACATAGGACTTGTGCATGCTGTCACTATTGCTTTGAGTTTATATGAGCAACTGACCAGCTGTCTGGAAGACTGCTTGCTCGTGGTCATTCACCTGACTTTGGCTCTTACAATCTTCTCTCCTACTCTTCTGAAATGGTCCCTGAGCCTTGGGAGACAGAGGTTTGAAATAGGTGTCCTATTCAGGGATAAGCACTCGTGGTCTCTTGTTCTCTGAACATTGGCCAGTTGTGGGTTTCTATATTAATCACCATCTGCTACATAAGGAAACTTCCCTGGTGAAAGTTGAGATGCATTCATCCTAGCTGTAGAGGTTGCATTCTATTTTTTTAACCCTTTGACTTGTCTTAGACATTTTCTTCAACTTGAAGACCTGAAGATTGACAGACACTTGGTACCTCTGCCAAGGCCAGGAGATGCACAGCCCATTTGATGTTGGGTGCCCTGGGGGAAAACTACCACATTTAACACTAACTTTTATGTGTTCGTTTTCTTTCTTTTTTTGGTCTTTTTGAGACAGGGTCTCCCTGTAGCCCCAGCTGTCCTGGAACTCCTGATGTAAACAAGGCTAGCCTTGAACTCACAGAGATTCACCTGTCTGTGCCTCCTGAGTGCTGAGCTTAAAGGTGTGCACTATGCCTGGCTCTTTTTTTTTTGACAGGCAGATTCCCCTGTCTCTGCCTCATAAAGACTGGGATTAAAGGAAAATGCCACCACAACAAGCTTGTGTTCTTTTTCTTTTGATTACCAAAGAAATGGATATATATTTGCTGAGTGTTTTAACAACAAAAACCCTAAAAGCCCCAACCAGTGAAAACTATTAAAATTCTTACTAATTAGTGGGATATTGTAACACTATTTGTGTTTCCTTCTGTGTTGTATGCACTTTGCTCTTCCGTAACTGACTCTGTCTTACACAAGTACCTATCTTGCTGCTTTTGCTTAAATGTTATGATACGCACATATCGCTCTGTCTGAATTTTTGTGACTACCTAATCATCTACAATACAGCCACACCATGATTTCTCAAGGTAATTTGTTTACAACCACAAATAATACATGCCAGGTAGTAGTCTTACAAAAATTTCCCCTACGGTGGTGGATTAAGGATATTCGTGTCTTTTTTTTAAGTACCCAATACATATTGTTACATCATGTCCCAGGAAGACTGTTTTTTTCAGAGATGAGAGAGAGGGAGAGAAAAAGAGAGAGAGAGAATGAATGAGGGTGGACTATTAGAATTACTAGATCTGGGGGCTGGAGTTAATGGCTCAGCAGTTAAGAGCACTGATTGCTTTTGTAGAGGACCTGGGTTTGATTCCCAGCACCCACATGGCAGCTAACAATTGTCCATAACTCCAGTTCCAGGGAATCCAACACCCTGTTCTGACCTCCTTGGGCACTGCATGACGTGGGTGCGCTTATACACATGCAAGCAATACACTCACGTACAGAAAAAAATTAGTAGATCTGGTGGAAAATGTGTCACAGCAGTTCTTACAAGGTACTATGTCCCTGGGGAAAAACTCCCAGGTAAAGGACTATTTTAAAGTATCAATATTCTTATTTCTGCTTTTCCACATCACAAATATGTCCGGGTAATGAGGAGAAAGTTAACAAGGAAAACTGAGGTGAACTTGAGTTAGAAGTCATAAATGGATCTGTCAGAAATTATCAGTTGGGAAACTAAGTTGACCAGCACTATTAAAGGACCTTAGTACCTTAATTCAGAATATTCAGATTATAAAATATCAGGCTTATTGTACATGGCTGCATGCTACTTTAGGGGAGCATCATAACTGTGGGCCCTAACCTAACTCAGTTACATCCAGTCCTTAAAATACAATAGGATGGGCAAAAAACATAAGAATACAGTGCATGTAGAGCAAGTATTATTTTGTGAAGCTTATTTTCAGGGTATGTGTGTGTTCTGTAAGACTTACTGCTTATTGTGGGATATGTTTAAAGCAGAAATAATTTGGAGTCATTGGTTTAGTGGAAATTCTAGGCACTGGAATTTGCCAGGCTTTGGTTTGGATTTAGCCTATGTGACCTTGGCTAGTTAGTTACCTGCCTTTTTTCTGGCTCAATCTACTTGTTGAATAAAGACTCTATATCTCCCTGTTGTGAATATGTGTGTAGGTGTACCGTGTGTGTGTGTAGAGATCACTTAAGCAGAATGCTGATGAGTAGTCAAAGATAGATACAGAATTATGTCCCAAACCTTCGTGCTTCCCTGATAAGATCTGACACCCTGTGTTCCACACCCGCATTTGCCTCCAGCTCCTTGTGGTGAGAACACAGTTTTCCTGTTCTCAAACTGCACTGGCTTCTGTTATGAGCGTTGGCACTTACCTCTGTCGTGTATTGTCCAATGATCCCATTGTTCAGCTAGATTACAAACTTTCAAATTCCCTTCTGGTTCTGAAAAAGAAAATGCTGGGTTCGTGGCAGGAAGCCAGATGAAAATCTGTTGAGTGTGGTCTACGGCACATCTTTTTGCGAAGTATCACTTGTCATGTACAGCGAGGCAAATGTAACGCGGGTTCCACCAGCATTTCTCACTCAATCTACTCCATGCTAAACAGGCCAGTTAGGCATTAAGTCATGCCTCTGGGTAGCTTAAGTGGAAAGTGTGAACAGAGAAACCACTTTATGCGAGGACAGTTGAAGATTAGATCCCTTCCCCTCCCTACCCTTATTCCCCCGGGGGAGGGGCACTTATCAGCCGAGAGCTCGGTGCGGAGCGGTGCGGCGTCTGAGCTCCGCAGGCTTGCCAGCACGCGCTGCGTGCCGCCCTGAGAGCCCTTCTGCGCAGATGAATTCTCATAGTGTCACAGACGCGCGCAGTGTGGATCGATACGGGATGGCAGACGTCCTCCCGCCGTCAAGTGTAGGCACTGGGCGGTGGATTTAGCCGCCCTGCCGCTCAGTCCCCGCTTCTCATCAGCTCAGAACTGGGAGAAGACGTTAACCCTTCCCCGGCGGACTCCCGCCCCGTGGCCGCAGCGGTGCCTCCACTGTCCTCCCGGGGCGACCAAGCCTTTCCAAAAAGCCCGACGCCCAAGCACCGGGCTCGGTCGGACCCCCGCGTGGGGCGCGGTGGTGGCGCCCGGCTCCCCGTGCACCGTCCGGGGAAGCTGTGCGGGGCGCGCCGAGCCCCTGCGCCAGCTCACCTTCCCGCGCTCGCCCGGACGTGCGCCGGGAGGGTCGGGCGCGGGGGCGCGGCGGGAGGGCTGTGCGCTGGCTGCTCGGCTTGGTGCGCCGGGCCGGGCGGAGGCCCCGCCCCGGGCCCGCTCCCACTCCTGATTGGCCCGCCCGGCCCGAGGGGCCCGGCCCGGCCCGGCCCGGAGTCTCAGCTATAAAGCGCGCCGCAGCATGCCCGGCCCGGCCCAGCGCGCGTAGCCCCGGGGCTCGTCCGCGCCCAGGGTGCGCCTCCCCGGTCCTCGCGCCCGCCGCCCGCCGCCCGCCATGCCGAGGGGCTTCCTGGTGAAGCGCACGAAGCGCACGGGCGGCTCGTACCGCGCGCGGCCCGCAGAGCGGCTCTTCCCTCCGCTGGGCCCCCGGGTGGCGCCGCCCTTCCCCGAGGCTGCCGGCGGCCGGCTTGCGGACGCAGACGAGCCCGCGAACGGGCCGTCCGGGTCGCCCTGCTCGGCGGCCGGAGCCGGCCTGGGGGCGGCGGGGCGGGACGGCGCCCCGTGGACGGCGGAGGGGCGCGAGGGCCCCGGGCCCAGCCCCGCGAGGCCGGCGGGCTCCGAGCTGCGCCGCGCGTTCCTGGAGCGCTGCCTCAGCTCGCCGGTCTCCGCCGAGTCCTTCCCCGCGGGCGCCGCCGCCGTGGCCGCCTTCTACCCCGCAGCCGCCCCGACCTCGGCGGGACAGCTCCTGCCGCTCCCCGAGCCCACCCTGCAGCGGGAGCCCGCGCCGCCCTCCTCCCTGCACGGCCTGAAGCGCCGCGCCAAGGGACCCCCAGGCTGTCCGCCCGGCCTCGCGGCCGCGGGGACCAAGAAGCCCAAGGCCATGAGGAAGTTGAGCTTTGCGGACGAGGTGACCGCGTCGCCGGTCCTCGGCCTGAAGATCAAGGAGGAGGAGCCGGGGGCGCCGTCGCGGGCCCTCGGGGGAGGCCGCACACCTCTCGGGGAGTTCATCTGCCAGCTGTGCAAGGAGCAGTACGCGGACCCCTTTGCCCTGGCGCAGCACCGCTGCTCCCGCATCGTGCGGGTCGAGTATCGCTGCCCCGAGTGCGACAAGGTCTTCAGCTGCCCGGCGAACCTCGCCTCCCATCGCCGTTGGCACAAGCCTCGTCCCGCGGCCGCCGGCGCCGCCGGCACCTCCTGCGCCGCCGGGAAGCCGCCTCGCCCGTCGTCTGCAGACCCCGGGCCCCTGGCCTCCTTCCTGGCAGAGGGCAAGGAGAACGGCCGGGTAGAGCGGACTGACGATCAGCACCCGCAGGCCGGGGACAGCTCCGCGGAGAATCAGCACCAGGACAGCGCCCCGCGCCTGGGCCTGCAGGGGCGGACGCACCCCGAGCCTCTGCCTCCACAGGTCCCCTACCCTGAGGTGGTGCTGGGGCGCCGGGTGCCCGGGCCAGGCAGTGCCGCTGCTGGTGGGGGATCCGAGACCTTCGTGTGCCCGTATTGCCACAAAAAGTTCCGTCGTCAAGCCTATCTGCGCAAGCACCTGGGCACGCACGAGGCGGCTTCTGCTCGAGTGCTGGCCCCCAGCTTCAGCTCGGAGCGCGGGGCTCCTCTTGCCTTCGCTTGCCCGCTATGTGGGGCGCACTTTCCGTCCGCGGATATCAGAGAGAAGCATCGGCTATGGCACGCTGTCCGCGAGGAACTGCTACTGCCCGCCTTGGCCGGGGCTCCTTCGGAAGTGCTGGGCCCTGGAGGGGCGTCGGATGGCAGTGCCCAACAAATCTTCTCGTGCAAGCACTGTCCGTCCACATTTTTTAGCTCCCCAGGACTGACCCGGCACATCAATAAGTGCCACCCCTCAGAAAGTCGGCAAGTACTGCTGCTACAGATGCCACTCCGGCCTGGCTGCTGAAGGCTGAGACCAGGAAGATTTCGAGGCTGGCCTTGGAGAAAACATGGGAATTGCCGTGGGGCTTTTTTCAACTTGCCACATTTACTTTCCTCTGTCCCCATGCTGTCCCTCCTCAAACTCTGCTAGTCACATTGCGCCAGGGGAGCAGGCAGCGAGCTGTAAAACCCCCATTAGCGCGCAGGTATGTATCTGGTATAAACATTCACGGTCAGTCTGTCAGCTTTAAGTCCGCACTTTCCCCACTAAAATAGGATTTCCCCATCCTTAAACCACTGAAGAACCTAATGAATCCTATGTGGGTTGTAATTCCTATGGAAAGTCACAGTGAACGCATGCATGTCTCAGTGTCTACAAAAGCTTCTACCCAAAGTGGTAGTCACCAATGGTTTTCTTTTTTCTTTTTTTTTTTTCTCTCTTGCCATTGCAGGCGCTTACGTCGTTTCTGTCTCAATAGGGTCAGATTTCTTGCCTTGTATATTCTGTGAATTAAGTTATATGAGTGATGCCAAACTTACGGGGGAGAAAGATTCAAGACCCATGTCCATGGGCAGGAAATTTAAGATGGTGCTGCTGGTGCAAGACTCTCTCTGGAACTTTTCTCAACTGTATGTAGTAGTCTGTTCTTAGTTTTTGAAAGTGGGTAAGATCCTACTTAATGGGAAAGTGCCAATACACCCTCTGAATTCTTCAGCTATTTTATGTGCAACATTTGGGAGGAACTAAATTTATGTTACTTAAAAAAATACTCTTTTCCTGAAGTTTGACTGTTTTAGCAAGGATACAACCCAAAATGTTTAACGATTATATTGTAAATCTCCTGCTGCATATTACATAGTAAACTGTTCAAGTTAAGATATTAATACCTATAACACAACAGAACTGAATGCCAGTTCACTCAGTACTGTTTCTTTTGAGGAGTGACTTTGAACTTCTTCTTGTAAACCATATTCAGTGTACATTCTCTATCCCCTAATAGCCAGAGTTGCAATTGTTGTTAAATATTGCTTGACAAATAGCTTAGATTTGTAAGTTGCTTACTGCCAAATAAATGTATATAGACTATGCTTTGTTTTTTTTCTGTTTGTCTTGAGAACTGGTTGAACAGTGTATCTTCAAAGTCATAGTTCTTCTCTCTCCAATGCCAGTATTTTAACTTCAGAATCTTAGTGACCCGTCTTGACAGAACACCAGGCAGGCGATATTATATTTTGCAAATGAATGTGATGGTGCCGAAACGAAACAGGAAACTCTCCTTTGAGGTCCAGCTGCAGACTGCAGCTCCACAGGAGAGTATGTGCTGCAACGCTGAGAAACACTCCCCAACAAGTCACAGAAGACATATCTTTATGTATTTTATTGAAAAAAGCCACTGGACAGTGTTATCTGGAGGACAAAAATTATACAAATGGAGCTAATTAATTTCACTCTTTCAAATTGGCGTTTTCGGTCTATTTTGTTACCTGTTATCCATTAGAAGTATGTAGATTAAGTTTGATTTTCCTGTGAATAATTTCTCCTCTTGCCTTTACGAAACTGCCCACACGTTTGTGCAGGCAGTCTCTATCTTGTTCCCACAGACTCATTTACTTACTTTTTTTAAGCATTCATAGTAATTTGGGTTTTTACCTAAAAAGTTGCTTAGGAAAATTTGGTAGTTTTGGTAGTGTTATTCCTAAAAGCATACGAAAAGCATTGTGAAATTTAACCAAGTGCACTGGGTGAAGCATCTGCCTGGTCTTAGGAAAGTGTGAGACTTTGTGTTGGCGCCGGTAATGGTGGCTTTCTGGGAAACACATGGGGCTGTATTCAGAAAATGGAAAACCTAAGTTCCCTCTTCATGATTAGCTAAGATAACCTAGGGCTGTGCTTTGCATCTCCCAATTACTCACACAGCCCAGTTTTTAACTCTGAAAAGACATGGAATAGAAGACAGTCATGGACAGGAAGTGCGAAGAATATTTTTATTGTTTTATTAAATACCATGTCATCTTTTTATCCTGTTACAAATTTGTAGACACTACATGAATGATACATAATTTATATTCTGTGGTTTGCCAGTATGATGTATTTACACATGCAGTTGGGATCCATGTCATGCTACATTTCCTTAGACTATGCCCATCTGAAACAAGTAAGCTGCTTACTGCCTACAGGGAAGGTGCCTGAAGGTGGAGTGTAGACCATGTGCACCTGCAAGTTCAATGCTAACATGAGACTTAACTTAAGTCTCCTGGGTCAGGCAGGTTCCCTTTTCTTTTTTAATAATACACATAATTTGAGCAAAATATTTATATCAGAAGTTTCCCCTCCTCTCCACCACCTTCTTTTTGGTACTTAAGAAAGAACAGAGACACACCAGGATATACTGGTTAATAATAAAGGGCCACAATCTCAAAAGAGAAATAGCACTTAACGGTGATACAACTTAAAAAAAAACAAAACAAAACAGAACATTACAACAGAATTGGAAGCTAAACAGAAATTGAAGTTCAGCAGTGATTTTTCTAGTTACTGAATGTGTTGTGTCATCATTTGCACAGCCAAGAAATGAGACATTGCCTTGGGAAGAAAAAGTTGATGCTAAAGTAATTTCCGTTGGAATTTGATATGATATGTGGCCATTTGAGTGTTTTATTTTTGCAACATAAATAATCTGTACACATCCTATGTAATTAACAGATTTGCAACTTTTACTGTAACTGTATAAATGCTTAAATTAAATTTACATTTGTAGGGTTTGGGGGCAGGTAACAGAGTGCTTGCCTAGCATGCTTGAGATGCTGGGTTCCATTACAAAAAAAAAAAAAAAGGGTTTACAGTTGTAAAAATTATGCATTTATTGAGCCATAAAGTTGCAATGAGGCACAATAAATAACACAAGTCTATCTGTCCAATTATATTTTTGGCTCAACATTAATCATGAACTTAAAGGTAAAACTACTTAGACATAATTATCTAGGAAGGTCAAGAGCATAGAATAAAACTTCTACCCCTCAAAATATGGCAGTTTGGAGTGTGGGCAAAAAGATCGAACTAAATAAATAGCCCAAATTTAAAATATTAAGTTACAAATTAAGTCCAGTGTTTTCTCAAATAAATGTACAGGAAGGAACATGAATGTTACAGCAGACAAGAAGGCTGAGAGAGTTAAGGCTCCCTTATTGCCAGGATGTCTACTGCTGGGCTGCTTGTTGCCTTAGGATTTATTGGCTGAGCCAGAGGAACGACGCAGCTTCATGGACATGCGGCTTTTGCTAGTTCGAGGAGACATCGGAGAAGCCAGGTCGGCCCCGTCTACCTGTGCTGCTGCGGGAGCTTCACTGGGCAGAAGCTCTGGGTAGTAGCCTGTAGGGAAGAGCGGGCAAGCACATCAGCATCAGTCATCCTCTCACACCATAACAAACAACCCTTCTGCTGCTAATCTAGAGCAAGGATCCCAACCCTTAATGAGGTCTTCAGAGGTACAAAAGCAAGCCCCAGACTTCCTTGCCCAAACAATCTTCTCATGTATTTGAAACCCACTGATTTGGTGGCTTATGGCATCATATTAAAGAACGCACCAAACATCATCTCCAGAGACAGAACATTGGAAAAAGTAATGGGAGGCAAAATCTTGGGGCTAGAGAGAACAGGGATCCACCACACTACTGGCATGCAGGGAAGGGCCCAAGGGGCGAGAAGAAAGGCCAATCCTATGTCCAGGCTTCACTGCTCCAACCGCAGGAAACCAGCACCAAAAACTTCCCAAAAATAGGCTTCAAGAAGGAATTTGGCACTTAGGAGATGAGACTAGGAACTTAGAACTCTTGGGAAAGGAAGAAGATAGGAATTTTCATCTAAAAGTCAGTCAGAAAAGGAAAATGATCTCAGAAAATGTCTTAAGTTAGACAAAATAATGTTTTTGCATTCCTTAGCTTAAGCTTTTGCAGTTATCCTCTGCAGTAATCCTCAGTAGAATTAGTAGGCACAGAATTTTAGAATAGGCAAAACAAATTCAGTAAGGAGAATCTTTTGTGTCATTTACAAAGTAATTTTTCACTTCTGTACTCTGTTTTTGTGAATTATGATTCTTCAAAATACAATATTATAGAACATTTGGTGCTTCTAAATAGTTTTTGAACAAATGATTGAGAGTGAAAAAAAGCTTTTCAAAACGGGAGGAAATTGAGAAGCAGAATGAGGTTTTCTTTATGTGTACTGCCAACAGATAAAACATCACACAGGCTGGAGACCTAAATCTGTATTTCTCCTTTCTTTGTAGGGGCTTTTGGTACATCTGTTAGTCAAAGCAGAACTTCTCTGACATTTCAGACTTGGAAATAATATGCTAGTACTTCCATATAATGGAATACTCATGCTTAAACTGAAGTTATAAGAGAAAAAAATGTTCAATAAAGAGTGAAAATTCTCTTGAGATGCCTTAAGAATATATTTCCAAAGAATACTTCAAAGTATTTTAAAAGAGCAAATGGTATAATTATACCCAGGGACAAGTACACATTTCTAAGGGAAAATATCTAGTCACTCAGAGGCCATGCCTACTGCTTGCTCAAAGTATCTCCTCTACCATTTCCTTTCTGACTGAGAGGAGGCTGCCCTACAAACTAAAGGAGGCATATTCTTGTTCAAGTTCACCCTTCCTAAAGATCTGAACTGGTTCATAGCAGACACAAACTAGAAAACTTAGCAAATAAAATCTGTAGCCCATTCAGGGAAGCTCTGTGGATGGATGGCAGCAGGACAGCAGGGGCAGCAGCTTGTGTTTTTCTGGTAATGCGCAACCCCCAGTGTCGTGGGAGGTCTGCCCAGGGATGTGTACCTTCTTCAGGTGGCCGATGTTTCTAGTGGAGGTTTTGGGAGGAAGAGAACTACCACTGCATTGCTTTCTTTGTTGTGAATGAAGAGATGGAGTAGCAGGCAGGAGCGGGAGAATGAAAGAGAAGACAGGTAACACACACGAGAGACAAGTGCAGATCTTACAGGTATACCCCAGGGGCAGAGAATTAGCAGGTGTGGATCATGAAATAGAACTGGGCATGCAATGAGTTAGGCTGGTGATGTTTCACAATGGTCAATGCTTTGTCAATTCAAATGTACTTACCAACTAACAAAACAAGTTCAAATAGGAAAGAAAAAAAGAAGAAAAAAACCTCTATGAGAGATTCTATCAATATCTCCGGTTTAAAGTGCTCACTGCGCTGGTGGTGTGCTATCTTAACACGTAGTCATGAAATCTTTAAATATGCATTGCTAGAGTCACACTTAAATAATTGTAATTAAAATAAAACATTTAAATTCCTTGCTATACTAACCATATCAAGCGTTCAGCCAGTGGCTGGTCGCTACCAGAGTGGATACAGCAGATGTGTAACACTTCTGTCACCACAAAGTTTCACTGAGGAGCAATGTAGAGTGTCTCAACTAGAGAATATTTCCTCACCCAGCTCTTTACGAAGTCTGTCTTCATGAAGATATCCACACGCACTGACTCCACAGGTGTTTCATCTACATGCACTCCACATTTCCCTCCTTAACTACACTCATTCCTAGAATCTTCCACTCCCTCTAACAAGAGTGAAGAAAGCCAATCTTCAGATGTCGGGGTACATATCCTGCTTTTCCATTCAGAAAAATAAGTATTTTCCTCAAGACTAGCAACCCTTCACATCTTCCCACACCTTCCAAGTGAGTTCTTTACCAGCTGACGCCAGGGTTTCAGGATGCGGTGCAGCCACACTGACGTTTTGCACACTGCACTGGTGGCACACACCCAACACAGCCCAACCGTACAGGCGACCTCAATTCCGGATCTGTAAATCCAGTCTAGCGCACATTTCCTGTCACATCCTAGTCTTTTCAATGACTGAGCTGTACTGAATCGTGAAGAACAGTGATTTAATTGCTTCTATTATTACTGTATTGTCCAGGTTAAGTTTAAAAAGTATCTGAGGTTCCTATGTCTGTGCATATGGAATCTGACACTGACACTGACAGCACTCACACACATGGTCTACATTCTGATAGTGTAAGCTAGTATACTGCACACTTATTAATAAATAACATGATGAATATGATTTGAGAAATCTCCATACACATTATAAAAGGGAACATAAATGAATTTGGAGTTATTGTGAGTTATTGTGACTGTCTACTGCCACACATGACTGGTGTAAAATTTCTAAGTTATTGGGTAAACAAAGCCTTTAAAATACTGTAACTTTGAAAGTAACTTCACTTATGTAGAACCAAGAGACTATATGAATGTGTTAGAAAGAAGATGGGGTAGGTACTTATGGATCAAATGCCAAGTCTTTTGCGTTATTATTATCATTATCATTATTATTTACACTGATCGACTGAATGATTTGTGTGTGTGTGTGTATGTGCACTTGCGTGTGTACCGCATGCCTGCTTAAGCCATGGTTTGTGTATGGAGGTCACAGGACAACTTGTGGAAACTGGGGAATGAACTCAGGTTAACAGGTTTGGTGGCAAACACCAAACACCTTTACCCCCTGAACTACTGCAACTGTTTCTTCTTGTCAAACGGACTGGAGACATTTTAAAATGAAGACAACAGTTACCTTGACCATGTCAAGATGTGGGGATTAATAACTATGTATGTAAAGAGCCGGGAGGGTATTGGGTTACATAATAAAGGTATTATAAAGGAAGCAGACTTTGAATAGGTTAGAAATAAGGGTAGAAACTAGAAATACTTCTGGAAAAAATAATTACCTATGAAATATAATCATTCAATGTGGAGAACAAAACATACACTTAGGTTTAATTCTGGGTAAAGATTTTATCTTGTCTTATGCTGATATTGTTATAAAATACAACCTTGAAGATCAGATTACCCTATTAAACTTACTGCTTTAATGTTATTTACAGAGTTAAGGATTAAGATCATATGGATCTAGCCACTAACTGTCATAAAAAAAGTAACATGTTATTTGAAATAAAATAGTATAAAATACAGGCAAATGCATAGCTTCATTTTAAGGTATTCAAGAGGTATTACTACAGACTTAGAAAGAAGTCAGATTAGCTTGTTATATTTTTTCTCCTTCATACAAATGAGAAAAATGGGGGCTGCAGAGATGGTTCAACAGTTAAAAGCACTGGCTGCTCTCAGAGGACCCAGGTTCAATTCCCAACACCCATGTAGTGGCTAACAACTGTCTGTAAATCCTGTTCCAGGGGATGTGACACCCTCTTCTGACATCCTCAGGCACTGCATGACATGGGTGCACTTACATACATGCAGGCAATACACTCATACACATAAAATGAAAACAATAAAATATTTAAAAAAATAAGAAAAACGAGTACAGGACAAATTAATTTGAGTTCATGTGAATATAAACGATAGGGTTACAAGTTAAATCCGGACCAGTTTGACTTCAAAACACATTCAGGTTTCCTATTAACCCTAAAGTTATTTTAAGAAAAAAATTATTTATTTTTATTTTATATATATATGAATGTTGTATCTACAAGTGTGTAAGTGCACCTGTGTTTCGCTGTGCCCACAGAGGTCAGAAGAGGGCATCAGATCCCCCAGAACTGGTGTTATAGAGGCTTGTTAGCCACCACGTAATTGCTGGCATTTGAACCTGGATATTTTGCAAGAGCTAGTGCTCTTAACTGTTGAGCCATCTCTCCAGTCCCCCTAAAGCTGTTTTTAAAAAAATTTTTCAATGGGTAGGAAAAATAGAACTCTAAAAATAAAAATCTCAATTTCTAAGTTGTAAACACCGTAAGTATTGGGAAATTTCTTGTTTTCGATCTATAGAAACAATGTTAAGAAAATAAGCCTTGAAGGCAGACACAGTTAGGCTCAGTTCTGGCATCACCACATGTAAAGTGATGTTATGTTTCTTTTTTCTTTTCCTTTAAAAATATTTATGTGTATGAGTATATTGCCTGGATGTGTATAAGTTCACCTGTGTCATGCAATGCCTGCAGAAGTCAGAAGAAGGCATAGGATCCCCTGGAACTGGAGTTATGGATGGTTGTTAGCTGCCACATGGGTGCTGGGAACCAAATCCAGGTCCTCTGCAAGAGCAGCCAGTGCTCTTAACCACTGAACCGTTTCTCCAGCTCCTACTTTATTATTTTCATTAAAGTATTTTACATCCAAATGAGTATTTTATGTGAAAACTGAACAAAGGGATTGAGCGATGGAAAGATGACTCAGTAGTTAAGAGCACTGTCTGTTCTTGTAGAGGACTTGTGTTCAATTCCCAGAACCCATATGGTGGCTAACAACCACCTGTAACTCCAGTTCCAGGGGTTCTGACACCTTTCTCTGGTCTCTTTAGCACCATACCACATGGGTGTGCACTTATAAACAGGCAGGCATAACACTCATATATATATATAAAATAAAAATAATTGTCACAAATTATTTTATTTGTTAGTATTATTTGATTACTGGTCAATAATATAAAAGCCCAATTTTCAACCTCAAGATACTGAACAGAACATATTTGCTGCCTATAATTTCAGATTAATCTATTGATATGTAAATTTCAATAGGAATTTGTTTTTTTAAAAAAAAATCAAACAAATTTATAGCTTATGCTATATACTGAAGGAAACTGATTTTCATACTGGCTTTTATTTAGAAATAATATTAGAGTATTTATATAATAACTATCTTCTGAAGGGTCTAAATATTTTATTTCAGATCATTTTAATGCTCATGAGATGAAAGTTTAAAAGAACTTTAAAAATATTTATTTTTTAAAATTATTTAAAATATATTTAAAATTTTATGTGTATGAATGTTTAGCCTACATGTGTGTAAATGCACCTGTGTCATATAATGCTCCTGGAACTCGAGTTAGGATGTTAGCTGCCATGTGGGTACTAGGAACAGAATCCAGGTCCTCTGAAAGAGTTCTCTTAACCACTGAGTCATTGCTCCAGCCCCTAAAATAACATTTAAGGACACTGAGGTTAAAAAAAAAATTACCTAAGGCAATGGCTGTATTTTGATGACACATCCTCCTCAAAGTTCAGAAAGACTGACCCCAGTAGTCGTACTTGCTAACCTATCTATCTACACATGGCAACACTGGTTTTGTGAATTAATAACAAGACCACAGCCATAATGAAGGTAGACTACATGCTACACCAGGCCTTAAAAATCACTCTAAATTATTTCTGACTTTTATGACATATAATTTGAATCATTAATTTTATAATTTTCTCTAAACATGAACTCTGTAATATATATTTTCTAAAGGTAATTATAAAAATGGTTTGTATACAGATATATGTATGTGCATTCATCTTTATAGAGAATGTAGATAACCAAATACCAGTCAATACTTTGTTAAAGAAGTATTGAACCTACTGAAAAACAACCTAAAAGAAGGTATCTTCTTTTTGGCTCTGTTAGAATAATAGAGACTCACAAGTGATTCTAGATAGATGACATAATATTTATGGTTGATAAAGTAAAAAAATACATACTTGAAAAATTATGGATGTACTTTTAATGCTCAAATTGAGAAGGACAAATTAGAGTTTATTATACACAATCAGCAAAACAGAATTCTGTTTCTTAATGACATTCTATAACTTTTTATTTAAAAAAAGAAAAACTCAGGACAATGTTGAAAATACAAGGTAACATTAAGAAAAATACGAACATTTTAAAACTATCACTGTAATCTGGCCAGGAATAAGAGTGATTTTATTTTGAAGTTTACAGTTAGAAGAGAGGTGTACATATAAAACTTTTTATATTTTCCACCATTCATGCCTGCTGAAGATAAAAAAAAATTTCCTGTAATTTTTTTTTAAAATAAAGGACAAGAAAAATCTAATAATGTTGTAATGTAGTTATGGAAGATCAGCAAAGTGTGACATCACAATACTTCCCTCAATGACCTTAGGGATAAAAATAATTTCCCCTAAGCATCAGTCTAGTGCTACAGACAGTACATTTTGAGAAAATACAGTTATGAAATTTATGGATCAATTATGGTGCTCCAAAAACTTTCATATCTATTTAAATAAAGTTCTATTAAAAATATTTTTTGGATTGAAATGTCATCACTGTTGGTACACATTGTTAACCAAGAAATTTTAGATCATCTTCAACTGAATTATGTAAATGCACATGCATACATACTTTTTCTTTTTTGCTTTCTTTCTCTTTTTTAGTGTTAGGGAATAAACACTAAAAGCCAGGGCTTGGAGTTTGATAAACATGCACTCTACCACTAAGCTATTCCTCAAGCCCTGAGGAGAATGTTTTTCATTATCCCATTGAGTCTAAATTAGTATATGATTGGCAAGGAGGACTATAAACTTCATACTAGCACTGTTTAAAAACTTAATTTCAAATTATATTAGTAATGATTAGCAGTACTAATTATCCAATTGCAATTAACCCATTTCTTCAATGGGGCAAACAAACTTTGTGACTGAAAACCAAATGTACCATGTGTGCTGGTGCAAGTCTGTAATTGCAAAACTTAGGAAGCCGAGACAGAAGGATCATGAATTCAAGGTTAGCCTTGGCTAAATAGTGAGACTGTCCCCCCTACACACGTACAAAATTCAGTAAACTTCATATTTTAATGTCAGCTTTACAAGTTAAAAGTCAGGTCCAAATTGCAGTTACATGGCTCATTTAATGGATTCTCACTCCCATTTTGACTTAAAATTTAAAAAATAGCTCTATATGTAAGAGGTTAAATTTGATACAAAAATGAAACCATGAAATAAATTGAAGAAACAATATTCTTTAGATACTGTTTTTGTAACTGTAGTGAATAAAATTTAATTTCTATTGTGTTACAGAACTGAGTACCATTCTAATAAATTGTCACAATGTTAAGTATTTAGGAATACTGCCTCAAGTTATTTATAGGCAAAAAGAACCCTTTAAAAATCAGAGCAAAGACAATTTAATAAAATCAACTGAAAAAAATTGTAGTACAATATTAGATTCTTTTAAAATTCACATTAAAAATTGTATTATTGTTTAATAATATTAAACATGTCTTATGTTAGGCAACTTGTTGAATAAATGAGGAAGAATGCTAATGCATTAAATATGAAGCCAACTGGGCTCTGGGATGGTGGCTGTTAACAACTTAGAGGCTGAAAACAGCAATGTTTTTTCTGTGTTGTACACCTACTAACCATGCAGGGGAGTAAACAAAGTACGAAAACAAAAACCTTTAAGATAAGAAATATTAAAGATTCCAGTTGGGACACAATTCCACATGGAGACTGAACTGCATTTGCTTACAGAAAGAAGAGGTCTACCAAGATTTCCCAACTGTGAAACTTAGGACTTGCCATGTGATACATACATTATTATTCACATCTATTTGAATACAGTCATGTCTTATCAGCTAGTCTCTACTGTTAAACAATGACAATGTCCAGACATACATGTTCATTTTGCAATTCACTAATTACCTTTAATACCCTTCTTTCACCTTTTATCTTAATGCCAAATCGACTAGTTTTACCTTGTCAATCTATTAAAGTGAGTCCTATACTCTATCTTATTTTCAAAAGATTCAACCTAGCATAACATGACTTTCTTTTTGCTAGACCCTGTACATTAGTTGAAAGGCATCTAAGTTTTTGGTAAAATTATTTTTTCTAATGGCAAATTAATGATGACAGGAAGGGAAGCTTTAGTTTTATTAATGAAATCTCAACTGCGAATTATCATAATCATTCTAAAAAATAGGTTTAAAAAAGTGTTGTGCCTTTTAAACTTAGATATCTTATTTAACATAAGGAGAATGAGAAGTAGTTTATTATGATTAAGTTCATATTATGTTCTTTTCTTGCTTCCTTGAATACCACCATCACAGCACTCATCACTATGTTTCAGGTGCCTAGTACAGAGCAAGGCACACAGAGAAAAGGCAGCTGATGAGTTGAGATATACAGTAACAATCTAATGCATTACAAAATACAAAGACACACCACATTAGTTCAATAAAACTACTTTTTCATGCCGAGAAACAAACAAACAAAAAAAGTCAATATAACAAGGTTTAACTAATTTCAGTCAAGGAGTCCTATTATTAGTTATTTTAATCCCCAAACCATGTTAGTGTTCCATGCAGACCTGGGTTAGTTAGTATAATTATGGGAAAAAAATTTAGTGACAATTTCTGAAACGTTTAGTATGAACCAAGATAGTGTTAAGTTTGCTTACTGTCCAAGTTACAAGCACTGAGCTTGCTAATTTTGAAAAAAGGAAATGGGAGAACAGAGAATGTTTCGGTTGACACTTTGTCTTACCTTCAGATAAACAGAACTGATATTTAATGATCTAAAGAGGGAAAATAAAATAAATGAAACAATCATAAGGAGTGCAAGATATTACAGAATAGGAAGGCCACGAGTCATTTTTTCTACCGATTTTTTAAAAATTAGTTAATTGTATCAATGCAGTACCCTCTCTATAATCTTTAAATATTAAAGCATAATTTGTTGTTCTCAGTACTTCTAAATCTAGACCAGTTTAGCTTTACTGCAAATTGGAGCTGACTAGATGGTATCCTCAGCCATACAGTGTGATCCTCTAGAGCTGTGGTATATGCTCAGCTGGTGTCCTTTTGCAGGTGCTTTAAAGCCATCTCATGAAATGAAAGCACCACTGACCATGAACTTACACAGGATGTGCCACATGCACTTTTATGATGACTACTGGCTTTTTAAGGAACCACAATTAGATAAAAGAAAAAATCAAATTTGCAGGCCAAACTCAGATTGTCTTGAAAAATATATTTCAATGATTAGAATATTATTCAACCAAGATTGGGAAGAAAAGGGTAATGCATTTCAAGTTCCAGTGACAAGTGACCAATACTTTCTTTTAATCTTACCTGCATCAGACGGTAAATGGTGGTAGGGAGCTGGAGAAAAAACCTGTGCTGCAAAATCTTCAAATGTTGTTGGTTCTAAATGGTGCTGGACAATTGTTTGCAAGTATCGTGCTCGTTCCTCGTAGCTGATTTCCATCTGTTAAGGATGAGCTGAAATGCAGCTTTTTTTTAAAATAAAAAAAACTACTTTGATAGTCCCTACTTCATTATAAATGAGTCACTATTCTTACATATGACCCAAAGGATCCCTTTTTTTAAAGTGTAAAAATGTACTTCTTAGTGCAGGGTTTTTGTTTTTTTTTTTCATCCTCATGACACCATTATAAATGACAGCTTAACAGAAAGATGTTTATTAGAAAGTAATTATAATACTAAACTATTATTAGAACAGTTTGAGAAAAGACTCAACTGCTAGCCGGTCAGCCTGGGTCCTTCTTATCTTGTTAATCAGCTTTCCAGATTTACTCTGAAAAGTTATGCAATAAATGCTATACTCCTGCTTAAAATACTCTGTCCAAATTCTATATTTGTCATTTGTAAAGACTTATTGTGAAAAATTCCTGCATATCTTCTTGGTTTTATAAAATCACTATTTTCTCAACAATTGTTCTCATTTTGAATGGAAGACTACTGTTGCTATAATCCTTGAATAACTCCATGCAGTTAAGATAAATGCATAGCTGAATCTGTGTTAGGAAAAAATATCCTGTCAATTACAAACTGAAACAAGAAGGAATATTTGCGAAGAGTCCACAGGACTCCACAATCCCATCCAACAAAGCATCTACAGGGCATTGACACTGACAGAGAAAGACTGTACTTTCCTTTCACCACATTTTCTTCCCTGATATTATTGACAAGCAACCAGAACCTTGAAGTGTTGCTGCTTTTGAACAACCCACTCCAGGCTTCCTGTTTCAGCAGGTCTGATTGTGCTGTTAGCAGAGAAAGGGCGAGAAAGAGAGAGAATATTTCTGTTGTTCACGAAAGCAACTATGGAAATGGCTGTCAAAATGTAGAGCAGCAGGCAGCGACATACAATTATCAGGGAAAACGTGCCTGCTGACTCCAAGTCCTATAGCTCTTGAATCGAGAAATCACCTAACCTTTCTTCTTCAAGTTTTAAAAGTTTTCCTGCTGTATTTGGTGTGCTATGTTGACATTTAAATAAAGACAATAAAGAATAAACACAAGACATTTAAATAGAGCTAGCACAAATTTACCTATTGGTTCCTCTTTTCCCACTGAATTTTTTTCTGAAAATACTTTAATTTCCTTTTAAAACTCATTACTCTTTTCCTTAAAAATTATAATCTAATATTGCAATTCTATTATCTAGGAATTACACAACTGAAACTAGGAAAAATAATTTGCAAGGTAATTTAAACTGATAAATCAATACGTGATACCACGGGCAGTTACATTACAAAAGTTTATTTATTGAGAGAGACAAAAACCTGAGTCAGAGGTCAGACTTGCACACTCACTAGGCCCTTGACTTTTAATGGTTTGTGTGCCATTTTCTTCTATTACAATTTATTTCTTTGTATCAAATATTGAAATGATCTGAACTCCACTCTTTACAATTCATTATTTTCAATTCTGTACACTGCGTTTGAATTTCAAAAGAATTTTACTTTTGAAACTGGTAGTAACAGGATAAGATGTGGTATTAAATGACTGGTGGCAAGGAAGGATTTTATGGAAGGATAACAGACATTTTTGAGTTGAATTTAACATAGAAAAGTAATATGGCACATTTTAAAAGAAAGTATATGGTTATAAATGGAAGAAGAGGAAACTGATGGTTCAATCTAAATAATACCACATATCTCACAACTTGTTGGAAAGTACTTTTTTCATTGGGGGAGATTCACAGCTGCCGAATTTTCTGCAGTTAATAGAGTCCTTTGATTCACAGCAGTGCCCCTTGTACAAAAAATACTGGCCTTTGTGTATTACCAGAAACTAATTTTCTATTTGGCTGAAAAGGGAAAAATGGGGTTATTGCTTCTCCCTCCTACAGAGCTTTTCATTATGCCTGATGCACTCAACTTCTAAGCTCTTCTGAGAAAAAAAATAACTGAAGAGGCAAGAGGTAGAAAAATGAGCTTGTTAGCACATTAGAAGTGAAGTATCTTGGTGGGCCCTAGAAATTCCCAGTGGTGTGTTAACTTATCACTCTATGCATGCTGGCACTGATAGTCTCCCAATTGATCACTCTCTTTTCGCACCAAAGGTGCTGCCAGGAAGCAAAGGCTGAAGGCCCACAGGAGAACAGTCTGCTATCAAAACAAGCTGTTTTTAAAAGTCTGCCTGAATGGGTAAAACGTTCATGGAAAGTAGGGTGGAGACACCTACCTGCTTTGAAAATGCTCTACTTTCAGAGGGCTATAAATGAAATATTTTACCTTATCTTATTATATTTAGAGTTTACATAAAAACTAGGCAGGAAAAAGCAAATGTTAATATTTGTAAAACAGGGAGGATAGTTCCAATGTACTAAACCTATCAAAACAAGAAAGTGATTAGGTTAAAAAAAAAAAACATTTGAAGGGTAATCTACTTTGCTATACCAAAGGCTTAGAAAATTGGAGAAATCCCAACACACAGATGCATAAAATGGAAGATTTTCCAGGTATTGTAATGTTTTCATTTGGCATAAACACATAATGTATTTAACAAAACTTTAATAAGTCTTCATTAATGAAAACAGGGTTTCTTAAATTTCACCAATTTACATCTACGTGAAAGAGTGAAGGAAAATAGCCATTAATGATTGGTTTTACTGTAGCACGCATCACGTATTAACATAGGCTAACATCCCAAGTTTCCTTTCTAGTGAGTAAATTTAGATAGCACTTTTAGCTTGGTAGATAATTATAACCTAAAGTAACTCACCTTTTAAAAGGTAAAGGTTCTTTATATTTTCCAAGTTGATTGCAGTCAAATTAAATATCATAAAGCCAACTGATCTAATTTATAGTACATATACCTTTTTAACTTTTCCTTCAGAAAATATATAATCAGGACATATGATAAACTTCCACCATAGTCCTGGGCCAACACCAAAGCATTTTTTTGTGACTGCAGTGATTATAAAGTTCTACAGAGTACTCTTAACATCTGTAATTGTAACCAGCATTGAAAATAGGTAATTCCTCTATCTTTCATAACTGGTCAGATATGCACTCCTTAAAAAGGCAGCTCTTGGAAGAGTTATTAGTACCTATAATACAGGTACTGTATTATATAACTTTGAGTGGCATACACAAACCCAGTGGCCAGCGACAAGAAGACACTCATGCTATATTCCTACTGTGAGTGGTGCCAATGGCATTAAAACTAAAAACTTGAAATAAGTAAGATGATAAAAAGGTGAAAGGAAACTAAAAATAATTCAGAACAATAATTTAAAGCACAAATCTCCACTGAATAGAAGCTATCACAATTTTTAAAGCATCTCAAGCTAAAATTAGTTTAAAATTTTGATAAGGGAGATTTTTAGCTGGTAGGACTCTTTAATACAAAAGTAGCCAATAACAACAACAACAAAATAACACACAGGTGCTACAATCATAGCAATATAATTATCCACTAATCCTTCTTTTACTTTCTGCAAAGTAGAAAAGGGGAAGGAATACTGCTATTCTAAAAATAATGAAGGGGGCCAAACATTCTGTCATAAAAAAATAGTTTAAATCTAAGCTCAGCTTCATTAACAAGTTTATATTAGTAGACATCTTGAATAATTATTTTTAAATTTCAAGATAGGCTATTAAGAAGCCAGAATCCAATTTTAGCCTAGTCTTGGAAAGATAAGCATGAAATCTCTTTGCCACATTTTATGTCTATGTTGAATAGGGATATCACCATCTGCTTGTGTTTACTCTATTAGGGGTTAAAGGATATAAATACACTGTAATCCAAAAGTTCCTTCACATCTGTGCTGAAAATCATTTATTTTTATTGTGATACAGGTACAAACTCTGCTGTATCTTCTGAATTTAAAAATTATTGAAAGTATTATTTAATTCTTCATGAAGGCCAATGATGCTTGAAACATAATCAAATGTGTAGACTACAGTTGTCTGAATAGCTTTCATGAGCTTTTAGGAGTTGTAAATCTCAAAGTAGTTTTTAGTTCTTCCTCCACTCAACAACAGACATTCTGCTTCTTTGCCAACAAAATGACCAAGAACACCAATATATTATTTTTGGACTATTTATTTTGATTTTTGGCTCACATCTTTGCAAACAGTAGGCGCTGTCTCTAGGAGGGCAACTTTTCCTTCCTTCTCTATGTTTCTCTGTTGTCCAGATTAACTTTGAACTCCAGATCTTGCCTCAGGCTCCCAAATACCTGGGGCAACAGGTGCACTCCATTATGTCCTGCTCTAGGAGGACAATTTTCATTGCCAAGGAATATGTCTACATTGCTAGAAATGGTTGCACACATCTGCAATCCCAACACTTGGAAGGCTGAGGCAGGAGGATCTTGAATTTCAGGCCAGTTTGGATTATAAAGTAAGAATGAATCTCTCTTTTTCTCTATCCCTTTCTAACTGCCTATCTACCTACCTATAAGAAACATATCTAAATTCATATATTAGAACTCCAAGATAATGTTGGTACTATTTCTTATTTGCAGTATGTGCATGGAGAGTTTTCATTTATTCTGATGTGAGGAAAGTAATTTCTCTTGGGGATATATACAACAGGAAGAAAAGATACTGGAGATGATTAAGTAAAAAAATCATCTTATTAATATGCAGGGAGAATAGATTAAAAGGCAAAATTAGTCTTAAAGAAGCAACAGCCTTCACTTTCTGCAACTTCTTAATCTGGTAATTCTGAATTGTTTTTACTGTCAGAAATAAAAGCACTTTCAGTTTTGTGATTACAATTCCACACATATTCCAGTAAGTTGTACAGATAGCTAGCATGTAATTTAATTTATGATTAGCCTAAAGAAATGGAAAAATTCCAGGTGTACACACTGTATATATGTATATACTATATATAACTGATTTTTGTAAGTGTTTTAAAAATTATAGATGTAAACAAAGATTTATGCTATTACTTATTTTCCTCTTAAGTTCAAGTTTAATAATTTATTTCCTAAATAAGAACCCAGTTTCTCTGAAAATAAAGGCAAGTCTGAAGTATCTATTCCTGTCCTCAGTAGCCATGTTTCAGTCTGAAATTCTTGATTTAGTCAGCATAAGCACTATAGTTATGTCTATGGCTTTTCTTCTCTATACAGAAGAGCCCCAAAACAGTAATCAGGGAGAAGAATTCCTACAACAAAAGTTACTTAAAATCTGACTACTGACTTAAAATTAGTTGTGGAGAATACTACTTAAAATAGTACTTTTGGGCTGGGTGTGGTGGCACACACTTATAATCCCAGCACTTGGGAGGGAGGTAGAGGCAAACGAATCTCTGTGAGTTCAAGGCCAGCCTGGTCTACATAGTGAGTTCCAAGCAAGCTGGGGCTATAGGAAGACCCTGTCTCAAAAAGACAACAACAACAAAAAAAGTACTTTGTGTGTGTGTGTGTGTGTGTGTGTGTGTGTGTATTGCCTGCATGTATGTAAGTGTTGTGCAATGCCTGAGAAGGTCAGAAGAGGGTGCTGGATTCCCCTGGAACTGGAGTTACAGATGGTTTTTAGCCACCATGTGGGTGCTGGGAATCAAACCTGGCTCTTCTGCAAGAGCAGTCAGTGCTCTTAACCTGAGACATCTCTCTAGGTCCTTCAAATAGTACTTTGAGTTGTAATTTAAGTAGCTGTAATTTGAGTGTTAGCATTGAAATATTCCAACCAATTGGCCAGTTTTACAGTATTAGTAAGATATTTTTGTAACTTGTTCTAGGTATCAAAACTACAAGGATTAAAAAGAAACATTTGGCCTCTGCCTTTGTTCCAGTAGTATCCCTACTAGTGCAACTACAAAAGGAACAATTAAGATAGAGCATAAATATATTCATTTAATGGATTACGAGTCTGTGAAGTGCAACAGCAACAATGAAGGACCATCAACACCTGCCCCTGACTCAGGAACATAACTATTCCTTCTTTCCTTTCTCCCTTCATTCCTTTCCTTTTCCTCCCTTCCTTCTTCTTCCTTTCCTGCATTTCTTAAGAAACTGTCTTAAGTAGCCCAGCTGGCTTAAAACTCCTGATCTTCCTGTTTCCATCTCTCAAGCTTGTAGACAATAGGTGTGAGTCACTGGGCCCACCAGAAAGTGTTTCTTAAGAGAGTGTAGTGTATTAGAAGAACAAGCACAAGGACAGAGCGCTGGGCACATGGAAAAAGCATGGCAGCTAATAAAACAAAATCCTCCTGTGTGTGTGTGAAAGATGTGTGTTTGTGTGCTTGTATGTGGCCCACAGTGTATGGGGGAAGTCAGGGGACAATTTTGGGTTTCTGCCCATGCTTTTATCCACTGAACAATCTCCATTGTCCTACCATAGCCTACTTTTTGAGATGTTACTTCTAAGCAAGTTTGTTTCTGCCCCACCCCTTTGATCTTGCTGATTCTCCTTTAAAGAAAATTGGGGAAAAAAAGGTAAATTAAAGCTCAGTGTATAAGTATTAGAGTTTAACAGTAAGAGAAAGAAAATTGATAACTGAGCTTTAATTATTTCTACTAAAATAACTGGTTAAAGAAAACGGTGACTGTTGAAAGTAATAACTCATTATAATTCAGCATTGAAACATTTCCCCTCAATTGTGACAATTCTTAAAAAGAAATAAAAAATTCCTCATATATTTTACAATGGAGTAAGACAATGGGGTTAAAATTATTTTATTTGTATAAAGGGGCCAACACTAAAAAAGGGAGAAAGGGGAGGAATCTTTAGGAAATCTGTATATATAAAATACAGAGTAATTTAAAATTACTTAGGGTAGGTTTCTGAATCTGCACAATAAGGACAGAGGTATCAGGTGGGGGTAGTAGTTCATGTCTGTAATTCCAGCATTTGGGAGGCTAGGGCAGGAGGACCACTGTGCATTCAAGGTGACCTGGGCAATACAGTGAGTTCCTGGTTAAACTGAGTTACAGAGTAAGAGAGACTCTGCCTCAAAAGAACACAACAAAAATGTCTGAAAACATCTAAATACAGATTATCTTCACCTTATAGGGTGGTTACCTCCTCATAAATATACTGCAGGTCAAAAATAAGTAAAAAATGTATTTAATACAGGAAGCCTATTGAACATCATAGCTTAGCAGCACAGTGTACTACGGAGTTCACAGTCATGTGGCCATCTGAGAGCTGCCCAGTAATGTAAGACAGTCTAGTATTTGATAGTCTGGAAAATGATCAAAATCCAAAGTGCTGTTTCTACTGAGTACCCTGCTTTCTAGATAAGGAAATCATATAAATTTGAGATATCTTAAGTTGGGCCAACATAAATTTGGGAACTATCTGTACATTTTTCTTTTGCTTTGGAAACAAGAGTTTTGCCCTGGAGCTCACACTGGCCTGAAACTCACTAGTCCCCTGCCCTGAGCCTCCCATGTGCTGGGATTCTGGGTGTGTGCCACATGCCACAGTAGATATTTAGGGTTTTTGGTTTTTTTTCTTTCCCCAAAGCCATCTTGACAAGGATTATATCAAGACAAACATCATTTCTAAGGAATATTTAGGATAGTTTGGAATCTAGCAAAATTAGAAAAATGTTTATTCAGCAATAAGTCTTGCTTTGAGGAAAAACTACAGGAATTTGGAAAAGAAAGCTGGGTCAAGATGAGACTAGAAACTTGGTCTTTTAGTTAATACTGTAGTAGTCTTTTTATATCCAATCTCAAAGATTTGGGTTTTTGGTGTAGGGAAAAAAGGCATGTGAGGCAAGCTATTCCATAGAGAGCCAAAACAGCGAACATTAGCTAAAATTCTAAGACTGGCAAATTTTGACAAATGTTTATTTATATTACTATACTGTGATCACTGTACTTTTGTAAAGTAAAAAAAAAAACCCAATTTACTGTAAAATAAAAATGAAAAAGAAGTCATGTTTATCACTTTAATTTTAAAGGATGAAATACCTTTAAACATTTTGAGGCAAAGTCATTGAACCACCTTGAGATGGATGTGTTTAACCTCTCACAGCTCTTATGCTACCATCAGTGATAAAGGAGAATGCAAACCTAAGATACTCAGAGCAATGACAGTATTCTATAGGCACTGTTCATTGATAAGATGAAGGAAACTATGCCTACATGCCTTGCAAAGTAATGTCTGGTAAATTAATGATTTGGCGGTGGGGGGATATTCCATTTCTTTCCAACTTCAGCTAATTTCTTTGAGAAATATACAGTCTAGTTCACTTGAAGTAAAAGTAAAATTCCCCTAAATAAATACATTTTTAAATTATACCAGGCTAGCAGAAATTCTTCTGAAAGTCTTCAACAGGTTATGAGAAATTGTCTGTTTTTATGATGTCTTATATTAGTGAAATTCTTTAGTAGCTGATAGTATCCACACCGTTAAGGAAAAGCTGTGATTTGTCAGAGTAGACAAAGCTGGGCTTCAATCCATCCTTTTAACCATATTGCCAAGTCTATATTGTTTTCACTGCGTCTCAATTAGGAGACAGGCAGGACACCTGGTACTTCTTTATCTGAATCCCATGGGCTGCCAGATGACTCAAAATCCATAACAGGTGCTAAGGCAGTGTGAGGATAGCCCTATTACTGAAAGCTGGAGTGGAATAAAATTTGTACCATATATAATTGCTCGTAAACCAGTCAATTATCAAATGAACATATTAAAAGAGTTGATAAGCTCATTTCTACCAAAGTTCATATAAATACATTTAAAAAGATTAGCTTTAAATAAATAGGCTTTAAAATTTAAACCTATCTAAAGTCTCTGAAAATACTTCCTGGTTTAATAATCTAATAATCATTGGTTATTTCTAAAAGTCACTAGCAAGATTATCAAATACATACTTTTCCTACACTCACAAAAGCTGGATGAAACAAAACATCTAAAAGAAAAACTAAGTTATTTGCATTTCAAATTTAATGAAATTAAAAATCTGTACCCATTTGTGTTAAGATCTACTTGATAATATCATGAACTGAATAATAATGAAGTTTTCATATTGGGTAAAGAACTGCTTCAAAATCACTAGTATTACAGTAAATTTAAGAACACTAGAGGATACTAGAAATACAATCTCTTTGTGTGGCTTCTTTTAGGAACAAAAATTTCAGAGCCTTAAAGTAGAGGAAATTAATGTAGGCATTTCAATCAAATAAACTTGGACTTTGTCAGATAACTTCAAAAAAAAAGGAACCAAAAAACTCCAAAAACCTCAAAGTGAGATTTTACAGTATACAATTACTTAAGAGTTATCTCTACTTCTATGTGCACTAATTTAATTAAAATTTTGTTTAAATGCTGTAATTATTAGGAATACAGAAAAGTGATTTTATTATCATAGCAAGTAGTAACAAAGTACATCAAACTGTCATTTCAAACAGTGTCATAGAATCCATGATAAGCAGTATATTGGCTTAAACTAATGCACTATATGCCCCCAGGGAATGATAGGCTGGGACACTGGGCTTTAACATCAAAATCTGTCCATTAATCTTGACTTTAAATATAATCTATTCTGCAGTAAAAGGAAGAACGGGCCTTCAATGAATTACTGTTTCTGAAATACTGCAGTGGTGCCATTTACTAAGATCACTTACAGGGACGTATAATGAGAGGGAATTCTAGTAAATTTTACAGATTCACTAATTTTATAAAACATGCATTTGATGTTCTCCAATTTTAGCAGGAGCATCTCATTTATTAAAAGAATTATAGTTTTTAAAGTTTTCTTAAAATATTTCTCCCTGCTCTTTTTTAAGGATATGCTTCAAAAATTATAATACTAAAATTTAATTTCACCTGGAAAAAATCATTTGTAGAAATATACTGTGGGGTCAGAATCCCTTGGAGGCTTAAAACAAACTTTAATTAAAAACAAAATTACTGTTTCTTTGCATCCAAAAGATCCACTGTTTGTTGGTAAGACTTACAGAAGAAAACAGAAAGAATGTAGATATAAAGATCAGGGCACATGATACTTCAGGGTAAACAACCCTCACATGTTTAGAGACCCAGATTAGACAGAATGCACAGTGGTAAGTGTGTATGACTAAAATGATCATCAACTATTCATTAAATGGTAAATACAGTATTTAACCTTAAGATGTGTTGATTTCTATTATTTTAGCACTTATAACTGTCACACAATTAATTTGTATTCGCAACTAATATATCTCACATGTATTCCAATACCATTTAGAAACTCTAAAAAAGCAAAATGTAAAGAAGATTAATCCAAATTTATAAGTATATTTGATGTGTGAATTGTGGTGGTTTTAGTCTACTTCTCATTTAAACTTTTTATGGAGATAAAATATGCATTATCTTCATCTAAACATAAAAATATGATGAAAGCCGACATTGCTGTGCTAGAATCTGGTGGGCTGCAAATAGATAATGGCATGTTAACAAGGGAGTACTACAGGTGGCTGTTTAAATATACTCATTTGCTTTCTTTTTGATAGTAGCTATGTGCTAAATAAAAGTCATCACTCCTATCAAGAGAATAAGTAAATGTAAAAACATCAGTTCTACAACAGCTCTTCTTGTTCTTTATCTTTTCGGAGCAGCAATTAGTAAAGCAACCCCTTCCCCTCCTCCCTAGCTGTCAAGCTGTTCAGAGCAGTTTGCAACTTGACAATGGTACCATTGTGAATGCTCTCTGGGCTTCCTTCCCACAGAGAGTTAAATGGGCAGTTCCTGCTGCCCATGATTGGTGTCCAGTAAAATAATACTCAAGAGCCAGGTTTTATCAGCTTCACGCCAAAGAAGTGAAGCCAGGGAACCCAAGCCTTCATATCATACTGGACCATATGCCAACCCTGATGGCCCCAAAGGTTTATCACTAAGAATCAGGATCCATCATGTCCCTTGTGAAATTTCACTTCACATACCTTATGTGAAATGCAAAGCTTCACTAACTGAACCTTCTTTACAATTGGCATGAACAGATGGACGGTAACAGTGGTTTGGCAAGCAAAAGTCAAGATTTAAATAGGCTCTGCCTCTAGTATTTGAGGGAGAATATATTGAGGAGAAAATGGGACAATTTGCGACCCATGCTTTAATTTTTAATTCCATTATTAAGTTATTAAAAATTCAGTATCAAAAGTGCTTACATTTAGTAAAATGCAAAGAATGGATTAAAAGGGCTTCAGTTCCTATGTTAAATAGGTTTAAAGATTGATTTCAGTTTTATATATTTTATTTGTTCTCTAAAACTACAGTTTTTTTATATTTAAACAAAGACTAGAATGAAATTTGTACGTCATGGGTAGTGAATAATAATGTGAGTCTATCAGTATATCCTCATCACCCACAGAACAGACAGGTTTTTAATATGGGCGAAAACCCTGCTCTAGCACAGGGGAGAGGTTCAAGATGAAAGGAGACAAACAGCAGCAAGTTGGGGTGTTTTTAGGAATAGTATGTCCAGACCCTGATAGAGCTCTCTATCTTGGCTCTGGCACACTGTGATATGATCCAACTGTCTAGACTGATATATGTGAACCACACTGTCACACTAGATTTAACAAAAACACTTAAGATAGTGGGAGTGGTGTGTGGGTGTGTGAGATGAAGCCAATGCACAATAAGAATAGGATATTAAAACTTCATTTGCCAATGTATAAAAACATAATCTGTAAAAACATATTAAGGTAGAATTCTTATGCAAGAATGAAGAATTTAAACCAGGTGTGTGATGCAGGAGAGTGAGTTCCAGGTCAATCTGGCTTAGAGACGAATAGCCCATCTCAAAAACTCAAAGGCTGCTGGGGTTGGAGAGATGGCTCAGCAGTTAAGAACAGTGACTACTCTTGCAGAGGACACAGGTCAAATTCTCAGCACCCACATGGCAACAAACAACCATTCTAACTCCAGTTTCATGGGATCTGACGCCCTCTTCTGACCTCCTCAGGCATTGCATGAGATGGGTGCACTTACACACATGCAGACAATACACTCATACACATAAAAGAAAAATAATAAATTAAGTTTTAAAAAACCCTCAAAGGCTGGAAGTATAGCTCAGTAGTAGAGTGGGTTTGAGCTTCAGTATTGCAAAGTCTATCATAGGAAACAGAAAATCTCAAATTCTCTCTAAGAAATTACAAATATGGGGAGGCCGGAGAGATGGCTAAGAAGTTAAAAGCACTAGCTGCTCTTATAGAGGACTAGGTTCAGTTCCTAGCAGCCACATGGTGACTAATAACCATCTGTAACTCCTGTTCCAGCAACTCTGACACCTTTTTCTGGTCTCTTTGGGTAATGCATGCACAGATTCACGTATATACATGCAGGCAAGACTTATATACATGAAATAAGAATGTTAAAATAATCATTATGTGTAAACATTATCCAATATTTACAAGTTTTAGTCTAAAAAATGAATGACACCAGCACTTACCATTACTAGCATGACAATAATTGCTTAATGGATTATAAATAACTGGGATTTCATCAAAATGCAGCCAATAAAACTTACTTTGAAAAGGCTTCTCCAAATAATGAAAAATGATAAATTCAAATTTTATCTGTTTTACTAATCAACAGGTAAAAAGTATACAAAAGTAGAACAGAAGTTACAGGCTGGCTGACGTACTGTCAAGAGTAATGGAAAACCAAGTTAACTTTGCTTTTCTTCTGCTCAACTACACTGGTTTTTACATACTTTTTATCTTCATCTGATATTACTTTTCACTTTACCTTATATATCAGCCAACAGTGTGATCTGCTGGTATTTTAAAACAAGATTGATTACTTAGTGTGTGTGTGTGTATGTGTGTGTTTGTGTTACAGTGTGCACATGGAGATCAGTGGCCAACTTTATAGGAGTTGGCTGTCTCCTATAAAGGAGGTCTCTCTTGTTTCAGTCACTGTGCTGCTTAAGCCAGCTTCTGGCCAATTCTCTGGTCTGCGCCCTGCCTCACTGCACAGTGATGGGGACTGCAGACCTGCGCCACTGCATCCACTTTTATTTTCTTAAATGTGGGTTAGAGGATCCAACTCAGGTTGTAAATTTTGCATCACAAATGATTTTACCCCACTAAACCATCTCCCTTGCCTCTGTTCAAATTTCTTGATCACATCACATTTTTCTATGCTGCCCATGAACCTTTCCTACCCTTGAAAGAGTCTCCATGATCTGTTTATCTCACTGAGTTTCATGTACCTTTAAGTAATTCTGAGAACAGTATTCCTTGGTACGGACATTCCTAATCTCCTCCACCCTACTGTCTTCCCTCATTTACAATTAATCACTTCCATTTTTGAATATATCAATTCGGTTGGACTCTCAGTGTGTGCAGCTCACTTGTCCAGTTCGTAGGGCTCTCCTTTCCTACACCAGACTATAAGCTCCTGGAAAGCAGTGACTTTTTAATTGTAGCTTTTCTCTTGAAAGTGCCTTTTAGATTGACAACAGATATGTAGTGAGTGATTCAAAATTTCTTAGTGATTTGACTAAAACTTAAGTGTACTGTTAGTGCATCCAGTTCTTGGTAGAGGATAAATCCTGTATCTCAGATTAAGCATCGTTAAGAAACTAAGTTGATCATGTAAACTGAAGTCATTTTTGGGAACTGTCATATATTAAACATAAGAAAATTATTAATATTAGTAAAACCTCTAAAAAGATCATCTTTAGAGAACATTAAAAGACAATGTTACTTTCAAAATGAACTTGTTCTATCATCATCCCATATTTATTACACACACAGAGTTTCACATTTATTTCCTTGCCTTTTTTCCCCTCCCTCCCTCCCTCCCCATACTGAAGACTGATGTCAGAGCTAGGCAAGTGTTCTACTACCAAGTTTACAGCCACAGCCCTCACTGTTTTTTTAAAAAAATTTGAAGACAGGGTAAACTTGGTATATATTCTAGATTGACCTCAAACTTGTGAACTTCTTGCCTCAGCTTTCTAAAACTATAGGTGTGTGACACTATACCTGGTTGATAAGCATGTAACTGCCATTCAATGAAAGAATAAATGAAAAAATGATGTACTAAAGAACATATTAGTGTCATTATAGAAGTACTGCACATTCAGGACCCCTGTTTAAATAACTACTCTGGCAGAATCTCACATGAGGATTGGCAACAAAATCTAGGTCAAAGGGTTATATAGGCACACCAAAAATTTCTTTAAAAATAATACCCATGTCTTTAACATAGAAGATTTTAAATGTTCAAATTAGAGACTGTCTGGCAAATAAGAATGTTTTCAGTTCTTGAAGAAATCCTAATATGGTGATTACTATCAATGGCACAATGGCTGTAAGATGTACAGGACCCTCTCTTCATACTCCCGAGCATTTACCAGCTAAACAATTTGTCCATGAAGTTAAAGACATTCACTGAGTAAGTACAAACAACAAATGACATCAGATACTGACAGCTCCTAATGGAATCAATAATGTAGGTGGGACACACATTCAGGCAGTGAGGCAGGAGAGGTCACTAGCACCTAGAGTAGCACAGTGGCCTTCTACTTCTCTCCTATGGCTGTGACCTTTTTGCCATGCAGAGGGGAGTGTGACCCTTTAGAACTGCAGCTACACAAGTCTCTCTGTAGGGAAGGAACATCAACATCTGTCACTGCCAGATGTCAGAGTTGTCTTGGCTCACTTTTCTCCCCAACAGATACTCTTTGCCCCTTTATTTTTTACTGTTCATCTCTGACAATGATCTTCATTGAATGTAACATCCAGTAATAAAAATACACTGATTAACCTGTGTGTGCTGTTATATCTTATTCATGTGTCAAGAATAATTTCTTTTGGTCCTATGTTTCCTCCTCTTATCTGTTCCACAAGATCTTCAAAGTTGCAGCCTAGTTTAAAACAAATTTTAAAATAGAGACAATAAAATACAAGTGAACTTTTATCGTACACGGGAATTATTTTATTCCACTTACTCATGTAAACAATTTGAAGATAAAAAGGTGCAAAGTTGGTGAGATGTGGTTGGTCCATGCCTCTGTAGGGAGGCAGAGGCAGATCTCTCTGAGATCGAGGCCAGTCTGATCTACATAGTAAGTTTCAGGCCAGCCAGGGCTACATAGTGAAACCTGTCTCAAAACAAAACAAAACCAATCAAACAGTACAAACTAAAACAAAACAACCCCTCCAAACAAATCAAAACCCCCAACAACATAAAAAACCCAACTCACACAGACACACAGACAGACACACACCATGAAGAGAAGATGAATTTGGTTTAGCTGAACACACACAGTGTCCTGGATGTCAATATGGTGGGGGAGACTACAAAGAAGAATGGAGCTGACATACAAGTATGTTTGATGAAACTATGAGGAAAAATATGAGGCAGGGAAGGAGGGTAAAAAGAATTGCTTTCAGGTGGTCAACAAAATCTAGACCTGTTTCCATAAGCAGTCAAGAACTATCATGATATAAGAACATCTATGTTTATATTTTAGAATATTTCCAACATCAATATGGAAGATAATAGTATCATCAACTACCATGTAGCTATAATTTTCTGAGCTGCTGCTACAGAGGATAGACAGGGTGCTTAGTACTTTATGTGGATAGTTTTATTTAATTAATCCTTATATTCCTCTTGAATTTGGTACTATAATTATCTCTTTCTTATAGATTAAAGATAGTCCATACTTACTGATGTTATCTTCTGAGAAAATGATTCACAAAAGAGTAGATACATAACATTCTGTAGTTTCTCATGAAATAATTTTCTTCCAACATGAAATGGCAGCAATATTGATGGCTCCCCCCAAGGGGCTTTACAAAGTCCTATCACAATGAAAGGCAACCACATTAGTGGAGCCAATCAATTACACTTCATTTACTTTTGGCTCTCATACTTCTGCAACAGGTCCTTTACATTTGAGCAGCAAAACTGTAGGGCTAACAAACTGCAACTAATTGAAGAATGATCATTGACTTTTGGTAATTTGTCTGATAAAGTTAAACAAACCCAATTCCGGCATTTAAGAAAAAGTCAATCTAAACAGTTTGGCAGAAATCAAATACTATTGGTTGTGGTAGGAAAGCATATTAAGTCTAGGTATAAAGTATTCTTTCAAGATGCCATTTAATTGTATAGTGTCCCTTATACTGTAAAATATCTCAGAATATCAAATATATATGTATACGTACACAGAAAGCCCCAAGCTATAAATTACAATTATAGCAGATATATCACATTCCAGCTACTCAAATCTCATCCTTCAAAACCTAGATTATCTACACATTATTTCCTGATCTTACGCCATACTATTTCTTCCTCTTTGGAACTCTCATGCTAATTTGTTTGTAATCCTACTTGTTATTATAATTGCCTCAGCCTCCCCAGTGCTGGAACTTACAGGTGTGTGCTACCATTCCCAGGTTTTAATAAATATATTTGATAGAAGAAAACCATTACAGTTCTATTTCTTGACCTCTTGGGAGTTAAGTATAACAATCCATCACCATATAGCATATTTATCAGATTTTATAATAGGAATAATAAACAATACTAATAATAACAAATAATTAAGAAAAAGCAAAACAAAACATTAATGAATTTTGTCAACTTGTTGGGTATAATGTAAGGTGGACCTAGCCTAAGGCCACCCCCTGGGAGGAATGGAGGAATGGCTCCTGTGGGTGTGGCATTCTGTTCTGGCTAATTGTGAGACCAGCAGTTGGAAAGAACTCACCTACCTGGAGACAAACTTACTATTGGCTGTATTTGAGACTCCACCCCATAAGGTCATTCGCTATCCAGACCTATAAGAGCTTGTGCACCTATTCAACAAATGAGTTTGCAGTGCCATGGGCTTGGGCTGCATCCTGTCCAACTCCCGGAGCCTGTGGCTTGACTCTGTGTCTACTCACCCCAACCCCTCAGGTGGCCCCGAGTGCTGAGACAACGGAACGAACACGAGTATATCAACTTGGCTGGGTCATGGGACGTTTTTGGTTGAACATCAGTCTAGATGCTATTGTGGTTTTGTCTACATGTGATTACTACTTAAATCTGGAGACCTGAGTAAAGCCCATTATCCCTGTCCTCATCCAGTCAAATGTTTTTGAGAAAAACTAAAGTCACTTGAGAAAAAGTAAGGAATCCTACTATTAGATGCTACAGGACTCAGAGGCAACATCAACTCTCCCTGGGTCTTACCAACTCCCATGACAGAGAAAGCCAATTCTTTAGAGTACTTCTTTCTCAATATTCATGTAATAAATAAATAAATAAATATATATTGTATTAGATATCATAAGTAATCTAAACATGATTCAAATATGATGGAAGATTTGTGCAGGCTATATGGAAATATACTATTTATGGGGCTGGAGAGATGGTTCCATGGTTAGGGGCACTGGCTGTTCTTACAGAGGACATAGGTTGGGTTCCCAGCACTTAGATGGCAGCTAAGAACCATCTGTATCTCCAGTTTCAAATGGGCACTGTATGCATGCAATGCACTTACACACATGCATTCAAAACACTCAAATACATAAAAAATGAAAGAAAAAGAAAATATACCATTTAATATGAAAGATTTCAGTATTCATAGATTTGGGTATCCTCAAGAACCAATTCTGCATGGCTATGGAAGGATGATTTATATGTATCCTATTGGTTCTTGTGCTGGATAGCTTTAGTGTCAACTTAACATACCTGGGTTGAGGGAGCCTCAATTGGGGAATTTCCTTCATTGCCCTGGCCTGTGACGGGTCATGTCTGTAGGGTATTTTCTTGATGAATGATGTGGGTGGCCAACCCACTGTGGGTGCTACTATCCTTGGGCAGGTTGCTCTGTATTGTATAAGAAAGCAGGCTGAGCCTGGGCCCAGGGAGCAAGGCAGTAAGCAGCACTCCCCCATGGTCTGTGCTTCATCTCCTGTATCCAGGTTTCTCTACCCTGAGTTTCTACCTTGGGCTCCCTAAGTGATGAACTGTGTGACCCAGAAGACGTGAGTGAAATAAATCCTTTCCTTCCCAAGTTGGTACTGGTCACACCAAATGAAGGTAAACAAGGATAGTTCTGTTTCTCCAAGTACCCCAATATAATTATGATTATGTACCATAACTTCTGAAAATTTCTAAATGCAAATCTCATACTAAAATAGAAACAATATGAGCATAAAAGAATCATATTTAACTTTTTTTTTTTTTTTGCCTTTTTGAGACAGGGTCTCCCTGAAGCTCCAGTTGGCCCAGAACTCACTATGTAGACCAGGCTGGGCTTGATCTCACAGACATCTGTCTGCCTCTGTTGAGTGCTGGGACTACAGGTAAGTACCACCATGGCCATATTTAACCTGTCATATAAGCCATAGTCAAACTACCTTTAGGATCAAAACAAGTGACTGCTTTAATATATTTTTACTTAAGGAATAATCACAACGGTTAAGGCCATAAAACAAAAATTCTTAAATTATTCCCACTGCAAACTCCAAAATCAAAAAACCAACAAAACTGGAACTTTCTAGGTAGCTAATAAAATGATGGCCTGAGATCAAATCAGAAATATTCCTCTGGCCCAGTGGTTACCAAGAACCTGCTTGGTCTTCCTCCTCAGTGTGGCAATTCATTCTAATTGCATGATCAAACCAACAAATTGGGCTTAAGAGACAAAAGCACCTAGCTGACAAAATCAGAGGTTGCATGAAAATGCTTTTCAAGTACAAGTAATGCAAGAAACAGCAAGTGAAGTGAAGGAGAGGTTTCAAAGCTTGAAAGACAGTCATCAATACTGACAGATTACTGTAATTCTGGCTGTCAGCATGATCGATTTGGGCAGCATATGACAATCAATACTGTCCTCATTTTCTGAACATAGTTACAGAAGATGTTCCCAGGAAAAAATTTAAACTCTATTTAATGATCATAAATAGCACAATTTATGCTGTGGAATCTTAGTAGGTACTATTGCTGGGCATAAGATAACTGACCTTGTACTACAATTATCCACATATAATTGAGTTTATTACATTTTAACCTCTTCATTTCTTTTATGAGGATTAAACTATTAACTCTGGTGTTTTTCAAAGTCTACTTCTATTTCAGTTCCTATTATAATTCATGTTAAGTGTATTGATCTGTTTTAGAATGTTCATTTTTCTCCTCAATGAAAATCTGACATGCCAAAAACATATAATTTAAAATTTAATACATTTCTGAAATTGGTATGTTACCTAAAATTAAAGCATATTTGTTTGATGTTTGTTTGAGACAGGGTCTTACTATGTAGCCTTGGTCAGCCTGGAACTCACTATGTAGATCAAACTGGCCTTGAACTCACAGAGATCCACTTACCTCTGCCTTCTGGGAGTAAAGGCATGTACCATCACACTCAGCTGATATCACTATATTTTAGTACCTTAAAATATAAGTATCAAATTGTAACTGATTACATAAGCTTTTGTTTAAAAGGCAAGTAAAATCATTCCCCTAATGTTTCTTCCCACCTTTATTCATTCATTATGGTTATGCGATGTTCTCTCTATATATACACTGTGGTTGGTCTCAGTTCCTGTCTGAAGTGATTGCCCCAATTTATCTGCCCTAATAGCTTGGATGTCAGGAGCATGCTAATATGTCTGGCTCTTCCCCAACAATTAGAACATAGAACTTATGTGTTTTGTGAAAGACAATAATATATTCTCCAGATTAACAAAGGAGTATCTATTATTATATATAGTTGCTCCTGGTTTCTGTGGGGGATTTCTCCAGAATTCCCTGTGGATACCAAAATTCTGTGGACACTCGAGTCCCTTATATATAATGGTGAAGAATGGAATAGAACCAAGTCATTTCTAGATGACTTATAGTAACAACTACACAAATATAAGCACTATATAAGTAGCTGTTATACTCTACTGCTAAAGAAACCATGATAAAGAAAAAAATAAGATTTTAAAAATATATTTTAACATTTTTCATATACAGTTCATTGAATTTTCAAATGCGAAACCCGTGATTATAGAGAGCTGTCTGATTACACATAAAGTATATGAGACAACAACTTCTTATAACTTTGAAATTCAAGTTTCCCAGTCAAGATAAATCTGGTCTACGTAATGCTTTCACTGATTATTTTTAAATTTTTTAGATTTATTTTTATTTTTAATGATTTCTGTATGTCTGTGTGTGTCTATATGTGTACATGTGTACATGACTGCAGGTGCCCATGGAGGCCACAGCTGTTAGAAACTACTGGAACTGGAGTTAACAGGTTGTTGTAATCTACCTCATGTGGATGCTGGAAACAAAACTCAGGTCCTCTGGAAGAGCAGCATACACTCTTAACCACTGAGTCATTGCTCCAGACCATCACTCTAAGTATTTTTTTTTCTACAGAACATTTATTTTTAATTGTATGCATGTAATGTCTATGTGTGGGTAAGTTCATGTGAGTATTGCTGTTTTTAAAAAAGTGTTTATACTATTTTAATTTGAAAATATCTCTTTCACCCCAGAATATTTTCTAATGGGGTATCTATTATCATCTCAATCTGATTAACTATTAAAAATACCATAAAGTAGGCCAGAAAATCCAAGTCAAGCAACTAATTAGTCAAACATAAGAACCCAATTAGGCATTTCATTGGTATTGGGTGGAGATGTTTTATGTCAATTGTAATCTTTACAAATATGATTAATCATTGCATAAAATCTCATTTAATAACCATAATAATTCTGTGATGAACATTACTCTTTTTACATATAAAGAGAGTGAGATTCAAAGGTTCCTTTGACTTTGGGTGAGGTTATTGCTCAGTGGTAGTGACTGCCCAGATATCAGAGGGGAAAAAAATTCTGTAGCTTGAGTGAGACCACAAAGCAGAGCCCAAGTTAAAATTCATTATTTTCCAATTGCAAATCCAAGTTTCATATTTCTAATGTAACATGAAAATGTGAATTAAAATATGATCTTAAACTCTTTAAAAACATTTTAACAATTTATTTTTATGTTGTGTTTATGAGTGTTTTGCCTACAGTATGTAAATGCATCAGTGTCATGCAATGCTTGCAGAGGCCAGAAAAAGGTGGCAGATTCAGGGGAACTGGAGTTACAGTGGGTTGTTAGCTGCCATGTGGGTGCAGGAAACTGAACCAGGGTCCTCTGAAGGAACAGCCAGTGCTCTTACCCATTGAGCCACCTCTCCAGCCCTGACTTTGAACTCTTGATCCTTCTGACACAACCTCCCAACTACTGAGATTACAACTGTGAACCACCACACCTGAGTAAAATTTTTAAAAAATGCATTACTACTATGTTTAAAGTTAGTTTTTAACAGGGTCGAGTTATGTAGCACATTCTTGATGTAACTTTGATCTTCCTGTCGCAGTCCTGTGAGTGCTGGGATTTTAAAAGCTTTGCACATAATGAATTATCACCAGTCATATAACACCATGAGGTAGTTATAGTTGTCATTACATTCATTTCATAGATAAGCAAATTGAGGCTCTGAGAGGTTCAATGACATGCTGAAGGCTATGCAGCTCAGGAAGACTAGTGCCTGCATTCAGAGAGCCTGGCTCCAGAAGCTACGTTCTTAATCACCTCTTTCATACTTTTCACATTTTTAGGTTCTTCCCTGTTTAGAAAGTTCTTTATCTCATCCATCTGATTATTTATCCTTTAAGAATGGTTTAATCCTCATTTTTCTCAGAAGTGTTTCTGGACACCTACATCCCTTTTGACTGAGGGACAGGCCCCTTAATAACATACATCCCACATGCTCCTCTTTTAAAGTACATGTAGTAAAAACAGCATATTTTTCCACTTAAGACTGAATTCTTTGCAACAACAGGTTTGGTTATTTCTCTATCTCCAGAGCAGCAGAAAACCTGGTATACCTATAATGGAATTCCTATTAACCCAAAGACCAATATTTATTAAAAGTATACAAGAAAGCACATCAATCAAATACCACAACTACTCAATCACTAGGGAGGAATTCTACCATCTACTTATCAACAAGAAACTCAAAACTCTTAAAATATAAGAAATATTTACCTTTTTGCAAAGTAGACATACATTACTGTACTAACTGTACTGTTAAAAAAGGATACAAGTTTTGATACAATGGAATCAGAGACTTCAGAGCACGGCTAGCATTTATTGCTGTGGATCGAACCATAATGGGTAAAACCTTTCCATTCACGATAGCACCATCAAAAAGTGGACCAAAGAAGGGAACCTAACAGGGAGATTAGAACATAAATAAGTAAGCAACTTTTACACTCAAATTGCAGAAATACTGTAAATACAGCAATAAAGACACTTCGCATAGTGTTTTGTTTCCTCTTTAGTTGTTCTTTCAATGAAAATATTATTCAAATTCAATTATTTCGTGATGAATCTCTCATAGTAGTACAACAGACAAACAAAAATGCCCAGGGTCAACATGTTCTGTGTTACTGACCAAATAATTTACGTTCTCTGCCAATTAAAAAATTTTTTGTAGCTTCAATTGTATAGAAATAATCAACTCTCACAGTAAATTCCTTTTCCTCCTCTGAACAAACACAGGAGGAAAAGGTACACATTCTTATGGGCAGGAAGTTAGTTGGTCACTTTTATGAAATACCAGCTTTACTATTATGGTTTTGACATGAAATGTCTTGCCAAAACTCATACTGAAAGCTTGAGTCTTGTGTATGCTGTCACAAGTGGTAGTGACTCCAAGGAAACTGTATTCCAGACACAACAGGGCAGTTACACACATAAACCCACAATATTTGTGACAGCATACACAAGACCTGTGCAAGCTCAAGCCAGATAAAATCCCAATATGTGGGGAGAAGATGGGTAAGAAGCTCCACGCCTCGCTGAGGAACTACTGGCAATTGATGGCTGCTGGAAGAGGGAAGGTCAGTCTTCAAGGGTGTGATGCCCTGTCCTCTGTCTTTCTTGCCCTCACTTTCCAGCTGCCAAAAGGTGAAAAGCTTCCCTCCACCATAGCCTTCCTTCACTACAGGTTCAGAAGTGTGGAACTAAGTGACCATGGACTCAAACCATGAGCCAAAATACAAATTTCCTTGTATTGATCATGCTCCAGGGGATCGGCCCACACTCAACAGTATTTGGGGAACACAACTTAGACTCTGTAGGCCTTTGAAAAATTAATACAAGAGATGAAGTGCGGGGGAAATAGGGAGGTGAGGGTGGATCTGAGAGGAGAAAGGGAGAGGGTCTAATATAATCAAAATACAGCGAATGAAATTCTCAAAGAATCAATAAAGGTATTATTTTTAAAATGAACACATCAAAATATTACTACATTTTTATTATCTTAGAAAGAAATATTTTTGCAATAGTGGTTTAAATCCTGTGATATATTTAAGATATTCAACTATAGCAAAGGTAACAGAACTATTTAATGTTTTTAAAAATTTTATAAGCATTTCATTTATTATTTTAAAATTCGTTTTGGCTTTCTGAGACAGGGTCTCACTTTGTAGCTCTGGCTGACCCAGAATTCTCTATGTAGACCAGAATAGCCTTGAACTTATGGCAATTTTCTTTCCTCTATCTCTCAAGTGCTAGGATTTCAGGTATGCACCACCATACCTGGCCTTGTGTATTAACACAAGAATATGTACTTTTTTAGATTAACTATTTTTTTTATTTTACTTATTTTTATTTTATGTATATGAGTGTACTGCCTGCATGTTATGTAAGTGTACCCATGTTGTGCAATGCCCACAGAGGTCAGAAGAGGGCATTGGATTCCTCCAAAACAGGAGTTACAGAGAGTTGTTAGCTGTCATATGGGTGTTAGGAATTAAACTTGGGTCCTTTGTAAGAGTAGCCAGTGCTCGTAACCACTAAGCCATCTCTCCAGCCCCAGGAATATGTTCTTAATTTAATAGGAATGATTGCTTCTTAGTGTGTGTGTGTGTGTGTGTGTGTGTGTGTGTGTGTATGTGTGTGTGTGTGTGTGTGTGCGTGCATTAAGCAAACTGTAATAGTTTTCTATTTTAACAAAAGGCGATCCTTAGTACAAAGGAATTTTTATTCTGGTACTACCTAGTTATCTCTCAATATTTACTTATTTATTTATTTCTATTTATACTGGTTTAGCTCCCTCTAAACTATGCTTAAGATAATCTACATAGCTACAGAGTCTATGCTTGCATCTATTTTCACAACTGAAAATCTGCTGCTAAGAAAGAAGCTATCTTACCTCTGGTTTTTTCATGATCTGGATACTGAACATGTGGTTTTTCATAGGATAGATTACAATGAGGACATCACCAAACTCTGTAGGAATAATTCCTCTTCTGTAGTCTCTAGTATGTTCTGACCAAACAATGTGTACTTCATCATTTCCTAGATGTCGCAACTGGAAAAGTAAGAAAATAACTTATGGTGCTTCCATACTGTACAAAGGGGAACAGTAAGGAAATTAAAAATTTTTTCATTTGATTATTTCACAACATATGAAACACATGTACTCAAAGACAACAGGAGACACAGTAGAAACCCAGATAATTTCAACTCTCCACAGTCAACAAGAAACAAAGAGAACTTCAACAGCTCATTCTCTTAAACTGCAACTGTATTGATTCTCTACTCTCAAAAGGTTGTTTTAAAAAGTAACTGGTTTGAGCTTCTCCTTTTATTCTGACTACTGACTGAAGTGCTAATGAGTATCGAGAAGGCTGAAGAATAACCAGAAGAAAAGAAATAAATGATTTATAAACTGCATAATCAATCACCTATTAAGAGAAAGTTGATTATGTTTAGTTTAACAAATTTCCAGGTTTTCTTTGCCTACAGAACTTAGAGATTCCCCCAAATAGATTCCTTGATATTAGTGAGGCTCTCAAAATGTTACTTAGACATCTGTGCTACTTACAAAGGTACTTCTGGCAATCTTGAGAGAATTAATGTCAATGACAATTAAAACTGTAAGAAAGTAAAGCATTTAAAAGTTATACTTCTAATACGTTCTTTAAAAATGAACTCAGTGCATATCATTCTTGACTTTTCTTCTTGGGGATTACTGCACAAACCTCAATTTTGGTATATTTACAGATTCTGTCACCTGGAAATATCTGAGTCTACTTATGGTAGACATCTTGCACCAGCTCTTCCACTGCTTTTAGGTTAACTGGACATAGTATAGTCTGGAAAGTTTCAAAGACAAAAACTAAGGATAAAGCTGATCTGAGCAAATGTATGGTGGGTTTCTATTTTTTAAATATGTAATTTATTTTGGATTAAAATCCATAGGATAGGCAAAAAACATAACATATGATTTAAACAAAGAGGGGAATTAAAGTCCAAATAATAAAAGGTTCTTTTCAGTCACTCCTTAACCCTGGAGTTAACTCCTTATACCTGTGTATGATATAAATGGAATGGTATAAATGCAGGAATTAGGACTTTGTGTCATTTTTAAAAAACAAAAAGGAGATTACACAACTCAGAAAAGCCATGGCCCATAATTTCATTTTTTAATCAAAATACTTTAAAAATATCCTTCCTATACAGCCATCCCCATGTGTCAGCTTCCCTAATAGGTTTATGTTAACTGAATACAAAAGAAATGTGAAATAAATTTAACCAGGAGGGATGATCCAATCTAATTTTGATACATTAATGTCATATGCTGTACATGTTACAATAGCAGCCAGATCTAATACTAAGCTCCAGGCTATACTGAGATTTCCAAATGGCAGATTGTTCTAAGTGATATCAAGTATAATTGAAGTAATAAACGATAGTAAGAGCTGAGCATACTGTCAGGAAGAATTTAAGTATTTACTTTTTAAAATTAAATGAGTTAGGTTAGGAAAGACAAGACAACTGAAATAATGCAGGTCTCAATTTACAGAAAATTCCTTTTATTTATCGGCTACATTAACCCTTGAACTCTTGCCAAAATTATCTATAATTTCTAGTGCCCACTTATCTAAAGAAACAGAAGAACAAGTAAACTGTACTATTATAACCAAAGCTTGTCTTCAAATGTCTTCTGCACAATAGTAAAGGTCTGTTACAGAAGTTTAAGAAGACACATATTTTGTCAAGATGTTGTGAGATGTTTTTACATAGAACCATGTACATAAACAAAGTCATTCTAAATATGTTCAAATATTCTAATAAAGAAGTTTCATGAAAATCCCTTCTCATTTAGATTCCAATGCTAAAAACACAGCTGTTTTAGGCTGTCATGTGAGGTATATTTGTATATTTTTATATCTTTAAAATGTGCTATATAGTGAATAAATTACAAATTGAGATATTCTTAATTATTGTTTTGTATTTGGGGACATATTGAAAGATTACTGAAATTTTCAGCAATCAAGTTATTAGAATCATGATATTAATAAAAAATAATAGAAATTTCGGGTGTATGTATATTTGGTATCAATACTTTATATACTATTTTATATTTATTTATTCCTTATCTCTTATGTACTTTTCAGACTATGCCCTGTGGATACTAAGTAGTTTTTCCTGTACTCTAAAAATTCTCCAAGGACTCCAATCTACATGGTTTTGGACCCATATGTCAATTAATTTCTGAAAGCGCATCAGACTTCTGTGTACATGGGTGAGTCCTGTAAAATGGCTGGCAGCCAAAGCACTCTTCTAAATTCACTTCAACTGCTCCTGATGTCACTCTGGAATCTAAACTCTATAACACTGGCTATAGATTACCATTATCGATTCATGAAGGAAATGAAATGAAATGAAATTCAACATGTGTAAAACTGAACTACTTCATATATCACAGAATGTTAATACTGGAAGAGGTCTTACAGGAGTAATTTCTCACACAATACAGGAACTCCACGGCAATACCCTTGAGGAGTAGATATCCTGTTCAAATACTTTAAAGGTTGTGGAGTTTAATAGTTCACAAATCAGTCCATTCTACTTTTAAAGAACCACAGTCATCACAACATTCTCTATACGCAATATAAACCTGCCTTCCTGACACCAGTTCTTCCTAATTGAGCTTTACCAGATGAATCCCAATTGTATTCTCTAAGTTATCTTTTGGGGTATTTAAAGATCAGTTTAATATCTTCACTTTGTCTTTCAGGTTAAAAGTATCTTTTTTTTTCTAACTCACTGCCTCAGTTACTGAGGTTTCTATTAAACCACAGTGTCTGGAATAGAACATCAATATATGCTCTGCTACAGGATTTTGTGTTTCTTCCTCTGTTGATCTGGCCATTAAATTATTTTCTGCAGATTTATGACACGGTCAAACAAACCTACTCAATTCAATCTCTGAAGTCTTTTTCCTGCAAAGTTCTTTTAAATTTTTAATTTTTTTTACTCTGTGTGTGTGTGTGTGTGTAAACATGCCATAGCATGTAGCATGGAAGTCAGAGGACAATGTGAGAGAACTGGTTTTCTCCTTCTACTATGTGGATTTAGGGGCGAGGGGAGGCTTGACTCAGGTTGCCAGGCTTGGCAAGCGCCTTTACCTCCTGAGACATCCTGTCAGCTCATGAAGTCCTTTTAAACAAGTAAAAATCAACTTTTACACCTAAAGAGAGAATTCCATATTTATTCTTATTAAGTTTTCCTCTGCCAAATCTAGGTTATCTTTAAGCTTATCAAGGTCTATTGTTAGACCAATTCTGCTATTCAGTTAGTATGTTGTTTCTTTTCTAGATTGGGTTATCTTTAAAATTCAAATTCTTATGTCTTCATTTAAGTTCTGAACAAAAATGTCAAATATGATAGGTTTAGATAAACTATTCATTACAGATTTTTTGTGAGCTTAAAAAAAACCCCCTTACATTTATTAAAGGTATTTGTTACATATTTACAATTTATTAATGGCTTACTATTCTAAATGATGTGATAATTCACTTATTTTTCACAGCAATGTTATATGGTAAGTACAATATTAGTATTACTTCTATTTTTCCAGATTAAACAACTGAAGCATACAGGATGAACTAGTTAGCCTAGGATGAAAAACTAGCAAGTGACCAAGCAGGCTGGTTCTAGAACCCACACTTCAACAACTGCCCAACATTGCATTTTATTAAATCATTTATGTTCTCAGTATGATTATATAATTGGTCATCATTATACATACCAAACTGTTAAGACCACGTTTCTTCAACTTACAACAAAAAAACTCTACAATCTATGGTTGTCCCTAATCTAGTAATCTTATTAAAACAAAATGAGTTTGATGTGATTAGTTATGGTGAATTTACAGTGGCTCTGAGTGATCACTACTTCATTATCTAAGAGCCCACAAGCCATCTGTTTAATAATCCTATTTTGCTGGGCATTGACATCAAGTTCATGAATGTTGGTATTTCAAATGGGTGGCCTGTTCAATATCCCTTTGTGAGTATAAGATGTCTGCCATTGCTATAGACTGAATGTGTCCCCTGAAAGTTTATATGTTGAAACCTTAGCTTCCACTGTGATGGTATTAGGATTCAGATCCTAGAAGGCAGGGGCCTGGGAGTAGATTGGATCATTTTTAAGTGGGTTAGTATCTAGAAAAAGACTCCAGAGAGCTTGTTTGCTACTTTTACCATACAGGGTTACTGTGAGAAGCCAGTCATCTGTGAACCGGTTAGTGGTTCCTCACCAGACAGTGAATCTGCCAGTGTTTTGATCTTGCCAGTGTCCACAACTGTGAGAAATATGTGCTTGTTGCTTATAAGTCATCTGGTCTCTGGCATGTAATTCCATCTTATGGCAATGCACTTCATTCACTATGATGCCAACAAGGAATCCAGAGTTAATGCTATACTTCCCCAGTGCCGTAAAATAGCATTCATCTAGAGCTGGGGACTAGAATTCAAGTAAAGTAACTATTACTTCCTGTAAGTTAGCTTACCCTCTGACTTCCCCGTTTCTGTGAAAGGCCTACCAACTAATTATAATCAAACTCACAAAAGTCTGAGAGTCTTCTCTGATTCTTCTGATTTCCTTACATTTTAAACAAGATCTTCATTATATATTATACAATGAATATATATATAATATATATATGCATAATTTTATGTGTTTTAGTGTATTGCCTGCATGTGTGTAAGTTCATCCATGTTGTGCAATGCCTGTGGAGGTCAGACACGGTGTTGGATCCCCTAGAACTGTAGTTACGGATGGTTGTTAAACTGCCATGATGTGGGTGCTGGGAATTGAATCCAGGTCCTCTGCAAAAACAGCCTGTGCTCTTGACCGCTGAATTATCTCTCTCTCCAGTCCAATATCTTCATTTTTTAAAAGCATCACTTTTTATGTACTTTTCTTCCTACTTCTACTGTTGACCTAGATTAGATATTACAACTATATACTTGAATTAGTTTATCAGTTCTTTTCTTATTTGTTTTGAGACAGTCTCTCTGTAGCCTCAGCTGGCCTGGAACTCATGTTACTATGTAGACCAGGCTTGACTCCATCTCAGAGATCTGCCTGCCTCTGCCTCCAGAGTTCTGGGATTAAAGGAGTGTACCACCCTGTTCAGCAATTTATGAGTTCTTAAAAGGTTTTCTCTTTTTTCCCTTCCCTCCCCACAACCCATCTAAATGTACCACACTAGCTTTTGCAAGTGTCATGATGAGGAACAATGAATGTCATCTCTAACTTCAAGGCTTGGATTTCATGGAAGAGACATGGTAAAAATAACCAAACAATAAATAAATTATAGACAATGCTCTACACAGACTTCCCTGAATACAAATAGCAAAGAACACCAATCTATAATGGCACTTGAGCTAAAAGCTGAAGTATACATAAAAGTTACTATTTAAACTAAAAGCTGAAGTACCTAAGAAGTTCATTAGGTCAGGCAGTTACTTTGGCAGAAATGGCTACATATGTAGAAACTAAAACTGACTTTTTACTTCTCCAATCCCCATCATTTAGCTCACCTTCTATCACTTATATAGCAAAATATATACTATCATATATCCCTCAAACATGAGAAAATCCCACCTTTGAAGGTAAGTTTTATAAGCTTATCTCAAAGTAGTTCAATCTCCTATCATATACAATTTTATAGCTCCATGAAGAAGAAAAGTTTCTTAAAAGCAACAATTACAGGAAGTGGAGAGATGGCTCAGTGGCTAAGAACACATTCTGCTCTTGCAAAGGACTCAAGTTCAGTTCCTAAGCACCCATGCCTCTAACTCTGGCTCCAGGGAATCCTCTGGCCTCTATGGGTACCTGCACTCATGTGCACATACATACACATGGACACACACACATATACATAAATTTTAAAAACTTAAAAATCAACAAGTACAGTATCTAGTACTGTGCCTTAGGACATAATGATATTTATCTTGGTATTTTTTCTAACATTTCACAAACACATAAGGGCATAAGTATCTAATTGTGGTATTTATCTAAATATGCCACAATGATCATCACAATGGTATATATAGGTTGTTCTTTGATTTGTGGTTATGACAGCTGCTGTAACTTTTTCCATTCATTGAACACCAACAGGCTTAGTTCTAGGTTCTGAATATATCATAGTAAAGAAATTCTTCATTCTCATGATCTTGATATTCTAATATATGTATGTGTATGGGGGAGATAAGATAAACATAAGAAAATAAGCAAATAGGATAAAGTTACACAGTGATAAATGCTATAAAGAAATAACTGGGTTAAGGAGATGATTCTATGAGTAACTGCTTGCTGTACAGCATGAGGACCTAAGTCTAGATCCCCAGAACCCAGAACCCAGGAAAGCCCTACAGAAAGATGGGAAACAGAGACAGAATCATCCCTGGAATGCTCATGGGCCAGCTACGCTGGTATGTACAGCAGCAAAACATCAAGAGACCTGGTCTCAAGTAAGACAGTCAGTGAAGACAACAAATGAGATTGTCCTTTGACTTCTGTGTGTGCATGACATCCATATGCATGTATATACACACACATACACACACAGAATAATAACATAGGGCAATGTGATAATGTTCTTGAGTAGAAAGGGCTTCTTTATCTAGAATGATCTAAGAAGATCTTCCTGAAAAACTGTCATGTGAGTGTGAGAACAGTACAGACGGAATGAAGAAGTTTAAAGAATTCAAGAACAGTTAAGTAATATATATAGCCTTGGATATGTGACTGACTCTATTTGGCGGAAAGTCAGAATAAAAACTAGGGAGATTAGGTTGGTAAATGAGTAAGAAGGTGACAGGAGAGGTGATCAGGGAGGTACAGAAGAAGATGGTCACAGCATGTGGGGAAAAATGAGGACTTGAGAGTTTTATTCTGCATGCAGTGAGAAGCTACTGCAGTCCGATCCAAATTATGCCATTCAGTGGTGGGACCAACTGGTACAGAAGCACTGTATTTTCTGGTTCTCTATTCTCTACCTTTGTCATCAGGAGCACACTAATGAAAGTTGTGTGCTATGGATAGAGTATATGATATTAAATAGAGTTTTGCAACATTAATTATTACATTTGGGACTGAAAGTCTGAGTATAATTCTATAGCATCCATTAATTAAATTATTAATCTCACTTTTACTAAGATAAAAATTTTTCTTACTGTTCCATACATTTGTTTTCTAAAAATTATTTTTCATATTATATTTAGCTTGTGGTTTTTGGGGGGAAGTATAACTTAATATTCTAATTTTATTTTCACATTAAAGTAAAATAGATTTGAAATAAAAATTGGGCCAGGTAGGGTCTATAAGGCTCATGTATTTGTGAAACAATCATGGCTAAGTTTCAAGACATGAGCTGCTGTTATTATACTAACAGTATCAAAAAGGAAAGGGACTTAAACAGAGTACTTCTTTCTCCTCTTTGGGGGTTCAGGAGATGAAAGACCGACTAGAGAGTTGAACTAAGTATTTTACAATTATCTCAACTTGATCTTTATCAAACTTCTGAAAGGATGATTCAGCTACCTTGGAAGCAGAGTGTCAGCAAGTGGCCAGAGTGAGCAGACAGAGGAAATGAGAGAGGCCCCTCTCAGGACTTTAACACCAATGCTCACAGCACTTAGATTTTTAGGGTGAACACAGTCAGTTAAGTGGAAATTATTTTTAACCATTTTCTATTAATCTTTCTGAGGCAGAACTAATTTATAGAACAGATGGCTTGGACTGGGGTTATATCAGGATTTTTGATAGAATGGCATAATATTTCTAAGAGAGACTTTATTAGATTGAATGACTAATTTATTTTTTAAAAAGTCTATATTATAAAAACTCTGTTGCTATTGTCTTGAGCTTTGGAAAACCCCTTTTTCACAAAACATAAAAATGCTGGGGCTAGGGAGATGACTCAGCAGTTAAGCGCACTGACTACTCTTGCAGAGGACCCAGGTTCGATTCCCAGCACCCACATGGTGGCTAACAACTGTCTGTAACTCCAGTTCCAGGGGATCTGATAACACCTTCTTCTGACCTCCAAGAGCATTGCACAATACAGGTGCATTTATGCACATGCAGGCAATATGCTCATACACATAAAATAAAAACATCATAAAAAATTAAAATGCTATACTTAAATAGGCCTAGGGACATGTACTTCTCATCCTGAGAAAATAAAGTCTTTAAAAATAATTTACAAAACTAGCATGTATTTTAAATAAAAAGTCAGAACTTAAATCAGTTTTTGTAAAATGGATATAAATGGTTTTCTCCTACCAAGTTTAAAACAAAGAACCAGAGTCATAAATAATTCTAGCTTGCCAGGGGCATGGCTATTTCTTTATACTGACTGTCGACTAGCTAACTTAATTAGAGGTATTAAACTCCATGCTGAGGTCAACAAGCTTTACTTCCTCCAATATTACGCTGCAACCAGTGCTCATTAATGTGTCTACTGAATGGATTAACACACCTGAAGATATATGTACAAAGGACAGGGGGGACAAACTAATGAAATCCAATTGTTCATTTGTAATAGGACACATGTTCTAGGCATCAACTTATTACCACTAATGTGGAATTTATTAAATTCAGGAGAAAAAATACCAATACAGAAAGTGATTTTTTATTAAGAAGAACTGGTATAAGACAACTGGCCTCTATGATTAAATTTAAACATTTAACAGATTAAAAATAAAATGAAACTATAATAAAACTAAAATATAACTGCTAGTGAGAAAAGTATTACTAGGACTCTGAGGAGCAGATTAACAGGAGTCATAAAGAATAGGGAAGAGGGAGAATTGGTATATGGAGAAACCAGTAAGTTTTTGCTTTGGATTTGTATGAAAAGAAGGTTAGAACAGTAACACTGGATTTTGAGAACATGTTTATAACTTCTTTCTGTTGGATATTAAGACAAACAAATCCTTTAAAATTGCCTCATTTAAGTAAAAAAGCTAACTTAGTCTAGATAGTTCTCAACAACACTTATTTTGACAATTAAAATAACACGTTTATATTATGAAAGTTCTATAAACTATAATCATATCTTATATTAAAAAGTTTAGAATAGGGTGACGCGCTGGCTCAGCAAGTAAAGGTACCTGCTACTATGCCTAATAGCCTGAGTTTGATCTCCAGAACTCACACAGTGGAGGGAGAAGTTCAGACCTCCACATGCACAGTCTAACAAGTGTACACCTTTCCCATGTAAACACATAAAATGGAATAACAATATTTTTTAAAATCCAGAAAGACACAATATTAAGTCCACATAAAGTGATCTGGAGATTCAATGTAATCCCTATCAAAATCCCAACAGTGAGGCAGGAGTGAAGATGACTAAAGTACATTATAAATAACTGTGTATGGAAATATCATAACCAAATTCTTTACTTTGTATATGCTAATTTAAAAAGAAAGAACAAAAACTCCTATAGCATTTTTGGCAGAGATAGAGAAGCCCATTCTAGTGTTTTTATATGGAATATCAAGAGACATTCAAAGCCAAAACAATTTTGGAAAAAAAAAAAGTTGGAGAGCTCCTACTTCTTGGTTCAAAACTTATAATGTGACAGTAATCAAAACAGTATGTAACCAGCATAACGAAAGACAGACAAATGAAATCGAAGCAACAGCTTTTCAACAGTGATGTAAAGACTGAGTATTCACATGCAAATAAGTATCTCACACCATATGCTACAATTAACTAAAAATGTACATAAGAGTTAAAACTATAAAAACTCTCTCTCAGAAGAAAACATAGAGAAACATCTCCCTGGATTTGGCAATGTTTTCTTAGACTGACATCCAAAGCAGAAGCAACAAAAGAAAAATTAGAGTCCATGAATTGTGATCAGTCATATAGTAGGGATTACTATGTAGAACGTGTAAAGAACTCCTACAATGACATGAGAAAAATGCAAACAACAAACAAGTAAAGGACTTGGATAGGTATTTCTCTAAAGATACACTAACAGCCAATATGCACATGAAAAGACGTTCAGTACCATCAGTCATTACAGAAATATGAGTTAAAATTATAATGAAATTTAGTCCAGGCATGGTGCTCCATACCTATAATCTCAGAAGGGAAAGGCAGGAAAACCATGAAGTTTGAGGCCAGTATGTGCTAGACAGCAAGTTTAAGGAAAGCCTGGGATAGTAAAAACTTGCCTTGAAATAAACAACCACCACCGCCACCACCACCGCCACCAAAATACCCACTTTACATATCCTAGGAGGATGTCTACAGATTTTAAAAATGATGCAATTAGCAAGTGTTGGTGAGGATGTGCAAAGACTGGAATCCTGTGCACAGCTGACAGGGATGAGACATGGTATATACAGCTGCTCTTGTAAGCAGTTTTACAGATTTGTAAAAGTTCAACATATACCGTACATATAACTTAATGTTAATCCTGAGCACACAGCTAAAAGAACTGAAACCCAGCATCTAATCGGTATACCAATTTTCATTGCAGGATTATTCATAAGAGCCCAAAGGTGGAAGCCACCCAAATGTCTACCAACAGATGAGAGAAATAAAATGCCATATAGAATGTAATATTATTTGGTCACATAAAAGAATGGAATTCTGATACATGTGACATCATGCTTGAAACCTTGAAAGCATCATGTTACATAAAAGAAGACAGGCACAAAATCACAACTGTATGTTTCTACTTATTACCTAAGATATCTAGAACTGGCAAATTTGTACAGGCAGAAAGTAGTTTAGTGGTCCACTTCCTATGATGGAGCCCATATCAAGAACCTGTGGCTCACAGGCTGTAGGGGAAAACCTATTACTAGCATTCTGATAAACAGACACTATTAAACTGACTCCTTATGGCTATTGTTACACTCATAGATGAGTGCATCTTTCAACTCTCACCAGAAGCATCTTGCCCATGGCTGGTTAATATGCAGAGAAAAAAAGACTGTGGCATGATCAGTCCTAAAGGGACACCTATATCACATCATTTCCTCCAATGGTTCAGTGATAGGCAGAAAGACTATAAGAGCCAGGGGTGACAGATGAATACAAAGAAACCATGTTGTCTGGACACCACAGATTAGTTGCACATATGAACATAATAGTGCTTGTGACAGCATGCAGAAGTTTTTTGCAAGCCCAAGCCAGATAAAACCTCAGCATGGTTGGGGAAGGTAGACAAGAAGTACTAGCCTTAGCTGAGGATCTATTGGCAATCTATAGCTTTTGGGAGAGGGAAGAGTCTGTTTCCTTTAGGGATGTGATGCCTGGTAGGCTGATCAGTTTCCAAGAGATAGACTCATATCCAAGTGCATTTGAGGAATGCAGATTAGAATCAATAGGCCTTTAAAAAAAAAGGGAAAAGGAAGGGGCAAGTTGGAGGGACGGTTCAGCAGTTAAGAGCACTGGCTGCTCTTGCAGACCTGAGTTTGATTCCCAGAACCCACACGGCAGTTCCAAGGGCTCTGATGCCCTCTTCTGTCCTCCACTGGCACTGCACAGCATGGGTACACTTATATACATGCAAGCAATACACTCATACACATAAAATAACAAGCAAAACATTTAAAAAAATAAAAAAGCAGAAGATATGAAGTAGTAGCAGAACAGGGTGAAGATAAGGAGGGGTCTGAATGTGATCAAAATATATTGCACGAGAAAAACAAACCATGTATGTTTTCCCTCATTTGTGGATCCTAGCACCAAACCCCTATATGTGAGTATGCATCCAGGAACCAGGAAAGTGGAAAGGAACCAGAGAGGTAAGGGAAAGAAAGAACCTAAGAGATAAGAGTAATAGGAGACGGGTGTTACTAAGGGAGAAATAGACAAATGGAACTATGGAGATGAAGGGAAAGGAGCTCAAGAGAGGTGGGGCCATAGGAGACTGGTATTATCAAGGAAGAAATGGGGAAATGGGGACACTTTAAAAGGGGAAGGTACGGAGGGAAGGTTAGACAAAGAGAAAGGGGGAGGGTAAGGAAGGGGAGGAAAAGTGGAGAGGAGGGATAAACAGTGTCTAGTTACCGTAACAACAGGAGGAACCATATTAGTCTAACAAGCTAATGATAAATTCCACATACAGTATCTCTACATGAGTCCATGTGCACAGCTGAAGGCTACATAACAAGAAACAGTGCCGAGACAGGAGAAACCTTCCTTTGCGTTATTAGCCAGGATGGTCCAAGAGACTCTAAAATTACACAGGCTATGGCCACAGCCCTTGATTGCCTCCCAGAACTTGGAAGTAAGACCCTACTGCTTAAAATAGGACATACTTCAGAGACTGGATTTGGAGCAATGGAGCTGGAACTGACCTGGAAGTCACTTCCCCTGAAGGCTAGCCCTCATTGCTCTGGAGAGCACTATGCAAGCAGCCAAGGGAGAACATCAACTGATGGCCCAACACCAGCTTCATGACCAAATAACCACATCAATGACCGGCACAGCACTTGACAGTGGTGCAGTAGTAGCACTTACATCTTGCGGGTCATTCAACAGCTACCTAATTGGTCTTAGAGCCCACTCAATAGAAGGAAACTTCAAGTGTGACAATGTAATCATAGCCAAATACACATGGATGAAGAAGTCATAGATCTTAGAGAAATCTCCAAGGCTGTCACATTCCTAGACAAATGTGATTTCCTCCTGTAACCTGTTACTAAGGTGCAAAATATGTATCCTTACATATACAGTTAAGTATCCCAGTCACTACTCATCAAAGAAACTTCTGCTGCACCAGAACTGGTCACACACAGACACTGTCCACGAATTGCCCATGCCTAAATGGCACATCTACAATGTAGGTAAGGTTCACAAAACATGCAACAAGGGATAAAGAGGACACTAATGAATCTCTCCACTCTCATTAATGAAGCTACATCATGAAACAGAGGGCCAGTAACACAAAAGATCACAAATGGCCAAAGAATTGAGATTAGGAATCTGCAGAGTGTGGGGCCCTGGGCAGGACTTTGTATTAAGTCTCCCTCATCCAGGGCTCAGGGATCACTGGAGAAGAGGGGTCAAAAAGATTGTGACCAAGCTGTGTGACATATGAAAACTGAATCCTACAAGCTTTTGGGACCATGCTCATATGAACCTACAGCAATAGTGTCAGCATGCTCAAGACCCATGCAAACTCAAGCAGATAAACCCCAGCAAGGAACTGGAGAAATGGTAACAGACCCCAATTTTTGCTGAAGAAACATCGGTAACTGATTCCTGTTGGGTGCGGGTAAGCTAATCTTCCTAAAGGGAGGGACTCTGGATAAGCTGACTAGACTTCAATGGATGAACCTGCAGTGAGGAATATTTGGGGACACTAAACTGACACAATAAACCTTAACACAGATGAAAGAATGTATAGATTCCAGCTGGGGGGTCATGGGGAAGGTGCCAGTGGGGAAAGGGGACAGACAGCCTGCCTAACATGAGACGCTATCTCAAAAACAAAAGAAAACAAAACACCATATACTGTAACAGAAATAAAACATGCTGATGGGCTTTTCAGTAGAATTGATATAACCAAGGAAAGTACCTTAGGGCTTGAGGAAGTATCTCAATTAAAAAAACCCAAAAGATGGCTCAATCAGTGAAGTGCTTGACTTGCAAGCACCAGTACTTGACTTCAATCCCAGCACCCACATAAAAAGATGGTAGATGGAAACAAGAGGATCTTGGGATCTTGATGGTCAGCTAGTCTAGCTCAATCCCCAAACTCCAGGTCTCAGTAAGAGACCTTGTGTGAAACAGACCAAGGTAGAGATTGCCTGAGAAAGACATGTGACATTGACCCCTCTGGCCTTCACACCGAGAGAGAGAGAGAGAGAGAGAGAGAGAGAGAGAGAGAGAGAGAGAGAGAGAGAGAGAGAGAGAAGAGAGAGTATGAATATTCCAAAGCTGGAAATCAAAGAATAAAGCACCCCTGAAACACAAATAAACAAAAGCCCCAAACCAAAACAACTACAAAAGAGAGGTCCACACAAGAATATCCCTATATTAACATTAGAAAGCAAACACAGACTCAGGAGGATCTGAAAACACCAAGCAGGATAAATGTCAAAAACAAAACCCCTCCACTATATCTAGGCATATCACATTCAAATTCTATAAAATCCAGAAGGTAGCAAAGAGAATCAAAACCATACCTAGCAGTGAAAGTGAGAAATATTTCAGATTTCTTGTCATGCCAGAGGACAGTAGATTCCAAGGGTTGAGAAACAAAACAAACAATAGCCCAAATAAGGAAGCATCCTATTGAGAAATTATCCTTCAGAAATGGAAAATTATCCTCATATAAATGAAAACTGAGAAAATTTGTTGACAATAAACTTCTAAGAGATGTTAAAAACAGCTCTTCAGAGGAGTCAGTAACATGGGTGAGAGACTCAGATCAACATGAAAAAGAGCATTTGAGAATGAGGTAAAGGTAAATGCAAACCTTTGCCAGCAGGGGAAGGCTGAAGCCGGAGTACCATGAGATCCAGGCCTGGGCTACATAGCAACACTAAGTCTCAGAATTAAAGAAAAACAACCAGCAAACCCTTCCCTTTCAACCTCCTGAACACAGACTGAACAGAAACCTATCTTGTGTTCATGGATCAAAAAACTGATATTGCTAAAATGCAAAGGAATACAGATTTCAAATAATCCCTATCAAAATTCCAGTGACATTCTTCAGAAATAGAAAAACAATCCTATACTTCATACAGAACCATAAAAATACCCTAAGAGCTAAAACAATGCTCAAAAAGAAAAACAAAAGTTGTGGTATCACACTCCCTGAACTGAAATCACATTACAAAGCTACTGTACTTCTGACAATGCTGACACCTAAACTCAAATCTCAGTTTTTCCTCTACTTTCACTCAGTTACAGACTTCTGACATGAAATGTGAATGAGGACCAAGCAAGAAGCAATCAATGCTATAACAACGGATAACAGCTGGGTGTCCTCTAGTCCAATTCTACATAAGAGAGTCAGACTGCACAGGATGAGACTAAAGTCCCAACACTGCCACTCCTTCTTCAGAAGCCAATCATAAGCCCGCTGTTTTATTTATGCTTCTATCACTAACTATAAATAGGGGTTCTCAAAACCTCTTCTTTGGGTTGATAAATTTGTTTAAAGCTGGCTCATGAAGTCCAGAGACGTATATTTACTGGCTTATTATACAATATTATTAGGACACAAAGGAAGAGGTGTTTCATTAGCTACTTTTCTCATCGCTGTGACCAAACACCTAACAAAAAGTCACTGAAGGGAAGAGTTTATGTTAGTTTATAGCTCATTGCTTATAGAGGAATTCAGTCGATCATGGCAGGGAAAGAACCGCAGAGGGAGTGGTTTGGTCTAAAGCACTGACTATAAAACAGAGCAAGGGAAATGTGAGCATTTAACTGGCTTTCTCATTTTTCTTTTAACTCAGTCTGAGACCCTAGCCCACAGGATGGTGCCACCCACATGAAGGGTAAGTCAAGTCCTTTCTCTTCAGTAAAACCTCTCCAGAAGTCCTCTTGTGGACAAATGTGAAGACATGTCTTCTAGGTGATTCTAAATCTAGCAAGCCAACAGTTAAGATTGACCATTAGAGATGTACAGGGCAAGGTGTGGGGAAGGAGTATGAGGCTTCAGTGCTGTTTCTGGGAATGCCACTCTCCAGGAAGCCCTCTGGCTTAGCTATCCAGAAACTCTCTCAAGCTTGTTCTTTTGGCTCAGATGAAGACTTAATTGCCTAGCCATGGCTAAAGCACTGTAGAAATGTGACTAAGAAGAGTATGAGCTAATGTTAACAGATGGAGTGGGAAAACTCAACAAGACCAGTCTTTTGATCTTTTTGGCCTCTCTGTGAAACAATCCTTCTCCATGGATAAGGGACAAGATATCTTCTGAAATGGAGTCTTGTGATATATTTTCATAAAAGGTAGGTTAAGAAAATTGCTTTATGGCTAGTGATAAGACAGGGTAAGAAATGATTTATGTTTATGACCTGCCTTGGGGAGAAGAGATGGTCAGAAAAAGATTTTTATCTTCTGAGGTTTAAAGTACCCCAACATTATAAAAGACATATTTATTGTCTGATTGACACTGTAATAAGTGAGGAAATTACAAGCCAGAAACCATGGATGAAAGCCAACACACACACACACACACACACACACTATTACATTACTGACATAAAAATAGAAATGTAGGTCAATGTAACAAAATCGAGAATCTATAAATATATTTCAATACAGATGTCTTGAGAAGGATGCCAAGAATGAATGTGGAGAAAGGATAGTCTCTACAGTAAGTAGGACAGGAAACCTAGATCTTCACAAGAATGAAATTAGATCCTTATTTATACCATACACAAAACCCAACTCAAAATGGATAAAAGATACAAATGTAAGAAAGATTTGAAGTCAAAACTTCTAAAAGACAGTTCATTGATAGTGGCTTTTGCAGTATTTTCTTTTGTCTGTCATACTAAATACTTATGGTACCAAAGCAAAAAGGCAACATATCAACTTAAGAAAAAAACTGTAAACCACATATTAATCCAATAAAGGGTTAATAACCCAATTTATAAGGAACTCTTGGGGTTGGAGAGATGGCTCAGTGGTTAAGAGCACTGGCTGCTCTTGCAGAGACCCCAGGTTTGGTTCCTAGCATCACATAATGGCTAACAATGGTTCATAACTCCAGTTCTAGGGGATCCAACACCCTCATCTGACCTTCCAGGGCATTGCACAACATGTGTGTATTTACACACATGCAGGCAATACATTTATACACATAATAAATAAAATAATAAATAAAATTAAACAAAGAATTCTTATAACTCCATATCAGGAAAACAAAGAGTAAAAAGAGGGCAAAGGACCAGAACACACATTTCTCCAAAGAGGTATTTTGGAAAGTGGTCAACATCAGAGAAATGTGAAACTAAAATCCACAAGATTTGTTAGGGTGACTATTATAAAAGAGAGACAAATATTGGTGATACTGTAGAGACTATTGGTAGAATGTACAGAAACATAGACTAGTGTAGTCATTATGGAAAACAGTATATAGACTGCAGAAATTAAAAATACAACTATCATAAGAACTAGCAACTCCTCTTTTCTGGGCATATATTCAAAAGAGATGAAATCATCACCTGTTCTAGTTTGATTTCTGTTGCTGTGATAAAAAACTCTGACCAAAAGCAATTTAGGGGAGGAAAGGGTTTACTTCAGCTCATAGGTTACAGTCTAAATTGAAGCAAGTTCAAGCAAGAACTCAAGTAGGAGCTCACTCACAGCCAAGGAAGCAGAGCAGGAACACGGCTTGCTGGCTCACTCAAAAGTCCATTTGCAGTTAGCTTTCTTTTTTGAGAAATGGTCTCCCTAGCCTGGAACTTGCTATGAAGACCAGGCTGACCTTGACCTCACAGAGATCTTTCTGCCTCCTGAGTGCTGGGATTAAAGGCGTGTGCTAGCATACCTAGCATGACTGCTAGCTTTCTTATATAGCCCAGGACCACCTGGCTAAGGGATGGTGCCACCCACAGTGGGCTGGGCTCTTCTGAATTAATTAATAATTAATTACCACCCCCTACAGCATGACCACAAGCAAATCTGACATAGGAAATTCCTCAACTGAGGCTTTCCTCTTAGTTAACTCTAGGCTGTGTCAAGCTGACAAAGCTAACTAGGACACCACCTCATAAAGATATCTGTACTCTCATTTTTTTTTTTTTGGTAGAATAATCATAATAGCTAAAAAAAAAATGGGAATGCTCTAAGTATCTGTAATGGTTAGCTTTAACTGTCAACTTGGCACAACCTAGAATCACTTGGGAAGAAAGCCCCAACTAAGAATTGCCTACATTGGGTTCAGGTATGTCTTAATTAAGTTAAATGATGTAGGAAGATACAGTCCATGGTGGGCAGTACCATTCCCTAGGCAGGGGAACAGTTCTTGAACTGTGTAAAAGTGGACAAGAAATCAAGTAGGTACATATGTCACATATATATTTACTGTTCTCTGTTCTTGACTGAGGACATGGTGTGATAAGTTGTTTGAAGTTCTTGCCTTGACTTCCCTACAAATGAAGGATGACTGTAACCTGGAATTGTGAACTAAAATAAATCCTTTCTTCCCTAAGTTGCTTTTGTCAGGATGTTTTATCACAGAAACAGGAATGAAACTAGGATAATATCTATACATGATTAATGGGTAAATAAAATGTGTTATATCTGTGTGTAATGGACTATCAATTAGCTTTAAGAAACATTTTGTCATTTGCTACCACATGGGTGAACCTAAAGATTATGTTAAGTGAAATTAGCCAACAAACAAAATATATGACCTCCTTTATGTGTGAAATTAAAGTAAATCAAATATACAAAAATAAAGAATAATAAAATCCAGGCTTGGTGGTAAATACCCATAATCCTATTACTACTTAGAAAACTGGGCAAGAAGATCATAAGTTCAAGGGCAGCCTGAACTATACAGCAAAACTACGTCTCAATAAAACAAACCAACAAACAAACAAGTAGAAAAGCACATGACACATACCAGTGAACAAAAAATAAAACAAAAAACCAGTAACATAATGTTAAGGTGAGGGAGAAAAGGAGATATGGATCTAAGGATATAAAGCAGCAGATATATAGATGAAAACATCTCAGAATCTAAGGAGGAGAAGGACTGGTGTAATAATATTGTACAGCATTTGATATTTTTGTGTAGTAAAATATTTTAGCAGCTCCTGTTAAAGAAAGTAACAACATAAGATAATGAGTATGTTAATTTGCTTCATCACAGAAATCATTTTAAATCTGTATGTGTCCTAATACCATGTTGTAAACTTCAGATATAAATAATAAAATTTATTAAAAACAGAAAGGCAGGCTGCTAGTTAAAAGCACTTATTGCTCTTCCAGAAGACTTGATTCCCAGCACGCACATCAGACAGCTCAAAACCACCTATAGCTCTGGTTCCTGGGGATCTGATTCCCTCTTCTGGCCTCTATGGATATCCTCACACATGAGGTATATATTCATTCACACACACACACACACACACACACACACACACACACACACACACATAAAAATAAATCACTAAAAAGTTCCAGAAAAGACTGTAACTTTCAACAATTATGTCTCCCTTCTCCCTTCTCCCTTCCCTTCTCTTCCCTTCCTTCCCTCTTTCTTTTTTTTAAGGAAAACACAGTCTACTGTACAACAATCCTGGCTTTGAAGATAAGAGTTGGTTAAAGAAAGAAGCTCACAAACAGGGCTTTGTTTACTGGGTTAGTTAAATATTTTATGCACTAACTTTCTTAAGCACTAAAATTTAACTGGACAGTACTTTTTCTCAGCACTTACTTTTTTGGTGAGAGAGTCATCTGAATCAGAAGGCATTCTTGTTGAGACGTGAAATATTACTTCTACTGTAGAGGTAGCAAAATATGGAGTGGTAAGTCCAGTGCTTTTGTTTTTCTGTAGTCCTCCCATGAAGCCACAGTGATTTGTAAGGTTTACCTAAGAGCAAAGAAAAAACCACATAAATACGATCAACTAAATAAAACTCAGAAATACTATCAAAGAAGAAAACTTTCACTTTACACAGACATTGGGAATAAGGTCTTTTACATGTTATCAGCCAATACTAAATCTACAATTATAGCTGGCCCTTTAATCTGTGTGGTCTACACCTCCAGATTCAACTGTCTATGGGTTGAAAGTATTCAGAAAGAAAATGAGCTTATACCCAATATGTAAAAGCTCTTTTCTCTTGTCATTATTTCCTAAACAATACAGCATGATAACCATTTTGTCTTGTTTTATTTAATTCAGGATCTTATTGTAGCCCAGGCTAGCCTTGAATTTCTTCTGATCCTCATGGGCTTCGACCTCCCAAGTGCTGTGATCACAGACAGGTGCCAACACATGGCTTGATATAACTAATTACATATGTACATTTTATTAGGTATTATAAGTAAGCTAGGTATTATTCAGAAAAATGTTTACTATGCTATGTTATTTTATAAAGGGACTTAATTACTATGGATTTTGGTAACTGAAAGGGGTCCTAAAACCAAACCCCACAGACACCAAAGACAGCTGTATCAGTTATAGCAGATTTAGTCACATTAGTATTTTTTTTCTTAAGAATTTGAGAATCCCTAATTGGTAGGAGTTCATCAGGAAAGAAAACTGTTGTTCACTAAGAACCTTTCGTTAGGCAACTAGATATTAACAGTAAATTATAAAGGCAGCCTGGAGTGCTAAGGTCAGAGAGTAATAATCAAATTGAAATGATTTGTGAAAAAGTTAAAGCAATGTAAACAAAATGATTAATTAGGTATTTTATTTGTACACATAAAATTGACTTCCTAGTTTGTTAATACCCATTAGAATCCAGAATAGAAAATGTAAAACACAGAACTTGATTACACTTCAATTATACTTTAAAAATTATACACTAATCTGTACAGAGATTTGAAACCATTTTAGGTCATGCTTACATAAAATATACTTTAGTACCAGAATTGTAAATTAGATGATATTCCTGGACCTATCTGATTCACAGAAGCTAAGAAATTGCTCTGGTGAAGATGGAAATAATTGGCTTTCTCTGACACCATTTGACACTACCTCAGTGTGTTAAGCACCTAACTGCTGCCCTGTGGAAATGGAAGTCTATTTCCTACCTAAGCTTTGATATATGTTGTAGTCTTTCTAGGTGGCTTCTGTTTCTGTTTTTTTTTTTTTAATTTTTCTTTTATAAAGGCTTTTATTTGTCTGCCTATATGTTTTTAGGTTACTGGTTTCTTCAGCTTTGAGTCTGGGTTTTATGAAGTTGAAAGAAGTCTCAGGAAGCTCACCATTACATCATTTCTTCCTTCTAAAGCCCTTAGCTGGTCTGTCTTCTCTCCATCTTTCAGTATTCTCAAGTTTGTTTTATAAGTACCATCCAGAATTACTCAACATACACAATAGAGATACTACATCTATGCAAATATTCTAGAAATACAAATCTCTTCTACTCAAGTCAATGAGTTTTATTACATTCATAGGTAAGTGTAATCATCACCGCAGTCAATTTAAATACATTTTCACCACTTCTAAAAGTAATCTCATACCACTTAACACTTAGAAGAATTGTTCTTCTCTTCCCTCAGATTTTCTCCCCAACTAAGCCTAAGCAACTACTAACCTATTCTCTGCACAGGTGCATTGGTTGTGAACATTATACATAAAGGGACCATAATAAGTGGCCTTAGTGATTGGTTTCTTTTATTTAGCATAGTTTTCAAGGTACATTCTTAGTAGAACAAATGTTATTTGTCTTGTTCCTTTGACAAAACACTGGATGGAAGTTACTCAAGGGAGAAAGTGTTTAGTTTGGTTCAAGGATACAGTTTACCATGGCAGGAAGTCATGGCAGCAGGAGCTTAAGGAACATTGCATCCCCAGTCAGAAATCAGAGAGTGATGAATGCTTGTGCTCAGCTTGCTTTCTCCTTTTATTCATTCTGGGACTCAAGTCCATGGAATGATACTATTCTTATTTAAAGTGGGTTTTTCCCACCTCAGTTAACCTAATTTAAATAATCCTTGGGATTGAAGGTGTGTCGTGCCTTGAAGGGCACTCCCCTTTGTTTTTTTGACAGAAGTCTCTCATTGAACTTGGAGTTTGCTCATTTGGCTGGCTGGCTAGCCAGTGAGCTCCCAGGATCTACTTGTCTGCATTCCCCAGCATCAGCAGCTGCTTTACATGGGTGCAGGTCAAACTCAAGTCTTCATGTTGGTGCAGTAAGCACTTTAATTCATCTTCCCAGTCCCTCTCATTATTTCTTAAACAATATGGCATAGCAATGAATATACAGCATTTAGACTATTAGTTATGGTAAGTAACTTACTCTTGATTTAAAGTATACAGGAAGATATGCATTTGTTTTATACAAATAATCCACCATTTTGAACGAGGGACTGAAACATGTCTGGATTTTGGTATCTGCAGGGTAATCTTGGAAAGATTTGGGGTAATCTTCCAAAGATGCTGAGGGATAATTATAAAATGATGTTTGGTTTAACTTAAAAATAGTACCTCCCTGGGGCTGGAAAGATGGCTCAGTGGTTAAGAGCACTAGCTACTCTTCCAGAGGACCTGGGTTCACTTTTCAGCACACACATGGCACCTAACAGCTATCTATAACTCCAGTTCCAGGGAAATTCGATGCCCTCTTCTGACCTCCACGGACATTGCACAACAAAGGTACACTTACATAAATGTAGGCAATATACTCATATAAATAAAATAATAAAAATAATTTTTTTAAACAAACAAACAAACAAAAAACAATACCTCCCAACCAAGACCAGCTACAAAATCCTCATATGCTTGGCTTCCTCCTGTATTGGTGAGAATGGAGTGTTTATCTTCTTGTCCTTCAGCAACATAAAATACTGCAATCTTATGTGTCTCTCGGCTACAAAACAGAAGGTTTCATTTAATTTTTTGTTCAAATTAAATTTTTTGTTAAATTCTATGTACAAAGCATGTCATAATAAGATAAAAAAGGAAGACATTGTGGTTTACAGAGGAGAAAAATAATTGCAATAAAAATTTTAAAAATTCACAAAAGTGACAAAATTGCCACTGGAACAGAAGAAAGGTTTGATTATTTTTAACTGGAGAAACAGAGAACATCTTAAAGAAGGTAATACTGAGTTAGGTAAAGGTAAGAAAAATTTGACAAATGAAGAGATAGAGTATATATAAGGATAGATAAATGTGAAGGTGATCATCTGAAGAGTTGGCATAAGAGCAAAGCATAGGTGAATCCAGGGTTAAAGGGACTGTGTTTTAAAACTAAATAGCAATGAGCAAGAAATAATGTATTTCTTTAAAGTGCATACAACACAGAAGCAGCATACAGGTGCATGCGCGCACACACACACACGCACACACACATGCACACACACAAACATATTGAATCACTGCCAAATTCTTGGACGTTTATCTTTGAGTTCTCTCTAATTTACAAGTAGTCATAAAAACAAATGTCTTATAAGAAATCTGGCAATCCAAGTTAACTAGACTGTACTACGTTTGGTGAATATTGATTTAACATCATGGGGTGGTTACTTTATGATCATAAGTAAAGCTTTTGTTAGCATACCATGGAGGAACTGAAAAAAATAGACCATAGCTAATAGCAAATAATAAGGTTGAAGGTACTTTAAGCTTTAGCCTGAAAACCAGATTCTCCTACAAATTTTGAAGTCTTCAGCTCATGATTGTGGGTTTCAATGTCAGCAGCAAAGTTTCAGTGGCTTTCAACAGTTGGCAGTATTTTACTCAGGTGGTGAATACACAAACTTACAATGTGTCCAAAGTGTGGTTAGGATAATCTAGTGTAAGCAGCCAGGTGAAAATAATTAGGAGGGAGAAAAGAACTTCCAAAATTCTAAGTGTAGATCTTGATGTCCTCTTTTACAAGTAAAATTCAATTTAACTGTTAAAAATGATTCTTGTTTTTAAATCTAGTTTTAAAAATCTGCGCTAAAGGCAAATAGGCACAGGAAAATATTTATTCAAGAAAACCTACTAAATCTTGCTAAAAACTCTGATACATGCCATGGCTGTTTTTTCATACCCCACCTCCTCAGTTCACATTACCAAGTTTTGCCCTAAGTATTCTATTTAGGTCTATCAGAGACAGGTTCCATCTCTCCTCTCGCTTTTCAGTCTGGGGCTGAGGTTTCATTCTGGAAGACGTTAAGTTACTGGTAGTAGCCATTATTTTTTACCAGCCCTAGTTACAAGAGCTCTATGACATGCATGAGTAGACTAGATCTCCTTTCCATTACCTAGATTCCCCCTTTTTAAAAATTACTTTTATGTGTATGAGTGTATTGCCTGCATGTAGGTAAGTGCACCCATGTTGTATAATGCCCACAGAGGGTGTTGGATCCCCTGGAACTGGAGTTATGGATGGCTGTTAGCCACGATGTGGGTGCTGGGAACTGACCTGGGTCCTGTGCAAGAACAGCTGGTACTCTTAACCACTGAGCCATCTCTCTAGCTCCTAGTTCTGCATTCTTAGAGTAGAAGCTCTAAGTGTTAAAGGCTAAGTAAAAGTCTCAACATTCCTCTGCTTAGAAGGAGAAGAATGGAAGTTCTGCTAGAAGTATCACTCGAAGAAGACTAGGGACTTCCAATCCTTCCCCACATGCCCAGCTGAAGAGTGAGGGTATCACTCCAGGTAAAGTCAGTCCTTGATCCCAGCTCAGGTACAGTGGTAGACAAATACTGCCCAGGGTAAGAGGCAGGCCTTAAGAACAAGCACTAGTTCTGCCCAAAAGGACTGACTATCTGGACCAGATCTTAGAGTGAAGCAATTAGGAAAAACTGGCAGCTTTTTGATACAAGTGAGGCAGCATCCTGTTGGGAGCCATTTGCCTGCCTTGAACTATGCCCTAGTTTTGGGTTAGGCAGAAGTCAATCTCCTGCACAGAAGTGCTGTTGGAAGCAGGAGTTTTCATTATGCAAATGATTCACACCTGAGGAGAAGTCTATTTTGCACCTAAGACTGAGGTCACATGAAGATCTTTGAAGGAAGTCAATCACGTCTTAAGTTATTTTGCCTGTGTTAGTATTGTTTTGCTCACTTCACAGTATAAATAGGGGGGGGGCACAATAAAGGCAAGCTGCTTCAGTGTGACTGACAGCCCTCCTGAGTCTGTCCTTTATATTCTCATTCTCTCTCTCTCTCTCTCTCTCTCTCTCTCTCTCTCTCTCTCTCTCCATTTTCTCATCCTCACTCCCCGCTTTGGTTATGGTTTGATTTCTGTCGGCGGGCTCCAGCAGCATCCAGAAGTTTAATAGCAAGAACCAACAAAAGAGGCCATTGAGAAAAACACCTCTGGGATCACAGTCCATTTTGAAGGTCAAGAAGCCAGGCTGCACTTAGGAGCAATTCAAGTAAGTTATACAGAGAAATTCTCACTGGTACTGTGTACTACTTTAACTCTGGGCCAATTTCCTGGAATCCAAGACTTAAAATGAACATTCAATTAGACCTTGTATCTGAAATCTGTGTGTATGCACATGACTGTACTCTTTCTGGAATAGTCAGAGAGTGAATGTCAAGCTACTAGTCTCTGCATGAAGGTGGGACAAAAAGAGTAACACTCTAAATTGTGATGGCAGTTTCCAAGCCACATATGACAATAACAAAAATATAACTGGCTATAGCGGGTGGTAGCTAAGAAAAAACATTGAGCGATATGTAATGATATAAACTCAGGGAAGATCCCCTGGGGAATGGTCAGGCTAGATCAAAAAAATAAGTTTTAGAAAAGTCTGAGCAGGAAGATTAGGGGCTCATACTGTTGGGAAATAAAGCTGCTGAGAAATAAATGACCAAGCACTACTACTAACACACTTCTGATGACACTACACCGAGGAAGTTGAAAACAAAGGAATGGAAAAGACACCATGGAAGCAAAGATCCAGAGAGCTGGAATGGTTCTACCAACGCCGACCAACACATTAACCTCAAAAAGAGCACTGAAATCAGTGAAATCAACGCTTTCTTAGATGATACACAAAATGGATAGCCTTTATGTAGACTAAGGGGAAAAAAAGTGCTGGGCATAGTGGTGCACGCCTTTAATCCCAACACCTGGGAGGCAGAGGCAGGCAGATCTTTGTGAGTTCCAGGTCAATTGAGGCTACAGAGAGACCCTGTCTCAAAAAGGAAACAAAAACAAAAACAAAACCACCAGCAAGGTGGCTCAGTGGGTAAAGCACTTTCCACACAAGCCTGCTGACCTGAGTACAATTTTTGGGACCTGCATAAAGATGGAAGGAAGTAACTCTACAAAGCTTTCCTCTTACATGTGAACAATGGCATACACGTTCCCATACATGCACATCAGATACACATGCAATAATGGTTAACATGATGACTCAGTGTGTAAAAGTGCTTCTTCCCTAGCCTCATGACCTGAGTTTGATCCCCAACACCCATGGAGGAAGGAGATAACTGATTCCTGAAAGTTGTTCTCTGACCTCCACATGCATGCTCCTCCCAATAATAATAATAATAATGACGATGATAATAAAATTAAACTTAAATAAGAGAAAATCCTGGAGAAGCCACAGAAAGCTATTAGTGTTGCTGAATGATTCCAGCAAGGCTGTAGATCACACAATCCATGCACACCCCATTACATTCCTATACACATTGGCAATGAAGCATCAAAACTAAATTAAGAAAAAATTCTTTTATAACAGCACAAAACTAGCTATTTAGCTATAAATGTACTAAGTATAAAAATTATATTCTGAAAACTGCAAACACTGTTAAAAGAAATTAAGGCTCTAAGTAAAAACCCCTCATATTCACTTCATATTGTTAAGATAATAGTACTTCCTAAAAAAGACCTCCATATTCATTGCTCTCTCTGTCAAACGCTAAGCTCTCTGTCTTGTAAGAATTGACAAGCTTATCCTAAAATCCAGAGGAAAATGTAACGGACTCAGAAGAAAAAAATTTGTTGCAAAAAAAAAAAAAAAAAAAAATTAAGGCACTATAGTACCAGTAAAATCACCACAACTGGTGTAGAATAAAGTCCGAAGTTTACAGTACTTTGTATTTTTGAAAGGAGGTCTCACTATACAACTAAGCCTGACCTGGAACTTGTTATACAGAACAGACTTGCCTTAAACTTTTTATCCATTTCCCTCAGCCTTCCCAGTGTTTGGACTGTAAGTATGCCAAGTCAACTTGGTCAATTACTGTTTGATAACATGAAAATTCAGTGGGGAAAGAGAATAATCTCATTAACAAATGGTGTCGGAACAGTTAGACAGCCACAGATAGAAGAATGAATTTGGACTCTTACACCATATGGAAAAACTTAAAATGAATCATGGGCCCAAATGTACAGCTAAAACTATGAAAGTCTTTGAAGGAAGTACAGATCCTTGTATTAAGTCTGGTCTTCTCAAATATACCAGGAAAAGCACAGTGGCAATAGAAAAAAAAATAGATAAACTTGAACTTCATAAAAATCAAGAGTTTTAGTCTAGTGTGGTAGCACATACCTTTAATCTTAGCACTTGGAGAGCAGAGGCAGGTGAGATCAAGGTCAGCCTGGTCTACATAGAGAGTTCCAGGCCAGCTGGAGCTACAGAGAGATTTTCTTTGAACTATTTTTCCCCCACATTTCAATAATCATTTTGTCAGTAGAGAAAAACAACCACTAGTATTTACATAGGATACAAAAGCTGTCATTAACCCCTGAAATTTTTGTGCTACAAATGATACCATCAAAAGAAATGAATGAGAGGAAATATTTATAAATCACATCTGATATCCTGCATCTAGACATGCATAAAAGGACTCGCAACTCAATATTAAAAAGAGAACTCAACTAAAGAATTGTATATTTGTTTTTCAGGGCTTCTATAAAAAAATTACAAAATAGGTCTCACTATGTAGTCTTGTGCTGGGGGTGGGGCTCTGGGGGCAAGGCTTCCTAGCATCTAGCAGTTGTGGCAATCTTCTGTATTCCTCACTATCTAGCTGCATCCGTGACTTCTGCCTGACTGTGTGCTTTCTATGTGCATGTAGCAATGGGACTCCAAATGGCTTTCTTATAAGGAAAGCAGTCATCAGATTTAGAAACAAACTTAATCGAACATGACCTTATCTTAATTACATCTGTGACCTGATTTTCCAAATTACTCTCTCAGGTTCTTGGTAGACATGAAAATTTTAGAAGATATTATTCAACTAAATACAAATTTAAATATTTTCCACAAAAGATATACAAATGACCATTCTAATCACTGAAAAAAAAAACACTTCAATATTACATGTCAAATCAAAACCAAGAGATACCACTTCATAGTGCACTGAGATGAATTTAAATGACAGACACAGAGATGTGGACTACTCAGAAATTATTGGTGGGGCTATAAAATGGTACAGCTGCTACAATGTGACACTTCGTTAGAATGCTAAACAAAGAACAACCCTAAAATTGGATATATTACTAATAATGTATTAGCTAATAATTTCAATATTAGTCTTCCAATTTTATTGCAGCATACTAAAATAAGATAATGTACATAACAGGAGAGACTACTGAGGCAAGAGGATTTATTGAACTGCTTTGTAATTTTTCATCAACTTTATTTTCAAACCTAAAACTACTCAAATTTTAAGACATGTTTACATTAAAATTTATTAGCTAAATTAAAGAGGGTAGGGGTGGTTTATGGAAAGACTTTCCAGAAATAGTGATGCTTAAGCTGAGACTTAAAGGATGGATAGAAGCTATACTTTTAGCTAGAACTTACTGCCTAGGATCATTTCACCATTAAATAATAAAGAAAAATAAGAACTGTAACATTCAGTTCTAGATATAAGAAAAGGAAAACAAGTTAGGCATGATAGCACATGCCTTTAATATCAGCACTTGGGAGGCAGAGGTCAGCCTGATCTACATAGCGAGTTACAGGTCAGCTGTGGCTACAGTCAGAGACCCTGTCTCAAAAGGACCAAAAAAAGAAAAAGAAAACAATGCTGATGAAAGAAATGAAGATAACAGAACAGAAATTAATGTATTAGAAACAGAATATAGGAACTGAACAGACACCTCAGTTGGTAAAGTGCTCACCTTATGGGCACAAGGATCCTAGTTTGATCCTCTGGACCTACTAAAAAAAGCTGAGTGCATTGGGGGTTGGAGAGGTGGCTCAGCAATTAAGAGCACTGGCTGTACTTGCAGCACTGGATGTGAATCTCAGCCCCCACGTTGTGACTAACAACCATTCCTAACTCCAATTCTGGGCTCTTCTGGCCTCCACAGGCATTGCATGACATGCGTGCACATATATGCATGCAGGCATACACTCATACACATAAAATAAAAATAAAAAATTTACAAAAAGCTGGGTGTGGTAATATACACTTATAACTCCAGCACTGGGGAGGGAGATACACGTGGATCCCTGGGGTTCACTGGCCAGTCATCCTTGCCCAGCAAACTTCAGTAGGAAACCCTGTCTCAAGAAACAAAGTCGATAATACCCAAGAAATGACAGTGAGGTCAACCTCTGGCCTCCACATCCACTTGTATACACACATACCTGTACATACACAAATGAACACATGCACAATTAATTCTGCAACAGAAAAAGTTTTTTTTTAAATTTCTTAAAACTAAGTTGAGAAAGGGAATAGACTAGAAAATTATGATATGTGCAATAGGATATAAACAAAGTCTCTACTATTACCTGCTTGAAAATCTCAATAATTTTAACCAAACAACCAATCAACCAACCAACCAAACAAACAAACAAACAAAAAACAATGAAATTGACCCAAAAGCTAAAACAAGTTCTGAAAAGACAAAGATGAAACAAACAAAAAGGAAAATTATTTTAAATCACTTGGGAATTTCAAATAACAGATAATACTGATTTTATGAAGCTGACTATAACCTAAAATCTAAAAATATATATATAAAAATATATATAAAGCAAAAAAAAAAATTCAGAGAACTGGCTCATAAAAGGAATATAGTCTAATACAAAATGATTCTAGACTGGACAGAGCTCTTTTCTGTTGTTGTTTTTTTGCTTTTCAGTTTTTTGAGACAGCTGGCCTGGAACTCACTATGGAAACCAGGCTGGCCTTGATCTCATAGAGACAGGCCTGCCTCAGTCTCCCAAGTGTTGGGATTAAAGGTATGCTCCACCACACCTGGCCATGGACATAGTTCTTAAACTAAAATGCAACACACATCAATTAGTTGAGGAATCAAAACTATAGAAGCATATGAATGGATGCTAAAAGGAATTTTGATAACATAGAACACTTTCTCCTTTCTTATAAAAATTCATACAAGGCCAACTGCTTTGTCAACATGATAAAAACAATCTGTTCAAAACACCAACAGCCAATAGTTTTTTGTTAAGGATGAGAAAGAAGAGCTACTCCCATCACAATTGGGAAAGCCAACAAAGGATGCCCACTGTTGCTACATGACTTGACATTAACCCGCAAGCTCTTGTCAAGTGCAAAAAGACATGATATAGCAAAAATAACTATTGGAAAGGAAACTATTTGCAGATGATTACATATATATATACAAATATTGAGAGAGAAAAAAAACTATAAAATGTTTAAAATAAGTCAGAGAGTTCACTAAAGTGTGTGGATACAAGATAAATATTAAAAGTGGGAAAACCCAAAAGATATAATGTTAGGGATTTTATTTAGACTAAAACCAAAATAATAAATCACCCAAGAATTACCCACATATGTAATGTTTGGTTCTCAAAATAAATAAAACAATATAACACAAATATGAATGGAAAACATATTAAACAGCAATAATAAATTAAATAGGAACCTGCACAAAACAGATAAAAGAAATACAGATAGCTTTGAAGCACATGGTTTAACATTTGATAAATGAAACATTAAATCAATATGAAAAATTTTGGCTAATTTAACAAATTATAGAAATAGACCATTTCCAACATTTAGTCCAGTTCGCTTTTTTGAGTTTTTATTTCATTTATTACTGTTTGTATGTGTGTGTGGTGGTGTGGTGTGTGCATGTATGTGCATGCAAGAGTACACATATGTGCATGTAGGCATGCCATGACTGAACACATGGGGTGCTCCAAGGACAAATTTTGGGAGTTGGTTCTCTCCTTATACTATGTGAGTTGGATAGGGAATCGAACTCAAGTTGTAAGGCCTGGTGGCATGCACTTTATGGGCTGAACTATCTCACTGGACTCCAATTCTTATTCCATAGTTAAAAGTATATTCCAAAGGGAATAAAGAATTAAATGCAACCAAATAGAAATTTATAAAGAAATACAGCAGAAAGAACAACTTCAACACAGAACTCTGTAAGCACAACAAACAACTGAGGAAAGTCAAACAAAAATACTTAGATTACTACAGAAAAATGAATAAACTCTGCTAATCAGAAGCAAAAAACTAAAAACTAAACAACTAACTTCCACAAACAGAACAAAAAGTAATCAATAACGGGGGGGGGGCACACAGAGACAGAGACAAGAGACAGAGAAAGAGAGACAGAGTTACTGCAATTAAGAACAATTCTGAAGGGCTGGCAAGATGGCTCGGCAGTTAAGAGCACTGGCTGCTCTTGCAGAAGACTGTGGTTTGATTTCCAGCACCCACACGGTGGCTAACAACCATCCTCAATTTCAGTTGCAGGGGACCTGATGCCCTCTTCTGACTTCCTCAGACATTTTATGACACAGGTGCACTTACATACATGCAGGCAATACACTTATACACACAAAATTAAAATAATAAAATATAAAAAAGAACAATTCCTAAATAAAACAAAAAAACTCTCAAAAAACTAAAAACACTAAAATTTCATTTAAATATATGATGCAGGGAACTGAACCTAGAGTCTCGCACATGTTAGACAAATGTTCTACTCACAAGCCACATCCTCAGCCCAATATACAAAAATATACCAACTTGTCAGGTGTGGTGGTACATGCCTTTAGGCCCAGCAGTTGGGAGTTAGCTTGTTTCCAATCACCTTCCTAATCCATCAAAGCACCACAGTAGTAGATGAGCTATGATTGTCTAAGTATGGTACAGAAATTTAAGAACACTTTGCAGGTTAAATTAGTTTTCTACAATTCAAAAGATTATTCCGAAATGCAAGAAGAGAATATAAATAATTCAAATATGGGGCTGGAGAGACGGCTCAGCGATAGTAACTCAATAATACAGTATAGCAGTTTACAATACTATTCACAGTACACTGTCAACAGAGAAATAGTTCAGACTCCCTATCTGTAAATAGGAGAGTTTCCCAACAACTTACCACTGCCTTGAATCCAAGTTTCTAAGTTCTCTAAGTAGCTTTTCATTTTTCTTCAGGAGATGAAAGCTCCTCCTAAATAGAGAGATTTATAAACATTTTCATCACCTTTGCAGTGAATGACATGACAGTCCCGGAAATACTTTCCACTCTACTCATGCAACTTTTTATACTTTTCTTGCCTTTTCATACTTCCTACACAAAGGAGAACAGACCCTAAAAAAAAAAAAAAATGTAAAGAATATATGTCATTATTTCTACCAGGCCTACATTCATTTCTGCTAGTGGATCATATCTAGGCCAGTTCAGTCTTTACTTGCGGATGTCATGAGCATCTCAAACTTATATCCAAAAAATGGATATAAGTACTTATAGGAATTCGTTTCATTTCCTTGTTTTATTATTACATGTATTAAAAAACATTTTGTGTGTGTGTGTGTGTGTGTGTGCGCACGCAAGTGAGTGTGTATGGTGCTGGAGACTCAAGTCAAGGCCCTGCAGATGCTACACAGGCACTCTACCACCGAGCCACACACCCAACCCTATTACACATAGTTTTTAAGATATAAACAAACATATAATTTTTACCTTATGGATGCTAAATATGTACACAAAATAATACTTAAATTAAAGAAATACAACTGTCTAACTTTGTTTTAGCAGACAACATATAGACTATTCCACAATAAGAAACTAGAATGTGTTTATATAATAACTAAATGACAATTATCTGTAGTTGGACATGGCATAAGGAAAACCATGTTCTTGATATAAAATGGCTCAGGGAACCAGAAAGATGGCCCAGCAAATAAAGGTGCTTACCATCAGGCCTGACAATCTTACTTTAATCTCTGAGACCCACATGGTTGAAAAAGGGAAGTGACTCCTGCAAACTGTCCTTCCTCCACACACATGTCCTGGCATGTGTGTAGTGCCCCACCCTCCACAAAATAAGTAACGTAAACTGGCTCTAGGCAAGAAGAGACTGCCTAATAAATGGAGGTTTTACATCAAGTGAGAATATAAATGCTAAGCATGTATGAGTACAGGCTGTCATCAGAGCGCTTTGCACACATTTAAAATATTCCAGATTTATTCATCCAGTGAGTTCTGAGCTTCTCCCTCCTACTGTTAGTTTAATAGAGATGATACATTTCTATTACTGAATGATACATTAAATAATGTATCTTCTTCCACTTTCCCATAGCTGTTAATAGCACAAAAACTAAAAACCAAATATAAGGAAAGAGCTCAAATATAAGGAATTGTGTACCACATGCAAGGTCAACAAAACCAAAATACAGCTGTTATGGTGACACACAATTGTAATACAAACACTTCAGAGATTGGAGACAGGAAGAAATTCAAGGTCATCCTCAGCTACATACTGAGTTGAAAGCCAGCCTGGGCTACATGAAATTCTATCTCAAAAAACCAAATCAAACAAACAAAAGACTTTAATGTAATTAGTAATGTTTTATATAAAGTAACTTAGCTTCTGATTTAAGTCCAATGTTATTTTTATTTAACTCCTACCTAACTTTATTACTGTAAGATTTTTGGTTTTGGTGTTTCTAGTACTGGAGGTTAAATATAAGCCCTTGTATGTGCTAAAGGCACCTACTTCTGTACTATACTCCTAGCCCAATCTTAAGGTTGTTTTGTTTTGTTTTTGGAGAATCTTTTGTAGCTCAGATGGTCTTGAACTCCTGATCCTCTTGTCTTCACCTCTTAAGTGCTGAGATTATATGTGTGTACTACTCTGTGTAGTATCTTATTTTAAATTTTATACGATTTTGTAATTTGTAACATGTATAAGAAAATAAAATAGGAATAGACTTTAATAAAAGAGAATTTTCTTTTCTTGATCTGATTCTGAATCTCATGTTAATTTCCCTGATTAAAACTCAAAATTATCACACTGTGGCTCGCCTAAAAACCTGATAGGCTTAAAGGTTAAAAAAATATTATTTTTGCAATCATATGAGCTACAATTTCTAGGTTAAACAGTTTTAGTAGTTACTCTGAAGGTGTTAAGAATATATTAGATTAAATTATCTTTTTATTCTTCTGAATTTTGGTATAAACCAACAGTTTAAAAAAAAAAAACTCTCAACCAACCAACCAACCAACCAAACCCCAAATACTTTGCCCACTGGCCAAAGAAGCAATTGGAAGATATAATTAGTAAGGAAAAGGATAGAGAGTTAAATCCTTGACCAGAAGATAAGGCAACATTTTTAAAAAGGAAAGTTTCCCTTTATCCTTACCGTTTGTCCCAAGAATTCATTCCCAATATACTAAGAAGCAATCTGCAATAATAAAATGCTGACTGTGGTTTCTGAGGTGTTGGCTCATCTTGTTCTGCAGCTTTCATGTTTAAATCATTAAAGTGCTTCTCTACAAATTCTTTCTCCTCTGTGTACTGCTTAAGGATAGCATTGATGACATCATTCTCCTGTTTTTCAGAAATGCATGCAGGTTGTGGAGCTGGAACATTGAGGGAGACTCCAGTTCTCTGTAAGCATTCAGGACTTGTAACACCTAAATACTGCAGGAGTTCATCAAGAACATCTTCTTCATCCCTTATTGTATCCCAGGTTGGTACAGTTTCTCTCAATCTTTTAAACTGAAGAGAAAGTCCATCTTTTACTGTTATGTCTTCTAAGCATTCATTGGATTCAGGAGGCTCTTCTGGCTTCTCTTGGTGAGACAATGAAAGTATGAAAGATGCAGGTTCAGGCAAGCCACTTACAGGAGGTGGTCCATATAGTATGGCAGAATCCCACGAGTATTTTCCAGATAGATCACGTACTATAACTCTAACGTTGGAACTAGCTGATGTGAGGCCAGCTGATAAGCCCCCTCCAGGCATGCTCTCTTCCGATCTTATCTGGATACAAGACACTAAAGTCATATTGTTCAACACAAAGAACTGGATATTTGGACTTTCAAAGAGTTCCGGAGAAAGTTCAGTACTTTCACTGTAATGATTGTCATGGTTTTCACACACCTGACTGGTTAGCATAGCAGGACCACCACTCATTGGATAATGACCCAAGTGATTCACCAGATGGGTAATTACAGTACGGGCTGCTATAGAGATTAATCCTTGTTGCATTTGAGTTTTCACTGAAAACAAAAACATAAATTAAGTCATAAAACATCATACTGTTCAAATCACAATCAAGTATCTGAATAACAGCACCTTCAATTTAGCTTTCTAATTATAAAAAAGACAGCAAAGAATAAAGAAGAGTGTTCTCATGAAATTTTATTTATTTTATAAGGAAGCCCTTTTTGAAATTGTTGCTAATGGATCTACGATTTGAACAAAGCTTTTAAATGTAGATCACTTTTGGAGATTAAAAGTATTTGAAATCAATCACCTAAAATACACTAAATACACAGATTAAAAAGCCAATGAAATCTATCCAACTGATAAGCTTATCTCATGAATACATTACAGACTCAGAGACATACTTTGCAACATCTTTAAATTTCATTAATTTTGGCTTTTATTGATGATAAAAGTCAGAGAAAAAGTGATATATGAAGCAAACTTCAGGAATGAGATGAATGTATACAGTGAATCAGTACAACCACATTATTTTAAAGGTCAAACTCAGAAATGGGCTGCAGGAGCTAGGGAGATGGCCCAGCAGGGAAGAGCTCTGGCTGCTCTTCTAGGGGACCCAGTTTAGTTCCTAGTATCCATGTCTGATGGCTCACAACAGCCTAAAATTCCAGTTCCAGGAGGTCCAATATGCCCTTGGCCTCCTTGGGAACCTGCACTCACATGCACATAACCACATATAGACACATGCACACATACTTAAAAAATAATAAAAGTAAATCTAAAGAAAATGGGCTGGGGATGTAGTTTAGTGGTATAGTATTTGCCTAGCAATAGCAAGACCCTAGGTTTGATTCCCAGTGCTTTAAAAAAAAAAATACAAAATTCTTATTGATGATGAATCTATTTGTCTAAGTATTACAGTTTTCTAAGGAATTCTTTTGGCTCATATGGTCTACTTTAGAAGTATGCAAAAAGCAATTTTTCCTTCCACATATATTAAGAAAACTGGATAAGCATATTCATTTGAGTAATTTAAGTCAATTACATGAAAGAATAAAATAAGAAAACTCAAGCAACAGAGTAGCTTATGAGGCCTAGAAAAGGAAGAAGTCTTTAATCAGGACCTGAAGGAGGGAAGGGAAAGGGAACACCAGAGAGGGGAAGACAGACCACAGAAAGAGGGAAGCAGAAAGGACAGACAGTAACTTGGCAAAGTCAACTGTTGAAAGCTGCTGCTACCACAGAGGGAGGGAGGGAGGGCTGAACCAATTTTGGAGAGAGTGGTGTTAGGAAGCAGAGATAATTAGTCGTTTTCTTGATACTTTGCACTTAAGGAATAGGAGAACTGTCATTGGTAAGAATGTATTAGTAATTCTTATTAGAAGAGGCTGCTTTGCTGTGCGGGGTAGCTAATTTCATCTCTACTTAGATTTAGACATAGTTACAGATTGCATGTATTTCTATATCATTCTACTAGGGTCAGAGAGTAATCTTGCTTTAGAATTATTTTTATTTTTCTGAAAGTTAACCAGTTGGGAACACTAGGGCCTAGCTATCAGAATAAATATGAATTTATCAGAATAAATATGGATTTTTAGTGTCCTGATTTACACATTATTAAATTTTCTTTTCAGGGGGTGGTGGTGGTACTGGGGACTGAACTTGGCCTCACAGTGCTAGGCAAGCACTCTATCACTGTGGAATAGCCTCAGCTAAAATCTCCAAATAAAGTGGTTAGTTTGACAATGTATAGAACTGTGCAACTACCAACAGAATGAACAAAAAAATTTTCTTATCATAAAGAATACATTTATTTTATATAAACTATACCTCAACAATACTGGCTTATGCATTGCTGCTATGATTTCTTAAAAAGAGGCAAGAGACTAATGTTATATTTTTAAGGTTGTAGCCCTCAAAATTCAGAACTATAGCCACTAAGTGTAGGAGGAATGTGAGCAAACAATCAGTTTCTGTGCTATCAATACCAATAAAATGTTCCTCAACTCTAACAAAGAACAGTCTTCTTTAGGCTTTCATTGACTTGTAAAATGCTACCATTAAAATTTTAATCTTTTGAATGGATAAAATGGATATTGAATGGATAAAATGGATATTAGACCCTTTAGGTCTAATTTTAAGCTAGATTTCTATCTCAGGAAGAAAAATCTGCACGTTCTCCTTCATATGGAGATCCTAGCCTATAATGTATGTGTGATGTGTGTGTGTGTGTGTGTGTGTGTGTGTGTAAACAAATGCAAGTGTTGGTATACTGTAACATTTAGAAAGTAGAACAAGAATGAGTGATTTTAAAAATGACATACAAATGAGTTCATATGTACAGTATACTTCATAAGTCCTCTGAATGCTCTCTCAAGACACAACACATTTTCAGTGCAAAAAAAAGTCCTTAAATAGCAGTGTCCACATATGATCCCACAAGGGGATGTTACCTTATAGGGAAATCTAAAATTAAAATTATGTTTGTATATATGTATGTATGGATTTTACTATATACTGTAGTTTTTATAAATACTAATAAACTTGGTCTAAAAATTTTTTAATTCAATCTTCCAAGCCAGGCATGGTGGATTAAGCCTTTAATCCTAGCACTTTGGAGGCAGGCAGCTCTCTGTAAATTCAAGGCTAGCTTGATTTACACAGCGAATTCTCAGCCAGTGAGGACTACATTGTGACACCCTTGTCTCAAAAATAGTTAATCTTCCATAACTTGTCAAGTTTTATGTGTACATATATGAAAATATGAAGGCTTTATAATTTTTTAGTATATTGAGTTGCTTTTAAATTATGTTGATGTTAATTCTGAAAATCTGCCATTTAATACTAGATTTTTAATACTAAATGATTAATCTTAATTTACTCTTCCATTTTCAGGACTATTTCACTAGATGATGAGAAATCCCTTCTCTAATTACAACTTAGTATTTAATGGATGTTCATACTTTAAGAGCATCATCTAGCTACGGTTCCTCATTTTACACATGAGGAAAATGGTTCAGAAAGTTATGTGGTTGATAGTCTTACTTATCAGCATCAATTTCTACACACTGGTTCTTAAAATGGCCTTTTTCTTTATGACATGAAAACAAGAAATTTAAATTTTCTGTGCACAGAAGCTTAAAAAAAGACATTACACAATTACTAAATTAACAGCTAGGATCAACTGAAAAGGTGCATCTAAATATGACTAAATTATGTTGCAAATGGTAATGAAAAATTAAAACTTCAAATTTTTGATACAGGAAAGTTTTTTTCTTTGCTTTCAATTTCTCCTGGTGAGTGAAGTACTTAAATAGGTGACTCCAAACTAAACAATGAATCTTCTTTACAGAGCATAAATGTTTACATTATGAAGAAAAGGGTATACCTTAATAAAAAGGATCACAAAAGGGGTTCACAGAAGAATCTGTGACTTTGATTTGCTCTGTGATTATGGACAAAATCATTCAAACTCTTTAAACCCCAATTTTTTTTTCTGTAAGAACAGCACAGATTTATTTGTAAGGATGAATTTAAAACTCTTGTCCACAAAGCTTAAAATAATAGATACAATTAAATTATTCAATGTTGATAGCACTGCAAGAAACACAGCTGTTAGGAACTTTTAAAAATTTTTATTATTTTTCTTTTATTTTCTGTGTATGAGTAATATTGCATGCATGTATGTAGGTGCACCTATGTCATGCAATGCCTGTGGAGGTCAGAAGAGGGTGTTGGAATCCTGGGACCTAGAATTGCAGATGGCTGTTAGCCACCACATGGTGTTGGGAATCAAACCTGGGTCCTCTGCAATTGTAGTCAGTGCTCTCAACTGCTGAACCATCTCTCCAGCCCCAGGAACTTCTTTTTAAAACTTGCTTATTAATAAACTCCCAGAATGACCAAGCACCTTCCCTAGAACATAAATCCCCAGTCAAGTACCAGTTGATCCTATACATCCTCTTCACAAGGAGAGGGATTGGGAATTTCGTTTAAGAGAGCTTATGGAGCTGGATGTAGTGGCACATTTGTGTAATTCTAGCACTTGGGCAGGCTCAAGCAGGAGCATCTGGAACTCACTGTGGGCCTGTGCTATAAAATACTACTTGAACAAAACAACACAATACAAAACAAAACACAAGTTACCCACTCAAATGATAATTGCTGCTCCAAGCAGCATATAAAAGCAGCAAGCAATAAAAAGCAATGACAAATCTGTGATTTGTCAAAATTATTAACACTTAAAGGACACATTTCAATTTTAGGTATAGGAGAAGTCATTTAATTTTCTAAGTTGTTTCTCTAAATTCACGACATATGCATATCTATTAAAAGATCAAAATCTTCTAATCTGTTAATTGGAAAATTAGATTTACTTAGTCATTATGAATAGTACACTATAGAACATATATATACATATACACACATATATATCAAACTACTATGATATAAAGAAGACATAAAATTCTCCAATTTAGAAATTCAAAATGAAATTGTAAAATAACCATTTTGTGAGAAATGCAAAATGAAGATATCAATACTTCTAAGGCATTGTGTAACTAGCATTCATTTAAATAAATCTAGTCAGGGTTGTCTTTTCAGATTGTCAGATTAAACAAATCCTCCATCATTTGCAACAAACCCATAATTACAGATTATTATGGCCTACAAAAGCAGCAAGCCATAAAAAGCGGCTACAATTCACTATGCTGTAAAAGAACATGCAGAGGAAGTTAATTTTGGCAAATGCTTTAAATATTAGAGTTGCATAATATGTACAGGTGAAACTATAATTACGACAGAATGAATCTTTGTAGCCTCCTTTCACTCAGCCCTGAAAATGGTGACTTTTTGCTAATAAAACTACTGCCATCTGACAAAAAGCCAACTTCACTACCTTGCTTTATTCTGCAGTAAATTTAATAATTATAGCTACTCCTGCCAGTAGTTTTCAAATCAGACTTTTCAATCCAGTACTGAGCTGATTAAGGGCACTCTGTGTTTAGAATTCATTGGCCAAAAAAGTACTTCAAGATGATGAAGCATGCCCTAGACAAGAGCACAACGATCAGTTATTTTTGCCTTAAAAAAAACCAAACCAAATCCTCACAAATCTCCCCTTCAAAAAAAAACCAAAAAAACAAAAAAAAAAAACCCAAAACAAAAAACAAAACAAGCAAACCCCACTATATACCAGAGTATCCTGCTGTTAAATCATAGCTGTTAAAAGATTCTTCATTTATTTGGTAGTCCTCACTATCTTTGGGGAAGCCCAAAGAGAACAACTTAATGCACACATTTAGAGAACAGTATAGAGTATTTGGTATCAATATTAAACGTACTTGTTTAGATCTTTTCCTCTACTTATTGTACTGTACAGTAAATTTTATATTAAATACATTAAAACTTTTTTGAGGTCTGGTTAGATGGCTCAGCAAGTAAAAACATTTGCTGCCAAGTCTGAAAACTGTGTTTGGTCCCCAGAACCCATGTGGTAGAAGGAGACAGCCAACTTCTACAAGTTGTCCTGTGACCTTCATACACATATTGTGCTGCATATGTGAGCACACACACTCATACTAAATAAATGCCAAAGTAATAAAAAAAACCTTTTTACATGCAAGCAAATTCCATTTATTATTCTGTTTGCAAATATCCTGTCTTAAAATATTATCATTAAAATGAAGAGTAATCAGTCTTTTCACATAACATAAAAACTACTTACTATGTGAAATCTAAAGAGATAATTTTACATGCCTATTAATAATTATCTAAATTATTTTGTTGTATTATACTGCCCAGTATGTCTTTTAGAACTAAGCAATAGCATAAATCTTATATCCTATTTTTGTTATGTACTTATGTTCCAGACAAAGCATTAGCAATGTATATTCAACCCAAAGCCTGAGCCCAATGAATTTCCTTGACTTTAGACTTCATTTCTTCAGTTTTATGTATGTCATCAACCCATTATTCACGTTACTTTCAGCTCTTTTAATCATTTGCAACTATTCATCCCACATCTGAAAAACCAAACTCTTCCTTCATAGCCTACTCTTTAACCACAACCTTCTAGTCTAATGATTATCCAGTTGTGTTTTGAGAAGTCCTTAGAAAGTGTCCCTTGAAAACTCTCTGGAAAGGTGAAAGGATCTCCAGGTTCTACTCTTGATGCACCTCTATTTTACAAACTGGACTTTATTTGAAGAAATTTTACAACCTAAAAATTTTTTATGGGTGTTTATATTATAGGGGGCTAGAAAGATGGAAAGTGGTTAAGAACACTGGCTGGTTTGGTTTCCAGCACCCACATGGCAGCTAACAATCATCCATAACTCCAATCCTAGGAGATCTGACATCCTCTTCTGGTCTCCATAAGCACTGTACGAAGTGGGTACACTTATACTCATGCAAGCAAAAACTCATACACATAAAATAAAGATAAACTTAAGAAATCATTTTTATGACCAACTGCCTAAAAGACCTATTTGCTCAATGTTCTCAGGCATGGATGACTCCATATGCCTCACATGTAGAGCTTTAGAAAACTCAGCACACTTAGAAGAGATGTAACTAAAATCTCTATCGATGGGACTGGAGCATCATCAGCATTCTTATGTGTGGGCTAAACTAAGAACCAGTGCTTTTCTTCTTTTCTTTTATTTATTTTTATTCAAGCACATCTACTCCTGGAAGTAGTTTTTTTTTTTTTTTTAACCAAACCAGGGTTCCAGATTTAAACCACAGACCACTATTCAGAAATCCATAGCTCCACTGTATTTCCGCTATACTCATTTTACTAACTGATGACTGGCACAATCAAAATGTTTTCATTTTTTCATTAGATTTGCAGTAACTCCTGTTGATTCCTTTCATCTCCTTTTCCAGTCCCAAATGAAGGGCTAATCATATTACTAACAATTTCAAGCATATTCCTTCAGGGATTTTCCTCTTTTAACAATATCCTACCAACTTATTAGTTATTGGTTTTTAAATAAATTCAACTCACTTCATCATTAAACCTCCTTAAATCTGAATTAACTTTTAGTTTACCTACATTTTAAAATGACTTTTTTATTTATTTATTTCTTTTTTTTTTAAATACTCACACTTCTTTAAGAATACCTTCAGGAGCTGGTGAAATGGCTCAGAGGGTAAAGGTGCTTGCTGCCAAGCCTGACAACCTGAGTTTGATTTATGGAAACCAACTCACATGGTGGAAGGAGAGAACTGAGTCTTGTAAGTTGTTCTCTTGCCTCCACATGCGCATGCTTTCTCCCTCCCTCTCACTCTCATAATAAAGTAAGAAAATTATACAGTGTTATTGAATGCTGAATTAACTACACATCATGGACTGTGCAAAGGGATTTACAAATATAATTATGCTTTGTACTCCAAATAATCCATGATGGAACTAGTATTATTATATGCATTTCATAAATGAGGAAACAGAAAGCCATTCAGCAACTGAGAGTCACTACCGAATCTGTCAGACTTCAATGTTCTCTTACTCTAAATTCTATTAAGTCTAAGAATATTCCCATGAAGAACTTAGCCAGAATATAAAGGGAATATTTACATATAATACTAGTAGGTTGTACATATGAAGTTATTTCTTAAATTAAAAATTAATTTATTCTAGAAAACACATGATTAGGAAAAACAACTACAAAGAGAGATCTATTTTCCTCAATTATTTTCACCTATGTTTTCAAATCATATCTTGTAAGAACCCAAGCAATAATATTGCTTGATGAGAACTTGTGCTACCTTCTGTTACGGGCTGGAGTTTAGAAGATCGTTCTGAATCAGGAGAATGTAGAGGTTCAGGCTCTTTCAGACTTTCCAAATGCATAAAAGGATCATAATCTACAGACGCCAAATCAGAGAGGCTTATGGGAAAATACTTTGGATTGCTAAAACACTGTGCTCCATATACACACCCATGTAAAACCTAAGGAAAAAGAAAATATCAAATTTTACTATCCAATGAAAATAAATAAATAAATAAAGGTAAAAAGAAAACAAAATCACTGGTAACATCAAAGCATGACCAAACCTTAAATATTTTAAAACTTGGCTCTTCCATAAAGGTAATATTTAATACCTCTTTTAAAAGAATGTGTGAAATTTAACTAGTAATTCTCATATTCAAGAAAATCTAACTCTTCTCAAAATTTTGTAATGTAACAACAGTGTTATATAAGAAGTACTTTTAAATTACTTGTGACTACTATAACCAAAGTCTGTATTTCTTTTTTTAGAAAATATCTAGCACTGAAATAATGAAAGTGTTATAATCAGAAATGTCATTTCTGACACTTAAAAAATATTTGGCTATCAAATAAATAAGAAATTAAGCAAGAAGATTTACCTTGTAAATACAATTGAGGACAGACTTTTCTGTCTTATCATTTTCTGCCCCTGTAGCATGGACTGGCTGGAGCAGTGTCTTTAGAGGTAAGGCCATGATCCAGTCCAGAAGGCAAAGAAGTAATGATACTACCAACTGAAACAACAACAACAAGAATGTTATCAATGTAAACTGATGATTTTTTTTTTTTTGAGACAGCGTCTCATGTAGCCAAGGATGGTCTCAAACTTGCTATGCAAGTGTGATGGTTAACACTGATGGTCAGCTTGATAGGTTCAAGAAATAACCTAGGAGGCAAACCTCTCTGTATGTCTATGAGAGAGTTTCTAAGTTATGTTCACTGAGTGGGAAGATCCACTTTAAACATGGGCATCACCTTTACGTGCACTGGGGTCCCGGCCAAATAAACAGAAACACGAGGAGCACCCCTGATTTCAGACGCAATGTGCTGCGATACTCATAGCCCTGCAGATGTCTCCCTACCATGCTGAATGTACCCTCAAAATCTGAATCAATCAGGTATTTTGCTATATACACAGTAACTGATACAGTACGTGTAGGTGACCCTAAACCCTTGACCTACTGCTTCTACTCCCAAGTGCTGAGATACAGGTGTGTGCCAACATGACCAGATTATGCAGTGCTGGGGATTGAAGCTAGGGCTTTATGAATGCTAAGCAAGTATTTTACCAACTGAGCTTCACCTCCAGACCCCAGACAACAGATTCTTAAATTTATCAATAATTCACTTTATTATTCTTGGGTTTCTAAAATTTATTTCAAGAAGCATGCATCCCAAATTCAACAATTAACACTGACATAGACATAAATTCACAAAATAAATAAATATATCAATTTTTAAAAAGGGCAAGAAACACTGCGGTTGAAAATATAGCTCAGTGGTATAGCACCCTGAGTTTGGTGCTGTCAGCATTAGAAAAAGAAGAGAAAAAGGGAAACATAACAGAGATACTCTTTAACTACATTCCATTAACTATATAAAAACAGAGCATAAAGTTTTAGCTAATATACTAAATCACGCCTACTTTCCTTTTCTTTTCAACATTTGCTTTTTGTATGTGTGTAGGCGTGCATGAGTCATGATGTGTGTGGGGGTGTCAAAGGACAACCTGTTTGAGAATCAGTTCTCTCCTTTCACCCTGTGGGTTCCAGGGATTAAACTCAGGTTGTCAGCCTTAACTGCAAATATTAAGCCATCTAACCAGTCCAGTTTTCCTTGTGTGTATATGTATGTGTCGTGTGTGTGCACATATGTGTTCATGTGCGCACGGAGGCCAGAAGTCTATGTTGGGTATCTTTCTCAACTGTTCTCCACCTTAGTGTTTTTTCTAAACCCCAGTTACTTCATCTTTATTTTTTATTATAATGAAGAGTTGATTTTTATTAAGAAATGTAAAGGAACAGAAAAACTTATGGCAATCTACAACAGTAATAAATGGGGTGTGACAAAATATACATGCGTGTGGCTCCAGCAGAGTTAAGGAAACAAGTAACATTAAAAGAAATTTGCTTCCAATAATTTTCAAGTATCATATATCTTTTTCTAAAATATATTTTTATTGAACTTTTGTGGATTTCACACATTAATACTTTATTATTTTTGTTTCATTTTACGTGTATGAGTGTATTGCCTGCATGCATGTAAGTGCACCCATATCATGCAATGTCCTTGGAGGTCAGAAGAGGGTGTCAGAACTGGAGTTAGAAACGGCTGTTAAGCCACCATGTGAGTGCTGGGAAACGAACGCAGGTCCTCTGCAGGAGCAGTCAGCACTCTTACGCACTGAGTCCCTCTCCAGTCTCCTTATAATCTTCTTCACATTTAGCCCTCCTCTATTTGTACTCCCCATATTAATTTTTGAGACCGATCCTCTCACTGAACCTGGTGCTCATCAATTCAACGTAGACTGGGCTACCAAGCCTCTGGGATCCTTTGTCTCTGCATCCCCAGGGCTGCAATTACTGACATGCACTGTCATGCCTGGCTTTCGGTAAGGGTGCTGGGTGATGCAGGTCCTCATGCTTGTGTAGCAACCACTTTACAGAGTGAGTCATCCACCCCATCCTCCTTCATTTTTCCTTTTCTAATTTTTAGCACCTTACTGAGTATCCTGCCAGAAAGCCTCTGTTAAGCAATTTTAAAAGTTACTCATTTTATTAAATGAAATTTTCCAGCGGTCACTTTTAAACTAACAGATGTCATAAACAGAATACTTTTTATCCAAAACAGAAATATCTTTTTAGTAGATAAAAATCCCAGTTAATGCTAAGAAAGTGACCATTAGTGTCATGAAAATGGCAATCAGGTAGCAATAAGGATCTGTTCATTTTTAGAGTTAAAGACAAATTCAGTGTAGTTTTCACTTGTCTATCTTTTCTAAGTGAGGCTAGACATCTCATATTTAGAAATTTTAAATAGGCAAGAGTTAAATAGAAGAGTTATTATATATTATCATGTTATATGTAGAAATAAAATAGTAAGAGGAAAATACAGAGAAAGTAAAGTAAGCTCACTTGTTAAAGTGTAACTAATAGACGGGAGTTAGCTACTTCATTAAATAAGACAATATACCATTAAATGTCACAAACCAGATAAAAAAGCTTAAGAAAGCAGGATGAATAGAAAGGCATTTAAAAGGTATCATAGTCAAAGAGCAAATAATCCTAATATACAAAAACGAAGGAAACCAGAATGGCGGCAACCCCAGCACTTGAGGAGTAGAGGCATGAGGAGCAGGATTCAGGGACAACTTCAGTCACATAGAGAGTCTGAGGTCAGTCCATGTTATATGAAACCCTGCTGTAAAACTTGAGGAGATCTGCGTGGTGGCGGTGGTAATGGTGGTGGTACACGCCTTTAATCCCAGCACTGGGAGGCAGAGGCAGATGGATCTCTGTGAGTTCAAGGCCAGTCTGGTCTATATAGTGAGTTTCAGGCCAGTTGGGGTTACAGGGAGAACCTGTCTCAAAAAAAAGGAAAAAGTTGAGGAGAAAAAACCTGATGGGAAACATAACAGAGATGACAGACAATTAGAAAGAAAGTTAAGTTAAAAATTAGGCCATTATGTGCTGGAGAGATGGCTCAGTCCTTAAGAAAGAACACTTGACTGCTTTTGCAGAAGACTGAGGTCTGATTTCCAGCACCCACGTGGAAGATAACAGTCATTCTTAACTCCCGTTCCAAGGGATCTGCCATGCTCTTCTGGCCTCTGAGGGCAGTAGGAAGTACACTCAGATGGTGCACTCACATACATGTAGGTAAAACATTCATATACATAAAATAAAAACAAAATCAAATTTAAAAAATTAGGCTACTACTAAATATGAGATGCCCAGCCTCATTTAGAAAGGAGATGGACAAATGAAAACCATACAGAGTTATCACCCTTCATTGACAAAACTGACAGGAAATTAAAAATGTGGCAAGTCCTGTGGCAGGCTCTGAGGAAATACTTTGAAAGTTTCCTGGTGGAAATGCCAGTACTTAATATGTTTAAGTACTGTAAGTACTGTTTACCTTTAACAGAGTAACTACACTGAGGACTATATCCTGAAGGTGTGCTATAGCTATGGAAAACAACTAAGCATAAAGTAAGTTCTTACAGCACTGTCAATAACTGTGGGAGGTTCTGTTCAATCCTCAGCACTATAAAACAAACAAAAAGTCTAAACCAAATCCTGAAATGTTTCAATCTAGAACTGAAATCAAAGCTCTGTATTCATGTCAACTCAAAGAGTAAAGGCTTTGGCAATGATAGATTTATTTCTTCAGTGTGATATTTAGAAATATAACAAATATGTGAACTTGGGAAATTGGATCCTAATTCTGTCAAGTGGGGATTAAAAATCCCCCAAATCAGAAATTTCTTTTAAAATTCTAATAATTCATATGAAGTGCATAATGTCAGGGGTTTTTCTTTTTTGTAATTATCACATAAATTATATGTTCTTTTTTCTTTCACTTTTTCTGGCAGTACTGAGGACAAACAGGGCTTCATGCATGCTATACAAGTGCTCTCCAATTGAGTTATAGTACCAGCTCCTTTTTAATCTTTTTATTCTATTTATATTTTTAAAATTACAAGACCATATTCACAAATAATGATGAACTATTTTAGAAATCTAAAATTCCTTGTCTATAAAAAAATAATGCATAGTCTTAAAAATCTGCAGCTTGGGACTGCAGAGATGGCTCAGCAGTTAAGTGCACTAGCTGCTCTTGCAGAGGACCTAAGTTCGTTCTCAGCACTAGCATGGTGGCTAACAACTGTCCTTAAATTCAATTCCAGGAAATCCAATACCCTCTTCTGGCCTCCATGTTCACTGCACGCATGTGGTGCACTTACATACATGCAGGCAAAATACTCAAACACACACAAAAAAACAAAACAACATCAACAACAAAACCCTTGCAGCTAAGGAAAGGTATAAGGACCAGTAAGTAGTATGAATATCATGTTTGAGAACTGTCTCTTTATACTGTTCCTTGTGTAATTCCTTGTGTGTTCCTAGATAAAATAATTCAATATATCTGTTTGTCAAATATAATGCATAAGTTTCTAAAATGAAAATCTTGACTGAAGTGAATAAAAGATATAAAGACATAAAACAATGGATAAAACTCTGATGCTAATCCTACAGAGAAGAAAGCCAGACATTTTAAAGATGCCAAAGATAACAACAAGGCATATTAAAAAGCACAAAGAAATCTGTTACTTTTCAAGAAATGTATATTTATGTTCAAAAGGGTTAACAGAATCATTTTTTTGTAAAGGCTAATTGTTTTCAGGCAAGTAGTACCTGTATTAGTTTAAATCTGTTCTTATTTGTTACTACTGATTTGTGGAAAGTGAATGATAACCAGAAAAGCATTTGGGAGATTAGTTCTGTGTGTCTCTTGGATTTGTCTTCCTGCCTCTCCTACCAGCCATCTCAGTCACTTTTACTCACTTTTCCCCCGGTGCCTGCTCATTCTTCTTTATCACACTAAATGTTCTTATTCAACTGTCTCTCCTTAAGTGATCACATATATCTCCCTGGTTTGAATATTATTCCTGTGCTGAGAATTTCTGCAAACAGTTTTATTCTAAGACTCAAATTTTCTTTTTTTAAAAAAGATTTATTTTTAATTATGACTGTGCATGTATATGTGACTGCAAGTGCCTGTGGAGGCCTGAAGAGTGCTGGATACCTGGTGTTAGAGTTACAGGTGGTTGTGAGCCACCCAGTGTGAGTGTTGGGGACTGAACTCAGGTTCCTCTGCAAGAGCAGTATTAGCTCTTAGCCACTGAGGCATCTTTCCAGCCTCCCAGCTTCAAAATTTCTAATCAGGCACACAACAGCTTTGTTGGTGGTCTGTGTCTGAACTTTAAACTCAAAGAGTACAGTCACAGAAAACTGAAATTCATTTTCCTGATCATTTTCTTGTATTTCTCCTTGGTTTTTGATTCCACTTTTGAATATCTATTCTCCATTCCTTTAGACTTGGTTCAGAATATCAATTATTGTAGAGATCTTTTTAACAATTATTATTCTATTTATGTCAATGTTCATATTTTCTAAAGTACCTTTTCAAAAATCTAATCCTATTTCATTGTACATTTAAACTCCTCAAAAAAGGCACTTTCAAAGAAGGATTTTTCACAAAAGTTCAAGGTTCTTAGTAATGCATCTAAAGGTCTCCAAAACCTAACTCCTTCCTACCTCTGCAATTTCATGGTTCCCTATTCTCAACCACATGTTTCACATTATCCTGTTTTCTACCTCTAAGACTCTACATATGCTATTCCTTTTATTTGGACTAACTCTGACCCCAACTTTTATCTGTACATAGAAAACTCTTACTCATCTTCAAGAAAGTTTTCCTTTAGTAACTCCCTTTTCCCTTAATAATTATTTCCTCTATGTTATCTGGGATTACATAAACTCGCCTACTTAAATTTTTTATTACAGTTATTCTGTGTGTATGTGTATGTATCACAGTGTGCAGGTCACCCTGATAAGGAGGTCAGAGAACAACTTGTAGCAGTCAGCTCTCTCCTTCCATCACACAGCTCCCAGGGACTGAATTCAGGTGGTCAGGCCTGGCAGCAGCACCTTTTCCTATTGAGTCCTCCTGTCACTCTCTTACTTTTTTAAGAAACTGACTGAGAATTTCCTACAATGTATTTTGAGCATATTGAGACACCCTCCCCATCACCACCCCTACCTTATCACTCCCCACTTCATATTCTCTCTCTCTCTCTCTCTCTCTCTCTCTCTCTCTCTCTCTCTCTCTCTCTCTCTCTCTTTTAAAAGACCTATCAAGTCTAATTTGTGTTCCCAAATGCTGTTGGGTATGGGTCCATCCCATGGAGTGTGGTCAACCTACCTGGCATCACACCCTTAAAGAAATCTGACTCTCTCCCAGCAGCTACTCTCTTTCATGTTTTATAGCAAGTTACTTCCCTCATTTATCTCTAATCTCGCATCCATGAGAGTTGGGGCTATCTTATCTCTGTTTAACTGGTGTTAGCAGAATACCACACACATATTTTGTCATCAGTAAGTACTTAGATTAAGTAGGTGGGAGAAAAAAATTGATAGCATAGATTTTTTTTTCATAACAGCTAGGACTCCATGAAACAAAGATGCTTTAAAAGGCAAATCAGTTATTCAGAAGCTGTTTACAAACTGGATGTGGAATTCTATACCACAGCCTAAGACACTAAAATGAAGGACTCTTGGCTAAAAAGAGAGTATATGTTGGGCATCTTCAATATAAAAATCCCTAATCCAAGTGCTCAAAATTCAAAACTTTGTATCACCATGCTATAAGTAGAAAATTCAACACTTGGTCTCATGTGACAGGGACAGGATAGGATGTAGTCCAAATTCGGGTACACTAAGATGCTTTAGAAAGTTACCTTCTGAAGGATAAGATGTACAGGAAATAGAAATGAATTTCTTGTTTAGACTTGAGGTCCAACCCCCAAATCTCCAATAATATACATGAAAATGTTTTTTAAAATCTGAAATCTAAAACGTTTATAGTCCCAAACACTTAAAAAAAAAAGGCACCTTAACCTGTATATATCTTTTAAAGATTAAGAATAATTTATTTACTAAGAGCTATTCAATCTGCCTAAATGGGGGTTTAAACTGTGTATGAAGAAAAAAGAATAAAAAATCTGAAGTAAACTCATAAATTGGTGATTTGAAAGTCAAGTATAACATGAAAATTATAAAGATACATAGGTCACAGAAGAAAATTGCTTAAGTATAGAAACATGACTCTACTTCAGAATACTGTGAATTAATGGGCAGAACATAAGCAGTAACTACAATACATTTGAGATTTCAATATAGTAGGATTAAGAGGTAGTAACACTGAATCCTGGAAAATAGAATTCAAGACTGAGATGCCAAAAGAAAAGAGAATAACTTTCAGAAGAAATCAACAGACCAAGAGCAGCCTTGTCTTTGCAAACTTCACTCAACATGGAAATGGTCTGTAGTTGTCCATGTAGTTATCAAACATTTGAAACGCACAAATGCATTTGGACATTGGGGTATATGCCTGGAATCCCAGCACTTGGGAGGTGAAGGCAGGAAGATTACTGCCAGTTTGAGGCCAGTTTGAACTCTACAGTGAGTTCCAAACTAGCCTGGGTTATAGCGTAAGACCGTGTCTCAAAATTAAGAAACAAAAAGAAAGTAATGAATAAATGCAAAACTAATTTATTTTTTAAAGACAGCCTCATGTAGCTCCAGCTGGTCTTGAACTTGTTTTTAACTCCTAATTCTCCAGCTTTCATCTCCCAAGTACTGGGATTACAAGCATGTACCACCAAGTCTGGCCAGAATTAAATTTTAATGTGAACTTTAGTTTTAAGCAACATGGTTAGCAGCTATCAAAAAGAGCAACATAGACCTGAGTCCCCCTCCAAACAGGCATGTTTAATGTCTGGTACATAACAAAAAAAAATTAGCAGACGTATAAAAAACAAGAAAATGGAACTTGCAGTAAGAAGGGAAAGCAATAGGCCAGACTCAGTAATGACCCTGATATTGGATACAGTAGACAAAGATTTTTAAATTAAAATAAATATTTTAAAGAGCTGGGCATGGTGGCCCATGCCTTTAACCTCAGTCCTTGAGAGGCAGAGGCAGGAGGATCTTTGTAAAAATGCAGGCAGCCTGGTCCATATAGTGACTTCCAGGTAGGCTGGGACTAAGGAGACCCTGTCAAAAAAATATACAACAACAACAAATATAGATATTTAAATGAGATTACAGAACCAGGTGCTTATATAGTAAACAAATGCAGAATTTTAGGAAAGATAGGAAAACTGTAAGAAAGAAACATTAGACTTGCAGGGCATGGTGGTGCATGCCTTTAATCCCAGCATTCAAGAGGCAGAGAAGAGTGGATCTCTCTTAGTTTAAGGCCAGCTTGGTGGGAAGCAAATTCCAACACAGCCAGGACTGCATAGTGAGACCTGGTCTCAAAAAAGCAAACAACAACAACAAAAACCCCACCAGAATTAATAAATCCAACATCTAGAATAATAAAAGGGATCTTATAATGAATTTATAGAAGTAAATGTCACCCATGGAACTTCCTGGTGGACAGAGGAGTATCTTCTCCTAAGGCACTTCTTATGGCCTATGTACTCTGCTTACTGAAAATGCCTTTATCTCCATTGATAATAGATGCATAGGACAAGTGACTGTCTTCAGAGGTAGTGATTTCTCAGAGTCAGTAATTTTTAACAACTCCATAATCTGGCAGGCTAAACTAAAATCATCAAGTAAACAAAATGTTTGCTAAGGTTCCTAATTACTGTGAGAGTCAAAGACTGCCAAATGGTCATGAATTTAAACTAAAATATAGCTTATTTACACTTCAGTAATAGAAAGATCTATTTTCTAAAGTTGATTTTGAAAACAGATGACATCATGTAAATTTTTGTACCTTTAAAAATTCTAAAATATAACTATCCAGATAAACACACATTAAATGTCAAAAAACTTAAATTACCCTCTTGTCCATTTCATATGATGAAGCTTCTGTGCTTGGCAAAAGGTGGGTGACAGTGGCTAGCAAGATCTGGAGGAAAAAATACATGAACAAATACATGAGTTCAAAATATGTTAAGTTCACAGTATAGTCTGAAATAAACTGTTATATCCTAAAGTGGTATAAAACCTACTGTTGCAAATTTAACATGAATATATCATCTGAATAATTACTTAGTCCATACACTGTTACTGTTACTTTAAATTGTGTGAGGCGAATGTGATAACCACTACACTATGGAACTGTTACTTGAATTTGTAAACAGGTAAGATTCTTACACATACTTAACAATTAATCCTTTATAATACTAATGTAGAGCACCAAAATTACATATATATTACATATATAGTTCTGACAATGAAAAATCATTTCACAGTAATGCAATTCATAAAGGTGAATTAATGTGTTTAAACATGGATAATTATATCTATTACAGAAAATCTGAAGACAGAAGCAAAAGATTTATTATCATTGTAATCACATTGCTTCAAGAAATGTATTCTGCTCTCCTTCCAGATCTTTCTATATATGCAGGTTGAGCATTCCTAATCCCCAATCTGAAATATTTCAAAATCCAAAACTTTTAGAATATCTCAAAAATTCTTGGGGGAGAAGTAGGTCAGGTGGTAGACTGCTTGCCTAGCCTTCAGGAAGCCCTGAGCTCTATCCCTAGCACTGCATAAAACTGGGCTCAGTGGTACAGGCAACTACACAGTGAGTTGGAGGTCAGGCTCAAATTTTAAGACTCTGTCTCAAAATTTAAAAGTTGTGGACTTTAGAAAATTTCAAATTATTGGACTGGGGGTGCTTGACTGCTAGTCTATAAGTATTCCAAGATACAAAAACAAACTCTGAAGTTGGAAATGTTGCTGGTAAACAAGTGTTTTAGATAAGGAATACTTGAGGTATGTATGCAAATATATGCTTTGAGGCGGGGGAAAGATCGTTTTAAAAAATATATATTAAAACACTGGATATATTGAGACATCTGAAATACCGAATATGAAATAATAAAAAGGGACAGTATTAAAGGGAAACATTTATATACGGTAGTATCATCTACCCCTTTTTTTTGCGATGCAGTGCTGCTACGGTGCCCATGCTAGCTAGCTTCAAACTCCCGGTGTTCTTATCTGAGCCTCCTGAGAGAAATGGGATTAAAGGTATGCGACAATATTCCTAGCTTTTTCTAGAATATTTTTTATTATTTTTATTTTATGTGTATGAGTGCGTGGCCTGTATGTAAGTGCACCCGTGTTGTGGCATGCCTGTGGAAGTCAGAAGAGGTTGTTGGATCCCCTAGAACTGGATGATTGCTAGCTGCCATGTGAGTGCTGAGATTTGAACCTGGATCCTTTGCAAGAGCAGCCAGTGCTCTTAATCACTAAGCCATCTCTCCAACCCCAAATTCCTAGCCTTTATTCAACATTTTTTTGTGATTCTGGAAGACTGAACTCAGGGCCTTGCATATGCAAAGCTACTAAGTACGCTAACACTGTGCTACATCCTCAGCTCTTTTTAATCACTATTTTAAGACTCTTTAAGGCTCTGTGTACCCCATGCTGTCGTAGAACATGCAATCCTCCTGCCTCAGCCTTCTAAGGTAGCTGAGAGTACTGAGAGACATGAATAACCACAGCCAGCCTATTCAATTTTGTGTGCATGTTACAAATGTACTAGTATGTGAGTGGTGGCCAGAGGTGGATGCTCACTGCTTTGCTCAATTACTCTCCACTCTATGTTTTGGAGACTTGGCTCTCTATAATTGATTTGGCTAGCCTGGCTGGCTGGGAGGCCCTAGTGGTCCTCCTGTCTTTGCTTCTCCAGTGGTGGAGCTTCTCCAGTGGTGGAATGACAAGACGTGCTGCAGTACCAAGCCTTTATGTGGGAGGTAAGGATCAAACTCAGGTCCTCTTAAAAGCACTTTACCAACTGATCCATACCCTCAAGCTCTGGTACTAATTCTCACTGTATTTTTACTACACTGTTATTGTACTTGCATGCTATAATTTTTTATCAATTTATTGTTTCCATGCAGGAAGTAGAAAATTTTTTTCTAAATATACAATATCTATCTATATACATATAGATATAGATATCAAACAGCTCAACAGTAAGAAAATGAATGATTAATATTTTCAAAAACAATGGAGAAAGATTTGCAGAGACATTCACCAACAGAATTTGCAAAAGGCCAACAAGAATATGGAGAAATGATAAACATCACCATTCATCAGAGAAATGCAAATGAAAACTACAAGCAGGTCTGGAGTGCAGTTTGTGGTAGGTAGACATGGTTCAACATCCAGAATGAAAAACAAAAACTTGGCTGGGTACATGCCTTTTTATTTACTATTTTTATTTTATGTGTATGAATGCACTGCCTCCAAATATATAGGTGTGCTCATGTTGTGCAATGCCTACAGAGGTCAGAAGAGAGTGTCCGTTCCCCTGGAACCGGAGTCATAGATGGTTGTTAGCTGTCATGCATGCCTTTAATCTGAGCACTTGGGAGGCAGAGGCAGGTGGCTCTCTGTGAGTTTCAGGCCAGCCTGGTCTACACAATGAAAACCTGTCTCAAAATCAAACAGAAACTCGTAAGATACCACTTCACTATTATCTGAAAAAAGACAAAATATGACATGCTGGTGAGAAGGTGGTGAAAAGGGAATTTTAACACACTACTGAGGCATGTCAATCAGTATAGTCACTGTGAAAAAACAGCATAAAGGTTTCTAAAAAAAAATAGAACTACCATATGCCGCAGTAACTCCCCTACATAGTAAACATCTAAAAGAACTGCTATCAGTGTGCTGGAGATATCTTCCTTCCCATGTCACTGTAGCACTACTCATAGTAAGTCAATCAACACTGAGTGTCCACTATTGCAAAACAGGGCAAACAAAATGGAATACAATTTTGTTACAAAAAAACATAAAAATCTGCCATTTGTTAACAACACACAGATGAACCTGAAGGACATTATTAAGTGAAATAAATCAAGCAGAGAAAGCAGCTATCTCATAACTGCATACCTTTGTGTAATCTAAAAAACCTGGTCTCCTAGAAGCTGATAATAAAATAGTGGGACAAGAGGCCAAACAGGGGAGGATATAGAAAAGTAGATGAAAATTGGTTAACAAAGTTGATACTATAACCAGAACGAAAGAGTAAGTCTCACGATTATATTGTACTGTAGGCTAAAAACAATGTAGTATGCATTTCCAAACAACTGGAAGAGGCTATATGTGATGGCTCTTGTCTGTAATCTCAGCACTTGGCAGGCAGAGGCAGGAGGATCATGAGCTTGGGGCTACTCTGGGAAGTAAGACCCTGTATCAGAAAACAAAAATGAAAAAAAAGAGAAAATTTAAAATGTTTTCACTAGAAAAAAAGATGAATATTTAAGGCAATGTATATGCTAATAGCTCTGATCTGATCACCATACAATGTGTATGTATGTATGTGTGTATATATGTGTATATATATATATATATATATATATATGTTTTAGTACTGTATGTATGTACAATTTTTTCAATTATAAACTAAAATTTACACCAGCATTAGCTGAGGAACTCCTAGCAACCAATGCCTACTGGTAGAAGCAGAGGTAGTTTTCTTTAAGGGAAAACTAGGTTTCACTGGATGAACCCACATGGAGGTACATTTGGGGACACAAATGTGGCTCAATAAACCTTAACATATATGACAGAATGCATGAAATCTGGTGAAAGGCTATGGGGGGGTGCAGAGGGTATAAATATGATCAAAATGTATTGTATAATACTCTCAAAAATTCAATAAAGAGGGCAGAAAACACTAAAATTTAAATAAATAAATGTGTTTTTATAAAGAAAAAGGCTTTATTTCCTTGTCAAAACTAGTACATTTGATAAACCTGCATTATATTGGAAATAAAAATGGTTCTTCACATAATTCTGCAAATAGGCAATGATTAGTGTAAAATGTTCCACTACTTGAGGACTTTGTGTCTTTACTATTAGCTGGAAAAATAATAGCCTTTCATGTTTACCTACCTCCTCGCTTATAGTATAGTACAACAATCAGTAAAACTACACACATTCTCAAGTATTAATACATACAAATAACCAGGGATGATGGTATATAGCTGTGATTCTAGGCTTTGTAGACTGTGGCAGAAGGATTTAGAGTTCCAGGCCAGCCTGTGCTAAATAATAAGCTCCTTCCTTTAAGAACAAACACAAACACAGGAAGAAATTACATTTGTCTAGGGGTGTGGCAGGCTTGGGGTTTTCTCTAAGATCTATGACCTCTCCAGTTATGTGTATTTGGCTGTTAACAGTACCACACACGAATTCCTCCAACTGAGTGGGCTTTAAGTTCAATTAGGTAGCTATCGATTACCCCCAGAATAAAAGTGCTACTACTGCCCCAATACAATTTGCTGTGCCAGTCATTGTTGTAGTTATTAAGCCTTAAAACTGGGGTTGGAGCATCGACTGATATTGTCCCTTAGTGGCTTGCATAGTGTTCTGTAAAACTACAAGAGCCAGCCTTCAGGTCAGTTCCAGTTTCACTGCTCCAAATCCTGAGTCCAAAGTATGTCCTAACTTCTGCAATAGGGTCTTGCCTTCAAGTTCTGGGAGGCAATCAAGGTTTGTGACAAAAGCATGTGTAATTCTGGGAGACTCTTGGACTACCCTTGCCAGCAGCTCAAAGGAAGGTTTCTCCTATCTGGCACTGTTTCTTGTTATGTAGCCTTCAGCTGTATACATGAACTCATGTAGAGACACTGTACGTGTAATTTTTCAGTAGGTTTTTGGACTAATACAATTCCTTCTGGTTTTTACACTAGTCAGGCATTATTTATCTCTCCTCTCTCCCTGTCTAACCTTCCCTCCATGCCCTCTCCAGTTAAAGTATCCCCGTTTCTCTGTTGAAAATACCTGTCTCCTATGGTCCCCCCTCTCTTGAACTCCTTCCCGTTTACCACCCTAGTACCTTGTATGGCTCTCCTTCTTCCCATCCCATTTAAATATCCCTATTTTACCAATGTCCCCCCTTAGTAACACCTGCTTCCTTAACACCTTGTTCTTCTCTCTCAGGTTCCTTCTTTCCCTTTACTTCCCTGGTTCCTTTCCATTTTCCTGGCTCCTGCACTTACATCAGGATATATACTCACATATAAGGATTTGGTGCTAGGACCCACAAATGAGGGAAAACATACATTCTCCTAAAATTTCAGACAAGTATCCCAGTCACCACTAATCAAAGAAGCTTATTTTGCAACAGATGTAGGTAATTAGTTTCACAACTGGTTATACACAGAGATTTTCTGTGAATTGCCCAAGCCTAAGTAGAAGTGTCACACAACAGCAATGAAACTTCTACACCTAAGGCTCATAGAACACAGGGGAACAAGGAGAGAACACTAGTGCATCTGTCAACTCTCATCAATGAAGCTTCCTTCAAGCAACAGAGGGCCATGAACACAAAGGGACACAAACGGCCAAAGCAGAGAGAATAAGAAGAGTCTGCAGAGTGTGGGTCCCTGGATAGGAATCCTGTATTAAACTTCACCCACCCAGGGCTCAGGGACCATTTTGTAAGAGGGGACAGAAAGATCGTAAGCTCCAGGAAGGAGGTGCATAACCATGTGGAAAAAGAGTCCTACAGGCTCCTTGCTCATATGAACCCTCAGCAATGGTGTCAGCATGCACAAGACCCACGCAAACTCAGGCACACAAAAACTCAGCATAAAACTGTAGAAATGGGCAGCAGGCCCCAATCTTAGCTGAAGAACTATTGGTGCCGATTACTACTGGGTGAGGGACTCTAGACAGGCTGACTAGACCTCAATGGATGAACTTACACTGAGGGTCGTCTGGGGACACTAACTTGACTCCATAGGCTTTAACGCAAATGACAGAATGCATGAATTCCAGTGGGGGGTACAGGAGGGTACTAATGGGTAGAAGGTATAAAGATGATGAAAGATGTTCTGTATGAAATACACAAAATTTCAATTAAAAATTTACTTTAAAAAACCAACTCAAAATAAAGTAAAACAAACACATATAAAATGGGGAAGAAACAAAAGGAAAAGATTCAAAGGCTTTAGATTTAAAAAAAAAAAAGCTTAAGGTTCTCTTTAAAGCTGGGTATGGTGGCACATGCCTTCGAGCCTACGATCCCCACTGATGCAGAAGTACTGAGAACATGAGGTCAGTGTGAGCTACACAGTGAGACATTGTCTCAAAATTAACAAGCAAATAACCTTAGCTTTCACATAAAATAACAAATCTTAAAGGATAAAAGTTTCAAAACTTTTAAAAGATTGTTTTTAATTGTGTGCGTGTGTGTGTGCAGTGTTGCATAGGCCAGAGAGGGAGTCAGAGTCACTGCTATGGGAGGCGGCTTGGGTGTTGGGAACCCAACTCAGGTTCTTTGAATGAGTAGTACCATTCTTTTCAAAAAACATTTTATTATTATTTTTTATGCGACTGAATGTATTGCCTACATGTAGGTAGGTGCACCTATGTCATGCAATGCCCACAGAGGTTATCAGATCCCCTGGAACTACAGATATGGATGGTTGTTAACTGCCATGTGGGTGCTAGGAATCAAACCCGGGTCCTCTGCAAAAGCATCCAGTGAGCCACTGAGCCATATCTGCAGTTCCAAGTAATACCATTCTTAACAGTTAGGCTATCTCTCCAGCCCAGTTTTAAAACTCTTAATTGTTTCAGTAGCAGACATACTTATATTGAAATCCAGTTATCATGTCCCACAGAGCATGATGATAACAGCTACAGCCAGCATCAGTACTTATATTTCATCTCTATACCAATGTTAGTATTTTACATATACTTCTCCTTTTAGTCTTCAGAGTATGTCAGGTAAATATTTCCAAATGCAAAGGATTCAGTGTTCCATTTGCTAAGTAACTTGTCCAGAGTTACAGTTATGTGGCAGGGGCTGGGATTAGTTAAATCGAGGTGTGTCTAACTGCTGAGCCTACCCTGTTCAGCATAATATTATATTCAACTCAACGATATTCAATATTTTCTATGACAAAGTTTCCCTATGTGTAAGAAACATTAAATTTTTAAAAATGCTTTTAGGTTACAGGAACCTAAAATTTTATGCACAATCTCTTGGTCTTATTCAAATTTGTATGTATATATTAAAACATGGATAAACTTATTTTATTTTTATTGTGTAATACAATATTTTTGCAAAGTATAGTTTTGATACATTAAGTAGAAAAATTTTTTAATGTATTTTATATAGGACACAAGTAATAAAACTACATTTAGTGTTATAATGGAAGATGACAACATGATTGAGTTAGAAAGCTTGGGCTTGGAATTAGTCCTTGTTGTTTTGTTCAAACCAAAGGCTCTGAGAATACCAGGAAAGTGAAATTGCTCTGCCCCTGTCTTCCAAATACCTTTTTTTTTTTTGAGAAGGTTCTTGTTAAGTTCTCAGGTTGGCCTTGAACTAGCAACCCTCTGGTCTCAGCCCCTCAAGGGCTAGAATAGCAGGTCTCCATCATCAAGTCCCATGTACTTTGAAGATTTTTTTTGCAGATATGGGTTTGAATCTTATTTCTCCCTTACTGGTTTGTGGCTTTATAATCACTAAATCCTTAGTTCTTCTCTTTTAAACAGGGTAAAGCAGCGAAGGAATTAATCTACCTCAAAATACCTTTTTAAGAATTAGCTATTTATGAAAAGATGATTGGTATGGTAACTGGTATACAATAGGTGCTTAATAAATACTTGTTTTTCATCTCTCTTGAAAATGTAAGAATACAAAAGTAAGCACACATGGATTTACAAGAGGTTAAAGAAAAGTAAAGCATTTCCAGCAAGAGGAGAAGCAAGTGATCCGTTTAAGAGAGAGTAAGCAGGTTCAGTTCCTGGACACTATGGTATTTCCAGGTAAATGACAAGGCACACACCTTTAAACCCAGAACTCTGGAGGCAGAGGCAGGTGTATCTCTGTGAATTCCATGCCAGCTGGGGCTACAGGAAGATCCTATCTCAAAAAGACCCCCCCCCAAAAAAAAGCCATATGAATTATGTCTTAAAGGGAAGAAAGTACATTCACGGAAAAGCCAGAAACAAGATGGCAAAAATACGTCAGGTATTGTAGGAAATGCAAGAGTCACCGAATGAAAATGCAAAGAACTTAAACTTCACAAATGATTGACTAAAAAGGAAACAAAAGTATTATAATGTCCTAATTATCGTAAAGTGAAAGGATGGCGTGCTTTACTCATGAAGAGAAAATGAAGCAGAAAGCGGATGTGTAAACACAGGGTCATTAATAAGTTTGTAGAAAGTATGCAAGTTTTATAGCTAACAAATCATTTTAATGATTTTTGTACTTATTTTCAAACCAGGAAAACAAGCTCCTAACAACAACAACAAAATACAAAGGAACTACCAGGAATTATGATATTGTAAAAAAGCAACATGGATAGTCATTTTTTACTTATGTAAAAAAATTTTAATACCCATTAAATCAAGTTGAATTTCAAGGTATCCAAATCTAAGAATGTTTTTACAAGTTCATAATATAAACAAGTGAAAAGTTACTTACTTGAATAATTCTCAAAGGAGACTCTGGCTGGTAACCCTGAAGTCTTGATGCATAGTGAACCAGCATGTGAAGCATGCCACAAGCTACATGGGCGACTGTTTTATTAGCAAACTGCAACAACAAAAATCATTACAAAAAACCTTTATGCATTACTCATATCATATTAGCTTCTGAAAATTCAAATTTCTTGTTTCCTTTAACCATAAATTTAGGAATGTTTATTGCAGTATTTTAAGGGAGATCACTCTGCAAAATAAAATATCACAGCACATTTCAAAGAGAAATGTAATTTTACCAAATTTTCTTTGTAAAGTTAAGTCTCATTAAATTCTTTTCTAATATATAACTTTCTATGTAATATTTGTGCTATACATCTACCTGAATTTCTGCAATGACCTCTAAACTATTCATGTTGCTATCAACTTCCACTTTCCAATACGCTCTTTCCAACGCTTCCAAATTAAACCTCTAAAACAGCGCCTTGATCCTGGCACTCACCATGACTCTCAGATGACTTCTCTAATGGCAAGAAGGAAAACTTTGTATGTTTATCTATGCCTAAACCTTACTTACACTTCAGACTCCAGCAAAATGTCTTCTTTTGTAAGTCTTCTTAAATCACCAAAATGATATCTGCTTCCACTGCACTCAGGCAGCTCCTAAGTACCATTCTGTCAGTGTTTTCAAACTATTATTTTAGCATTTTTCAGCCAGTGTATCATAAATCCTTCAAAGCAATAATTTACAGTGTTTTTCATTCTGTTACTCTTTAGTTTGCCTAGCAAAGTACCTCAAGCATAGCGTATATTCAGAAATATCTGTCAATTAAACATTATTTCTCAAAAATGCTGATTAGGTAAATTATACATTCAATCTTTAACAGATACTGTGGAAGTAAAATATTTATTTATTTATGTATGTATGTATGTATGTATGTATGTATGTATGTATGAATGTTATGCCTGCATGCGTTTAAGTTCACCCATATCATGCAGTGCCCTCGAAGGACAAAAAAGGGCATTGGATTTCCTGGAACTAGAGACAGTTGTTAGTAGCCATGTGGGTCCTGGAATTCAAATCCAGGTCTCTGGAAGAACAGTAAGTGCTCTTAACCACTGAGCCATCTCTTTAGGCCAGTTATAAAAAATTTAAGACAAAAATAAAAACATTTTGTCATAAGTAAAAAAGTACTCATTTAAGCAGTGGGGCATGCTGGCACTCAGAAAACTGAGGCAGGAAAATCTTGAGCTCAGTGCCAGTCTGAGTTCTCACTGAGAACTTGGGTTAGATACTGAGACCTTGTTTCAAACAAAAACAAAAATAAAAAAACCAAGATAACAATACAAAAAAAAATCTTCATTCAGATCCTACAAATGATTAGATTACTACTTCTAAACAAATTCTATTCTGGCTACAAAGAGGGCATTTATCTTTTAAAAATAAAGCCAAAAGCTGAACACTCAACAATTTAGAGAGTAATAAAGATCAAGGATTAAGTCACAAAAATACTAGTTAAAAAATTAGGGGGAGTAGGGAGGTAGAGTGCCTGTAGCCAAAGCACAAGGACGGAAATTCAGATCCTTAGCACCCACATAACAAGGCGGACAGGTTAGCACATGCCAGTAATCCTACACCTAGGAGGGCAGATATGGGAGGCTCCCTGGAACCTGTTGGCCAGTTAGCCTTGTGGAATCAGTGAGCTCCAGGATCAGTGAGAAAGAGTATAGAGGAAGACTCAACCTCTGGCCTCAGAAGCACATGCATATACCAAACACACACACACACACACACATACACACACACTCACACACAAATAAAATAAAATGAAATCAACCTCTCTCCCATCAGCTGTTTTAAATGAGTGCTTTCTTTTCAAAAAAATCAGCCACATATTTTCTAAGAAAGAAATCAAATAAAAATTCAAATGCATAAAAAACTTCAGACAAAAGAGGTCACCACAAAAATACTCTAAGTGCAAGAGTGGGAACATTCTTAAGGAAAGCCGGGACAAAGAAGATAACATAATAGCAAATATTGAAAGTATTTATTGTGCCATGGGGCACAAGATGTAATTAACATCTTGAAAAAAATCATGCATTCTTATTATATCAATATACTTCATTAAATAGTTTTCTTTACCTTTAATGAAACACAAATTACATTCAGAGCTTCTTTAATTTGAGGATGATGAGACTCGTGGACTAACTCTTCACAAATCCAAATACCTAAACTGCAAAGTGCTACACACCTGCAAAAGAAGGGTGGCCAACAATGACACAGGCAAATGAACCTTTAAAATCACTATGACAGAGAATCAACTGGCATAGTGAACATTATGACTGGGTTACTCTACAAGTCAGCTGGTGATGAAAGAAGATAAAGTGGAGAGAGAACAAGCCTAAATCTGACATTTAATTTTCCAGTACAAGTTATCATCAACAGTGATGCACTGAATAAAGCAGTGGCCTGGTATAATACACAGCTTCTTTCCAACAAATCCATGTTAGTAAACAGACAGTGTTCTAAGTATTCCCGAACAATTATCAACCTGTTTTCATTAGGAAATAGTCTAATTTTATTGACTGGCAACAGTAAAAACAACTACAACAAAATACTTATGTAGGTGGTGCGGTGGCGCCTCCCTCTAATTCTAGCACTTGGGAGGCAGAGGCAGGAGGATCTCTGTGAATTCAAGGCCAGCCTGGTCTACATAGTGAGTTACAGGTCAGCAAGGGTTACACTGTGAGACCCTGTCTCAATAATAACAAATATTGTTTCAACCAATAATAATCAATATTGCTTCAACCAAAGAACAACAACAAAAACCAAACAGGTAAAAAATGAAGCTGATGGAGCAAATTATTAATTTTGTCTCCCTTCAAATTTAACACAACCAGCTACAAATTCTTTTTAAAATAAACTGAAAATTAAAAGAATTTAAAAATTCCAGCAAAAGCAGGATTTGTAGAACTTTTGTTCTATTTCCCTAATGTAATATGGGACCTTATTTCCCTAGCAATGTAACTTAGATGAGTTTCGGCTGGAAGGTATTTTCTACTCAACATCAGAACTCAATGTTCTGGACTGGATTTTAGGATTCTGATAAACAGCATGATGGCTCTCTCTAAGTATAACAACAATCTACTGTCTACTATTTTGACATGTACTAATACTGATATTCTTAAGTGTAGTGGATCACTAAATTTCAAAACAATCCAATGCAAAAATATTTTCCTTCTTGAACACAGTAGAAAGTCTAATGTTCCCTCTTTTGGTGTAGAGAGTTAATGCACAAAACTGTTTAATACTGAGACAATCAAAATGTCTCCAGAGTAACAGGCCTTATTTATTCTCTTTTGATACCAACCCAATAGTCTTATATAGTATTTATAGATCTAAATAACCAAGTTGGAGGTTTTAGCAGTAGAAGCATCTTAAGACCTAAAACAACAAAAATTCTGAAATGCATCAGAACACTCCATAGTTTCAGTTAATTAATTAAAGGCAAGAGTGAAATAAGAGAAGGTAGACTGAAGAAAGGGCGGGGCTTGAGAGATAGCTCAGGGGTTAAGATTCCCAGCACCCACACAGCAGCTAACAATCATTTATAACTCCAGTTCCGGGGGATCCTATGCCCTCTTCTGACCTCTGCAGGTACTATATGACATAGGTACACCTACCTACCTGCAGGCAATATATTCATATACATAAAATAAAAATAATAAAATATTTTTTAAAGGGGAAGAGACTGGAGAGATGGCTCAGTGGTTAAGAGCACTGACTTGCAGAGGACCCAGGTTTGATTCCCAGCACCCACATGGTGGCTAATAGCTGTCCGTAACTCCAGTTCCAGGGGATCTGATGCCCTCTTCTGGCCTCCGTGGGCATTGTACGATATGGGAACACCTACATACATGCAAGCAATACACTTGTACACATAAAATTTTAAAAATATTTTTTAAAATAAATAAATAAAATAAAAAGGGAGAGAAAAGGCAGGTTGGGTAGGAAAATTCCACCTGTGATCCCAGCACTTGCGAGGCTAAGGCAGGAAAATCAGGCATTTCAGGGCAATTCATGATCAAATAAGTATGACTATTAAAACTATTTCCTCAGATATACTACTTTCTATAATAATATTTTAATGAACATTCACTGATCCCTACTGTTGCATTTCAAATATTGCATGATGTACTACACTAATAAAACATGAAGATAAAGTAAAAAGCATTTAAATAAATGTAAAACAAATATTTTATGGAAGATGAAGACTTGTATAAATCTGGAACAATTTGGAGTACTGTAATCAACTTTACAAAAATTCCAAGAACAGAATTATGCTCAACAGTAACTCTATGTCTAGCTGACCTACCGTGCAGGACCAGAGGGCTCATCTCTTGCTGAGCTTAATACAGTTTTAATTATAATTTCCTAAAATAAGAAGAAATAGTTAGTAACATGACTAAGATTTCATGCACTAATTCAATAAATATTGATTAGTTTGCCATTCTGGGCCAGGTACTGTGCTAGGTATTAGAAATAGAGAAGGCAAGTAAAACAGTTTGTTCTTATGTGCGTACTTTTAATAAAAATTCAGGGTCATTCCAAAAAGTCTTAAAAATTATGAAACTTATAACCAAAAGGATATCTTCAAAAGTAACTTATGATTAGAAGAATAATAAAAGCGCACTATTAGAAAGATAATTAAAGCAGAATTAATACCTCAAAGGTATGAATACCTCTTCCTTTCCTTTCTGAAACATGTATTTATTTTTATGTTATGTGTATAAGTGTTTTGCCTACATGCATATTCATGTATGCATACCACATGAGTGCCCACAGGGACTAGAAGAGGGCATTGGAATTCCTGGAACTAGAGTTTCAGATAGTTGTGGACCATGATGTGGGTGCTGGGAGTCAAACACAGGTTATCTGCCTAAGCAGCAAGTGCTCTAAATCACTGAACCATCTCTCTGGCCCCAAGAGGGGAAACAGCCTTTGAGCGGTGGTGGTGGAGGGTAACAGAACACATATGACGTGAAAATGAACAGAGAAATACTAGGGGTAGAAGAAAACAAAGAAGATAGGGAAAGAAAAGGGAGGAGGAAGATCAATTAAAAACTACGAATGAAAACCCTATAATTAAAGCCATACTTTACATCTGAATTAAAAACAAATTAAGCATCAAAACTCTCCCTCACCTCTCCACAAAAGATTTACTATTGCAGATTATAACAAACTAACTATGAAATTAAAAAAAAAATCAGTGTTTCTACATACTAAGAATCAATGACCTCTCTGAAAAAAGAGATTTCATAAAAAGTCCCACTTTACAATGGCATCAAAAATCAATGAAATGAATAGGAATAAGTTTGGGCAAGGAACTGAAAGATCTATGCACACAGAACTATGTAATACTGATATAATAAACTGAAAAGACATAAATAAATGGGAACACAGCTTGTGTTCATAAATTGAAAAATTAGTATTATTAACATAATCTGTTACCCAAAGCAATTCCACTTATGGAACATCAAAAAGAAGTGAAATCACTATGACAAAAAGGTAACTCTGCATTCAGGCATTTGGCACAGGAAGGATCGATCACAAGCTACAGGCCAGCCTGGGCTACAGAGTAAGATCTCTGAAACAAACAAAAAAACCCAAACCAAAACAGTATTCCGCCTTCAAGCCTCCTGGGGCAAGTACACAATACCTGCACTAGAAAGGCTGCCAGTTCAAGATCAGCCTGGCTACAAAGTGAGTTCCAGGTCACTTTAGGATACACAGTGAGACCTTATCTCAGAACAAAACAAACAAAATCACGCCACAGCAAAACTCAGACTTTACATACTACGTAAAAATATTGTAAAGAATCAAAATGGGGGAGAGATGGCTCAATGGTAAAGAGTACTGGCTGCTTTTGCAGAGGACCTGGGTTCAGTCAAAAGAAAATTTTTTAAATGCCATAATGGGGACTAGAGATCTGGCTAAGAGGTTAAGAGCACTAGCTATCCTTGAAGAAGACCAGGGTTCGCATCCCAGCACCCACATGGCAGCTAACAATCATCCAGAACTTCAGTTCCAGGGGATCTGATGCCCTCTTCTGACCTCCATGGGCACTGCCCAACATGGGTGCATTTATACACATGTAGGCATAACAGTCATACACCATAAAATATAAATAAAAAATTTAAATAAATGCCATAATGAAACCTGTACTTTAAATATTAACTTACAATTTTTTTTAAAGACTAAAAAAAAAAAAAAATCCAAACCAGAACTTCTTTCAGAGAAAGCAACTTAAAAACAAAAGCAATGGGCCAGAAGATGGCTCAGGGGTTAGGAGCACTGGTTGCTCTTACAGAGGACCCTTGTTTGGTTCCCAGCACCCACATGGCAGCTAACTGTTTGTAACTCCAGCTCGAAGGAGTCCAACACTTTCTTCTGACCTCCACATGCATTGCAAGACGTGTGCATTTACATAGATGCAGGCAAAATATTCATTTACATAAGATAAAAAAATAACAAATAAAATATTGAAAAACTAAAATAAGAAAAACAACAACAAAACAAGTATCAGCATGATCCCCGAGGGACAACAATGTCTTTTCTTCAACTCTTCTAATGCTAAAGACCAATTCAAGTTAAACATGGAAATTGGCTGTCAATAACTGTCACAGAACAATTTCTAAACAGGACAGTTACATCCTTGGAACTTTGTAATACCCAGGTATTCAATTAGAGACAAGTCTAAGTAACAGAATCATTCACTATCAGTCACATTGTTAGACTCACATAAACTAACTTAACAAGAGAACTTTTAATACTACTCTCCTCTACCTTGTGCTAAATTACTGAGTCCACAGGTCTAAGTATGTGATCATGTCATATTTCCCCTTTAAAAAGAAGCTCAAACAATTTTTTGCCGGTTTTCTACCTGAAAAAAAAAATTAAAAGCTTACATATAACCAGGGTTATCTGTCATGCCTGCTCCTGATAACTGTTCTAGTTCTTAAATGCTTTAGTACAGAAGACTGCCAATCCATGTGTCATACAAAGTAAAGCACAGCAGTAAAGCTTTCCCTTACTTTGATTGACATAACATATTGAGAAATTGGAAAAGGGAGTCAAATATTCAGTTTTTGTTTGCCTTCTCAATCTTAGAAGCCTTGTATTAGCAGCACAGGTCCTGACTCACAGGCCATGTCAATAAATGTTCAGTGAGTGAATGAATGAATCCTAGAGAATAGACATGTAAGTTCAATAATGAAGAAAGGTTCCAAAGCACTTTAAACCCCCAAAAGGATAGTTTTGGAGTCTGGAGAATTAACCTTCTTTAATAACTATAGATTTTTATCACACATAATTTATAGCTATAAACCTACTTATATGTTAAACAGTGGCATCTGACTTCTTACCTTAACATCTGTAAATTGAGACACGGCGATGTCAGGAATGTTGGGATGGAGAGCAGGCAGTTCACAGTATAAATTGGGGAAGCAAACTAAAGATCCCAGAAGAACTTGTGCTTCCACTCTTGGTGCCTAAATACCAGATTTAAACAATCTTTAAAATGTTATTTAATGGTGTGCTAACATAAAAATATTTTACTACTTAATTATACTTTATTCAGGGCAGTGAGAATATGAAAAAAGTTTTTAAAAGGGGGGGGTCATATAAAAGATTTAGGTTTCCATCCAGAATTTCTATAGAAAGTACTATTATTCTTAGGAAATATAATGGACAAATAACAAAACTTTCTTAAAAAGCAACTAATAAGCAGAAATCACCAGTTAATGGATTTTAAATAGGAATATGTTATTAACTAGTATATATTTAACCTAATAAAAAGGAAAATACAAATACTTTACTTGTTTACTTATTTATTTAGAGATACGGTTTTGCTATATAGCTTAGGCTTGCTCAAAACTCACTTTGTAGCCCAGATTGGTCTCAAACTCTAAGGTGCTGGGATTACAGGCATGTGCCACCATGATTGGATAAATATTTTAAATTTAACTCATACTTCACGTATTGTTCAAATAAGTTAATGACTTGATGTCACTACTGCAGTATAATTAAACCGGAATGAAAATGTTAAGTATATCCTCTAGAAACAGATACCAGGCTAGACAGTTTTTACCTTTTTATGACTACAGAAAGAAGTACTGTCTATATAACATTTACTAAAGTAACATTATAATTTATACTTAGGCTACAGAAGAAAGTAATTTTTCCTCTGTTTTCCTTAGTTTTATCAAATTACTTTTTAAGTATCAACACTGAACATTTTTTTCTCTTGCATGCCATGTGAACATTTATAATATACTGATTGTTAAACACTTAAAAATTAACTTGTTTAAGAATACCTAATAAAAATGTTAACCACTAATCTATTAGAAATATAATACTTTTATCCATATAAATCAAGACTGAATCTCTAAAAAGACTTTCATCTCAGTAGACTTAAGCTTATATTATTTTCAAGTGAACAACTCATCTTTATTGGACCTGTTAGTGCATACGTAAACACAAGGGAGGCTGAGGCAAGGTGATTGCAAGTTGAAGGCCTGCCAGTAATACTCATTAAGACACTGTCTCAAAGAAAACAAAACAAATCTTTTGAAAAAGCAATCATGCCCATATTATAAAATAATCTAAATACTATAAAAACAAAATATCGATATGAAAGGACCGGGTAAACTCACATTCAATATCCCGGTTTAAAATTATCCTATAAAAGCTGGGCCTGGTAACGTGCACGCCTTTAGTTCCAGCATGTTGGAGGCAGAGACAGACAGATCTCTGTGAGTTCCAGATAGGCCTGGTCTACATAGCAAGTTCAAGGCAAGCTGGGACTAAAGGGGGACACTGTCTCAAAAAGATAAAAAAAAAATCCTATAAAAAATAAAACTGACTTTTAAAAATCAATATTTAGTTAAAGATATTAGTTGAGAGCTCTTCTGCTAAGATGGACAAGGGAAGTGGCAATATCTGAATATGAAGATCGAGTAGAACGGAGAAGGAATGTGGTAAAAGAATAAGAAAGGTAAAATTCAATTACATTGTAATCTGCTTAAGGAAGGAGGAAAACAGTAAGAAGGAAGATACAATGGGATCTCAGTGAGAACCGAAATAGCAAGATTTCAGTATTTTTAACACCATCCAGAAGAAGATTATCTTTAACCTTATAGGGGAGATATGCCAGGCTCACTTTCTATACTGATTTACTTTCTATGTAGCCTTCCTCAGTAATATTTATCATATGGCCCAGAGAACACAGAAGAAAATGACTATTTTCTGTACTACCAAAAGATGCTGTTACATAACAAATATCTAGATGTAGTGGTGTAGAGTTAGTCATATCTAAGGCATTAGAGCTTAATTCTGCAGAACTTTGAGAAAACCTATAGGAAGAACATGAAATTTCATAGTAAATTAATAAAAACTGACAATAATTTGTCTTTTATCGACAGATAGAGTTCTATCAACTTTTGCCAGTCTCCAAGAGATGGATAGTTGGGCACACTGGTAATGAATACTATGACCTTATAGCTTGTGTACTATCTCCATTTGTCTTTCATTTAAAATTACTCTAAGGGTAATATGTATATTTAACATTCTCAAGGCACAGGTTTAGTTATCTCACTCCATATTTTAAAGTATTTGTTTAAGACAGTATAGCACGAAACCTGATCTGTGGCATTCAGAAATTTCCAAAATGTACCTGAAAACAGTGCTTCTTGATTTTTAACTCATAATCTATGATTTGTGATCTAATTAAAACGTAGGTTCTGATTCAGCACTTCAAGGATGGGGTCTGAGACTCTTCATTGCTAATAAACAACCAGATCACAGCAATTGGTGCTATTGTGCAGACCATGCTTTGGATGAGACCTTTCTATTCTTCTATTCACTATACTCTTACAGATTAGCCTCTCAACAAAAAAGATTGTCATTTTTGAACACATCTTATTTAAGCCCTTTGCTTATCTCTGCCTGGAATACCTTCCCTCCCTCCACTATACAAATACTGCTAACCTTTGAGGGATTAATTAATCTATTTTTCCCATGAACCATCAAATTTTGATAAGAAAATTCTACATAATTTTATTTAACAAACATACATTTATTTATTAATTTTTCAAATTTATTATTAATAGTATGTGTGAGTGCTGGTACATGACACAGTAGACAGGTGGAGGTCAGAGGACAAATTAGAAATTGTTTTTTTCCTTCTACCATGGGTTCCAGTGATTGAACTCAGGTCAACAAACTTTTGTAGCAAAAATGTTTGGCTGCTGAGCCATCATGCTGGTCCTAGGGTTTTTGTTTTGTTTTGTTGTGTTTACTTTGTTTTAGAATGGGTCTCTCTCATTAGATCAAGCTGGCCCCAAATTCAGTACATAGCAGAGCCTAGCCTCAAAATTCTGACCTTCCTGTATCTACTTCCCAAGTTCTGGAATTAAAGCACATACCACCATTCCTGATTCAAATGTTTTTACTTTGTATGATGAACAAACCCAGGGCTTTGTGCACGCTAGCTAAGCTCTCTCCCACTGAGTTGCACACCCACTACACCAACAGTACATGGTATAATATTCCATGTAACCAATCCTTTAAAATACTACACACAACTGAAGAAACTGAGACAGAAATTAAGCAACTTACCTACAGGTCACACAACTAATAAATGGCAGAGCTCATACGTGAACCCAGATAGGCTGACTATAGACCCCATGCTGTGATCCTCCTCCTAGAGCTTGCATTTGCATTCCTTAGTCATTCCATACCCATTCCTACCTCTCCAACAGCAGACTGTAGGTCCTTTGAGCACAAACATATGTAATTTGTTCTATATTCCTTTGCTTTATACCCAAAAGGAATGCTATGGCTTGAATGTAGTTTATCAATCCCCTTCCCCAAAATGTTCATGTGTCAGAATGGTGGTATCTGTGTGGCAATGCTGAAAGTGGGGAGGGTAGTTTCTTTAAGAGGTTGTTAGGAAAACACTTGGAACAAATCATCAGAAAAGATTAACATCCTCACAGGACCCTGGGCTAGTTCCAACAAATAAGTACTTATAAACTGTGAATATGGCTATTCCCCTCATTCTGACTTCCTTCCTGAGCATGTGATCTCCCTCTAACTTGCATTCCCACCAATATTATATTTTACCAGCAACAGCTCTCCCTCTGTTGCTCCGTTAACTCAGTCTTGGTTAACTAAAGCTTATTATCTTCAAAGAACAACAAATAAAGACTTACATTGAGAAAAGCTGAAGAAGCCACTCTCCCAGCTGCTACAATAAAATCCATAATGAGCATTGTGGCACCAGGCAAACCAAGTGAAAAAAATTGAGGTGAGCAGTGCTTGATGATTGTATTGACAATATCCTTAGAATAAGGGAAGAAAGAGGGGGAGATTATCACATATGTAATCCTGGGTATCAGCTAATCAATATATTTAAAAATAGATAACATGTGTAATACAAAAGCTAATAACTGTTTACTGACTGAGTACTTGGAAAAACTAGCTTTAATTCTTCAAATAATTCATGCTTAGTATATTCTGTTAAAGGAAAGTAAACTCACAACACATCTAATTCACTGACATAAATAACAGGATTTTTTTCCACATTAAATTTATTTATTTTTATTTTTTGTGTAAGAGAGCTTTGCCCTCGTGCATATATCATGTGTGTGCAATGCCTACGGAGGTCAGAAGAGGGCGTTGGATCCTTTGGAACTGGAGTTACTGATGGATGTTAGCTTCTGGGTGTTGAGAACAGAATCAGGGTTCTCTGAAAGAGCAGCCAGTGCTCTTAACGGCTGAGCCATCTCTTCAGCCCTGTTTTTCCACATTAGAGAACAAGAAAAGTCATTTGCTTCAAAGCAAATATTAGCCCCACATCTTATAATACTAAACTGCAGAGTAGTTTCTCCTGCCCTAGTTCCTTCCAAGTGGCAACTCACATCTCTGACCTCATATGACCTGCCACGTGACAACTGGAGAGATACATTTTTTTAAAAGATGAATTGGAAGTTCTTTAATAACAGGCAGCTAGTCTCAGAAATCTAGACTTAGGTACTTGTGCTGGATAGCTTTAGTTGCCAGTGTGATACACTTGGGTGGAGGGAACCTTAACTGAGGAACTATCTCCATTGGACTAGCCTATGGGCATGTCTGTGGGACATTTTCTTGACTGTTGAGTAATGTGGGAGGGCCCAGGCCACTGTGGATGATGTCATGCCCGGGTAGGTGGTCCTGTGTTGTATAAGAAAGCAGGCATGCATGACCAAGGGAGAAGCCAGTAAGCAGCATTCCTCCATGGTCTGTGCTCTGGGTTCCTGCCTTGAGTTCCTGCCCTGACTTTCCTTAGTGAACTGTGACCTGGGAGATGTAAGATAAAATAAACCCCTTCCTCTCCAAGGAGATTTTGGTCAGTTTTTATTACAGCAACAGAAAGCAGATTAGAAAAGTACTTTTAAAGGAATATTCTTTTTTAAAATTTTTACTTATTATTTTTATTTTATGTGTATTTTATGCTTGTGGAGGTCAGAAAAGAGCATTGGCCCCTGGAACTGGAGTTATATATAGATGGCTGTTAGCAATCATGTGGGTGCTGAAAATCAAACCTGGGTCCTCTGCAAGAGTAGCCAGTGCTCTTAACTAGTCAGCCATCACTCCAGCCCCTAAGGGAATACTCTTAACATGGTCATTCATTCATTCACACGGATTTCCTTTCTCTTCTCAACCAATCCTCTCACTAAATATGACTTACTTTAAATGACAATGTATTTTTCTAGTCTAAGTGTAGTTTTATTTGGTACATGTTTATAGGCTTAGGATACTATATTTTAAAATTAATGTGAGAAGTTTTCTCAGAAATATAACTATCAACTATCAATATTAAATTAGTGTTCTCCAATTAACCTGTAAATGACATTTAGAATAAGACTGAAATCTTTCATACCTTTTACTTTTCCAAGATCAAGACCCTCTGAAATATGTGTTCTAGAATCCTATTTATCCAATGTTCATAAATAAGACAGCTGTCAAGTCAATGTAATTATCATTCTGTCAATTTGATTGATGTAGTAAGAAAATGTGAGGTAAATCTTAGCGTAGAAAAAAAACCTATGATTGCTGCATGACTAGGTGAGCAACTTCATATGGTCCAAGTATCTATTATTAAGAATCAATTTTAAAATGCCTAATAATAGGCAAATTGGAACATTAAGGAAAAATACTGTGAACCTAAACAGAGGATGATTTAATCACTTCAAAAAGCTAGCTTATATATATAATATGATCAATATTGATGGAACACTTAAACCGGTCTTTTACTACAATTTATTTTCAATCATGTTTCAAGAATAGTAAGATCATAAAGTCGAAGTGAAGTATATACAAATCACTACAAAGGAAGGAAATCTTTAATTCTAGATCTTAACTAAAAGTTAAACAAAATTGAGACTCCAGATTAAACTGATTTCTCGGTTTCCTTTCCTGTTGTGATAAAATACTTTGACCAAAGCAACTTGACAGAGAGAGGGCTAATTCAGCTCACAGTTCCAGGTTACAGTCCATCGTGGCAGGGAAGTCACAGCAGTAGGAATTTAAAGCAGCTGGTCACACTATGCCCACAGACAGAAGACAGCAATGCCTGTATGTGTGCTAGTGCCCCGTTTGCTCTCACTCTTACACAGACCAGGATCTTCTGCCTAGGAAATGCTGCCACCTACAGTGTTTTTACTCTTCAGGGAACTTAACCAAGACAGTCTCCCACACACATGCCTACAGGCCCTTTTGTCAAGTTAACAACACCACTAACCTTCCCAGCTGCAAACAACTTTTTAGAAGGCACACATATTTACCTGATCCATATGAAGTAATCCACAATGCATTATATTGTAGAAATGTGTTAAGAAATCTCTATTTGGAGATACATCTTGTCTCCTCTTCATCGTATTACAAATCAGTTTATATGCATGTAATTTACCTTGCTTATACTTATCAGTCAACATAGTTGCCTAAAAATAAGACATCAGTTTCAATACTGAAAACCAAATACTGGTAAGTACATAAACAACTGACTATAACAAGCAATGTATCCATTTTCACATAGTCCAATTACTTTAACTAGAAACTATTGTTATCCAAAACTAACTAAGGTATGAATGATCATCAACTGTTTTACTCAGGAAAATGCACCAAACACCAAATAATATCTAAAAGAAATATCTAAAAATATATACCATGTTTTATGATACAACTCTATTTTTCACTAAATGCAATGAAGACAGTCTTCTAGAGCTGAGGGTAGAGCCCAGTGGTAGAGCATGTGCCTAGTTATATGCAAGGCCCTAGGTAAAATTCCTAACACATCAACATAACAAGGAGTGGGAAAAAAGGAATAAAGAATAAAAATAAGCAATAAAATTTTTGAAGTTAGAGTATATTTTTCTTCTTAAAATATTTATTATTTATACTTATTTATATTATTATTTATTATTATGTGTATGAGCATTTTGCCTGCATGTATGTAAGTGCACCATGTGCATGCAATGCCTACAGAAGCCAGAAGAGGGTGGCAGATCCCCTGGAAGTACAGTTACAAACCATTGTTAGCTGCCATGTGGGTGGCTGGGAAATGAACCCGGCTTCTCTAAGAACAGAAAATGAGCTATCTTTTCAGTCCCAAGGACATATTTTAATTATTTTGGCTTTATTAATATATAATGTAATTTTTTTATGTCTAACTCTCCCCTGTATGCAATACCTAATCATTTCCTAAAGATACGGGTCAAAAACTAAATGCTCTAGAAGATTATATAATGTTAAATTTTCTATCAGATGCCTAAGACTTATTTATTAAAGAAAAAAATACACTAATATTTTATATATCAAGCTTACCTTAAAAAGCCAAGGTGTAAGAATTCTTAGTGGAGGAATCAAAACAGGTGGAGAAGGTGAGGTCATGTTATCTGTAGAAATGCCAAGATTATCTCTGATCTGTAATTTTCAAATAAAGGGTAACAAACATGTTAAAATGATTTTCTCTTCTAATTTGTTTTACCTTAAATAGAAGTCAAATCTAGTTTCTATTATAACTACTGAGCACTCATATCCAAAGTAAGGTCAAGGTTATGACAGTGTTCTCAAAGGTTGTTGTTCCTCCTCCTTCTCTCCACCCCCGTTTTCCTCCGGCCCCCTCCTCCTCCTCCTCCTTTTTTTTGTTATTGTTGTTTCCTGAGACAGGATAGCCAAGGTTGGTCTGGACCCTGCTATGTAACCTAGTATGGCTTCTACTTCATGATCCTTCTGCCTTAGTCTTCCAAGTGATGGAATTACAAGTGTGTACCACCATACCTGACCTCCTTCTATTTAATAATACTTTTCTTTCTTTTTCCTTTATTTCCTTTCTTACCTTGGCTAGATTCTGCCAGAGTTCACAGAGGTAATCAAAGACTTGGGCATGTATTTCAGGATCCATGATGGCATTAACATCTCCCAAAATGCCCAGCATTCTTCGCCACATAACAGTAGCAACATCAGCATGCCAGCCAGTAAGAGTACCTCCAGCCATCACGCTACAACATTCAGATGGAAACTCACTGATTTCTAAAGAAAAAAAAACAGTAACAGTGTCAGCATGTAAAAGAGCCAATATTTGTTAATATTCTTAAATACCTACAAAGGCGAATAAAGGAAAGGTAAATGAAGATAATTTTTTTTCCTGACAATGTCAAAACTTAATCAGTTTACAATTCCCTATTTTGACAATAATTTGTTTTTTAAATATTTTATTTTTTTTGTGTGTATGTATATATTGCATGTATGCATGTAAGTGCACCCATGTTATGCAATGCCCACAGCTCAGAAGAGGGTGTTGGATTCCCTGGAACTGGGGTTATGGATGGTTGTTATGTGCTATATGGGTATTGGGAACTAAACCTGGCTCCTCTGCAAGAAAAGCCAGTGCTCTTAACTGCTACCACCTCTCTAGTCCTAACAATAATTTCTTATTGAATAGTGTTTTTACTGAGTTTCACCTAAGAAAGAATTATGCAACTACAACTTATTGTGTATATACCAGAGAAATATTAAACAGAAAATAATAAATTATAATTAATAACTTAACAATATTTATTATCAGTATGGTATATCGTATCTGTGTGAAAGAGAGCGTGCACGTGAGAGTGTGAGTGTGTGTGTGTATATGTGTGTATGAAGGTTAGAAATCAGCTTTTGAGTGTCAGTTCCCTCCTTCTTCCATGGATTCTGGAGACTGAACTCGGGTTGTGGGGCTTGTGTGGCAAGGGCTGCTGGCCCTAGACAGAGAAATTTGTATTTGATATAAACATCCATTTTATAAGCATATAATCTCACTTTTATCTAATAATAGCTAACTGACCATATCATCAAATAGAAAACCTTGGGATAAAGGCAATTCCTGTAGCAAGTCTTCATCATCCTATTTCCTTGTAGTTACAGTGTCCAAATAGTAGAGGCATCACAAAAACATGAAAAAGTCATTTTTACTAAAACCGAACATAATTGTGTTTCTTTTATCATTAATAGCAACATGATAAACAATAAATATAGGCAGCTTTCGACTAAGTCTCATTTCAGCCACTAATTATGTAAACAAGTTAGATAATTATCTATAATATACATGGTTTAGCTAAATATCATTGTCTTCCTTCAGCTTAAAAAAAAGCCATTATTCAATATATATGTAATTCATTGTTCATGGCACAGTAAATTATCAGAAAGTACAAACTGCGAATGGTGGCTCACACCTGTATTCCCAGCACTCAGCAAGGCTAAGACAGGAGGATATCCACCAGTTCAAGGCCAGCCTAGGATACCCTGAGTTGAAGGCCAGTTTGAACTACAAAGTTGGAGCCTGTCTCAAAACAACAAAACAATAAGAAATAATGCTGCTAAAGAACTTTGGGGACTAAACATTTTGTGAATTAAAAGCATCATAAACGGGACCTTTCATGTTTGAAGATATCAATAAGGTACAATACATTTCTACCATATTTATATTTGTAATGCTTATATTTTTTCTTTGCATGTAAAATATATAATAAATAACAGTATTATTTAAAGGATACTGCATAATAAATCTTTCTAATAAAAAATAGGCTTTCAGTATAGAGCTGCTAAAACAAAAGAATGACCCTGAAGCTCTCACCATTGTTGCAATACCTTCCTATAACTCTACAGCACACATACTATAGAGGTGAATCAGCTGATATGTCTCTTACAGTAAACAAAACATTAACAATTAAAAGGCAAACAACAATGAGTGATATTTGATTAAATTCTGGATCAAGTTGTGGGGTGGGATAGCTACAAAAGACATTAGTGAGACAAGTGAGGAAATCTGACTATAGCTAAAAGAGCAGTAACTGATGGTAAATATTATGAATTAAGCCATTACACTGTGGCTATGCAGGAAACATATATATATATATATATATATATATGTTTTATATATACATGTTATTTTTATACATATATATATGAAATTCAAATTTTTAAAAAATTTAATTTTTTCTTAATGGCTCAAATAGAAAAAAAGAAGGCATTTTTCTGTGTATATGTGAATGTATGTGTTAAAAACAAGGATATAAAATTGGGAAAATGTTAATAGTTGGTAAAAGTTATGTGAAGGATTTATGGATATTCATTTTACGAGTTTTGTAACTTTCTAGTAATTTTGAACTTTTCTTCCAAATGGAGGGAAAACTATATACAAACCAAAATCTTAAAAGTCAAATTGAGAAAAATGTCAAACAGTCCAGAAACCAGAAAAGTAGGGCTATGTAACTGTATTTGAAAGACTGGGCCCCTTAAAAAATTCCACAAGATAGACAACTTTAAATTTCTTTCTCTGGCCAGTGTAAATGTGCTATTTAACAACTAAAAACTAACTTCTTAGATGACTCATTATGAACATCTAATTCTGGGCATATTTTCCAAGTATTTATCTGACGCTTTCATATTATGTAGGAGTTTGATTACCTTCATTGAAAACAAATCAGCAAAAATTACTGGTTTGGCAAATTATTTTACTAGAAGCTTGATTAACAAGAGATAATGCTACAACTTTCTCCTCTGATTCAGCAGGATCTTCAAGCACAATATTTGTAAAAAGAAATATGGTGATATACACTATAATCCCAGCACTGAGGGACGAGGTCTATAGGTCCAAAGCCAACCTGGGCTATAGTGTGAGATCCTATCTCAAAAAGTAAAAAGATGAAGAGATGGCTCAGGGGCTAAGAGCACTTAGGACCGTTTTTGTTCCTAGTACCCACCTGGTGGCTCACAACTATCCATTACTACAGTTCCAGAGGATTATATGTCCTCTTCTTGCCTCTTCAGGTGTTACATGCACAAGCTGCATTTACATCCATTCAGGCAAAACATTCATACATGTAAAGTTAATTAACTTAAAAAAAATTAAAAGCTGGGCACAGTGACAAATGCCCTTAAACCCAGGGCTGAAGAAACAGATGGATCTCTGTGAGCCGGCGCCCGGCAGAAGTAGCAAGTTCCAGGTCAGACAGTGTCTCAAAAAATATAACAATACCAAAGTAGAAACAGCACCATATCAATAAATAATAATGTAATATAAAAATACTGCAATCAATAATTGCAAGACTGATGAAAATATAGAAAAATACCTATTCCATAAACAATGTTTTTAAGGGCGAAACCCCCAGAAGACATAGAAAAGTCAAGTATTTTTAAAAATCACACATAATCAAATTAAAATGACTTAAGTTCTCCTGACGCTGATACTCTAAAAGAAAGAAATTACAAATAACTAATTGCAAATATTGCCTAGATCATCTGGTGTCTGAAGAACAGAGTGGTGGAGCTTCTCATCGAGCTGCAGATCCTTCTGCTCCAGGTGATCTATATTCAGTGTAGAAGGGGAAGGGGTCTGTGACCTGGATCCAAGCGCTGAGTGGACTGGGGAAGCGTTTTCCGAACCTGTAACAATAATGTCATAAAATTAAGGTGAAGAATGTATTCAATATCCTACCTAAGACACTGTATTTCAAATCCTAATAAACACAAATTTAAACTATCAAAAGATAGTTTAAATTTAAACTAGCCAAGGATGTCAACAAAATCACAGTATTATACAAGCATTTATATCTTGGGAATAGTTCATGTCTACCATAGTAATAACACAGAATCAAAAATATATGTACTTGGTGACAGTGACATACCTATTTCTATTCTTGGCCTAGTTATAGAAACACTGATGCCCACTGCTATTCTATTTCTCTTACTTCAGACTGGGACAGGTCAAGAGTTAAGGGAATTTCACTGATCAAAGTAGTTCCTAGCTTCCACTCACCTCTATCTTCAATCATTCCTATGATACATTCTCATAAAACAGACAAAATGCCCCAAAATATAATTTAATCATATAATTTCCTCATTTAAAATACTCAAAAGACAGCATATGCCTATGATCCCTGCTCTGAGACACTGACTCAGGAGGACCAGGGGTTCAAGGTCATCCTCAGATACATGGCCAGTTCAAGGCCAGTCTTCACTATATGAAACCTTATCTCTAAATTTGCACAAACAAGGCCAGTGAGGCTCAGTTACATAAAGAAACTTGCTACCAAGCCTGACAAGCTGAGTTTGATCCCTGGAATCCACATAGTGGAAGGAGACAACTAACTCCTAAATGTTTTCCTTTGACCTTAAAAATACATTGTGGCATGTGTACGAGAGAGAGAGAGAGAGAGAGAGAGAGAGAGAGGAAAGAGAGAGAATACACACACACAGAGAAACAGTCAATCAAAAATCCTCTAAAGAACTGGGTATGGTGGCACATGCCTATAATCCTGGTGGTACTGAGGAGGCTAAGGCAGAATGGTCATGAGTTCAAGACCAGCCTGGGCTACAGTGTGAAAGCCTGCCTCAAAAACAAAAAATATATCTTCCAAGTCTCCTCACTGATCTCAGGAAAAGTCCCAATTTCCCAGTATTCAGGTCTTCTCATAATTACCTCTCTACAACTTTTACTTTTGTGTTCTAGCCAAATAAAGTAAACCATTTCTATCTATTAAAATGTATTGTACTGGGGCTGGATCTAGAGATGGCTCAGCATTTAAAAGCACTGGCTGCTCTTGGAGAGGACCTGGGTTCTATTCTAAGCACCTACATGTTAGCTAACAATTATCAGTCACTCCAATTCCAGGGGATCAGACACCCTCTTTTGGCCTCCTCAGGCAGTGCACAACACATTTACATACATGGGCAATACACTCAAATAAAATGAAAATAGTAAGTAAAATATATTTTTTTTTAAATGTATCATACTCTGGGCCTTTTCCAAGTTTTTTCTTGCATGGAATACTGATGAAATTCTATTTGTTCTTCAGGCCTTGGCTTAGACCTAGTCTTCTGAGATGCATCCTCCCAACCCTGCCTAAGTTGAACATGAAGTCTGTGATCTACCACTATCACTGATAATTCTGTCTACTACGTTTGAAATACCCTACATTAGAGCACAAACTCTTAAAGAACGGAGAGACTACCTGTTACATATTGTTACACTACTAGTGTCTACCATCGTGCTTGGCACAAAGAAAATTCTCTTATTAATTTAATCAATGTACAGCGTAATTTATGACTGCACAGATTAACTGATGGTTGTTGTAGCTGAGTGTCTACTAGTACTAAACAATTAGCTATAATATCTGAACTTCCTATTTTAAAAATCTTCCTAGTAGAGAAATATCAATGTTTTAGACTCAATAATTTCACATTTCTGCCATTTTGTTACTTCTATATAGTAAAACAAAATTCAATTAAAGCTATATATCTGTATTAACTTTCCAAAAAAATGTACTTCCCTATTTTACTTATGTAAATTTTTAAAGTCACACAAGAAATGCCTTAAAAATTACATATAAAACTATACTATATGGATCACATGCCATAATAATTACATAATCAGTAATATGTTAATTATATATCTAAATAATATGACTCCATCTAGGTTCAATTATGATATGTATAGGTGGTAAGGGTCTCTTATTTGAAATATAAAAATTCACATAAAAGACAGCTAGAGAAACTTAAACCTATACTTTAGTACAAGTACCATCATACTAAAGGCACACTTTTAATAATAAAAAAAACTTCAAATATATGCCAAGAAAGATGGTTTAGTGGTGAAGAGTTCTTAATGCTCTCTTCTGGAAGACCAGAGTTTGATTCCCATTATCCATGTCAGGCAGCTCACAACTGCATGTAGCTCCAGCTCCAGTGTTCCAATACCTGTGGCCTCTTATTAGCACCTGCACTCACATGCACATACACACATATACATATACATATGATTAAAAATAAAACTTGGTAGCACAAGCTTTTAGTCTTTGTACTTGTGGATCTTTGAGATGGAGGCCAGCTTGGTCTACATAGCAAGGTCCAGGTCAACTAAGGCTACAGGGAGATCCTGTCCAAACACACACACACACACACACACACACACACACACACACACACACACACACACGACTGGCATTCCCAGTGCCAGGTATGGTGGCACACACTTTAATCCCAGCACTTGGGGGGCAGAGGAAGATCAAAGCCAATCTGGTCTATATAATGAGTTCCAGGACAGTCTCCCTCTCCCCTCAAAACAAAGTTCTTCATGAGTTTTACTTTTTAGACTTTCTGTATGTAATGTTCTGCTTATTTAATTTGTGTGTGTCTGTGTGGGTGTGGGTGCACTTGCCACGATGGGAAAGCCAGATGTTAACAACTGGATGCCTTCTGTTATTGCCCTCCACCTTATGCATTGAGACAGGGACCATCACTGAACATGGAGCTTACCATTTTCAATAGACTGGGTGGATAGCAAAGCCCCAGCATCCACCTGACTTGGCATTCCCAAAAGTTGGAGTTACAGGTACATACTACCATGTCTGGCTTTTACAAAGGTGCTAGGGAACTAAATTCAGGTCCTTATGCTTGCTCAGCAAACATTTTACACTCTGAGCCATCACCCCAGCCCTTGGAACTTTATTTTTAATGACTACAGAGAAGAAAACTTTTGGTCATATTTTCTACTATGTATGATAATCTTTTAAAAACTAATACCTTTAATAAAACTAAACTCTGGCTTGCATGGGGAAATGCCTTTATTTCACTAGACAACATGATGTTTGGGATCTTCCTACTTTTAAAAGAATAGGTAGCTCCTAAATTAAGACAACGATACATAGGGTGGCTTATTTTTTAAAATCTCAGGCTTAAGCAGTGTTCTATTTGCTTCCAATTGCTGTGACAAAACACTGGACCAATACCAACTCAAGGAGGAAAGGATTTATTTAGCTTACACCTCTTGGGTCACAATTCATTACACTGGGAGCCCAAGGAAGGCCTCAGGGCAGGAACCTGGAGGCAGGAACTGAAAGCACAGGCCATGGAAGAATGCTGCTTACTTGCTTGACCCTTGGCCCATTGTCTGCCTTCTTTCTTATACAATACAGAACAACCTGCCCAGGGGTGGCACCACCCACAGTGGGTTGGGCCCTCACACATCACTCAACAATCAAAATATCCCACAGACATGCCCATAAGCCAGTCCAACAGAGGTAATTCCCCAATTGAGGGTCTCTCAGCTCAGGCAGGTCAAGTTGAAACTAAAGGTATCTAGCACAAGAGGGTTATATAGCGGATCTTAATACCAGGGAGAAATCCTACAAGACATTTTATTATTTCTGTTTTGAAACTCAATCCTTTTGAAGGTTCAATAATTTCTTAAGGCAGGCCCAAAATTTTGAGTTCTGATGGTATTAAAATTTGTGCTACAGGACCACATAAGACCATATATACATTTTAAATCCACACATTTTAAGCATATAGTTATACAAATTTAGCAGCCCTATAACCAATATCCCAATAAAAATACAGAATAGTTCAATCACAATACAAACTGTCTTGTGCTCCAAGTGAGTTTGATATCCCTCACTGATCCCCCAATTACATGAGCACTTGTGTTTTGGTCACTCCAGTTTTGCCTTTTCTAGAATTACACATACACAGACATACAAATTATGGTCATACTGTCTTTTGTACTGGACTTCTTTGACTTAGCATGCTTTTTCAGAGATGTTTTTTCATATGTCAATATTTAATTTGTTTTTATTGCTGAGCATTATTCCACTGAATTGAATAATAGATAAATATATTACAATGTCTTTTGTAATTCACCAGTTTATAAACATTTGGGCTGTTTTCCAGCTTTAGCTATAGAGAATAATGCTGCTAGGATCTTTTTAAAGACAGATGTGATGGTTAATCTTTTTAAAAGCCATTTTTAGTATTCAAGATGTATTCTGTATTCACAATATATTTTGATCATATTCAGGACCCCCCCCCGCGACTTCATGTCTTTTATTATTATCTGCCTTCTTTTTCATAAACAACTGTCCAAGGCAAGTACCTACAAATGGTCATATGGTAAATGTTTGCAAGATTATGCAACAGTTTTCTAGAGTGGCTCTATTTTGCAGACCCACTCACAATATATGAGATTTCTGATTGCTCTATTCCCATTTCAAGGTTTATCTACTGAAGATTTCGCGTAGTGGTATGTCACTGTGGTTTTTTTTTTCACATTCCTTGATCATTAGCAATGTGTTTTTTCATTTATATTTAATTTTAAGGTCAAGAGAGCAAGAAATGTTTATTATCAAATAATAATTCTCTTGTTTGGTTTTGAATAATTTCAATCCCATGATGATAGGCTTGTGGATCTAAATCAATTGATTCCTCTACTTTCTTCAGGCCCTATTACATGGCAGAGCATTCTGAAATTTTTTTCCTCTGAGAGAAAAGGAGGTAGAATGTGAAAACAAAGATGGGTCTTACCTAGCTATCATGGCCCTGGTCTTCTCTCAGATCTGTCTGGCCTGGCTAAGGAAACATGCATGACTCATTCAGAGACACATCACGACTCCAGTTTTTCAAATTCCAGTCAACTATACATCTTAAATGACTTCATTGAACAAGGGCATCAAACTGTAGGGGAACTAGAGTGAGCGTGGATCATACAGTAGAACCCTTAAGCTTGTTCTAATCACTATAATAACCCTACAATGCAACTCTGCATTTAACAGGACTATATTTCTTGGACTCCATCTGTCATACTATGGTTGGATTTGGCCAAATGTACAAATTATCTGAGAAGGAAAATTTACTGTATAAATATAGAATACTAGTATATTAACAAATGGGGCTTCTATAAGGCAGCATGCTTTACATGTCCTGTAATAAATACTTTTTAAAAAGAAATTAGGCTTTCTGAATAGCAATGAAAAAGAAATAGTACTTTTGTCCTTTTATAATTTACTTGATAACTGCAGAAAATGCTCCAGTCTGGTGTGTATATATAGTGTTCCCTAATGCTTACCTATATGGACTATATGTCAAGAAACTACTTGGATTTTTTTCTCTTCCACTGTTACATGAAACTGAATGAAAATATAAACAGAGGAATATTAATAGATAATACAACATGTAGAAATTCTAACTAGATCCTTTGGAAGTTAAAAGTCACATTTAAGTAACATATTCCTTTAAGCAACCTTACCAGTAACTGTTGCAACTTCAGCAGAGAACGCTTGTTGATTAAGACTACTTGTTTCAGAATCTATATGAAGTGTGGTTAGGCTAGCCACTTCCTGCTCTTCAGTATTCTGATGATGGCCAGAACCTGAATCCACATCAGCAGAGGATGCGATTCCAGTGTCAGGTCCAAAGCCAAAGTCTGTAGGAAGAAGAAATGCTATAAGTTCTAGTTATAAATAGAAATACTGATAAGAGTCATGGATAAATCAAATACATTTCTCCTAAAATCTATCCTCTGGCAAGTAAAAACAATGCTAAACTTTGAAGATTCTAACTGGAAACATCTTTAAGTTGTCACATCTTATTATGAACAATAATAATTATAAAAAAAAGACATCTGATGGTCATCACAATTCTTATCTGTGACTTCTGATAACTACTAGTAGTACTTATTACTATTCAAGTATTATATATATATATACACACACACACACACATATATATTTATATATATATATAATCCTCTCTCTTAAAATCTTATCTGTTGAGATCAGAATAGTATACAATCAACCCACAAAGGGAGGAAACACACATATTCCAATGTATCTCCCAGTTCACGAACTTTATTCTCTGAATGCCAAGTGTATTGAGAATTTCAGCAGAATAATTATGTGGCATTGAGATGGTACTAACTAATATCACTGATATTATTTGAACATGAAGAAATTACTCAAGAAAGGGTCTGGGTGTTGTAGTACTGAATACAATTGGACAACAGATGTTAAATATGAGTGTACTAAATAAAAGCAGGCCAAAGCCATGCTGGTTCCGTATTTTTAATATCAAGTTCATTCTAAATAATTCGATAGCTATGCAACCCGCCAGTCAGTCTTGAACAGAAAATAATCAATACAAACATACTACTCAAATAATACAAGATACTTGCTGTCAAATTTCCGGCCATCATACTGGAAAGCACTGAAGGAGTCCGAGTGACTATCTGAGCTTATCAGATCACTGCTCCCCGCACTGGCAGGTGAAGTCCATTCTGAAGGAACACCTGGGTCATCAACAGGGCGCATCTGGTTCTGCTTGTTCAGAATATCAGGGAGGTCTTTAGGAATTTCAAGGCTCCCTGGACTACTTCCTCTCCTTGTCATAGTCTATAAAAATTCAACAAACCTTTTACCATTAAAAAAAATAAAGAAATTTGTATTTTAATTAAGCATTTGAAACCTTTAACATTCAAAATAATCATCACAATCAATGTTGACACTTAGGACCTCATGGGAAAAGAGAAACATACTACTTGAACAATCTATACAACATGTAGTGAATGGTATAGACCTGAAGCTACTGTTGTTCTGTTTAAAGCAAAGACCCAAATTTCAGGAGACGGTGCTGGGCCTGAGTCTCTTAAACAGTAGAAAGAACAAAATTTTAAGTGAGACGAAGAAACAGTAGAGACAGACAGTAAGTGAATAGGGAGGGTGACGGCAAAGATGGCATTTTTACAACGATTCTAAAATGATTTTTATACACTTAGAGAAAACACTCAACTAAAAATAAATAAAAGGAAAATTAACAGCCACAGACAAGTTAAAGCTTAAATGGAATATGATAGTTTTAAAAAAGCAATTTCACAATTGAGCATTATTAGAGATAAACTAGCTTATATTTTATTTTGATATTTAAGATAAAAGTAATTTTATCATCAATTCCAAAATCATCTGAAATGTTTACACAAATATACACTATCAAAGAATGGGATCTGGGCCAGGTGACCTCTATGGTTCTGGCAAGTGACACCAGTATAACCAACCTATGAAAAAGGTGGGGGACGAGGAAGGTCATGGTTTGTAACCACTAATAGGTATTCCATTGTTGGAATAGGTATTCTTTGTTGCATGGGAACTGCAAACCTGACTGTTTTAGGTCTCTGAATTTAAAAGTTTTTAAAATCTATGTGTGTGTGTGTGTGTGTGTGTGTGTGTGTGTGTGTGTGTGTGTGTGTGTGCTGAGGACTGGACCTAGGGCCTTGTACATACCAGGCAAGCATCTACTACTGAGTTATATCCTCAGATAGCTCTCTCTTCACTTTTTGTTTTCAGTCATAGTCACAATAAGTTGTGCAGGATGGCTCTGAATTCACAATGTATCTCAGGCAAGGCCTTGGACCAGCTATGCTCCTGCCTTAGCCTCCTTTGAAGCTGAGTAGAGACCTATACCACTAAACACAATTTTTAAAAATTCTTAATTCAGGGTTGGCAAGATGGCTCAGAGGTAAAGACACTTGCTGTGAAGGCTGACAACTTGAGTTTGATCCCTAAAACCCACATGGTGGAAGGAGAAAACTGACTCTCACAAATTGTTCTCTGACCTCCACATATGATACAGCACACATGCATCGCCCACATATATACACACTAAACAAATACATACATGTTAAATTTTTTAATTAATTAAAAAAACCACTAAATTGCAGGGAAAGGCTGTTTTGAATATAAATTTCCACATATACATTATATATTTGTACATACGTACTTATTTTTTATTTTTCTATTTTCTTCTCTAACACCAAATGAATCCAAGTCAGACTCACCGAGGCATTCCCACTGCGAAGTCGTTCTGCTATGAACTCATCCATTAGGTCAGGAACATTAGCGCTGCTGCCGCCAATGTCACCATGAAGAGGAGGCAGTTTGGGGTTTGCATCCTCTTTATTGGCTAAAAGTAAATAAATAACTACATATAGTGAGGAACAACTTAACTATATTTTCTAAATTTGAAACAAAAAATAATCCAGGAGTACTTTACTTATGCCATACCAATTATATGCCAAACATGCAGAATATGAATAATTTCCCTTTTTAGATTTAAGAATTAGTAAATTGATATTTACTTTACTTAACTAAGCAGATGTTAGTCAATCTTCAGTATAACCTTAAACAGCAAGAAAGCTATAGGTAAGCACTAGTTGAGATCTGGTTAATATTGCCTATAAAGAAACTGGTATATTTCTCTTTCTTCCTACTATATGCTGCTATTTAGAGCCTTAATAATTCACAATCTCCCTTTCCCCCTAGAGAATAAATGCAAGGGATATAGCTTTTTTATATCTACAAATCTAAGTGAAATACAAATACATTTAAAGTTTTGATATAAATAAAAGTTCCATAATTTGTAAACTGACATTTTTCTATCTATTATAAACTCTCTTTCAATCCTTGAAGAAAAAAGTTCCAATTTTCTCAAGATTTAAGAAAAAAAAACAAACACAATAGTTATTTTAATTTAAAACTGAATTATGATTTATGCTAACAAGCATATTTTAACTTGGGAAACTAACTTGCAGAAAAGCCAGATGCTTATGTCACTATTATGCTGTTGAAAAGGTGACTTCTCTGTGGAAAGAAAATCATCACTGTTTATTTCTATTGAACTATAAGACATTTCAGAATAAGAAAATACACTGGTCAGAAACTCACTGTGAAATACCATTATCTTTATATCACTGGCCAGGCTTCGCTAAGCTGTCATATACTGCCCTCAGGTGGCATTAATGGCTCAATGCAAGATGCATTATACAGCATTGTTAATCATGCTAACAAAACCATGTTAAAACAAATGAAATAAAAACCTACCTTACTGCTGAAAGTTAAGTTTCTGTATCTGTAAAGTTGTTTTAAATTCTGAATCAAGATAAAACAGTTACTATAATCTTGCCTTCTTTCTCTAATCTGTACATACAGGTTCCGTATTTAAATAATAATTAGCTGTCATGAAACCTTAATGCACATTTTCATATCTCAAAATAAAGCACTGTTTCAAAGATATAACTTGCATTCTACAAGAAGAATGCAAAACTAAAGGAATAGTGTGATGGAAAAATAACTAAACCTACTTTGAGATTTAAGAAATTTCTTCAATGATAGATAGCTATAATGTTGGTGCTGGTTTTAGGACTTTGATTTCTAATGTTAGATGTCAAAGTGACTTTCTACCAAGAAAAATGATAAAACTAAATAAGTCAGAAGAATAAACAAATTCAATTAGATACAGCTAATGCCCTTTCAGATATAAAGTAGAGGGGCAAGACAGAAAGTACAGCAACTTCTTGGTAAACTTAATTTCAAGACTCATGGAACATACTCAGGAAAATACTTGACCTTTGAAAGGTCACTAAATTTTTTCTTGTCTCTTCCCCTTTCTATTTTGTTGTTCAGCAGCAAAGAGGTTTAGCTAAATGCTTCATAAGGAAAATTAGTAATTTAAATAAACATTGTATGCTGGGAAAAATACAGCTGGGGAAAGGCGCATGCATAACCAAACAGAGAGAAAGCAGTGACCATCCCAAAGCTTTTTGATTGCTTATAGCTTGCTTCAGTTGCATTAAGCCAAACTGGTGCTGTCTTTCTCCTTTTGCGCTCTGCACACTGTTAGTGCTCACCTGCAGCTTTCCTTCCAAAATAGCCCATTACATGACTGTACAGATCCCTCAGTGGAGCCTCTGGTGGCATTCTGTTCTGCCTCTGTGGGGAAACATTTGCCTTCGGCTTCGAAAGAGCATGTACAACAGTTTTATAAACGCCACCCAGGGAGCCCTGCTGTAGTCCTGCCTCATGACTTGATGACCTAAGAGTACTGCGACTCCCTAACTGATTACTTGTAATTCCTTCTTTATGTGCTATGGCGGTGGGAATCTCTGTGGATTCCTTTACTGTTCTGTTACTAACTGATGCCGCACTGATTGTATCTAGCGGCCTGTACACACCAGGTTTTACGAGATCTATAACACTAGTGGAGCTGGTCTGGGTGTTGCTGGTGTTGCTGTTGCTACTACCACTAAAGCCACTGAGCTTCCGTAGTCTCATCTTCCATGGAGCCTCTTTGTTTTCCAGAGGATTATAAAACTGGACAGACTCAGTAGATGGTCTAAAAGTAACGTGAACACTATTTCGTTTCTTAGTAGCAATTTTCATGATTTTGGCCCTATGAGTTACTGTTTCAGATAAGCTCCTTTTAGTTGGAGAAAGTTTGCTAGTGTTTGAAACATGAGGCATTCTGCGGTTAACAGGTGCTTTTAGTGTGGTTTTCTTGGCATGCATTAGGTATGGGACAGTGATTTTTTCATTAACTTGCACACCCTTAAGCTTCTCAACTAGTGTCACGTCTACACAGGCATCTAATTCTGTGGCTGTTTGTCTACATAGGTATTTCTTTTTTTCTTTATTGCAAGGGCTCTCTGAACTAGGATCCGATGATTGTTCATCAATGCTCAGTTGTTTAGATTTTTCAGCCGTTTGTGGTCTCAGAAAACTATCTGACTGGTCAGGCGCAACATTACTCATGAAAACAGCTGAATCTGGCTCTTTCTGAAACAGTATGTTTTCGGGAGTCCCAACAAAAGACATGAGATTTTCTGATTTAATTTCCTGGCCTATGTATTCTAATTTATCTAAGGATGATATTTCATCTCTAGTTGCTGCAATAATCACTTCCTGAGAAGCTGTATCTTTACCTATCTCATTTTTACTCTGATTTTCCTGGTTTTCCTTAAAGTATTCTTTCAAGGAAGAAAGAAGATCATCATCTCCTTCAAGGTCAATGTACTGGATTTGTTCAAAAGCTGAATCTGCAAGTTCTACTGGACCTATTAAATGACAAAGATGGTCATATATGCTATCACCAACTTCCAGAGAAGACTCTCTACTATGAGTATCAGTGAAGTAGCTTTCAGTGGATCTAGTTATTGAAGAAGCCTCTGTGGAACTCTGCAAGCTTGGTGCATGACGGGATGAACTGTCAATGACAGGAACTGCACCTTTGGCTCGCTCAACAGTGAATGGTTCCAAGATGTCAGAAGTGCTGCTGCTTCGAGGCAATGGCTGTTCCTCATTCAAGGCACCAAAAACTTCATTTCCAGTGTCTTCACTCTGTGAAAAATGTCTGACTCTGGTTGAGCGGGGAAGGATTTGAGCATCATCAATATCTGTAAAAAAGAAAAAAATTATATAGCGTACGAACTTATGAAAATAAAAATTATTTCATCAATAGACTAAGCTTATGCTTAAAAAAAATTCTAGACTTCTTGTAAGTTTAACAAAAGAAAATAAATTTTTTAAAATTTATTTTTAAGAAATGATGGGCTCAAGGCAATACAGCACGTAGTGTCAATGAATTAGCAAACTACCAAAATCCATTTTAAAATGTTAACATGCAGAGAAGCAGACAGTGAGGCAACAAAACATCTGGAAGTGCAGTTTAAGATAGAGCTGTGCCAATAAATCAAGACACCCAAACTTGTTCATTTTTCCTACTTAGGTTAAAAAAGAGAGAGAGAGTAGTGCTTAATACACAAAGCTGATCTATGTATCCCACTGTAGACTCCTAAATTCTGCTTCATCCTGAGCAGAAAACAGACATTGCCTTTTCCCCAACTGGTTGCCTTCTGGCTTGATGACATGCTTATTATAAATGGAAACTTAACCTCTCTTCCTTAAAAGTTCTTTGTCAGGGAAGTAACTGTTTTGCAGTGTTTTGCTTTATTTAATACTGTCTTAAAATATATTCATCACCATCAAATAAAGTCAGTAAAAACATAAAATAAAAGCAGGACATTATAAACAAAATTCTTTTTCTGTTTTCTAAAGGGTCACTTAAATCTGTTATAGAGAAAACCTATCTGCCAACTACTGGCCCTTCTTACTAAATAACCATCAAACTCTAAAAGTAATAGATTTACACCTCTTTTTAAGAACTAAAAACTGCATGTTTTGGCATCAAATGGACATTTAATGCCTAACTTAATTCTTTTATAGATGGTGAAAAGAAAACCCTGAGGGATATTTTTCAAGTTTCTAAAAATTTCAGAAGTAATCTTAATGTCATTCCATTATTTTTATTTCCTTAAAGTGCTAAGTATGTAAGTTCTCAAAATATTTATGAAGTTAAATACAGTGTCTATGAATCTATTAAATGATCTTTAGGTCACCTAGGAATAATGAAAAATTTGTCCCTACCAGCAAAATATAATAAAAATAAAAGTCTGAGTTTTAAAAGATTATCATTGATACTTTTTAAGCTTATAATACAAATGTCAAAAGAAACAGAGCCAAGAGTGGTGTGGTGGCACAGGTATGTAATCCAGCACTTTGGGTGGCTGAAGCATGAGGATCTGAGTTCAAAGCCAGCTTATCCTACAAAGTTGAGACTCTGTCTCGAAACAAAAGTAACAAAACTTTCTTTGAATAATAACAAAACATTTACATGCAAGGTTAAAGCTGTGATTTGCCCAAGAACACAAAGTAGTATCTTGATAGCGCTAAGTCTTAAATTTGTTTACATGCTCTCCACCAGTTTCCTTGTTTATAAGGTGATTCTTTTTCTGTTTTTTTTTTTTTTCTGTCAGTGTCGTTTCAGAATCCATAAAATAAATAAAATGAGATGGACTCTCTGCTGTCTTGCTAATACTACCCTCTTTGTTCTAGGCCCCAAAAGATTCACTTTAAATTTAGATCAACAAAAGTTTATATTATGCCAAAATTCTACTACATTCATGAAAACTTATGTGTAGACTCCCACTGCAGGTGAAATATATAGTATCTCCTGAAAATACAAAGCATACTTTTTTATTTTTGTTACTAAGCTAAGGGGATATAAATATCTTTTAAATGGCATAAGCTTTCTCTATAACACCATTTAGAATTTCTTCTAAATGAAAAGCAAAATCATTTCCTTACAGACTTCACATTTATGTAGTTATGCTCATTATTTTATTGTAATAGACGGTTAATGAAAAATGTGCATCTTGACAAATATTTTGAATTATCTTTTAAGTAAAGTAGATCATTAATTTTTAGTTTATTGATATTTAGTTAAAAACTAGAAAAAAAACATATCAAGTTTTGGTTTTAGGAGTTTCTTCTAAACAGAATCATCAGCCTTACATGTTAGAAAATATAACTATTATTTAATTCTGTTTTAGTCTTAAAAGTTTATTACCACAAGCAAATTTCTACCAGTTTTATGCAAACTGAAGAGGGCAAGAGCTTCTAAATTTTTTAACTGTATGTTTTTCTACAAATAACGTAGTGTTAGAAAATTAAAATGTAAATATTTTTAAGTCAAGCTTTAAATGTAATTACACAGGTACAGAACAATTCTAATTACATAAAATGAAATGAAAATAACTATTGCAGTAACCTATCATCTGTGGGAATGACTTTTATCTAATCTTGTAGCCAAAGCTAATCTTACGTATTGAGATCATTTAACGTTTGAGATCTCAGCTTGCTTATAATGTATACAAGCTTACTAGACCTTCGGCTTCTCCTGTAATTTAAACATATAGCTTTAATCCCTGATGGATCTTCCTTGTCCTTGACCCAGAACTGTGTGTGTGTGCGTGCATGCGTGTATGTGTGAATATCAAGTCCTACAAACAGAAAATATTCATTGAAAGCAAGGGATTGTTGCAGTTTTGTTACAAGCTATATGTGAAATTTGATTAATAACATGTTTGTGGTTGTTGTGCTGTTTGAGGCCAATAGCAGTTAGAAAAAGAAAATTCCCTGGTAAGTCAAATTCTATTTTTCCTTCCCCATCACATGCTGGTTTCAATAAAGAGAGAAGAAGGGCTTCATTTAAGAACACAGTTCCAGGAACAAGTTCTTAGAAAATTCTGGGTCCCACTCCTGGCTTAAAGGGATGCTAAGAGTCAGGCTCTTTTTGTCCCATCATCAGTGTAATGTGGCATCGCACTGTCACAATCATCAGAACCTGAATTAAGTGTAACTGATTCTAATGATACTTAAATTTAGTTGGGAAATATAAGTAGATTTTGTGGAGAAAAAATAAGTAAGGCAAAACGAGATTTTCTATATGCAGGGTGCTGTTTTTAAGCGTCTTATACATCATAACTCATATACTTCAAAATACCCTCATGAGGTTTTATTATCCTTATTTTACAAATGGAGAAATTGTTGCCAAGCCTGGTGATACAGACCTATAATCTCTGCTCACAGGCTGAGGCAGAGGATCACAAATTCACGGCCTGCTTGGGCTACAGAATAAATTCAAGGCTAACCTGGACAACTTAATGAGACCTTGTGTCAAAATAAAAGGTGAAAGAGAGTTTGGGATATGAGAAAGCACTTTCTTAACATACAGAAGGCCCTAGGCTTCACTGACTACGGAAAGAAAAGAAGAGAAAAAAACTATTTAGCTAATTTGTCTGAAGTTACAAAGCTATAAAGTGAAGAAGTGTCATTCGGAGGCCAAGTTTAATTCATTATCTCAATCTGGTAAATGTCTTATATAGTTTATATTCCTAAACTTATTCATTAATTCTTAAGTTGGAAAAGATTAATTGCTATTAAGAAACTATCCAACAGTGATTTACCTCTAAGAATCAAAACTTAAAACCTACACAAAACAAATAACAGTAATTATATAAGCAAAACAACTGAAAAATTTTGTATCTGTACAAAGTAATGATGGCATTGAGTTTGAATAAAAATGGCTTTTTCAAGTCAATGTCATTTTGCCACTTACATATTAATTTTAAAATAGAAACGTTTAAAAAGAACTACAATTTAATAATCAAAACAAGAAAAAGTATTTTAATAAATAGGAAAAAATCTTGAGCAGTAAGAATGCTTCATGGAAGGCCTAAAATTTTATACAAGTAGAAAATCTTATTTTTCTGGATTTCCTTGCTAACATTCAGCACTAAAGTACTAGAAATTATTTTCTGTATTAAAAGATTTATTTCTGAATAGTCTGTTCAGAAAAAAGTTCTTCTTTGCTACTTTGAAAGATAAACTGTGCATTAAAATGTTGATATTGGCTACAAATATGTAAGAAAAAAATATCTTCCACTAGAAATTAAGTTTTCTAGAGATCTCCAATGTATTTAATAGTATTTATCATACAGAATGGATATAAGAACCACAGAAGGAAAACACATCTTTTATATTAAATATTTCTGTTCATTGGCAAAAATCAAAATAGTTCAAGAAAAAAACCTGTTAAATTAGAATATTAATATACAATTAGATTTCTAAAAACAATTTCTGAAATGATTTTTAGAAGTACTGAAATCTCTTATAAAAATTAAAATTTGTTTCTAGGTGAAGTACAAATAATTAATAATATTTTTTAGAGTCCTGGAATTAAAAATTATTTACACTACTTTACACAGAAAAAGATGTCATTTTGAAACTCAAGGCCTTTTCTGCTAATTACCAGGAAATTCATAATTTTTTTCTATTTTTCCAACAATGTCAATGTATTTTCAGAATAACAAAGAACTATAGAGCATCTATGCTGGCAAAAGAACTGTATCTTTTCAAAGATTAGATGTTTACTCTGTAGGTAAAGAAATTATATTATTAGAAATCATATAAAGACAGAAGTAAACCAACCAAGCTCAAATAATCTTAAGCCACTAAAATTTATCTCATTAAGCTATCTTCTTCTCTCTTTTATGACTTTAATATTTATATATATGTTTAAGTATATATGTGTGTGCATGATCATGTGGGTAGGTACGTGTGTGAGTGGATATATGTACTTTTTATATTAAGACAATTACAGTATTTTGTTTATGAGATGTTACAGGTTGGTTTTTTTTTTTTTTTGAGACAGAATCCCACTCTCTAACCCAAGCTGGAGCCAACCTCATCAACTTGGGGTGGTTCTCTTGTGGTGGCTTCTGTGGCTCTGGCTATTGGGATTACAGCTGTGAGGCACCATGCCCAGCTCTATACACTGCTGTTTTAAATTAGCTTCAAGTTTTACTTTGAAATTATTAAGGTAAATTTTTTCAGAAAAAGAAAAAAAAAAGGAGAGAATCTGGAGGCTGGTGTGGTGACACATACCTGCAATCCCAGTATCTGGGAAGTGGAGACAGGACTATCAGGAGTTCAAAGTGAACACAATGAACTCAGAGCCAAGAACTAAATATATATAATTTGTAATAATGCTATGACCATCAGATTATAAGCATAAAATCTATAAAAGACAGATACCCTATTACATATTGATGACAGAAAAAAAGTTCCTTGATTGTATAAAGAAGAGCATACTTGTTTAACTAGAGATGGAAATTTTTCTTCACTATCAGGCAGAATTTTTAAAAAGGAAAAATGTGAGAAAGACCATCTTTCTTCCAACAGAAAACATAAGTATAAATAATAAATTGCCTCTGTTCTTAAAAGTTTTTTAAACCTTTTATTTTGAGATTATTTTTGAAAGCAAAAGCAAATTTGCTTAAGAAATTGCTTAGCAGGAAAATAAAGACTAGTAAACATGGTGGCACACACATGTAAGGTCCATACTTGGGAGGAGGAAGCAGAAAGCTCTCGAGTTCATGGCTACTTTGGGCTACATACAAAGGCCTCAAAAACAAAGCAAGACAACTGTGAGGTTCAGCTACCCAAGGCATACAAATATATAGTCTGGTGCAGTAATTCTCAATAGTATCTGGAAGAGAGGCTACCAAGTGTGCTTCTCTAGATACCAGAAATCAGTGATCGGTGATATATGGTATGTGTGTAAGCCACAGTATACTGCATCCAAAAATGTGAAGGGCCTAAGAAAATACAGTTTTTCAGCTTCTTAAAGCTGAGTTTCATGTGAAAAAAAAATGTCACATTGGCATAATACCAATATTCTTTGTATGGTTTCCAGAAACTCTTCATGGGCATTCAATAATTTGGTCTACAAATGTATATTAAGTTATATAGCATCATAGCACTCACAACAATGTAGGTAGAATGGACATCTAAGAATAATCTAGAATTTTTAAAGGGGGGGATGGGCCAAAAATAGGGCACTTTAAGAACTGATGGTTCATTTTGATTTTAATAAAAACCATAGGGGGGTTGGGTGTGGAGTCAAAAGCCTTTGATTCCAATACTCGGGAGGCACAGGCAGGGGGATGTCTGTGAGTTCCAGGTCAGCCAGAGCTGCATAGGAAGATCCTGCCTCAAAAACAGGGGGGAGGGAACAGGGGAATTAAATTATTCACTGCCCAAATTATTCAGGGGCATCAAGGAAATATTTTCTTCCTTTTCTTTTCTCTTTTCCTCTACTTTCCTTCCTTTTCTTTTTACTGAGACAGAGTCTTGTTAAGTAACTCAGGCTGGCCTCAAACTTAAGAGTTTCCTGCTTCAGTCTCCTGAATACTAGATTATAAACACTATGGCTGGCATTAGGCTGTTTAGATGCATATTCTTCTGACAGACCACTACTTTTAACACAAAGGTGGAGTGACTGTTTATGAAAGTGTCACTGTTTTTTGTTTGTTTTTAAAGTAAAGTAGTTATAGAAACTTAAACTTCTGTGGGCAGGGAATTATTTTAACAAGAATTCATTTAAGATGGTAAGAACATGAGAGAGAGAAAACTATGAAAAATCTTGCTTTTCTTACATAGTTCTTTTTTGTTGTAGTTTGGGACAGAGCTGGTATACTGTAGCCCAGGTTAACCCCAATTCACAACTTCCTGCCTCACTTTCCCAAATGCTGGATTTAAAGACATGTGCCACCATGTGCAGTTTATGCAGTTCACGTTTGTCACTAATTCTCTCTAATTATTGTTTAAAGACAGTCTCGCTGTGCCCTTAATCATCCACTCCAGCCTCAGCTTCTCTAGTGCTGGAATTATAGACCTGTGCTGCCATGCCTGGCTTCTCTCCGACTTGAATGTACATCAAAGGTTTATATGAATCTAAAGTAAAAATCTACTCAAACTCTGGAAGAAACACAAATGATTAATTAGATTGGTTGAAGATCTAAGACTAGTGATTTTCATTTATTAACATTAATTTTACTTCTCTCTACCTTATATCTGTCTTCTCTCTCCTCTCTATCTAACCCTGAAGAAACAAACGCCATGCTTTCACTCTGCTTTCCTGAGTCACAAATGCAATAATCAACCAAGAATTCAGATTCCTATAATATAAACTGATATAAAATAATCATTTGATCTCATAGTGCTAATTTTCTAATTAAGAAGTTAGTTCAGTGTCTTCCAAATTTATGTTCCATATGCTATGGAAGCTGATGTTGCTGAAATAAATTTGAGAAACACTGGACAATGCAGTTTTTGTTTGTTATGGACTTCTGAAGGTTTCAGTATGTTGGCAGACATTGATTCTTTAATGGTTTCTATTTACATCTTAGAAAGTATTCCAAATCTATGCATCAGCTTGAAAAACAATAACTTCATATGTCAGTTTTCAGTAAAAAAAAAAAGTTTTGCTATTTTAAAATAATGTGTTCCTTGACCCTTGTAAATCCTGAGAAAATTTATTTTTAATTGAAGATAATTTTAATTAGACTTTTACACTGTCTGTGTACACACATGCATTAAAAAATTGGAAGCAAAAGCATCTTATATTACTAATACATTGATTTTGGAGGATTATATGGTATTAATGTACTTTCCCAGAGAATCCATATTTTCTACATGTTCTTGGGCAAAAGGCCAAGAAACAATGATACACAACCTATATTTTCTAAAATGGTATTAGGCACAATAGTTCAGCAAGAAGACTGCCATGAGTTTGAGGTCAACCTGAGCTACTGATACCATGTACAAAAACAACAAATATAAATAAACTAAACATTATTTTGACGATGAGATATAAAATATTAAAATTTATCACGGAAATATTTTATCTCCAATAAGGAAAATGAAGACAACCAAAACATGACACTATAGAATCATTTTAAATAATCTTGATAAATATTTTCAATCATTACAATCTTTTTAAAAGGTAATTTGTATGTATTTATAGCAAAGGAAGAACTGTCAAACAGAAACATCTCATGTTACCTAAGGCAATACTCTGAATACTTTGAAAGAAACAAACCTAGACTGGACATAGTGACAGAAGGTGTAATCTCAGTAACTTGGGAAGCAGAGGTAGAAAGATCAGGAGTTCAAGACCATCCTTGGTTATTCAGTAAGTTCAAGGCCAGCCAGGGCTATGAGACTACTGCCTCAAAATAAAACAGAAACAAATAAATGGAACATTTTTATTATTATTTTAGCCTTTTAAAACATATTTTAGCACCCAAGATAATTAACTGTCAAAATATTAAAGTTCTAGACAAGAAATTTTAAATTTCTAATGAGTCTAAAAACAAACAAAAATGTTTCCGACAGTTTTTTAAAACAGGAGAATATTCAACCAAACTTTTAGGAATTAGTGGCCAAAACTCCATTTTTCTAAACAAAAAATGGTTTGTATTAAATATTTTAAGTGTCCCCTTTTTGTAAAGTCTGAAGCAGAGGAATGTATTCAAAAATTTACAGTAAACTGGGGAGTTTCTTTTCATTGTATCTAATTTAGTTATAAGTCACAAACTTTGCTTTGTTTGCCAATTTAAGTAAATAAATTATAATTAAGTATAAGAGGTAAAAAAAAATCATGGTACTCACACAAGAAGATATAATGTTTGAATGGAGCAATGAAAAGACAAAATATTTATTATTTGTTTGTTTATAGCTGGGCACAATATTTACATTTATATATCATATTCCTATATTTTTACAATGGTAGCCTAAAATTTTACCAGTATGAAATTTATTTATCCATTGTCAGATACTTATTGGTAATCCAAGGTTTGGATTAAGGCCAAATTTTCTACTTTACTCTTGTCATTTAACTGCAAAGTCAAATACCAATTTATGATAAAGTATCCCTATTTTATTGTTTCAAAATAATATTTGAACCTCTCTCAAAAATATCATACAATTAAGCTGGGTATGGTTGCTAATGCCTATAATCTCAGCATTCAGCAAGCTGAGGTGGGACGATCAGCATTAGTTTGAGGCAGCATGAGCTACACAGTAAATTTTAGGTCAATTTGGGCTACAGAGTGAGGCACTGTTGCAAAACAACAAGAACAAAAGAATCCTAACATTACTGAAAAGTAACTTACCCATTTAACATAGAAAACACAGACATATATCCAGTGTTTTATTTTCCCATTTTGAGAAACTCAAATGCTAGTTTTGTAATTTATAATATTTTCAAAGAATACCAAGCATAAAACATATATATGTATGTTTCTGTACCTCCATATAAGCAGTTCTCAATTATCCTAACCCTACTGCTTTAGAAGGCTTTCATCTTAACTAGATTATGGATGACAGAAGGAAATTCATTCAAAATATCATTCACATAATGTGCCTTCCTTCACAAATCCTTCAGTCCATTAGGAACAGAAGATGGGCTGAAAAAAGAAAAAACACACACACAAAAATCAAAAAATACCAGCAACCTCTTCAAAAGTATTATTAATGTTTGAGAAACAATCCTAAGAAAAGTGCTAAGAAGGAGCCTAATAACCCTTCTAGTAGGTTCCACTAAACCATCAAATTCTGCACAATAACTATATTCTTTTGTTTATAAGGCAAGATACACTATCGTTTTCTATATACCCCAAACTGATAGAAAAAACTAAGCTTTGGTGATGAAGTAAAAACTGGTCATGATGTGGAAGTTGGAGGGAGTGGTTGCTGACATGTAGGAATAGGGCAATTTTAGATTAGTGGACATGTTCCATATTTTATTTGAGTGGTGGTGAAGAGGGGAGTATCTAATTCTTAAAACTCACTGAACTGAATCCAAGAACATGTATTTTATTACATTAAATTCAAATCTCAATAAAAGAGAAGTACTCATGATCAAGGAACTAAAGTATAATAGAAAGCCGAGTAGGGTTGGAAGTTCTTTTAAAGTTCTATTTTTTTTTGAGGTCTGCTTTTACATCCCTAAATATAGAGAAGAAGTTATTTAAGATTTACCATATTGAATTATCTTCCAAGTCATGACTTGTGAGACACCTATCTTACAAATACTCATTACTACATCTTTTAATCACCCGAGAGAGGAAAAAAAAATCAAATATAAAACAAAAACTAAAGGCCATTTACAACCAAAACTACTGGACATTGGCACAGCACTAAATTTAGCACTTCCAGAATGAACTGCAAGAACAGCATTAGAGTTCAAATAACTCAAAATGTTGATTTCTGAATTATGCCCCAATTTTCCATACCTCCCCCAAAATAAATGAACTTTGAAGAGTTTATTTGATTAAGCAAACTTTGAAAGCAGAGGATTAAAAAGTGAAAAGGGTGGTGCAGAAATTAGCAGAGGTGGCACTACCTGAAAGCTCATCAGAAAGGGGAGTGAGAACAATATCAGGCAAGAAGGGTTTGGAAGTATGGATCAGAACAGGAGCACTTTTAGCACTGCGAATATAGGCCGATGGCAGAGCACATTCACCAATGGATCGGCTTCTCATGGCTTTAAAAAAGGAAAAGAAAGAAGTGGGGAAGGAGAAAAGAAGAGTGACTATAATGAAAGGCTGTGTCACAGGAAAAGCAGCAACAGAGAAAACTCAAAGATACAAAGGAAGGAAACTTTAAATTAAAACATTTCAGCACAGCAAATATTGGCAAGCTGTAAGAAAAGAAATCACAACACACATCTTGAATGTAAATTTTTTGGTGTAAAGCAGGAAATGTTTTTTATCATTAGCAATTTCAATGGAATAGCATTAAAAAATGGCAGACACTTTAGCACACTTTCAAAACTAACAGAGAATTTTGTCAGATGGTAATATTGAAAAATATTCAATATTATTAGTTCAAAGCAATTCTGGTACCATATTTGGTCATTTCTCTAAGCAATTCTTCTTAGGCAAGCTGAACTCTAAGAATAAATCATTCCTATTTTCATATTGATATTTTTACTCAAATAGTTTTCAAATTACTAACAAGAGCTTTTCATGAGATTTTACTTAAGTCATGACTTACTCTTATGCTAGCTGTTGTTCCTGGTTGGAGAATGCTTAATCAAATCAGTATCTCTCATTTTCAGTAAGATATAATATAACTAAAAATTTTAAGTAGAAACATTTGTAGAAAACAGAATTTACAATCAATCTTAAGAATCAGGTTCTTAGTTGGGCATCCAGTGCACACCTCTAGTCCTAGTACTCAAGAAGAAGCAGGTTGATCTCTGTGAGATTGAGTCTAGTCTGGTCTACACAGCAAGTTCCAGGCCACTGTGGCTATAGAGAGATCTTACCTCAAAAAGACTAAAAAAAGTAAATCATGTTCTTGAGCCTGGAGAGATGGCTCAGCAGTTAAGAGCACTGGCTGCTCTCACAGAGGACCAGGGTTCAGTTCCTAGCACCCACATGGTAGGTAACTCCAATTCTACGACCTCTTTTGGTTCCCATAGGTATTACAAGCACATGGTACACTTTTATATGTGCAGGCAAAACATGTAAACACATAATAAATAAATAAATACATAGTGAGTTTGAGGTCAGCCCAGGTTACATGAAACCCTCTCTTAAAAAACAAAAACAAAACAAAACAAATAAATAACAATAAAAAAACAGAATCAGGTTAAGAAAAATACACAATTCTGCTTACTCAAGTCATAAACACAGAAAAACTTTAAAGTATGCTTTTAAAGATAACTATAGGTAACTTTTTTAAAAACTTGTAGTTTTGGTTACATCTGATAATTTCATTAAAAGAGTCAGTCATTCACAAAGGTAAGAAAACTTTTAGCTCATTTAGCAATAACCAGTACCTTATACTTCCCGGAGATTTTTAACTTTATTTTAGGAACTACTGATTAAATGAACTTACAGGTATTCCTATGTGTAAATACTATGTTTAAACAATATTGCACAATGGCCAAAAGAAACAGAAATGGCATAAAGAAAGAAAAAAAACAAAACAAAATGTCAGGCATTGTGGTCCAAACATTTAATCCCAGCAATGGGGAGGCAGAGGGAGAAGGATCTCTATGAGTTCAAGGCCAGCCTGGTCTATATACTGAGTTCTAGGCCACAACTATATAGTGAGACCCTGTCCAAAAAAGAAATAAAAGAAAAACCCGAGAAAATGCCAAGTTTAAATGTCTACCATCAATTCAAAATTCTAGATTTCCCTGCTTAATGGAAAACAATCTCTGATGCCAAATTTTTTTGTTTTTGTTTTCCTGTTTGTTTTTTTTTTTACTGAATTTTTTGTATTCCATACAAACTTTTTTGTTTTTATTCTTTTTATTTTACATGAGTGCATGTAATGCCCACAGAGGTCAGAAGAGGGGGTCAGATCTTCTGTAACTGGAGTTACAGATAGTTGTTGGCCACCATGTGGGTGCTGGGAACCAAACCTGGGTCCTCTGCAAGAGCATCCAGTGCTCTTAACTGCTGAGCCATCTCTCCAGGCCCTAGGATAGTAACCCTAATTACTATAGCCTGTCACCAAAGGTGTGCATAACTTAGTTTCAATCAACGATTCACTGAGACCCAATAGCCTACTAGTGTCCTTCCACATTGTGTCATACTCTTATAGTTCCCTGAAAATTTCATACTTTTATCATAATATCATGGCTTTGTATGCTATTTGTCATTATTTTCCTTACAAACTCTCTTATACCTGAAGTAAATTAATTTCATCATCTTCAGAATATCACCTCACTTAAGAAACTCTTATAAGCCATCATTTAAACTTCTAGGCAACACAGGAATAGATTAAAAACCAGAATTTCTGCTTTTACAAAGCTTACAATATTTTTCTGATGTTATTATATTAGCTTCCTCAAACTTTTTAATGTCTAGTGTCTGACACACATGAGCTGAGTAAATTTCTAATGAATATCACAACTGTTTAGCAGTTCAGCATAGTTACTGAATAAACCAAAATTTTACATTGGGAAGATATAGAACAGATAACCAAAAAGCATTACTGTAAAAGTATAAATCATAACTATAAACAAGTTACACTGTTTCTCATGAATAAGCTCAAAATCAATTCCTAAATTCATTACAATCTCTTTTAATGTTTATTGTCATGAGCAAAAACCTTAAAAATACTCTTGAACACTTTACAACTAATTTTTAAATTTAGGTTAAATATTAATAGCATTTCTTAGTAAATTCATCCTCAGTGTTCTGGGGAAAAAGAATTAAGGCATGCTTAATATTTAATATATTCAAAGTACAGGCAAGCAGATTTTAATTCTCTTAGATTTTCTGCCTGAAAATTCTAGATGGTGTCCAGTAAAATTAAGTATTTGAATATCATTTGACAAAACAACTAATTTGCAAATTCATCATCATAGATTAGTATTCTTATAAGGGCATTGAGTGTTAATTAACATCAGTTTAGACCACCTGTTTAAACAAAGTGGTTTAAGGTAGTCTGGAAAATGGTACATATACAATCAATCTACCGAGTAATTCAAAGTCATGGAAAGATGATTACAGCTTTAAAAATTTCCAAGTTTGTTATGAAAGGGAATAATGCATGAAAGAGAAACACAAATTAAAGCAAATATCCTATAATGTATTTCTCCCAAAGGAAATCATTAAATAATTAAGAAAACAGAGGATAACACAAACTTTTAAAAAATTGAATTTTCATAGGTAAATCTTTAGTAATTTCAAATGTTTGACATATTTTCCATTCTAGAAGAACACATATTTTTAAAAAGAATGCATATTTTAAAGACAGTTTTAAGTTCACAGAAATTGAAGTGGTAAGTACAAGCCCCGTGCCCCATATTTCCTTCTCTACCAGCTCCCCAACTCAACATCTTACATTAAGATGTTATTTACTGTAACTAATAAGCTTAATACTGATACCTAATTGTTAGTAAAAGCCCACAGTTCACTTCAGGGACCACTTTTAGTGTTATAATATGTTGTGGGTTTTTACAAATGTATAATGATGTGTTTACACCACTATAGTAACACAAAAATTAGCTTCAGTTCTCTAATATCCTCTGTGCTGCACACACTTGTTTCCATTGTCTTGCCTTTTTCATGTGACAGTTGGAATCCTAACAGAGTATAGTCTTTTCAAATTGGCTTCTTTTATGAAATGTGCATTCTAAGCTCCTTCATGTTGTTTTTTTTTCATGTTTGAGACCTTATTTACTTTCATCATTGAATATTCCACTATGTGGATGCACCAGTTTATCTCCTCAGACAATTATGAATAAAGCTATTAAAATATCTGTGTGCTATGTTCTCAATACTAGGGATAACAAAGGAGAACTATGGCTAGACCATATTTAGTTTTATAAGAAACTACCTGTCTTCTAAAGTGTATTATTTTGCATTCCCAGCACCAATGAAAGTTTCTATTGTTTCACATTCTTGCCAGCATTTGGTGTTCTTCATGTAATGGATTTTAGCCACTCTAGTAAGTCTGTGGCAGTATCTTGTTTTATTTTGTAATTCCCTCATGGAATATGCCATGGCTTGAATTTGAACTGTCCCCAGAGGCTTACAGCTTGACAGCTTGCTCCCCAGCTGGTGGTGCTATTTCCGGAGTCTGTGGAACCTTTAGTGAGTGGGAACTAGCTGGCAGAAGTAGTCTCTGAGGGCAAGCCTCTGAATGCTTTAGTCCAGCCCCTATTCTGCCCTCCCTCTCCACCTCCTGGTCCACAGTGATGCGAACAGTCTCCTGCATATGCTCCTACCACCATGAACTGAGTTGTCAAACCATACTTTCTCCACCATGATGGGCAGAAACCCTCTGAAACTGTGTAGAGCTGCCAACTACAAGGCTGAAGATAAATCTCTTTGTGTGCTTTCAGGCTTATTTAGTAGTTTGGGTTTTTGTTGTTGTTGTTTTGGTTTGGTTTGGGGGGGGGCTTTATATATAATAAGCAAAATTAGAATACTAAGTAAACAAGAATTTGTACAATATTAGTAAAGCATTACTCTGGATAGTTGTCAATTTGACACACCTGGTTAGAGGGCTCCTCTACTGAGGAAGTGTCTCCATTAGATTGGCCTGTGGCCCTGTCTGTAGAGCATTTTCTTGTGGGCAGTGCCACCCCTGGGCAGGTGGTCCTGTATTATATAAGAAAGCAAGCTGAGCATGGGCAAGGGGAGCAAGCCAGTAAGCAGCACTCCTCCATAGTCTGTGCTCCAGGTTCCTGCCCTGAGATCCTGCCTTGGCTTCCCTTGATGATAGACTGTGCTTATAAGCCAAATAAACCCTCTCCTCCCCAACTTGGTTCTGGTCAGTGTTTTATTACAGCAATAGAAAGCTAACTAAGACACGCATATTGATATAAATGTCCATCTATGTTCCAGCGGATACCCCAACACCCACGCACATATGGGCAGCACAACTAGACTCAATGAGTTATTTTTTTAAACAGGCCAATAAGTTGGGAGGGGGTATATACCTCTGAGTCGAAGCAGTAAGTAATATGATTTGTAGTTTAACGTTTGGAGAAAATGATAAATTGCTTCCCAAAACATTGGTACCACCTTACATTCCCATTAGACTCCCCTTCCTCCACAGACTCACCAGCACTTCCTATTATCCGTCTTCTTAATGGATAACAGCCATTCTAGTGTGTAAACATCAGATAATTCACTGTGGTTTTCATGGACAGTTCCTTGATGGCTAGTGTTTACCACGTATTTATTGGGCATTTGTCTATTTCCTTTAGACAAATGTCCATCCAAATACTTTAGGTATTTTTTAAATAGAGTTGTAATTTTCATATATATTTTTCAAGCCCTTTTCCAGTAGACATTTCTACACCCCAAGCACCCAAGTGTACATGTGTTGTTAGAGATCAAGATAGAACCTTGTACATAAAGAGAAGCCCTTTTCCACCGAGCTATAGCCCAGTATTCTATTTCTTACAGGTACTATAAACTAGAGGTTAAGTAAACAGCTCTACTACAAAGATATGTTTATCCTTTGCAGATGTAAATCTGTGGACTGATCCTTGGCAACAACTATCCTGTTGTGCAGCAATCTTTTACATAACAGCTGATGATCCTTGCTTAAATCATATCATTTTCACAGTGAGATTTTAAAAATTCTTCTGTTCTTCCCATATATGTGTATGTGTGTCCTCAGTGGGCACTGCACAACATAGGTGTACTTCCCATACAGGCAACACACACACACACACACACACACACACAAAATAGTATTTTAAATACTTTATCTATTTTATTTTTATTTTTTATGTGTCAGAAGGAGGTGTCAGATCCCCTGGAACTTGGAGTTAACAGACATGGAGTTAGCTGCCTTGTGGGTGTTAGAAATTGAGCCTGTGTCCTCTGCAAGAGCAGTCAGTGTTCTTAACCACCGAATCATCTCTTCACCATCTATGTGATTAAGTTTTTAAAGAAAAAATTCTATGAGGAAAAACTTTATTCAACTCCCTCCCTTACACACACTTATGGACACACATACACACACACACACACACACACAATTTTTGAGTATTACTATGAGCTCATCAGTTTTTTTACAAGTAGGAAAGTACCAACTGACACGCCTACTCTTCCCACCCTGGCACTGAGGACTAAATCCAGGGTCTGGGACATGCTAAACTCACACTCTTCCACTGAGCTATATGCACTTTTTACTTTTCAGTTATCTTATTTTAAGGCATGGTGTATCTAAGTTGCCCAGGCTGGACTTAAACATATTCTATAGCATAGGCTAGTCTAAAATGTATATTCTTTTTAAAAAATTATTTACCATTTTTATTTATGTGTGTGTATGTTGCTTGCATGTATGTAAGTGTACCTGTGTCATATAATACCTGTGGAGATCAGAAGAGGGCATTGGATCCCCTAGAACTGGAGTTACTGACAGTTGCTAGCTACCATGTGGGTGCTGGGAAACCAAACCTGGGTCCTTTACAAGAGCAGCCACCACTTAACTGCTGAGCATCTCTCTAGCCCCTAGAACATTTTATTCTTGTAATAAAAATACTAGCTGAGCATAATGTAATCCCAGTATTCAAGAAGTGGAAACAGGGAAGCTGGCACATCTGGGTGTCTGGTACCTGTGGCTGTTTTGTTTTCTTGGCTGAAGTGGAGGAAAGTGAGGTTGCCTGGTACACTGACTCCTGGCTCAGGATCTGGACCAACTTGAAAAGATGTCTGGATTTCTAGAAGGTACGAGACAGTCTGAATGCACTGACTGGGGTGAAAAGCAGAATACCATTGCCTCCATCACTGTAGCTGCTGTTTATCCTACTATGAAGGAGTGCAACCACTCATGGCATGCCTGTGGTGTGACAGCAACTATGGACTTGCTAATGATTAATGCTGTGTCAAATGGACAAGTCCAAGGTGACAGAGTGAAGGCATCTGGGTCAAACAAGTACTTGTATTTGGCTCTTCATTGGTTTCATGTTGGTCTTTGGATCTCTCATCATGTCCATGTAGATTCTCTTCAGAGGTTAGGTCACTAAGGAAAAATCCATAGTATATCCCGGAACTGCTGTATTTTTCTAGAATGCCTTCAACTTTTGGGGGGTGGGGAGCTGGTTTTCAAATTTGGCCACACCTAGGACTTATGGCAGTAAAGACATGGGATTTCTACAGTACGACCATGCTGCACGGGATTTTTTTTTTTTTTAACCATTCATCCCCAGTCTTTTGTAATGCTGTTTTCTGAACTTATTTCTGAGTGTATTCTCTGCTTAAACTGTGTAATGTTAAAATCATGAGACCTCCCTATGTAAATAGCAACATAATTCAGCATGGCCTACACTTGATCAACTTCTGCCATGTTAAAGGAAATTGATGGCATGAGTAACTTCATCAGGTTTTATCATGGTCTAAAGAGCCAATTACAAAGAAATGGTCATCAGAATAAAGATTTGATCCAAGGTTCAGTGAGGTTCAGTGTTAACTGAGCTAGACCTCTTCTGGGTCTGATGTTGAATGATGTATAAACATTTTCTTGTTATTAAAAATTATTCAGTAGGTTTGTGTGTTTGTTTGCTTTTTTTTTAAAGGCAGAAGCAGAGTTCAAGACCAGTCTAGGCTATCCAGTGAGTTCTAGTCCAGCCCAGGAAATACTGTGAAACTCTGTCTCAAAAAAGCAAGAGATCAATTAAGCAAGCAAGATCTTAACAGTATTTTAAGTCTGCTAACTTTCACAGAATTTCCAACTTCATACATGTATCTCACTTAGCGAAACTTTCAATGCTTAACTTTTTATTTGATGGATTTGAAGCCTGAAATAACCTCAACCAACTTTGTTTCAAGAAGAATCATTGTCACTAAATAGATGAAGTACTTAAAGCTTAGAAAGGACAGCTGGTCAGATGATCAGCGAGTAAAAAAGTAGTCCAAACCTGCACCCAAATTCAATCCCTAGTAGCTATAAGATGGAAAGAGAGAGAACCGATTCCTGCAAGTTGTCTTCTGACCTCCATATACATGAGCTGGCACACACACAACCACACACAATCACACACAAAAACAAAAATCAATAAATAATTCAATTTTAAAGATGTAAAGCTTAGAAAGTTTGTTACGCTGTACAAGGCTATCTAATCATTTGGTTAAAAAAAAAAAAAAAAGACATTACAGGACACAAGCCTCTTCCTTAAGCCCTCCTTGCATTTCTCCGCAGTATAGCAAGTCAACAGCTCTGAGAGGACAGTAAGACATCTGCTAGCTCTGCAGTGTGCTGCGCGATCCTAGGCCTAGAAACTCTCCCACCCGCGCTCCTGTCCTGCTGTCTTCCACATTATAGAAATCTGGTCAAAAACAAAAACAAGAGTAGAAGGAAACCAAGTCACAGATTTCATCTTGACCCCAGTTGCCTGCCAGCAGAAATCACGAATTCCTGTTAAAAGTTTGTAACACTAATGTGTGTAATTATAACACTGAAAATTAGCTATCAATTCCATATTTGTGAATATACTTATTTAATGGAAGTATACAGTTTATGCTTTGAGTTCTGCGAGCTGAATTCAAGTTCTACTTTTTTAATTCTATAAAATGACATTTTTTGAAACAAAGACATCTACAATAAAATAAACTACTTAAATATAAGAGTGTAAATCTTAGTAGTATAACAAGTTTCTAAAGCATGCTATTGGACTCTGAGGATTATTAGGGGGAAGAGGTTGGTAATAAATTTGCAAAAATAAATCTCTCAATGAAAATTAACTAGCAAAGAATATACATTTATAGTTTCAAGGACTATAAAGACACAGCCTTGTGTAAAGTTCACGAAGAGCACGTACCAACAGTCTTTTGCCGTACTATACTCCTCGCCTTTTCAGTTCCGGGAGAGCCAGTGGTTGTTGCACTTCTCTGTCTCATTGGAGCTTGGCCAGGTTGATCACGACTCCATCCTCTAGAAAATGACTTGTCAACTGAAACTTTCTGAAATTCATGTCCAACTCCTAGAAATGTAGACTTTCAATATTAGTATATATTATTGTTGATCACCTGATGGACAATGTGTTCAATTCTTTATGAGGACCATATTGTCTCAAAGTTTAAGGCTTCCTCACAAAACAATATAAAGTAACTAGATAAAATGTTGTGTACCACTAGGCATGGTGGCACACACCTTTAATCCCAGCACTTGGGAGGCAGAAGGTGGATCTCTATGAGTTCAAGACCAACCTGGTCTACACAGTGAGTTCCAGGTCAGCTGGGACTACAGGGAGACCCTGCCTCAAAAGAACAACAACAAAAATTAAAAATGCAAACTATAGCAAGAATTATTAAAAATGTATTAGTGATATAATAACTATGCTGTAACACCTTCTGAACATTACACAAATATATATTTCATAACTAGGGAATGTTTGTTTGCCTTTTGTTTAAACTGAGAAAATACTTTAAAAAAATTTTCCAGGTAATTATTATATCCTTTAAAAATATAATAAAATGAGGACTGGAGAGATGACTCAGCAGTTAAGAGCATTTGCTGTTCTTGCAAAGAACCTGGGTTTGGTTCCCAGCACTCACATATTAGCTAACAACTGTCCATAACACCAGTCCCAGAGTATCTGACTCCCTCTTCTGACCTCTGCAGGCATCGTATAACACACTGGATTATTTGACTTCAGTTAAATATAAGATTAAACATAACAAATATAAAGAACAGAGTGTACCTTACCAAACTATTGTTGTTTTTATTTATTTATTTTGTGTGTATGAGTGTTATGCCTGCATGTATGTAAGTACACCTGTGTCATGCAATGCCCATGGATGTCAGAAGAAGGAATCTGATCCCCTGGAACTGGAGTTATGGATGGTTGTTAGCCACCATGTGAGTGCTGGGACTCGAACCCCAGTCCTCTGCAAGAGCAGCCAATGTTCCTAACTGCTAAGCCATCTCTTCAGTCCCGTGATTTAAATTAAGAAAAATAACAAGATACTTGCACATTTTATTGTTGGAAACTTTTAAACTCCCAGATGACTAAAAGGAGAGTAAAAATGATGCCTTATCCTTACCACTGTTCCTGGCATGGCTTTTCCCAGTGTGATAAACAAATGTACATGGAGCTTCTCTAAACAACTCTTACCTTTCCCTTTGTGCTTTTTTTGCTTCTGTTCACTCAGTTTATCCAATGGCAAATCACTGAGATCCAAACTATATAAATTCCTAGCTAAAACTTTAGTTAATGTCTCCATTGTCAGTGACCACTCAGTGGCCAATTCTTCCCAACAGGTCAACGAGGACAATACTGACAGTAAGTCATCCCAAAGTTCCCGGGAGATGTATACATTTAGATTTGCTTTAATCCAGGCAACAATTAGAGTCTATAAAGATAAATATTCAGAAATAACAAGTTATTTATTGTGTGACTTCAAAAATCAGATAGATAATTCTTTCAAAATAACCTAAAAATCAGAAAATTTTAAAGCATATAATGCCTATGAGTACATGTTGTACAAGTAACTCATGAAATCATTACTACCTGCTATGAATTTCAGTTAAGTAACTACAAATTCCCGATATTCCAGCAACTCAAACTGAACAATAATCTTCTTATAGGCGTAACTTTGATGCTCCATTGCATTAATGCTAAATTTAAAAAAAGGCTACTTGGAGAGATGTTTCCATACTATTTAGTGTTAAAATTGAGTTCTTAAATGAAAAAATCCAAACTACATTTTCAAATTAAAGATGGAAATTACTATAATTTGGGAGTTCTTCTTACTAGTACTACTACTACAAAAAGGTCCTAGAGATGTACTTAATGAAAAGTCTATGGAACAGCACAAGAATGACTCTTAAATATTTATTACATTTTATTACTATGAAACAAAATGAAATACTTTTACCTAATAATTCCAGAGATTTAGAAACTCATAAAACAATCACTCAGTGCATTACTCAGTCTGAAGCCCTCTGTTAACTTTTTGAAACCATAGATATGTTACTTAAAGGGTAAAATAAGTATCTATGTTCTTCATTATAACACTTTTCTCACAACCTGATATTTCCTCTACTCTTTTTTATGAACTGTATGGTAAACAGCCTAGTCAAATAAGTGGCTTTTAATTTAACATTACAAAAGATCCTTTAACATAAACAGATTTCTGATTAAAGCTTTTTCACCCCTCAGTAACAAGGTCAGGATTCAGTGAATCTTTTAAAAGCAAACACACATCTATCCATCTATTTTTTTTTTTTTAATTGCCTGGAAGAGTGGTCCTGCAAGTCGACCTGCTAGGGTCATATTTTTTTTCCCCTGGAACTGTAGAAAAGCTTGCGATGACATCTTCAGTACAGACTCTGTGACTCTGAGCAACACAATCAGCATCTGTTCCCTTAAAGGAAAAAGATTAATTAATGTTTCCTTCTTACATATGTTTCCTTTTTTAATGGTCAACTTTCTAGTTAATTTGTTGTAAAAAAATAACATTATCTTTGAAATAACTCAAATACTAAATATCTTTAAAAGCCTAAAAAGTTTTTATAATTATTAAAATTAAGAATTCAAGTTTATACAGCTTTCTATACAAAAGATTTTATACAAAATCTTTTTCAGGGACAATACTCTTGGGTGCAAATGAAGTAGTTTTATGATTTAAATAATGAATATTGTGGCCCCCTCCTCCATTTACTTGCAATCCTCCTGTCTCAGTCTCCTCAGTACTGGGATTACTGGCATATAACACCAAGCTCATTTTTAATATAGAATACTTTGTGAAATCAGAAAGATGGTAATTCAAATCTCTACTAACCATTCATCATAGATTGTACAAACAGAGATAAGGCACTTCTACTAACCATTCATCATAGATTGTACAAACAGAGATAAGGCACTTAATTTCTTTGTGACTAAGAACTGTCTAAAGAAAAAATAGACTATCTACCTCATATGGATTAAGGAAGAATACACACGTAAAGTGTTTGGAAAAAAACTTCACACAAAGAAATATTCCAAATATGTTAATAACTATTTCTGAATATAATTCTATATATAAATACTGTTAGAAAAGAATGTTTTCAAAATAAAGTAATTTCATCCAATGTAGCAAAATATAAATTAAGTACATTCTTTGACCAAGTGCTCCCACTTTCTAAATATGACTCCAAAGACAAAAATATAATACATGGAAGGATGTTCATTGTCTTCCCCTCTTCTAAAACAGAAGATCACATGTCAATTAATAGATACTAGTTAAGAAAATGATGGTTTCTGGGGCTGGAGAGATGGCTCAGTGGTTAAAAGCACTGGCTGTTCTTGCAGAAGACCTGGGTTCAAACCCCAGCACCAACAAAGTAGCTAACTACCATCTGTAATTCCAGTTCTGGAGGATCCGATGCCCTCTTCTGTCCTTTGTAGGCATTGCACAACATGGGTGCACTTACATGCAAACATAACACTTATACAAAAAATTAAATTAATTAATTAATTAAAAAAAAAAAGAAAAGAAAATGATGTCAACCAGGCCGAGTACAGGCCTGTAATCACAGCTACTCAGAAGACTGAGACAAGAGAATGGAGAGTCCTAGGTCACCCCAAGTTATACTGACAGCAAGTCCTTGTCTTAAAAACAAACAACCACCACCAACAAAACCAGATTTAAAAAAAAAAAAAAAAGCTGAGGATACAGATACACAGTTCAATGTTAGACAATTTGCCTGTCATGTGCAAAGCCCTAGACTCAACGTCTAATACTGAAAAAGGAAAAAAGACAACAAAATTATGGTTCACACATATGGTTAATGTCATGTAACTGTATGTGTAATTCAGTGAGTCAGATGTTTACAAAACGACAAATAACCCAAGAGAGTGGTTTTGGCAAACCTTTTCCTTTTTTTATGTTTCTTTGAACTTTGTGATAACCATGTATCATTTTAACAAAAGTTTCAGAATTGCCCTCCCTAAAAATGTCTATTTTTCCATTTAATTAAAAGGTATATTTATAGAGAGAACTAACAATACATAATGCATTACATTAAGAATGCTAAGAAATACAAAATTAAGATAACTTGTGTTATACTTTCTGATGCCTCTCAATTCAGTCAGGTTAAAAAGACATTTACATTCAAGAGTAATTTAGTGATCAAGACAATTTTGAGAAGAAGTATACAGAGGTACAAATACAGTACAATAGTTAAGTGAGGAAAATACAAAGAAAGGGCATGGCTAGCCTGAAACTCACTATGTAGACCAGATACTGATCACTGGGTGATCAATAATAACCTTAAGAGCACTCTGGATTATTTCTAACTCTATTTCTACTACCAGCTTAGCATCTAAAATTTAAACTCATTAAACCTACCTATTTCTAAAGAAGAAGGTTAAATCTAAATAGCTTTGGTGACCACAGGAAAAGATGGTAAACATTCTACAGCAAAATCCAGAGTGTACTTAGAAAACTGCAATCTAACAATGCTGGGAAGCAGGATCCAATCATGCAAGGTGGAGGTTAGATTTACGAAGCAAAAAGGAGTCATGGGTAACATTCAGAAAAACAGCCCAAAGCGTCTTGTGGAACTTTAATCAAGGATGTTTGAAATAAATGAAAAGGGGCTACTTTCATCATGATTATTATATAAAAAATTTGTACTGATTCAATAATAGGAGCACTATAACACATTGTAACACATCCTAATCATAGACACTATTCCTCTAAAAATTATTATACTTATGTAGAGAACAAAAACTATAAAGATAAATAATTTTTACCAAGTCTTTTTGTCCATTGATACTTGCACAACCATGTATCGATAAATGTTAAGAATGCGTTTACACATATCTGTGTGCTCATCCAAAAGATTTTTTATTTCATTTGCAGGTTCAAGAAGAAATATATTAGATGAGTTTATAATGAACACCTATAATAAGAGAAATCATTAATTATTCACAATAGAATTCCAATGGTAAATTTCTTTCTTGTTGTTTTTGTTTTGTTCTGGTTCTTTGAGACAGGATCTCACTATGCAGGCATGGCTAGCCTGAAACTCACTATGTAGACCAGATACTGATCACTGGGTGATCAATAATAACCTTAAGAGTACTCTGGATTATTTCTAACTCTATTTCTACTACCAGCTTAGCATCTAAAATTTAAACTCATCAAACCTACCTATTTCTAAATAAATATAAAAATTTAGCTGGGCATCATGGTACACTCCTTTAATTCCAGCACTTATAAGGTTGAGACAGGCTAATCTGTATGAATTCAAGGTTAGCCTAGGCTACATAGCAAGATCCAAGTCAGCCAAGGCTACATTGAATCCGGTCTCAAAAAACTTAATAAATAATTTGTTAAGTAGATACTCAAAGAAAATGTTCCAGATATAAAAGCAGCATTTCTAAACTAAGAGCTTTATTTCTTAGAATATATTTCCTATCTTTAATTTTTTAAATTCTTTATTTTATGTATGTGATTTCCCTGAATGTATTTATGTATATGTACTGATAAGGTCAGAGGAGGATGCCAGAGCCACAGTTGGGTGCTGGGAACTGAACCTAAGTCCTCTGAAAGAGTGATAAGTGCTCTTAACCACTGAGCCCTCTTGCTAGCCCCTAAACAGAGAACTTTATAAAAATAACAGTGAATGACAGTAATACAAATAAAACCAGGAAGATTTTTCAGAGTTGCACAAGCATTATTTTTTTCTTATTTATTTTCGTGAGTGTAAATTTCTTTCTGTAATAATAAACAACATAAAACATTGTACACCATAAAGATTACTAGTGAGGACCCATTAATGTAAACCTTTCATTAAATTCATTATCACTCATTTATTATATATGTTGATTTCCTTCTGAATGTTGTTACAGAAGACAACAGCTGTGTATTGAGGATCTCAAAGGCGCTTTATGTTGTTTCATCTTTCTTGTGTTCTGTTTAGTTTGGCTTTTAAGACAGGATCTCATATAGCACAGGCTGGCCTCAAACTTGCCATATAGCCAAGGCTGGCCTCAGACACTTTGGAAAAATTGACCATTGCATATATGAACTCTGAACATTCCTATCATCTATGCACAACTCCTGTCTTCTGGAAGAACTACATAACCAAATAAGGTTATACAATCACATGGAAAAAGGATCAAGACAACTTTTAAAATAGTGAAAAGAGCTGAATCTGTAAACCTACCAGCCAGAGACCATCAAAGTCCAAGAGATGGCACAAGTATGCATTCAAATTAAAATGAAGATGAAATGATAGGCTCAGCAGAGGACTGAAAACTAACAACTTGGTAAATTAATTATTATGATAATAAAACTGGAATTTTAATGAACTGGATTATTTTTTTATAAAAAGTTGCCAAAACTTACTCAAGAAGAAATAAAGATGCATATATCAATACCATGAAAGAAACTGATGTGGTAATCCAGGTCCCCTGATTTACCCTGAACAAGAGGTCTAAATAACTAGCCTCTACCAGAAGTCTTGCCCAACCTTCATGAGGGATTACCATCTTTGTTCCAAGACAAAGGAGATGAAAAATCAATTTATTTTATAAAAACTTAATCTTGCTAACAAAAACCAAGAACTACATAACTACATAAGAAACCAGTCTGAACTGATACATCTACAATGTAACCTCTAAACTAATGGCCAGGGAACACTGTAGAAGAGAAAAGGAAAGATTGTAAGAGCCAGAACACCTGCTGCTAGATAGTGTATTCTGAACATGATAGGAAAGCTGCATCAACGAAATCTTTACAATATGGTAGCCTAATCAATATCACTGCATAATGACAACACCAGCTGATATGCCAGTGTGGATGAGGAAAATTTCAGAGGGTCCCACCTCTAAATGAAGAGCTACAGGCAATCAATGGATGTTGTGGGAGGGAGAATCAGTTTACTTAAGGACAAGCTCCCTGATGGATTATCTAACCTCAAGTTGTCAACCCTAAAGACAAATATACAGGTGCACCATGAAATGGACTCAGTGTATTGATATACATAATCAAAGAAGAGGACAAACATAGAAGGAATAAGGGGAACACAGGGAAAGGAGGGATAGATATTATATAAATATAGTATTCTCATATGACATCCTCAAAAATAAAAATAAAGAACAAACTAAGAAACTGCAGAAAACATCATAATCCAATAACAAGCAATTACCAAAAGTTTAACAAATGTATACATAACAAGAGAACTTCAGAAGCTCCAACAAAAGACATGACGAAGACAAAGTGCTGCCTATCACCGCACTGTCTTGGGCCCAGTAACCTCAAAGAGGAGGCATGGGTAGATCAAGTATAAATATGGACTGAAAAGACAAAACTGAGCTGTGTGGCAATGTGAGAAGAGCATTCTAGATACAAGGTATGAGCAAATTCAAAGGTCAGAAGGTCAGAGCTTGCCTTGAATGTTCAAGGAATAATAACAAGTACAGAATGAAGAGACTCAAAGGGAGCTGGTGGGAGATTCTGCTGAAAAACAGCCAGAGAGAAAGAACAAATTCTTCCCAAATCAATAGAGAAAGAATAAATACTCATTTGTCTTCTACAGATCAGTGCTATAAAAAAAACAAATTAAGTGAAAAAAACCCACAAACTCAAACTTTTTAACAGAATTAAGAAATTTCTCTCAATTTTGCAATTATCCTGTGGCCAATTATAAAGCATACACTGAAGAGCATTACAAAGACTAATTTGCTGCTTGGTGAGTCTAAAAAGCCACAGACAAGGATGGCGTTGAGCAAAGCAATATATGATCTGACTTATATTTTACAAGATCCCTCCGCCTAGTGCTGAGAACAGATCAGGGCAAAAGTTGGATAAAAGCAGAAGCAGAGACTAATAAGGAATCTACTGCAAGAGACTAAATGCTAAGCATTAAGATTAAGATTAAGATTAAGCATTGAGATTCGATACATTTTGAAGACAGAATCAACAAGATTTACTCTCAAATGATGACAAATGTAGGATATAAATAACATATTAAAAACAAGATGTACTGAGAAAGTAGAAAACAGAGATGCCATCAAATGAAACAAAGAAGACTATATGATAATTAGGCAAGTTCAAAATAGCTATTAGATTTGCAAGTAAAGATGCCACATGAGCCAAGTGTGGTGGTGCACACCTTTGATCCCAGCACTCGGGAGGCAGAGGCAGGTCAATATCTGTGAATTCAAGGCCAGCCTGGTCTACATAGTGAGTTCCAGGCCAGTTGGGGATACAGGGAGACTCTATCTCAAAAAGACGCCCCCCACCGCAAAAAAAAAGATGCCAACATGACATCATCTATTCAAAATTCAGACTCCAGATGAAAACTCTCAGAAATAATATCTGTAAACTGTAGTATGTAAATAATATTTAAAACCATGAGAATGGATAAGATAAGCAAAGCAATAACAGAAAGGTGATTCAAGAACCGTTCCTGGCATTTAACATGAATACACATCAGGGAAACCCAAAACAGGTTAAAAAAAAATCTAATTGGAGGGGCTGGAAAAGATCATTCAATGGTTAAGAGCACTGGCTATTCTAGAGGACCCAGGTTCAGTTCCCAGCACCCACATGATGGCTAACACCCATCCATAACTCCAGTCCCAGGGGATCTAATGCTCTCTTCTGGCCTCAGCAGACACTGCATGCATGTGATACACTTACATGCACACAAAACATTCATAGACATAAAATAAAAATAAATCTAAAAACTCTAATTGGAACAGTAATCTATGAGATAAGAGAAAAACAGGAGGAGGCCAAGGATATCAGTGGGGAGGGAAGAATGTTCTCTGTGAGAAACTCCATGCTAGTCAAGTACAGTAAGAATTAAAAATGTACTTTTAGCCAGGTGTGGTGGTGCATGACTTTAATCCTGGCACTTGGGAGAAAAACAAGTGGATCTTTGAGTTCATATATATAGTGAGACTCTGACTCAAAAAAAACAATGTACATGTGATTCAACAGGGTAGAAGTCAGAAGTAACCTTGACAAAAACAGTTTGATATAAAAATGACCTGGCCTGGGGCTCAGTGATTAAGAGCACTGACTGCTCTTGCAAAGTACCCAGGTTTGAGTCTCAGCACCCACGTGGTAGCTAGCAACTGTCTGGATCTCCAGTTTCAGGGGATCTGACGCCCTCTTTTGACCTCTGCAGGCACTGCATGACACAGGTGCACTTGTACACATGCAGGCAAACACACACACATAAAATAAAAAAAATAAATACAATTTTTAAAAGAAGGAAAAAAACATGACCTGTCCTAAAGATATAGCTCAGTGGTACAATGTTTGCCCAGCATGTCTAAGGTTTTCGGTTCTATCCCTAGCACCATAAAAAGAAAAGAAGAGAAGAAAGGGGGCTGGGGCGGGACACATAACAAACTCTTACAAATCCTTAAGAAAAGGCATGGAAAAGCATATGGCAATTCACAGATGAGAAAAGATGCTCAGCTTCAGTACTCATGAAATGTTTGTGAATTCGCATTTCCTCATATCCACCCCATTACATGCACTGTCAGATTCAACAAACAACTGTGAGGTCAGTGAAGTGGCTCAGCATGCAATGGTGCTTGTTGCCAAGCTCGATGAATGACCTAAGTTCTAGTCTCAGGACCTACATGGTAGAAGGAGAGAATGGACTCCCACAAGTTGTCTGCTGACTTCCATACATGCATCATGGCACAAAAACTTCCCTGCCCCAATATATAAATGTAAAAAAAGTTTCAAAAATCATGTTTTCCTGTTTTAATTGGCTTTTCTTTTATCAGTCCTGAATTTGAGCATCTTTTCTCATCTATGAATTAACTAGGTGCATAATGCTTATCAGTTTGGTATATTATGAAGTGAAGAACAAACAACTAAATATAGTATAATGACAACTCATAGATGTGGATAGTGAATTTGTATTGTATTGTATTGTATTGAAATATATATGCTGTAAGCTGAAATCCTGAAATGGAGGCATTTGAATGCTTCATGACTTTTATTTTTTTAAATAGCTATAAAGTGCTAACTAGATCTGTAGCTCACTGATAGAGAGCTTATGTAGCATGACACAGGGTCTAGGTTCAATTCCAAGTATTGCAAACAAACACACAACAAGAAAGCTATAAAACTACCCACCTGCAAAACTGCCTGGGTACCAGCTCGTATGTTTTGTTCTATGGCTTCTTCAGAGGCATCATGAAGAGCACCTTGGTAGGAACCATTTTTTGTCCAGCTTGAATTCCGAACATGCTCGGCAATACTGGTCCCATTTTCCTGAAGAAAAATACAGGTTTTCAATATTTCATCAGTAAGAATGCTGTAACAAGTCAGTGAATACAGAAGGTCTATGAGATTAAAAGATCCCATAATTAAATAGGCTTCTTTCCCCCCAAATAGGTATTATAACTGATTTCAAAAGTAACACAGATTTACTATGAAAAATTCTTAATCAAAAAAACATAAAGTAAAAAATTTGTGGATAATGACTAGCCAGGAAATATCATTTCAGATGTAGAGACACTTTTTTGTGTATATCTGTACACATGCAACAATGGTATTACACTCTTCATACTTTGTAAAAGATGAATTATGTTTGAAATTAAATGCCAAATTCCAAATACCTTGAAAACAGAAAATAACTTCTATTTATCCTTCTTAAGGACAGTAAAATTCTTATGAGTAGTAACACATATCTGAGACAACTACTACTGCAGCGTTCTGCAGCAGTAGAAGCTCTGCCTGAGTTTTGGCTGCTGTTAGGTACATTGGGCTAGGAACTCCCTCAGTAAAAAGCACACAAATGGAAATTTCACTTGTGTAGCTTTCTTTTTAAATATTTTCTCCTTGCTTTTCCCTTGCCATTTTTTGTGTACATGGTGTGTGTGTGTTTGTGTGTGTGTGTGTGTACTAGTATATATACCCAGGAAGTCCATATGGTTCAGTTTATCCACTGTGAGCCATCTCTCCAGGCATTTCTGCTTTTTAAATTTTATTTTATTACTTTTATTTTTATTTTGTGTGCATGAGTGGTACTGCCTGCATATGGGGTAAGCACACCCACACCATGTAGGGCCCACAGAGGTAAAAAGTGGGCATCAGAGCTCTTGGAATTGAAGTTATGGTGTTGTTGTCAATTTCCATATAGGTGCTGGGAACTGAAACTGGGTCCTCTGCAAGATCAGTCAGTGCTCTTAACCATTTAGCCATTTCTCCAGTCCCCTCACTCTTGCTTTTGATCACTCGTTAATATCCTCCTTTTCTCCTTCCCCAACAGGGTCTCATTCTGTAGTCCAGGCTGACACTGAACTCACAACAATCCTTGGTTTCAGATTCCCAAGGTCTAGAATTCAGGTGTGAGCCACTATACCCCTTTGTGATGCTAGGAATCCAACATAGGGCCTTGCACATACTATGCAAGCACTCTACCACTGAGCTACATTCCCAACCCTTTCTAACCAGTATTTTTTTATGTTGCTTTCCTTTATTTTGTATAGTTTATAATTATAATATACAGGAGGTTTGGTCCTATACTCTACCATTACCAGAAACCAGATCTCAGCTCAGCTCTGTGAGAAGCCAATACAATACCCCATGGTCCAGTCTAGCCTTTCTCTTGAGCTACATATCCCTACAATCTTATGTCTTCTAAAGTTTTCCTGAATACCCTCAAAGAACCCTAAAATCAATAAGTTTAATGACAATTATATTATCCACAACCTCCCCATTCTGTCTACCCTTCTAGCAATCTTAGTTACCATTTTTAAATTGAGTGAAAATCGCAAAAATCAACTAAATTTTTGTCTTTTTATTATTTTTTATTTATTTGTATGAGTGTATTGCCTGTATGTATGTAAGTGCATCTGTGAAGTCAATGCCCACAGAGGTTACAAGAGGGTATCGAATTTCCCTGGAAATGGAGTTACAGACAGTTGCTACTGCTATGTGGGTGCTGGGAATTGAATCTGGGTCTTCTGCAAGAACAGCCAGCACTCTTAACCACTGAGCCATCTTTTCAGCCCCTAAAATTTTTTTTAATGTAGCAGTTCTCTGCTGTATAGAAATATCATATTTATTTAACCATTTCCTAATGGAAAAATTTTAGCTGACTTTTACAGTTCATATGCATACGGATAGTCGAGCAGCTCCTATTACATTTGTAAACTTTCCTTTAGAAATACACTTATTTTGAGCAGTATTTATTGCTTTTTTTTTAAGTTCCCATCCATGTGTGAGTCGGAATTATAGTTGTTACAAAAGTAGACAACTTGAGACATTTCCCAATTCAGCCAATTAATTATCAACATACATAGGTTTTAATAACAAAGAAGCTAACTTACCTATCCTCTCCCTCATAGTCATGTGCCATTGCCATGGTCCTATTTCAGGTATTTACCATCTCATTTCTGAACTTTGAAAATACTTCCCAACTGGTTTCCTTGATCCAAACTGGCCTCCAGTCTACTCTATGTGGTCTGTACAATCCTTCTCAAATATGAAACTATTCATGATACTCTCAAAGGTTTTCCAGTGTCTGGAATGTAGTAAGTTACTGAACAGACCTAACAACCCTTAACTATCTCATATACATATACATATATATATATATATATATGTGTGTGTGTGTGTGTGTGTGTGTGTATATACATATCTCCTATCACTTTTCTACATACTCTTAGCTAAAGTCTAAGAAAAGTATTTTCAATTTCTTTATACCTTTACAGATGTTATTCATAGTTGTGGTTCCTTTCCCACTTATCTACCTGCCTTTCATTCTGTATCACTAACTCCATGAATTATTTATTTTCTCAAGCAAAGTATAAAAGTATTCTCTTTTCCATGCTCTAAGATCACAGTAGCAACATGGCCTTTACTTTTAAGTTATGTAAAAGCAGAAATGATACCATTTTCACATTATACTTCCAACACTGGTTCTCAATGTAGACAATGTGATGCTTATAGGACACTGTGAAATTTGTGGAGGTACTTTATAATCAAAAGAATTGCAGAATGTCCTTGGGTTGAACCAGAAAATTCTCAATATCCAAAAGAGGCATGAAAATACTACATACACACACAGAAAAAATTGTCTTACATGCTATGAGTGTTCCACATGTCTCAAATGCTATGTGAAATAAAACTCACTCTTAATTATCTGAATCTATAATTCTATCTTATAATTATATCACAAAATCTATAATTCTATCTTATAATTATATCACAAAAGTTTTAATAACTTTAATATATACTAAATTTATCAGATGCTGATTAATGAGCAATTATTAAGTACATATCATTGTAAGAGCTGCTAGCATTTTGAAAATTCACATTGCTAATGGCAATACTGTATGTGACTAACCAACAGAAAAACACACATATCCACACACCTATATCATCAACTCACCCTCCCTCCCTCCATCCACTGCTTTCCTTCACTGTTGGTTTATAATTCTGTTTGCAGTTTATTTTCACTGCAGATTATTCCTATATAAATGATAAAGGCTAGGCTCCATGTATATAAGCAAGGCCTGATTAAAAAGGTTGTGGAAAAAAATTAATTACTTAAACTTATAGATGTATTTTCTATCATTATAGAAATATTTGATATTTTTAACTAACCAATACTACTGTGAATATTATTTCATAATTTATAGGAATCATGTTATATACTTTTGCTGAGCATCATGCTGTGCACTTATAATGCTAGCACTTGGGAGACGAAGAGAGGACGATCAGAAGTTTAAGGCACCCTAGGCTATATGCTGAGATTGACACCAGTCTGGAATGTGAAACTCTGTCTCAAAAAAACACCTATAATTCAAAATTCAATTATACACATTGGAGTGGGGAGGATACTGAAGACTGAAGCCGGGGTTTCATGTATACTAAGCATTTACTCTACCACTGAGCTAAATCCCCAGTCTCAGTTACATGCTTAATTAAATTTTTCCTCTTCTTAAAAGTAAGGCAGAGGACTGAGAGCTTGAGCCCATCTTAGGCTATCTAGGGAAATCCTATAAACCTTTCCCACCATTCCTCCCTCAATGAATCCATGTAGAATTGCTCTATTCATTCAGGTATTGCTGTCCTCATTAAATTCCACTGGTGAGGTTAGATTAACCACTAAGATAGTAAACACCACCCAATTATTCCTATCCTAATTTAAAAATCAGACAGAAACTGATGTCTTCTATACTTCCAATTTCATCTCAGTTTCTACATCCTATAGAGTCTTATATGACAGGGGGTGAACAATTGAACAATGAAAATTAAGTCTGAAGAATAAGCAGAACCAGTGACCCAATGCTGTCTTTAATCTCTTTTCTCTTTCTGCTCTGTGAATAAACTCTAATCTTTTCTTTTGTCTTGTCACCAGCATACTTTATTATGGACAAAAGGTTCACATTCTGCAATTAGCAGAAAGACTAGGGAAAAATTCAAAACATTCTGATTTGTTCTGCCACTCATAGAGAAGCAGGTAGTATTTCCAGAAAAGGGAATTCCAATTTGATAATCATCACACGTAAAGTGTGTCCTAGAACATCCATCTTGATGTAGTACCTGTTTAATATATGACAGCATCTATCTTTGATCTACACACCATTCTTTATTTTATCATTTTATTTTATGTGTATGAATATATTGCCTGCATGTGTGTAAGTTCATTCTTGTTGTACAATGCCCACAGAGGTCAGAAGAGGACATCAGATTCCCTGGAACTGGAGTTAGGGATGGTTGTTAGCTACCATTTGGGTGCCTGGAACTGAACCCAGGTCCTCTGCAAGAGGGTGCAGCCAATGCCCTTAACTGCTGAGCCATCTCTCCAGCCTCCACATTAACTTCTTAACTGTGCGTTACAACCCCATATAGAATTGCATAACTGAATGTGGAAGATATGCAACAGTAAAAGATCTCTGAAGGTACAAGAGAAAATCATAATCAAATGTACAATGAATCTGAGGTGTTTTTGGCAGCACTGGCCTTTGCTGTACTGCACAACTTCACTGCAGCCCCAATATGCACCATATACACTGTGTTAATACTGATGAGATTTGAGACTATGTTAGGAATTGCAGTGGTTTTATTATACATACAAAATTTCTTGCTCTTATAGAAATATAATTCAGGTGTAGTGATGTACACCTTGAATCCCAGCGCTTGGAAAGCAGATGCAGGTGGATCTCTGAGTTTAGAACTACAGTGAGTTTAGCCAGAGCTACATAGTAGGACACTGTCTCAAACAAACAAACAAAAGAAACATAATCGTAAAGACTTTTAATATTTTCCTATTATTATTCCTCAGCATGGAAGCATTAAATTAGTGTATCCTTAGATTGTGTTGTTAGAATGTCTGGTTTTTACAACTGCCACTGAACTGCTGACTTGAGTATCATAAAAAAATTAAATGGAGCTGGAGAGATAGCTAAACAGTCTACAGCACTGGCTGCTCTTGCAGAAGACCCAGGTCAGTTCCCAGCACCCACATGGTGGCTAACAACTGTCCGTAACTCCAGTTCCAGGGGATCTAACACCGTTTTCTGATCTCTGTTGTGGGCACTGCACGACATGGGTGCACTTACATTCATGCTGACAATACATTCATACGCTTAAAATAAAAGACATATGATAAAAAATAGTAAATGAATTATGAGTTGGTGGAATTTCCAACAATTTCTGAAATGGTCTTAAAGACACTTTTTAACATTTGTACTACATATTTATATGAAGAGGCATTTTCAGCACTATTATAAAATAAAAATATCAATTCTTATAAACACTGAACATGCAGGGTCCTCCATTATCAAATATTCAGCCAAACCATAATCCTTTATAAAAATAAGCAAACATGTCCATTTCATTAGTGTGCAAATTTGCTTTTGTCTAGAACAAATGGTTAAATTACATGTATACCAAACATTTAAAAAAGTAAATTTCTTTATGACTTATTATCGATGAATGATTCAGATACACCCTCCCCCCTTTATTTTCTTGAGTCCAGGTTTCATTATGTAGCCCCAGCTAGACAGGAACTTGCTCTATAGATCACACTGGACTTGAATTCAGAGCACTCCATCTGCTTCTGCCTTCTGAATGATGGTAGTAAAGGAGTGTGCCACCATGCCCAGCCCAGGTACTTTTTAAAATATACCAATAAAGACAGGGTCATATAAAAATTTCATGGGTAAAAAGTCATATAATATAACTTCAATGCTAAACTTTTAGAATTGTGACATCACAGAGCTTTGCACTGGATTACTGAACTAAATACTGTTATATAAAATGTAAAATATATTGAAGGATATCTTTACCTTCCCACTTAAGAATATTTGTGTTAACACTTTATTACACTTTCAGAAAACTCTAAATATATTAAAGTTATATTAAAATAATTAAGTCTCCTAATTTTACCTCTTCTCTTTTTTCTCCCTCTTCCACTGAAATATCCTGGTCTGTAACATTTTCAATGCAAGGTATATCTGAAGAAGGGATCACAATCTCTTCAGGCTCTTGCATAAACAAAGGTTTTTCCTCTTGCTGAATCCATTCTTGATATACTTTTACCACTTTTCTCATAGCCGCTGCTTCACAAATTGGTAACAAAAATGCCTAGTGAATAAAAGAAATAGAAATTATGATACCTTCTCTTTTGCTACAAACTATTAATATATTTCAAATTTTACAAGATGTGAAGCATAAACAATTTCACAAAATCAATTCATTGTTCAAAAAGTTATTTACAGGAGTAGAAAAGTTTAAGTGGGGAGTGAAGGCAGGGAGATGGGCAGAGGAGAAGGTGGGGGTAGGGTCAAAACTAAGACATAAGAAAAAGACATAAGGAAACCTGATACTGATAAACAAAAGAAAATTTTTTTTAAAAAAATTAAAAAAAAAAAACAGTTTAAATGGAGATACCCTGTTTGAGTAGATAAAAGTACTCCCAAAAGCCATAGGTTTTTAGAGGAAAATTCCAATGTCAGGACTAGGCTACTTCTTTATGAACTGCTGGCCAGAAAGACCCCTAAGGCTCCTAAAACAATACAGGCAATTACTACTGCTGTTGGTGCCCACCAAACTAGATGCTAAGACCCAATGGCTGAAGATGCCAAGCCTTGGCCACAGAAGAATCAAGATAAACTGAACTGGAAGTTTATCCTCATACTGCCAGAAGGAGCTATACAGGCTGCTAGGTGAAAATTGTCATCAATAGCCTTAACTTAGCTGTAGAGCCTGTGTGCAACAATACCAACTAGACAGGCAGGAGAAGTCCACTGATTAGTGGCAAGTCTATTATGGGGTAAGCAACTACTTTCTAATTGGATTTGATGCCTGCTCCACATTAAGTAGCCCAAACTTGATTAAAAATCTATACTAGGGAGGTCACAGGCCCTAGTGAGAAAGCTACTGCTGTTACTTGGTTAACCGGTATTATGTGTCTATCTTTTTAAAAAATTTCTAATTAGTGCTGTAGTCAGGTCTGGTGAAAGAAGTTTCTTTCAACAGGGGTGAGTGGTGCCTGGAGAGGCTCAAATGGTCAAAGAACAGAGAATAAATGACTACTGAATGTTCATCCATAGTGGAACTCTAACATCCCCTCCAGGATTCAAAGAACATTGTGGAAGATCGGAGCAGAAAGAATCTTAACAGCTGGAAGGAGGGGGGGAGTGATGTGGAACACTAACTTCCTGGAATTACATGGTTGTTGCATTCTTGAACTCACAGCAGCTGTGATTTCCTGCATAAGATTTCCACAAAATTGGGCCAGTCAACACCCTGCCATGGGAGGGGAAGGGGCTCACGGGGTCCAACTCTCTCTAAAGATTTATACGCAGTAAATGGTTGATGAGAAAGAAAGATATTTTCTTCAGTGCTGCAGCTAGTGGTAAAATGTCTAAGCTCCTATAAACAAACTCTCTCCCATGTTCCTGTAAACAAGCCCTAATGAAACTCACTGGGGCATCAAAGTAGAAGGGGTTCTAGTTGGGAAGAGGAAGGGGATTAAAGGGGTGGCAAGAGTGAATAACAGGCGAATATGATTCAAATATATTATGCACATGTATGAAAATGTCAAAATGAAACCCATAATTATATAATTAATATATGCTAGCAAAAAGCAAACAAAAACATTTTACAAACACATTACAAAATAAACAACAGACAAATAAATACAAAAGGAAATAAAATGGAAGAATATGAATGTAAATACTTTGGAGAAAAAAGAACTTTAAGAGGATATAATAAACTTGACATCAGTAATTTGAAAATAAAGGCAATAAACAAATTCCTAAAAAAATTTAAATGTCCAAACTAGTTTAAGAACTTGAAAATCTGAATAATTCTATGAGCTTTAACATTTCTGACAACCAAGGTGAGGATCTTTTAGTCAGATCTGTCAGTTTCTTTCTCTGAGACCTGAATAATCCCCTTCAGCAGTAAAATTCAATGATGTTGACTTCAAAAGTTAAATACCTCTGTTATAAACAGCAAATGTCTAGATTTAATAAAGCAAATGTCTAGTTTTTAAAAATGATTTCTATGTGACTGAGAATGTACTATGGAATTTCTAGCTTAACTTTATGTGAAACATTTTCTCCTAAGTTATATTTGTCTTAAACAGTTTTAATTTCAGAATGCTCTAAAGGACAAAACAGGCTCTGAAAGGAGAATAAAAAGCAATGAAAACATCACTTAAATTCACAAACCACTTTGTACTGATCACAGTATAGAAGATAATTTTCCTATAGTTTTATTTATTTATTTATTTATTTATTTATTTATTTATTTATTAAGACAAGGTCTTCCTGTAGCTCCAGATGGCCTGGAACTCCCTATGCAGACCAGGCCGCCCTTGATCTCACAGAAATCCAGCTACCTTGCCTCCCAAGTGACAAGATTAAAGGCATATGTCACCACACCTAGAACCTACTATTTATTAATCAAATAATAGGAAAAATCTCCAGTCTGTAAAATGAGTGTCCTAGTTTCATTTCTGTTGCTGTGATAAAATATTCCAAAAAAGCAACCTAGGGGAGAAAGGGTTTATTTTGGTTCACAGTTTCAGGTTACAGAGGCAGAGGCAGGGAGATCTCTGTGAGTTCAAGGCCAGCCTGGTCTATATAGCAAGTTCCAAGCCAGGTGAGGCTACAGGCCCACCCCAAAAATTAAAAAAAAAAAAAAAAAAAAAAAAATCAATAAAATATTTTTTTAGTTAAAAAAAAAAACTTAAAAAAAAACTCTTCATGAGAAAACAATTTTAAACAGCTAAAAATCACACTCAATAATAATAACAAAAATCTTCATTAAAATATAAAATACTGAGGTATTTTACCTGACGAAATATCTCTGTGACAAAGTTTACATTGCTTCTTTTAGAAGAAAAAACTCTGCGAACGATTTCAATGTCTGTGAGATGTTCTTCATCAATACTACAAAGACTAGATGAGCTAGGTTCTCGCTCTGTGAGTGTGCTTGTATTAGAATGAGACTGTTCTGGTTCTGTAGTTCTGTCTGCTTTATCAGTATTATCATTTTTGTTTTCTTCTCTGGATACCAAACTAGCAGCTGCTCTCTAAAATAAAAACAAAAGGAAAAGAATATCATAATTATTTAATTGAGTATTTTATCTTTAGCAAATACTAATATAACCCAAAGCCACCTTCAGTACTGTTTAAAACCCAGATAGAGTATTTCACTTAGCACTGATTCTGAATAATTAAGCAGAAATGCAAATATTGTTTAAATGATAGAGAGAAACTCAAATAGGTAGTAATAAATTATCTACTTACCTGTAATTAAATTCAGGTAATTTAAGCAAGTCATCAATTAAACCTCTATGAAAAAGCTTTTAACAATACCATAAACAGAGGCAGCTCATTTCAGGACTATCTTCACCTAGCTCATAGTCTAGCCACAAGATTTCATGTGTTCTGTCCACTTTGTATACACAGATCAAGTCAAGTTTGTGTATCCGGATGTCCCTTGGTTCAACCACTGGAGCCTGTTCAGCTCGTCTAGTGTCACTCCCTTAAAGATCAATTCTCCCTCACCCAGGAAAGATCCGCTGCCAATAGCTCCTCAGCTAAGGTTGGGGCCTGCTGCCCATTTCCCCAGTTCTATGCTCAGTTTTTGTTTGACTGAGTTTGCATGGGTCTTGTGCATGCTAACACCATTGCTTTCAGTTCATATGAACAAGTTCCCAGAAGCCTGGAAGCCTGTTTTCTTGTAGTCATGCATCACCCCTGGCTCTTAGAATCTTCCACCCCCTCTTCCACAATGGTCTCTGAGCTGTGAATGTTTGAGGTTTAATATAGGAGTCCTACATAGGGACACATATTCTGCACTCTCTTATTCTCTCTACACTTTGGTCAGGCAGGCATGTGATGTACATACAAACATATAGGCAAACATTTACACACACAAAATAAATAATAAATCTTTCTAAGAAAGATGAGAGTGATGGGAAACTCATCTAATGTTGACCTCTGGCCTTCATACATATATGCATACACGTGTACTGTATACATACATGTATACATTCATACAATGCACACATGTACAAACTCATACATAAACTACACAAAAAGGTAAAAAATTTCAAATCAAAATTATTAAATCTAACAAAAGGAAAATAAAAACAATTAAAAAGTATTATAATATATACAAGTTGAAGAAAACACAAACTAAGGTAAAAGAGAACCTGAAAAAGAAATGTGAAGAGGAGATGAACTATTCAATTTTAAAAATAATAATATAAGTCAAGCACTCAGGATGGGTATCACTGTGAGATCTAGGCCAAACTGGTCTATACAGTGAGTTCCAGGCCAGCTGGGACTACAGGGAGACCCTGTCTCAAGCAAAACAAAACAAACAATAACAAATACAGCTCCTGTACTGTATGGCTGTGACTTCTATTACATTTCTAGACTCAGTGCTGTTGAAAAATGGAGAGATTTAGGGCAGGACTTTATAACAGCATTCTGTGAACATTAGAAACTAAAAAGGACAAGGAGATAGCTCAGTAGTGAATGCCATGCAAGCCTTAGTTCAAGCCTAAGAACCCATGTAAAAGGCCAAGCGTGGTTGCTTGTGCTTATAATACTAGCATCAAGGAGGCAAAGACAGGAGAATGCTGGGCCTTGCTGGTCAGTCAGTTTAGCATAATCAGTGGGCCCCAGATGCGAGTGAGAGACCCCATATCAAAAAAACAAGGTGAATGACTCCTGAGGTATGACACCTGAGGTTGATCACTGGATTCTACATACATAAACACACACACACATACACACTCAAAATTAAAAATAGTTATCACAGTCCTACTACTTGATTTTGCAATCAAATGTACAATTTAGAATAATTTTAATATCATATAGCAGTTCTCCCTCATCCTTGGATTCAGTAACACAGTCAAATGTGATGCAAAATAATTAAGCAGAATTACGGTAACAATTCATACATTTTAAATAATTTTTATTATGCCACAGTCTTAAAATTGTGTGATTTTTTTAAGTTACTGTTGTTAATCTCTTACTGTGCCTAAAGTAAACTTTATCATACACTGAATAGGAAGAAGCATAGCAGACACAATTCAATACTACTATCTTCAATTTCTATGACCTACAGATCTTAGACCATATTCTCTGTTAATAAAGGAGATCATTATACAATTCAACTATGAAATAAGCTGGAATCTAAGGCTAATACATGGCTGAAATTATCTTCTATATTCCTCAAGCTTTATTTTCTATTAAGCTTCTATAATAATGGTTAAAATTTTGATTACAAAATATATTTATGCAAATAAAGTATCACTATTAATCATCTTAAATGTTCTGTATACCTAAGGTAATTGAAATCAGTGAGCTAAATCTCAAGAACCACTTCTAACTTTAATAGTCTTGATTTCTTTGTATATTACCTGAATATTCTTTGGCAAGACTTCACCTTCCATCCCAGGAATATTAGGTACTGTATGTGGTTTCGGCTCCAGCCAGAAAGAAACCAGCCAACGAATGACAATTACCCGAGCTTTAATGAAAGGCTCCTTTGTACAATAGATTGCTTCATTGGTTTCAGTATCCTTCTTTATCATCACATAATGTGGCTTTGGTCTCATCTGAGGGATATCTATGTAAATGTAACATGAATGGAAAACAAAAATGAAATAAAAAAGTAATTATTCTTAAACAGATCTACAGTTTTAGACTTTTTTGTATGCTTGGTGCCTCCAAGGCCAGAATACCTGTCAAGGTTGCATTCCCTGGAACTAGAATTACAGCCCATTTTGAGCCACTATGTGGGTACTGGGAACCAAACCCAGGACTTTGAAAGAGCAGCAAGTGCTCTGAACTGCTGAGTCATCTCTCTAACCTGCTATTTTTACACTTTTGAGAAAAGATTTTAATGCTACACTGGTTTTAGGAGTGTTCATAAATATTTTATAAATTCATTAAATGCTAGCATGGAACTTAGAGGAATGAACTGTGTAACAGGCTAATATGCAGAAACATGTCTTTTTGCAAAGTATCATCAAAACATTCAAGAAGATGCCATAAGGGCACACACCTGTAATTCAAGCTCATGTGAGGCTGAGGCTGGGGGATTTTAAGCTCAATGCCAGACTGGGTTGCGTAGTAACTTTGAGGTCAGCATGCACTTAAAAGGGAAGGGTGGGGGAGGCACAGAGGAGAGACAGCTCAGTTGTTAAAAGCATATACTGTTCTTCCAGAGGACCCAAGTTCACACTGAGTGGCTTACAACTACCTCCAGCTCCAGAGGATCTGATCCCCTCCTCTGGCTTGTACTCGTGTATGTGTACACACTCACACACACACACACACACATGATTTCAAAACTAAAATAAATCTTTAATTTCAGCACTCAGGAAGCAGAGGCAAGTGGATGTCTGTGAGTTTGAGACTAGACTGGTCTACATAACTAGTTCCAGGCCAGCTGAGGCTACAGGTTGAGAACCTGCCTCTAAAAAAATTTTTTTAAGAAAAATTTTTATCTAAAATAAAACAAAGAAAAAAAAATCAGTTAACCCCCCAAATTATAGAAAGTTTTCCAAGCTACACAAAATTGATGAGAGCTCACTTTACTTAACCTAAAGTGAACCCACATTTTGAAGTCATGCATAGTATGAAGATTTGTTTGAACCTGCTAGTTGCCTAAACTTGCAAGGAGGAATATCTTTCTGCAAACTGACATTTCTATATACAAATTTATCACTGCCTTTGGTATATGGCACACTTCTGTCTCTAATATAGATTTGCCCAGGATGCTCTAATATTAGACACTAAAATCTGGACAAGAATGATAAAAAGATACAATGTAACTACTTACACAGTATGATTAATAGTTGACTGAATCCCTACCAAAGGATCTTACCAAAGCCTTATCTCAAAAAAGAAAAAAAGTACACACATACTCTAAGGATCATAGAAACATCAGAATTCATTTTAATTTAATGAGCTAACCCTTCTAATGGATGAAATTCAGACAATAAGTTTTAAATAAATCTTCTTCATTCTCAATGAAAATTTCCTATTTCTGCAAGTTCATTTTCAGTATGAGTATACCGTACGTAGAAACCAAACAAATAGTAAATGTAGTAACAAATGCCAACTTTACAATGAGACACCATTTATTCTTATATATCTTTCATAAAATTTTAAATTCTACCTACCAAGTACAGGATGATATAAACTGTTCTCCTTGCAGATGTTTGGGAAAATATAAGGCAAATAATATTTCTTAAAATGTGAAAACAAAAATGAAAATCCCCTTTCTTGATTTTCTTTGTTCTTCCATTCTAAACTTTTTACCTAAAAAAAAAATACATATATATATATATATATAAATACAATTATTAGTTCTAAAAGCAAGGATGCAAAGGATTATAATATACTATGCTACTATACTGTGAAAATGATAATATACAGTGAAAGGTCAATTCTTTGCTTTTATTAACATATATTAATTGTAGAAAAGGACTTCATTATATAATTTCCACATATGCATATATAATGTGCTTTGATTATATTCCGCTTTTAAAAAATGGTCTAATATACAAACATATGACAAACATTTCAAAACCTTTAAAGCTAAACTGCATTGCAAAACTATGAAAAATGACTCATTTTGTTGAATTAATGACAATAGTATTAATATTCCTTCCTCTCTATCTCTTCCTGACCAATTCTCATTAAACACATAAGCCCATGTGGCTGGGAGTACATGTGTATGTACGTAGTGGTAAAGTGTACAAAGCTCAAGCATATTCAAAGTTACAAGCATAGGAGGCAGGGTATCCATGAAAGGCAGCAGCTCAATGGAAACTTTGAGATTGAAATGTATGAGAAGGTCTATAAAGTGGGAGGAGAGGGATAGGGGACACAGAGTACAATAATTATACTATTATGAATTCCCAGTAAGATGAGAAAGATAACTAAGATAGGGGCTTTCAAAGGCCCAGGGTGAGGTAATGGAACTCAGTCAAGTTAAGGAGAACATCTGCAGAGCATAAAAATGGTGATTTGGGGGAAATATGATTACCTTCAAGAAGGCTGACCAAATAATACACTGAAACTGTAAAATCTATCATGGAGGGAAGAAAAAAGAGAGATGGGTATGTATGTGTATGAACATACACATATATGTGTGTGTGTGTGTCTGTGTGTGTGTGTGTGTATGTATGTATATATTCTTTAACTTTAGTCACTAAGAGGCTCCAGGGATAGCAATGGTCAGTACTGACAGTAATGAGCATCCCATGTGCCTGGGTCTTGAATTCTAAACACAATTCTCCAGAGTAGAGCAGGGAAAGTTCAAGATAAGACTGGAACATCTGGCTGTGCCAGGCAGTAAAGAATAATATTGGGAGCTGATGAGATGGTTCAGTAAAAGGTACTAGCCACCAAGCCTGAGGTTGAGTTTGAGTCCCTGGTAGCTGTATAGTAGAAGAAAAGAAATGAAGGAAAGTACAACTCCTATAAGCTGTCCTCTGACCTCCATATGTGCACCATGGCACATGTACACTTTGCCCTGAGCCCACACACTAAATAAAAATATAATTTTAAAATTTAAATAATTATAAAAATTACATATAATTATATATAATATATGAAAATATAGAATTTTTAAAGAATGGAGACAATTCAAAATGCATAAGTCTTCTTGCAAAAACTCCCACTAACCAAATCTAGGACAATATGAACATCAAAACATGTAGCAATAATGATTACATGAGCCTATGCTGAGATAATTAATTACATGAATGAATAAATGGGGGGGGGCTTTTACAAATAGTTCCTGACCTGTATTTATGTAGATGCAATGGTGGGATTATGCTTCCACATTGGCTAAAAAGAGGAAAAATTCAAATAACCCACTGATAAAGGGATACACACAGTGCATGTGTATACAATGGAATATTTTAAGTAATAAAAAGGAAGTACTGATCATGCTAAAACATGAATGAATTTGCTACATTAAAAGAAGCTAGTCAAAAAAGAAGGCAATGTAGGAGTTCATTTTTACTTCATTGTATGATTACATGTATATGAAATGTCAGAATAGGCAAAGACAGAGTTAGAAAATAAATTAGTGTTTGCCTAATGTAGAAGATACAGGGATTTAGGAGTAAGAAGACTGACTTTATTTTGGTTTGTTTGAGCAAGGGTCTCCTGTAGCCACAACTGGACTGGCACTTGACCATGCTGGCCTCAATCTCAGAGATACTCCTGCTTCTGCCTCCTGACTCCTGAGACTTAAGGTGTGTTCCACCACATCTGACTAGTGCTGATTTTTTTTATTGGTTTTAGATTTCCTATTAGGGGAGATTAAAATAGTCCAAAATTATTTGTAGTGACACAATACTGTCTGTACTTTAAATTTTTTTAATACTTTAAAAATACTTTTTAAAAAATCCACTGAATTGTACATTCCTTGCAATGAAGCTAGACTGCATATACATGAGATTGTAATAAAGTTGTCTTCAAACAATTATTAGTTAGCTGCTATCACAGTAAGAATTCAGCTAACAAGTCTCAATGGACACTAAAATGTATGAGTAAAATTTTGTTGTTACACAGTTACAAAGTATTTCCAAAAATACTTCTTGATTATAAAGGAAAAAAGAGTATTACTATACTGCAAAGTTCTGGGAGATACTACCTTAATCAAAGGATCAAGATCAAGACTGCATACACATCAAAATTCACTCAAAAAGACCCACAGACCTCAAAAGAAACATAAAATTTATTTAAAAAATATCTTTGTGACACTGGATTAAAAAAGGATTTTTTTCTTAGAAGTAACATCAAAAGTCTGATTCATGAAAGAAATTGATCTGCTGGATTTCATCAATCTTAAAAAGCATTTCTTCTTCAAAAGAAGATAAAGAGGGCCAGCCAATGGCTTAGCAGGTAAAAGCACTTGCTACACAAGCCTGATGACCTGAGTTCAATCCCAGAAGCCATAGTAAAAGGAGAAAATGGACTTCCAAAAGTTGTCTTCTGACCTCTACACCATGGCATGCAAGTGCCTGTGCTTTGTCCTGTGGCACTCCCACCATCCCTGTTCTCTCTCTCACACACACATAGAGTAATAATTTTTTTTAAAAAATTGTCTTCAAAAGTAGGCTTTGAGTGGCACCAGTAATCCTAACACTTGGGAGGCAGCAGCAAGAGAATCAAAAGTTCAAGATCATAAATAGATACACAGGGAGTTCAAGGCCAGACTGGACACAGGAGACTCTGTCTTTTATAAAAAACAAGAGAAAAAAATCTGCTGAGGTTTGGTGTGGTGCTACATACTTACACTAGCACTTGGGAGGCAGACAAGTCTCAGCTGTAGTGTGAGGGAGACCCTGTCTCAAACACCAAAATCAAACCAATCAACCAAAAAAGCCTGCTATGAAATGAAAAGACAAACTACTAGAAGAGAAAAATTTGTAATGTATCTAAGGACTTCTATCTAAATTAATATTTAAAAAAAACTTCTTAATACAAAAAATGGCTTAATTTAAAACTATGTCAAAGAAATGAACAGATACTTCACCCAAGAAGATGGCAGGGACATAAGATACTCAAGTCACTATCAGCAGTTAGGAAATGAAATTACAACAACAAATATAATAGCAATATACACTCACAAGAATGGCTAAATTTTAGAGTGAATATACTACCGGTGAGGATAGGAAACAAGTGTAAGTCTGTGGGAGTGTCACAGGACAAAACATAAAAAGGCACAATCATTTGGAAAGCAGCTTCTTACAAAGTTGGTAAACACTGTATCATCCAGAAATTCCACTCCTTTAATATTTATTCAAAGGAGAAGAAAGTTTATTTTCATATGAAGATTTCTTTACTGATATTCATAATACTTTCATTTTGAAGAGCAAAAACCTAAAGACAACCCAAATAATCATGAACAGATTATAGGATATTTATGATATACAATGGAATTCTACTCAAGAATAAAAAGGAACTGGTAAGATCCTACTGCTAAAGACATTGGGAACAGCTCTTTTAAAAAGTCAGTTTCTAACTAACAAGGAAATTCTCTCCCTGTGAGCTAGTTTACAAAGTGCTGGAAGGTGTTATGTAGGCTGTTGAGGCAGAAGAGACACCAGTGGTTTTACCCAGCACTGGACCTTCCTTGCATACTACAATATTGACCTGAGAGGCAAATTGTGCCACTGGTGAAATAGAGGTGAAATGACTGTCTGAGGGAAATAACTTTCTGAAATGGATTCGAGGCCTGCTCCACAAGAGGCATTTCATATCTGGTATTGTAAACGTGGTCAAAAGTCCACGACTGGGGAGACCACAGGCGCTGGAGGAGGAAGCCCTGGTGTTGTTTCACTAAATGATCATGTAATCAAACTGTGCTCTAAATATTTACATTTATACCCATAGATCTGTGCTGCTCTCAACCATGGTCAGAAAAGCTTTTTTGCAGTGAGTAGTAATTAATGCAGAGACTCAAAACTGGTCAAAATACTAAGAATACATGTCTATTGAGTGCTCAGCCATAGAAGGATCCTCTATATCCACATCCAAGGCTCAGGGAACATTGAGGATGAGGGGGTAGAAAGAATGTAAAAGCCAGAGGATAAAAAAGAGGAGCTGTGAAATGCTGTCTTCTGGATATAACGCATCAACCCACAGCAGCTGTGGTCGCCTGCACAAGACCTGTACAAAATCAAGACAGGCAAAATTAAAGCATGGATGGGAGAATGGCTCACAAGATCCCATCCCTAGCAGAGGACTTAGTGGTAGCTGACAGATGCTGAAGGAGGGTGAGTCATGTTTTTAAATTTTATTTATTATTTTTATCTTATGTGTACAAGTGTATTGCTTGCATGTAGGTAGGTGTACCCGTGTCTTGCAATGCCCACTGAGGTCAGAAGAGGGCATCAGATGTCCTGGAACTAGAGTTATGGACGGTAGTTAACCAACATGTGAGTACTGGGAATTGAACGCAGATCCTCTATAAGAGCAGTCAGCGCTCTTAACCACTGAGTCATCTCTCCAGTCCCGAGTCACTTTTCTTTAGAAATATGGCAGTAGGTAGGTTTTCATGCCGCAGCAGATGACCCCATACCCAGGCATATATGGTCGATACTGACAAAACTCAGGAGGTTAATAATAATAACAGGTCATAAAGCTGGGAAGGAGATAAACAAAAAGTCCCAGAGGGAGTTGGAAGGGGTAGTTATGATCAAAATACAGTGTATATGTGTGAAAATATTCAAGAAATTAATTTAGGGGCTAGAAAGAGGGCTCAGTGGTTTAGAGCACTGGCTACTCTTTTAAAGGACCCAGATTTAGTTCCCAGCATACAAATGATGGCTACCAGCTGTCCCTAACTTCAAATCCAGGGGGGTCTGACACCCACTTCTGACCTACATGGTACTGCACAACATGGGTGCACTTATATACATGCAGGCAATACACTCATACACATAAAATTAAAAAATAAATATTTTAAAAAATAAAATAAAATAAATAAAACCATTGATCCATACAAGACTATGGAAGATTCCCCAAATAATTATGCTGAGAAAGATGCCAGAATAAAAATGAACATAAATTATGATCTATTTATATGAAATATGATAAAAATCATATCAATGGTTGTACATGGTATAGACTGCAAAATGATAGACTATAAAGAGATCCACAGAAACCTCTGGGGCTGAAAGGTGTTCCTTAGCTGGAATGTGTGGTTTTTTCATGTAACAAAATTCATTACATTGTGACTGGGCATGGTTGCTCATACCTGCAATCTCAGCATTCCAGAGGCTGAGGCAGGGGGATTATGATTTGAGGCTGGCCTAGGCTGGTTACATAGGTAGTTCCAAATCAGCCTGGGGTTCCAAAAAAAAGGGAAGGGTACCCATTACAGAATATTTACTTTTTACTCTTGGCACTTTGCACTAAGCCGAAAATGGAATTGCTAGTATAAATGAGGAAAGTATAGAATTAAGTAATTTGCCAAAGGTTGCATTATTGCTAAAATGTAGAATCAGTATTCAAAGTCTGGCAACCTGGAGCAGGATCTACAATAACATTATGTTTGCTTGGGAAGTATAATGAATTTTTATACTTGGAATAATTATAAAAATATATATGTGCTAAAAGGACATGCACATTTAATATCAAGAGTTGAATGGGTTTCCTTACCAAGTATATGTTCCTCAAAATTCAAGTTGTAAATAGGTTTAAGTGTAAATTACTTTTTCCCAATTGCCTCCATAATTGTTACATCTTGAGAGAATGATCCTAAATCTAACAGTTTACTAGTTTACCAGTCCAGCCAGGCATAGTGGTGTACACCTTTAATCCCAGCACTAGGGAGGCAGAAGCAGGCACATCTCTTTGAGTTCAAGGCCTGCCTGGTCTACAAAGCAAGTTCCAGGACAGCTGGGGCTACAGGGAAACAGGGAGACCCTGTCTGAAAATAAGATAAGAAAAAAATAAATAAATAAATTATAAATAAATAATAAGTCCAACTGGCTCACATAAGGTTGACGTATAAGAGTCTACCAACAGGGTTGGTAAAACGGTTCAATTGCTAAAGTGCTTCTTGGAAAGCATGAAGACCTGATTTGGATCTAAGGCACCCAAGTAAAAGCTATGCATCTGAGGTGGGGCAGAGAAAAGCAGTCCCCTTAAGCTCAGTGGCTAGACACCTTAGCTGAACTGATGATGAGCTCCAGGTTCAATGGGAGACCCTGACTCAAAAAATAAGGTGGAAAAAGATGGAAGACACCTGAAGATAACCTCTGGCCTCTGTATACACAGGTATGGATGCACACATGCACACACATGAACAATATACACGACATAGAAAAGAATCTACTTCATAAATTCTTTTCTCTTTAGTTTTCTGGGAGTTTCATAATCGTCCTAGTGATTTTATTTGAAGAAAGGATTATTTTCCTTCAAGAAAATAAGCAAATATCTACTATAACAAAATAATGATGAGAATGGGAAATTACCCACACTCGATAGTAAGGGAGAGTATCTTTTCATGAGGAGAAATATCAGAGGACTCTGTGTGCTCATGCATGCAAGTGCACAAAGAAAAACTCATGTACACATACACTGAAAAGATAACACATACCTGAATTACTATATATTTTAAAAGTGCTTCGAGAAAATAACTTGTGAGATCTTCTTGTCCTTTATCTCCTGATTGTGGGGGAACAAGAGGAGTGATTTCCTCTATAGTTACTTGGGCTATGCAAAGAAAGAAAAAAAATAGTATAATCATAAGACAAATATAATACAAAAAAACAACCAAATGAAATTTAGCAGGACATGCATGCAATAAAAACTGCTTTTAAAACTTCTAATAAATGAATGTTGAAATAAATCTGTGGTTATCCTGACTTATTCCAATAGCCTAAAATCATCATAAACTTAAAAATAGTCTGTTTTGTAAAAAACTTGATTGTAAGAATTCTTGGTAATAAGAAAAAAAGCAAGGGATGAACAGACATGAAGTGATTTAAGGTGACACAGATCCCATCAGAGAAGAACATCTGGTAATTCTAGATTCACATTAGGAGTGTCCATTTTAAAATGTCACAGTATGGTAAGAAACACTACAGTAATGTGCTTATCCTTCAAATTAACATTCTGATTACACTTACAAGGAATTTACACTTTTTACTTTTCAATAATAAAAAAAATCATTTTAACAAATATTAATGCAAGAAAAAAAAAATCAACCCAAAATTTGCTAAATTCTCTCAAATATTTCCTAAGTAATATACTTAGTACTGGGTCAATATGTACAGGTCTTAAAAGTTGCCTCAAGTAAATATTACCCAAGTAAGCCCACAACAGAGGTATAATCTCAATTCTAAAATAATCCACAGCATGTTATTCCCAAGACTTATTTAAAAAGCTTATTCTTTAAAAGTACCATCTTGAGGGCTGGAGAAATGGCTCAGCAGTTAAGAGCAACAGGCTGCTATTGCAGAGGACACAGGTTCTATTCCCACATCCACATGGCAGTTAACAACTGTTTATAACTCCAGTTCCAGGGACTCCAACACCCTCTTCTGATCTCCACGGGCATTGTGCAACATGGGCACAGTTAACACTTATATACATAAAAATAAAAAATAATAAATAAAACATTTTTTAAACAAAAAATAACAAAAGTACAATCTTTATCACCTTTACTATAGATTTTTTTGGACTACTCTTTTCTCATATTACTAGTACTTTTTTGGTGAAGCTATAAAATTCCCAATTAAGACCCTCAGATGTCTCAGTATCTATAGCAGAATATATAAATATTCCATGTTTTCTATGCCCTGTAGAGTAAAAAGCAAAACTTGTTATTGAAGCTGGAGAGATGGATCAACAGTTAAGAGTATACTGCTCTTGCTGAGGACCCAGGTTCAGTTCCTGGCACCCACATCAAGTAGCTCACAATTGCCTATAACTTCAGTTTCAACACATTCTTCTGATCTCTGCAGGTACCTGCACGTATATGGTACACACACAGACACACCTTTCTTTTTAAAACTAAAAAACAAAACTTCTGTTCTCAAAAAAGGAGGTAAAAGAGTTGATCAAAAATGCATGTGAGGAGCTTACTAAGCAGTTAAGAACACTTACTGCTCTTGCAAAGGGCCAGGGTTCGGTTCCCAGTACCCACATGACGGCTAACCACCATCTGTAACTCCAGTTCCAGGGGATCCAATACCCTCTCCTGGCCTGGTCATTGCTTGTATGTGGTGCACTCATATACAATGCAGGCAAAACAAAGTAAACAGTTTTTTAATGTATGTGAAGCTAATATTGAAAGGTCGTAAACATGGTAACAAAAGCACACAGGGATAAGATTACAATGATCCAAAAGTACTCATGAAACATCAGTCAAATGCTTCAGAATGACTGTATGCAAATAAACAGACTTAAGTCTACTTGAGCTGTTTCATGTATACATTTTGTGCAAGCTTGCTTTGTTTCTAAAATTTTATACTACAGATATAGTTTGCTTTAATTCAAAAACTGTAATTTTTAGAAATATATATTACAATAAGATGAAACATCCAACAGAGCACCCACATGGCAAGGTCACCATGAGGCTATTAGGTTCTGCCCTAACTGGATACACCTAGATAGAAGAGAGGAGACATCAGAGGGTTCACTCGATCTGTATATGCATACATGCATGTAAGAACACAGAGGAAAAAGTCATGTAAGTATGCAATGGGAAGAACAATCCGCAAGTTGGGAAACTGTACCTGTAAGCACCTGATTGTAGACTTTCTACCCCTAGAGAATACATATCTGCCCTTGAAACCATTCACTCAGTCTGGTATTTTGGTACTGCAGCGTTAGCCAACTAACACAGCATTATATACGATAATTGCTTGCTAGTGAAAGTATACATACATATATATATATAATTAAATTATATATATATATAATTAAATTATATATATATAAAAACATAAAGGAAAAATTGCTTTTATATTTAAGCAGAGATCATATAGGGAGAAGAAAACTAAAGAAATAACGAAAACACTGAAAATCTTAACATAAAAAATATAAGGATTCACTAATTTAAAAAAAAAACAAAAGTTACATGACATTTCTAAAATTACAAATTAAAATTTAAGATGAAAATACGATTGGAGATTTATTAAAACAATTTATACATAACATTTTTAGTGATCTACTATATAAAATAAAACAAACTTCTACTTCCATGTACTTCTAAACTAATTCTAGGATACAAAATGATACATAAGAAATATAAATTCAAGATATTGTAAAGCTACGAGTGGTATCCATCCCTCCTAGCACTTAGGAGACAGAAGCAAAAGGATCATTCAGTCAAGTTCATCTTTGACTATATAGCAAATTCAAGGCTAGCCTCTGCTTCATGAGATTCTGTCTCAAAAAAACACACAAAAAATGCTACATGATGTCAAGTGATCTGTATTAGCCATGTTTTTCAGATGCTCTGACATCTGGAACTTTGCTAACAGGAGAGAATGTCCTTACCAGGGCTGATAATTCCTAGATGTAGTAAATGCTAATAAGGACTTTCATATGCAAAACAATTTATCTGGAGTTCACGTTCCACAGAGTACTCAACACTCAAACTTCAGGCCATTATTTCCCTATCCTAATCATGCCAGAGTCAAGTATTAGACAACTAGGCACAATCTTTGTGTACCAGGACCTTCTGAAATTATTCATACTAGCAAATTTTTAACTTGCTTTCCCTGACTTGCCTGCTTCTTCTCATGGAACACATGAAGTAGCCACAGTAAAGGCTCTTGCCCATATTTATTCATGCACTTCTTTTCCCTGTGAGTTCAGACTAATGCTGATCTCAGTTCTGTTATTCATTCTCTTCCCCGCCTCCTGCCCCCCATGCACACCTTCTCTATACAGGCCTGTGGCATGGAGTGTGCTTCTTCCTGAAAACCAGGTAACAAATGATGTTTCCTACAACCGTCTTAATCTGTTGGCCTCACCAAACCAAAGTAATTCTAAAAACCTGCCTTTATAAGCACTGTCTCAGGTTACCCATTTGATAAGTGTGCAGACATTTTAATATTTTAAAATGTTAAGAAACTACACAGAGTGCTACAGAGGCTCAGTGGGTAACATGAAAACTACACACAATGAAAACCTGAGCTCAAAACCCCTGAAAAAAACCCCATGTAAAAAAGCCAGGTACTGTCTTAAGCACCCAAACTCAAGTAATAGGTGGCAGGAAGAGGAGGACTGTGAGATGCCAAGCTTACTGGCTCACTAGTCAAATCCAGTTAAAATAGCAAATTTAAAATTTATTAAGAGACCCTGTCCCTCGAAGAAAAAAATGTGGAGGAGCACTTGCAGAAGACACCCCAATGTCAACCTCTAGTCAATCTATGAGCACTCACGTAGGCAAACACACCCGCACAAGGGTGCATGCTCACAAATGCAAAATGCATACATTGATGAACACATATTTTAAATATTTTATTTATTATTTTTATTTTATATTATGAGTATACTGCCTGCATGTACTGAAGTGCACACATGTCATGCAATGCTCATGGGAGCCAAAAGAAGGCATCAGATCTCCTGGAATTAGAGACGGATGCTTGTTAGCCACTGTGTGGGTGCTAGGAACCAAATCCAGGTCCCCCGCAAGAGAAGCCAGTGCTCTTAATCATTGAACCATCTCTCCAGTCCCATAAACACATTTTTTAAAAATTACAGAAAATATGCACATAGTGATAGATAATATCTCATGAATCTTACTTTCTTGAAGGTTGAGTGGAGGATTAATAAGATTATCTAAAGTTCGAGGTCCATATTCAGATTGTGGTGCTGAAAATCCAGGGATTAAGCATGAAAACATGCAGAGCTGTTCTTTGCTGCAGTTGTTCTGAAGAGCTTGCAACCATAACAAGAAAAGACGAATACCTTCTCGTCTAATCTAAAATAAAATAAAATGAAATACAGTATTTTTAATAGAAATACTTCCTCCTTCTTTAGAACCCAGTTCTTTAGAATGACTTTTTGTAGATGAAACAGAAAGACAAGATGAAGCCAGAATGGAGGCAGATATACCTAGGGCATCCATAGAACTATCATTATTTCCAAATCTAAACTCATTGACTTGTAAGAATCAATGTGGGCTGGGAACCCTTCTCTAGTAGTAGAGCCCTTCTCTAGCACATACAAGGCAGGAGGCTCAATCCCCAGCAAAGGGAGAGACAGTCAGGGTTGGCAGAATCCTAAGAATAAACCTAGTAACAATTTCCATTTGTGAAAAAAAACAGGAAATCATTTCCTTATCTCATTCCTCTTTCCTACCTCCTATCATCACCACTCTAACCCAAGGAGACTCACAGACCAGTGACGACTCTGGGCTATAATGAGTTCAGTAAAGAAGAATGGTAAGCAGCTAATTCATGCTCTAGTACCTAAAAAGTTTTAAAATTATTCAAATTATAAAATTAATTTAAATACTATTTTTAAAAGTAATTTAAAAGTTCTCTGAAATTATCTGTTACTACTTATTTCCTAGCTACAAATCTAGAACTTTGAGTTGCTACTGTAGTCAAGACATTAAAACAAACCTCATACATAATCCATGAATAAATGTCTCCTAGCAAGAAAACAGGAACAAAAAGAAAGGAAAATCCAATCTCTAACTAACAGGCAAACACAAGTTCTTTATTAATTTTAACTTTACCTACAGCTCTGGAAATTACTAGAACTCTGCCAATAGTCACTTCCAACACTATTCTATCACTGACTCTTGTAGTTTAATCAGATAACAACAAAGTGTAAAGTTTATTCCTTTGTTCCCTCTGCATGCTGTTCTACTGAATTCTTGATGCCAAAAGTTAGTGATATCTAATCTATAGCCTGAAACTTTGGGAATGGGTAAGAGAGAAAGAGAGATAAGAGAAAGTTAAAAAGTGAGCCTGGACAGGTAACACACACATGTAATGCCAGCACTTGGGACGCTTGAGGCAGGAGAATCATGAATTTGAGAGCAGCCTGGGTATTAAGAGTTTTCAAAAACAAACAAAAAGGAAACTAGATCAATATTTTACATATTTATTTATATATAAAACTCCCCTACTGCCTCTTACACCTAAAAATAGTTGTGCTAAAATAAAAACTAATCTGTTAAATGACTAATAATTTTCTGGGTACCACACAGAGGAGTATTTCATAGGGAATGGATCAATGCAGTGACAAAATAGTTTTTTAATGTTCCCTGGCATTCATATGTATTTTCATACATTTTTGGGTAGATAAGCCCAATTTTAAGCAAATTTTTTCAAATGAATTTAAGACAAATCAACAAACTTCAGGAAAGAGTTGACGTAGAAAAAGTGGAATAAATGGTATGTATGCTTTACTGAGTTTTTTTTGTTTTTGAGACACAGTCTCAGGTAGCCCAGGTTTAGCTTCAACCTTGCTATGTAGAAGATGGCCTTGAACTCCTGATCCTGCTGCCTCTACCTCCTCAGTGTTAGAACTCCAGGTGATCCTCAACCTCCTCAGTGTTGGGATGATAGATGTGTCTCATCACGACTGGTTTTCAGTACTGGAGATGAAACCCAGGGCTTCAGGGATGTTAAGCAAACACTCTGAGCTACACCCCAGCACTTTACTCAATTTCTTAAAAGTCAGAGAAAATACATATAATTATATTATACCTTTAAGGAATTTCCTGTGTGGAGCAGTTTCTTTAAAATCAATCCTGAAAAGAAAGACATGATTTTAAATATTCCTATCATCTTATCTATTTATAGATGTCAGAGTTCTCGGTCAGACTTGAAAACATTTTTAAACAAGTCCTTGGCAATCTCTAAATTATTCTCGGTGACCTTTATAACCCTTTGACCAAACTTGAGGTCAAAGGGGCATAGAAAAAAAGTCACCTTTTCAATATAACTAAACATGATTCACTTTCTTGAAAAAACTTGGTTCCAAAATTGTGTTTAACACAATAATTGATTACAGCTCTATTAACAATGAAAATATGCATAAAGAAAATATCACTAATACAAAAAAATCTACTATAAAAAGGTTTTAGTTAACCAAATGAACATTCATAAGTCTAATGTTTCCTAAAAAATATTTTCACTACAATAACAAACATCTAGAAGCACACATTCCAGTGTGAACAACTAAATGCAATACCATGTTTGTAACAATTTAAATTTTTCATTTATTTATATTATCTTTATGTTTTACCAAGCTACATAATGGTAGACTAAAGCTTAAATAATTTTTTTCTTTTCTTCTCTAAGAGAAAAAAACATTATATAGATTTTGGTATTAGTCATTTCCAAAAATATTTTTATATTATTACTACTTACTTATAAATTTATAAATTACTTATAACACATTATTTAAAATCTTATATAAATGGAATCATGCACAGCAATTCACCAAGTTGATTTTCAAATCCAATATTAACTTTTAACATTTATATTGATATATGCAGCTCTAGTTAATTTCTTTTATCTATTATGTCATTATATAAATGAACCAAAATTTATCTTCTTTATATTAAGACATTTGGTTTAATTCTAATTTTTGTCATTATCAGAATTATTACAATTAATGTTCTTCTTCATGATTCCCTATTATACATACAACTTTCCCTAGGCTATATAAATCTCAATGAAATCACTCACTTTTAATGTTATCAAATAATTGTAAAATTCTAAAGTTGTACTGACAATTACCAATACCAGCATTGTGTAACAGTGTTCTTTCTGGTAGTGTTGGCAGAATGATACAACGACAAATGCTCTAAAATTTTATAATATGATTAGTGAAGTTTTAATGTTATTTTCAATTTGCAGGAATGAGTTACAATATGGACAGAATCTGAACTAATGACTTTTCTTCACCTTACACCAAAAAGCTATAATGCAAACAAACTCACTGAGCTATGTGCTCTTGTAACCTGGGCACCTAACCTTGATCCCTCAGACTGCTCTTTGCCCTTGGACCAAGACAGTGAATGAATGTGGATGTGCTTGAATTAGTGTTATCATAGCGCTAACGTGTATTCATATTCACACCCTCACTGGAAACAGTGAGAATAATTAAGTATGTCTGGCATTGTCTGTATGAAATATATTAAGCCTAGGGACCAAAGGGCAAGATTCTCTGATAAGATAAAGGTGGCTCCAAGTTGACAGTGCCTCAATTCATCCTGAAGAACTGTTTGAATTAAAGTATGGTTGAGGCCTAGCTCTACATTACTGTTCTATGAGACATCAGAAGGAACAGAGGATTCTCAGAGTTTAGACCCACTCTCAAAACTAAAGCAGAGTCAAACTGATTATTTATTCAGATATAACTTAATAACACCACACCATTTGATGTTTTCTAGTGACACTGAACATATTTTTGTTTCTTCATTCAAAATTTGGCTGTTTTGTTTTGTCCTTTGTGTAATTTTCAATTGCATAGAATCTTCTTAATATTTGTTTGTATTGTTTTTATTTATGTGTATGTGTTCTGTGTCTGTGTGAATGTATGTGACATATGTGCAGGTGCTCACAGAGGCCAGAACAGGGTGTCAGATCCCTTGGAGCTGGAGTACAAGTGGTTGTGAGTTTCCCAATGTGGGTGATCAGAACTGAATGCAGGTCCTTGAAAAGCAGTAAGTGTTCTCAACATGAAGCCATCTCTCCGTCCCCTGTGATTCTCTTTGCAAAGACAAATACAATGAATGAATTTATTTATATAAATGAATATAAATAAGGTCAATAACATTCTGGCTCAACAATGTAGATCTAGGGCTATATACTCCTTATGAAAAGCCATGAAAATCTCAAGCTTGACATTCAAAACTGAATAAGCACCTGTTGCCTACTTGAAGTCCCCCTTTTTTAGCCAGGCAGGTGGGGCATAAATCTTACAATGACAGCTCAAAAGCCCTGTGGTAACAGTACAAGTACTGCAAAACCCGACTCCAGTGTTGCAGCTAACTTCCTGGTGATAAGAAGTCTGTTACTGTCTGTCTATTTGGTCTTTGACAGTAATCTGCAGCAGAGTTTTGTTTTTCATCTTTTCATTTTCGGTTTGACTTGGTTTCACGAGCTGGAAAGCCATATTTTAGTCCTTTAAGCAACAGTAAGCTTAACGTCAGTCTCCCCTGCTTTGTTTTCAAATCTGGGGTATAATCAGGCATGGTTATATATTTGTAATTCAAGGCTGGCCTGGACTACAAAGGGAGAATGTGTCTTAAAATAACTCTCAGTGAGATGAATGGAGCTTGGGAGATATATAAAGCCAGAGGGAAATGAGCTGGCTCAGGAGGCCCCTGAGAAATATACATACATTGTCTGAACATTATGTGTACACCTGGGGGCTGCATTGCAAGGAGCACAGTGCCAGACAGGAGAGACCTCTCTTTGAATAGTTGTTCAGAGTAATTCAAGAGACTCCCAAAATAACACAGGCTATTGCCAGAATTCCTGGCTATCCCCCTAGAACTACAAGGTTAAGATCCTACTGTTGAAGACAGGACATATTTCAGACACAGGGCTTGAAGCGATACAGCAGAAACTGACTTGAAAGACTTCTCCCTAAAGACTACTAAGGGAGAAAAATCAATGAATGGTCCAATCTACTTAAGGGAGAAAAATTAATCAATGGCCCAATCCAGACCTAAAGCCTAATACCATAACAACTGGCATGGCAAACTACCCTATTAGTGCAGTAGTGGCATTATTATCTGAGGGGTAATCAACAGCAATCTACATAGAGTTAAAGCCCTCTCAATGGCACTGTAATTACAGTCAAATACACATGGCTGGAGAGGTCATAGATCCTAGAGAAAACCCTATCTCAGTCATATCACTAGACAAATGAAATTTCTTACTATATGCTAAATATGGAACCTTGTATTTACAGACAATTATACCATACACCACTGATCAAAGAAGCTTCTTTTTGCAACAGATGGAAGCTACTGCAGAATCTCACAACTGGTCACACACAGAGAATATACATCTGAGAGATGCCCAGCCCTTGGTAACACATCTACAGTGGAATCTCTACATCTAAGGTTCATGGAACACAAAGGAACAGAGGGTAGAGAGAATACTAGTGCATCCCTCAACTCTCACCAGTAAAGCTTCCTTTTACACAGAGTGCAATGCACACAGAAGGCTACAACTGGCTAAGTTTTAGAGAATAAATGACAGTGGAGTGTTTGTCCCTGGATAGGACTCATATATTAAACCTCACCCACCAACAGCTCAGGGACCACTGCAGAAGAGGGGGTGTAAAGATTGTTAAGAGCTACGGTTGGTCCATGAACATAAGGAAACAGGCTTTCAGGCTACTGGAAGCTTGCTCATGTGAGCTTGCCTCAGTGGTGGCATGGAGCACAAGACCCATGCCGACTCAATCTGACAAAGGCCCAGCGTGGAGCAAGGAAAATGGGCAGTAAGTTGGCCCAAGCCTGGAAACTATTAGAGACTGATTACTGCTGGGTGAGGGAGAGCAGACCTTCCTTAAGATCTCTAGATAGGCTGACTAGACTCCAGTGGATGAACTTGCACGGAAGGATATCTGGGTACAAATGCATAACCAGGTAGTACTTAACATATATGGCAGAATGTATGAGATCCAGGATGGGGGGAGGGGGACTGATGGGGAAAGGGTCTAAATTTGGTTAACATCTGTTGTATGAAATGTACAAAAGCTCAATAAAATATGTATCTTAAAAAACTCTCAGTACTCAAAGGCTTGAAGAAGGAGGACTGCTGCAAAGTATGAGGGTCAGCCCTAGAACAATGAGTTCTAGGCCAGTTTGGGTTATAGAGTGTGAGACTCTATCTCAAAAATTCCAAGAAAGATAAAGTATGAAGCATGTAGTTTTTTTGGTACTTTACATTTCACTTCCATTTCTGATTCACAAAGACATTTATCCTGAGTCTAGGCCTACTTCTATTTTTTTTTTAATAATTTATCATCATTGCTAATACATTCAAAATAAAGGATGAAGTGGATCAAAAAAACTTACTGTGTGACAAATCCACATATATACACATATATAAATATTCTATATTCTCTTTTTCTCTCTCTGTCTCTCCTTTCTTTTTGTGTGTGTTTACAAGAGACAGAACTCCAGGCTTCATACATGCAAAGCACGGATGCTATCATTAAGCCAAACCTTTGGCCCTAATTTATATTTTTTAATCTTGAATTCTTAATCGCTTTTGTATTTTTCCCCCTACAGTACTGGGGATTGAACCCAGAGCCTTGTATATTTTTAGACAAGCATTCTATCACTGAACTACATCCTCAGTCCTTTCTTTACTTTTTAATTTTGAAATAGGGTCTTGCTAAGCTGCCCAGGCAGGCCCTGAACTTGTGATCCTCTTGCCTCAGCATCCTAAGTAGCTAAGATTACAGGCCTGTGTCATCACACCTGGCTTGTTCCTGAATTCTGTGTGTGTGTGTGTGTGTGTGTGTGTGTGTGCATATGTGTATGGCATATGCTATGTGTATGCATGGGTGCTCACTCGTGAGGGGGCAGTGTATAACCCTGAGGTTAATGTCATATGCCCTCGTCTATCACTGGCCACCTTATGTTTTTGAGACAGGGCCTCTTACGGAACCTGGAGTTCATCTTTTTGGCTAGACTGGCCAGTCAGTGAGCCCCAGCAATCTGTCTGTCTCCACCCTCAGCTCTGTGTCACTGATATACATGCAGTCGGCCTGGGCTTTTTAAAGTGAGTGCTGGCAATGAGAACTCAGTTCTTGTTTGCTCAGGCACTTTTGTTTTCAGGAAAACAAACTATGAACTCATTTCAAGTAAGTGTTAAGATATTGTATAATATAATTGTATAGATGTGAAATACACATTTATATCACTTACCAATACTATGAAACTGCCATCTCTGATGAATTCTTTCTGGAAGAAGTTGTAAAATTTTCTAAAAATCAATATAAACAAAAAAGTGAAAAGCAAGTAATGCATCAATATACTATGAAATATTAAAGGTCTAAATTAAGAATTCATAAGTAAAAATCAAATCAAAATACAAACTAGTAAACTATTTACCACCTCCTCCAATGGTAAGCAATACTACCAGAGACTTGAAACAGAAATTTAATGAAAAGTTATAGAAAGTATGTCTCCTTTAAATACTGATTCTAATATATTTCAAAAAAGCTGCTTTTCTTTTCTTAAAATTTCTACATTGTGGATAACACTCATGAAATTTTAATTCTTTAAAATATTAATATCTGTGATAAATATTTGAGGTTTATTTTCCTCCTTCCTCAATAAACCTAGGATAGCATTTTGATTTCATAAAAATCTCTTCAGATATTTGTACTAAACCATGAGCATAGCTAGAGATAGAGTGCACTCTTGAGGCCCTGAGTTCAAACCCCACCAAGAAAGGCAAGGCAAGAGAAAGGGAAACAAAGGAGGGGGGGAGAGAAATAAAAGGGAAAAAAGGGAGGAGAAGAGGAAGGTGAGAGGAAGAAAAGGAAAGAAGAGAGGGCAGATGGGAAGAGAAGGAAGAGAGGAGGGGAAGAGCAGGAGAGGAAGAGGAAGAGGAAAGAGAGGAAGGGGAGAGAGGAAAGAAGGAAAAAGAAAAGAGGAAAAGAAAACAAAATGAAAGGAGGGATAAGGGAAGAGAAGGGAAAGCAAAAGGGAAGGACGAAGAAATGAAAAGAAGAGAGAAAGAGCACTGTGTTAATCATGGGAGCCCAGAGATACTTAGATGCCATGATGGGCATAGGTAGGAAAGCAAACAATTTTAATTTAGGAACCCTATATAGTTAGGGCTATATAGCTAGCCTATATATAGGCTTCTATTTATTAAGAATAAATACTTTTCACAGATAACACTTTCAAATTTTTTGCCTTTTATCTCTTGTATCACTTTACATATAGATTATCTGAGCACAACAGTTACTATTAACCTATGTTCTCGATATTCATTCACTTACTAAGTGACATTTGTGTCTTTCCTACTATTACCACAGTTGTAACAATTACTGATAGAATGTGTAAACTGAAGAAGAGCTATAAACTCCACAAGAGGAGCCCATAAAGTCATAAATCCTTTAAAGTAACCAACTAGCCCTAAACTGACAGTCTGGTCATATCAACTGGTCACTCCCTGGACTAAGGAAGACTGTTCATAAAACCAGCCTGTCTCCTTTAGGGCCTTGAAATACCAGTCTGTTTGCCCTGGGAAACAAATCTTGAAAGAGGGTTTTCAATCATGCAAGGACACCAAATCTTGACACCAAACACATTCCAGCTGGGCCCAAAAGAGTAAAAACTTTTAACCTTTCCTCACCAGGGCCCAGAGACTTCTTTCCGTGAAGTGTGTCTGTCCTCACTGTATACTTTTATTTCTAATAAAGTATATGTTCCTTGCCTGTTGCAGGTCTGGCTCTGGTTCTTATTTCTTACTTCTAAACTCCATTCCTTTTTCTGCTCCTAAAATCTAGCAATTACTTAGCCACATAATTATGGATGTTCATAAAGGTCAAATACTAAATACTTTATGTAATAGTCTTATTAATCTTTGCAATCATCCCAAACATCTCATTTGACCAACAAGAAAATAAGTTAAGTAGTATGCTTAGGTTAAAAACTTTGCAAAGAAAATGGCAGAGGTTGCAAACTCAATATGCCTATTTCCTTATCTGTGCCTGTATACTATTCTGATCAGAGGGTGCTAGATACTTTTTATATTTGTCTATTTTCTTTAGTATATTATTTTTATTTCATGTATATGAGTGTACTGCCTGCATGTATGTAAGTGAATTCATATTGTCCAGTACCCTCAGAGACCAGAAGAGGGCATCAGATCCCCTGGAACTGAAGTTACAGAAGATTGTTAGCTGCCAGATGGGTGCTGGGAACTGAACTCAGGTCCTCTACAAGAGCAGTCAGTGCTCTTAACTGATAACCCATCTCTCCACCCCCTGTATCTTCTTTTGAGAGGATGTTTTTTAGTTCATTCTACATAAAAGACTAACAGAAAATATCAAGTCCATGATCAACAAGTTGGCTCAGCAGGTAAAGATGCTAGTGGCCAAAAGCCTGCAACCTGAGTTGGATCCCCAGAACCCATATAAAGGAGGAGAGAACTGACTCCATAAAGCTGTCCTCTCATCTCTACATGTGCTGTGGCACATACACAGACAGACAGACAGACAGACACACACACACACGCCATGTCTTCATACACTGATCCAATATATGTAAACTTCTTTGCCTCCACAGCTAGCCAACAAATACATAATTATATTTATGTTGGTGTAGAAAGAAAAAGTTGAAAAGACAAGTCTGTTAGCTAGTTAAAAGCATTCCTAAATTATAATGAATTACACTTTAGATATAACCTGGAACTCTACCAAGGGACCAGGTTTAGTCCAGGCCAGTCTCAAAATGTTGATCCTCCCCTCAACCTCCTGAATGTAGAGATTATAAGCACACAACCACCACACCCAACTTATGCTCTTTTAAATTCTAATGTAGATTATTTTTAAAAAAGGTAAAAAACTGCATGTGCTGAACCCATGGTGCTTATAGTAGCATGGTCCAGACCTGAGCAAGCTTAAGCCAAACAAAAACCCAGCATGTATAGGTGAGAGCAAGAAGTGTCAATCAGAGAGATCTATTTGCAACTGATTGCTGATGGGGGAGGGAGGGTTGGTTTTCTTTAAGAGTATGACGCCTGGTAAGTTGACTAGGTTAAGGGATAGGCCCACACCCCAAGAGCATTTGGGGAATATAAATTAGACTCAATAGGTCTTTAAAAAAAAAAAAACAGTAATAGAAGTTGAGAGGGTAATGAAGTGGGGGGGAGATGAGCAGAGTCTGCATGTGATTAAAATGAACTGTATGACATTCTCAAAGAATCAAAAAAAATCTTTAAAAATAAATAAATAAAGCATTAGGGCTAGAGAGATGGCTCAGTCACTACCATTACTTGCTGCTCTTGCAGAAGACAGATTTGGTTCCCAGCACCCACAAGGAGGCTAACAACCATCTGTAACTCGAGTTCCTAAGGATCCACCACCCTCTCTGGCCTCAGCAGGCACAGCATACAAGTGGTACACTTACATGTAGACAAAACAGTCATAGACATTAAAAAATACTAAATTTTAAAAATTATATATTCCTTTAGTTACAGAAAAAGAATTCAAATCTTGTTCCATGTTAACATCAGAGTGATGCTTTTTAACTAGAAAGAAGTAGTCACTTTATGATTTCTCAGATTTTCATCATTTGTCTCTGAGCAGAAATATCAACATGTTACTATGCAATTTTAAGAAGAAAAGAAACACAGTGGTTAAATGGTTTTTCAAAAGATGAAAATTCCCGGGGTAAAGGTAGGATGTGTACATGTAGAAAGGCGGAGTCTATACAAGTACAAAGCCCTGGTCAATCCAAAACGAAACAAAAAAATAAACAAAACCCTACTCTCACTTTTTTTTTCTAATGAAAACCACAGAAAAACATTATTTTTAATAGTGGGAATACTCAGAAAAAGGCTGCGATCAATAAATCTGTCATCTTGCTTCTTGAATAGAAGGGTAATCGCTAATCACTACCTTGCATTTTCTAGGGATACTGTCATTCTTTCTCAAAACATCTATGTTCACTATTTCACTTATAAACTGTTCAGGTAGTTTAGTTACCAAATCAAATTAGATGTCACAGGATTCACAACTAATGGAAATTAACTTCAGAACAGCATCAGAGTTAGTGATGACTGGCACACTGTTTTGCTTTTTTCTTTTTGAAACAAGTCTTAACCATGTACCCCAAACTGACCTAAAATTTACAATCCTCATGCCTCAGCCTCCCAGCTACTGGAGCTATAGTCATATACCACCAATGTCCTGTTATATTTATTTTTAGAGAGAGAGCTTTCTCTATCATTGTCCGGGTTACTCATGAACTCAGGCTCAAGCACTCCTTCTGTCTCACTCTGCCTCCTGGATAACTGGGACTGGAGGCACATAACCATCTCAACTGGTAAAAAATTAGTTTTTAAGTTCTTTTCTATGTCTCTGAAGTCACAAGATCCAATCTTGGCTTTCTACAGACATCTAAATTCTCAGTAAAGATCAGAATATTCCCATGACTATTTGCTCTGAAATATAACAAAAAATAGGCTATTTTAAAATATAGAAGAAAGGGTCTTAATTTTTTGTCTTTTTGAGACAGAGTCTCCCTGGTAGCCCCAGCTGCCCTGGAACTCGCTATAGAGACTAGGCTGGCCTCAAACTCACAGAGATCCACCTGCCTCTGCCTCCAAAGTGCTGGGATTAAAGGCATATGCCACCATGCCAAGCACCAAGGGTCCTAATTTTTCGAGTATGCTGAAGAGATAGACAAATTTTGATAAAGTCATCTACCTCCAAACCTACGCTTCCTTCTGTTTATTTATAAATATCTGTTCCACTCAAATTCAAAGTAATGTAAAATTTTTTAAAAGGCTATCTTTATCAAATGTACAATGAAAAGTCATTAAAGCATAAATAATATGCTAGGTGTAGTGGGATATACTTTTAATATCAACATTTTGCTGTAAGAGGAGCAAAAGTTCAAGGCCAATGTGGGCTACATGTATTGTACAGCAATTTCCTCCAAATTAGAGGAAAGCTCGTTAAGACTCAGAAAGTTCTAAAGGGAGGCTCTTTAACTCACAATTCTCAGGAAGTACCTGAAATTTACCGTATGTACAAGGTCCCTCGCTCCCCAAGGTTAAATAAAGAATAAGACTGCTGAAGAGACTCTCCCACAACTAGGGCTGCCGGTAAATTCTTGGAATCTACAGGATTCTAGCCTTAATGAGTCATCATCACCCATCTGGGGCGGGCTTTTGGTGGGACAGTTGCCTTTGAATCATCCATGCTTCTGTAAATAACCCCAGTAAACTCAATCTGTTCACCAAGTTGGACTTTGGTGTGATTCCCTATCTGGGGTAAGTAGATGTTCGTTCATGTCTCCTCAGGAACAGCATCATACAATAACATGAGACCCTGTCTCAAAAATAAATGACAAATCCCCTGGACATATAAAAATTACAGTTCTAAAGTTAAGAAAATTTCTGTGTAAACCTTACATAAATTAAAATGTTCATTTCTGCAGACACAGTATCAAATAATTTTATGGCATCAAATACATAAACAAAAAATAATATGTTGTGCCTCAAAAATAAATTCAGTCAGATATATTTTTAAGTTAAAAATTAAGTTCATCAAAAGGCTTGCAGACTGGGTTTTATTATATGCTTAATAACTTTAACATGTTTCTTCATATGTTCCCAGAATTATTTTTTAAAAGTTATGATTCATAGGACTTACCTCAAAAATAAAAAGTATAGCATCCAACTCTTCTCTCTGAGACTTGTGACCTAAAATATTTAACAGGAAAATACTATAAGCATACCATTTTGTACTGTTAACTATTTAATGAGCTTAAATAGTTCAAGCACTGGGTTGCTTGTTTGTTTGTTCTAGGACTGGGGTTGGAAGTAAGTCAATTGTAGACCATGTGCTTAGCATGCACAAGATCCCAGATTCAAACCACAACTCAAACGCAAAAACTTAGGTCATACTTATGTCTAAAAAACAAATCGTAATATAGTGAGAGAATTATAAAGAAGCTTTGAATATGGAAAAAAAAAACTATTCAAATGTGCTTAGGGCAGAAATAAGAAGGTAAGATGAGGAAACAGATAAACCAGATCAGGAAAATGCAAATCTTCTAAGCTTTCCCAGAATAATAAGAACGGTCATCCTAGTTTTCTTTCAAATACATGTCACAAGACCTACACCTACATGACAGTTAAGAGGAGTATGAAAATGAAGCAGTCCAATGTCCAAGATACTTTTTGATATTTCATTTATTATTTTCATTTTATGTGTATGAATGTGTTGCCTGCATTAAGTGCACCCCTGTCATGCAATGTCTGAGGAGGACAGAAGAGGTCATCAGATTCCCCTGGAAGTAGAGTTACAGACAGTTGTTAGCCACCACTGGGTGCTGGAATCAAACCCAGACCCTCTGCAAGTCAGTGCTCTTAAGCACGGGCCATCATCTCTCCAGCCCCCCAAAATCCATTTTTTAAAGACAGTCTTAACAATCATTAGAAACATAAACATAAGCCAGAATGCATGATAATAACTTACCTTTCTGCTTAAGACTAGCTTCAATAGTCACAAAATTTTCAAAAAACACATAGTATATATGTGAAAAATGTTGGTCAAAAAACTGTTTAAGGTCGATAGATTCTGCATTCTCTGAAAAAGAAAAAAGTTTCTTAGTGACTATTCCATCATGGTTGAACCAGTTTAACAAACATTTGTAGTGCCAAATTTCCTTGAAGGTCAAAGAATTGGGCGTAAATTTTTTAACCTGTTAAAATACATGGGGCATGTATTTACATATCTGTATCTTTGTCATCACAATTTTACCCTTTATGTATTTCAGTTTTAATTTAATTTTAAAAATTGGTCAAGTTACCATAATCTTTGCTTTTTAAAAGAAATCAATGTCAAATGCAGTGGCATCCCAGCTACTTAGAAGGCAGGAAGATCAAGAGATCAAGGTCAGCCTAGGCAGCACAATAAGACCCTGTTCACACCAAGACAGATAAGCAGATACTAATTGACTCAAAATCATTAACTATCTCAACTCATGGCTACAGCTTTTCTAACATCTCCCTAAATAGTTTAAAGAACTGTTTCTGAGAATAATTCATAGTGTATGAACTGTAAGCAAATAGGCACTTAAGGCTGGTAAACACAGAGACACAACCCTTCTCAAGAAATTGTCAGCACAGCACACAAGATGAAACATTTACAACTATATGCATAACAGTTAGGTACTGAAAGTGAGATGACAGAATACAGGATAGGGAAATTCAGAAGCAGGATCATATTCAAAGTTCAATGGAGAATAAACCTGGGAGAAGGATGGACATGGCAACAGACATCTAGAATCCCAGTAGTCAGGAGTTCAAGGCAAGAATATTGTCAAGTTCGTAGCTAAGACCTTGCCTCCAGAAGGGGGGAAAAGTGGGGAAAGAAAGAAAAAAATCCTAGTAGAAGACAGAATAATTGAAAGATTTATTTTATTTTATGTGTATGAGTGTTTTGCCAGAATGCATGTATGTGTACCATGCATGTGCCTGGTACCCAAGGAGGCCAGAAAAGGGCATCAGATCCCCCTGGAACTAGAGTTACAGAAGGTTATGAGCTGCCATGTGGGTACTAGGAACTGAATATGGGTCCTCTGCAAAAGCAACGAGTGCTCAGAACTGCTGAGCCATTTCTCTAGCCCTATATCTGAAGATTTCTAAAGGCAGGAAGAACACTGGATATGGTAGGTTGGATGGAAAATAAATTTTTTATGCATAAACAAAGACAAAATGAGGAAAGCATGAAGCTTGAGAGAATTTAATAAAGCTACAGTTTAGAGCATTTTAATAAAAACTGGAAGGATAAGCTTGAAAGATGTTATAATAAATATCTTGAGTACAACAGAGAAACTGGATTTATTACCCTATATGACACCTAACCAGGTACTCTGGAAGGCAGAGGCAGATGAATTTCTATGAGTTTGATGCCAGTCTGGTCTACATAGTGAGTTCCAGGCCAGTCAAGGCTACACAGTAAAACTCTATCTCAAACAAAAGAAAAACAAACAAAAAAACCCTAAGAATCTCTATGTAGGTATATGTACTTGTGAATATACATATGTTTATGTATAGAAGACATTATCTTATTGGCAGTGGTTACCTATAGGAAGCATGACTAGTTGTTTTGTCATCTGGTTCGCTTTCAGGGGAAATGAGAACACTGAAGAACACAGGGATAGGGAGAGCTAGAATACACGTCACATATTCTAATTTGTTTTAAAAAGGCACAATATTTCTCATAACAAAAATAAGCTTTTAAAGGCAACTGAAGAAGATTTGTTTGGTTGGTTTTGAAAGAGGGTCTCCCCTGGATCTCACAGAGATCTGACCTGCCTCTACCTCCCGAGTGCTGGACTAAGGGTGTATACCGCCACACCTGGTTGAAGATGAAAGACTTCTGAACGTAAAGTGAGATAAAAGTAGCTGGGTATGGTGGCTCATGCTGTAACGCAAGCTACTTAAGAGGCTGAGGCAGGAAAACAGCTTTAGCACAAGAGTTCAGGGCAGTGCCTCTTAAAAAGCAAAAAAAGAATAAACTAAATTGCAAAAGGCCTTAAAAAGCAAAAAAGTTAAAAGCTGACATCAACTAATCTCTTAGAGCTTTAAGTTTCAATGGAAGTAAACTATAATAAGGCCACAGAGCATGTGTTTATGGCACATGTGAGATTATGTGTTCAATACTCAGCACTGACAAAAGAGTTGTGGCACATAGAGAGCACTTTAAACTCTCCTTTACTATAACAGTATCTTATGCTCTGGATGTGGTAATAATTCTTTAGTGACATCTCATCTATGGAATTTTCCAAGATTACTCCTCTTTGTTCTGCCTTCCCAAAAGGAAAAGGGTTGCCTCTCCTCTCCTCTATTTACTTGGATTCTCTATATTTCTCTCCCATATTTCAAATGTGTTTTTTTTAATATTTTTAAAAATATTTCATTATTATTATTTGTTTAATGTGTGACTGTATTGCTTGCATTTGTGTAAGTGCGCTCATGTGGTGCAGTGCCCATGGAGGTCAGAAAGAGGCAATAGATTCTTCTGGAACTGGAGTTAAGGACAGTTTTAACCACCATGTGGGTGCTGAGAATCAAACCTGAGTTCTCTTGAAGAGTAGCCAGTGCTCTTAACCACTGAGACATCTTTCCAGTACCACCACCTCCCCTTTTTTTAAAAAATAGTAACAGTATCTACCATAGTATTCCCCAAACCAGACAAGGTGTTGAACAATCTCTATCCAAACGGTTTTTATTATTAATGATTTAAATTTTATTTCATTTTACTTATTTCACAGCTTTGAAATTTCTACTTTGGAAAAAACTGCACAACCTGCTGATAGGAAAATTAGCACCACTGCATCTTTACTGTAATTGGGACTATCCAGAATCACTCCTGCCTAGCACTTAGTACCATGACACTTTCCCTACAATTAGAAAACACAATAGCTAACACAAAGTGAATGCTCCCTATACAGTGGATATCGATCTAAGTGTTCTGTGGAGACTGATTCCTATAGTCCACATAGCAAGACTGTCAAATTTAAGTATCATTATACCATATGTGACAGATGAACAAACTGAGGCACAAAGCTAAGCAACTTAGTCAGTAGGAAGGAAAACCAGAGTTTAAATACCTGACATCATCATGCACCTACTGCTGATGCTTTTAACAACTATACTATTCAGCCTCTATTGTAAGAAAAGAACACGAGCTGGCTATAGTGTAAGAATAATGGCCATATAATACTAAATATATTTTATAGAATATAAAAATAAAAATTTAGATAACTATGACCCACAAGAAAAATGATCTATTTTCCTCTGTATAATATACTGAAGAACTATTTACGAAATGAGAAGGAAATAGGTTGTTGCAGTCACATCTAAATTTTCTAAAAGTAATGCCTAAAAACACAAGTAATGTTCCAAGATAAAGAAGGAAATGATAAAACAAAGCAAAACAAAAATTCAAAAAACAAAAGTAAACATGACTCAACCCAAGGCTTTCCAACACATTAGGAACCAAGATATTGTCTCTTAATTTCCTTCCCATATGGCTACTAACAAAGCCTGGAAGCTGCACACTCGCAAATGCTAATAAAAAAGTGCTAGAAGCCAGCACAGTGACATGCAACTGGAATCTCAGTGGACTTTAGAGAGGATTACAAATTTGAAGCCAGTCTTGTGCTACAAAGCTAGACCTTATGTAATGTGTATGTGAAAGGGTGAAACCTATCAAAATTAGGCTAACTTGTTTCTCCATATTTATTTTAAAGAACTCACTAGCAATCAAAAACTCTAATAAAATATTTGATAAGTTGATCCACAAAGTTTACATGGCAGGGAGAAAAAAACAAGGAAAAGCTAGATAAACTTCAAAAGGGCTTCATTATTTAAAAACAATTCTCTACAAGAGAAAAAAATGGACAAGGATGGAAATTTAGAAAGAGGTTATAGAAAAAAAAATTCAACGAATTTTTTACCACAATACCAAGTTTCATCATTTTCAAAGAAGTTCCCTTAACTCTTGTGTTTCTCTGCTAAATGTCTCTATTACTTCTGGTCAGTGAGTATCAATCATGCCACAGGTCCTAGAAGTATTCTACAGATACTGCATAGTCCTTAAGAGTATTGAGCACCACACAATCTATATACATCCTTAAAATTTTTAAACTAGAGGAACTGTTTTGCATAGTGATTGTGGGGACGGAGAAGCTAAAGGCTCAAAAATATTTCCTATTTCCAGAAACATTTCTATTTGTTTAGAAGTGCTTGTGAACTACTATTTTCCTAAAGAAACTAAGTATTTCACCAGAAATTCAGATTAAGGCTTCTGAGATTTAAAAAACTCAACTCTGGCTTAGGAAATGCCTTTCAGACCTTTGGGAATACTAAATTTAACTAGCAAGATAATTCCAGGCTTTATTTCTACAAATAAATAAAATTTCTCAGATGGGGCAGCAGTTGTTGCTGCTGCTTCTCTTCTCTCCCTTCTCCTTCTTCCTGAGACAAAGTCTCACTATGTAGCATACACTGGCCTGGTACTTGCTATGTAGACCAGGTTGGTTTTGAACTCACAGAGATCCACCTGCCTCAGCCTCCTGAATGCTGGGTGCATGCTACTATGCCCAGCTTTTTTTTTTTTTAAAAAAAATACAAATAGCCTTTAAGAACCTGATCATAATACATTTACTCCCTACCATACATTTTAAGACATTCAAGCACCATATCATACTGGTAGCTAAAAATTTCAAAAGTCAAAGTCAGCTTTCCTTTTAAAGTCCAGATAGTTAATGTTTCCCTATAAAGTTATTTAATTAACCAGGCTGAAAGACTAAAAATTCAACGAATTCTGTAGATTATCCTTCATTCATTAAATAATAATAACTGATATCTGGAACTGTTCCTCAAATGATAACCATAATATATTAGCTTGTAAGAGGTGAGATTAAAAAAATGTCCTTCTAATTATAAAGTAGTAAACACTGCAAATCATTGCCCTAAGACAATCAATAACAGGCTCTATCCAACAATCTGGTGGCTTATTCACAAATTAACTTTCAGAACAAATCTAGAAATGCTGAAAAAAGTGATAGAAAGATGGCACAGTAGTTAAGAACACTTGCTGCTCTTTCAGAGAACTGGAGTTCAATTCTCAACACCTATGCTGGGTGGCTCACTATCACCTGTAACTCCTCCTCCAGTGGATCCAATGCCTTCTTCTGGTCTCTGCAGCCACCACCACCCCCATACATGCACACACACACATACATACATAAATGATTTAAAAATCTCTAAAAGAAAAGAATTTTGGATAACAATAAACAATATAAATAATTTAACAGTACACTCAAAAAATGAAAGCAGAAAAGGGAAGGAAGAAAAGAAGGAAAGGGAAACAGAAGCAGCAGAGTGGAGGAATAGGAGACGTTAACAGAAGAGGAATCATGAAAGTAACAGAATGTTTAACTTCTAACCATTAGAAGGGGAGAAGCGCACAGAATTAACCTAATAGAGATGAGCAAAGCACCAAAATAAATAAGATAAAGAATAACTAAGCATGAACACAGCAGTGGTTACATAAAGGAAAAAAAAATTAAGACAGCTGTACTTGAATTGGATTTTCAAACACCAACATGACCAGCGAGTAAGAGAACCTGCTGCAGAGCCCAACAACCCAAGTCTATGTCCAGGACCCACATGATGGAAAGAGAGAACCAGCTTCCCAAGTTATCCTCTGACTTTCACAGGTGTACTATGGCATCACCCCCACCCCCATCCCAACACACACACTTGTATGCACACAAAATAAAGAAGAATGTAATATAAAAATTTTTTAAATAAAATGAAAACACAAATAACCAGCTAGGGATGTAACTTAGTTGGCTGAGTGCTTGCCTAGCATACACAAAATTGTGGGTTTGATACCCATTACTAGTAAGCAGGGAAGGGTGGCACATTCTTGTAATCTCAACTTTAGGGAGCTTAGAGGCAGAAAGATCAGAAATTCAGGATCATCCTTGGTTCCATAAGTCTGAGGTCAGCCTGGGATATTTGAGATCCTATCTTTAAAAAAAAAAAAAAAATCAAGGTATTTACTGTGGGAATTACTTCTGGAAAATGACTTTTACTTAGTCTTGTAACCAAAAAGTTAATCTTAGGTTTTGAGATCATTTAACACTATTTTGGCTTTGTAAAACAAGCTTAATGGGCTTTATTAGGCCTTGAGATCCTCTTGTAACCTAAACATATAATTTTAATCCCTAATGACCTTTTTTTCCCTTTACCCAGAATTGTGTACATGTGTGTCTCTCTGTCTGTGTGCTACAGACATCAAGCAAGCAGTACAAGCAGCAGATAGTCCCTGGAAGCAAGAAGAATTACCTCATTTGTGTTGCAAACAATAGGTGGGATTAAACTGATAACATCTGTTTTTCGAGAACTGTTCTAAGACAGGAGGGGTTAGAAAGGACAAAATCCTTGTCTGATAAGGGTCTGCTTTTACTTCCCCATTTCATGCTCGCAGTATAAATTTTAATAAATGCACAGTTCCAGAAAATCTGAAGATCAGGGTCTCAGAGGAGTTCAGGTACCATTCCTAGTTAAAATGGATGCCAAGTGTCAGGTTGTAATCATTCAGGCATTGCTGTACTGTGTTTACTAAAATGCACAGGGACACACTTAAAATCTAAAATAAGTAAAAGGATGAAATAAAACATATAATTTAGATCCTAACCCAAACATTAATACTGAATCATCAATTAAAGACAAAGGCAAAAATTACTTCAACTAAAAAGGGTCAATATAGTTGACAAAAGGTTTTTTTTCTTAACCAAGCAGCTTCTAATTTTTCACACACAATTTCAAAATGTAAAAATAAAAACCACAGAATTCTAAAGAGAAAAAAATTCACTATATAATCCAGTAGATTTTACTTCATCTGTCTAATATATGGAATATATAAATATATATAAATCATTCCCCTTTGAGACTCAATAGCAATAAGTGAATATACAGAAGACTGAACAACACAAACAACACTACATATAAAACTCTAAATCCAAAAATTAGAGTGTATTCATTTCATGCAAAAATGAAGTATTTATAAAATCCAAAAGACACAAAGTAGATAAGGTACCAAAAATAACATAGTGCAGACCATACTGTCTCAACAAATAAAATCAAAAATTAACATTAACCTTCATAAAAAGGGAAGAAAACCCTTTAAAGGAATATAAGTATCAGTACCAATATGCCTCACAGGCTAGGACTAGGGCCTATTTCTATTAAATATACTACAAAAACACAATTCATGGAGCATTGGGAGTGCTAAGGAATGCATTGTCTATGAAGTGGAAGTAATGAGCCCTAGACTGATGACTACTTCAGAGCCACCTAATGTCGTAGAAAGCAAGATGGAAAAAGATCAAACTGTCTCAAATAAACTCCATCCCAGAATAAAGCTCAGGAATGGACAGGTATAGAAAATATCAGACTGAAAGATCAGCTCAGCTGGATAGAGTATGATGCTAATAAAACATCAGTATGTTTGTATAAAGGTACCTATATAAACTAATTTGTAGTTATATACCAACTTTTATCTGGTGTATAATTCAAGATTATCAGATTCTCACAGATACAGGAAAACACAGGCCATAATGAATGTAATAAACAAATAAAATACAAAACAGATCTGAAAGCTCTCAGATTAAGCAGGAAAAAGCATTAAAATAGTAATTAAATTCCATATATTGAAAATGTTAAAGACGATGGAACACACATTAAAAAAATGGAAGACCTAAATCAAACTTCTATGAGTTATTATAATAACTACAGTGTCTAAGGTGAAAAGTGAAACAGAATTAACGTAGACTAATGTAAGAGGAAAACTAAATGAGGAGTTAGTAAAGTGCTTGCAGTGGAAGCCTGAGGACCTGAGTTTGAATCCCCAGCACTCTCATAAGAAGCAGGACATAGTGGCAAGCCTGTAACCCTGATGCAGGGAAGGCAAAACCAGGAGGATCCCTGAGGCTCATTCAGCTAGACTAGATGAACTGGCTAGCTCCAGGTTCAGTGAGAGACCCTACCTCAAAATACAAGGTGAACTGAAAATAAGCAACTGAAAAAATACTCAATGTCAACCTCTGGTCTCTGTACACATACACATGCAGACCTGAAAATACACACACACACACACACACACACAGAGAGAGAGAGAGAGAGAGAGAGAGAGAGAGAGAGAGAGAGAGAGAGAAACTTGAAGACATGATAATAGAAAATATAAACAGAAGCAGAAAAAGAATCTTCCAAATTTGATAAACTTAAAACTGAAACAACTCGATTAATAAAAGGATAATTGAAACCCTCAAGGTATGGGAAGGGCAGAATAAAAAATATTTGGAAAAGAATGACCAAAAATATTAAAACCTGAAAAAAATCACAAATGCACAAACAAAAAAAGTTCAACATTCTCAAGGACAAGAAACATGGAGAGAACTCACTAAAGTATATTATAATCAAATTGTTTAAAACCAAAGAGAAAGAGTAAAATCTTAAATGCATTCAGAGGAAAAAATACAGGCTACATAGTAAATGAAATGTAGGCTTAGATTTCTCAGGAGAAACAAGAAAACAATACTAGCACATACAGAAGAAAACAGGGCTGAGCACGTAGAGTGGCTGTCTAGCATGCACAAAGATCTGGTCCCAGTAAACCCACTCCCAAAGGAAAAAACTTACAGAAGTATTATTTCTTGCCACGTGTAGTGGAAAAATGTCTGTGATGCCAGTACTCTGGTGTAGGGGGAATGCCAAGTTCTAGACCAGCCTGGGCTATGCAGAGAGACACTGTTTCAAAAACATTAAACAAACAAATAATAACAACAACAAAACCTATTTTCCTGGAGTACTGTATCTGGCAAAAGCTACTTCTTCAAAAACAATGACAAACTAAAGGACATTTTAAAAAATTTATTATTTTTATTTTAGTTTTTACGAGTGTATTGCCTGCATGTAGGTGGGTGCACCCATGTGGTGCAAAGCCCTTGGAGATCAGAAGAGGGTATAAGATCCCCAGGAACTGGTGTTATGAATGGTTGTTAGTCATCATATGGGTGCTGAGACTCAAACCCGGGTCCTCTCCAAGAGCAGAAATAACATCCTTTAGGTAGAAGGAAATATTAAACAGGAATAGGGATCTACATAAAGGAATAAAGAGCAGTGAAATGGCAACAAAAAGACTGAATATACAAGCTTTTTCCTTGTTATCTAAAACTTTCTCAAAGACAGTATTTAAACTAAAATATTAACAACACATTATGGAGTGTGTAAAATACATAAAGCAAACTGAAGGAAAGCAAAAATACACAGTTCATGGAAGTACACATCTTAAGGTTCTCATACTATTTAAGTAATATAACCTGTAAATAAAGCTCCCAGGAAAAAGTTACATCTATATTAAATTCTACAGGTCTGGTTGATTAGCTTCATGATGTGGATAATTTAAAAATGTTGCAGATCCAGAGCCAAATTAGCTCAGGCTACCATTAGTTCCCTTACCAGTCATTCATTACCTACCTCTGGACCCAATATAACATCTTTTCAACTATCAGGTGAAACCTTTGGAATGTATTAACTTGGTAGACCACTAGCCCATTCCAACTAAAAAGCTAAAAATATCATCAGATAGCCTCTGAGGTATAGCAGAGATTCCCCCATTTGTTCTAACTGTCCACCTGCAGCTTCATAATGAATTTGGTAAATTCCTTGATTTATTTATGACTGTCTTCTGGTCTGTGATTATAAAAGTTTACATAACCATTTCTATGTTGGAACATGTTATTTGGGGCAACCTGAATTCTTGTTCCCAGGCTGTGGTCACTCATATTTGGCTCAGAAAAAACTTTCTCTTATTCTCTTTGAGGTAAGAACTGGGTTTTATGTCAACAAACTACACTAGAAGGTATACTGTGCTATGCTAAAGATGAAAAATGTAAATACTAAAGCAAATGCTGCCACCAAGCCTGAGGATTTGGGTTCAATCCCTGGAACCCATAGTGGGAGTGTTAAAGAATGAACTCTACTCTGGGTGGAGACATGTCATTGTCTCTTGCCTAAGAATTAATCTAGGTGGGCTGGCCAAACAGCTGGCCAAGGAAGGCGGGTTCACATTAAACTATGATAAAGAGGTAGGAGGAATAATTATCTCCTTAAAAAATAATACATTCTTCCTTTCCAGAATTCCTGCCCTCAGTAAAGGTTCTGTCACTTCTGTATACTTCTCTGAGTTCTCAATCAGAAAAGCCTGACTTTTCCTTTTCTTCTCTTCTGTCTTTCCTTTGGAGGCTGGCCAGGGCCTAACTATGTTTCCTCTGGTACTTTGGGATTTTTCATTCTTTCTCTAAAGCCCTCCACCTACCATGTGGCTGATGTCCTTGCAGGCTTAATTCAAACAGCATGACCTTTTCTCTTTCTCTATCTTCCTTCTATCTTCCTTCTCCAGCAGCTGTCAAGATTTACAGTTTGCCTGTTCTGGTATTTTTCCTTTGCAATCTAGTAAGATTGAGCTTCCTTTTGGCTTGTTCTTAAATTCTTTCATTAGCAAGACTAAGAACCCCCAAAAGGGACCCAGATTTCCAAGTAACCTGTGGAGACTTGGCTGAGACTCCCCAAAATTATCAGTAACAGACAAGAACAGACTCCTTCAAGCTGTCCTCTGACCTCCACATGTGCATGGGCCTCCATACCTACACACATATACACAAATAAATGTATTTTTTAAATTGTCTTATGCCAGAAGGCAGAAAGAAACATAATTACACAGAGAGACATGGTAAGAAAATGGGAGAAATAATTAACCACTCATGGACATATGTACTTCAATGTCAAGTCTCTCTGCAGATTCTTACAGACCCTCGCAGTGAAACCTGCCCATTTTCTGAGATCAAATCCAGAAAATATATCTTTTTCTCTTTGCCCTAGAGCAGTTTTTCATTCCCCTTTTCTGACACCTAGGATTTTTCCTAAGCCTGCCCTCTAGGCATTCATTTTTCCCTCTCTTCCTTGCCCCTCCTCCCTCAACATCTGTTCAAAGACTTCCACTGTCAAACCTGCCTGCTCTAACTAGAAAACATACCTTTTCTTTTTCCCTCTTTTACCTGTTTCTGGCAGTTGCCACTATTTCTACCTTTCCTTCCATTTCCTGCCCTCAAATGCCATTTAAATCATTGTGGAGCTTCCTTCTGAGTTTGTTTACAGATTCCTCATCTCCACCAGTGATGAGGCAATACAGAAGGGAGAGAAGCTATGGGGGCATGGAAAGGAAAAGAAGCTCCGTGTCCCAGTCTAGATGAAGCCTCGTCCCAGCAGAGTCAAGATGGCCAACGAGGCCTGAACTATGTAACAGGCTGTATGTTGCACATAGCAGAGCCAGCGAAGCAGAGCTGTCCAAGACTCTTGAAACCCTAAGATTATATGAGAATCCAGATGCTGGACTTTGGTTTTGTTTAAATGTGCCTGTTATTTTACTTTAAGAAAGTGTGTAACTTATTTTTTACTTTATAGGAGCCCACAGTTGAGAGACTGAATTCTTGTAAAGACAATGAATTTTGATTTGACAGAATTTTTGAAGACTGTAGTATTTATAAAGTTGTACTGTTTTATATTGTGATATTAATATGAGATCTTGGGAACAAAGAAAGAAAACATGATTTAAAATGATGTGTTTGTGTGTCAAGGTTTATAAGCGATAGAATATCATGACTGGCTTCAGTTGACAATTTGACACAACTGGGAGGAGGGAACCTCAATTGAGGAATTTCCTCTTTTGGATTAGCCTGTGGGCATATCTACAAGGCATTCTTAATTGCTGAATGATATGAGAAGGCTCAGCCCACTGTGGGTGGTGCCAACCCTGGGCAGTTGGTCCTGGATTGTAGAACAAACAGGTTGAGCACAGGCCAAAGGAACAAGCTAGTAAACAGCATTCCTCCAAGGCCTCTGCTTCAATTCCTGCATCTAGCTTCCTGCCCTGAGTTCCTGCCTAACTTCCTTCAAAGCTACACGATGCCTTGGAAGAGTAAGACACAATAAATCCTTTCCTCAATAAAAAAAAAAAAAAAAAAAGATGGTCAACAAATTAACATTGAACTGTGAAGGTCACTGACACAAAGCAATTATTTCTTTTACAGAGATATTTTCAAATAAGAATGCTAAAATTTCAATGAATTGTTCATAAGGCCTAAGTGTATATGGCCTTTCTCTTTTACCAGATGTAAAACTACAATTTTCTAGGAATCCCACCAAAAACCCTATTTACAATAAGATATACATCTTAAGGCTTTTTGTACAACCTTGCAACCCATGTTTTTATTTTATCAGATTATAATCCCACCCTATAACCTCATTCATAGAATTTTTTAAAAGGAAAAAAAAAGGTTCTTAGCAACACCTTTAAGATATAATGTAATGGCATATGGCTAATGCCAAGGCTCTAATAGCCGCTTTCCTCTGAGAAGGTCACACCTACTCTCTTGGGTATGTCTTACTCTCTTCCTTGAGCCTCTCTTTCTCTTAATCCTCATTTTTTAAGCTGTGTTAAGAATCTCTTTTAATAAAACTCCAGTTTTCTTCAAATTGCCTTTCCTGAACTTCCTTTGTAACTAAATCAAAATTCCATGTCACCTAAGTGGAGGTCTTTGAAAGAGAATCAGTCTGTTATCAACAGTTCTGGGCTGTGTCTCCTGATACACCCATGGTTGACAGAATTTTAATCCATCAAAATAAAAGTTAGAGGTCTAGGGCCCAGTTAAATTATGGGTTATGACACAGTTGAATAATTAAGTGTACCTTTCTGAATGTACAACAGCTAAAAGTTAATTCAAAAATCAAACACATAATGAACCTAAGGTGTCTCTGGTAGCACTCACCATACTAAATGACATGACTTCACCGCAGTCTTGGTTCTGAACACACATGTGTACTTTGCACTGTGCATGCCATCCCTTCAAGCAAATGCCTCAAACAATTCAGCTCAGATTGCAGACTGTCATATACCATGAACTGCAGTGTCTTTACTATACATAGAAAGCTTCTGATCTTACAGAAACATAATAGTTCAATTACAAAACATAAAGTTATTTTCCTACCACCATCCTTAAACATGTAAGCATCAATTTGGTATACTGTTAGGTGATATGTGTTTGATTTTAAAAAAGAAAAAAAACTGATGTTTGTATTGCTGACTTGAGTTTCATTAAAAAACGTACTTGGGGCTGTATTACGGCAGACTACATTCCAGGAGTGGTCAGCCAGAGTCTCTAAGGAATAATCTCAGCAAAATTGAAAAACAGCTATCAGAAAAGCAACAGACACTCTGAGCAGGAAGAGAAATGGTCATAATCAGGGCAGCAACAGCAATAGTAGAAAAAAACAGAAAAATCTTGGCACTGGGTGCTTGGTGTTCATAACTAAGAGAGCAGAAGTAAGACACCATTTCAGATAGTTCTGTTGCCACTACTGCTCAGCATCCAGAAACCCTCTGAACCACATTCTTGGGAAACTCAGGCCCAGCAGCAGTGAACTATATGAAATCTGACCAACAGAACACTGTAAGACTGCAGAAAGAAATCTTGAATCAAACCTGAACACACTCAGTGAGCTGAAAATCTGGTGGGAAGCAAAGTTACACTGGAACATTCACACAGCTGCCAAGAAGCATGCAGGACATTGGGAAAGCACTGCACAGGGTCTCTACTGGAGCCCTGAAAGGAGTCAGGCGATCTGAGAATCTACCTGCTAAGAACTGTCCTCAGACACAGATGGCATTAGTAATCTGAACTCCAAAGGGAAACCTTGAAGGGGACAGAGAGGGAGCTCACCAGTCAGGTTTCATATCCTGTATCTTCGCCCAGCTCGCTCTTCCTCTCTACCTGTTCTGTCTGAGTTTAATACTCAAGGTCACTGGAGCGGTCACCTCAATCTTGCTCTATTCTTTCCCTATATTACTTTTTTTCTTTTTCTTTGTTTCTTCTTCCCATAAGCCTTCCTTTTGCTTTTTCCTCTCCCCAAGAAAAACCCAGCCTCATTTGTAGACTCTCTGAGCCTAGCCTCCTGAAAGACAGAACTACTTTACATTTCTGGTAACACATCTTTATCTTTCCCTCTTCAGCCTACCTTTTCCCAAAAACCCTCAACCTCCTGATTTCTTTGCCCCTGTGGCTCCCCCTCCTCTATTTTCTATCATCCAAATCATTAGTCTTACTGTTTTTTTTTCCTTCTCTTTTCTTTTTATTTCTATTCATACCCAAAGTAACTAATATAGTAGTACACAGGATACTATCAAAATCTCTTTACTCCTTAAAATGATTAGCAATTCAGAAGTAACTACTATATAGTTAATTACTACATTATTTTCATAGTGGGTCCTGTTGACTGTTGCAGAGGAGGGACAGGGAACCGAGTCCTGAAGACCAGTTTAACAGAGGAAAACAGTCAATGCTACTACAACCTAGCCCCTCCCAAACACTGCAAGCACTTTCAATTGAAAAAAAAAAAAAATTTAATTTAATGTTAAAATTCAACCAACAATCTAACTACTGATGCTACAATCCCAATACAAAAACATAACATGAAAACCAAGACATGTTTCCTCCAAAATCTACCAATTCCACAGTAATGACTTCCAATGAGAGTAACCTAGATGGCATTCCAGACGAAGAATTCAAAAGAACAGTAAATGGTTCAAAGAAATGAAAGAGGACATGAGTGAACTCCAGAATGTATTCCAAGTGGACACAGAAAGCTGAATGAAATAAGGAAGTCAATAAAGAATATGAACATGGATTCAATAAACAGACGAACACACTACAGAAAAACCAAACTGAAATGACGCTGAAAATTAAAATTTTAAATAAGCCAAATTTTAAAAATATCAGTAGAAAGTCTCACTGACAGAATGGATCACAGGGAGGACAAAATATCAGGGTGTGAAGGTAAAGTAGAGGAATCAGTACACTCAGATATGAATGGCAAGAAAATACAAGCTCTTTTGAACACCACAAAAATATCAAATCTACAAATTACAGGCATAGAAGAACTCTATACCAAAGTTACAGAAATTAGTTTCAATACAATCATATCAGAATCTGGGGAAAGAAAGGTCCATCAAAGTATGAGAGACAATAGAAAACATCAGACAGCCAAGACCAGAAAAGAAACTTCCCCAAGTTATATTACAATTAAAACACTAAATATACAGAACAAAGAAAGGCTACTGAAAACTGTAAGAGATAAACACCAAGTCACTTACAAAGGTAGGCCCATCAGAATAACAACTGATCCCTCAACAGAAACTAAAAGCCAGAAGGGCATGGAAAGTTATATTTCAAGTTTTAAAAGACTACAACTACCAACTCAGTTTATTATACCCAGCAAAACTATCAATCATAATTGATGGGAATTTAAAATTCCATGATAAAAGTAGGCTAAAGGAATTCGTGACTACTAAGCCAGTTCTAGAGAAGATCCTGGGAGGTACAGGGGTAGTGAAGCTGAAGTGTGTGCGGCCTTATCTTTGAGGAAGCAGAATTTACACTCATCAGAGTCCTTTCCTCATTTCAAAACAGTGTCTATAAAATTTTACTATTTATCTCCACTTTTGACAGCAAATCATTCCAATACATAATATAAGATGTTAAGTATTGAGCTGTTGAGATGGCTCAATGAGTAAAAATACTTGCCAAGCAAGCCTGATAACTTGAGTTGTGTTCCTAGGTCCCACAGTGGAAGGAGAGAACAGATTCCCCCAAATTGTCCTCTGACCTCCATACAAGTGTCATGACACATACATACCTACATACACATCATATACACACATACACAATAATAGTAAATAAAATTTAAAAATTTGAAAGAAGTTAGGCAATATGCAAACATCAGTACAAATTAGTATAGATTGAATTCCTTATATAGCAAAAAAAACCAGGAATTCAGAGATGGGTGTGAAAATGGAGGAGAAAAAAGGCAACATTTGCAAAAGAATCAACTGTTTTCTCAAGACATGCTTTTTTTTTAATCTCTCATTAATTCTCATAGAAATGTTAATAAACCTCATTAACTTGACTTTACCTCTTCATTTATTTTAAGAAAAAAATTCATGGAAATCAAAAATATCAATTCAAATTAAATTACAAATTCAAATTAAATTACAAATTCAAATTAAAATATAACAAAGTTGGTCTAAGTAGAAGGCAAATAAATACCCCATGCCTTATTCTAATGCCACTTCCTAAAACGGGTATATGACTGTGACTTGGGAGTTTAGGGTTGAACCAAGACACTGAATGATGAAGGAGAGGATAAAAAAATAATTGGAAATGTTAATAAGGAATGACCAAAATAAAAATTTGGTATACTAAGAAAAAAGAGTCAGTACTTTCTTTCCCCTCTCCCTCTAGATTAAACTCAGGATCTCCCACGTCAATCTCTACAACATCATTGAGCTACATCCTGGCCCTTTTTGTAGCTCTTTCCCATTTCCACTGTAAGCTTTACTTCATTTGTGACTGCTTCTTAAAGTGTTGGTATATCAGGAATATGTTCTCCCCCTCTTTATTATATACCAAATTTCATGATAGTATCTCTCAAGTCTATAGCCACCATGCCATGCCCTTTCCCAAAATTGAGACTACCTAGCCAATTAAATTCTCTGCCGGTATCTCAATTTCAGTTTGTCCCTAGGATACATTTACCATCAACTCATGATGATTAATTTTGATTTTCAACTTGACTGGATTAAGAAACACCCGGTGCATTAATGGGACACATCTTTGGGTATGTGAGGGCTTTGCCAAAGAGTATTAATAGAGAGGGGAAAGACATGTTGCCCTGCGTGCAGGTTGTACCATTCCATGAACAGGGTGGGAACATAGACGGAATAAAAAGGGAAAAAAGAAGGCCTGCTGAACACCAGCATCACCCTTTCTCTGCTTCCTGATCCACTGGGATATGAGTAAGCAGCCTAACACTCCCATTCCTACCATGGGGCCCACTGCCACCATGACTTTCCCACCATGACAGATCCTATCTCCCTCAAACCATGAGCCAAAATAAATTCTTCCTAAATAAGTCCTTTCTCTCCTAACTTGATTTTGTTGTATACTCTGTCACAGCAACAAGAAAAATAATTAATGTAACCCTCATCTTCTCTGGCTTCTACGGTCTCCTTATTGTTTTATAGGAATCTGGAACTTTTACTTAAGAGAAATGGGTAAATCTCATTAAGATCAATAAGCTTTGGGGGGCAGGGAGTAAGGAAAGAGCAGGAACAACAAAAACTAAAATGGAGAACTGAGATGTTAACAGCAGGCTGAAAACCTCTGGCAAATTCATGTAAATAAAAAGCTACATACATCCCTGAGGCAACGGACAAACTCAGGAAGGGCTAGAGAAGACTCTAAGGTTCTGCCTCTGACTAACCTTGAGATTCTATAAAATCAGGAAATGACAATTAAAACAGAACTGTAAACTTCCTGATTGACTACCACAATATACACACAGAGCCCTTTGGCAACTACACTTACTGATTCCAGCCTCATAAAGAAATCTCTCTTCAATCACTGGATGAATGAGCAAGGTCACCTAGAATCAAAATGACTGCAAGGGTTACTTCACAAGTAAAGTCATTAAAGAAACAAATATCAACAACAATAGATAGAAAACAATCACTGGAGAAGAAGGAAACTGGTTTACAGAGCTGTGCATTATATTATTTTTGTTTACTTTGTTTCTGGTTTTTGTTTTGTTTTGAGAAAATCTCCCTAGGCAGTCTAGTTATCTGGAACTCACTATGAAACTCAAGTTGTGACCCTCTTGGCTCAGTCTCCAAGTGCTGGGATTATAGATATGTTCCACCAAGCCTGACTCTACAGTATATTATTTAAAAAGCTAAATTTTTAGCAAAAAGTTACAAGACATGGAAAAAGATCCCCCCCACAAAGAAGTATAGTACTCATGTAAGAAAAAGAACAATGAGCAGAAACTATTCTTGAAGAAACAGAACTGTGTGACAGAGGCTCTTTTAAAACAAATAATAAGCCCCCACCACAGCTGCCTAAGACTCACCATGTCCAGGTCCCTGGTAAAGTGTCAGAGAATAGAGTCTTCCCTGGACCAGTTCAAGCAGTTCACCACCATGGTAGCTGAAATAGGTAACTTCCACACCACTGATGAGAACAAGCCCCCAGATGCCACCACCAAGCAACCCATCCCTGATCCTGATCACAGCATAGATGCCTGCCTACCAAGAGCTGGTAAAGGAGGCCATTGCCTATGGCAAGAAGCTGGGCAGGTCACAAGAGGGGCAAATTAAAAATGCTATTGATAAACTTTTTGTGCTGTTTGGGGCAGATACACTGAAGGAGATTCCAGGTAGTGTTTCCCCAGAAGTAGATGCAAGGTTTTCCTTTGATAATGATGAGATGGTGGCCTGAATCAGGCATCTCATCAAACTCTATAAAGAAGCTGGGATTAGCAAGGACAGAATTTTCCTCAGCTATTCTCAACCTGGGAAGGAATGCAGGCTGGAAAAGAGCTAAAGGAGCAGCATGGCATCCACGCACCATGACGCTGCTCTACTCCTTCACCCAGGCAGTGGCCTGCTCGGAGGCAGGAATGGCATTCATCTTCCCCTCTGTGAGGCACATCCTTGGCTAGCATGTGGCAAACATGAATAAGAAATCCTAAGAACCCCAAGAGGACCCTGGGGTAAAGAGTGTCACTGAAATCTACAATGACTACAAGAAGTCTGACTATGAGACCATTGTCATGGGTGCCTCCTTCCACAACATAGGTGAGATCAAAGCACTAGCAGGCTGTGACTTTCTTACCATCTCACCCAAACTCCTGGGGGAACTGCACAAGGACAATACCAAGTTGACAACTGTGCTTTCTGTCAAGGCAGCCCAGGCCAGTGACTTGAAGAAGATGCATCTGGATACAACAGATGGCCGTGGAGAAGCTCTCTGATGGACTCCATAAGTTTGCTGCTGATGTCATAAAGTTAGAGTGGATGCTGACAGAACCAATGTTCAGAGCTGAGAATGGGAAATAGCAGAACACCCTAAGCTGGACCGCAAGACCTGCACTGCATTTGATGGGGCCTAATTGCGTACGTCTTCTAACAGATCTGGTGTTTTTTAGCAATCAGAGCAGGGATGAATCATAGGTTTCTGGTTTTATGTGAACTTTTGCCTAATTACACTGAAGTTTGCATTAAAGCAGTTATTTTTCAAACAAATAAATAAAATAAAAATTTTCCCAGAAATTCCATGCTGGGGTTGACAATGGGCTGCGTTCCTGGAACCAGAGGAGGAAATGGTTTCCAGGAAAAGACATCTCACAGTCAAATCTATACATATTTCCTGGGGTTTGCTCCCTCTTTTCTTAATTTTTAATTTAATTGTATTTATTATTAGTGTAGGAGTGAGTTGTACACATGTGGAGGTAAGAGAATATCTGTCAGTTCTCTGTTTCCACATAAGTGAGGATCAAACTCAGGTCAGGTTTTTAGGCTTGCATGTAAATGCTTTTACCAGCTGAGTATCAAACAGCAAGCCCTGGTCACAAGGAGAGTTCCAGAGAGCTGTCAAGTCTTCACCACCAAAGACCTCAGACTCCAGGCTGACAGCTGCAACACTAGCCACTGTACTTACCTGCCCACTGACACTGCTCACTGCTGCCCAACACAAAGCTGCTAGAAACGAACATCTGAAGACCTCCTTACCTACCCACAATTTCTATCCAGGAAAAGAAAAAAGAAACTTCAGCTCACTGATGACACAATGACCACAGTGAATTTATTTCAGAATGTAAGGTTGGTTTAAAAAAAAAAAAAAAATCAACCAATGCAATGCAGTACATTAATAGAGAAATAAAAATCCATAGGAAAATCTCGACACAGAAAAAAGCATCTGATAAAATGTAACATTTCATGCTAGATACTAAGGAAGCTGGGAATAGAAAAGAATTTCCTAATCTGATAAAGGAATCTATCAAAGAACTACAATCAACATAATAAAGATGTCCTCTTTTGACTGCAAAATGTCCTAAATAGGACATCCATATCAAACTTCTGCCTTGTAAGGCTCAGAGTCCATTGAGGAAGAGGGGGTGGAAAGATTGTAAGAGCCAAAGGTGGTGAATGATCACAAAGAAACAGTTTTCCAGACAGCTAGGAAGTTACTCATAAGAACTTATAGCAACAGTAAGAGGATGCAAAAGACCCATTCAAGCTCCAGCCAGACAAAATCCAGCATAGAAGTGGAGAAGAAGCCCCAACCTTAGCTGAGGAACTATTGGCAATCAATAAATGCTGGGAGAAGAAGAGTCAAGTTTTCTTTAAGGGTATGATGCTACATAGGTCAACCAGGCTCCAATGCGTGGATGCATACCGAAAAACATTTGGGGACACAAACTTGACTTGACAGGCCTTAATATAAATGACATGAAATTTAGTAGGTGGGCTATAAGAGGGGTGCAGACAGGGGAGATGATCAAAATATATTTTATGAAATTTGCAAAAAAATCATTTAAAAAGCAGAAACAGAAAATGATGTCACTTTTATTCATCATAATATTAGAAATTCAAGCCAAGGCAGTTATACATGAAAAGGAAAAGCCATACAGAGTAAGAAAGAAGTATTACTATCTCTATTTACAAATCAAAATACTATGGAAGCAACAAAAAATTCTATTAGAGCAAATAAGTTCAATATGTCAGAATACAAGATAAATATTATGAACACTAACAATAAACAATTCTATATTCCAAAAGTGAAATTAAGCAAGCAATTATATTATACCAAAAATAAAATATGCTTAAATTATCAAAAGAACTATGCAACTTGTACACTGAAAACTACAAAGCAGGGCCAATGAGATGGCTCAATGGAAGAAGGAGCACACAAGCCTAAACACAATCCCCAGAATCCACATAAGGTAAAAGGAGAGAATTGACTCCACAAAGCTGTCCTCTGACCTCCAAATTTATGCTGTGGCACAGGGGCCCACACACATTCATCCATCACATGCACGCACGCACACACACACACACACACACACACACACACACACACAAAACAATAAGAAATAATTTTTTTTAACATTTTATTTTTTTAATGTGTATGAGTATATTGGCTGCATGTGTGTAAGTGTACCCATGTCACCGTGTCATGAAATGTTAGAAGAAGCTAGAAGGCATCAGATTCCCTGGAACTGGAGTTACAGATGGTTGTTAGCCACCATGTGGATCCTCTCTAAGAGCAATCAGTGCTCTTAAACCACTGAGCCATCCCTCCAGGCCAAGGAATAAAATTTTTAAAAAGAAAAGTACAAAATATTATTGAAAGTAACTAATGAAGACCAAAACAAATCAAGACATTGTGTATTCTGTAGGATGGTGATGAATTACCTATTCTGCTATTTTCTCCAAGGTCTATTTCCACAGCATAGATAGTTCAGGAAGAGGCACTAGAAAATAAATATGAGTGCACACATGGTGTGCATAAATTGCAGATTAAGAAAAAAAAAGTTTTAAAGCTATAGTACAATGTCAGCACTCTGGAGGCCAAGGCAGGAATATCTCAAATTCAAGGCAAGAGGGAGGGAAGGAAGGAGGGAGAGAGAGAGAACCAGAGAAAGGTGGGGGGTAGGGGGAGAAATAAAGAAAAGGAAGGTTTTAATCAAAAACCAGAAACGAGCAAAGGAGGATTCTTTTTGTACTAACGCACCAAATCTTGTAACACCACCTTTCTCTTTTGACCTGAAACACCAGGAAATTTAAGAAGCGAATTTAATGACACGTCTGTGTAATCAGCTCATCTCTAGAACTTGATAATGTTTTCTTTTTTTACATGGTGACTATTCAGTTGTTCTTTCTCTAAGTATTCATTCTACATTTTTTTTCAGTACTTATTTGGCTGCAATAAAAGCCTTAATAAATGAAATACTAATGGAAAGGGGATTTACTGTGTTTGAAACAGCTTCTTCTATTAAGTAGACTAATCAGTGTTATGTTTGAATCTGAACTATCTCCCAAAGGTTTATGTTTCAAAGGCTTGATAACCCAGCTGATGGTGCTATTTTAAGAGGTTTTAGAAACTTAGGAGGTAGGGCAGAGCTAGAGAAAGTAGGTCATTGAGGGTAGATCCTTGCCGGTATATTATCACCAGACTGCTTCTTGTCCATGGTGATGTGAACAGCTGTTCTCTGCCAAAGGCTACCACCTGAGTCCAGAAGCTCAATGAACCTCATCAAGAAATGTGAAGATAACTTACTTGTTCACAACCAGTGATGAAGAGAAAAAAATTAAAAGCAGACATAGGAAAAGAAATGATGTGTTGCATATAGATACAGATGATGTGACAGACTTACTGAAAACACTGCAAACAAGAAAAGAGTTTACAATAAATGTAAAAAAACCCTAAACCTAGAAATCTAAACAGAGTAAAACTGTCTTTCAAAAAATTTAAAAGCAGTCTTAAAAATAGAATAGTTTTTGGAAACTAGAGAGATGGCTCAGCGATTCAGATTCAGAGCACAGGCTGCTCTTTCAGAGGACTGGGGTTCAAATCCCAGCACCCACAAGGAGGCTAACAATTGTCTCTAACTGCAGTTCCAGAGGATCTGACACCCTCTTCTGCTCTCCACAGGCACTGCACAACACCAGCGCACCTACCTACATACAGGCATTACATTCATACACATAAAATTAAAAAAATAAAAATAAAATATTTAAAAATAATAAAACAGTTTTTCACTAGCAGACAATCACCACAGAGGAAATGTTAGTTTTCCAAATGCAAATGAAATCATACCTGATAGATGGAAGCAAAGGCATTAATAGTTCTAAAAATGGTACAAAATGGGTAAATGTGTAAGACTTTTGATATTTAAAAATCTTACAAAGGGCAGCAGTTAAGAGGACTGACTGCTCTTGCAGAGGACCCAGATTTAAATCAGTATATACATGGTGGCTATCTGTAACTCCAGTTCCAGAGGATCCAATGCCTTTTTCTGACCTCCCCGGACATTGTACGACATGGGTGCACTTACACACATACATGGAATTCACTTATATACATTAAAAAAAAATACGTAAAAAGGAACTAGAGGTTGGGGTTAACTCAGTAGTTAAGAGCATAGCTGCTCTTGCAGAGGACCTGGTTCAATTCTCAGCAGCTAACAACCATCTGCGACTCTAGTTCCAGGGAATATGACACCCTCTTCTGGCTTCTCCGACATTAAAGCACACATACACATAAAATAAAATTCTTAAAAACCTTACAAAGGCTAGAGAAGTAGCTCAGTGGTAGAGCACTTGCCTAGCATGTGTAAAGCTCTGAGTTCTAGCCTCAGTACTGAAAATAATAAAACTCTTACAAAGATAACTATTTGTTTTAAAAAATATAGCAAAAAAGATAGGTAAGATGTATGATAAAAGCGTAAATACTCAAGGAGAAAGTGGAAGTATATTCTTGTAGGGTTCATTAATGAGAACTGATAACATATCACTTGGCAGTATAGACTCTGATGGTTAAAGATACATGCTATGAATCACAAAGCAGTCACTAAAATAATAATAGAGATTAGAGCTAATAACCCAAAATAGGAGATACAGACAAATCATAAAATGTATTCAATGAAATTAAATGGGAGATTACTAAATTCACATTTTTAAAAAGATTCCTCACTAGGATAACATTATGATGCATTCCTATAATCTCATACTCCAGAAACATCTTCCAGTTACTACTGGCTACCATCCACAGGCACTACCACATGACTGTTAGCATGCATGTGCACACGCATACATTCATATGCATGAGTATATGTACACAACACAAAAACATGCACTCACACATATATCATACACATACAAACAAAAACATTTTTTAAAAACGAACCAAAACAAAAAAAAATCAAAACCCAACCCTATAGTTGCCTTCGGACTATAAGGTAAAAAGGCAGAGGCTTTCCCAAGACTGCACACGCAAGGACGCACACTCTCACCACTTTTCTCTTTTTTTCCTTCTTGTAAAAAAGTCTATCCAAAAGACATCATCAGCCAGCTAGGAAAGTGCATACCTATGATACCAGTACTTGGGTGGCAGAAGCAGGCAGGATCTCTGTGAGCTCAAGGCCAGCCTGATCTACATAGCAAGTTCCAGGTTAGCCAAGATTATATAGTAAGACCCTATCTCAAACAAACAAACAAAACAAAACAAAAAAAAAAGGAAGAAGAAGAAGAAGAAGAAGAAGAAGAAGAAGAAGAAGAAGAAGAAGAAGAAGAAAAAGAGAGAGCGAGAGAGAAGAGAAAAAAAAAAAGGCCATCACCGCTTCCCTGTCAGCTTCTAGTTATTTCAGGAAGGCAGGAAAAAGAAAGAGGAGCAAAGCACTCACGATGAAACAAGTTCTTTAAAAAATGGAATAAAAAATAGACCAAATACAGAGACACCATTCTACAAGGGCTGCAAAAGTAGAGAATATTTAGGGGTTAAGTCTGACAAAAGATTAGGAAGACACTGACACATTACTGAGAAAATTAAAGGAGTGCCAAATAAGTGGGAAAATGCATTTTGTTCATGACTCGTAGTATTCAGAATTGTCTTCAAATTTTCCCAAACTCATGTTCAGATTCAACACATTCCCAGTCAAAATTCCATCGGGTTTTCGTTTTGCTTAGCAACTGACATGCTAATCCTTTACATTTGTTTTTTAGATGGTCTCACTTTGTTACCCAGGCTAGTACTGAATAGAAGGCTCCAATGATCCTCCTGCTTCATCCTCCTAAGCTGCTAGAACTACAGGCTATACTAGATTATAGGCATGTGCCATCATACCACACCACACTTGACAAGTTAATCCTAAACTCACATGGAAATGCAAAGAGTTTGGTATTTCAAAAACAAACGACAACAATAAAAAAAGAATACCTTTGAAAATGAAGATAAAAGTTGGAAGGACAACACTAGATTTCAGAATTTATTTTAGTTACAATAATCAAAATATTGTGGAACTGGCACCAGCACAGATTAAACAGATCTCTGGAACAAAACAGAGCCCAAAATAGGCCTACATATATTTAGACAACCAAGTTTTACCAAGAGCATAGGGCAATTCAGTAAAGTAGTAGGACTTTAAAAAAGAATGCTGCTGGGATGCTGTTTTTAAAAAACACCGCCCTGCAGCACACATTATATCACATTTACAAAGCAAAGTTAATTCAAGATGGATCAAGGACCTAAATAAACTAAAACTGTAACACTTTTAGAAGCATGAAAGATAATCTCAATGATCCTACTCAGCTGTAAAGCCTATGAACCACAACAATGACCAGCCCAGCAAACTATCTCTATTGATGCACTAGTGACACTTTTAACTTGGGGGTAATTAACAGCATGGTACTGTAAACAAAGCCAAGTACACAAGGCTGGAAAGCTCATAGACCCTAAAGAAAAACCTCCTTCTGTCACTTTCCTAGACCAATGTAATTTCTTACTGCATTCTAAATACATATCCTTGTATTTCCAGACAAGTGAACCTCTAACCATTCATCAAGAAAGCTTTTTGCAACAAATGGAAAATACTACAAAGTTCCACAATTGGTCAAACACAGAGAAAATGTGACTACGAGGTGCCCAGGCCTAAGAGACACGTCTACAATGCAACTTCCACATCTAAGGCTCAGTGAACATCTTGGAAGACGAGACAGAAAGAACGTAAGACCCAGAGGGATAAGACACCTGCTGCTAATTAATGCATTCTACACAATAAGCTGCACCAAGATTTGCACAATGACAGCACCACTTGACATGCTACGGAAGATGGGGGATCGTCACAGAGTCCACCTCAAGATGAGGAGCAGCATGCATCAATGGATGCTGAGGAAGGAATAATCCTCTCCAAGGACAAACACATGAGCACCACTAAATGGATTCAGTGCATTTTATAAATATAAATCCATATATAATTATATATTACATATATAGTATGTGTAATATGTGTATGTTTATATATACATATATGTAACAATAATCAAAGACAAGAAAGTGGGGGGACCTGGGAGGACTTAACAGGGAACTGGGAGGGACAAAACTAATGTGAGACAATAATCAAGAATAAAATTCTAAAAAATTAAAAAATTCTAAAAAAGAGTAAAATAATACCATTAAAAAAGATAGTCTGGGGGCTGGAGAGATGGCTCAGTAGTTAAGAGCACTGGCTGCTCTTGCAAAACCATAATCCTGGCACCTACATGGTGTTAGCAACTGTCTGTACCACCAGTTCCAGGGGATCCGACACCCTCTTTTGATCTCCACAGGCATTGCATGACACAGGTGCACTTACATACGTGCAAGCAATATATTCAAACACATAAAATAAAAATAAATCCAGAAAAGTTTCTTACAAAAAGACAGTCTTTGGGCCCATGAGTTAGGCAAAGATTTTACATAGCACTATCAAAAACAAAAACAAAAGTGTACGTAAAATTAAGTTTTTGGTTTTGGTGGTACTGCTAGAGATCAAACCCAGGGCTTTGTGCAAGATACACAAACACTCTGCCACTGAGCTACATCCCCAGCCCCCAAAATACTAAGTCAAAATTAACCATTTTGACTCCTTCAATGAAAATGCTGGGATTTATATAATTCAAAATAAACCTTTCATCTTCCTAAGATTTTTAAAAGTATGTTGAGAAATTAAAAAAAAAATAGTTCACAATCTGGGGGAAAATATCTTGGCCAATCATTTATTTGGTAAATTTGTAATCAAAGGCTGAGGATGTTACTTGGAAGTAGAACGTCTGACTATGCTGAAGGTCCTGGGTATGATCCTAAAAACAGAGAAAACAAAACAAACTCACAGAGAACTGCGGAGATGATTCAACGGTTACGAGCACTTACTGCTCTTGCCAAAGACCGAGATTCAGTTCCCAGCACCTGCATGGGGTGAACCATGACTGCTTGTAACTTCAGTTCCAAGGGGTCAGATGCCCTCTTCTAGCCTCCACAGGCATATGCACATATATATGGTTCACAAAGATACACATAAAATAAATCGTAAAAACACACTCACACAAAACACTTGTATCTAGAATAAAGAATATTCAAAACTGAGTTAGAAAGCAAACAATTTAAAAAATTGTCCTTTAAAAAAGGACTGAGGAGATGGCTCAGCAAATAAAGCATTTGCCACACAAGCTTTCACATCCCCCAAAACCACAAAAATTGCCAGGGAGTTCCAGCACTTGGAAGGTGGAGATAGGGAGTCCCTGGAGCAGGCTGGCTAGCTAAACCAGCTGGTATCAGCGAGCTGTGAGTTCAGTTGAGATGAGAGGCACACCTGTGTGCCCACACACACACACACACATGCACACACATGCGTGTGCATGCTAAAGAAAAAGAGTTGCAAAGAGAAACTTTACCATAGCTGTTACTCAATAAGCACATGCTATCAGACATCAAGGAAATACTAATTATGATAAGCATGCACATTAGTGGTTGACATGAAGAAGACTGGCCATACTGATGGTGTTAATGCATATATGCAATGATAGTCTTGTCATTGCTGCTGAAATGTAAAACACTGAAAAAGAATTTGTAAGTTTCTTTTTCTGTTTTGTTCTATAGCCCAGGCCAGAATGGAACTCACTATGTAGCTGGGGCTACCTTCAAACTTGAGGCAACCCTCCTGACTCAGCCTCCAAGTGCTGAGATTACAGGTCTGCACCACCACTCCTAAATATTTATCTGTTAGGAGTTACAGTGTGTCTATGCAAATAGTCTGCAGCAGTTTTGCTTGAAAAGCCAAAACAATTCCCGTGTTAATCAGCAGGTAAATGGAAAACTTGTGGTATGGCCATAGAACAGAACAGAACTCAAGGCAAAAAAAAAAAAAAAAAAAAAAACCAATGAACTATCAATATGCCAAAGTACAATATAGATGGATTTCAAAATAATGAGGCTGAGTAGAAGAAACCCAAACAAAGCACCACACAGCAGGATTTCAGTTATATATCGAGTAATTTCACTTGTCTAAAAATCTAGAAAATGTCAATTTAGAGACAGATTGGCGGCTGCTCAGGGAAGGGTGGGAAAGTGCAGGCTGAGGTGGAAGGAAAAGAGTAAGGGGCCATGAGGAAGGTCATGGACATTATCATTATCTTATATATCTGGCCAAGAGTTCTTTTATTTTTCTAGCAGTACTGGGGACTGAACCTAGGGCCTCAGGCATCCCAGGCAATTGCTCTACCACTGAGCTACAGCCCCAGTCCATTTTTTTTTCCCTTAGGAAGTGCCAATGATATAATCCAGGGCCTTGCATGTTCTAGGCACATGCTTTATCATTGAGCTACATGCCCAGAGCCTAGCTATATTTATATCTTGCTTGTCTGGATAAGTCTAATCTTGTTACGTTGATTTCATGTCAAAACTACTGTACCAAATCACTGCGCTTCTTTAAATACGTGCAATTTTATTAGATGACAATTATACTTCAATAAAGCAGTTAGAAAGGATGATATAACAATAATCTACTTCTAGCTAAATTAGCACTTGTATTTTTTAAATCAAAAGGAAGGAACGTCCAACTTGTCACTTTAAGTACAAGCAAACATTTAGTGAATATACACAATATGGCAAGAATTATATTAGTCACTTTACATGTGCTAACTTACTATTATTACCTTAAGGCTACTAGTTGCAATATGGACGGGAGGGTAAAAAGGATACCACAAAGCTTTAGAAACCACAAAAGGCTTTTTTTTTTTATGTTAAAAAAAAAAACCTTTTTAGTTCCTACAAATCAAATATATGATATGATTATCAATAAGTACAGTCAATTTAAATTTAAATCCATCAAAAGTTTTTTGTTGTTGTTTTGGGGTTTCTTTTGGCAGAGTCTCACTATGCAACCCTGACTGGCCTGGTACTCCCTATTTAGCTGTAGCCCAAAGTGGCCTTGAACTTGTGGTGATCCTCCTACCTCAGCCTCTCAAGTGCTCGGCTTACAGGCATGTAGCAACACACTTGACAAAATTCTATAAATTTAACTAGAATTCCCACTACATTGAGAAAATATGCCAAGATGAAGGTTTATACTGGGTGCTTAAACTTTGTGTTTTTATACAATTGGATTACTAAATTCTCCTATAAATACCTTAAATGAATAGCACTTTTATTTGATCCAAAATAATTCTATGTAATTAACAAATGAAATAGTTTCCTTATGTTATTTACTTTATTTAAAACCCTACTTACTTTCAAAAGAACTTTAAATGGTTCTTCCAACTCCAAAATCAGATTCCAAACTGGCAAACCTCTAAAGCATTCTTCAGCTTTTGTCATTCTAATTTTTCTACTCACTTTCTTAGAAATCATGTTAATAATCTCATTTCAAATAAAATAACTGAAAGCATTTGAAAATATGGGATGTTATTAAACATTAGCAGTGAAGCTGTCATGCAGCTCGGCAGCAAAGTACCTGCTAAGCACACTTGAGGTCCTGGGACCAGGTGGCAGCACTAGGGGAGAGGAACAGAACATGAAACCAAGTGGCGCATTTGTGGGTTCATCTTTCAGCACTTGTTTTGACAGGGTCTCAAAACTTCAGCATGACTGACACTTAGGACTAGAATACTGGGAGAGAGTTTTCTGTCCATTTTAAGATGATGAACAGCATCCAGCATACTAGATCCAGAAAAAGCTCCCCACAGAAAAGTGTGTCTAGACACGGTCAATAGGCCTGTGACAAATGTCTGGTTAAGCAGCACTGTTGAGCAACTGCTGAGGGGTAGTCTTTTTGTACAGATCTCTACTTCCAGGCAGGGTCTGGAAGAATGTTCAACACTGGGAAGTTCTTAAAGATAGCTTCTCCAGTATGGTTTTTTTTTTTTTAAGTCTTTAAATTACGAAAATTACTAACTTTAGTAACTTAAATTATTAAAATTACTAAAAAGATTTTTTTTTTTCCTTAAAAAATTTTCTTTTCAGCCAGGTATGGTGGTACACGCCTTTTAGTCCCAGCATTCTATGAGTCCAAGGCCAGCCTGGTCTACATAGGGAGTTCCAAGCCAGCTGGGACTAAAGGAAGACCCTGTCTCAAAAAGACAAAAAATTTCTTTTCAAGCTCAAGAAGGACCTACAAAATCTCTTGACATGTGTGACTTTGGCAGATCATGTTTCCCAAAGAAACAACCAACCCATAATCAACCATGGCAGTTAATTTAGGAAATCTCAATAGCCTGCTGCAACTTAACTTTATAGTTGTGCATGTATGCAACTTACAGCTTGTCTGAAGCGACCATATTAAGTGTCTAGTTTCAAACTGTCAGTATTTGTAATAAATCTACATTCACACTCACTTTGCACGTGTGCAAACCTCTTCAAATCATTTTCTTCAATGACAACTCTCCAGTAGAAGAATAAAAGCAAAATGATAATCTCTACCATACTTTAAAGGCTTACATTTTCTGACAACTGGGCTTCCTTTTGCATTGTTGGGCTGGATTTAATTGCTTTCTCATTAGACAACAAGAATAAATACTTGTGATAAAGATTAGCTGCTATAAACATAGGTTAAAACCAAATTAGAGACACAAAAATCTGGGGTCCAGTTCTGATTCAGCCTCCTGTTAGTTCTGGTGCACAGCCCCTTACAGTCCCAAACTTCCACTTTCTCATTTGTGTAAGAAAAAAAAAACAAACCAAAAATTTGGCAATATTTATATTTCTAGAGTTTTTGCACAGATTGATGTAGTAATTCATGTGAAACCGCTCTGTAAACAGTAAAGTACCACACAAATGTTGGGTATTATTAGCAGTACGAGTAACAACAACATACTACAGAAATGTGTCCTGAAATAAGACACACCACTAAAAGTGTATCACGTTCCAAAGCAAGTATTCATTAGAAGACCACTTGAGATGGTAACCTCTGATTTGGGATCCAGGCACCTAGATTCTAAACTCAGTTATGTTATTAGCTCTTTATATAAACCCAGGCAAACTTTTCTTTCACCTCAAATTTCTTCATCCAAAAAAATTCAAGGATAGAATCAAAAGTCCCCTAAGTATATAGCTCAGCCCTTAACAACCTAGTCCACAACCAAGAATCCCAAAGATTTGTTTAACATTATAGCACTGTTCGGTGATTAGCAAAACAGAAGATGAAGGAGCAGATAGTAAGAAAATTTTAATAAACACAGAACTATGCAGTTTTCGAAACGCAAAGACCAAACGTCTTGTTCTCTGTAATTAATCACAGTTTCCTTTCTGAAGGACAGCAATGGAGAAACAAGGTGCATTAAGAGTAGGGCGGGGTTCTTTGCCACAAGCTTTGGGAAACACCCACTTCCCAAAGAGGTGCAACTGCTTCCTCCCGGTCTCACCTGCCCCAAAACTTGAAACACTAAGAATCACCTAGTCCCAGCGGGCGTTTCGCTTTTCTTTCCATTTGGGTGGGGATGGCGGCGGTCATCTGGCAAACACCCTGGAAACACCATTAACCCACACCACCAAGTGTCCCTGAAGTCTCAAAGGCTAAGTTTGGGGCGCGACACTCATTTTTAACCCTGAGTTCCGACCGTGAACTAAACGTAGGTCTCTGCTGGTGGGAATGGGCTGAGCCAACTGCCAGCGGTCCCCTTCCCCGGGTCCCCGCGCGTGGGCAGGGCGCCGGCGGCCTCCCGCGGGCCGCGCCGGGTCCCCAGGGCCAGCCCGGGCTCGCGGGCCGGGGGCGGGCGCCAGGCCGCCGAGGTCCTCACCGATGACGATGCGCAGGTGCTTGAGGCGGGTCAGCGCGTCCTTCTTGGTGTCCAGCACCTTCTGGGTGGACTTCTTCACGTCCCCGTGCGGCTTCTTGGAGAACATCCTGCGACCGCCGCTCCGGCCCGGTCCCGACGGCACAGCGCAGGCGGTGGGCGGGGAAGACGCGAGCGCCGCGGCTCATGCGCTGCCCCGCCGCGAGGGCCCCGCCAGGCCCGCCGCCTCCGCCGCCGCCGCGCCGAGCCCGCGGCCCCGCTCCAATATGGCGGATCCGCCCCGCGCGCTGCAGCGCCGAGCAGAAGTGGACGGGCCGCCGCGGCCCAGGCCGTAGCCCCGGCCTCTCAGCGGCGGAGGAGGAGCGCTGCGCCGCCCTGAGGCCCCCTGAAGGGTGAAGCTTCCCTAGCAGCTTCCACCCAGCACAGGCCGAAAGGGAGCCGTGTGGCGATGGAGTTTCACGACTCTGCCGTCGGTGGCGAACGGTCCCCGTGGCAACCGCCTTCTGACGTCAAGGGCTCGTGACGTCATGACAGCGTGAGCTCATGCCTGGCGGTGTATCCCTGAGTTTCCTGTGTTAGCAACTAAAGGAAAAGGTTCGGAAAGTCACGGAGGGTGTTTACTGCGTGCTCATTGTAAACAGTGGTTTCATTCCATACCCTTTAGTGTTCTAGGGCTTTTGTTGAATTGAACCTTCATCTCCACTTTTTAATTGGTTATAGTAAATTCAGCTCTAAAACATCAAAGCGTATATACAAGGCCTGCTTGATGCCAATTCTGAAAGCCTTAGCTGTAACGTCATTTCACTTTATAACTTGGATTCTGTTTCAAGGATTTTTCGTGTGATTTGCAAAATAATGATTAAAAATTTTACAGATGTATAAGATCATGGTACATCTTTTTCACTCAAATTCTGTTGCACATGGATTGGACCGTAACTTTCTGGTGATCTACAGCACCAAAATATTAGTTTATTAATTATTAATTAATTGATTGAAAATTGTCTTGCACAAATAAATGAGTTCTCTAGAAATGTATTGCATAAAGAGAGAAAAATTAAGATATGTGGACAACTTTAAAAGAAATTTTTCTCACCAGGTGAAGAGCTCATATAAATTCAAAGAAAATTTTCTAGGATCCAAATAGAAAAATAGCAACAATCAAAATTATACGCTCTTGACCCTTTTTAAGCCCTCCCTGTCATTGCACACATTTAGTGCGAAGGCACCTACTTATCTGCTTCCTGTCACTCTGAATTTGTATTTGCTATAGTATTTTTTAAATTTGTATGTGTTTGAGTGTTTTTAGTAAGTACACCAGTGTCATGCAATTCCCAAAGAAGCCACAAGAGAGAGTAAGAGACCCTGGAAATGAAGTTATGGACTGTTGTTAGCTGCAACATGGGTGCTGGAAACCAGACATGTGCCCTCCTCCCAACAGCAGCCAGTGCTCTTAACCCTGAGCTATCTCTCCGGTCCATACTTTTTTTTGTTTTGTTTTGTTTTTCGAGACAGTGTCTCCCTGTAGCCCCAGTTATAGGAACTCACTATGTAGACTGGGCTGGCCTCAAACTCCCAGAGATCTGCCTGCCTCTGCCTCCCAGGTGTGCAACACCACAACCAGCTATGAAAGCTTTTGGTTAAATTTTTTACATTTATGTATTTGTGTGTGTATCTGCATGTGTACACATGTGGAGATCAAAGGACAACTGTTGCAATTGGATCTCTCCTTCTGCTATGCAAGTTTAGGGATCAGATTCAGGTTGTAAGTTTTGGCTTACCTCATCTTGCATGTCCTTGAACACATTTTATGAAATGGAAAATACTTGGCAATATTAATGGAAAAATATAGATACATGGATTCAATCCGAAGGAGGAGGAGAAGGGGGGGGGAGGAGGAGGAGGAGGAGGAGGAGGAGGAGGAGGAGGAGGAGGAGGAGGAGGAGGAAGAGGAGGAGGAGGAGAAGAAAGAAAGAAAGAAAGAAAGAAAGAAAGAAAGAAAGAAAGAAAGAAAGAAAGAAAGACGCAAAACTGAAAATGCTCCAAAATCTTGCTTAGTTTATAAAGTAGAACGGGGGTAATTTTTTTAAAGCAGGGTTTTATTTATTTTTTATTTTATGTATGTAAATGTTTTGCCTGCAAATGCCAGAAGAGGGCATTGGATCTCCTGGAACTGGAGTTATGGTTGATTGTTAGCCAGCATGTGGGTGCTGGGAACTGAACCTGGGTCCTCTGCTAAAGCAGCCAGTGCTTTTTTAACTGCTGAGTCATCTCTCCAGGCTGAATATTAAGATAACAATTGTTCTCATCATTAAGGGTTTCTGATTTTCCTTAAAATATCCACTCAAGTCCAGTGAGATGGCTTTGCGGATAAAGATACTTGCCACCAAGCCTCACAACCTAAGTTCAATCCCTAGGATGCACATGAAAGAAGAGAGGAACTGACTCTGGAAAGTTGTTTAGGTTAAAATTGGCATATTAGATTTTCTTTTAAGAAATTAAAAATATGACGTTTAGTGTATTGAATTTGAGTAGATTATTTAAATCTATTTATTTGTGTGTGTGTGCATACTTTGTGCAGAGGGGATAAGACAGCTTTCAAATTTCATCTTCCTCCTTCATTAGGGATCTTAGCACAGAGTTCCACTGTCACATGTTTTCAAGCAACAAGCCAGAATCATAGTTTCTTTTCTTTTTCCTCACTAAGAAAATTGTCTTCCTTTTTTAATTGAATTTTTGTGAATTTCATGCAATATATTTTGATCATATTTCAATCTCCTCTCATATCTGCACCCTGATACTACCTCCCCACCAAATTTCCTGTACATATATATATATATATATATATATGTACTCTAATACACACACACACACACACACACACACACACACGACAGTATTGTTTGAGGGTCTATGGGACCCCTGGTCAACAGCTTCAAGAGAGTGTCCAGCCCCTACACTGGGCTTTCACTTTATTAGCCTACGTTGTCTAGTAGGGGCAGTGTCCCCCTGTTAGGAGGTAACTCCTTTTAAACCGCTCTTTATAATGTATATGTACATACTTTCAAATGTTTCTATAGTGGTAGGTTTCCATATGACTTTTCTAAAGCTTCTAGTGTGAGGTACCCTCCATCCTCTGCCCTGCCCTCCCATTCCCCACCTTTCCCTCTCTGTTATTCCCTTCTCCTCCTTTATATCCTGCATTCCATCTCTCCTCCCAAGAATCCCCCACTCCATGGCTGTTTATTAGTTTCCTGACCTCTCTGGATTTTCCAAGTGAAACATGCATATCTAAGAATTCAAAGCCAGCATCCAGCTATGAGAGAGAACATGTAGTTTGTCTTTCTGGGTCAATCAGAACAATTGTTTCCAGTTCCATCGATTTACCTGCGAATTTCATAATTTCATTTATTTTTAACAGCTGAATAATATTCCAGTGTGTAAATATACCATACTTTCTGGCTATTGTGAAAGGGCAGCAATGAACATGGATGAACAGGTTTCTCTGTTATAGAATATAGATTTTTTTTAAAACTGTTACCTCCTTCCTTCGATGCTTTACTACAGAGTTCTACTGTTATATATTTTTCAAGTTACAAATCAGTATCATATTTTTAATTTTTTATTTTAAAACAATTTTTATTACTTTTACTTTTTATGTGTAAGTGTTTTGTCTGCATGCATGTGTGTGCACCATGTTCGCGCAAAGCCACAAAGACTAAAAGAGGGCATCAGATCGCCTGGAAGTGGATTTACAGTGGGTTGTAATCCACCATGTGGTGCTGGGAATCAAACTGGGGTCCTCTGCCGTAGCAGCAGTGTTCTTAACTGCTGACCCACCTCTTCAGCCCAGAATCCTGTTTTTAATTTTGTATGTGGTACATGTACATGTTAGTAAGCATGTGTACCCATGTGCAGGCACAGACCACAGGTTGGCTTAAGGTGTCTTCTGTGACTCTCCATCTTAGTTTCTGAACCTGGAGCTCACTGCTTGGGGCTGGCTGACCAATGATCTTCAAGGAGCCTCCTGTCTCCACCTCCACACACCCCAGTGCTGGGGTTTCAGAACACACAACCATGCCCAGCTTTCTGCTAAAACGAGGACATGGGGAATCTGAGCTCAGGTCCCTATGCTTGCACTGTGGACACTGTAAGGAGGGGTCTCCTCAGCCCCCCAAACCATCTTAAAGCTCATTCTTTTCCCCTAATGACTAATCAGCTACCAAGTCCTGGTCATTCCAGTGCCTACACATGCAAGTTTCTGGTCATCTCTGTTCCATTGTCCTTTTTCAAGTTCAGGCTCTTTCTTTCTGGGTGTTTGCGCCAAAACCAGCAACTTTTTCTTTCCCGTCTCATTTTTTTTCTTTCCGTCTCTTTCTTTCTCTTCCTCTCTTTCTTTTCTTTGGATACAGGATTACATGTAGCCCAGGCTACCTGCCTCAAACTCACTATGTAGGATGAGATGACCATGAACTCCTGATCTTCTTGGGTCTACCTTCTGAGTGCTGGAATTGCAGACATACCCCAGCACACCTGCAGATGCAATGCTGGGAATCCAAACCGGGGCTTCTTACATACTAGACAAGCACTCCATCAAATGAGCTCCAGTAAACCTACTTGCATTTCTAAATAGAACTGTAGCAGTCCACTCCTTTTAAGGTAAATTTAAAGAATCAAAATAGTACAAACAAATCCTTTCTTCTGGGACTCAGTACTTAACTATCTGCTTAATGAAGAAACTTTAGTAGGGGCTGTGGATGTACCTCAATAGGACAGTACCTGCCTTGCAAAAAACCAGAAAAGTATGTATATATGTATGTATAGCTGTCAGCACATCATTTTGCACATGATGTGCGAATATGTCTTATGTTTGGAGAGTGTAAAGCACTTCTGATCAAAGAACAAAACCCACACTGGCAGATAAAACTTTAGAGAAACTATACCTGCTCCTACTTCAAAGTGATTATGACCAACATCTCCAAGCCTGTCAAGAAGATACAGGATGGGGGCTGGAGAGATGGCTCAGTAGTTAAAAGCACTGCTTGCTCTTGCAGAGGACCCAGGTTCAATTCCCAGCACCCACATGGTGGCTAACAACGATCTGTAACTTGAGTTCTAGGGGATCTGCTGCCCTCTTCTGCCCTCTTTGGGCATTATATAACAATGCAAGGCTCTAAGTGTTCTCCCTCTCTTAGTCCCTCCTTTTCCATCTCCCCTCTCCCTCCTCTGTCTCAGTGATACTGGCATGTGTGGGTTCTCAGTACACAAGTATGGCAAGGTTGAGTGAGCAGCAGGCGCTCCGTATCTGCTTACTCAATTCACGTAAATACGTTCCATTTGGCCCTGTTTGTTTTTGCTGTCAGATCACTAATGACAATGTGTTTTAGGGGAGCACCAGAGGAGGAGAAAGGAAAGCAGAAGTGGGGGAAGAGGCAAACAATGCTTAATAATGGCAGGTCGAGGTGTCGGAAAGGTGAGTGTTTGGTGAGTTTGAATCACAGAGAAATATATTCTGTGCTGTCCTTACTTTGAGGGTGGCAGTGCTGGGGATCAAATAGTCTGAGGAATACTAGGCAAGTGTCTGCCACTAAGCTACCTCTTTAATGCCATGTTTTTTATCTTCTATGTCAACTATGAGATTCTTGGCCTTTTAACTAAGATTGGGTGTAGTGTGAACTGTGGTAATTGAGAGTTGTTAGAGTCTTAAAATATCAGAATATTGTATACAGTTGAGATAAGAATAAAGCTCAAAGACTAGGGGACAAAGATAAGAGAAAGGAATCTACAACCTGTTAAACACTATGTGTAAGTTGTGGTGGCCACTGGAGGCTGAAGAATGAGAAACTTTTTATTTTATTTTTTTATGGATCCCAGGCTGTTTTCAAATTTGATATGTAGCCAAGGGTGGCCTTTGATCCTCCTTCTTCCACTTCCTGAATGCTAGAACTACAAGCATGTACCAACACACCCTACTTTATGTAGTGTTGGGGATCAAACTCAGGGCCTCATGAATGCTAGGCAAGTACCTTACCCACTGAGCTACATCCCCAGCCTCCCCTCCTGAAAAACCTTTTCTAAACAAAGATACTAGTTAGAAAAAGTGTCATGGTTCTGCTTTCCCTTCACACTCCCTTTTTTTTGGAAAAGAGGTCTCACTATGCAGTCCTGGAACTCACTATGTAGACCAGCAGGCTATGAACTCATAGTGATCCTCCTGTCTCTGCCTCCCAAGTTCTGGATTAAAGGTGTGCACCACCACGTCCAGCTTCTCCCTCCATGCTCTTAAAATCCTAATAGAAGATGGCTAAATTCTGAGGGTACAGTATCTTCTTTTGCTTGAAGTATGTGAAGAAAACTTGGTTTCAAGTCTCGATGCAATCAGAAAAGGAGACTGTTTTGGTAATTGTTTTCAAATAATTGTGACCATCATACAAAAAAGGCAAAAAGTGGCAGTTTCTTAAAGATCAGTTGCAATATGGTATATGAAAGCACATCTACAAGCCTTCTCTGCTTTTAACTATGTAAAACTTTGCTGTGTATCCTCACCCCAGAGAAGCTTGAATTTTATCATTGGAAACAACATGTACTCTCATAACGACATAGGAAAGCCTAGCTCCGTGTATAGAGCTGTCTAATACTTCTCCCTCACTACTCTAAGGTCTATGAATACAAGCTGCATCTGTTTTGTTCACCAGGTAATTTCTTGAAATCAGCACCATTTCTGGCATGCAGTATGCATTCAATAAAAGATACAATATACTAATGAATATGAAAAGGGATTTTTTTTTGAGACAAGGTCTCACTATATATATAGCCCAAGCTAATCTTGACCTCTAGGCAGTCTTCCTGTCTCAGCCTCCCAAGTGCTGAGATTATAGCCAACACATGTATGTGTGTGTTGTAGTGTATGCATGTGTATCTCTGCAGTTGCCCATATGTGCACATGTGGGAGCCACAGATAGATGTTGGGATTCTTCCTCTATTGCTCTCTACCTTTTTTTGAGGCAAGGTCTCTTACTGAAGCTGTAGTTCACCAATTGATGAGACCAGCTGGCCAGAAAGCCCTGGGATCCTCTTTGTTTTAGCTTTCCAGTGCCGGAATTATGGGTGCACATTGCCATGAATGCTGGGGATCTGAACTCAGGTCCTCATGCTTGCACAACGTGCACTTTACCCATTGAGTCATCTCCCCAGAGAAGGACGTTTTAAACGATATAGTAGACAAAAAATTATGGTAGAAGACTTTAAGATTGTATTTGTTTCTTCCATTAAAAAATGTACTGGAACATGGTGGCATATGCCTGTAATCTCAGCACTTGGAAGACTAAGGCAGGAGAAACATAAATTTGAGACCAGCCTGGGCTACATAATAAGTTCCAGGTTAGCCTGGCAGTTAAAAATTGGCATTATCTAGTTGTTAATGTAATTCCCTACATCTTCTTCCTTCAGTTTGTACGATGAAAACTTTGGTACTAATTTTTTATATCAATCACAACCTCTGTTATTTTGCCTTAGTTTCACTAGCTACCAGCCTCTGGCCTAGGTCCATCAGTTTTGACAAATTCGTGGATTGTGTGGCTGGTATTCCCACGCCCTCACATGGCCTGCGTTGGAATAGTTTACTTCCACTCTGTCCCAGGACCTACAGAGGAAAAACAGCAAGCATAAGGAGCATCAGGAGGGCAAATGAGAATTTAATGTGGAATTATAAGATGGGACTAGTGGCACACACCTATAATCCCAGCACTGGGGTGTAGGGGTAGGAGGACTGTAAGTTCAAAGGCAGTCTGGACTAAATAATGAGACCCTGTCTCTAAAAAGAAAAGAGGTTAAAAAAAAGGAAAAGAATTATACTTGCCTCTCTCTATTTACTTTACCACAAACAAGGGTCAAATTTAATAATTTACAAATAGAAGTTTGTAAATTAGTCTCTCAGTGTAAAAAAAAAAATATTGGGTTTCACAGAACACTTTCATCCATGCGTCTCACTGTACTTTGTTCATACTTACTCCGTATTACCTACCACCTTCTTGTCCTTTCCCACCCCAAATAACAGTTTTCCTTCTGCTTCATTTGTATAAATGTGTTATTTGTCTTTCTGAGTGTTATTTAGCCTAACATCATGCTCATGATGGTTTTATCCATTTTCCTCCAACTGTCCTAGCTCTGTTCTTCATGGTCGAATCAAACTCCAGTGTGTCTATACGCCACGTTTTCTGTATTCAGCCATGTCTTAGCTGTTGTGAATAGCGCTGCAGTAAACACAGATGTGCAAGTATCTCTGTGGAATGCTTAGATTCCTTTAGGTGCCTAGAGGAGTGGTCATATGTTTGGATTTTGCTTTGTTTTGTTTTTGAGACAGGAGTCTTCCTGTGTAGCCCTGGCTGGCCTGAAACTTGCTATGTAGACTTGGCTGGCCTTGAACTTGCAGCAATCCTTCCTCTTGTCTTCTGAGTTCTGGAGTTACAGACACGTACCACCGCATCCAGCTCATATGGTAATACTGGGTTTCACAATGGCCACAGCAGTTTACCTTCCCACCAGCAGTGAATAAGAGTTCCTCTGTCCCCCACAACTTCCCTAACATTTGTTGTTTGTTTTCTTGAAAGTAGCTATTCTGACTGGGATGGGATGAAATCTCAGTGTAGTTCTGACTTGCATTTTCCTGATGGTCAAGGAAATTGAATCCCTTTTCCTTGGCCAACAAATAAAATTTTTAATGTTTCCTTCCTGGCCCTCCCTATCACAGTCTCTGCATAAACACCTCCGGTTTGGAGACTCCAATCTAGAGAAATACTCATACATATGACCTAACAGATTCATGTAACAATATTGAGACAACCATTCTTAAAAATATTTTAAAGGTTATAAAAACTGTATTTATTCACAATGCTATATTACATATACTGCCTTCCCTTAGAAAAATGAAACTGCATATATAACCACTTTGCACATATAAAACTGTACAAAATATGTGTAGCACATAAAGGCCTCTGGCAGAGCTAAAATCCCGACAGTACAATTTGGATATTCCCACAGTCTTCAGATTGTCAAATCTGTTCTATAGAAAATAAAAATTGGAATTATATTCGGTTTTGCTACTAAGAGTTAGAAATTATTTTAGAATATGATAAAATAAAATTTTCATTTACTATAAAAATAAAAATACTACAATCAGGGAAGGTACTTATATTAGCACTGTAATACTATGATAAATTCACACCACATTTTGGTTAAGTTTTTCAAAATTAAAACAAAACAAAAACCTTAGTTATGATATCATCTAAGTTTTGGCTGCTTAAGACATTTGTCAAAATACTTACTATATACTTTTTTTTGTCTTTTTGAGACAGGGTCTCCCTGTAGTTCCAGCTGGCCTGGAACTTACAGAGATTCAAGTTCAAGAATGTAGACCAGGCTGGCCTTGAACTTACAGAGATTCACCTACCTCTGTCTCCCAAGTGCTGGGAATAAGGCGTGCACCACTAGGCCCAGGTTTCTTACTATATATTTTAAACATTAATATTCCCTTTACAAAAGAAGGCAACTATTTCATTATTTATTTATTTGTTGATAATTTAGTTATTTGTAGACAGTATCTCCTTATGTATCCCTGGCTGGCCTGGAACTCACTATATAGACTAGGCTGGCCTTGAACTCAAAGAGTTTCACTTTCCTCTGTCTCCCAAGTGCTGGGATTAAAGGTGCCCAATCCAAATACAACTATGTTTTTAAATTATTTAAAAAATTTTTTATGTGTATGAGTGTTATGCCGACATGTCGGTAAGTGCACTCATGTCACGCAAAACTCAAAGAGGCCAGAGGAGGGTATCAGATCCCCTGGAATTGGTGATATGGATGGTTGTTAGCCACCATGTGGGTGTTGGGATTTGAACCTGGGTCTTCTGCAAGAGCAGCCAGTACTCTTAGCCACTGAGCCATCTCTCCAGCCCCAAGGCAACTATTTTAATAGTGAAAAAGCTGAAAGCAACCCAAATTAATGAGTGCATGGGTAATATTCATATCCTTAATCAATAAAATACATTAAAGCAGGTAAAAATCACAATGGGTAAATCTCAAAAACATCAGTGAAGAAAAAGTGGTAATATCATGTATATAGATGAGACTATTTGAAAATGATTGCTTTAAATGATATTTTTAATAATACAAATAGAAATAAAGCATGTATGTGTAGTATATGGTTAAAAAAAAGGGACCAGAGTTGGGATGATGGTTATTGTGCAAGGAGGAAAGAATTCTAATTGAGGAAGGCCTGAAGAAAATATAGTAAAATGCTCAGAATTAGAAAACAGGGCCTGCAGGATGGCTCAGCAAGTAAAGTTGCTTGCCATCAAGCATGCTGGCCTTTCAATCCCCTGGACCCATATGGTGAATTGCTTCTCAAAAGTTGTCCCCTGAGCTTCACGTATGCACCTGCTCATATTTGAACACACACACAAATAAATAATAAATGTAAAAATGATTTGACAAAGTCTTGAGTTAGGCACTGTGCCATCTAATATTTCGAATACCTTTTAGGTGTTTACATTACAGTATTATATTAGAATATCCTATACAGATTAGAAAACCTGTACTCCCAAAAGATATAGAGAAACACTGGGAAACATGTCCAAATGACTTTATGTCTACTGTGTCCCCAAGTGAACCTCATAGGAAAGATACCTATAGGCAGGATCCTCATAGGCAGGATACCTACATGGAACTAAAATGACAAAGAACCATGATAGGCACATGATCAGAGACTGACACGGAGCAAGGAGCTAAAATCTTTACAGCATGAAGGAGCAACCCTGGAGGTACACAGATGACAGCACAGTAGAGACACTGTGTGGTCTATACTGAACTGATGACAGATGGGAAGGATTTTAGGAATAAATAAGGAGTGTCTGAAACAAAAGCACAGGAGTACAGCTACACTCTGACACTCTGACAAGGCTGAGTAGGAGGACAAAGGAAGCAGGCTCATAAGAAAGACCCATATTCCCTTTAGAACATAAAGAATAGACCAGAAAAGACAGATACAGAAGCTTTTGCTGATGATCACGAGTTCCAAAGTGCTTTCAACAAATGTTTCTAGATGAATGAATTTTAAAGTGAAGTATAAAATGTAAAAGTACTCCAAAACATTTCACAAAGCAGTTTGATAGGAAAAGAACACAGTGCTGCCAGGGACAGAGTATAGCAGTAGTCTGGTAGAATGGAGCTGCATCCTGAATGATGGAGATGCTAGTGGACATGTGTGTTGTCAGCAAACGAGCTCTGAAAAACAAGGAAAGGAAGTGGCCTGCAGAGAGAGTTAAATGTGCAAAGAAATTGGAGTGGGAACCACTTTATGCATTTGGCAGCCATAAAAAGTTCACTTTTGTAGAATTTAGTGAGAAGAGGTAGACTGAGATAAACACAAAACAATAAAAGGCTCCAATTTGGATTTTACTATGTAGAAGATGGATAATACTTGAAATGTTTTCTGTCATTAAAGTGCAAATCTAACTTTAATGCTGTTATGCCTGGATGTTGTTACTATCCTTGGTCAAATGCCTTTAGACCTGTTTGAGTAAGAAATGCCGTATGATGCATCATATGCTATGAAATATCTTTCAATAGTAAAGTATTCTTATTTTTGGATGGTGAAATACAGGTTTTGTTTGTTTGTTTCTTGAGCAGGGTCTCCTGTAGCCAGTGCTGGCCTCAAGCTCAATTTATAGCTGAGGATGATTATGAACTCATGATCTTCTCGCCTCTTCCTACCTAGTGCTGAGATTACAGGCCTGTACCACCAAACTCATCTTAACAGACACTTTTTAAGATGTGTCTAAACATTTTTTGTTTATAAAATGGGGATAATAGTGACTCCTACCTCAGGGCTATTAAACTGAGAATTTCACTCATCTAACTCACAAGGAGCTTTTCAAGATGACCCTATAGAGTGAAAGTGTTCAGTTATTATGAGTTACATAAAAACCCATGGCAGTTGTTGAATTCTACTTAAATGCCCTCTTTGAAAAAATACAACAACTCTTAAAGTAAAAAACGCGGTTTTCATTAGAACCAGAAGTTAAGTCAACCGGTGGCATCTCCCAACTCCATTTGCCATTTAAAAAATGCAAAAAAAAAAAAAAAAAAAGAGAGAGAGATCGAAAATGACAAGATAAAACATTCTTTCCCTCTGTTTTTGTTGTAAAAGCTCCAAGAACAATTAATATTTTTTGGACAAAATATAAAATGCAAGTTATTGCCTACATTTACAATACAATTTAATAGTTCACTTGTAGTAATAAAGGTACTAATAAGGTAGAAGAGAGGATTCAGCAGTTCTCCAGGTTCAAAGAGTAGGCAAAGATCCTTTCTGGCAAAGACGTTTTCATATCTAAACAGTAGCATCTTGAGTAGCCAGGGAGAGCAGATAATCACTTGGCGGGAAAAGGATAAGTACATACCAAATTCGTACAATCTGTTTCTGTTTATAAACTGCGTTCGAGTATGTCAGCTTTCGTGCCTTGTGGGACTTGAAGTCCGATATCAGAAGCATCCCGGAGGCTGAACCATGGAAGCCCACAACCCCTGAAGCTCTGGGCCCTGAGGACTACAACTCCCGACACACATCGGAAGGCTGCGCCGTAATCACGGGCGACCAACCGTGCGCCTGCAGGGCAAGCCCCGCCCCCACCTCCGGGACGGCCTCGGCCAATGGCAAAGCTCGGAGCGCAGAGCCTGCGGGTTAGGTTGTGAGGCCCGGGCCGGGGGTGGGGAGGAGTCCGAGGGGTTTGGAGCGAGCTCCGCCGCCGGGTGGGTCGAGGCGTTCGGCGCGCCCTTCATTGAGCGGCGGTGGCCGGGCTGGGCGCCGGGAGTGGGAAGCGACGGCGCGGCTGGAAAATGCCTGTCCATTCCCGAGGGGATAAGAAGGAGACGAATCATCACGATGAGATGGAAGTGGACTACGCGGAGAACGAGGGGAGCAGCTCGGAGGACGAGGACACCGAGAGCTCGTCGGTCTCCGAGGATGGGGACAGCTCAGGTGCGCGACCCAGCGGGACGGGGGTGCCGAGTCCCCGCGCCGGGCACGCGACAGGCCGCGGTGCGCACGCCGGACGGCGGCGTCCAGCTTCGAGCGCGGGGCGGGGAGACCGGGAAGGGGCGGGGACTGGCTCGGCTTCGGCCGCCCGCTTCGCTCGGGGCGCCGCCAGCTCCCGACACCGGGTCGGAGGGGTGAGCGCGGGCTTGCGGGGCTCGGGGCCGGCTCGCCACGGGGCCACCGACCGGGGAGTGGAACGTCCCGCAGGCTGGTCTGGAAGATCGGGAGCTGCCCCTCCCCCCAGACCTCGGACCCCCCCACGCCCCCTTTCTTGTGTTCATTTGTGCAACTCTTTCCAGCGTGAGGGGGAGTCGAGGATAGGTTTGCCTTGGCCCTTGGCTGGCTTAGAACCGGTTAACCCTCGCGTCCGTATCAACCCATCACCAGTACTGTCATCACTGCTCTTGCGGGGACTAACTTGAGAACTGTCCGGTTCCCACCTGGTTCCTGAAGTTTTCAAGATTGAAAAGGAACCAGCCTCAGGCGTGATTTCGAATTTTTATAGGCTTTTTAAGGGGCTGATTTGGGTATTTGACATTCCCTAAATCTGATAGTATTCTGTAACTTTGGGCTATTTCGGATTCGTTTACTCATAGTTTATGTTTTTGATGGGGGAGATAGGGTAACAGCACAAATGAATTTTGCAAACCGTTTGGAATTACTTTTAAAAGAGTGGTGTTTATGGTTACTCGATACTTCTCTCGTACCACACGCCGTGGATAAGAATGGTTTCTTTGTCTTGTCCTGGTTTGGGTCATGTAAAGGGAATCATTGATGTCAGGTTAATGACAGTGGTTATCACCCCACACCTTCTTTTCAGAGCACACCTCCATGGAAAAACGTATTTTCAACAAGTTAGCCAAGCAAAAGTAAATATTTATGATTTACACTTTTTTTGCTTAATACTGGCACTACTTATTATGAGCAAATAGTTGTATTGTCTTATCTCAGTTTAAAAACTACCATAAGTCACTACTTGGTTAAATTGCCAAATGAATGATTGACTATAGACAATGCTACAGGAATTCAGAGATAGGAAAAATTTCCAGAACTGAGTAGTCAACACATTTAGTTGAGGAAGGTGAGATTACCTTAATTGTCTTAAAGAATTTGGATTGGGAAGGTTCAGATGGAAAGTTCATGCAGGAGAAGGAATATAAGAAAAAGTGCAAAGACCAGAGGTAAAGGCTTATTGAAGAATGAGAAGACCAACTTGATTGAGAGACCAACAGTCTCAGAAAGAAAAAGGAAGCTGTAGATATGTAAGATTTCTAAGAAAGCAAAAAATTAAATGAAATGAACCGAATCGATAAATACAACTGTAAGATTGAAGGTGAAAGGAAAGCTCAGATACAGGGAGCGAGTGGGCAGGGAGGGCATCAACAGATGTGGAAAAGCAAAATTCTGGAGACGGACGTTGTATTTGAGCATGCTTTGGTTGAGGTGACGATGGCATGTTTATGTAAGAATGTCCAAAGTGACAGGTGGAAGTGAAGCATGGGACCTGCCTGAGCCAAGAACTCTGAAATCATCTGCCTAGCCACAAAGTTGTGAAACATCAAAATTAGTCAGTTATTTAACGTGAAATAAGTGCTATAAATCACAGCTAGATGTGGTTCTTGAGTTTATAAAGCTTTTGGGGATGGGGTATGGAGAACTTGGTCATACTATGTAGCCTGGAAGGAAAGCAATTTTGTCTTCAAGTATTAGATTTTTTTGATAGAGAGTCTCAACTCTGTGGTCCTGACTGATCTTGAATGTAGACCAGGCTAGCCTTGTATTCACAGAGCTCTGCCAGTGTGTGCCTCCTGAGTGCTGGGATTAAAAGCATGTGTCACCATACCTGGCTGTTCTTGGGTATCTTTTATGGGAGCTAAGATCTCATCAAATTGCATGTTAAAGTTTTTCCCATTCTAATTTTTATGTTGTCTGTTATGATTTCTAACTTTTTTTGTAGAAAAAGTCTGGTTTTGAACTCACAAAGATCCCTCTGCCTCTGCCTCCGCAGTGCTGGAATTGAAGAGATCTGCCACAGTGCCTGGCCAACTTGTTTTTGAACTAAAAGTCGAATTTTTTAAGTGCAAAGAAATTATAAATACATTTTGCAGTTTGCTTCTTTTAAGATCATTTTCATTTTGCCACGTTTTACATGTTAAACATCCTTTTTATTCCTTTCAAACTTTGGTGCTGAGCAAATTCTATGGCCACAGAGAAACCTCTACTAGCAGAGAACTGAGAAATAAGTGATTCTGAGGGAGTAAATGTGTGTGCTATCCTGTGTCCATGTCATGTTCCTCTCTATCCTGTTCTCCGTTGAACCTAGGAGCTTGAAAATACTGTGCTCTACCACTGAGCCATCTTCCCAACTCAGGGACCAAGTTTTAGAGTCATAGAGTAAACTATTAAGCGGCAGAAGTATTTTTAATTTGTTTTAGAAAATTATATACTTCCTTGCTATATGAAAACAACTGAATATGATTTAACGCTTTCTCATAGTTTAACCCTTATTTGATGAAGATGCAGATCAATTTTTGCCTCCATTATTTGGATGTGTTGCAAATATGTGATGCAAAAAATAGAAGATGTGGGAAGAGTTCAGATCTGGTAATTACTAGGTACTTCCCTTAAGAATTGACTTGTTTTTCTCCTCATTTGCTCTTTCTCACTGACTGGCAGGAATCTGGGGAGAGGGAACAGTGAGAATGTGAGTGGTAGCTGAGATAGTCTGTGCTAAACCTGATGGGACTGGTCTGTTATAGAAGTGATTGGACAGTCAACCATGTGACAGGATTTTGTTCTTCTTCTAAAGGTTTTATTTTATTTTAAGGGGCTGGAGAGATGGCTCAGCACTTAAGAGTATTGGTTGCTTTTACAGAGGACCTGATTCGGTTCCCAACACCCACATGGCCACTAACAACTATCAGTAACTCCAGTGCAGGGGATCCATCACCTTCTTCTGCTTTCCTCAAGTATTGTACTCATGTGGTGCACTTAGAGGCAAAAACACTCATGCACCAAAAGTTAAAAAAAAATTTTTTTTAAGATTTTTCTTTTTATTTTAAGTCATGTGTATATGTGTGTTTCTTTGTGTGAATTTGTGCCTGTAAATGCATGTGTTCAGAGACCAGAAGAGGGAGGGCGTGAGATCTCCTGAAGCTGGAGTTACTGGATTGTGAGCCACCCCAATGTGGGTACTGGAAACTGAAGTTGGGTCCTTTGCAAGAGCAGTATGTGCTCTTAACCTCCAGCCTTATTTCTTGTTTTTTTGAGATGGAATATCACTCTGTAGCCCAGATTGGACTTGAATTCATGCATTTCTGCTGTGTACCATCACAGCTGCCATGTTGCAGTTCTGAAGGAAAATTTCCAAAAGGGTTTTTGTTTGCTTTGTTTTTTTCATTTTTAAGACTGCATCTTCCTGTAGCTCCAGCTGGCCTGGAACTGGCTCTGAAAACCAGGTTGACTTCAATCTCACAGAAATCTGCCTGCCTCTGCCTTCCAAGTGCTAGGATTAAAGGCATACACCACCACACTCCATCCCACTCAAAAGTGTTTTTGAATACTCCTGACTTTTTAAGGACATGGTTATTTTTGGTGCTAAGTTCTCATGAATTGTTGTAAAACCAGAAGTGGGTTAATTAATTCATTGTCATAACTTATAGTCCTGTAAGAAGATTGAAAAATAAGTAAATATGAGAAGCCCTAGAGACTGCTGGAGCTTTAATCAATCTGACAAGAAATTAATTCTGTAATGGTAATTATTTTGGATAAAAATTATTTTCTCTTAAGGTTTAACATAAATCTTGGATGTCTAATCTCATAGTACAGGTTTTTTTTCTCCCCTCCACATTTGAATTAACCAGATATATTCGAAATAATTTTTTGTTTGTTCAGACAGGGTTTCCCCATAGGCTCTGGCTAGCCCTGAACTTGTTAAGTAGCTAGAACTAGCTAAACTCCTGATCCTCCTACCTGTACCTCCCAAGTGCTGGGATTGTAAGTATGTGCCACCAGGCCTGGCTTGAAGCAATTTTATCTTTGATATTTACCTTTTTGTTTTTTATTAACAGAAATGGATGATGAAGACTGTGAAAGAAGAAGAATGGAATGTTTAGATGAAATGTCCAATCTTGAAAAACAGTTTACAGATCTCAAAGATCAGTAAGTACTAACTTCAGAAAGTTGAAATTCATTGTCAGTGAGTCTCCAGTAAGTTGTTTTTATTGGCACAAGAGCAATTACGTTGTCTCAACTGTGTTCCCTTTTGTATTTTATGGGAACAGGCTGATCTGATCTAAAGGAGGCAGCAGGCATTGTTTACTTAGTGGACACCTCATTAACGAAACAGGGTTTTGAGGCAAGTAGGTTTTTTAGGGGAGTGGGATGGAGTAGATGACTTGTGTGGTTGTTGGTGATTAAAATGTTTTGTATTGCTGTACTCTTGCTTCTAGTTTTCGTTCTTCATCCTTTTGTTAAATATTGGCCAAAGATTTCTTTCGCCAAAGTCCTGGAGATTGAACCTACCACACTGTACACACTATGAAAGGTTTTGCACTTTCATAAATTTATTTAGGCTGGCCTCATATTCACTTTGCAGTGCAGGCAGACCTTGAACTTGGGAGCCTAAGTAGCTAGGATTACAGGCTGTACTACCAGGCCCAGCTCTGACCTAGAATGCATTATGTAGACCAGGCTGGCCTCCATCTCACAGAGATCTACCTGCATCTCCTCCCAGGTGCTGAGTCAAAAGCATATGCCACCACACCCAGCTTGAGATACCGATTTTTAAATTTGAGAATAAAATAGACTATATCTTCAAAATTCTCTATTTGGTAAATTGATTTTATTTGTGCCTTACATTGAATAGTCAGTATTTACATTATCTATTTTACATGTGTTACTTAATTTGCTTCTTGTAACAACTCTTTAAGGTTGGGAGATAATCTTGTTTCCATTTTATTTGTGAAGATACTGATGCTCAAAGAGGTTATTCATTCCCATAATTTATCAGAAAGTGATAAACGTCAGACTTTGCTTTCTAGTGTTATTTTGTTCATTCCACTAAAGGCCCCTTGCTGTGGAGTAATTGTTGAACAGTAGAAAGAGCATAGGCTCCAACTCAGGCTTCTTTTTAATACATGTTATATGTGTTATGCCTGCATGTATATAAGTGCACTCCCGTTATGCAGTGCTCACATCGTCAGAAGAAGGCATTGGATCCTCTGGAACTGCAGTTCTGTATGGTTGTTAGCTGCCATTTGGGTACTGGGAATTGAACCTGGGTTTTCTGCAAGTGTCTAGTGCTCTTAACTGCTGAGCCATGTCTCCAGCCCCCAACTCGGGCTTTTTTAACTGATGTAAAGGTGATTAAGAAGGGCCTAGGAGTGAGTTCAGTGATAGAGTGCTTGCAGAGCACTTGGGAGGCCCTAAGTTTCATGTTCAACAACACAAGTAAATAAGTAAATACATATATACATACATAGATAAAAACAAAGCTGGCCGGTTTACAAAGTGAGGAATAAATGGTGTGGGAAAAAGATAATTTGGGCATATTCCTTGAACAAAAAGGATCAAGTGAAATAGGACTTAAGGCTAGGCACAGTGGCACATGGCTTTAATCCCAGCATTCGGGAGGCAGAGGCAGGCAGTTCTCTGAGTTCAAGGCCAGCCTGGTCTACATAGTGAGTTCCAGGCCAGCTGGGGCCAACAGGAGACCTTGTCTCAAAAAGACCGAAAAAAGCTGATAATACTAATGATCTTACAATCTACTTTGAGGATTAAGGAGCAGTATGTAAAATCTTCTGTCATTTGCTTGGCATGTGGTGTTGTCTGCTGTATACCAGTTTCCTCTCCCCCCCCCCCTCTTTTTTTCCTTCTTTTTTTTTTTAAATCCCCCCCTGAAGAATCAACCCAGGGCCTTGGATGTGCTAGATAAGCACTCTTATCGCTGAGCTACATCACCAACCCATTTTTTATTCTGAGACAGAATCTTGTTGCATTGTTCAGGCTGGTCTCCAACACGCTGTGCTCCTTACCACAGCCTCCCTTGTAGGTAAGATTATAGTTGTGCATCACCGAACTTCCTCTCCCTGCCCTGCGCTCCCACCTCCTTGCTAACACCAGAACTCTTTTGAAATTGGTGACAGAAAAATGAGCCTGACTTTTTTCCTTGAGACTGAATCCATGCTCTTTAGCCCAGCCTAGCCTCAAAGTTGGCAACCTTTTCCATCACCTTCTGGGTGCTGAGGTTTCATGTGTACAGTATCATGCTTAGTGAAGGCCTCCAAGGTATGAGGGGATGTAGGATGGATTGAGTGGAATTACCAAGCTAAAATGGTAACAGTTTGTTTCCACATTAATCCTACTGTTTATGCTATTTCTCCTTTTATTTTTCATTGATTAAAATTAGAGATGAGTATATGAGCATTATTTCATGCTTCTTGTTCAATGTATTAAAAAGATACAAAGTTTACAACTTTGACTTTGAAATATGCGGTTAATTTTCTTACTCTACAGGTTTTCATTACTATCTCATGCTTTGTGTCATATTCCTATAATTCCAACACTTATGAGGCAAAGGCAGGAAGATTGGGTATTTCAGACCAAAGTAGGCTACATGGCAATACCCAGTCTTTGAAAAAAAAATTGCATTACTAATTTAAAAATAAAATTGGTTTGAGTTTTTTATTTGGGCAACAGAGAGGTCATGTAAGATCATTCTGAAAAAGAGGAAGCAAATTGTTTTTGCATGTTAGCACAAATAAACCATGAATGAACAGTTCTCATATAATTAATTAAATTTTACCTATTAAGCTTTTAAAGTGTATTTTATTGCTACCGAACAAATGAAAATTACTTTAAGTTCTCTTACATGGGTTAACTTTACATATAGTCAGTGGGCCTAGTCTTATTCACTTTGGGCCGTGTTGCTCTGAGTTTGCTCTTTACTGTTTACTGTGACTGGCAGCTAGTTCCCCTACCAGCTTCATTCATCTCAGAACATATTAAAAATAGACCCAGGACTGTTACATAATAAAGTTCTTTCTTGAGGAATTGATTTCTAGAAATACCCATCAAAAAAAATTAATTTTTGTAGTAGGTTCATAATTCTTAGTTTTTTCCATCTTGCTTATTTTTATCTGGTCATATTGTATATCGGTAGGCTGTCTCAAATCTTTAGAAGAAATAGGAAATAATATAATTATCCTGCTTCTCCTGTTCTAGCACCTTAGGACTATAGCATTCTTCATAAGGCCGCCATCCCATCCTTGTCTATAGTGGTGGAAAGTGAGTTCTTCCACCTCTTTCAAAAGACAGAGGATTTGTGCTATCTAGATTCTCACTTACTTTAGTACTCAACTATGAGCAAATAATCGAGCGTTCACACTGTAGGTAGTATTGTGTTTGCTGCTAGTGGGTTCACGTATCTTGATGAATTTGTGCTTGAATCCCAAGATTATAGAATTTATATTAATTTTTGAGGAATCTTTTCTTTAAAAAGATTATATGAGCTGGCTGAGGTGATGATATGTGCCTGTAATCCTAGTACTGGGCTGGTTGCAGCAGAAGAATGGAAAGTTCTAGGCTCATCTGGAATACTTACTGAGACTCTGTCTTTAAAAAAGTTAGATAATAGAATATTATGAATTTATATCTTCTCTTCATGTAAATGCTTCATAAATTCAAGGTACCCTTTTAGTATTTTGTGTATATCTGATGTTCTTCAGGTATAGTTAACTTTGTGACTGCATTTTAGTGTGTTTTGCCTCAAATTCTGTTAAAATTTTTTTTAAAATGCCATCATATTATACTTCTCAGCTTCAGTACATTTATCATTGTCATTTAAGTTCAGGAAACTTTAACCCAGCATAGTAGTGTATTGTTTTGACAGTTAACTCTACAAATACTATTGTGGTTGTTGCTGAGGGACCACATAAATAAAATTGGAATATTTATTACATTAATACTCAAACTTATCTTGCCCTTTAAGAATCATCATATAAATTTCTTATGCTAGCTATAATGTTCAGTTATAGACTTAATATTGATTGCCTTAATTCTATAGATTTCTATTTTCAAGATAGAAGAACAGAATTAATATGAAAGTTAGGTACTATTTTGTTTTTAAAAGCCAACTGCAAGTTATACCAGTACAACACAGAAGATTTTGTTTGTTTGTTTTTAAGCAAGAGTTTGAGTTTACACTAACTATTTAGTATACTATCAAAAAAAGAAAAAGGTATAAAGTTGGGAGGGGGATGTAATGGGGGATATGAGGAAGAGCTGAAGAGGGACATGGGTGGTAGATATGATCATACTTCATTGAATACATGTACATATTTCTCAAAAATAAAGAAAATATTTAAAAGAGATATTTCTGTCAGATCTTAAGCACAGAGATTAACAGAAAGAGGCACTCAGAGAACAACAAGATGTACCCACATGTGGACCTGGGCTTCCCAAGGGAGAGTCGCCCATGGTGGGTTGTTTGTGAAGTTATAATAAACCACCTTCTGACATACCATGATGTTCTGTCCTATGACAGATGTAATGAATGGAAGAAAAAGAATCTATAAAATGGTAAATTGTTAATCTGCTTTGCATTTTTTAAGAATATCCTTAAAATACCACAAAACCAGGATTGTCATACATATGACAATGTAAACATTTTCCTCTTAAACAATTGGAAGGACTTCCTGTTAAAAGAATCATATATTGCCAAAAATAAACACCAAGTGTCTCACATACTCAGTCCTTTTGATTTTGATAATCAACTGTTGTGTCAACCGATAAAAGGTTTTTTTTTTTTCACCTGATATTGCTGATTGAACCTGATGCCTTGTGCACACTTGGGTTTTACTACTGAGCTGCATTTCCTAATGTAGCCCCAAATTAAAGTGTGTGTTGTTCCTTTTTTCTTTTATGAATTAAAGTATCTGTAAATGGATCCATAAATACAGGCAACAGGGACCCTTTGCCTATTTTTCATTTCTTTTTTCTTTTAACCTGTACGTGTGTATATATGTGAGTATGTGTGTGGGTGCATATGTGGCATGGTATGCATGTGGAGATCATACAGGAGTTAGTTCTCACCATGTGAGTTCTGGGGTTCAAACTCAGCAAATGTCTTTACCTTTTGAGCCATCTCACTGGCCCAAAGGTGTAGCCCAGGCCGGCCTTGCACTTGTAGTCCTCCTGCTTGTACTTCAGCATGTTCTACCTGCATGCGCCACCATAATTGGCTTCTTTTTTTGAAATGATGTATTGCATTGTAGTCTAGGCTTGAGTGGAATCCACTGAATTGTCCAGGCTGGCCTTGAACATAGGATCCTTTTGCTTCTATCTTCTAAGTGCTAGGATTACAGCATACATGCGTGCTGCTATGAGCAGCCCCATTTTCACTTCTTCTAGCAAATAATTCATTTTGTTGTGCTTTCTTCATTTCTAGTTGAGGTGAACTATACACGAGATCCTGGGTTCTATAGACCTTGGTTTTACTGTCATCACTGCATTTCTTTATTCTTTTTAAACACTAAGTAGGAGACCTGCATAGTGACTCACACCTCTAATCCCATCTTTCAGGAGGTTGGAGAAGGAGCTTTGTGAGTTGGAGAGTTGGCTAGACTATGTAGTGAGTTTTAGACCAGCCTGGGCTATATAGTGAGACCCTATCTTAAACTACCAAAAACAACAAAAAAATAAACAGAAATTATAAAGGATGAGTATTCCTTTTGAAATAAGTCAAGAGATTTATTTATTTTGGCAACTAATGTCTATACCTGAACTATGAAAGGTGATTTCCTTGTTTTTTTTTAAGCTCAGTCTTTAAATAACCATTTCTTTAGAATTGATTTATTGTTAACTAAAACAAAAATTGAGAGTGCCAAAATAGTTATCTGAAACCATTTTAATTTTATCTTTTTAAGGTTTTAGTTATTTTTATTTTATGTATATGAATGTTTTGCCTGCATGTATGTAAGTGTACCTATGTGTCCAGTGCTTGTGGAGGCCAGAAGAAGAGCCTTGGATCCCCTGGAACTGGATTTAACAACTGGATGGTAGTGTGGGTGCTGGGAACCAAACCCAGGTCTTCTGCAAGAGTAGCCAGTGCTCTTAACCATTGAACCATCTCGAGCCCCCATTTTTATCATTTGAGATGGTTCTTGCTGTGTTGCTCAGGCTGTCTTCTTGTCTCCCTCACCAGTAGCTGAGATGACAGACATAAACACTGGGCCTGAATTTCAGTTGCATTTTTTTGTATTGTAACTAAAGAGTAATCCAGATTTAAAAAAAAAAAAATTCAGAAGTATCTAACTTAATATGGTCGTTTAAAAATCAAATAACATAGTTGAGCTCTCCATTTGTGATCAAGGCAAGAATACATTTGAGAGGATATTAGAATGTGAGTGCTGTTAGAAAAATGATGCCTAGGAATGGCAAGTTGTGAGCCTTTGTTGGGAATTTTAAATTAATGCCTTCATTTTTGCTTTGTTAAGACTTTATAAAGAACGATTAAGTCAGGTGGATGCAAAACTACAAGAAGTCATAGCTGGAAAAGCACCAGAATATTTGGAACCACTGGCAACTTTACAAGAAAATATGCAAATTCGTACAAAGGTAGCAGGTAGGAAAGTGAAACATTTTTTTTTTCATGTAGTAGATTCTACACTCTAGCTTTAAAAGATATTGCCAAGTGTTTGTGGATGATGAGATTACAACTATATTTCCACTGTTGTGGAATTACAGATACATATATTTACATTTCATTACAAATGTGCATGCAGCTAGCCCTGATTCCAGTACTTGGGAAGCTGAGGCAAGAGAACTTGAGTAAGTTTAAGGCCAGCCTGGACTATAGAGTGAGTTCCTGGTCAGTCTGGACTGTAGTATAAGACCCTATCTCAAAATAATAACAAACTCCACCAAAAAATGTGTTTATATTCACTGTCAGCCAGTCTAGTTCTTTATTACAACCTGTTTTTCTCTTCTGCTGTGTGTGATATAAAGACAACAGCAGCAAAATACCGTTCCAGTTGCTCGAGTACTATTGACAAGGCACCAGTAATCCCTGGCTTTAGAAAGTACGTTCATTAACTGATACTGTTACTAGGAAAGTTTAATTCTCTGTGACAGAAGTTTAAGAACTCTTCTGGGTATTGTTATCTGTACAAGCGTTATGCTTTTTATCTTAATTTTTACAAGATGGGGGTCTTGCTATGTTGCTCTGAGATTCTAGACTCCAGGTATCTTCCTGCCTCAGCCTCCTGAGAAATTGATTTTTTTTTAAATGTTTGGTAGTACTTTTAAAAATGTTTGATCAAGATATTATAGAACAGAGAATTAGCCTTCAGTTGGATAACTGCATGATGACTTTCTAGCTTGATGAGTTTGTGTGGTTTAAACTTTGGTCTGTTTGTAACTGACCCAACCCAGCATCATGCTCTGCTGTTGGTAATTAAGGGATCTAAACATTTAAAGATCAATTGTGATTTTTTTGGCAGTTAACTAAAAACTGAACTTATTAATACTGTTGTGATTGATTTTCTTTGTTGGAACACTTAAGTTATCCTCAGTGTACCTGCTATGTCTTACCTACGGCATTGTTGATACATTCTTTTGTACTAGATATGAATTAAACCAAGTGTTTAATATTAATCACTGTAAGTAACCTGCAGTTTTTGAATATTGACTTAGCTTACCCTTAAATAAAAAAAAGTGTTACTGATTTGTTAAAATTTTCTTTTAGGCATACTAGGTGACCAGAAAATATTGCTTGAGTGAATGACTCAGTTTTCCCTCACATGTTGATTTTTGTCAAGAATAGTATGCATGACTATGTTGTGAATGACATAGTTCCAGGTATCTGCCACCTGCCTTTACTGCACAAAGACAGCTGACTACACTCCTAGGGCCACTTGTGCCTTATCGTTCTGTGTACACATCTAGAGTTCTTTGCTTTCCATTTTGGCGGTGGCATATTTGCCTGGTCATGTTACCTGGTATGCTGTTACTTTGTTACTTCTAAGTATAGCACTCTGATGGGAGTATAGTACCCATGTTGGGAGTATTTTGAATAGCATAGATTTTCTTGTGTCAGTTTCTACATTTAATCCTTTTGGGAAGCTGTGGATTATGAATAGAAGTAATGGTTTAAATACAGTGGATTTGATGGGATATAGAATCCAGTTCTTGCTTTGAGGATATATGAGTGGAGAAGCCAGAGTTTATTAGTCTTTCTGTATAAGAGACCTGAGCATTATTTTTCATGGAAAAGGATTGTGCTTTTCATTTTGATCATTATCTAGCGAACATTAAAGAGTATTATTAGAAGTATGGAGTAAGAACAAAAATAAACTGCATAATTTCTTTCTAGCTTATAAAATCTTATATTCTAATCTTTTTTGATAGGTATTTTAATTGAGTCTTTGTTTTTAGTTTTTAAAGATAAGTTAGAATCATTTATCAATTTCTTATCGATTAGTCTTATAAAAGATTATTAAAGATAGAATCTTGGTAGGAAAGGGCTGGTGAAACTATTGCTAACATAATCAGAATAATTGTGTTTGGTTGCAGGAATCTATAGAGAGCTCTGCTTAGAATCTGTAAAGAACAAATATGAATGTGAAATTCAAGCTTCTCGCCAACATTGTGAGGTACTGTCATTTTGTTTAACTTTTAAGCTAATTGCATCTCTCCAAGTCTTTCTGAGTGTAGTAGCTTAAAAAGTAAATAAAATAAGTAAAACAAAATTAACACTTTGCTCACTTTGCTCAACACTTTTTGTGTGAGTTAAAAAAAAATACAGTTGTACTGGAAGCTGCAAAGTGGATCATAAAGGAACATACGGAATATCTATCAATTTTAGAAGTTTTGCAACTGTTACTTTATTATTTATTTTTATGGTGCTGGGAACTGATTCGAGGGCTTTGTGCACAATAGCAATAGGCACAGGCTGTAGCACTGAGCCACATCCCAACCTGAAGCTGTTACTTTAGAAAAACTGTATGATGATTTATTTCATCTGCCATCACTGAAATTATAGTATAATTAGTATGATACCGACGTTGAGGCTAAACTGTGGTGCAGTTAGAACATTGGGTATAGAATTTATTTTTGGCTGTATACACTTTTTAGGGCAGCACTCTATATGGAGAAGAAAAAAGGGTGTGTTTTTCTGTATGTTATGTTTGTACTGAATAGTGTTCATTGACATAATGCTAATTTTGCAGATAACTTTGTAATACTTAGGTACGGTCATAGACGCTCAGGACAAGTTCTGTAATGACTCTCCAGTTTTTTGTTTTTTGTTTTTTTAATGTGTGTGAGTGTATTGCCTGCATGCCTGTAAGCGTACCCATGTCATGCAGTGCCTGCAGAGGTCAGAAGAAGGCATTGGATCTCCTGGAACTGGAGTTACAGACAGTTGTTAGCTGCCCTATGGGTGTTTGCGATTGAACCTGGGTCGTCTGCAAGAACAGTCAGTGCTCTTAACCTTGAGCCATCTCTCCAGCCCCTGACTCCATTTTCTAACATGCCATATGGTACTAAGTATAAAGCCATGGAACCTATTGCTTTTTTTCCTTCTCGAGACAGGGACTTACTATGTAGTACAGATTAGCTCTGAACTCTCCTTCCTCCTTCCTGTTTCCTGAGGCTGGGATTACAGGTGTATGTCACCATGCATGGGACATTGCTAATATTTTGTTTAAATGTTTCATTTTTTTGTTTATGAGTGAAATTTAATTTTATGCTTTCAGTCTTTATTTGTTTTGATTTAAGATGCATAAGATAAATTATGAATAATTGATATTTTCTGTGCTATAAAAATATATAGTAAAATTTTACTTTCAGTTTTATGAGTGTTAAGTATATTTGTGTTTGTGATTTTTTAATGGTTCCACACTCACAAGTTGCAAGAAGTGAGGCATTGTGGAGGCTCATGCTTGTAACCCCAGCACCTGGGAAGAAGAGGCAGGAGGAACATGAGTTTGGTCTAGGCTACACAGTGAGTTCTAGGCCAGCTCGGGTTAAAGCCAGACCCTGTCTCAAAAACAACCAACCCAATAAAAAGGTGTAAGTCCAAAGAACTCTCCTTGGTGTTCACCATTACCCTGAATCCTGTCTCACACAAACACACACACAGACACACATATACACACACAAATATATGCACATACACACATGTACATATGTACACATACACATGCATACACACATTTTGTTGTTGTTTTTGACTCAATGTCTCATTAGCCCAGGTAAGCCTTGACTTCTTGGTCTTTCTGCCTCTACCCTCTGAGTGCTGGAATTACAGGTGTGTGCCACCATGCCTGGTTTTATGAGGTGTTGGGAATTGAGCCCAGGACTTCATGCATGCTAGGGAAGATCTTTATCAACTGAACAGTACCACTATCCCCAGCACGTATATTTAAAACAAAACAAGGAACATTCTCTTACATACAATGTAAATGTCAAAATTAGGAAATGTACATTAATTACTATATTGCTACCAGATGCTACTCAAATTTTAGTGATTGTCCCCTTCTGCTCAGAGATGCAGTTCAGAGACGTATGTTGTTTTTGTCATTGTATTTCTTTGTATGTGTGGTCTAGGGCTCAACCCAGGACCTGTAGTATGCTACACTAGGCTGTACTCCAGCTCACGACATTGGCTTAGTTTCCTTCTTTGGAATTATTTCTTAGTTGTTATTTGACTTCACAGTCTTTTAGTTTTTATTTATTTTTGTTTTGTAGAGCTGCACATTGAACCGTGGGCCTTGCTTGCTAATACTTACAGTGAGGTTTTGTATTTTTGGCAGAAATATCTCAGATCACAGCCATAATGCTGTGTTTTTATTGAATTTGTCAGGGAGTGCACAATTTCAATATACTCCATTACTGGTGATATTACTCTCATCACTGGATTTGAGTTGTGTCTGTAGCTTTCTCCAAGTAAATTTTTTTCCCATTATAATAAATCATAATTTGGAAAAACTTACTTGGAATGTGTAAGTACCTTGTTCCTCAAAACACTTTCAGTTTATTTGTTTATAGAAACATAAACTCATTGTTTCCCTCATCTTTTTTTTTCCTTTTGTCTACTTCTTCCATTTCCTGAGGGAAGTACATCAAAATTTTAACCCTGATGATAGAATTTAATATCCTTGTCTTTCTTTCCTTGCTCCTTTCTTCCCTCCTTTCTCTCTTTTCCTGTTCCTTCTTCATTTTGTTCTTTGTTTCCCAAAAATATTTCACACACCGTTTCAATTCTGTGTGTGCACACAAGCATGTGCATATAAAGGGTACATGTGCACATATGTGGAGGTGCCTGGTGAGGTGGGAAGAAGGCATTATATCTCTAAAGCTGGAGTTATAGACAGTTATGAGCCACCTGACGTGGGTGCTGGGAACTGAACCTGGGTCCTCTGCAAAAGCAACAAGTGCTTTTAACCACTGAGCCAGCTTTTCAGCCCCTTCTCACCAGTCTCTTCAAAATGATTCATGGCTTCAGTGTTCCTTTTACCTTCCAGCTACTTGGGGCTGCAGGTGTGAACCACCAAGCCTAGCTTAGAACTGCCTTCTCCACAGATTTTGTTAACTAAACAATACACCATGTTTAACCACCAATCTGCAGCACTTGATTACCTTGTGTGACTGAAACTATATGCTAGTTGAATAGCGACTCTCTCTTAAACCATTCTGGCCACCAGCATTCGTCCTGTTTGATTAATTTATATAGACCTCATGTAAATGGTATGCACTATTTTTCTGCTGTGTCTGTCTTATGTCTCAGCATTATATACTCAAGGCCATCTATGTTGTCACAAATGACAGGCTTTTCTTTTTTAAGGTTGGCCATGTATTACCATTGTAGTATTCCATTGTAAATACCATTGAATTTTCATTACTCATACATTTGTCTGTGAACATTTGGGTTGTATATCTTGGTCCCTGTGAATAGTGCTGTAATGAACAGTTTACAAGGGGAGTGCAAATATCTCTAAGATCCTGAGTCTGAGGCTGGGAGTGGTGGCACACACCTTTAATCCGAGCACTCAGGAGGCAGAGGCAGGAGGATCTCTATGAGTTCAAGGCCATCCTGGTCTACATAGCAAGTTTGCGGACAACTGGGGCTATAGGGAGAGCCTGTCTCTAAAAGACCAAAAAAAATCCTGATTCTGGGGCTGGAGAGATGGCTCAGTAGTTAAGAACACTGGCTTCTTTTGCAGAGGACCAGGATTTGGTTCCCAGCATCTTCATGGTGGCCGACAACCAGGGCATCCAATGCCCTCTTCTGGTCTCTGTCAGCCTTGCATGCATGCATGCACTTACATACATGAAAATAAAACACTAATATACTTCAAAATTAAAATGAGCCAATCTCTTCCAAAATTAAAAAAAATTCCCGATTTCAGGGTTTTTCTCATGAGTAACTTAGAAATATGATTATTGAGTTATATGGTATTTCTGTTTTATGTTTTGGTTTTTTGGTGTGTCATTGGCAAGTTTTTACCACTGAGCTACATATCCAGCCTGTGTTTTTTTAGAATAAGATCTCATTGTTATGGATCCCAAGACAGCCTCAAACGTGAGCTTTCTGCCTCTGTCTTCTGAGTGGTGGCGTGAGCCTAGTCTCTTTTTAAAAACTAATTTTTAGTTTTTTTAATTGATGAATGAAAACTCGATACATTTATGCTGTATAACATGATCTGATAATACAAACTGTTGACAATCATTCTTGGAGCACAGTCAGGGGAATATATCATTCTCCTATGACAGTGGTTTTCCTGTAAGTGTTAGTGTATGGCTGGAGATCTAGCCCAGAGGCAGACACCCTTCTGAGCTGCACCTTGGCCCAGGTTTCTCTTACCCTTTTTTTTTAGAATCTTGCTTTCCATAGTCTGTGCCTAAGAGTAATTCAGTCATTTTTATGTGGGTTATTTCCCCCGTTTCTAGCTGTATTTAAGCTCATTCTGTCTTCCTTCGGTTCTACTGCATATCCCTATGTAAAGTTTTATCTTTTTTGACTTGGATTTGTTGTGCTTGCTCAGTTTGTGCTAACTGTTCTGGAAATTTCTCAGCTATTATGCTTCTGTTATCCCTGCTCGATTTCCTCTGCTTCTTTTGCAACTCCTGTTATAACGCAAGTCCTTGTTTTGTATGCTTTATCTTTCAAGACTTTTTGTTTTAAACAAAGACAACTTTCTTTTTTCCCTGCTTATTATTTTTATTTTATATGCACGAGTATGCATATGTATAAGTGCATCTGTGTGGTGTAGTGCCTGTGGAAGTCAGAAGAAGGTATTGGATCTCCTGGAACTGGAGTTGCAGATGGTTGTTAGTCACTAGGTGGGTGCTAGGACTCAAACCTGGGTCCTCTGCAAGAGCAGTCAGTGCTCTTAACTGTGTAGGCATCTCTCCAGTTCCTCTAAGACATGGTTTTGCTGTGTAGCTAGCCTTGAACTTACATTCTCTTGACTCAGTCTCCGAAATGTTTCAATTGTGGGTATATGACACTTTGCCTGGCTTTCTTTAATACTTGAATCACAGTTTTAGGTCCTTACCTGAAGGTCTTTGAAGTTGAAATCTAATTTCCTCCCCCTCCCCCTCCCATAAATATCTACCACATCTCACAACTTAGTTTCTCGTTTCATGGTTCTGGACTGTTGCAGACTTGATTGGAATCCTGGGACCCTTGGATAGAAACTATAGCTCCCTAGATAGCATCACTTAGGCATTTGGCACGACCCTAGCTGATGCTCATTGGATGATGTTGAGAGTCCATGTTTGAATCTCAGATAAGCACATGTCATGTCTGAGGTGACATTCAGAGAAGTCTTTTCCCCCACTCACTGCCTAGTCTGAGACACCTCTCCCTCAGGTGACCCTTCCCTTCAGGTGTATTCCTTTAGGGCTTTTCAAGGTGACCCCAGTTCCAGTCATACTTTACTTAGGCCCACAGCCTTTTTCTCTTTCCCAGACTGACTGAAAACCATGTCTTGAGGTAATGGACACCACTAGATTCCTTCAAGAAAGCTGCTGCTGTGAGGTCAGTGACATGCTGGTTTCTGGGATGCTAGCCAGTGTATTTGCTTAGGTGTATGATTTTTCCTTCAGCCTATCTGGTCTGCTATGTTGCCAGAAACAAAAGCTAGTAAATAATAGTTTTTCCTACTCAAACAAATACTGATCTTCCTCTTCCATAATTTTTCTACTTTCAGAGTCTTTTTCCATGGAGATACTAAATATTTACATCAACTTGTAGTATAGGGAAGGCTTGGTATTTTTTAATCCTTAATGTATAAGTAGCCTGTTGTAAATAATTTATTTAGTTACCTGAAGATGGCAGAGTTCAGCAACATTTTAGAAACATGCAATACAGGGAGCTTATCTTTTGATGATTATGTGTTTAATATTACACTATCATTTTAATCCTTAAGACAATGTTTTGTGATAGGAATTAATATAAACATGTGAAATGGGGTCAGTGAAACTGAGAGGTTGAGTGATTTGCTGTGTATCACAATTAATGGTCAGCAGGACCAGAATTGAAATCCTTTAATTGTTCTGGAAACAGAATCTACCCATGCATGCTAACTCTTTTAAAACTTATTTTTTATTATATTATAAAATTAGCTTTTTTTAAATATTTTTTTTATTATATTTTTTATATATATATTTTTTATTATATTTTAAAATTAGGTTTCTGTATAGCTTTTTCATACATCCTTAATTTTGGTTAACTCTTCTCTGTCTTCTTACCTTTTCCATCCCCTCATCTATATTTTTAGGTTTTTTGAGGAACCTCCATACTGACTTCCACAGAGGCTATACCAGTTTACATTCTAATTAGCAGTGAGTAAGGGTTCCTTTTCCCCAACATTCTAACAAGCATTATTTTGTTTATTTACTTATTTATTTATTGGTCTTTTTGCGATAAGGTCTTTCTGTAACCCCAACTGGTCTGGAACCTATTATGTAAACCAGGCTGGCCTTGAACTCACAGAAATCCCACCTGCCTCTGCCTCCCAGGTGCTGGGATAAAGGTGTGCACCACCACAGAGGGCTGTTTGGGCTTATTAATTTCTTATTTTGTAGTTTTTACATTTGACTTACATAGAAATAACCAAGAGGCAAGTGAGGGACAAAGAAGGAAGATATTCTGCCAGTTGTCAGAATAAAAATGTAAGTAGCAGCAGACCAGAGGCTGGGTATGTATGTGCACCGTGGCATGCTACAAAAGTATACTATGTCCCAGCAGAGGAATAGAGGCAGCAGATAGTTTCTATCAAATTAAGGAGAAAATGCATATGTGAAATCCTGGTGTCAAACTTGAAGACAATTGGGGATACTTTATTTAGGTTCACTCATTCACAGGGCTTTCAGTGATTATTAAGATTTGACAGTGGGGGCAGGGTGTATGGCTCAGTTGATAGACCGCTTGCCTAGCATGCAAGAGGGCTTGGGTTCAATTCTCACCCACATAAAACTGGATATGGTAGCGTATTCCTGTAATCCCAGCTCTGTGGAGGTGGAAGGAGGAAGATCAGAAGTTCAAAGTAAGTTCAAGGCCAATGTGGGCTATGAGGGCTCTGTCTCTGAAAACAAACCAACCAAATAAACATAGCCTTGGGAGCTAGGGCTCGGTTAGAGGCCTTTGGGGTTCAAATTCCAGTTCTTGAGAAGACTGGTGAGAGCTTTTTAGGGTTTTGATCTTTTGGTTGATGAGAACCTGACTTTGGATCCCCAGAACTCATGTAAAAACTGGATGTAACTGGTGACAGACATCTGTAATCCTCATGCTGGGAGGAAGTCTCAAAGACAGAAGACAGTCAGTTAGAGCTCCCTGACAACCATTCCAGCCCAATCAGTGAGCTCCAGGTTTAGTGAGACACCTTGTATCAAAAAATAAGGTGGAGAGCAGTTGAGGAAGACACCTGAATTGGACCTTCCGTCCACATGCAAACACAAATATGCATGTGCACACATAGGAATACATACACTACGCATGCACACATAAAAGAAAGCAAGCTTATTTTTAGATTATAAACCTAATAAATGTCTACTGATAAAACTTGAAAAGTAAGTCTAAAGAAAGAACTGAAAACAATTTACCATGCAAAAGTAATCACTGTTAATAAGTGAAAGTGAACGTGTTGGAATATATTTTTATATCATAGCTGGTATGATTCTGAATAGCTATTTAGTATCCTAATTTATTTTCAAGTAGTGTTCATGTGCATGCTGTGACTCAAAATATTTTTGGAGGGAGCTGGAGAAATGGCCCAGTAGTTAAGAATACTGGCTGTTCTTGCAGAGAACCTGGGTTTGCTTCCCAGCACCTACATGGCAACTAACAACCATCTGTAACTCCAGTTCCAGGGGATCTGACACCCTCTTCTGGTCTCTGCAGGCATTGTATGACACAGATTCACTTAAATACATGCAGGCAATGCACTCATACACATATAATAAAATAATAATAATAAATATTCTTTGAAAAATTGTTTCTAGCAAGCTATGTGTGTATGTATTTCTGAAAGCATAGACTTTTAATGAAAACCAGCAGTCCCTGTCCTGTTTCTAAATACTACATCCCAGCAATGGTCACATGTGTCTTTTGCCCCCAGAATTTACCCTATCAGTTTTAGACATGATCTGTTCATTTCCTATTACTGAAGCTGAGAGTTCATGAGCATCTTCATACCATTCTTCTAATATTGTTGTGTCATAGTTTTTGGTTTTGTTTTAATAATTGTTCACTGAGCTAAGAGTTATGGTCTACTTGAACTTTTACATCATTTTTTTTCCACCTTGGATATTTTAATCACTTGAATTCGTATGTTAGCTTTGTTTCTCTTTGGTACTGAGGAGTGAACCCAAGGTTAGCACATGCTAGTCAAGTGCTCTTTCTCTGAGATGTATCTCTGACCCTCTCGCTACTTTTTATTTTGTGGCACTAAGTTGGCCACACTGGCCCTGAATTTATTCTGTAGTACAGATAGGCCTTGAATTTGTGATTAATTATATCACCAGGGCTGGGGCTTCTTATCTTTCTTTTTGAAATTTTCCCAGGGATTCCAACAGATCTGTGAAGGTCTTTTGAAGTTAAAGTCAAACATTACAGTTTTACTGAATTGTTTGTTTTTTTTTGTTGTTGTTTTTTTTCATGAAGTCTGTATATTTGGAAAATTAAAGGGCATGTTCCTCATGGACTCAAGAGAAGTCAGAACAAATGAGAGTCTGTGATGTATTTTCAGTTATGTGAAGTTTAAAGTCATGTCCACTATTCCTGGCTCCTGTAGCTTTTAAAGTATGTCTCATACTCTACTAATGCTAATCCTTCAGAATTTTCCATGGAGTCAGTCCTGAAAGAAGTTGAGAAGTGTGAGGTACGTAAGCCATGAAACTACCAAAGGGAAGTTCATTCTGAACACAGTTCAGTGTGAAGTTAGTTAAAAAATGGAACCTTAGTGTCATTATTCTGTTGTTCCTTAAAACTGCCTAATGAAAATAACAAAGATTTCGGTTTGGGAAAGGGCTATTGAATAAGTTCTGTTCATTTTATTCTGTTTGAGTCTATTTGAATCTAGGTATGGAGAGTGGAAGGATGTGGACACTGGAAGCCAAATATACACTTTGTTTTTATATATAAATATAAATGTTTATATTTTAAATATAAATATATACATGGTTTTAAATGGCAAAGTCACCACCTGGATACAGAAACCCCTGTAGGAAGGAGTTGGTGCGCCTTTCTTTCCCAGCTGTCCTCCAGCTGCTCTAGTCTGATTTCCTTTCCTCTCTAGGGAGCCATCTGAGAGTCTTGCAAGCTTGAAGAATAGGAAGAGAAATCTCTCCAAATTCAGGAGAGTGTGATGGTTAGCTCTCATTGTCAACTTGCCTGGATTTAGAAAACATAACTCTGGGCCCCTCTGTAATGATAGTTCCAGAGAATTTAAATGAAGGGGAAGACCCCCCTTGAATATGGGCAGCACCATCCCTGGGACTGGGGTTTGGTCTGAATAAAAGGGAGCGCATTGAGCACCTTTCTCCTCTTTGTCCTGACTGTGGACAATGTAGCCAGCAGCTTTACACTCCTGCCGCTCTACCTTCCAACTGTAAGCCAGAAAACTGGCTTCTTGAGTTGCTTTTGTCAGATATTTTGTCATAGTATTGAGAAAGGTGACTAAGATAGTAATGGAACTAATAATGAGAATAGGTTCAAAGCATTCTGATCTGTACTTTATATATATCTATCACAGCTGTGTTCCACCATGTCTGGCTTATGAGGTGCTGGAACCTCATGCATTATAGGCAAGTACTTTACCAATTGAGCTACATCCCCAGCCCTTCCCCTCTTTAGAGTATACATCTGATGTCTTTAGAAAGGCCTCCAAAGCTTCAGACATTTCAGTTTCATTGAGGATTTTAAAAATAAGTTAAAGAATGATTAGTGGCTTTGAGAATTTCTGCTTGGCCTAGAGCAAGTTTATCAGTATGAAGGAAAGGAAATATACCAGTTTAACTTTCTTATTTTTTAATAACTATTTTATTTATTTTTATTTTGTGTGTATGAGTGTATTGCTTGCATGTATGTAAGTGCACCTGTGTAGTGCAGTGCCTTCGGAGGTCAGAAGAGAGCATCAGAGTCCCCTGGAACTGGAGTTATGGGTAGTTGTTATCTGTCATGTAGGTGCTAGGAACTGACCCTCGGTCCTCTGCAAGAGGACCAGTGCTCTTAACTGCCAAGCCATCTCTCATTAAAGCAAAAGCCTTATCACTCTACATCTTTATGTAGAGTCATCTTAGCTTGAGGAAACTGGATTTACTCAGAGCTATGAGGCCTGGCTCTTGAGGAGGCCTGTTTCCCTTTTCTCAGAATAACTTCTTAATTCTGTAGCTAATGTGGATACGGCTGGAGTATTTTGTGACTTTTCATAAGTCAGAGGAACAAGCAAATGGAAGTAGGGAGAGCTGCATGTGATCAGTTTTTTCACCTTAATACATATTTATTTTGTATATGTATATGCATGTGTATGTATTCAGCTGCATGTACATGTGTGTTCTGTGTGTGGAGGACAGAAATCAACATCAAGTATCTTTCTTAATACTGCTTCACCTTACTTTTTGAGACAAGGTCTCTTTCTGAACCTGGAGCTTGCTGAGTCACCTAGACTGGCCGGCCAGTAAGCCTTGGAATCTTGACTCTCCTTCCCCAGAAGTGGGATCATAGTGTACCACCACCACACCTGGCTTTTGAGGTGGATGCTGGGGATTCAAACCGAAGTCCTCATGCTTGGGTGATAAGCACTTTACCATCTAAGCCATCTCTCTAGCCCCACACCTTGCTATTTTCTGTTTTACTAGTTTTCTTAGTATACAAAATAATAGGTTTCAGTTATGGACACTTGGTACATTTTTGTCTTTGCTGCTCACATCACCCTGCTCCTCTCTCTCCCCTTTCCCTCAGGTGTCAGTATACTTTTTCACATAACAGTTGTTATAGTTTTCTTCACTTTTTCTCTCCCATCAGAGTACTAACTACACCTGACTCCGCCTAACTTCTGAGTTCAGATTAGATCTGGCAGGTTCAAGGTGGTCTGACTGTAGACAAGCTTTGCTGTCTCTTTAACTCCTGGATGGCTCAAATTGACAAAAATTCATTGTTTTTAATACCACACAGGATAACGGTCAGATATGTGTAGACTCTAAATTTTAAGTCCATAACAGAGGAATTTAAGATGGACATATGACATGCTACCTACATCAGCATGGCCTTTGCTTTTCACAAGAAGTCCTGCCTATCACAGTAGCATCCGTAAGACAGTCATATCTAGCTATATGACTATATTTGCTTTAATTGATCTTGTATTGGGCAGGTTGTAAGTCCACTTGAGGCTCTCCCCTCCACCATATTGGGGATCGAACTAAGAACCTTCTTTGCACATACTAGGCAAGTAAGTGCCTTACCAATGACCTATATCACTAGTTTTCTTTTGAGACAGGATCTCCGTAAGTCTTTGTTAGCCTTGAATTCAGTCTGTACTACATATAGGGCTAAAACTTGTGAATCTACTACCTCAGACATCTATTTCACTGGGATTAAAGGCCTTCTGTAGCAGGCTCAGCTATATAGGCATTTTATGAAATGTTCCCTCTATTTATGTATATTTTTTGTATACCTGGCTTCTAATCAGATCTGGTAAAACAGTGTTGTTGTTTTTCAAAAGATTTAAATTTTTAAAAAATTATTTGTGTATGAGTATATTGCCTGCATGTGTGTAAATGCATCCATGTTGTGCAATACCTTTGGTGGTCAGAAGAGGATGTCAGAGTCCCTGGAACTGGAGTTATAAAGGGTTGTTAGCTGTTATGTTAGTGCTGGGAATTAAACCCAGGTCCTCTATAAGAGCAGCCAGTGCTCTTAATCACCTAGCTATCTCTCTAGTCCCCTAAAACAGTGATTTTGTTTGTTTATTCTTTTAGTAAACAGTTTTATCTATTTTATTTGTTGTGGTGCTAAGAATTGAACCCAGAGCCTTTAACATGCTAGATAAGCACTCTACCACTAAGCTGTATTCTTAATCCTGTTTTGTCTGTTATAACAATCTGGATACTAGTAGTCTATAATTTTACAATTGAATTATTGAATTCAGTATGTCAGTTTTCTCTAAGTAAATCTATTGATTAAATAATATTTTAACTAAAATGTCAGCAGACCTGAATTATTTTAACAAGTTGTTTTAAATGGCTATAAAATTTGTACCCAAATATTTCTCTGTGATACAGTGATATTTTTTAATATGATGTAGAAAGAGTAGAAACCCAGTTATCATTTCTGTGGGAAAATATGATCCATTTTATTTTATTTCTTAAGATTTTTTTTTTTCTTTTAAATTCTGCCCGTGGAGGCCAAAAAAAGGGAGTCAGAATCCCTGGTTATAAGTGGTTGGGAGCCACTCAACATGGGTGCTAAGAACTGATCTTGGGTCTTCTGGAAGAGTAACAAATGCTCTTAACTGCTGAGCCATCTCTCCAGCTCTAATGATCTATTCTATAATGACAGAACATATATAGCAAGTTTTTTTATTGTGATGACAGGTAGAGCTGCTTATATTTAACAGAGACCAAAGAGCTTGCTCTGGGATTTTGTAAATGATTATTGCTTTAGTACATGTAGTAGTTTAGATTTTAAAAATTAAGATATTTTATTATTTTTATTTTATGTGTAAGAGTGTACTGCTTGCATGTATGTAAGTGCACCCATGTTGTGCATTGCCTGCAGAAGTCAGAAGAAGGTATCGGATCCCCTGGAACTGGAACTGGAGTTATGGACAGTTGTTAGCCACTATGTGGATACTAGGAATCGAACCCAGACCCTTGTAAGAGCAACCAGTGCTTTTTACTGAGCCATCTCTCTGCACGCCCCCCAAATTATATATTTTTAAACAGAATGCTATTTTGTGTAGTCAAATCTGTATTTATATGCTATGTTTCCTAGTTTTATTTCTTTTATATACTGGACATTTCTTTTTCAAAAATTTTAAGTTGTGGGGTTAAGGTTGTAGGTTAGTGGTAAGCACTTATCTAGCAAGTGCTCCCCAGAACTCTAGGGGGCAAAAATAACTAAACTAAAAAGCAAATAAAACCACTATGTATTAAAATATTTTAAATTATTTGATATTACTACACATGAACTGGTTTTTCTTTTTACTTATGTGCAATATTTCTTTCCAGAGTGAAAAACTCTTGCTGTACGATACAGTTCAGAGTGAGCTTGAGGAGAAGATCAGAAGGCTGGAGGAGGACAGGCACAGCATCGACATTACGTCAGGTCAGGGCCGTGCCATGCCTGCAGGGTTGCATGGTGTCTCCTTAGTCTTCTAATTAAACTTGTATGAATGGAATATCCTAACTGGGGGAACAGAGGAGAAGACTTTCTAAAGATTTTTTGATTGGTTTTTGAGACAGGGTCTCCTCATAACCAGAACTGACCTGGAACTTACTATGTAGACCAGGCTGACCTTGATCTCACAAAGATCCACCTATCTCTGCGTCCCAAGTGCCTGGCTCTTTTCTAAAGACTTTGTGTGACTGAAATTGTTTCTTTGACTTGAAGGCACACTAGAAGATGTAAGAAGTGAAGCATAGGAAAAGGGACAAACTAGAAGTGTGAAGGTCCTACCAGGACCCGAGCAGGAAAACAACTGTAGTATGTTTTTCTGTCTGAGTCTTGAAAGACTTGCATGGGAGAAGGAGTACAAACCCTTTCTCTCTGGCATCATGCAAGTGGAGAAATGGTACAGGGTGGTAGATTTTGCTTTGGAGGAAAGAGTGATTTAAGATTGTTAGACCAGGCCAGTAGGAAATATGGCTAAGTCAGGGGTATTATAGAAAGGTGTTCTGTAATACATTGGGTAGGAGTTTTACTAGCTAGGCCCACAGTTGTTTTGAATTCTAAATTTTACTTCTCTGCTATAGCACAGCAGAGTGGGGACAGATAATCTGAGGCCAGTGCCAGTGTTCACTTGGCCCCTAGTTGGGTGGTTGGGGACAGTCACTTAGTCAGTCTCCTTGTCTCTAAAACAGAAGTAATAATACCTGCCTCTGGACTGACAAGGTGACTCAGCTGGTAAAGATGCTTGCCACCAAGATTGACAACCTGAGTTCCATCCCCAGAACCCATGTGGTAGAAGGGAAAACCTACTCCCATAAATTGTACTGACTTCCACACGGGTTGTGTGGTGTGCATGTACATAAGACACCCAGTAAATAAGTAAATGTAAGAAAAAAAATAATGAAAACAAAAAAAGTTTGTTTTAAAAACAAAATAGTACTGTGTGTAGTTTCCATTGGGGTTTATACAGTTTTTTTGTGTAAATAATAGCAGCCATGAAATTATACAGCACTTTTTCTTTTTGTTGTCACCAGAAACCAGCTAACCTTTTTCATTTGCTTACTAGAGCTGTGGAATGATGAGCTTCAGTCAAGGAAAAAGAGGAAGGACCCTTTCAGTCCCGACAAGAAGAAGCCAGTTGTGGTTTCAGATATCCTTTCAGACTCCCTGGGTTTTCCCTTGGATGTACTCTTTACATTGTGCATACCTTTATAACTTTAACTAATACACATTGACCTTATTGAGATTATCCTATAATGAGCACAGGTGATTTATAAAGCTGATTGAAGCCAGAAGTATAATTATGTTAAGAGGGATGGGAAAAAAGAAATTAAATCATCATCTCAACTTTGAAAATTAATAGTGTGTAATTCACAAGGACTCATGTGAAACGCTGTTTAGAATACAGTGTATTAGTTTTCCTGTATGCTTTCTTGTTTTATGTTTTATTTTTGATTTGAGACAGGGCCTTGTATGTAGCCCAGGCTGGTCTTGAACCCAGAATCTTCTTGAATCAGCCCATGAAGTGCTGGATTACAGGTTCCAAAACTGTTAGAACTAAGTTGACCTTGACTTCTCAACGTCCATATATAGTTTATATGCTGCAAGATCTTGATATTCTTGAGGATTGGACAACAATTAGGAAGGTATGATTAACGAATGATGGAACTGAAGTATAAGTATATTTTTATAGCCTGCTTTTAAGGTTTTGTTCAACAAAATGTCAAAATATAATTATTTTAAATACGTTTTGCTTTGCAGTGAGCTATAGGAATATTTTAAGCATTAGAAACATATTAGGAGTAGTTTGCATTCTTTTTCTTTAATAATATAATTAATAACATAAGAATATGATAGTATGTGTTCAGTTTGCTCTTAGTAATATCAGCATTCTGGGCTTAGTGCATTTTCTGGTTCTGGCTCAGAGAAGGTGCTCAGTAAATATTTGTTGAATGAACAGATTGAAACTTGTCATGTGTCTTATATTCTATTATTAAATCATGAGGAATGCATCAGTTATTCTGTGCTTGTTTAAAAATGGGGAAAATTTTTTTGAGGTACTGGGGATTGAACCAATAGCCTTGCACATGCCAGGCAACTGCTTTACCACTGAACTATGTATGTTGCTGTCTTTTTATTTTTATTTATTTATTTTTTAATTATTGTTTTTACTTTTTATTTTGCTCAGGCTACCCTTGAAGCTACTTTCTAGCTCAGGCAGGCTTTGAACTTGTGATCTTTCTGCCTCACCCTCCTGAGAGGCTAGGATTATATTCCTAAGCTTCTAGGCCTGGCTTGAGGCTTACTTTTCCTTATTAAAAAATTCCATTTTTATAAATTTCTTAGAGAAGTTATTTCAGCTGTTGATATGGGAGAAGTTGTTATTCTTTATGATTTTGGACATCATCAGTTTATTAGAGGCTAGGGGTATAGCTCAGTTGTAGAGTGCTTACCTAGCATGCAAGGCACTGGATTCTTTACCCACAAAAAAAGTAGCAGTTAATGGCTATATTTTATTTTGTTATTGAATCAATTAGGAATATTATATGTATTAAATAGATATATTTTCAGTCTAAACTCAGACCCTCACTGCACCCCCCCCCCTTTTTTTTTCCAAGGCAATGGCTACATTGGGTCCACATCGAGTTAAAACAGAACGTAAGTCATGGGTTGTGAAATACTCTCTGTGGAGATTTTTTGAATCAGGGTGGTGAAAACATCTATATGTTAAAGAGCTACCCGTCAGTGGTTCTATTTACCAATGATCTCTGTAACTGGAATTAGGAGAAATTCTTAAGAAGTCTCTTGCTTACATAAAATTTGAAAATTTCTAGATGCATTATATTTCTCCTTTCAGTGTTCATCCACATTGTTTAGGGGGTATGGGAATTTGTAGATCAGTTTCAGGGAGTCAGAATTCTCTGGAATTCTGTGTGCTCAGTTTCTTCTGAGTGTGGTTTTTTTCCTGAGAGGAAGTTAGCATTCTGATAGTGGAGTCCTGAAAGATTTATCCATCACTAAGATCTACATGTTTTGTTTTAAGATGGGGTTTTGCTGAGTAGCTCAGGCAAGATTAGAACTTATGGTCTCCTTGTCTCTGAGTTCTAAGATTATATATACTTTCTTGACATTTTTTTGAAAGTCCAAAATGACTGTCAAAACTGTCATGGACATTGGTGTCTGTTTCTGCCTCTTTTTTACTCTGAGATTTTGTAACTCTTTAAAGAGCAATGAAGTTAGGCTTTTAAGTAGCATTTTTAAATATTAAGAATACGAATTTCCTGGGGCAGGACCACTGGCTGCTCTAAAAGAGGAACCAAGTTTAGTTACCAGAACCCACATGGTTGCCACAACTGTCCACACCACCAGTCCCACCATCCACAGGCACTGTACATTCATGGCGCATTTCATACACACAGGCAAACATTCATACACATAACATAAAAAAGAACAACAATTTCTTATCTCATTTCAACAAAGTATCTTTAACAGATTGATTTCCATTTTTCCTTTAATGATTCCTTTACACTTTATTTCATGCCAGGATATTCACCAGTAATGTACTAAAGTACGGCATTTGATAGTTACTGAAAGTGACAGATGCCTGAATCTGTCGAACATTTTGGAGTCATGGATTTCTTTTTTGGCATGTGTCTCTGTGTTTGCATATTTACGTATGTGGATGCATGTGCACACCTATGTGTGTGCATGTGGAGGCTAGAAGCTGGCATTGAGACTCTTCCATTACTCTTCACTTTATTTATTTATGGGGCAGGTTCTCCTGCTAAATCCAGAGCTTGAAGATCCTGGCTAGACTAGCTGGCCAGAACCCTGTCTCTACTGCCTGACTGCTGGGATTGCAGGTGGCTGACATGCTTGTCCGGGTTTCACTTGGGTTCTGGGGCTCTAAATGCTTGTGCGAGTCTTTATCCACTGAGCTGTCTCCCATTGTGTTCTTTTGATTAATAGCCAATCGAATGACTTTCCTGTAATCCATTTTCTTTGGCTTAATGTTTTTTTACTTTTCTTCAAAACATTTACCTCCATTTGTACATTTCGTTTTTAAGAATAATAAAAAAATCTCACAATTAACAAAATATTGTGCATGTGCGAGGCATGTGTAGGATGTATGTGAGTAGAAACACATATGTGCCAATGGCACATGCGTGGAGGTAAGAGGATAACTTTTGGGAATTGGTTCTCTCTTTCCACTGGGAGTTCTGGGGATTGACCTCAGGTCATCAGGCTTTGCAGCAAGTGTTTTACCTGCTGAGCCATCTCACTGGCCCTGTTTTATACTTCTTAATGAACTGTTTACTTGTTAATCTGTCTCCTGGCTAGATTATAAGATCCATGAAGGCTAGTACCATATCTCTTTAGTGTTATTCCTCAACCCCCCGCACAGTTCATTGTGTGTAGGAAGTCCCCAGACATTTAATGAATGAAGGACTGAAAAACAAGTACCCATGTGCTTATTCAGTACCTTTGACATAGCAGATAGTGTTCTATGTTCTGAAAGCACAATAGAAAAAGAAGTAAACTGGAGCCTCCTTTCGAGAGGTAGAATAATATGCGTGTCAGTACCAGATGGAAGTAGGTATAAAGCTATAGTGGTGCTCTACTGAGGAGTGACGTGTGAATGATGATGCACCTGCTACATGGTATGATTTGGGTGGTGCCTTCCAATAGGAATGTTTTTTTGCCGGGGTTAATTTATCTGACTAACGCTGAAACATTGCTGGGATTTAGAAATGGAAGTTAGGATAATTGAATTTCTGGGAGCTTCTCAGAATATACATTGAATTCTGCCTTTTTCTAATTGTCAGATGCCTGATGGGGAAGAAATATGAAAAGTATAATTTTCAATGGAAATATAATAATTGATATTTTAAGGACTACTTATAAAAATGGTGCTAGTGCATAATAATGTTTCTGCCTATCCTCCTGGTACTCGTTTCATTAATCAGTAATTCACTGACCATTGTTTAGCTTTGTTTGTATTAAAAACAATGCACTATATCAAAAAGTAAGAAATTCTCTCATTTTTATGAGATTTTAAGTTTGCTATGTAAGACCAGTTTAAGATTTTTATACACACATATTTTACACACACATATGTATGCATGGATTGCTGTTGTCTTGTAATTGTTCTGACAGTGTCTTATTAATGTAACAGTTTCTGAACTGATCCCTTTAGCCCCTGTGAAACTGGAAAAGCATCTGCACAGTGCTAGGTCTGAAGAGGGAAGACTGTATTATGATGGCGAGTGGTATATACGTGGACAAACAATATGTATTGATAAGAAAGATGAATGTCCTACAAGGTAAGAAGCTTTCTGTCATTTAATTACAACTTAGAATTGCTGTTACAGCCTGTTGTCAGTCCATATTTGCAGCCTCCATCGGATGTTTGTAATGCATCATTAGTTCCTGTGGATCTCTTTTTCACTTGACATATGCTCTGACTGCCTATGTGTATGATTGTTACTTTTTGTACACTGGACTTCATATTAAGTTAATTAACACAGTGGAAGTGTTTGGAATTTCTTATCCATGAAGTTGTTTATCCATCTTGTGTGTTAATATATTAATTGTTATGCTTAATATAATGACCTTTAAGCCAGACTATTAAGGATTTTTGGTGGGCCTATTAACTCTTAATTCTTAACATAATTCTTTGGGGCCTGGTGTAGTATTTTGGATTACAAAGACATCAGCTGGGTATTTAGCTCAGTTGACAGAATGGTTGCTTAACATACATAAAAGTCCTGATTTCAAGCCCCAACACCACATGAATTGGGCAGGTGGTAAACATCTGCAGTCCCAGCACTAGAAAGGTGGAAACAGGAGGATCAGGAGTTCAAGGCCAGCCTTGGCTACATGGCAGGTTTAAGGCCAACCTGGAACACAGGAGGCCCTTTTCAGGAAAATAAAAATGAGAAAACATCAAGTAAGACCAGACAGAAGTAGAAAATTAAGAAAACCTCATGAGTACTTGTAAGTAGAGTATACCTTGAAAACTAAAAATTGTGTAATCTGGACATAAAGTTTGTATAATTATTTATGTAGCCTCTAAGTTTTTTTCCAGTTTTTATTACCTTTTGAAAATATTAATCAATTAATTGCTTTCATTCTTCCTGTAGTTTAAGATTTAATTCTCAAAGTAGCCACCTGAGAATAAGAAAATATTCTTTTCTAGGTAACAGTGTTTGTGTTTAGTTTGTGTACTTATTTTACAAGTTTCATTGGATTATAATTTCATGTTTAAAGTTTTAGATTTCAAGAACATATACATAGTAGATATTCATTGAGCTATTATAATTGTGATTTAGTCTGCTACTCCAGAATTCTTCTCCTGTTTTATTGGTTTTGAGACATTTAGCATTAAAGTAGTTAAAAAGTGATGGATAGCGTAAAGGAGAATAAAACATAAATCAGTTTTTAAACAGAATTTACTTTTTTTTCTGTGTAAATATTAGTAATACCAGAAAAAATTTTAGTACCATAAGTGATCTGACACTGGGAATTAAGGATTCGTATTTAAAAGATTTCCTGTAGTCAAAGCTGATGAGAGTAGAGGTTACAATACCATGTACGTCATGGTTTTAGGTCTTCTGTCTTTTGGAGGCTCAAGTGGGGATATAATAGGGATGATGTACATTTAGGAAGGTCAGTAACTCATTTAACAAGGGGATATATGCTGCTAAGCATTTCAGCAGTTGTACAAGCACCATAGATCGACTTACACAACTTGGGTGGTTTGGGCCAGTCACAGAATGTAGCCTCTTGATGCAGTCAGTAGACAAGGTGAACAGGAGTTATATAATGCTTTAGAGCAAACTATTTTTTTAAATAACTGGAAGGAGTATATTCTAAAATTATGACAAAAAGTATAGTAGAATAAAGAGCTGGGGATGTAGATTGGTGGTAGAGAGCTTACCTACCGTGCAGAAGGCTCTGGGTTCAGTCTCTAGCACTGTCGGAAAAAAAAAAAATGTAAGTATGTAGGCAAGTAACAAAGTGTTCATTATTCTTGTCGAGTGTTAGGCCCTGTAATCGTATGTGCTCTGCTTTTCTATGGCAGCACATAACAGTGCACCAGCATCATCACAAGCATGTGAATTATGCTCAGTGCTAAAATGTTTTGACAAATACATCCTAACCAAGCATGCTTTAGCCTCCAGTATTGTCTTACAGAGCCTCTGTTGATTTGCAGTCTGTCATTAATCAAAATGTTGTTATGCAATACATAGCTGCAGTTCTGATAGAAAGTAAAGTTACCAACTTTATTAAAATATTGATGAGTGTGATACTTTGTATTTCATGTCCTGCTCATAGTGCAGCATTCTGGCAAATGTCATTCTTTTATCTGAATCTGTCTGGCCTTTTGATTTTGTGGTTAGTAATCTAAAATGAGATTAGTGAAAACCTGGCAGGGTTGTACATACCCAAGAGTGGCTGAGGCAGAAGAAATGTAAGCCAAGGCTAGCCTGGGCTAAATAGCAAGACCATGTCTTAGAAAAGAGAAGGGGTGTTGGGGGAGCAGTAATAATAAAATAAATAAATAAATAAGATGAAGTGAATCACATTGTAATTCATTTCTTTCTTTTTTTTTTTCTTTTTAGTGCTGTAATTACAACAATTAACCATGATGAAGTTTGGTTTAAGAGGCCTGATGGAAGCAAATCTAAGCTTTACATTTCACAGCTACAGAAAGGAAAATATTCAATTAAACATTCGTAATCACGATTTAAGTGTTATCTAAATCTACCTTATTAGTGTTACCAAGTGTAATGTGCCATGGGAGTAAAAAAAATATATTCAATAACAGTATTCTCATCAAATCATGAGAGACTGTGTATTTGTAGGTAATACTCTAAATAGATCTCATATTGCTATGTCATTAAAAGAAATAGTAATAAAAATTTACTCATGACCATTACATTTATTTGCCTCTTAGGTCCAGTGGCCAGAAGGTGTATTTGGTAGGTATTTCTTTCAAAACTTTATTTTTATTTTTTAATTATGTGAATGTATCCCATCATTAGTGAACTACAGCTACAATTATCAGCATTTTTAAAATTTCTATGTCTTTGTCACTCTTTATGTTTGTAAATAAGACTGATAAAATGTTTCCTATACTTGATTTGTATTAGTACATTAGTTTAAATCAGAATTGAAATTTAAACAGATGTTGTATGTATATATGGCATCGTCAGCTTACTTAGTACTGATGGCCTAACCTTACAATCTTCTTTTACCCAGAATTAAAATATTGGGTTTGCAAAGTGAAAGGAGCACTTTTATAGACTAGTTTCCCTTCCCCTATCCCCTGATTGTATGGTGGTGACCTGTTTTTACAAATTATACTCTATGTTAATTGGTAAAATTAGTGTCAAGCGTGGACACGTTGTTCTCGGTATTCATTGTGACTGTTTGGAGGGCAGATGCTTAGACCTGGTGTTTATGATATAGTGAGTATGGGAACAATGACTGACATGATTGGGTAGCACTTGCTCTACATGCCTGATCCTTTGAAAAAGATTTTAGGAAGCATTTTCCAGAGGAAAACCTAGATCCTTGTTCTAATTTTATTGCTATGTTGAAATAGTCATGGATAATTCCCTTGAATCTACTCCAAAAATGATATTTTTTATCTTTGGTGTTTTAACATTTTTAAGGCCATTTGGTGCAATCTAGAAAATGTTGGCCTCCCTTCCCTTAGCCACCTTCAAAATAAACTTCCAAAGGCTCCGAACTGTGCAAAGAACTGAAGCCCTCAGTGTGGCTGCACAGTTGGCAGTAGTATATGTTTAAGGTACAACCAAACCAAGTATTCCTGGTGGTCTTGTGCACTTTAATTTCTGTTACAATGATATTCAAGAGGATGAGGAGGAACTTTACTTGTTAACACTTAGTGCAGGAATTTCTGCATGATTCCGTTAGTTTCTTACGATTTTACCTCTGCAAACTTCATCCTGTGCAGATCACTACTTCACAGTTGCCAAATTGTACACCATTTGACTTCTGAAATTCAGTATCAGCAATGTTACGCTGCTTTGTTCTGTTTCTGATCAACCTTAGCAGCTGTATATAATGTCTGTCATAATCCAATAGTATTTGACAGTACAATGTTTGATAAGCATTTTTAATGAGATTTGTATTTTTAAATTTAGTATGTAATAAAAAGATGTGTTTGAGTGTCATTTATTGTGTTGTGTATTACTTATGCATATTTAGCTGTTCAGAAGCTGCCCACTTCTAGGAGGAATTTGAGCCAGTGGACATGGTAGGAATACTGGGTCTGCTTCCCTAAACACAGCTCAGCATCCACCAGGCATTTGTAGGTACTGAGACAGCCGAGTCATTCTTAATTAAAAAGGGCATGCAGTTGAGTTACACTTGAACAAGTGAACTCTGTTTTGAAGTACAAACCAGAAAAATCAATATTTTAAAGACTGATTTAGCACACTTATTATAAAAACTTTAATATTTGGATCCTGTTTACTATTTCTCTGTAATATTAAGATTGAGCCAGGCACAGTGGCCTGTGCTTTTAATCCCCACAGTTAGGAGCCAGAGGCAGGTGTAGCTCTGTGAGTTCCAAGGCCAGCCTGGTCTACGTAGTGAGTTCCAGGCCAGCTGGGGCTACAGGAGACCCTGTTTAAAACAAAGCATGTGCTTGTTGATGTTTTGAAGTGATATAAAACACTTTGCTACAGGTTGTTTCCTGTTAGTCTTTTGGTCATGAGGTTTACTTTGGAGAATTGCTGGAAGCCCTGAAGTGTAAAATACTGCTGCTGTGCTGTGTCTGTGATGAGCTTCTCACTGTCAGTTTCTCCCACGGCTTGCCCTGTCATTTCATATGTAAGACAGAGTGTCCCAGTTCTGATTTAATTCACCAGCTAAGAATTAGTAGCAAACATGATGGGGTAGACTTCATTCTTTCCTTTTCTCTTGGTTCATATTGGTGGGATGGACACTGAATAATTTCATTTCCATCTTCAATAAAAAATTATTCTTTCTGGGTGTGATGGCACACATCTGTACCCCAGGGGGGTGGAGGCAGAAAGAGCAGGAGGCCAAGGACATGTTTAGGGTCAGTCTGGGCTATATGAAACCTTATTTCAAATAATAATCTAAAAATAAAATGAAGATTATGTTTTGGTATGCATATTGTTACTTAGGAGTCTGCTTATAGAGCCATCCATGCACATTACTCCTCATTGGTAATGGCTTAAGAAGGATATGGAAGTTGACTGTTCTTTATTGGGAGATGGGGGTGAGTCTTTTTGAGACAGGGTCTCCCTGTATTCCCAGCTGTCTTGGAACTTGCTGTGTAGACCAGGCTGTTCTTGAACTCACAGAGATCCCCCTGCCTCTGCCTCCTGCGTGCTGGAACTAAAGGTATGTGCCACCCCTCCCAGCCTATTATTTCTAAGATTTTTGCTCTTGTATCCAGTAAGTCTAGTGCTATAAAATTAAATGAAAATGAATTTCTCTTAAGGAAAAATGAATTGAATAATAATAATTGAATAATTCAAAAGATTGAATAAATACATTAACTAGGATTTTTATAGTATCTTGCCAAATTTAAATGTAAACTTTTGTTTTCTAAAGATGAAGAGATCTAAAATACTAAAAAAGAACGCGAAAGCTCAGAATAGAGGTAGAGAAGATACATGTCCCTTATTGTCCTTATGGATGAACTTCAGAAATTGTGGCTCTGCCATCTGTGGAGTTTGGCAGGCAGTTCCCTATTGGTCATTTTGGGACAGTGTTTTGTTCCCCCATAGCTTCCTTCTGAGGTTGGTTAGAACATTTATTTTTATTATTTATTTATGTGTCTGTGTGTGAGTCTGAGAGAATGCCGTCTGTGTGAAGGTGCCTGTGGAGTTTAGAAGAGGATGTTGGATCCCTTACAGCTGGAGTTACAGGTGGTTTCAGGCCTCCTGTGTGGGTTCTAGGAGGTGAACTTGGGTTCTCTGGAAGAACATCAAGTATTTTCAACTACTGAACCATCTCTCCAGACCCCTTCTAGGTTCTTCCTAGATTATGTATTTTGCCATGGTCAATTTGTTGGAGCAATGTGGACCCTGACTAATTGGTAACTAGTGATTAAAAGATACTTAGATTTTTGAATGCCTACCATGTGCCATGACCCATATTTAATATGAAACCAATTAACATTTGCATGTTCAAAACAAAACATAAATGTTAGAATTCTGACATGTTACTGTTTACATGCCTACCATATGTTGGGAATTTTTGGCCATAATATTTTTCTCTAAATTTGAAAGGTGAAATATTGTGAGTGTTCAAAAACAGACTCAGACTCAAATTGTTTATTTTTCAGAAAAATATGTATATGTTTTTATAGAAAGCTAAAATTTCTAACTGTAGAACATCCTTTTCTCTAGAAGTTGAAACTAGTGTTCTCTTCAAGACATGTTTTATTAAAGAAAGGTCAAAAGAAGTTAGGTAGCCATGGCCATTAGGCCCCACTTTCCCCTTCTGTTTTTCTGTTTCTAATATAGGTTTGAGGTGGGTGACCTTGCCAGGAGATTGCTATAGTCTTTTGAAAAGAGAATTGCTATCATTCTAGTTTAGAAACAGGGCATGTGGTACCATTTCATCTCTGCTACTAAAGGTTACAAATTATGTTAAAGTGAAAGGAAAAATAGACCTTTAGGCAGAGTTTTAACAATATTTTCTTTACTGGGATATTGAAAGAAATACCATGCTTAATTTGTTATTGGAAGGTTCTGGAAATGGCATCATTGGTGGCAGAGAGAGTGAAGTGCTTGAGCCTGGAGGTAAATTTGGATTTCAGCATGCTATGTTTAAGTACATCTGTGGGTTGTACTTTAGTACTTCAAGCACTTTAAATTACCCATGAGCTCTAGCAGGTGGGTTTTGCTTTTGTTTTTGTTTTTGTTTGGATCCTAGCAGTGTTTTATTTGAACCTTATACTCTCTGGTGTTAACTTATACTTTAAGAAGTTTTAAAAAGTATTTTATTATTTTTATTTATGTGTATGAACATATTGTCTACAGGTAGGTAGGTGCACCTGTGTTGTATAAGGTTAGAAGGTGGCTTTGGATCCCCTGGAACTGGAGTTAAGGACCATTGTTAGCTGGGAATCGAACCCAAGTCTTCTGCAAGAGCAGCTAGTACTCTTAACTGCTGAATCATCTCTTCAACCCCATTTTGTTTATTTTAAAAACTTTTATGCATAAGTGTATAGCCTACACTGTGTATAAGCACACCCATGTTGTGCAGTGTCCATGGAGGTCAGAAGAAGGCATTGAATTCCCTGGAACTGGAGTTATGGATGGTTGTTAGCTGCCATGTGGATGCTAGGAATAGAACCCAAGTCCTCTGCAAGAGCAGAGCCATCTCTCCAGCCCTCAGCCCCATTTTATGAAGATTTATGTACCCGTAATGATTATCCATTACACAAGGGCCAGCTTGGTTAGAGCTTTTCCTGCAAATTCTACAAACTCTCTTAGGTCCAGATTTTCTGTTGAGCATCTTGGCTTTCTCTTAGAAAGGGGAGCCCAGGCTTATTTATACTCACTCACCTTTCCTTCTTTGAGAGCCTTTGTTTCTTTTACTGTGTTATGCACCGTCCAAAGGGAGTCTCAGGTCACGGCCTGTATCTTCTGTTTAAACTGCCGGGAAGGGAGGACTCTGTGCTGGCCACTGCTTACAAAGTATCTTCTTGACCTCTTTATTCTTTGAAACTTTTTCTGCCTCTATTCTGAGGTTTTAGAAGACCTTGTTTTACATTGCCTGCTTTTCTGGCAGTTAAAGGACACAGAGGTTTGTTACTTAAACTAAAGGAATACTGTATGTGTTCTGCACCTTTTTTCAGTTTTACACGAAACATGTTCCGGTGGTTGCTGTGGCTTGGGGATCCTCCAAGCCTATTGGGATGTGGTGGGGACCTTCAGAAGGTGAAGTCCAAGTGAGAGCTCCCTAAGGAGTGCCCTTGGGATAGTTTTCATGGAACTCCTTTGTCATTCTTGAGAATATTGTTCTGCAAGTCTGAGTTTGGCTTTGTTCAGCTGTGAGCAATTTTCTTCTATCTGTACTCCCACAGGGATGTGTTGCTGCCTTTATCATAGGCCATCTCAGTGGCACTATCTGTTCTGAGACCTCCAAAACAAGGAGTCAAATGAACTTCTTTTTCTTTAAATGTAGCCTGTGTTGGGTGGTCATTATTACAGTAACAAAAGTTAGCAGTACAGTGATCTTTCTACTGTCAGCTTCCAGGGTTGCTCTGTTGCATGGCCACATGGTATTTGTTTTTATGGAATAAAGTGATACACTCTGTGATATGCAACACAGTATTAGCCAACATTTAGGTATTCCCTTTCCTCCCCCTTTCCTTTATCAAACAAGACTGGAATGAACACTCCTGTACACACATTTTTTTGTCTATGAAGAGTACATTTGTAGGATGCATTTCAAGTAAAATTGTGAGTCCAATGATTAGGGGAAGCTTATATTACACTAGTAATGCCAAACTTCTCTATTGATAAATTATACCAGTTTACATTCCCACTGAAAATAGATTGGGATGCCTGTTTTTGCTAGTCACAGAAACACTGGGTTCATTTTCAAGGTCATCATTCAGTATCATTTTCCCATGGGATTGTAATCATTTGCTTTCCTTCAGGCCACCAGCTAGGCCCTGTTTCTCTCTTTGAATGATTGTCCTCATTTCCTTGGCTTTGATTTCACAGTTGTCCCGACAAATCCCAGATCTAAATTTCTGCCTTCACATGGTTTCATATTTCAAGTATCCCATAGGGCTGTTCCTTTGCTTATGCTCTTTGTACTTTAAAACAATACATACAAACCAAGTATTGGATCCTCTCCACTTGCACCACACAAATTCAGAGCTTGTGAAGGTTATGATAGATGACTAGATGTCTGGATTTTGGAACCAAACTTTGGTTTTGAACTCTGCAACTTACGGATTACTTGCTTTCAGTGTCTGGTGCCTGAGTTTTCCCATCTGAAAATTAAAACTTCATAGGATTTTTAGTGAGAATTGAATAATGTATGTCAAGGACATGTTATAGAACATGGAAAGGCTATGTGTATGTACATATGTGTACATAAGTATATGTGCATGCAATGTAATATGTGTGTAGTTATCAGAGATTCTGACTGAAACATTTCCTGAAACTGTCCTTTCTCTGCTCTTTCTGGTATATTTTACTGGAATGATTGTGATAGTTTAACTGGTTCTAGAGAAAAGAGTATAGTGTTTCTAAAACTCAAAAGTTAGTTTTTGTTTTTTACTTTTAGCTAGACTTCCTTCCTCTGCCTACCCTGTACCCTAGTTCTACTTTCTGGAACAATGTTTCTTGCCTTATGTGACCATTCAGCTCCAGTGAGAATACCATTTCTCTAAGGCTTGGCTGATCTTAGTTCCAGCAGTCTGGACTAGGTGGGCGTCTTACTCTTCCTTGGGATCTTTCAAACTAACTTTGGAAAGAGAATATGTTATGTGAGTCTTCTAGAAAGCTTGCCTTGTTCTGAATTACTTTGAACTGGCCTCATACTCATAAAACATATATGACAACCTCTAGAGCCTCATACAATATTGATTTCCATCTTGTAAATAATAAACGTTTACACTTTCAACCACAAATTTTAAAAACTAATATATTTATAGAATTCCATTTGCATACGAGAGAAAGAAAAAAAAATAAGTGCCCAACTAGGAACTGTCTAGCCCTGGTAGCTAGGCTTTATGTTCTTAGAGAACGTCAGCCGTCTCACAGAACACCAATACCTGCAAGGCCACTCTGATGAAGAGAGACAAAAACCCTGTCCATGCTGCACAAGCTTGTCTAAGGCATACACAAAGTCAAGCCTGGCTGATGTGAGTGCTGCTTTACCAGTTCGAGTTTTAGCCTCTCTTTATTCATCCCAATTTATAAACAGTATCACTATGCCCATATCATAGTATTCTATGTACTTCTGAAAGCGTCTTATCTAAGGCAAAGCCCACTTCCTTGAATCCTAGTCCAAGTCTAATAGAAGCCCAAATCCTTTCTAATGCCTTCTTACGCAGACACCTGCAGTCTCTTAATGTGCTTTGCTCCTTACTGCAGTGAACGAACAGCTCAGCTTGTTCAGCACGAGGCTGTTCTGGTAACCCTTGGTTGAGGGGCATCAATACCTGGAAGTTTTATGTTTTAAAGATTCATTTTAATTTGGAGAGGATGCCCCTGGAGGTCAGAAGAGGGAGTTGGATTCTCTAGGACTAGAATTATAGGATGTTGTGTGCTTCTCAGCATGGGTGCTGGAAACCAAGCTGGTCCTCTGGAAGAGCAGAGCCTTTTCTCCACTGAGCCTTCTCTCCAACCCCTGATACATGGAACCTTGAAACCAGTTTTTTTAAAAATGTTTTTGGAGTCTCGGGAAAATGGATGGACCTAGAACATGTAACACTGAGAGGTCACCCTATCACAGAAAACAAACAAAAACCACCGTATTTTCTCCATCATGTGGATCCTGCCTATATTGTATATATGTGGGTTTACTATAACATTTAGAAAGGACAAGAAAGGGTAATTTTTTAAAGGCATACTAATGAGTTCATGTGTATAGTATAATTCATGTAGGCGTTTTGAATCCTGTCCTGGGATGTAATACATTTTTGATGTGGAATGGGTCCTTTGGTGAGCAGCCATGGCCTTGCAGGGAAATTGGAATTTTAATTATGTGTTTTCATTCTTTGAATACTCTGCTCTGTGGGTTTTTGTGTGTGTGTGAGCACTAATGAACTTTTAAAAAAATCTTTAAACAGTTTTTTTAATTGAAAAATTATTTTATTTTGGTGTGGGGGTTGTGCCACAGTACATACGTGCAGGTCAGAGGATACCTGTGGTGTCAGTTCTCTCCTACCATGTGGGTTCTGGGGCTCAAATTTAGGTCATCACACTTCGTAGCGAGTGCCTTTACCCAGCTGAGCCATCTCACGCCTGTAGCCCCGGCTTTGAAGTTGATATGAAGCTGAGGATGACCTTGACCTCCTAATCCTCCTACTTCCACCTTCCAAGTGCTGACATTAAAGGTGAATGCCGCTGTTCCTGGATTTAAACCAATTTTTCTTTAAGAATTATTCGTTAGATTTAGCCTAAAGATAAACATTCTGGGGGCTTCCCACTGTATGATTACAGTTATGACGACGGATAGAATACACTTAGGTTTTCATTTCCACTTACACATTAGACAAGAAGATAAAGCAAAAGGGCAGTTTCCAAAAGACATTTGTGCTTCAACCTAATAATAGTATTTTGTTTTCTAGAATAATATTACGTATACTCCTGGAAATTTAGTAAAAGCTATAGTACCCAAGCATTTAAAAATATTTTTATTGACTCAAGAATTTTGTGATGTCATTTCATGAATGAACACTCATTGATGATAGTTCAGACCTGCCTCCTTTCCACCTCCTTCTTACGGCCCTCTCCACACTCCCTGTCCTTCTTATTATTTGTCTTTTACGGCCCATCAAGCCTAACCTGCATTTCCTAAACGCTCTGGGGTGTGAGTCTTTCCTTGGCGTCCGGTCAACCTAACAGGTATCACACTAGTAAGGAAAACCGACTCCTCCTCTCCCAGCATCAATCAGGACCATTGGGTCCTCAGCCAGAGTGGGAGCTTGCTGCCCACCTCCCGCTTCCAGTCAGGGCCCCTGTCTGACTTGGGTGTGAATATTATGGGAGTAACCCACCATAATTGGATTTACGTGCGACTTTACAAGATGGCAGTCCCCATATCTGATATTGTTTTCAGGGCCAAGAACCTGTGACTAAACAGGTCACAAGTCCCGGGAGAACCTGCTACTATCATTCTCCTACGTAGACATAGTAGTAAACTGACTCATAAGGATTTTTTATCTTGCAGCAGATCACAGTTAGTACAGACACCCACAACTGGTCAACATGCAGAGATTGAGTCCAGTCCCTGTGCATTTTTATTAAAACCTGCAGGTGGCAGTAAATTCCTACAAGACTTAAGTGCTTAGTTTAGAACTTGTATTTTTCCTTCTAATTATTCAAAAATCTTAATAACGAAGCTGCAGTTGTATTTAATCCTATTGCATACTAATTAAGGGATATTCAGGAAGATGTTAAAGTTCTAGGCAAGGATTATATTTTTATTACAGTTTGCTAACTGAAAAGAATTTACTATGTAAAAGGCTTAGGGACATTGCAATTGATTATATGCTTTAAGAATTACTATAGAAACCAGAGTATGAAATTAAACAAAAGGAACAGAACTTAATGTAGTTCAAAGTGCTCTGAAGGGAGGTGGTAGGAAATGTAGTTTCTATTGAATCAATAGCCGTGTTTGGGGCATCTGTTCCACATTTCCCTGATTTTTATCTCTGAAACTATTAAAGTAGAATTTTGGATTCTTCTTTTTTACCCAATGGTCTACTTAGAATTAATAGAATCTCTAGAATATATTATTTATTGGGAATGGGCTGATTGTTTTTGTTTTGCCTTTTTGAAATAGGATCTGTGTACCCCTCAATCCTCCTGCCTCAGCTGCCTGAGTGCTTTATAGGTATATGTTACCAGACCTAACTGTTTAAATAGAAACCTTACATATAGCAAATTAGTAAATATTCATTTGTATTAGAAAGTGAATTACTTCATTGATTTTTTAAAAAATATTTATTTATTTATTTATTTATTTATTTTGGTCCTTTTAAGACAGCATCTCCCTGTAGCTACAGCTGACCTGGAACTCACTATGTAGACAAGGCTGATCTTGAACCCACAGAGATCCACCTGCCCTTGTCTTCCACATGCTGGGACTAAAAGTGTGTGTCACCATGCCTGGCTGATCTTTTATTTTTATAGTTCAGTTCTAGGGATCCAACACAGGGGCCTTGTACATGCTAGCAAGTGCTCTATTGCTGAGCCCTGTTCTTCTTCTACATAAAAAAGATTAGATTGTTAGTTTCCTTTCTTATGGGATAAATATTGTCATCAGTCTATTTAGTTATGCCCCAAGTTACAGGAAGGTTTTAGTGACCTCCATATATAGGCACAAAATTATTAGAAGTTTAAAAATTAAGAATAGAACTCCTTGACTTTGTCTAAACAAAAGTTAAATAAGCACTGTAAGTATATGTATATATACAAAGTAGGTTTTAAGCATTTTTATTACATTTACTTGTGTTTGTATGTATTATGCTTGTGTGTATATGTGTGGGCATGTGTGTGGCGGTCAAAGAACATCTTGTGGGAATGGGTTTACTCCTTCACCTGCTGAGTGATCTTGCCAGCCCCACAAAGTAGCTTTGCCAAAAGATATAAATGATGATGGTATTTTAAATATTTTCTTATGATTGGTTTACATAGGAATAAAGAGTTTAGTAATTATTAATTTGAATGATTTGACTTTTCAAGATGTTATTTCATTGCTTCACTTGATTTTACTCCTCTTTAATTTTTTTTACATTTGTGTGTGTGTGTGTGTGTGTGTGTGTGTGTGTGTGTGTGTGTACATGTGTAGAGGTTAGAGGACAACTTGTGGGAGTCTGTTCTCTCCTTCTGCCATGTGGCTTCAGAGATTGAACTCAGGCTATCAGACTTAGCAGTTAGTGCCTTTACCCACTGAGCTATCTGACAGCTCCCCTTAATTCTCTTTTAAGTTCAAGTTCGTAGACTTTAATAAGTTATATTATTAAACAAAGCAAATATAAATTTAATTTTAATAATTCCAGGGATTTATTTCTTATTCTTTTTTTATGGTAGTCCTTCTTAGGCAATTAGGAATGCCACATTTTAACTGACAGAGGACAGCTGTACATTGTTTATTTTGGCCAAGGAGCAATGTTGATGGGCTGGAGGTGTACCTTAATGGTAGAGCACTTGCATATGGACATGTGATATATATTTATTCTGGAAATACATCCATTTGTAATCAACATTTCCAAAAGAGTTATTGTTCATATAACAAATATTTTCGGTAATTATGACTAGTCTGTTTCATTTTCAAAGTGTATAGATTGTAACACTTGAAAACATAAATTTAAAAGGAATATTTTAAAATTGTAGATTCTGTAATTAGAACCATCTTCTGTCAGTTGGGGAGCCTGATAGTAAACACAGGATAACTCTCCTTGTGTGATCTGTTAGTACTGCAGTGGCTAACACTAGCTGCCAGCAGAGGGCGCTTTGAGGTTTGTTTTGTTTTGTTTTTTTAATGGGTTAGAATTCCAGGATGCCCGAAAATTTGTTTTCATAGAAATAAAGACATTTCTACCCACCCCCACTCCCCATTATTTCATGGCTCAGTTTACAACCTCTGGGACTGAGAGAGGATAGATCTTCTTAAAAACCGAGCAGAAGTTGTCAACTCAGCACGGGCAAGTGCAAGAGATGGTCCTGCACAGGTGGATGGGAGGGGCTCGAGACTGGATTTTCTTTCCTAGCCCGTTTCATCCCAACACCCGTGTCAAAGGTTCTCCCCAGGACGTCTGTAAGGAAGTTCAGGAGTGGAAGCATTTAGCTTCAAAATTCTCATTTGGTGAATAGGAGCAAACACCAAATGGAAACGATGAAGCTGGGGTTGGAGAGGCGGCTCCATGGTTAAGAGCACTGGCTGCTCTTGCAGAAGACCTGGGTTTGGTTCTCCGCACCCACATGGTGGCTAATAGTTGCCCTAACTCTGGTTCCAGAGGATCCGATGCCCTTTTCTGACTTTCTCAGGCATTGCATGACACAGGTGCACTTAATGTAGGCAATATACCACATACACATAAAATTTAAAAAAAAAATTAATTTTTTTAAAAAGATGAAACTGGACAACCAACTAGTACCAAGGATGCTGAGGCAGGACAAGAAATATGATCACTCTTTGAAGCTTTTCTGGTCTCAATAAGGATGCTGGCAGGAGAAGTGTCTGTGTCTGTGGATGTGTCTTTCAACACATCTAGGAAAATTCTTTCTTCCATGTCTTCAATTTATGTGTCCTTTACAAACTAACAGTTCTTACATTCTTGGATTGTGTCTCACCTTGTGGATGACCACCAGATGTGTATGTTGAGGGACACGTGGATACAAGGGAGACTCAGTACTATAGTATAGACAGCTTTTGTTAATTTTAGTCAGGTTTTCATCAACATCTTGAATGGTGTAGAGACAGGAAACGATGTTTGAATTTGAGCACAGGGTTAAAGCAGACCAGTCATTCATGCTTCACATGTGGTGTGGGGGAAACAGTAGTGAATTACTGTAGGATCTGAAGGGCCTGCTGTTCACCTCAGACATGCACATCACTGAGGCCTTCAGTTAGTATCCTAACTTAACTGTCTTTGTCCTACCTCAAAGAAAACACATCAGTGTTTAACTGATCATGGGCTTCTGGTCATATTCGTTTGATTGTCAGTGTCTCCTCCCTGCTTAATCTTTCTTTTTCAGGATGCGAATGATCTTTTTGTTATAATTTTCTTTGATCTTTCTGTGCTCTTAATTCTTCTCTTCTTTCAAACTAAGAGCATCTCAGTATATCTTGCTTTCTGACCCTCATCCTAACCTTAATGAGTGATTATGTCAGAATCACTTAGTACTAGGGACAACTGCTTTTTATGTAGTCTTTTGTGCCAGGAGCTTCCTTGCCTGCCTGGTAACTGTACAAGAAGTCAAAGAATAAGCTGTTCTAAAATAACCTTAACTCTTTTGTTGCTGTTGCCTTTGTCATATAACTCTTAATCCACTGTCTTTCTTTTTTGTTATTTCACATGGTGGTTTACCTGATTTGATTGTTGAGTCCCAGACACCTTAGGGTAACTTTAATCTTTTTGGTTCTAGATCCTTGTTTTCTTGACAATGTTTCAGGAACTTCTGAGGGTCAAGAGACCAGCAGCTGAGTTAGGTGAAGGAGATGGAGTTTATTCACAAGGGGTGGCTCACACCCAGATCACTCCATGATGGCACCAACTCTGAGCTCAAGTTCGAAGGGAAATTTATGGTCAACTCTATGCAGAAGTTAAACAAGCACGTACAAGTACCGGGTTCCGGAAGCATATGCATGGCAGTCAAGCCTGTAACAAATCATAAGGGACAAGGACAGACTCCTGTTTACTTTCCTTATTCTTCTCTTATCTCATCTTGGTACCTTCTACAGATTAAGGTTCTTAGCAACCATCTCTTGTCAGTAAATTTTATTGCAATCACAGCAACTGATATTTCAGATTCTCTTAGCTAGACTGATCCATGTTATAATCTGAGGTTACTCTTTAGACAAAGAGGTTCAAGATGATTGACTTAGTTTTGACCAACCACCCAAATTACCAGCTTTTGGACTCTTGATTTCTTTTCTTCTCTTTTCCCTTTCCTATCTTATTTTTCCAAAAGAAATTATATTGATTGATTGATTGATTGATTGACTGTGTACCTATGGTCAGAGAACACTTGTAGGAGTTGTTTTTCTCTTTCCATCTGTGTGTTCTGAAATATTTCAGTCATGATGTAGGACACTGACACAGATTGTTTCTTGAGGCCAAAAGATTTATTTAATACCATGATCAGACAGACAGACAAACAACAGCATGGCAGGGACTCTTGAGGAGAGTTCAGGCCCAGCACCAAGACATCATGGCAGGAGCTCCGAAAAGAGGAAATCAGGGCCCGCTTGGCAGAACTGGGAATCTGTTCTTTCTGAGGGTGAGAGGAAGTTTCATAGCACAAGCCTGCAGCCAGGTTCTCTGACTCACATGCAAAAGGCAGGCAAGGGAGTGGCGAGCGAAGTGTGCGGCCAGCAAACACCCCCTTTGATGAGACCCTGATCTGGAAGTCTGTCAGCAAGGGACTTAGGGACTCACAATGTCTCAGTAGTGTGTATCTGGGAATCTGTGAGAGGAAGGGTACTGACATGAGCAGCTGGATTCTAACAGTACATTCTTACAGGTTCTAGAGATTAGGACTCAAACTCAGGTCATCAGGCTTGGTGGCAAGTGCCTTACCTACTGAGCCATCTCACCAGCCCTCTTTTCTTCTTTAAAAAATTAGCAATTATAATTATACAAAATAATGGGTTTCATTAGATTTTCATACATGCACATAATGTCTTTTAATCATATTCACCCTCCCCTTTTTGCCCATTTTTCTTCCCTCTCTCTCCTTGCACTCATCCTCTACCTCTTCCCAAATAATCACCCTTCTACAGTCATGTCTATTTAGTTCATTTGCCATTTATTAATTGTATTATTTGTTCCCTTTTATTTACTTTTAAAAAGTTCTTAATATATTTTTAAAGATTTATTTCATTTTTAATTGTGTGTGCATGCGTATGTGTGTGTGTGTGTGTGTGTGTGTGTGTGCGCGCATGTGTGTACAGGTGCCCAAGGAAGCCAGAGATGTTGGATTACACTGGAGCTGGAGTTACAGGTGGTTGTGAGCTCCCTGACATAGTTGCTGGGAATTGAACTCAGGTCATCTGGAAGAGCAGCAAGTCTTTTTAACTGCTGAGTCATCTCTCCAACCCCAAGTTCTTTTTATACTCTTTAAATTAAAAAAAAAAAATTGTTTGAGACAGAGTCTTACTGTGTGGGTCTGGCTGGCCTAGTGCTTGCTATGTAGAGGACAGCTTGAGACCCCAAGCAATCTACATTGCTGGCTTGGTCTCTGCAGTAATCCTTAGGTATTAGGGCTCACTGCCCTCACCACAGAGGGCAGGTCACCACCCACTGCACCCTTCACAACCCATGCTTCCTGTCACTTAAACTGCTCAGCAGGTCCCCATCTGACCCATCCTTGGATGCCACTACCTCTCCTGACCATTTTCCATCTGGATATTCCAAGGGGTCCCCAAGACCCTGACTTCTGGTTGTTTTTTATTTCAGGTTCCTGGAATAACTTAATCTTTAACATTAGTTATGTCCCCTCTCAAGATATGGGAATGACAAAATGCCTGTCTTTCATGCTAGCCTGCTGCCAGGAGTCACTGCCACACTGTGACCCTGCACCAGATTTAAGGCTTGTGAGTGTGATGGGTGTGTCCTGTGGCTAGGACCGCCAGTCTGTTGTCACCAGGGTGGCCTGGCTGGCTCTGGTTGTGGCCTCTGACCTCACCCTGTCAGGGCTGTGCCCTGCTCTCCTCTGCGTTACCTTTGCTTCTCTGAACTCTGTAGTTCCCCTGGCACTGTTTCCTTATGTCCAGTGCTCTTCCTCACATTCTCTCCTTGGCTGTGTTTCCCTGACTCTCGTTATTCATCAAGCCGTGCAGCGGAAATTTCTCATCTGCTAGTGTACCCTTGAAGTCTGGGGTCTTTGTTTCTGATCCTCACCCTTCCGCACATGATCACAGATGGCATCTGTGATACGTAAACTCCTTGCCAGACTGGGACTCGGGACTCTGTGCAGTCCTCTTCAGACCTAAATCTCTACCTGATGAATTTGACTTTGTACATCCAGTTGGTCATGTAGTCTTATTATTCTGTCTTAAAATTTCTAAAGCTCAGGGACTGGAGAGAGAGTTCAGTCAGTAAAGTGCCTGCATTGCAAGTGTAAGGACCTGAGTTTGATCTCCAGTACCCTCATAAAAAGCTAGTCATGGTGGCAGATGTTATAACTCCATCACTGGAGAATCAGATATAGAAGGATCCTTGTGACTTGATGGCCAGACAGTCAGTCCATCCTAATTGGTGATCCCCAGGTCCTAGGGAAAGACCCTGACTCAAAGAATAGGATGGCTGGCTCCTGAGGAATGATACCTGAGGTTCACTTCTGGCTTCTACATGTCCACATGCATACCCCCATGTGCATGTTCATATGCATCCACAATGTGCATGCATACATACCCATGTCCTCACCTAAATTCCCCAGGGTCCCTCCCACCTAAATTTCTGAAGCCTATTTCTTCAGCATTAGGCTGGACTGTCTGAATTACAGATTACAGGACACAGTTCAAACTAGCTTTGCTTAGAAGGGCATTTATCCCGCCTCATAACTGGAAAGTCCAGAATTTGAGTGGGTTTCAGAGTTAGATCCATATATTCAAGTACTGTCATTGGGAACCTGCTTCTCCCTGTCTCTTAACTTTTCTCTATGCAACTTTCACTCCTCGGAAAGGAGAACACAGTTTTGATGAGAAAGCTAGCATTCTGCATCTGCAGACATTTAGGGTACTTACTTCAAATGACCTCCGGGCCAGGAAATTAGGGGACTGGGGCATAGGGTGGGGAGGAGACTTGGCAGGACTTGTCTTTTGACCTTTGGTTCTAATTAAATAAATGTATCAATATGCCATTACAAACTGTACTACGAAGTGGAAATTCAATCCTTAGGGAAAGGAGCTATGTAGAAAAAAAAAAACTGCGATTTAGGTAAAGGGTGAGAAGAGTGCGGTCAGCAGTACTGTGATAGTTACTTTTGTCAACAAAATCTAGAATCCCCCAGAAGGGAGTCTCAAAATTAGGTTATCCTGTGGATATGTCTGTGGAGGTCATCTTGGTTACATTAATTGAGGTGGGAAGAATTGTCCACTATGGGTGGCACCATTCCCTGGCCAGGGGATCCTGAACTGTGTGACTGGAGAAAGTGAGTGAGGGCTGGTATGCATACATCAATTCACTGCTTTCTGCTCTTCATTGTGATGTAATGTGACTGAGTGCTTCAAGTTTCTACAGCTTTGGTTTCTCCACAGTGATGAACTGTAACCTGGAATTATGAAGCAAACAAACCTTGTCTTCCTTAAATTGCTTTTATCAGGGTATTTTATCACAGAAGCAGGAAAAGTAACCAAGAAACATTAAATACTGTCTAGGAAACAAGCAAAGAAAAACCAAAAAATATCAATTGGATTTAGCAACATGGGGGTTAGGGTTGAATTTGACAAGGGGATTTTGTTGGAATCAATAGCCAGAAAAGCATATGTTATAGGATGAACAGGAGAGAGAGAGATATGAAAAAAGATGCAGAAAGAGATGCAGAAAGGGAAGTAGACTATAGCGGGAGATATTGGAAGGCTGATGGGAGTAAACCAATACAGAGAGGCAGAAGGAAAATAGTGTACAGAGAGGAAAGAAAAGATTACAGTACTTGAGGAGGCATAAGCAGGTTCTTTATTCCTTCCTCTCAAACAGGAAGAAAAGACACATATAGATAGGTTTACTGCTGGCAGGAATTTGAGGGAGTCTTTCTGGGTTTGGAGGCTAGAGGCTGATACAGGGAATCTTCCTTGATTGCATTTCTACCTTATTCTGTTGAGGCAAGGTTTCTTAAACCCAGAACTCATCTGTATAACTAATATCTCTAGCCATGAATTCTTGTTTAGAGGAGAGATGCTGTAACTCCTGAGCTATCTCCCCAGACCTATACATCCTATTTTACTGATTAAAATACCTTATATATTGGAGGATGTGTGGCTAGGAAGGCTGTGATGATCACTGTTAGTCGTCAAGCTGATAGACTAGAATCATGTGTTATTGTGGGGTTTTATCTTGATTACATTAGTTGGTGTGGGAATCGTCTTAACTGCGGGCAGGACCGCTTCCTGGGCAGGAGATCCTGGACTGTGTAAAATGAAGAGGGAACTGAGCAGCGGCATGCATTCACCCTGCTCCTCTGACTGTGGGTATAACTGCTGCCGTTGAATCCCCCACCATATAGACGGTATCTTGAACTGTGAGCTAAAATAATTTAAAATAACTCGGTATCCTCTCTGTATACCTGAATTTAAAAAAAAATTTGTTTTTTGGATTGGTGAGACGACTCAGTGAGTAAGGTGCTGACTGCCAAGTCTGTCGACTTGAGTTTGAGCTCCAGGACCCACGTGGTGGAAGGAGAGCATTTTCTCCTGACCTCTACATGTGCACTGTGGAATGTCTTCATGCACACAATAAATAAATGTAAAATTATTAAAATGTGTGTGTGTTTATGCTTCATGCCTAGGCGGGCATGTGTAGGTCAGAGGATAACTTTATGGATTTGATTCTTTCCTTCTGCTTTTCTGGGGGTTCCAGGGATTGAACTGAGTTTACCAGGCTTGAGTTCAAGGACCTTTTACTCTCTGAGCTATCATGCCAGCTCCGAAGTTGCTTTTGTCAGAGTATTTTATTACAACAACAGAAAAGAAACTAAGACAAAGGAGATATCAAGAAAAACTTGTGTAATTTCTGAAACTGAAATTAAGAGCTGATTGTTAAACTGTTTTCCAACTAGCAATTTTGTGACTTTGGGCATAGTTATAGTGCCAGCATTGAACAGTGTGAATACAATAGAACCAAGGAGACTTATTCTTCTCTTTGTAACAACAAAAGCCTTAAATAGGTACATACCGTTTATCTCAAAAAATACTACTGCTAAGAATATATCCTATGGAAATGAGGGTAAAAGGCATATGTATAAACAGAAATATTTATTGCATCCAAATATGTCCAATTTATGCCCCACAGGCTGCATATGGTCACAAGCAGCCAAGAACAGCTAGAAATGCAACCCAAAACAAAACCATACACTTACTTAAAACATTATGGGATTTTTTGTGTGTGATTATTTCTTGAAACTTGATTGTATAGTTCTCCAGAGTATGAACTTTGTAGATGGCAATATCATGTTGTAATTTCAAAAGACTGGACACAACAAGCCTTACCTTGGTCACTTTTCTGTCACTATGATAAAATACCCTTACAAAAGTAATTTAAGGAAGAAAGAATTTATTTTGGCTCACAGTTCAAGGATGGAGAAGTGATTGTGGAGAAGCCTTGACAGCAGGAGATTGAGACTGCTGGTCACATTGCACCCACAATCAGAAAGTAGAGAACACCAAATACACACCACTGCTCAGCTCCCTGTCTTCAGTCAGACAGTCTAAGATTCCAGCTAGACAATGGTACCACACACAGTGGGCAGCTCTTTCCACCTCAATTAATGCAGCCAAAATAATATGCCACTGACATGCCCAGGGGCATGTCTCTCAATTGATTCTACAGTCTGTCAAATTGACAACACTAGCCATCGCAACTTTGTCACCCTTTTGTCAACTTTATATCGAGCGCATCACTTTTAAACCACAACCTTCTACCCTTTGTCACCATAAGTCATGACCATGATATAATAAAGTGCATTCAGTCCAACTTTAAAAGTCCACATAGTCTTTAAAAATTCTAAGACCATATAAGCCAAAGTTGTACTGGCAAGATGGTTCAGTGTATAAAGGCACCTAAAGTCAAGTTTGATAACCTGATTTGGATCCCTGGGACCCACATGGTAGAAGAACTCCTGGATTATCCTCCGACCACTACCCTCACACTGTGGCACATATATGTATACACAGACGTATACACACAGATTCACAAAATAAATAAATACAAATATAATTTAAAATCCAGGGACTGGAGAGATGGTACAGCAGTTAAGAGCACTGGCTGCTGTTTCAAAGGACTCAGGTTTGGTTACCAGCACCTACATGGTGGCTAACAACTGTCTGTAACTCCAGTTCTGTAATTCCAGTTCCAGGGGGTCTGGCACCCTCTTCTGACTTCTGAGGGCATTGCACAACACGAGTACGCTTACATACATTCAGGCAATACACTCATACATGTAAAGCAAAAATAATAAATAAAATATTTAAAGTAATCAAAAAAATCCTAAGTCTCTTAATGTGAACTCCTATAAAATAAAATGAAACAACATATTTAAAACATATAATGGAAGAATAAACATTTTTATTCCAAAAGAGGAAAATTAGAGCATACCATCCCTCTCTTGGGATGGCTCATGCCTGCAGCTCTTCTTAGTAGGCATCCCATAGTCCTGGGATCTCCAACATCTTGAGGTCTCCACTACTGTCTAGGCTTTACCTTTACAGTTTCACAAATGGGTCCTCAAGGTCTCCATGCAGGGACTCCATCTCTACCACATGCTGCCTGACTTCAGCTACTTTCTGAAACCGGAGCAAGACCCTATGACCTCATCATTCTTGTATCTTTAAAACCACTATCACATGGACAATACTGACAAGTTCTGCTGCCAGGTAGGGATGAAGCCTGGCTCTCTTGGACCACAGTTGTACTGACTCTTTGAAAACAATATACTGACCTTAAGGAAACTGATGTAGTTGCTTTGGAGGAGCATCCTCAGCTACATCCTCAGTTCAGGCTTTCTTCTTTCACATAAATTTTTATCTTTACAAAACAAGGTCTTGCCCTTGAAGCACTTTTCCTATTGTCCCAATGTAGAGCACCAATATTTTGTTGCTGTTGTTTTTTCAAATGGTCCTAATCTCTTCAGCAATTATAACTGTTTTGTTTTCTGCACAAGGCTTGTCTGAAACTTGAGCTTACACAGGTACCTTTCCTCTACCAAACAAATGAGTCCATTTTCTTTCAATTAAACTTCACTCAGGTTCTCAGGGCATGGGCAGATTGAAGCTAGATTCTTAGCCAAAATAACACATGAATATCCCACAGCTCAGCTCCAAATAGTGTCATTATTTCCCTCTGAACTCTCATGAGCTAGGTCTCCACAGTCCACATGTTCCTCTGTATTCTTATCTTCTAAGATTCCACCAGAATGGCCTATTAAGCTCTGTGTATAGCATTCCAGGGCTTTTTCTAATCCCAATTTCTGAACCCTTCCGTATTCCAGCCAGAAAACAGTTCCAGTGGCCTAAGACCCAAACAGTCAGGCTTACCACAGCCATACCTTTACTTCTTAATGACCATTTCTGTCTCAGTTTATTTTCCTGTTGCTGTGATAAAATACTCTGATGAAAACAACGTGAGAGAATAAAGGAGTTATTTCTAATTGTAGTTCAAAGATACAGTCCCTTATGATGGGGAAATCATGGCAGCAGGAGCTTAAAATGGCTGATCATGTTGCATCCACAGTCAGAAGACAGTGAATACGTACTGCTGCTTAGCTCCCTTTCACTACTTACAGAGTCTGGAATCCCAGCTAGTGAATGGCACCACCACAATCAAGATAATCTCCCGGGGGGACTTCCAGAAGCCATCATCCAGGTGATTTTGGATTCTGTCGAATTGACAGTTAAATGACCCACCATACATTTGTGAGGAAAAAATGAAAAATCTGAATAAATTTTCTATAGCAATATGATAGCTGGACTATTATATAGGCATTTTGTGCAGACATTACAAAGGTGATACACACATATATGTGCATAAGTATATATATCTATATATATCTATATATATCTATCTATATATATATATACTCTGACACCTGGATAGAGGTATTAGTTAAGAGCAGTAGAGGGGCTGGAGAGATGGCTCAGTGGTTAAGAACACTTTGCTGTTCTTCCAGAGGACACAGGTTCAATTTCCAGTACCCATATGGTGGCCAAAAATCATCTGTAACTCCAATTCCAAGGTATCCAACACCCTCTTCTGGTCTCTTCAGGGCATTGCACACATATAATGCACTTACATATATGCAGACAAAATACTCATACACATAAAGATAATAGAATATTTTAAAAAAACAGTAGCATATAGATAACTCAAATTGAATGACTGAATGGGGTTAAACATAGAAATCAATTATTTGTAACATGTAAGCAAGATAAAGAGAAACCATAAGGAATCGTGTAGAATCTGGAGGTTTAAGAGTGTAGGCTATAGAACATTTTTGCAGCCCTGAGGCCTATCTTAAGAAACGGAAGGGACTAGTTTTGGAAAGTTATGTGGAGACAGTCATTTGACAGAACTGGAACTCTTCCTAAGAAACGTATTTTTGTTTTGGCACCTCCTTTCTTTTGTCTGCTCTCTCGTTCTTTTAAGGCCAGTCAGAGGTCAGACTGTAAAGAGGACCTTTGATGCATTCTATGTAGAACAGTTTCCTAAAGCATGTAGCAGTGTAGAGAGAACTGAGTGCATAAGTAGTGGGATTAACAGAAAATGTCTGACCTAACAAATGTTCACCAACATATTAACAGAGGTAGTCGTCTCGGGTATGTTAGTCAGTTTTCCATTATTGTGGCAACATAACTGAGTTAAGCAACTGAAAAAAGGAGGAAAGGCTTATTTTGATCACAGACTGCTTCAGTTCATTGCTGCTTGTATCTTTTTCTTTTGGGTGAGGCAAACATCATGGTAAGGAATGTATGGTGGAGAAAAAGCTGTTGGTTGTGGTCTGGGGAGTCCCAGTGTCTTCTGCAGGGGCGTGCTCTGGATTACCTAACTTCCTTTCACTAGACACTGCCTCCACCATCCCCCCAATAACACCACAGGCTGGGGAACATTAAGCATCAAACACTGGGATTATGGACATGTTCTTTTTCCTTATTTATATTTTTTAATTTTTGGAAGCTAAACATATATGGCATGTATGTGTGTAAGTCATATATATATATATATATATATATAGTATATATACAATTATATAATTTATTTTGGAGACAGGATCTCACTATTTAGGTCTCACTTGCCTGGAACTCACTGTGTTCACTGTGGAACTCACTGAGGTCAGACCAGACTGACCTCAGACTCATAGATATTGACCTGCTTCTGCTTCCTGAGCGCTGGGCTTAAAAGTGTATATCACAATGCTTGGCTAAGTTATGTGATTTTTTTTAAGTTAAAATTTCTTTACATAAAATCAAATTACTTCAAATTACCTGAAGATTATTAATTTACTTTGCAAAATTCAGTTGTCTAATATCTACACAACTGAATGCCCTCTTTTAAGTTTCAATCCTTTTCACTTCAGGATCTCCCCAGAGGGCTAGAGACATGGTTCAGAGGGTGAAGCATTTGCTTCGTGTGTGTGAAGTCTTACACAACCCACGCAACCCACATAAAGCTGGATGTTGTAGCGTGCCTGTGAATCCTAGTGCTCCTATGGTGAGATGCAGAGTGGGCACAGAAAAGTCCCCAGAAGTCTGTGGACCAGGTAGCCTGGTGTACATAGTAGCCAACAGCAAGAGACCCTCTTTCAAAGTGGAAGGTGAGGTCTGACACCTGAGATCCTGGAACCTCCACACACCTGCCATGGTGTTCACATGTCTGAACACACACACACACACACACACACACACACACACACACCATTAAAAAATTAAAAATATATCCAGGGCTTCGTTATGAATTTTCCCACTTTCAGTGTTAGCATTTGAGGGTGGGGCAGGTTAACAGCTTTATTTGTGAATATTTTCTCTTCATGAAATTTTTGGAAATTTTCTGCGATTCAAAGCTATATATATATATATATATATATATATATATATATATAATTACTCCTTCAGAAAGGAAATTTAAAAGCCCAATACAGGTTCATATTCTGAATATGAAGTTATTAGGTGATGGACTGGAGAGACAGCTCAGTAGTTAAAAGCATTTGCTGCTCTTACAGAGGACTTGGATTCAGTTCTCAGCACTCTCATGGTAGCTAACAACGATTTGTAACTCCAGTTCCAGGCCCTCTTCTGGCCTCAGCAAGCACCAGGATCCCATGTGATGCTAGCAAAACACTCATATAATACGATTTTTTAAAAATTAAAAATCTGAAAAAAGTTATTAGCTTTATCAATAGATAGCTTTATTAAACATTATTTCTTTTGAGAGAGAGTCTCACATAGCACAGGCTACCCTCAAACTTGCTCTGTATTCATACCTTCCAAGTGCTATGATAACAGGCCTGTGCCACCACACCAGTTTATGTTGTGCTGGGAATCAGCCTCAGCCTTCTGCATTGTAGGTAGGTACTCTATAAACTGAACTACATTTCCAGCCCTAAGACATTATTGTTGAAATGAATTAAGTTAAATTAAGGCAAAATAGCTTATTACATGTTCCTTCAATGATGTGCATTATTTCTCTTATTGATTAATGAACTCTACTCTCTCATAAAGCAACTTTGAGATGTGCTGAATTTTCTTTCTTTATTATGAATTTTTAAGACCTTGATAATAATGTATAGTTTTTTAATGAAGTGTTGTTGACATTGACTATACTTAAGAGTTGAGCATATTTTATTTATGTTCATTAGAAAGTGTTTGCTGGGACTGAGATGGCTCAGTGGTTTAGAGCACTGGTTGCTCTTGCAGAGGACCTGGGTTGTTTCCAGTACCCACATGGTAACTAACAACCATCTGTTACTCCAATTCCCAGGGATTTCTGCCTTTTTATGGCCTCTGTGGGCATTGCACGCACAGGTGCACTTACATACATGCAGGCAAAACACATACATATAATGCAAATACATAAGTTTATTAATTAAAAAAGAAAGTGCTTGCTTTGCATAAGTAACTCAACCATGCTGGGTTACACTTTTTTTTTCTTCATCTCAAGTATTGCACTACTACAACAAATTACCCCAGGAGATTAACTTATAAAAATAAAGGAATACCTAATTCATGATGCCAGAGGTTCTAGTCTAAGTCTGGGTGACTCATTGCTTTGGACTTCTAGAAGCAGCAACAGAGAGGAGCTCATGTAGATGCAAATCATTCACTGCAGGGCCCAGGAAGTAGAGAGAAAGAGCAAGGAAGAGCCTGGAGTTCCCCATTCTTCTCTTGGACATTCCTTTAATGGCCCAAGCTTGCCCTATAAGCTCCTATCTCTTTTAAAATATTTTATTTATTTTTATTTTATGTGTATTTCCTGCATGTATGTTAGAAAGAGTACCTGTGTTGTGCAGTACCTTTGGAGGTCAAAAGAGGGCCTAGGACCCTCTGGAACTGGAGTTACAGACTGTTGTTAGCCGCAATGTAGGTGGTGGGAATCGAACCCAGGTCCTCTGCAATAGTAGCCAGCGCTCTTAACCACTTAGCCATCATCTCTCCAGCCCATTCCTCTACCACTTAATAATCTACTACCACTCTAAGGATCAAGTCTTACCCTTTGAGGGGGTACTATACCTTATTTAAATAATAAGTCACAGTCAGTTGAAGAAACACATTAAACAAAAACACACATAGCTATAAAAAGTAACAGGATATAAAAAATATTCCATGCTAATCAACAGCAATGACAATAGCAAAGTTGATTTCAGAACAGTAACTTTTATTAAGAATGATGATATTTGTCAGTATTTCATAGTGTTAAAGGAGTCCAGTCCATCAAGAGAATGTAGCCATCTGAAGTGTTTACATGCCTAATAACACAGGTTCAAAATACATGAAACACTAATGTAACAGAAGTGAACAAACCCACAGCTACAACCAGCTCAAACACCCCTCTCTGAACCATTGATAGAACTGGACAGAAGAAAAATAAGGACATGAAAGACAAAACTATCAGCTAACTTGATCTAATTGACATTTTTGGAAAACGTTATCCATCAGCAGCAAAATGCACATTTTTTTCAAACATTTATGAAGATAATCCATATTTGGGAACATAGATTATACCTCAAAAAATTTAGTGCTGGATGTCCAAGATGTAAAAAATGTGTTCTCTAGCCAGGCATGGTGGTGAAAACCTTTGATCCCAGCAGTTGAAAGGCAGAGGCAGGTAGATCTCTGTGAGTTCAATGCCAGCATGGTCTACATAGCAGGCTCAGGCCAGCTGGGACTACAGGGAGATCCTGTCTTAAAAAAAGAAAATCAAACAAAAAAACCCCAACTTACAAACAACAACAACAAAAAACCCTCTGTTTAAGAAAACTGATAAACTTCTAGCTAGAGTGATCAAGAAAAAAAAAGACACAAATTGCTATAATCTGGAATTAGAAAATTGCAATAGGTCTTTTAGTCACTGAAACGATAATAAAGGACAATTTCAAATAATTTAATGCCAATAAACCTGACAATTTAAATAATATAGATAAGTTCCTTGAAAGATGTAAATTACTCAAGAGAAATAGATTCTCAGAATAGTTCTATATCTATTAAAGACATTGATTGTATATTAAATGTGCTTTCAAACCTTTTCACAAAGAAAACTCTAGACCCAGGTGGCTTCATGAAGAACTCTACCAAACATTTAAAGAAAAAATAATGCCAGTACCACATCACACTTCTGTAAAGTTGAGGGGGAAGAAACATTTCTCATTTCATATTATGAGACCAGCATCACCCAGATACAAAGTTACTCTATGAGTATGAAAGCTATTGATTCCCTCATGAATATAATTCATATCTCTCACAAATACAACTAGGGAAGTTGCAGAACTTTCTTAAACTGATGAAGAATATCTATGAAAAAAATCTAGCGTTCAGGGAAGTAGTTCAGTGCTGGACTACCTCCTTAACATGCACAAGTCTTGAGTTCAAAGCCCAATATTGGAAAATAATATCGATAACTAACATTCCCACCAAGATCACAGGCAAGGCAAGCATGCCCATTCCCATTTCTTTTGGGGGAGTAGTATTTATTTTTATATTTATTTACTGAGTTGATTTTTTCTTTTTTATTTGTTTTTGTCTGTTTGCTTGCTTTTGCCTTCTTGAGACAGGGTGTCCTCGTAGCCGCTGACCTGGAACTCACTATGTAGACCAGGCTAGCCTTGATATCATAGAGATCACCTGCCTCTACCTCTTGAGTGCTGGAATTAAAGGGCTTAAAACCACTATGCCTGGCTAATATTTATTTTATTTCAATTAATTAATTAATTAATTTTTGGTCTTTTTGAGACTGGTTTTCTCTGTAGCTCCAGCTGGCCTGGAACTCACTATATAGACAAGACTCATTATGTAGGCAAGAGCCACCTGCCTATAACTTCTGACTGCTAGGACTAAAGGTGTGGGTCACCAAACTCAGCTTTTATTTTTTTATTTTTATGTTATGTCTATGAGTATTTTGTTTGTATGTTCAATGCCTGTGAAGAACAGAAGAAGGCATTGGATCTGCTGGAACTAGAATTATGAATGGTTGTTAGCCACCATAAGGGTGCTGGGAACCAAACCCAGTTCCTTTGCAAGAGCAACAGGGCCTTAAACCACTGAGCCATCTCTCCAGCACCTTTTTTCTTTTTAATTAAACAATTTTAATTTATTCGTTTATTTTATGTGTGTGAATGTACGCCTATGTGTGTAAGTACACCTGTGTTATGCAGTGCCCATGGAAGCCAGACAAGAGTGTCAGATCTCCTGGAACTGGAGTTACTAATGGTTGCTATCTGACATGTGGATGCTGGGATTCAAATCCAGGTCCTCTGCAAGAGGAGCCAATGTTCTTAACCATCTCTCCAGCCCCTCCCTTTTTTTCCTTTAAAAAAAAATATTTTTGTTTTAGGTGACCATTTTATTTTAGGTGACATGTATGTAAGTACAACAAATGCATGCCTGGTTCCTGCAGAGGTCAGAAGAGCATGTTAGATTCCCTAGAACTGGAGTTAAAGACCTCTCTTATCTGCCGTGTGGGTGCTGGAATCAAACCTGGGTCCTCATGGAAGAACAGTAAGTATTCTTAACCACTGAGCCATCTCTCTAGGCTCCTTATTTTATTTATTATTTTTATTTTATGTGTATGGATGCATTGCCTGCATGTGTGTAAGTGCATCCATGTTGTGCAATGCCCACAGAGGTCAGAAGAGAGAGACAGATCCCATGAAACTGGAATACCAGCTGGTTGCTCGCCTACATGTGGATGCTGAGAATGGAACCCTGGTCTTCTGCAAGTGCAGCCAGTGCTCTTAACCACTGAACCACCTCTCTAGCCCCAATATTCGGTTTTTGGAGATAGGGTCTAGAGTAGCCTAGCCTGTGTATGTAAATGAGATTGACCTTGAACTCCTGTTCCTCCTGCTTCTACTTCATAAGTGTTGTGACTGTAGACATGTGTCAGCACACTAGGCTTGTTCTCAGCATTTCTACTCAGTGTGGTACTAGAAATCTAGCCAGCAAAATCAGGCAAAAGAAAGAAATAAAGGACAGAAAGAAATTCAGAAAGAAAGGAAGAACTAATCAACATCTCCTCCAGGTAGGGAACATTATGGAAGAGGAGGTGGAAAGAATGTAAGAGCTGATGGGAAGAGTGACGTGAAACGCTGTTCTCCGGACACGACACGTCTGTTGCATACGTGAACTTCCATCAGTTGTGGTTACCTACACAAGACCCTCTCAAGACCAAGCCAGTTAAAAAATCCCAGCATGGAGGGGAAGTGGCTCCTGAGGCCCCCACTTAGCTGAGGAGCTCTTGGCCATTGATGACTGCTGAGGGAGAAGGGACACTTTAAGAATGTGACCACTACCCGCAGCAATGGTGTCAGCATGCACAAGCCCCATGGAAACTCAAGGAGACAAACACCCAGCATCGGAACTGGGGAGATGGACAGCAGACTCTAATCTAGCTGAAGAAATATCGGCCGCTGATTACTGTTGGGTGAAAAACTAAAATAGTCACTTTATCAGATGACGTGGTTGCTCAATGAAGAAAATCTGATGGATTCTACAAAATGATAGTAAATATGACTTTCCAAGTTATAGAAACTTGGTTAGAGTGAACGATATCCAATTGTATTATAAATTATACTTTTACCATATGTTCTATTGTATAAATTAGAAATGGAACTAGATAAACCTATTTAAATGCCATCAAAACTATGAAATATTTAAGGATAAGTTGACAGATCATGTGCAATTAGAAAGAGAAAATTTGGGTCCAGTGTGGTGGTGCATTGTCTTAATCACAGCACTCAGGAGGCAGAGGCAGAGGCAGGTGGGTCCCTGAAATTGAGGCCAGCTTAGTTGGGGCTACAGAGAGACCCTGTCTCAAGAAGAGAAATTAAAGATCTAATTTAAAAGATTCATTTGATTTTGTTAATATAGACTCAATATTGTTAGGATGTAAAATCTCCCCAAATTGGGTCAGCATAATCTGGGTGTGGTGGTGCATGCCTATAATCCCAGCACTTGGGGGCCAAGGCCTTAGGGTAAAGAGACATTAACCACCAATGAGAGATATACTTCTGAAGGAATCTAAATCCAAGTACAGTGGAGATACCTTCATATTCGTGTTTATCAAGGCGTGGTTCTCACAGCAATGACTCCATCTCACAGTACCTGTTTCTGTATTATCTTTCTCATAGCTGTGAGAAAATACCCGAAAGAAGCAACTTTAAAGAAGAAGGATTTATTTTAGTTCACAGTTATTCTAGTTTGCTTTCAATCACTGTGACAAACACTCTGACCAAAACCATCTTGGGGAGGAAAGAGTTTATTTGGCTCACATCTCCCAGATCACAGTTCATTGCTTAGAGAACCCAAAAGAGGAAAATAGCAGGACCCTGGAGGCAGGAGCTGAAGCCCAGGCCAAGGAGGAACACTGCTTACAGGACTGCTTCCCTGGCCCATGCTAAGCCTGCTTTCTTATTCAATACAGAGCAACCTGCCCAGGGGTAGCACGACCCACAGTGGGCAGGGCCCTCTCACAACAGTCAACAATCAAGATACCCCAGAGGCATGACCACAGGCCAATCCAATGGAGGCTATTCACCAATTGAGGCTCTCTCAACCCAGGTGTGTCAAGTTGATGCTAAAGCTGTCTAGCACAACAATTTAATAAAGTATCTAGTCTATCATAGCTGAAAGGCAGGGCAACAGGAATGTGAGGAGGCTGGACACATGGCATTCAGTCAGGAAGAAGAGAGATGAATCAAAACAGAATTTTATACAGTCATAAAGGAGAATGAAATTCTGTTATTTTCAGAAAAATGGATAGAACCAGAGATCATCATGTTAAGCAAAACTGACGTATCTTTGTCAGAAAGACAAATTTGCACATTTTCTTTTATATGCAGAAACTAGATTTTATAAAAGATATGAAAATAGATGAGGGTCTATTTAGGAAGTAGGCAAGGCAAGGGAGAACAGTATGTAATGGGTCAAATGACTATGGTTGAAGTGCACTATACATGTGTTTGAAGAACTCATAGTGAAACCTATTATCTTTTAAAAAATATTTTCTTTATTATTTTTATTTCTTTGTGTATGACTGTATTACTGCATGTGGGTGAGAGCTCTCCTATCACTCAGGGCCCGGGGAGGTCAGAAGAGGCCTGTGTTTGATTCCCTGGAACTAGAGTTACAGACGGTTGTTAGTGGCCTTGTGGGTTCTGGGATTTGAACCTGGGTTCTCTACAAGAGCAGCTAGTGCTCTTAACTGCTGTGCCATCTCTCCAGCCCCTAACCTCGTTATCTCTCCAGCCAATTTACACTAATAAAGAATAGACCAATGGAATGGAATAGAGGGCTGAAACATTCATATTTATACAGACAACCAATTCTTGAAAAAGCATAAGCAATTCAGATCTTTCAGACAAAGGATTTTGGAGTAACTGAATATCTATCGGGAACTCAAAACAAGACACTTTGATCAGCACCTTGTACCATATATGACAATTAACTAAAGATAGATTATGTATCTAATGTAAACCGAAAATTAATAACCTCTCATCAAAAAGTCAAACACTGAGTCTTGATAAAATTGGATTTATTTCATTATAATGAAAAACTTTTGCTCTTCAACTGACAATACAGACTGAAAAGACAAACCACAGGCTAGAAGTATTTCCAGAGTATACATTTGATAAAAGATAAACAATTCAACTTTAAAAAAGCAAAAGATTTGACAAGGACGTTACCAAAACCGTATGCAAGTAGCATTAAAAATGTGAAAAGATGCTTGATATAATCAGTAATTAAACATAAAATAAAAATATGGGATCATGCCATTTAAGAATGGCTAAAATTAAAAATATATTATCAAGTTGGGTATGGTGGCACATGACTTTAATCTCAGTGTGCAGGAGGCTGAGGGAGGTAGGTCTCTGTGAGACTGAGCCAGCCTCATCTACAAGGAGAGCTCCTTGCCAACTGGGCCTACAAGGAGACCCTGTTTCAAAAAACAAACAAATAAAACAAAGCAAAGCAATATATATGTATAGATTATATATATATATATATATATATATATATATATATATATATATATTATCAAGAGTTGGCTAGAATTTGGAAGCACCAGAATTCTTGTAAGATGTGACTGAAACCCCAACAGTTTCAAACTTACGAAGATAGAAGGAAACCTGGAGCCGGAGTTTACAAAACATACACGAGGAAAGACTGACTTTTACAACTTCTCCTCAGAAATCCAGGCCCTGAAAATAGCTCAGATAAGACTCCAGACCCCAAATTCACAAAGTACACCGAGCTTCCTGAACAGATAAGGTTCAGGACTCAAAAAAATACACAAACAGCTGTAAAAAAAGGACTACTTCTTGGCCAGAAGCTTGCCTTAAACATCAATCAGAGGTCATGGCAACCCCCCCCCCCCCAAAAGCCAGGAGAGGGCTGAGGGTTTTTTAAGGCTTTGAGGACTGGACCTGGGACTTGGGCTTTTGGGCTGAGCCTTCTCCCCCGGGAAGTTTGCCTCTTGTACTCTCCCTGAGGGAGTTCCTCCATCCCAATCCGGAGCCTGGCATGCCAGCCCAGTTCCCTGGAGCCCCAATCCCAAGACGGGGGTGAGGGGGGCTAGCATTTCTCCACTCGTGGATGTGGAGGAGCTAGTCCCATCTGGTCTTCTCTCAATAAAGCCGGGTCCTGTTAGCTTCCAGCGGAGTCTCTGGTCCCTTCTGTCTGCTGTGTCTCTCGAACCCCGACCTTACAGTTCTCATATGTATAATAGAAATATAAACTGGTATAATCGCTTTGGAACATAGCTTAGCAGTTTCCACAAATATTTAACATATTTTTGTATATTGCCTGTGTAATTTTGCATCATGTATTTATTCAAGAGGATAAAAATCTTGTGTATAGAGTCTGAAAAAAATGGGCTCAGCAGTCAACTCTGGCTGCTCTTGCCAGGTGTTAGAATTCAGAATGAAAAGGCAATGGATGTGACAAAGAAGTAGAAACCAACCTCAACAGATGAAGACAGCTTTATTAGCTATGAAGGGCAAGCAACTTTCCCACAGGAATGGAGGTTGTGCATTGGGGTTGGGGGAGGTCTAGAATTTATAGGTGAGCCCAGAAAAGGGGTTGTGCCTACGAGGAGGCAGATAAGGAACCAGATGTTTGTTGACAAGGAGCTAGATGTCTAGGCTAGAGGCTAGGTGTTCTGAGATGGCTGTAGTTCCCTGCTGGAGTGGGGAAGCAGGGTAGGTGACTGGTCAGTTCATTTGGTCATTTGTCAGGCTGATTTTCCTTCACCCAGGTTTGGTTCCTAACACCCACATGGTGCCTAGCAGCTGTCCATAACTAGAGTTCCAGAGGATCGGATGCCCTCTTCTGACCTCCTATTATGGGTGCACTTACATACATGTAGGCAAAATACTCATACACCTAAAATTAAAAAGATAATAATTTAAAAAAGCTTATGTATAAGCTTTTTATATGAGTGGTCCTAGTAACTTTATTTGTAATTGCCTGGATCTAGAAACAACCCAATTATTCACTGACAAGTGATTACATAAATAAGTTGTTTCATATTTCAGCTGAGGTAGAGTACTTGCCTAGCATGCTGGGGGCCCTGGGTTTGATATTCAGTGCAGGAGTGGGAGTATGCAGTGGAATACAACTCAGGAATAGAATGGAATGCCACGCTACAGTATGGATGAACCCCGACATAACTATACTGTGTTGCCAAGTTGCAGACTGTACCATTGAAGTTAAATGGAGAAAAATGCAAACTAAGTTAAAAAATGACACAGTGCAGAGCAGTAGTTGCTTGGGTTTTGGAAAGGAGGGCTGGGGAAGGATAGGAAGAAAGAATATAAGGAGGAATGAGTAGAGGGCAGGAAGTAGAAACTGCTTAGGCAGTTTAGAGCAGGGACAACCCCTCTCCTCCCCGTTCCCAAAGCAACAGGTTCAGGACTGTCATTGCAGGAGGCCAGGAGTGCCAAGAGAGTTCTGATTTCTTCTTTGTCCTTATGGCTTTCCTTTGCCTGGATATGTAAGGACAAGACTCACACTTAGAGGAGGCGCCTGGACACCTTGTGGTTGGCCTTCTACACTGACCAACTTACTCCTTTCCCTATCCCTGAGTCCAGTTTCAACATAAGTCCTTTAGAGTCCCCACACTAGCACCTTGATGGTACCGCATCCCTGGGGACCCCTCTTGTTCTATGAGAGCTCTCGCCTCTTTCTTCCTGATCTCCCATCTATGAGTCTATAAACTTCCCTGTAGAATTCACTGACTGTGATCTGTGAATTTCCTTTTTTGAGTTATTGAGACAAGAACCCACAGGCTACTGATTCAGTGGGAGCTTTGTGTGCCTGTGAGGTCCAGCACCCTAACTCCTGAGTTAGAAGCACACCCAAGAACTGAGAAAGGCTTTGTTGATCTCAAAGACACACCCCAATTTTCCCACATCATGAGGGGAGAGATTGTAGTGGTAATTGCATGTCTGGATACATATGTCCAGTGTTCCAAATTGTGCACTTATGTATAATCAATCCATTTGTCATTCTTCAACTAGTAAGGGTTTGTGACAGAGATGGAAATCTTCACACTATGTTTTTGAGTTAATTTTGAAATGTAAAATGTTAATTTCAGAGCCATGAAAGGTCAAGGTCACAAAGCCTTTTTTTTTTTCAGTGATTTCCTTTGAGTGATATGCTGCAGTGTTACTATGAAATTATCTTCGGTTATTATCCAAGGAGTGTTAGTCAAGTGTTCTAGACCAATAACGGATTTCAAAATCATTTTCTTTCAGTGTTATATAAATAATAGTGATAAACACTTTGCAGTGCTCACTTTGACAGAATGTGTAGACACCTGAAATTGGCTCATTATCCTCTGACTCATCTCTTTTCAGATGCTCAGCAGGCAGTGTGCATGTCACAGAATTCTAAAAAGCAAGCACACCGAGGTACTATCTAGGCGATTTGGATTCCTGGCAATTCCATGAACTTTGGGTATGTGCACAAAGGAGATGTCCAGAAAGAAGCTAAAGGATCGAAGGTTTGTTCTTTGTGAGATCATTGCTTTTTGTTTGTTTGTTTTTGTTTTTCCTCTGTCGAAAATAGCATCATCCTGATTCCAGGAGGAAAAATGCATTTCTTGATGAATAACTTTGGAAATTCTGGATAGCAGAGATTCTTCATAAAATTTGTCTTTGAGGGACATTTAAAATTTGGAAATATTTCTCCTTGTGAGTTATACCCCAGAGATAGAGTTTCCACTCCAAGATTGTTCCACAACTTTTTAAACCAGTGCATTTTAATCCTACAAGAGAGAAATCAGTCTCTTTTTCAGTGTGCATCTGTTCCTTTCTGGTTTCTATCAGTTGCTGATTGCCTTTAATTTCAGCGAAACTATATGGTGGCTGACAGAGAATCTAAAATAATTTTACTGGTCACTTTTGTGATATTTGAGAATGAAGGCATTAAAAAATGTCTCCAAAGTTACAACAGGATAATAGATACACAGAAGTCAGTGGTCAAGATCTTGCTTTTTTCTCTCTCCTTTTAGTTAACAATATATGTTTTATGGCTTGTTAATGAGCACATGTGGCTGACACAACCAGTTGAGGCAGATCATTTGTCACTGCTCAGTATAGCTACTAAATGTTTCTGCCCTTCACCCCTGACTGCGGTACCCCTTGGCTCAGCTGATATCTTTGTATTGTTTGGTTTTCATTTTTTCCAGAATTAGAGTTCAAGCTATATAAGTGAAGATTTTGCATGTCACTCATTAAATTAGTCTACCCTTTAAAACAGCACAACTATGTTTAAGAATCTAGCTTCTGGGGCTGAGAGATGGCTCAGTGGTTAAGAGCACTGTCTGTTCTTGCAAAAGACCAAGGTTCGAATCTCTACACTTACATTGCAGCTAACAACTGTTGGTAACTCTAGCTCCAGGGGATCCACCTCCCTCTCTGTCCTCTGTAGGCACTGCACCACACGGGTACACTTACATGCATGCAGGCAATGCGTTCATACACATAAAATAAAAATAATGAATGAATTAAAAAAGAATCTAGCTTGTGTGTATGCAGATTATATATTTAAATAATTATTTTGACAGTAAGCTATAAAATTCATCAGTAAATTGTATTCTGCATCTTGTTTCCCAAGTCATATAATGCTGACTTACCTATCAGCCCTATTGGTTTTAATGTGAAGTCATTGATTTTCATGTGTGAATTATGGCTAGAAGTCTCAATAACTTGATAATCTAATACTCATATTTTTATTTTATTTTGATCTTAGTTGTGATAAAATTGATATCTGGCATAGTTGTGGTGAGTTTTAAACATTTAATTATTTTATCTATATGAATGTTTTTGTCTGCGAATATATGTAAGTGTGTGTACCACTGTGTGTGCCTGGTAACCTCAGAAGTCACTAGAGGGCATCAAATCCCCTGGATGGAGTTACAGTTGATTGTGAACAGCTATGTAAATGCTGGGAATGGAACCCAGGCCCTCTGCTAGAGCAGCCAGTGTTTCTTAACAACTGAGCCATCTCTCCAGCCCTATAATTTTCATTTTAGGATCTAAATATTTGAAAGTATCTGGGTGTGACGGCTCATGCCTATAATAGTGGCACTGGAGAGGCTGAGGCAAGAGGATTGGCATAAGTCCAAGGCCAGTCTGGGCTGCATCGTCAGTTCTAGGACAGCCTGCTCTACAGAGTGACATTGCCTCAAAAACCAAAACCAAACCAAACCAGACCAAACTCACACAAAAGCATTTAAAAATAATTACTTTGAATATCATTAGAGTTTAGTTCTACAGATAATAAAGGACCACCACAATAATTTCTTGGTTTTATAAGTCAATTTATAATTAAAGCATATACGTGTGTGTGTGTGTGTGTGTGTGTGTGTGTGTGTGTGTGCGTAGTATGTATAACAGTTTTAAATCCCTCTTAATCTGAGAACTTGTATTTTTTACTAGGACCTTTAGAACTTTCTTTTGATTGTTCATATTGAAGGAACTTCAGGGTGACTTAGGGTTTCCTGATGCTCTGTGCTATCTTTTCGCCTTGATTGTGGGTGGGGCCTGTGACTTACTTCTGGCTTATAGAATATAGTACAAGTGAGGGTATTGTTTGGATGTAGCTAATGCTACAAATCAATTGGTTTTAAGACAATTAAAGGATTATTTGAATGGGCTTGATTTGATCAGGTAAAAGGCCCTTAGAAAAGGAACTGATAAGAGACCATCTCCTTGCTGGGTTTTCAAAATTATTTTTATTTTTATTTTAAAAAATAAAATATTTATGTATATTGTCTGCATGTGTGCAATGCACCCGTGTCATGCAGTACCTGCAGGGTCAGAAGAGGACATCAGATTCCTCTGGAACTGGACTTTATTAACCGCCATGTGAATGCTGGGAATCAAACCTGGGTCCTCTGTAAGAGCAGCTGGTGTTCTTAACCACTGAGCTGTTTCTCCAGCCCCTTTGCTAGTTTTAAATAAATAAGCTGTCATGAAGTAAGTGGCCATATTGGATCGAGATACATTGCAAAGTACAGTGAGTGACTTTTTAGTAGCTAAGTAAGCACGGTCTCCAGCAAGAAACTAAAGTCTTCAGTCCCACAGCTGTTGGAAGTACCCTCAACATGAGGGAATTTGGAAGTGGACCCTTTTCTAGTCAGGCTTCTGATGACTGCTTGACATATGGAAGGTACTTTGGAGAGGCATGGGACAAAGAATTCAGCTAGGCCCTGAGGGAAGAGCCAGAAGTCAGTGCTGGAGTGTGACCTGGAGAGGCTGTAAGGTGTTGAATATGTGCTGCCTTTAAGCTGCTGCGTCTGTGGTAGTTTGTTCCACGGCAATACAAGATTAATAGGATTACTGTATTTCCTATCTCTTTCCTTTAGTCTTTCTGTCTTTTCTTCTGTCTTCCTATCCCTCCCTCTTCCTTCTGTCTTTTTGATTGCTTGTGAGAGAGGGGCTCTTTGTGTAGCCCAGGCTGTCCTTGAATTTTTGGACTTTCTGCCTCAGCCTCCTGAGTCTGGGATACAAACACATGACACCCCACCCTTACTATATATTCTGATTTTTATTTCTTCATTTTCAGGTGGTATGAGCTTTTAGAATGAGCTTTTTAATTGCATTTCTCCTCTGCTTGGAATCTTAGTTGAAATCGAAGCATCCTGTGTGTTGGTCTTTGTGGTTCTGTACCCATTCATCTGTATGTCCTTTTCTCATGCTTTTCTACTGTGTGTATCTTTTGTTTCTGTAACTGGAACTCTTTTTCACTTGTGTGCCTTTGCATGTGTCCTTTACTCTGAGGTTATGTATCATCTCTGCCTCTTGGCAGGCCTTATCACCTTCTCAGTATTACTGGCCTTACCTTCTGGATAGGCAGAGGATGGCAAAGCCTTTCCTCCATTAAAGCTAGGTGTGGTTATATGAATCACATATGCGAATGAAAATAGAGAAGTGACACCTGTCTTCTGGGTCCAGACTTGACAAGTCTGTGCTTGGTTGATCACATTCTTTTTTACTTGCTATAGCTGATACTGCTGGTGGTGGAGGCTCTGCAAATGTGAGTCTCAAACAGAGAAGATATGGAGAAGAGTCTCAAAAGCCAACCAGTCTAACAGGGTTTTTGAGTAAAATGCAGACCTTTGTGGCCACAACCCTCTCCCAGTCCCCAGGGATTTGGGATTACCAGAGCATAACTTGCATTGTCGTCCTCTTTGGCAAATATATTTATCAAACAGGACTCAACTCAAATGTATGACTTTTCTAGGGAAAGTGAAAGGTTTTCTTTTGTGTTCCTAAAGTCCCTTCAACACACCTTTAGAGTGTTTATCTTATAGACTGCTGAGTTACTTGGTAGATACATAAAGCCCGTATTAGCAATGGCAGGCACATGACTTATGTGCTCAGAAAGAATAAGCTATTGTCATTATTTTATAGCAGTTCCCTTGTTTTACTGCAATGGTCTCTTGAATATTAGTCTTCCTTTAAAGTATGCTCATTTGGAGGGCAGACTATACTCTCTTCCATCACACTTGATCCAGTGTGTACATAGAAGGTACATACTAAATATTTGCTAATAAATACACATACTGGAAACCTCTAGAATCCCTAGAATCATACTTGCAATGTGTATATTATTACTATAATTTTTGTAGGGTATAAAAGAAAATCATGCTTTTCATTAATTCCTTACTGTTGAACAAGGAACATGGTATTAAGCATTTTAGTAGACTTGAATTCTGTCTGTGACCTTGAGAAAAATTGTAAACCTTATTTTTCCAATATATACTTACCTTATCTGTTTGTTATAAGGAATTAAACAATTTTTGTGACTAGCACAGTGCTTGGCACATGGAAACCATTTAATAATTTGTCTTTACTTTTGTTTATTTTTGAACTTTGACATTTTTGGCTTGATTGATGTGTTTTAATGTCTATTTATAAAACCAGGAGCCTAACACTTTCTCCCCTTTTCCCAGAAATGATGTGTTAATAGTTTTTACCATATGCCTTGATTTTCAGACTCCAATTCTAAGTTACACAAAATTCTATCATGCACAGTTAACCATTGAAAACAAAACCAGATGTCATCATATGAGACATTCACTAATGTCTTCAGCATTCAGTGTGAAGCAAAATTCTACAAAGAAAAGTGTGCTTATCTGAAGAGAAAGGTGAAAAGTCTATCTCACATAGCTTTCTGCCCATACCACAATTACATCATTTCTATCTCAAAGAACCAAATATTATCTGTATTAAATAGGTGTACCATTTCTACAGATCTTTGCATGTTTAAAGGTAGCTGCCAAAATACTCTCAGTGGGTAATCTTTAACTCATGCGAGAAAACCTGTTCAATTCTTTTCAAATGAAATTGCAATCTAGTTAAGACTAAGTATCCCTTTAGAAACAGAATAGAAAAGTGAAGAAGATTAAAAAAGAAAACGGCCTAAAATGTGACTCATTCTTCTGGTTTGAGGTTTTAAAGGGACATGCAAGGAAGAGCAGAATATAGATTTTCATTTCATGGTGAGTAAAAAAATTACCTTAGTAGTCAAGTGGGTACCGTTTTGCATGAAATGCTGCAATTTAGCAAAAGAGTAATCCAAAAACGTATTTGGATCATTCATTGTTAGCAGAGTTCATACCAAGTTTCTTCAAAACATAACTCCTAATCTTTAAAAAACCACAACAAAACTTCTGACAGAGTAACTATAATGGAAGCATGAGGTAAATATTTCGATATCAGAAAATGTTTCCCCAGCGCTGTGATGCAACATTTAATTCTCAATCCAACATTTTAGCAGGATTTATATTATAATAATGAAGATTTAGTCCCCCTTTTTTTTTTTTTTTCCAACTCATGCTCCAAAATTAAGTACAATACCTTGAAGTATGCATTGTGGTGAATAAATATTTACAATTTAGTTTTTCTTATAGGTTGTTTTTAAAATTAGAGGTCGCCTAGGATGGATGTTGGTTTTTCATCTATTTAACCGCTTTCTTAATATATATTTTATTTTATGTGTACAAGTGCATTGCCTTCATGTATGTAGACTCGTGTTGTGCAATGCCTGAGGAGGTCAGAAGAGGGCATCAGACCTCTTGGAACTAGAGTTAACGAACAGTTGTTAGACGCAGTGTGGGTGCTAGGATTCAAACCCAGGTCCTCTGCAAGAGCAATCAGTACTCTGAACCACTGAGCCATCTCTCCAGTCCCTCATCTGCTTAAGTGTTAAAATAAATCAAAATACTTTGTTTTGCAGTTTACTACGATGTTTCTTTGTCTCCGATTTCCCTTCTGCAAAGTGGTAATAGAGCTTGCTGCTTCCATAACAAAGCATTAAGATGTGTGTCTGAAGGCAGGCATGGTGAAGATGGATACCTGTGATCCTACTACTCTATAAAGTCTGAGGCAGGAGGACTGCCAGGGGTTCCAGGCTAACCAGGCCTAGGTAAGACCATGTTTCAACAAAACAAAAAAAAGTGTTTGCAAAATATGAGTTTTAGAAAATATTTTTATTTTTGTGGTTCTAGAAACTGAACCCAAGGCCTTGAGCAAGTTAGGCAAGTGTTCACCACAAGCTACAATGTAGTTCTAGCCTTGAGTAAGAAATTCTTAAATAAAACTATTCGGTGAAATATGCAACTATTCATATACCTATTATTTTCCCACTGGAAGAATTTCAGATTAGAAATTTTTTGTGTAGAGCTAGCACATATGTACCAACTTGAGTACAAATATAATGATATGGTCATCAATATTTTCTAGTGTCATAGATGTAAATTGTTTTTTTCATTGAAATTATTTTTATTATTTATTTATTTTATTATATATTGTTTTATGTTTGTGGGCATGTATGCACGTGGTTGTGTGTGCCATGGCACATGTGGTGGTCAGAGGACATCTTGTAGAAGTTGGTTCTTTCATTTCAACATGTGAGACCTTGGGATTGAATTCAGGTCATCCATGCTTGATGGCAAGTGCCTTTACCTCCTGAGGCATCTCACTGGCTCTAAATCAATCTATTATTTTAAAAAAGATTTGTGGGCTGAAGACATGGCTCAGTGGTTAAGAGTACTGGTTACTCTTGCAAAGGACCTGGGTTTGAATACCAGCAACCACATGGCAGCCAACAACTGTCTGTAACTTCATTTCCAGGGGAATCCAGTGCCTTCTTCTGACTCTGCCGGCATTGTGCACACATGATGTACTTACACACATGCAGGCAATACACTCAAACAAAATAAAAATGATAAGTAAATAAATAAAAAAGATTTAGTTAAAAAAATTACATGTGTCTGTGTGTGGGTGTGCACATGTAAGTTCAGGTGCCTATGGAGGCCAGAGGCAGTGGATCCCCCAGGAACTGGAGTTACACATGTGGTTGTAAGTTGTCCAGCATGTTTTCTGGGAACTGAACTCAGGTCCTCTGGAAGGGCAACAAGGGCTCTTAACTGTGGAGCCGTTGCTTCAGTTCTTCTAGCAACTTATTTTTAGTCTGTAGTTACCAAATACTCAAAATCTAACTATTAGCAAGTAATGATGTGGTTGGTTGGTGTGTCACACTCGTTACACTCATGTAAACTAAATAAAAACAAGAACAGTTTCTCTTAAGGTGTAATATCTAGCACACACCTGTAATCCCAATGTTTGGAAGGCTGAGGCAGGAGGATCAAATCTTCAAGGCTAGCCTTTGCTATGTAGTAAGTTTGGGGCCAGCCTGGGCTACATGAGACTGTCTTAAAGCGAAGCAAAACAAAAACAATAATAATAAGTAAATAAAGATTGAAAAAGAAAAACAACTTAAAGAAAGCCCTTTGTGAACAAAACATGCCATATTTCAACTTTTAAAAATATTTTTAAAAGTCACCAATAAATTCCTGTATTTGAGGGTATTGCCTGAATATATCTAAGTGCACTGTGTCATAAAATGCCCATGGAGGTCAAAAAAGGGAGTTGGATCCCCTGAAACTGGAGTTACAGATGGTTGTTAGCCACCATGTGGGTGCTGGGAATTGAACCCCTGTCCCCTGCAAGAGCACCCAGTACTTGTAACCACTGAGCCACCTCTCTAGCCCCTCAACTATTTAATAAAGAATAACATGCACATTTTTAGAGGTATCAATTGCCGGTTGTGATAAAACCACTAGAGCCCAATACAGGAAAAATGCAGCTTTGTTAACCACAAGCCCTTGCTTAGTGTTCTTGAGAAGATGTGTGAATTTGGAGGTCAGACTGACCTCAGTGCTTATCTTGGCTCTTCATTCCTTGCTGGGGAGCATAGTCAAGTGACTCAAGGTCTCTCAAGTTTGTCATTTATAAAACGGGAGTAAAACTTCTGTAGCTCAAGGAAGCCCTGGTTTCACACTGCCTGGTAATGGGGTAAACACTTAGTACCAACTACTATTATCCTTACAAGAATAGTACTTTATCCTTTACCAAGTACTTCCACACACAGTCTTTCATTTGAGATAAGCTCTTGGAAGACAACCCAACTTTTATGACGGAACTGTGTACACATATTTAATAAGCATGATTGTTACTCAGTTTCCTCAGAGGAAAAGAGAGAGATTTCATTCTTTTTTTGCTTTGATGTAAGATCTCGGTGTGTTAAAGGCACTTCATTTTTTTTCCCCCCACTTAAATTGTGCCTGACTCCAAACCATTCGAAGACACAATTTCATTCATTCACCCTTGTCAAGCTTTATTCTACAAAGCTTTCCTTTATCCCCACTTTACAGACGGGAAAGAGAAATGTGCAATAACTTTCCTAGGGCCAGAGGGCGCTGAGCTCTGTGCCTCACCCTCGCTTTCCGAGGGAACCTGAGAACACGCTGGCGCTGCCCTGGCACCTGATGAATCCTGAACATTTCAAACCTTGTTTGTAAGCTTTTGAATGCAGAGAAATGAAAAGAAGGCGTTGATACAGTGGTGTTGTGAAGCCTTTGGTAGCTGCCTTGCCATCCAGCCTCAGCCGTTTATGCCTTTAATCTTCTCAGTGTTAAAATCATTTTAAAAAGTACCTTGTAACCTCCAACCTTAAGAAGAAGAAAAATAGCTTGGGGAACAGTTAAAAGCCCCATTATACGTTCAGTCATTTTTTTTTTTATGGGATTTTCTGAAAGCACTCACTTTTCACCCAAAGGTTGAGACTTTTTTCCACGTTTCTGGGTGGAGTTAGATCCTTGCCAGAAGGCAGCAAAGTAATGTTGGTAATAGCTGCAACAGGACCTAGGAGAACAACATGCTTTATGGGGCATTTCTAGAAAGCAGATGACAAATGTTCTGTTCTCTCACACCAAAACAGGCTGGTCAAAGCGGTGGCTAATTTGCATGCTCAGCAAAATGCCTGGTCGCAGTACAGCTAACTGACAAATTTCAGTTTTTTTTTTTCCCCTGGGTATAAAACGTGTTCCAAAAGCACATGGAATTTGGGGTAACGTGGATCTCTGTTCCCAGGCCATGATCATTCATATTTGGCTCCTGAACAGACTCTTATCCCCTCAAAATATTCCAAAAGCCTTGTGGGAAAAGGGGACGTATGTAGAGATCCTGTTATTGCATTCTGATTTATATACATGTGGGTTTATGAATGGTTTCCTTATAATTAGTTGTTTAATTTAAAACAGAACCTGTGACTACAGCAACCCTAAGCACATGCTTAGAACATTAACCATTTGGGGGAATGGGATTGGTATTCAAAACAACCTTTCAATCACAAAGCTATAATTGATTGTATAGAAAGGATTCTTTAGTATTTTATAGGATAATTAAGAAAACATTATGGGAAGTAGCTTCTATAATTCTAATTTCTGTTTTCCAAAATTAAGAGTTTTGTTGTAAAAAGTTCTATCTCAATGAACATATTTTTTTCAATGATCATCTTTTTGACTTTTGAGTAAGGTAAAGTGAAAAGAGTCTTTGAGTGTTTAATCAGAACATTTATTCTGAAAAGCAAAAAATAAAATATCTCCTAATGCCTTGTTGCTGTGTATATGGCGTGCAAGTCTGGAGGCAAATCTTGAGACAAAGGCAAACAGAAAGGGAAGCAAAGTAATTAATGATCCCAGGAAAGAAAGCACACTTAACTGAGTCACCAATAAATTCCTGTAACTCTAAAGCTCTAACACCCTTGAAGAAAAAAATAATGCTTGGCAAATAATACTTTAAGGGTTTATTTTTTAGCAATCACTCTCCAGTTGAAAAATTAAAACAAAATTATTTCTTGTAGCCATACTAAGATAATCTTAGAAGTATTAACAAAAAATCCAGTCCTTTTTAAACTTCATAAAAATAAACATTCACATGTTAGAATAGCATTCGGTGATCACAAATAAAGCATAGGTGACTTTTGGAGTCAGTATCCTCTTTTTTCCATTCTTGGTGTTTTCCAGGTTGATTAGTTGCAAGAGGTTGACTTTGATTGCTGCTGAAGTAAAAAGCATTATAGATTCTCTATTGTTCTCCAATCCACTTGGCTGAGGCCTATCTCTGTACATTCATCTATCTTTCTACCTGGTGCTCAGTACTGTAGCTTTGGGCTGCTCCTAAGCATATTGTGAAAAATCTATTGTGTAGAACTCTCAGGTCTCTTGTGAATAGGTAACCTCTCTCTTAGGAGAGCTGTTCTGTTAGGAAAGGTAAATGAACCAGATAAAATCAGGCATTTAAAAAGCAATGTATCTGTCTAAGTTTTAAAGCATAAAAGCTCAGAAAATGAATATGATTTGTATAGCAATGTATAAATTAATAAGTGTAACTGGAGAAATAGGCGGAACCCCCGCAACCTTACCGCAGAAACTACTGGAAGCTGATCACTACTGGGTGAGAGAGAGTTGGTCTTCTTTAAGGGAGTGATGTTAGATAGGTTGATAAGGCTACAGTGGATGAACTCACACTGAGAGATGTTTGAGAACATAAACTTGACTTGAAAGTCCTTAACATATATGACAGAATGTATGAAATCCTGTGGGGGGAGCTGTGAGGGGCTGGGGAGTGTAGATAGGAGAATCTGAATATGATTAAGGTGTATGAAATGCACAAAAATTCAATTAAAAATATATCGGTAAAAATAAAAAAGAAATTGAGTATAAGAAAATGTGCACAACATGTAGTGTGTGGTATACTTAAATGTTTAAAGAGTTTCTTATTTCCACTTGTTAATGTTTATTGGTGTATTGATATGGTTATGGCCTTTTTCATCAATAAATCCCAGCTAAACATTTTCTCCACAGTTTCTAATTAACAGTTACTTCTAATGAACAGATGAACTATATTGCCAATATTCTCTGAATCACCTTCTATCAAAAGTTTGAGATACAATAAAACATAAAGGAATGGCACTTTCTTTTGTTTGTCAAGTCTAGCTAGGAGTGTTTTTGATAGATGCTTCCATATTCAGCATTAAATTGTAGATTTATTAAAACACCTTTTGTCTTTCTAAGTGTGTTTTTGACAGTGCGTAAACTGCATGTTGGAAAAGCTTGGGTAAAGTTCCTATAGAGCCAAAGATTAAGTTGGTTTAAATACAAACTGAGTCAAATGTTATAAAAACCTCTCAATATACTTGGCTACTTGGTCCATATTTTCAGTCATTTAGTGATAACTTACTGCACAACTTGTTAAAATGTGTCAAAATCATGTTAAAGATACAGCAGGAATGAGTTCAAATCTGCCTCCCGCCTGTGGATACCTGATGCATGAAACTGAGCTTTGTATGCACTATTCTTTTTCCCATAAGCTTCCACCACTGCTAAATGGTGCTAATGTTACTTTGTCCTGTGTTTTATGCTCTAGTGACTCCGGTGCATCACTGCTGTGGCACGTTAGGGGCTATTATTAAGTGAACTAAGGGTTACATGAACACAAACACTGCAAACCATGACAGTTGATCTTAAAGCAAAGATGGCTTCTAAGCTGACTCACAGAATGGAGTGGAATGGTGTGAGTTCATCACAGTGGTGCCCAGTTTAAAACTTATGGCTTATTCTAGGTTTTTCCATTTAATATTTACGACTGTGCCTATCATGAGCAATTGAAATGATGAAAAGAGAAACCATAGGTGGAGGACTGCTATATAAACTACTCAAAGTCACACTGAAAAAATATAACTCAGTTATATGCCAAATACGTTTTTAATGCAGACATGGATTCATGCTTTAATAATTGTGTTTTCTGAATAACTTATTTGCTAGCTGCTGAGAATATTGTTCATAGGGTCTGGAGAGATGGCTCTGTGATTAAGAGCACTGGTTGCTCTTGCAGAGGATCTGGGTTTGATTCCTAACAGCCACATGGTGGCTAACAACTTTCTGTAACTACTGTTCCAAGGGAATCCAACCCACTTATCTGAGGATATTGCACAACACAGGCGCATTTACATACATGTAGGCAATACACTCATGCACATAAAATAAAAATAATAAATAAAATATATTTAAAAAAGAAAATATTGTTTAATCATTATATTTTGGGGCAAATTAACATAGCATTCTAATATAAAATAATGTCTTTAGGACTGAGACTGTAACTCAGGGATGGAGTACTTGATTGGCATGTGCATGGCCCGGGGTTTGATCCCAAGCACTACAAAAAAAATGTATCTAAAGTTTTATATAAAGTCTGCTTATAAAATAGTCTGTATTACTTTGTAGGAGCAAAACCAGACACCAGATTGATGAATCATCACCATTATTGTTACTGCAAACAGCTACGTAGGAAATTTGCTCCCAATTAAACTTATCGACAAATGAAAAAGCATTGTCTAAAAATGAACACATTTATTTCTCTAAATATGTAAATTCCTCAGCATTTTTACAACGCCGAAATAAACTATTTCAGTCTGTATTTATAGATCAGAGTTGGTAACAATTTCTTTATCCTTTACAAACAGCCTTGACTGCCTACTCTGAGTTCAAAACTGCCTTAAAATGTGTCATATTTTTGGTATACAAAAGGCATTTTAAAATTGTATTATGCAGTCATTGTACTGAAAGAATGACCCTTGCCATGTTTTGTTTACTGAATGTCAAATTTTCATTTGTATTACAGCTGTGTGCCATGGCAGTTTCGGTTTTGTATGAAGGGCAACTCATGCACGAAACAGTCAAGCCACGGAGCAGTAATTAGTCTGGAAAAGATCAAAGTGTGCTCTTCTAAATCCAGCCAATTTGCTCTGGGTGTGCAAAACCAATAGTCTTTCTTTTGCTAAGGTCTCTTATTAATTTTTGCTTTCGTTTGTTGCAGAGCGGCTGCTTTACTATCAATCCAACATCCTGCTTTAAAAAAAAATCCATTTTGATGCCACAAATGCAATTTCAATGGGTTTAGGAATAATAACCAGTTTTTCCCCCTCACCCCACTTCTAGGAAATAGAAACTCGAAATGAAAGTTTTCAGTATGTGCAAAGCAAAAGAAAACAACATAAGCATAACACTGTTGGGATCTGTGTGCTAGAAAAGACAGAGCGAAGTGATCTCTAAATAGTTCTGCGGTTTGTGCTTAAAACTGCTCTACCTTCACCACTGTATGTTCATTACTTTCTTCTCAGAGGGATTGCTTTGTTCTTTTGGTTAAATTGTGGCTTTTAAAGGCCCCAATTATTAATTAAACCCAACCAGCAGGCAAAAACAACAACCATAAAACTGATGAATAGTTTACCCTTCCCAGGATGAATACCATCAAATAATCAGTAGCATTTGCTATTTTTCTCCTTGTGACTCTGATTTTTAAGCAAATGCAGAAGAGGTAGTTGAGGTTGATGGCTAAGCCTTATGACAGGAAGTGATTAAAACTTGGGTAGACAAGAAGGACTGTGCTTAAAAGGAAGTATGATCTGGGGGAATGAATTTTAAGTGTAATCTATGCACTTCGTCAACTTGCCAGTTTTCATTTTAGTATTTTTTCCTATGTAAAAGTAGAAAGATAAATAAGCTGTTTATTGATTCCTATTAACAGGACAGCTTTTCTGTAATTGTTACCTTTCACTTCTGCTCATACATATTTCATGTTAAGATATATGTTTTGTATAGTATGTAATTATATAAATTTATTAATATATTTATTTATCCAAACAATGAATATTAACACATATTATCCAAGCAGACATGTTTCTGTGCCTAGTATTACAACAATGTTTCTGGGTTTTGTTTTGAGACAGGGGCTATGTATCTTAGGCTGGCCTTGAACTTAGGAGCCTCTTGCTTCAGTCTCCTGAGTGCTGGGATTACTGGCATGTGCTACCACACCAGCTGTAATTTTCCTGTTTTCAGGAAAACAACAAAATATTTAACTTTGATCCTGAGTTATAGCCCATTCTAAACATGTGCCAAATTTTTGTTTTTGTGTCAGTGTCCCTAACTAGACAGACCCTAAAATACAGCCAAGCCAAAAAAAAAAGTGTAATGATACGCACAATTAACATAATGAAGAGGAACACACACAGCTAATTTACTATAATTGACTCATAAACAAATGTGGAATGTCCATGGAATGACCAAGTAGGTTTGTTCTGGATGCATTTTTAACTGGTCAGGAATTAAATATTTTTGGAAAGTAATAAAATGATTACACAGAGAAGTTAGAGTAACCCTTTCTTCATACAACAGGTACAAAGCAGTCACTATTTCTTGATTTTGTTTTGAACTATGACACATTAAATACACTTGAGCTTCAGGATCTTCATCCTTACAGATGGCTGGACTTCTTACTAGAGTCATGCTATCTCTGTAATGTCTGCACTCATGTCCACTTATATTATTTGAGAGGTCAACCCTGAATATTATAGCAAGTGTGATGAGAATAAATCCATATTAGAGTTGAAATAAATATATTTAACCTACATATAGCTACTACCGTGTAATGTTTTGAGATTCAAATGGTTTCATTGATTGCCTTTCTCCAGCATTATCTAGGGCTTAACCTGAATCTTGCTATAAGACAACTCAAAACATTCCATTTAACATTTAAAATTGCCTCTGAGAATGTACAGTCTCATTTAGGGAAAAAAAAATGTTTGGGCTGAGAATTTTTTTAAATGATATTGAGGAAAATGAGAGGTTCTGGAACACTCAATAGATGTTTTCCAAAAAGAGAAAAGAAGCTGATTTACCAGCTGTAAACTTGTGGTCTCATCAGCTTAGACTAAATCAGTGAGAGGGTGGTTTGTGAATCTCTGCAAAAGTAATTGTGTCTGCCAATCCAGCAAGGCATGCTACAAAATATGCAAAGCCTAGGAAGGAAAAGATAATATTGTCATTATTCTCTGAGAACTCTCTCTCTTTCCCCTCCTTCTCCTCTCTCCTCCTTTCTCCCCTCTCTTCCTCTCCCTCTTTTTTCCCTCCCCCATCTCTGCCTTCCTCTTCCCCTCTCTCCCTCTTTCCCCTTGCTCCCTCTTTTTCCACCCCCGTCCCTTTTTCTGTCCAAGCTTGAGATGGAACTGGGGACCTCTTGCACGCTAGGCAAGCCCTCTCCCACCAAGCGGCACCCCTAGTCCCTATCTCAGATAAGTTCTTCCTTCACAAAAGTTTCAATTAACAGAAGCTAGAAAGCACTGCAATTAGATAGAGCTGGACACCATAGCTGGTGTGTTTGCTGATGTAATTATCTAAGGAAAGATGGCGAAGCCAACTAATAGCTGGGCATGGTGGTGTATGCCTATAATCCCAGCTCTTGAGAGGCTGACGAGAGAGGATTGTGAGTGAAAGGCCCTTCTAGGCTGCACAGTGAGCTTCTTCCCTCCACACCCTTTCCCTTATTATCTAAAAAAAAAAGATGGATTGACTTCAGCAAGATGAAATGTGGTTGGTACTAGGGTCAAACCTTGTTCTGAAGTACACAAATTTCAGTAGCCAAATCAGAGAAAAATGCCTTAACATATCACATGTAGAAGATATTTAAGAGTTTGGTTCTTGTTTAATCTAAAAAGACAATATAACTAACCTTTCTCCCCAAAGGGAGAGAAAAGCAGTTCATTTTATACATAACTGTTTCAATAAAATGTCATAAAATAAGCCAGTAACTCTCCCATTTTACTGACATTCCTGATTGTGAGATTCTGTCTTGGTGAACGTACTGTCATAGAAGTTACTCTTGCCTGAAACTGGAACTCAGATCAGTGTTGTTTCAAGTATTCCCTGACCCTTGCACACAGTTACTTTTGAAGTTCTAGTGACTTCATCCGCTATTCCTATCTTCTCTTCTGCTCCATTGTGTTGCCTTAGAAATAATTATCTCTAAACAGTAACCTAAGCTTGCATGGCTGTCTACACTGCTTCTAGAATACACTTTATTATTCTGAGACAGGGTCTTACTATATAGATTTGGTTGGCCTCAGACTTGCTATATAGAGCAGCCTGGCTTCTAAGATCTGCTTGTCTCTGTCTTCCCAGTGCTAGAATTAATTAGAAAACACTTTTTAAAACATTACATTTAAAAATAACATGATCATGTTATTTCCCAGTTCAAATTTTTGATAGGTTTCTGTTGAGCTTTTTCATTGTATATGTATATTGTAAGGATCCCTCCAGAAATGAAAAGTGAAGGCTGCAGCAAACCTAACTCCATTTTGTTAGAGAAAAACCTCTGCTATGTAAGCTTGATTTCCCAGCTCCAGGAAAGACCACAAACAGTCTTTCCCACACTCATAGGAAAACACCTGCAAGGACGTAGCCTTCAAATACCAGACGGTTTTGTAAAAACACCCTACTTGGGACTACATGAAATCTGGTCAGGTTGACCAAGGCTAAAATCAGAGACATAAACAAGACCTTGTAACATCCTTTGGTCAGCACATTCCACGGGCCCTGTAACCTTAATGTGAGTAAGGTGCTTTTCGCGCCAGTGGGCTTCCTTAACCAATCCCAACCCTTGTCCCTCCTCTCTCTGTTTTAACCCTATAAAAAGATCACCTTACCCTCCACTCGGGGCCACTGTCTCATCACCCGCTGCGTAGGTATGTCAGACTGTGGACCGAGCTCGAACTTGTAAATAAAGACCCTTTGTTCTTGCATCAGATTTGACCTCCCTGGTGGTCTTTTGAGAGGATTCTATAACCTGGGCACAACAATATCATCTGTAAGAATATTTGGAGCACATCTACTAATATATATGTGTTTGCTGATGTGGGGGGGCTCACATGTGCCGTGGTATGTATGTAGAGGTCGGAGTACAACTTTGGATATTGGTTCTTGCATTCGCCTGTTGGAAGCAGAGTGTCTTTGTTGCTGTGCTGCGTATGCCAGGCTAGCTGGCCTGCAAGCTTCTGGCAGTTCTCCTGTTTCTGCTTCCTATCTCAGTGTAAGAGTATGGGCATCACAGATGTGCACTACCATGCCCAACTGTTTATAGTTTCTCAAGTATGAAAAGCAGATCTTGTGTAACAAGCACTTTACTCACTGAACTATCCTCTCAGCCATGTTTACTGATTTTGTACATGACAAAATATACCCAAAACAAATGTTAAAAGAATGAAATTTTAGAAGTTGAATTTAGTTGGGCCTAGTGGCACACACCTGCAATCTCCATACTCTGGTGGCTAAGGTTGGGGGGAGGATCTAGAATTGGAAGTTAGCCCAGCCTGGGCTACATAGTAACTCAGACTTGAAAAACCACAAGCTGGGGATATAGTTCAGTGGTAGAGTGCTTACTTAGCATATGCAAAGTCCCAGACTCAATTGGAAGACTGAAAAAAAATTAAATTAAAAACTTTATTTAGTTATAAAACAAATTAAAATAGATAGGTTTATTTTGTAATGTACTTTGAAATGTGACATTTAAAAATAACTTGGCTTATTAACATCTTTTAATATAGTGAAGCCAAAGCTTAGTTTATTTTGATACCTTTGATTGCTACAGTGGTTAAACAGAGTGTACCTCAAAAATAAATAGAACTGTGTCATTAGTCATAATTAAAACATAATTTTATTTTTCAATACTCATTATTCATTTTTTCAGAAATTTGTTTTCCTTTATATCAATCAGTTATTCTTATGAACAAAGGTATTACACTTAAATATTTTCAACAACAAAACCCCTACAAATTGTTCTTTATAAAGCCTGAGAATACATTAGAAAATTTCATTCTTACACTTGAAAGTATGCAGTTTGAGAAGTCCTTTCTTATTATTTTTTTGGTAATAAAATCACATAACGATTTTACATGGATGCTGTGGGTTCGAGCTCTGGTCCTGGGGAGCAGGCACTTACTGACTGAGCCATCTTTCCAGCCCCAGAACTTAACCATTTTTATCCTATCTATTGCTATCCACAGAATGAGAACTCTGTGAGGTCAAGAACCATGCTGTTGTTTTTTGGCATCTGGGACTTGCAGTTCTTGAATGAATGCCTTGATTAAGTAGAGGAAATACATCAACAAATATGAACAATTGTTTCAAAAAGCACATCCTGATTAGTTCACTGAGTACTTTTTGTTATTACTACTGTAGAGAGTCATAATCTGTACAGTCACTAATATATTTACACATTTTGAAAGCTCTAAATCATACCACTAATAGAACTAGCAGTTTATAGCTATTTTGAAAAAATAATACTATGTTTGTTTTTAGAAATACAACCATGGCAACATATATTATTTTCTACTGTTTTCCTTAGACAAATAGAACATCTTCAGATGATGTGTCTTTCCCTTTTGATTGGAAAACTAATAAAATGTAAAAAAGAAAAAGAAGAAGGAAATCACATAAAAATGAAATTGTTGCTATTTTGAAAATTCTCTGTCCCTCTGTATCCCACCCCAGAGTCATATAACAGTGGAATTTTATTCATTTGTAATGAAAAATGAAGTCATGACATTTACAGGAAAATGGATGAATCTGGAAAGTATTATATTAAGTGAGGTAACTTAGACTCAGAACAAAATCACATGTTCTTTCTCATATGAGGATCCCAGTTCATAGTATTCATATTTTTGTCTATAAGCAGGAGTGGGTATAGGCTGTGGAACTAGAAAGAAGACCATAAGAAGAGAAAAAGAGGTGTTGGGGACGGGACACGAGTGACGTGAAAGCAGAAAGGAGGTTGTGGGGGAGGAAAGGAGACAGACGGGGAGGGGAGATCAGGGGGACGGGAAAGAGGGAAGAGGAGAATCGACCAAATAAATTTTGTTTGAAAAATGCCGTAATGAAGCCTAATCTTGCGTATGCTAATTAAATATTTTTAAATTAAAAAAATGCTTTGTCCATACATGTTTGTTTAAACAACAGTTGTTTTTCTGCTTCTGGGCATAGTCCGAAGGACTGTAAGTCCTCCCATAGAGATATTTACAGGTCCATGTTCATCGATTCTATTCAAAATATCGAGAAAATGGAACCAGCTTAGAGTTTCATCAGTAGATGAATGGATAAGAATTGTGGTACATATACATATACAACAGAATTTTATGCAGCTCTAAAGAAAAATGAAATCATGACATTTGCAGGAAAATGGATGGAACTGGAAATCATTATAGTAATTGAAGAAATTCAGTCACAGAAAGAAATGTGCCACATAGTTTCTCTCATGCGTTTTGATTTTCATATATAGCTATATATGCATATATACCCTATATCTGAAACTGGATAGGGGCCATGAGAAGAGAAAGGGAGATCTTCGGAAGGCGAGGAGGGAGAGTTCAGTAGAATACACGAAACAGCGCAGCGCAGGTGGGAGGGGGCAGATACGGAGGGATAAAAGGGACAACCAGGGGAGGGGCCGAGGAATAGGGGAGGGGAAGGAGGGAGGAGATTTAACAGAAACAAAGTACGTGTGAAAATGTCATAATGAAACGCATTATTTTGTATGCTAATTTAAATGAGCAAAACCAAATGTTTTCTCACGCTGTCAAACTCCACCTTTGCTCTGAAAGGGCAGATCGAATATGTGTGCTTTTTAAAAAATATTTGCCAGGGGACTTGGGGTGATGGATGAGTTAGTAAATTACCTGTCATGCAAGAATAATCTGAATGTGAGTCCCCAGAACCCATTTAAGAGCCAGATGTGACAGGCATCTATAATTCCAGTGCTGGGAGGTGAAGACAGATCAGGATCCCTGGAGCTTATTGGCCAGCTAGCCTATCTGAACCCATGAGCTCAGGTTCAGTGAGAGACCCTGTCTCAAAGTATAAGATGGGGAGCAATTGAAGAAGAGACCTGATGTGGACCTGCTCTCCATACACGCACGTGCAAGAATCTGCACCTACACAAACTTGTGGGAGTTGGTTCTCTCCTTCCACCATGTGGGTCCCAGGGACTAAACTCAGATTGTCAGGCTTGGTGACAGGCACCTTTCCCTGTTGGGCTAGATTGGCCTGTAGACTCAGTATTTCTTTATCATAGTGCTTTAAAAGATAATAGATAAGAATATAAAGTCTTCATTACTTTTACTTCACTGACATGCAAAAAAATTGTCTTCATGTGTTTATTATTGGCACAGTCTGACAAATATCAAGAACAGAAACATGTTAAAAGTAGTTACAGTTTTATCCAAATATTTTGTGAATTTTCTAATACTTGTTTTTTTTAAACATCTAACTTTGTTCTTCTTTCTGCTTTTTCCAACTAATAAACTTTTTTTTTTCTTTTAAGAACAGTTAGTCTACAGTTCCTCAGCTTCAGCTATCCTCCTGCCTCAGGCTTTCAGGCAGTTGGAGTTACAAGCATGCACTTTTACACCCAGATTAATACATTTTATTTTGTTTTGGGACAGAGTCAGCACTGGCTGACCTGGAACTTGCTGTGTAGACTAGGCTCGTCTTGAACTCACAGAGATCCATTTACCCTTGAGTGCTATGATAAAGGTATGCCTTAATGTCTAATTTTTAAAAATTTATTTTTATTCTACATGTATGAGTGTTTGGCCTATGTATATGTAAGTGCACCTTGTACATACAATGCCTGTGGAGGCCAGAAGAGGCTGTTGGAGTCCCTGGAACTGGAGTTATGGATGGTTGTTAGCTACCATGTGGGTGCTGGGAACTAAATATAGGTCCTCTGCAAGAGCAGCCAGTGATCTGAACTGACTGAGCCATCTCTCCAGCTCATATACCTATTTTCTAAAAAGAAAGTAGAATGTCAGTTCTAATAGTTTATCCCAGTGGACTGTCTCATGCACCCCTTTGGCTTTGCACCCTTGTTTGGAGACCAGTAGAGCACAGAACGAAGCTCAGCAGCCTTAGTAGGGCATACGCTGACCTCCACTGCATAACTGTCTACTTCTTGGCCTGGTTGTGCCTTACAACTTCTATCACAGTTATAATGAACCTTTTTTAATGTCTCTGGATTTATCATGTGTGAACCTTCACTTTCACTATTGCTTGTGTCTGGAATACATTTTCCTTTAAAAAATTTTTTTTGTTTTGTTTTGTTTTTCTTTGAGACAGGGTCTCCTTGCAGCCCCAGCTGGCCTGGAACTACTCACTATTTAGACCAGCCTGGCCTTGAATTCACAGAGATCTGCCTGCCTCTGCCTCTTGAGTGCTGGGACTAAAAGCATGTGCCACCACACCCGGCTTAAACATTTTTTTTCGACAGGGTTTCATTATACAGTCATCTGGCCTCGGATTTGTGACCCTCCTGTTTCAGCTCCCTGAGTGCTAGGATAAAGGACATGCACCACCATCACTAGCCCAGAATATTCGTTCTTATTACCTGGTAACACAGCTTCTATGCAACTTTGCGGGTCCCTTTTCCACTCCCTAGAGAGAACTGAAAACACTGTCTTTGGAACACTCCTGTACTAGCCTTTTCTGTGTTGTTATTGTTGTGTTTGTCTTTTTTGGACAGGATCTACCTGTAGCCCTAGCTGGCCTGGAACTCACTATGTAGACTAGGCTAAACTCTCTCACACAGAGAGAATACCTCTGCGTCTTAAGAGCTGGGATTATAGGTGTGTGTCACCATGCCTAGCTCCATTAACCTTTAATGTTATACATATTTGCTAATGTTCCTGGATCCTCTTGTAGATCATTTTGCTTCTGAAAGTCAGATGTCTGATTTATCATTATATTTCCAGCATATAGTCCTAATCAGGACATACCACACTAGTTGGATTAATTATTAAGGTAGAACTACATTGGTCAGTCAGAGAAGCGGATTGTGTTTAGTCTGGGGTATCTTTTGAAGATGGATTGAAGGAAACTAATGTGTACTCATGGGGAGATAATTTGAAGCATTGTCAAGACAATTCCAGCATAGGGCCAATATGTAAAATAATCCACAAGAAGAATTTAGTTTTAGTACCAGGAAGAATTATCTAACCATTAGAACTGCCTGAATGTGGCTTTGGCGTATGGTCAGCTTCTTGTTCTTAGAGGTGTTGGAACAACCTCGATGAATAACCTCCCTGAACAGGCTGAAGAAGGGCTTAAAGCACCAGGGGATTACTGTGAGTGGAAGAGAATTTAGATAATCTTCGGCTTGTAAACAATGGAACTGAGATTCGAATCCATGTTTAGTGAATGGGACTAAACTTCAATAGGTGTGCTTTACAAGGAAAGCAGTGAGGATATTTGAAGTAAACAACTCTATAATTTTGAGTTTCTAGATCTAAGTGAGACACAGTAATGACTCTGCTTTCTCAAGAATCATGTGGTTCTAAAGGCTAAGCAGGCCTTTGCGCATATTCAGATGTTATTTCCTTTTCTTTGTGAGTGTACCTGCCCATCTGGCTTACCTCCCCTGTTTATCTTGGAACTAGTCTACCTGCGGCCTGTCTGAAATTTATAGTCTGAGAACCTATATCAAAGTGATCATGTCTCCTGCATATCCAAGTTATCTTAATCTTCTATATGTTTAGCATCGCCTGAGTCAGAATATGAAAATAATTACTTGAATCCAAGAAATAATTGTAAACATATATCACAGGTGGAACACTCTAGACAATGTACAAAAAACCTAATTATAACTTTTTTGGAAACAGGGTCTCACTATGTAGTCCAGGTTCGCCTGGAATTTGTAATTCTCCTGCCTTAGTCTCCTAAGTGCTTGAACTACATTTGTGTGCCACGATGCCTGCCTTAATTATAATAGCGTTAGAGGATATGAGCCTTATAGTATGGAAATGGAAGCTCAGTAGGTTATGGGACTTACCCAGTGCAGTACAACTGATTGGTTTCTGAATCAAGATCACAATCAACCACATCTGATCCGCTTCCAGAGTTTCTCACTTTACTGTACTGTTTCAGCAACAGACGATGTTGTCCCTGCTATGAAGGATTTCTGTAGGCTCTTAGAGAGACACACCATATCAAAAAACAATTAGAGAATAACAAAGTAAAGTGAGGTGCATTACTTGTGTGTAGCTAAGGAGTGGTTCAGAAGGTCAAGAAGTGAGAAATCCCAGGCTCCCAGGCAGGGAAAGCACCCACAGCCCAGAAGATGTGGAGACCTTTCCTTAGACAACTCTGAAAAGAATTTGGAAAGAAAATGAGCTTGTGTTCCCCACTCCCGCTCCTCCCCCCCGCCCCGTGAACCTGTTGGCTTCCCTGAGCGTGTTGGCATGTTCACCCGTGCCTTTCCTTCTCTTTGATCTCTTTTGGTTTTACTATGCCTGTTGTACTGACCAATAGGACACAGGCATCTAATTGCAGCAAATTCTTATACATTCCAAGTTACCCCCACAAAATAGGTCGCCATGGTGACCAAACAAAAAGGGTCTAGAAAACAGAAGCAAAGTATTTACTTAATGTCTGGTGAGCTCTGCATGGTTTTCTTAAGACCTGTTGCAGGATTCCTTTTAAGTCTGGGTGCTGGTTACTGCTTACTTCTTAAGTTGTTAAAAGCTTGGTGACTTTTTCAGATCTTTTAATATAGAAAACTGTACTAAACAGTGAAGTCAACCTATTGATTTTTTGAGTATATAAATCCTATTCAGAAATGTTGATTTATTACATCGCCTGGGAGTGTCTGTCCAGGGAATCTGAATAAACAGAGGCTTATTTGATGATGGTAAAGAGTCTTAAGAATGGCACAAGAAAGGGAGATGACCGTACATTTGAAGCAACTTCATCAAGGGGTCTGCTACATATCTCCTCCATGCTTGTTACAGTGCAATCACTTGGCGCAGAGATTTCATTGCTAATTGTTTTATGCTTTTTACTGATAGATGATATTAATACAATGTGCTTCAGCTAGTGTTAATCTTTTGGTGACAGAAGATTTTTCACAATGACACAGAAAACCACTTAGGCTCATAACACATGTCTGCCATTTTCTGGATTAGGGGGAACAGGAACCAGTCTCTTCATTCTTATCATTGTCTTGGTACCTCTTTGAAGTACAAAAACATCACAATTTCAAAGGCAGTCCAGGAATTTGGCAACTGCAGCTTATGGCAAACTGTAGAGGTAAGCAAGCATGCAGCATGCCACACATGTCACCAAGGGGTATGCTTGCTGGGATCTTGCCATACTTGGCTTTCTTAAAGGCAAAAGTCTGTGTACAATGAATTGCTTCACCTGACACTTTGCCTTTAAAAACCACATGTAGTGTATATCATGCTAAAAAGTGATTCTCCCATGTAAATGTCATTTGTTGGAGAAGAAAACAAAGCTGGATGCTTATTTGGAAGCTTAGGAGGCAGGAGGGAAGTTATTCCTTGAAAGAATAGATCATCTATAGACTGTTGCTGCTCTGTGGTGTAAACCTACCCATGTGCATGTCTGGAATTAGCTGGATTGAACTAAAATATTGTCTTTGCATTGTTTTGGGCTAGTTTTTAATCCAGCCTCTGAGTGTGGGATACTTGGAATAGTGAAAGGATTTGCCTCTTAAGAGCAGACTTTACACAAAGACAAACTAATTCTGGTCTAGAGTCAAAAGGAAGGAAGGTAAAAAAAAAATAATTCTAATACAATTATTTCCATGTAAAGAGCACTTGTTTGTAACAACAACTCCATCAATGACAGAATGCATAGGGGAATGTTCATTATGTATGTATTGATGCCTCAAATGTCAGTTTTGTACTTCGGGATGAATGTGCTTCCTCTGCTTTCTGAACTGGGTAGCAATGTGAACGATGGTAGCACAGCCTTCACCCTTTATCAGTGTCATTGGTATCTTCCTCCCACTGTAGCAGTAGAGGAAGAATTAGAGCCAAGGTTATAGCTAATTCATATTGAAACTCTTTCTGTGTTCCAACCTCCCAGTTCATTCTTTAGAAAGGAAATTGTATGGGAGCTGGGGGGGCGCAGCTCAGTGGATAACAGGCTTGCTGCTCAAGCATGAGGACCCGAGTTCTGATTTCTTCCATCCAGGTAAAAATGGTGTGTGTGTGTGTGTGTGTGTGTGTGTGTGTGTGTGTGTGTGTGTGTGTGATGTCTGTAGTCCTGGCAAAGCAGGCACAGACTGATATCAGCCTAGGGACTTGTTGGTCAGCCAATCAGTGAGTTCCAGATTCAGTGAGAGGTACTATCTAAAAAAATAAGGTGGAGCCAGGCGTGGTGGTGAAAGCCTTTAATCCCAGCATTTGGGAGGCAGAGGCAGGCGAAACTCTGAGATGGAGGCAAGTCTGATCTACATAGCAAGTTCCAGGCTACAGCTACAGGGAGACCCTGTCTCAAAAAGACCAAAAATAGGGGCTGGAAAAATGTCGCATCAGTGAAGATCACTGGCCTCTTCTGCAGAGGAACCCATTACAAATCCCAGCATCCGACTGACACCTAATAATTGTCTGTAACGTCAGTTCCAGGGAATCTGACGTCCTCTTCTGTCCTCTGTGAGCATTGTACAACATGACTGCACTTATATGCATGCAGGCATAACGTTCATACAGATAATCTAAAAATAAATCCAAAAACTTAAGACTGAAATTTTTTTTAATTAAAAATAAGGTAAAGAAATTGAACAAGATATTCTCTCTTTCTCCCTCCCTCTCTCCTTCTCTCCTTCCCTCTCTCTCTCTCTCTCTCTCTCTCTCTCTCTCTCTCACACACACACACACACACAAATGGTTTTTTTTAAGAAGGGAGATGATAGGTTGGAGCGATTTTTTTTTTAAGCTAGCCACTGAGCAAACACTAACAGCTTTTCTTGGGTATAGTTTCTGCTAATAGTTTCAAGTATCTGAAAAATTTATGTAGAGCCTTTATAGGTACCCTAAGGAAGACTTTAAAATTACCTCATTCTCTCATACCCACCCACCGCAGTCCCCCAAACCTCATTGCCTTACTTGTCTGATTGCACGGGGGATCTGGTAGAATGACCTCTGTGGCTTTTTCCTTTTCTTTTATTTGTTAATGTGAATCTGGTGAGATTTGTCAATACCTTCAAGTATCTGAAGGAATCCCACTCTCTGGCTTTCTCTCTCCTGCAGGTTCCATTATCTCTATTAGGCTGCCTCGGAGAAAGCGGAGACATGGTCGAACTTTTCTAAAGTCAAGGATGCCTTCAAAAGCAAAGTTTGAGCACTTGGGGGAGGGAGAGCAGGAAGGGAGACGACAGGGAGGAGGGAAGGAACCGCACACAAAGGACAGCTATAGACGCCCATTCTTCCTGGGCCAATGTGGAGTTTCTTTAGGAATCAGGAAGAAAGTAAAATCCAGAGCATCCTATATTAAAAAAAGCCTTACAATTCTACCTTCTTAAGCTGATCTATAATCAGAACAAAGGTAAGAGAAATAATGCAAGCTAGGGTGGCTGGGTACTAACCCAATCTGATTTTCACTTATGTTTTTTTTAAAGGGGACTTTCTTATTTTTCAGTGATGGGATTTGGGATGTACTGTTTCCCAAATATGGCACCTTTGTATTCGAGAGAACAAAGGGGTAGGATGCTACTCTTCCCTTCCCTTGATGCTTCTCTGAGGCAGATCATTAAGCCTAGAAGGATTTTCTGATCTCTGTGTGAAGTATCTTAAGACCTTTATTGGAGGCATGTTCCTGTACCTGAGGAAGAGAGCACCCTTGTTTCTGAAGACATGGAGCCAGAGGAGAATCTGAACAAACAGGACATGCTGAGTATCATCCCTTTGTTAGATCTTACCTTTAGTCCAATTGTACTTCTCCATGATATTTTCATTAAACCTAGCATAAAAAATACTCAGGTTTACCTATTTTCCCGCTGCTTGGAGTTTTCATTTCCTCTTTCATAGAAAACTTGGAATAAATAAGTTTCTATGATTTTCTCTAACACAAAAGTTATAAGGACCTCAACCATGAGCATAGGATCTATGAAGCAAAAATATATTTCTTCTCATATACATGCATATGTATGTGTGTGTGGTGTGTAAATTATAAGAAGAACCCAAATGGATAAGCCTTATACCACATGGTTTCAGTTTCCTGAACCAAGACCTATAGACCTTCAAATGCCAACTAGTTAAAGGTGTAAGGATTTTATAGACATCAGTCTCTAAGAAAAGCCATAGGATTAAAAAATTGTATTTACATCTTAAATAGCCTTGGGCGATGTTTGCTAAATGAATAAGGAGATTATGCAGAGAAGAAAAAGGAATTTTTTCCTCCTGATTAACTAGGATTTAAATTTGAGTGTGTGTGTGTGTGTGTGCACATATGTGTTATGTGGGTCTATGCACATGTGGGTGAGAGGCCAAAAGTTGATGCACAGTGTCTTCCTTCAATCATTTTCCACCTTACTTGGTGAGACAAAGTGTTCTAGATACTTTTCTGTTGCTGTGATAAAACATTGACCAAAAGCAACTTGAGGGAGAAAAGGGTCTATCTGGCTTAAAAGCTTGAATCATTGTCCATCATTGGGGAAAGCCACGGCAGGGGCCTGGCGGCAGGAACCAAAGTAGAGACCACTGAGGCCACTGCTTATACAGGCTTACCTCCCCCTGGCTTGCTCAGCTACTTTTCTTTTACAGCCCAAGCCCACCTGCCCAAGGATGGCACCAGCCTCAGTGATTTGGGCCTTCCTACAGCAATTAGTAATCAAGAAATGCCCTGTAGACATGCCCAAGCCAGTCTGATGTAAGAAATTCCTCAAGTGAGGTTTATTCTTCCCAGATGACTGTAATTCGTCTCAAGTTGACAAAAGCTAACCAGCACACAAGCTCTCTCACTGAAACTGTAACTGGGGCTGGCCATCGAGCTCCAGGGACCTGCTTGTCTCCATGCCTCCAGCACTGGGGTTACAGATGTGTGCTACTGTGCCTGGGGTGTATGTGCGTGCTGGGAGTTTGAATTCAGTTCCTCATGTTTGTGTGGCAGACCTTACTGACTGAACCATCTCCCTTAGCCCTTGAAGTCGTTTTAATTCGTTAATAATTAATTAATTATTCTGTGTATATAATGTGTGTGTGTGTGTGTGTGTGTGCGTGTGCACGTGCTCACACACCCATGGCATGTGTGAAGGTCAGAGGACAACTTTCGGGAGTTAGTTCTCTGTGGGATCTGGGGACTGAACTCACATGATTGGGTTTACCTGGCAAGCCCTTTTACCTACTTTGTCATCTCATGAGTGCTAAGATTTTGTTTTTTATAATTAGCCAGTTATTTCTTTTACTAATATAGCTTACAAACATTTAATTTTCTTAGGGAATTGAAGTTAAAATTCCATTTCTGATTAATATAAGCTTGAGAATTAAATAGCTATTATTTTTTAAAATAGTTTTCCTTTGAGTGAAAAAGTCAGATGTCCATTATGGAAGAGTAAGGATAAGAAATGCATTTGAGGCCATAAGTGATGGTATATGCCCACAATCCCAGCACTCTGGAGGCAAAGTAGTAGGATTGTGAGTTTGAGGCCTGCATGAGCTACATAATGACACACCGTCTCAACAAACATACAAAGGAACAGGAGGAACAACAACAACAAAAAAGAAGTAAATTTGATATTACATAAGAATCACAAGCAAAAAATTTTGCTAGACTCTTTTTATTTGCTTTATAAGTAGTGTGCCCTCAGGGACACACTGAAACCAGGGATAGTGAAGGGGAAAGCTTTCAAATACCTGCAGAGAAGAGTGAGAGAGAAGTCTCGGGTAGTTAGAGATTCTGGGACACTCACTACATTCTCTCTTGGGCCTGAGATCTGTTGATTTTGGTCGTTATTCACCACAAGCTTTTGGCATATGTGAGCAACAGACTTGTGTGCAGAGTCCTATTGGAGTTGAGGTACTGAGAGGAGGCTCCTTCAGGAGAGCTGCCCAGTGCCCCCACTGGTCGGGTGATCATAGAGAAGAAGGTCTCAGCAGGCCTCTCTGCAGGAACCAGATAGAATACAAGCGCTGCAGAATTCCCTCCACAGAAACACTCCTTTAAAAAACTAGATCAAGGGGCTGGAGAGATGGCTCAGCGGTTAAGAACACTGGCTGTTCTTCCAGAGGACCTGGGTTTGATTTCCAGCACTCACATGGTAGCTAACAACCATCTATATGTATCTCCAGGCCCTAGGGAATCTGATGTCCTCTTCTGGCCTCTTCAGGGCAATGCATACATGTGGTGCATTTACATACATGCAGGCAAAACACTCATACACAGATAGTAAAAATTAATAATAAATATTTTTAAAAAACAGATCAAAAGAAGTTCTTGGAGTCTACACTGTGCTTCAGAGTTCTCCAATTTTAGGACTCTGGAATATTTAAAAATCATTTCTGTCTGGGTAGCATTCTGCTGTGTGTGTATGTCTCTGCAAATGTGTGTGCACTGTGTCCTTTGGACTCTATTTCACAACAAAATTTCAGTTTTCAAAATTTGCTGAGATGGAGAAATCTTCCACTGTCTAGTCATTTTCACTCAGGTATGGGAAAATGGAAGTAGCTGTTTTGTCTGTTGACTTGTAGTGAGTATCCAGGCTGAAGGGTCTCATGAGCGTGACCTGGGTCTGTAGATGCTCATCAGTATTTAAGGATCAGGAATCTGAGAGGCAGCAATACTGGTTCATCTTGGCGTCAAACTTGAGGAATGGTGTGCGCTATAGTCTGGTGTGTCCTTTAGAATTCCTGTGCAGAAACCTTAATATTCCTTAAGTCATATATTAGTGGGTTTTCAAGGTGGGCCCTCTGGATGAAATTAGGGTTAAATGAAGTCATGAGGTTGGGGACCCTTGTAGATACTGAGCAAGAGCTTGCAGCTTGAGACACATAGAAATCACTACCATGGCACTGGGTTTTGCAAAAAGAAAAAGCCTTACTGTAGTATCAATGGCAAGGAAGCCAGGAGCTAAAAACAGCTCAGATTTGCCTCCTTGATCAATTAGTAGAGGGGTGATGTATAGGATGTGAGAGGGAAAAAACTACTCGTTGATTGGCTTAAAGAAGGGGGAGTTAGGATTTTTATAGTCAGACATAAATGATCATCATACCTCTTCAGGGTCGCATATTATTTCAGGGGGAATTATCATGTTCTTCATTGGGGATTTTGAACTTGTGACTTCAAAGCTCATTAATTAAGCTGGGTGTGGTGGGGATCACCTTTAGCATCAGCACTATAGAGGCCAGCCTGATCTACATAGAAAGTTCCAAGCCAGCTGGAGCTACAGGGAGACCTTGTCTCCAACAACAACAACAACAAAAACCTAAAAAGCATTATCCAAAGACCTGTCTGTTCTGCACATGGTCATTCTTGAAATAGTTGAAACAGTACTTGAGTAGATTCTGGAAGCTTTTCCTGAAAGACAAGAATTTTGCATTTTAAGGAATTTATATTTGGGTCCTCTGGATAGGTGCTGGGAACCAAACCCCAGTCCTCTGGAAGCTGCCCTTAACTGCGGAGTCTTTTCTCCAGCCCCAGAAACCCAAAATCTTAAAGTGAATATAAAGATTTTTATGAAAGTAGGCTTGTTAGTTCTCTTTATATTTCTTTCTGGAAATATCTATTTGGAAGGAAAAAAAGAGGCTGCTGCATCTTCTTTGCTTACTCTTAAGTGGGCAAGGGCTGCAGAATAGATTTGCTTGTCATTGTATCATCTTGAGTGAGCTGCGATTCGAGATGTTCTCTTTGAGGATTAGACACACAGGACCATAGTGTGAAATGCTTTGCTTGTTTTTAAATAGGTCTCCCTGTGATCCCAGCCCTGGAACTCGCTGTGTAGACCAGGCTGGCCTTGATTTCACTAAGCTCCTTCTGCCTCTGCCTCTCAACTGCTGGGATTAAAGACTTGCTCTACCAAGCTTAGCTGTGACATCTGGACATCTGTTTTGCATAGTCAAGATATCCTTTCACCGAGCTAAAATGCTCTTGGGCCAGCCCTGAGAAAACGCACTCTGCTTTCGGTGTATCCATGAGGAAATAAAGGAGCTTCAAGAAAGTTTCTCGAGTGGCCGGAGAGGTGGCTGCTCTTGCAGAGGGTGCGGGTTCCGTTCCCGGCACGCACATGGTGGCTAATAACCATGAGCAACTCATGTTCCAACGCTCTCTTCTGACCTCTGCAGGCATTACAGGACACCGGTGCACTCACATCATTCAGGCAATACACTCATACACATATAAAAATAATAAAATATTTTATAAAGAAAGTTTCTCGAGTGGAGATATCAATCTAGGAAAAATTGGAAACCACATCCATTTCCTCTATCGCTCGGGATTTCTTCTCCATGCAATTGGAAGCAACCTGCCCGAAACTAGAGAACTGAGGAGGCCTCTCTACGCATTTATCCGGAGTTTGGAAGCGGAAGAGAGGACAGAACTTCAGTGAACTTTGCACTGTGATTTCATACTGAAGTGGCTGCATCTGGGCCACCTGTTGATGGCATGATGGGAGCATTAGTCCATGCTCTGCCTCTGCACCCTTGATAACTCTGCTTAACGTCGCCACAGGGAAGCTTTGTTGGAAGCCGCAGTCACTTTGCCTCCGCAATGGTATACATTGGCGCCCATTCAACCCTTTTTCTGACATTAGCACATTTGAATGGGCCACCAGTGAAGCCTTTCATCGAGAACATGCTTCCGGGGTTTCTGGGTGGCCTCGGGCTGAGCTGAGAATTCTCGTTAATGGACTGCAAGACTCAGCCTATTGAGGTACATGAACTCAGTGACCAAAGAAAAGTGAGACAAAGATGTCCCTCACAGGACCATGTAGGTCAGAAGTGGACAAAAGCATACATGGACCAGCCAGACCTATTTTGATTACTGAGCTGAAAAGGGAACTGGGATCCCCATGGGGGGCGGCACCACTGATTTGCCGGAAATCTCCGAACGCCGGCGGGTCTGAGAGAAAGCATTTACCAGAATCGCAGGTGGTGTGTGAAGTTATTTTACAAATGTTTTCTCCTTCCACTTCTCTTTGCGGTAATTTCTTACTTGGCAGCCCTTAGAAAAGGACCTGGTTAAGTAGAAGGAGAAGAAGGTCACAAAATTGAGCCTGAGAAAGCAGGCTTATGAGTGCAAGGCGGTCGCGGGCAACATCCCGGCAGTGCTGGAACTCTAGGTGTGTTCACGCCCCGGACTAGAAAGTGGCCTTTGAGAACCAGAATTTTTATGTGTTTAGGATTAGAACTTTAATGCACTAGCACAACTTCAAAAGTTTTACACCAAAAATATGATTAAATTACAGATCTGAAGTTTTACCGAAAAAGTTAAAGAACTGGAAAGGGTTGCAGAATCCCGCTATCTATAGCCGCCAATAACGAAGAACAGCTTCATCGCCATCAGCCTCACACTGCTCCTCCTTGCTGTCTGTTGATTGTGTCGTGCTGGCTCCTTAGGACCTAAATATGTGATCCATCCAAGTGTGTGAAGAGCTAAAACTCAGATGCACAGGAGCCTGAATAGTATTCTGTAACTTCAAAGTGGCATTTTAATTACTGTGTTAGTAAGTCATTTCAAACCAAATTTATTTATTAAAACTTGGTTACAAACTTCATAATTTCTTGAGCTAATAATTTGTTTTTGTAAGATTTGGGGAACCTAAAAACACCTGTAATTCTGTTTTTTTGTTTTTTGTTTTCTCCACAAAAGCAGAGAAGTGATTCTTTTGTTATGCTGTCATAAATAATGCAGCTATTTTTATGAAGAAAAGAATCAGTATAAAAGTGTGGTTAAGGGTAAAGGAAAAGAGACATCTTAGAAAGGATCGTTTCAATTTATATTAAAATAGAAATTCCGGAAGGAAGGACGTCAGGGTCATTTAGTTAGTCTTCTGTTGCCTCTACAGTGTGACTCAAGCCCACAGAAGCTTAGCTGGGTGCCAGTGGACCATGTAGTACAGAACAATAATAATCCTTAAATCTTGTCATGAGAATTGCTTCTTTAGAATAGTGATGTGTCTTTCCTTGTTATGGGCTGCAATCCTTGACTTCAGGTGATATTCTGTAGCAGGCTGAGTTTAATAAACATAAAATTGATTTGCATATACATATCTCTGTTATGATACTGTGATACTTCCAATAGCCATTTCCCCAACTTCTTAAAGCTCTAGCGAAATATAACAACATCAAACTTGACTTTCTCAGAAAGCCTTTGAAACAGCCTCGCTTTGCCATTCACAGGGTTTCTGAAATCGGCCTGCTCTCTTTTTCACTTTCACAGAACTCTGGCTTTCTTTTGGTATATCTTGTCTAGTACCTAGCTATTCTTTCTCCTTAGGCTACTTTAAAATGTGTAACTAAACACGAGTTTGTAATATTCACAATAATTTTCTGGTCACTCTTCACCACGAGTTCTTAATTATTTTCCGTTGAAAGGGCCCAGAATATGCCACCCTAAAATCTGACATATTGGTATAGATTAAGTTTAAGGCAACTGAGTTGGGAAAAGTTTTCTGGCTTCCTCCTTTCTGCCCCAAAGCAGGACATAAATTTCCTTTTGTAAAGGTGACAAAAATTCTAGTTTGTAAAAGTTTACTCTTCTCCCTGTGCAGAAGATGGGGAGAGAGCACAGAGATGAGTCTGTATAGTAGATGTTTCTAAACAACCCTTATCTCTGTGTGGCCTTCTCTCTTTATTAAGGACACTTGGGCTTTCCTACAAGTTTAGGGCCTGTAATGGTATAACCAAGGGCACAAAAAATGTTCATAAATGTGTCAGACCATCAGGTTATAGCTAAGACTCATGGTTTTAGGGGTTACTGTGGGTGGAGGATGTAAGGGGGCATGCTCAGAAGTCAGACTAGTGCCTTTCTTGCAGGGCTGGGGATTGAACTCGGGCTCTTTGTACATGCTAGGGGAGTGTTCCACCACGAGCTCTACTCTCACTTCAATGCCAAGGTATATTACTATTGAGAATCTGTTTGTCAACATAGGTGGCTATCTAGCCAACTGTGATAAACATTCTTGGCTTCCCTTAGGCTCACTGATTCTGCTTTCTGCTCCCATACATCTCCAGGTCATTTATCATTTGGGTAGTCTACCTTTTTGCTTGGTTTCTCAGGAGCAAAATGAAAATACTTTCAAAAGTGTCAAAGTTTAAATGATCAGCCAATTCAGCGTCCTTGTGACTTTCCTGATATTGGGTGCGCTGCTCTGATATGAAAACCTTCTCAAACTTGTGACTTACGAAAAGACTCATTTATAGTTTCACATAACTATACAATTATTTCTATAACATAAGTACAATCAAACATTTTAATATAGTAAAGGATACATTTCCATGTTTGCTGTTAACTACCTGCTGGGTATTATATAAGAATTGTCCGAATTTTGCTTCTGCCTTCTCTCAAGAGGCAAAGAGATCAAGAGCTATTAATAGGAGAAGACTGATGGCTAAAATACAAATCCACCTGCCTCTGGTGCTCCAGGTAATCCAAAGAGAGTGGGAAATTAGTAGCAATGGTTGGTGTCATTGCACTAAGGAGAAACACAAAGCATAACTTGTCCCAGGTTCCTCGGAAATTTCTTAAAAAACTGAGGTTGAGATTTGTCTCTAAAACAACCAAATAGAAATGATCTGCGTTCCTGGCACTAATGTTTATCCAGGGTTGAGAAGCACGGACATAGCATGACATACAGATAAAATATTATCATGTATAACATTATATAAGGCTCTTTCAGAAACTGGAGGAGACACATTGCTTGCTATCGATTCGGTTGAAGAAATTCTTGCTATAAAAATGTTCATTAGTGATACAATACAGTCACTCATTGGTAGTAACTTGTCATAGTTTTAGTGAAAGTGCTTAGTAGAAAATGTGTAGTCTCCAGCCTCCATGTTCTTTAAACCCTAAGTCATACCATTTAGTCTTGAGAATAGTTAGAGTGAATTGAAGGCCACAGAATATTTCTGAGCACCTTAATATATTTATATTTCTTAAGCATTTTCAGCTTAAATTAAAACAATTCAAATTAGAGCAAAGTTAGACAGTGACTACTACATACCGTTCTAACCTGCATTCATCAATTATTAGTATTATACTGCCTTTTCTTGATCTTGATCTCCACTGGCCACATTATTGAATCATCTGAAAACTACTTTCAGACATTGTAATAACTCAGCCACAAATACTTTAATGTATATACTTGTTAAATATAAACACAATTTTCTGCATAGCAACTATATTAGTCATATGTAAGAAAAGAAATATTCAGTATTGTCAGGGAAGATAGAGAACCATTTGAAAACTTTCACAATTGTGCGTCGTATTTCTAGTTGTCTTTTTTGACCCAAGTTCTAATCAAAACTTTCTGATTCTACAGTTATTACAATTTTCAGAGACTTTTAGTCTAGATAAGATTTCCTACTATGCTTATAGCATTAATTCTGTCTCTAGGATCTAGGTCAGTTGGCCAGCAAACTTGTGAAGATTTGTCTGTTTTCTCATGATTAGTTTCAGATTAAACATTATTGGCAGGAGTATTGGATAGGTGACAGATATTCTTTGTGGATCTGTCTGGAGGCATATATCAGTACTGTTGACAGTACTGAGTCTGATCAGTTGGTTAAGATGGTGATGTCATGCCCTAAATCTTTATCACACAGTTCATCCTTGTGGAGATATTTTTAAAACCAATAACTTTGAGCTTGGAATATAGCTCAATGGGAGAGTGCTTGCCTGCTCTTGTATGTGAAACACTGGATTCTACCTTTAGTTCCAAAAGAAAATGAAAAATAATAAACCCAAAATATCTGTGAAAAGCAATCATCTACCTAGTAATTCTTGCATCTACTGATGATTCTTTCTAAAAAATAGTTTTCATTTATTTTTGAAAACTTTATACATGTAAACACATGTATCTTGATCATATCCACCTCCCACTTTCCTTCCAATGCCCTCCCAACATCATGTCCCTGTTTGTTTATTTATTTATCTTGTTTATTTTTTAACCCACCAAGTCTGATTAGTGCTGCCCATATGCACACGGGTATGGGGTCACTACTGGTGATTCTTGTATTGAGGGTTGAAAACCAGTGCTAGAGTCTATTGGGGCTGTCACAGCAAAACACTAGAGACTAGGTACTTAAACAAAAGCAGTTGATTTTCTCATTGGTTTAGAGGCTGGAAGTTCAAGATCAAGGTTACAGTCAAGGTTAGGATTTGGTCAACCCTCTCTTGCTTGCTTGTATAAATCACTTCATTTTTTCCTTATATGGTCACTTCTCTGTGTAGGAAAGAGAGGGATATGGGAGGGAGAAAGGAAGGGAAAGAGAAAGGGAGAAAAAGAAGAGAAGACTCTGGTGTCTTTTCCTGTTATAAAGACATTAATCCTATCCAATTAAGGCCCAATCTTATGACTTTATTTGACCTTAATTACCCTCCTAAAGGAGTCATGCTGAGGGTTAGGAATTCAATATAAGAATTTTGTTGGCATATAATTCCGTTCATGATAGTTGAAATTCTATTAAAGTAGAGCTTTTTACCTGGATTTTTTCCCCTTTTTCTTTCTCTCCTCCCCTTCATCTCTTTTCTTCCTTCTTTTGAGTGTCACGTATGTATGTAGGTATGTGTGTGAGTTTGTGTGTCTATATATGTATGAGGTGTGTGTGCACATGTGCATGCTGGTGCATGCTCATGGAGGCCAGATGAAGGCACTGGATGTTCTCTGTCACTGTCTGCCTTATTCCTCTGAGACAAGGTCTCTTACTGAACCTGGAGCTTGAATTCCCCTTGTTCCTTTGGTTGGCAGTCAATAAGCCCCATTCAATGGGGGGGGGTACAGGTATGCGCAGCCATGCCAAGCCTGTAATGTGGGTGCTAGGTTCTGAACTCGGGTCTTTGTACTTGCCCAGCAAATGCTTCTAACTGCTGAGCCATCTCTGGAGCTCCTGCCCCCTTTTTTGAGACAAGATCTCACTCACATGGTAGCTTAGACTGGCCTGTAATTTACGAGGTAGCTCAGTCTGGCCATGAGCTCATGGCAATCTTCCTGACTCAACTTCCTGAGTGTGAGTATTTCATGTATATGTTTGTCACATATTATGTATTATAATCTGTGTCATCATTCATTTTAATGATGAAATTACTGAAGATGTGGCTGATAGGAACATCTTCAAACCAGCTCCAATGTCTTTATACTCTTTTAACAGGCATTTCTTACTTTCTTGGACAAGCTATTTCAGGCTCTCGTGTACTTTCCTCAGTCTGACCACTTCTGGAATCAGCCATTTTTCTAGGGAATCCTATTTCTTCTTAGTGGGAAGTTGTATTTGGAATACAGTCTGTACTCTTGTAAATATCTGTGATAACCTTCTGGATCAGTTATTTTTAGTAGCATTCTCTGGGTTAGATCTATAGAATGTACTAGTAAAGCCTTTATAGAATTAGGGACTAACACTTTAAGAGTACAATCATGCATTTAGCAAGTCTTTGAGTAACTTGGAATGTAATGTGAACTTAGCAAATATTGAATGAACGAATGAATGAATGAATAGCCTTGAATCATGATCTCGCCTTCTCTGTTGAGAGGAGCTCCTTAACCTAGTGAATTTACTCTGGCTGTAGTGAGTGGGGCTGATCAGCCCCTGCATTTATCTACATTTTCAGTCTGGAACTGTGTCTCCTGTTGAGAAAAATCCAGATTCCCACTCCTGACCCCTTGTAAGTTCTTCCGGCTGTTTTTCTAGGAGGCGATTCTGTGAGCCCCAACTTCTCATGGGTGGTTTCTTGGTTCATCTCTTTGGATTTCTAGGGGTTGAGAAAACTTAATAGGAATACTTGAGAATAAATTCCCTTTCCTACTTTTACAAAGCAGCTAGCTATGGAATTTTTTTCCCTTCCTGAGGAAGAGAATCCAGTTAAAATGAAACTAGGAATACAGATTTCAGAGGTCTTGAAAATCTTGTACATTTAATATCTATTCTGAGGAACAAGGATTCAGTCGCAACCACTCATTGAGGATCTATTTACTGTCAGAGTGTAATTGGATTTTGATATAGTAGTTCATTTTGGTGGGGGTAGAAGGTGATTACAAAGTAACAAAATATAATAAGTGATGGGACCTCTGATTTTTTTTTCCTTTTTTTTTTAACTGCTGGATTCTCACAGATGTTGGGAATAAACCCTTTATTTGCCACAGCAGTCTTAGAAAATAAGGCATACACTTCAACTTCTGCTGTGAATAATCCATTGAAGCCAAACAGTATTATACTAGATTCATGAGCGCTCACAGAAAGGTCATACCCTTACATATCTCTCTGAATTTGTCGGACGCATATGGTGTACCACTTCTATAGAAGAAATATTTTCATTTTAGAATTCAACTTTTATAACCTTTGGTAACATGTAGTATCAATGGCTCTTTGTTGTTAAAAAAAAAAAAGTGAAACTGTAAGCTATCCCCAAGGATATGCAGGGCGTTGCTATAGCAACAGAATCTGCCTCCCAGCACCACAAGAGAAGCTATGAATAAAAGATGGTGTTCTAAGGACAACAGAATAGAAGAGGTTGTTTCGATCCTTCTAATACCTGAAATTTGCTGTTATTTTGTTAAATGCAAAATAAAAGTCTTAGGGAAAGGCACAGTTCACTAAAGGATGAATTTCTATAGTGTACTTCAGATGTCATGGGGGAAAAAAATACATGCTTTCTGAGTAGAGTTAGCCCATGCTAGCAAGTCCAGAGAAGGGCCGAAATATTTGATTTATATATTTTTTGATTTAAGTTTATACTTCATATGAAAGAACTAAAGACAAATGTGTGAATCTAGCATACAAAGGATGAGACAATTTTAAGTTCTGACCCGAAATAGACTCCTGGTTCCATATTTAGACACAAGCACATGCTACTGAAAGGGCAGAGAAAACAAAGTGTTCTAATTTCAGCTCTCTTTGTCTTTCCAGAATGGGGTTTGGTTAATGAGCTTATCCTGCTGGCTGCACCCGAGCTAGGTATCTACTTTCTTACTTATGTTTAGAATGTTGGGGATTTCAAGACTATACCTTCAGGTGGTGTCTGGAGGTTTCATTTGATATGGAAAGGGTGCATCCTACACACACACACACACACACACACACACACACACACACACTCACCCAGGTGTCTTTATATACTGTTTTGTTTTTCAAAAACATTTTTGTGTGCTAAGCTATTGATAAACTGCTTTTGGGGGAAGAAGTAAGACTATCACCTCTTTTAAAATACTTATTTCTAAAATATTCAGAGCTAAATTCAATCATTGCCAGAAGATATGACTATCAGAACAAAAGGATTGCTGTGGACTGAGTTATGTCAGCTCAGAAGTTTTATATTAAAGCTCTAACCCCCAGAGTGACTTTACTTGAACATAAGACCTACATAAAGAAACTAAGGTTAAATGACATCATGATCCAGTCAGATTAGTGTCCTTATAATAAGAAGAGAGTTTCTGTTGGTGCATTAGCTGATAGGAGATGCCTGGGTCACCTGAGGTAAGAAACCCATGCAAAGGTTAGAGATATAATACCAGAATAGTCTGGTAATGGGACTGAGTGGCTGTCCCTTGGATCATGAGTTTTGCCAAACTGGAGTAGAACCCTGAACCTGTAGGTATCCCCTCCCCATATTGTTTAGTGTGACCCTTTTTGTTTACTGTGGGTGGTCCACATGCCCTGAGGAAAGGCAGTATAGGACATGTGGAGAATGTGGTTATCTATAAACTAGGGGAAAAGGCCCTTGTCTGAGACTGCCCAAGCTGGCCTTCTGTTCTCAGACTTCCAGAACTGAGAGAAAAAAAATATTTCCATTGTTTTTGTGGCAGCCTGAGCTGATTAATATAAGGATTAAAATATTTAGTATGATTAACCTCTTAATTTTCTTTCTGAGTCAAAGTGAAGCTGTTTTAGGGGAAACAGACATTTACATACATCTTAACAATTCTTGTCACCTTAGCAACTTTACAGGATTGGGGTTCTAAAGGTTACTTATTCAGTCATCAAATGGGTGTTTGTGGAACATTTTTGCCATGTAAGAGCTTAACAAAATGCAACAGTGTTTTTGAAGTTCATTTTTCAGCTTCAGTTTTAATTTAAGTAGGAATAGACAGACGACATTTGGGAAGAACAGCCTGATAGTCTGTTTAGTATTAATATTATAAGAATACTTTTTGCTTGATCATCACCAAGACCTTCACCTTCTTATTCTTTTTCTTTTCTTTTTCTTTTTTGCCACTACTGAGGATTGAAGTCAGGACCTCATGAATGCTGGTCAAGCCCGCTACCACTCAACTGTATCTGCCAGCGGTAGACCTTTCTTCTTCTTAATGAGTTTTGTTCTCCTTGAATCTATCCCATAATTTAAGTCTCCAAGGATTTTCTGGTAAGGAATCTACTCAATCTATATTATATGACTTGGCTTGTCTACTCTTTAAATAATTTATTATTATTTCTTTTATTTTTTTTGTGTGTGTGTGTGTGCATGTGTGTGTAGGTCAGAGTAGATCAGAGTCATTATGGAGTCACTCCTCTCCTTCTACTATTATGTGGGTTCCAGGGATCAAACTCAATTCATCAGGCTAGTGCAGCAAGCCCTTTTACCTGCTAAGCCACTTACCTGCTGTCCCACTTTCTACTGTTAAAACTATGTTAATAATGACTGGTGAGAACATTGGTGGGAAGAACATAGTTAATTTTTCCCCCTTTTCTAAATTTTATATAATAAGCACTCATCATTTTAATAATGGAAAAATAATAAAGTTAAGCACTACTAGGTCTTAGAAGAACTTACAAAAATCCCATGTTTCAAGGAAAATTTGAGATGGTTTGAATAAAATATACTTATATCATAAAGCTAGACAAGCCAGGCTTTAGAAATCTAAAAGAATAAAAAGAAGAAGGAATTGGATCCTTTAATGATGAGACTTAATAGAGTTAGGTAACTGAACATTAAATTTAGTGATGAGCTTCCTGACAGTCAAGAAAAAGGAATAGAAGATTAGAGAATTTTCATTATCTGCCTAATGAGATATCAAAAGAAAGTATAGAAGCACTCTCTGAAAGAACAATTTTTTTCCTTGACAGGTGCCTAAAAGTAATTTGGCACGGTACATTGTTACTTGTGTAAAACATACAAAGAATATTTCATATGCTTCTAAATGTAGAGAAAATATCTGGAGCCTAGGAAACTATTACAGTCATGTGAAATCATTGGTTACTTTTTCTACGTAGCACAGTTTCCCATTTTAGTTCCGATAGCCATCCTCCTTCCTCAATACTTTCCTTCTAGTTCAGTCTGGAGTTTATGGACTCTGACAGCTATGGTGGATCTTAGATCAAAGCCAAGCCAATCAGAGCACATCCCTGGAAGTTTTCTAAGAGGAAAGGAGTCTATTTTTCTATTGGATGACAGTTGATGCAAAGGTTTGATTGTCTCAGCTATGGAAACCCTTCTCTATCAACTGAAAAAAAATGAGAGTAATTCAAATCTGTATGCAGAAATAGAAAACAGACAGGAAATTTACACCCTGGCTTCTGTTCCCTGGCCACTGGGAACTGCTCTGGTTTCTATAGTGGACTTTCACTTCCCTAATGTACTTCCAGTCCCTCTCTTGCATTTACCTTATTTGAGGCTATAGGTTTGTCATTTATTACAAAAGGAATCTTGACTACCTGATTGTGTGTTCTCAAAAGAGGATAGATGTGGGAGCTTTTATTTTGCATGAAAACTATTAAAAGACAAACATATAGTATTTTTATGATGACAATACAGAACACTGTTCAAGTTTCATTTTTGTTACCGTGATAAAATATCCTGACAAAAAGACAGCTTAAAGGGAGAATGGGTCTATTAGGCTTCTAATTTCAGAGTGTAGTCCAACATCTTGGGGAAGTCAAAGAAGGAACTTGAAGCGTCTTTTCTCATTCACAGTCAGGAGTAAAATGAGCATGGGTGCCAGCATACTTGTTCGTGCTCAGTGCAGAGCTCCCTCTCTACATTTATACAGTCCAGGACCTAAACCTAGGGAATGGTGCTGCCCACAGTGAACTGGGTCTTCCTATATCAATGAACATAATCAGACAGTCCCCCACAGACATGCTCACAGGCCAACCTGATCTAGATAATCCTCATTAAGGCTCTTTTCTCAGGTGATTCTAGGTTGTGTCAAGTTGATCATTAAACTTAACCATCACAAATGCCAAGTGGAATTTACCATAAGAAAATATGTTCAAGAGTGTAAGATTTTCAGAAAAGACAAGAGCAAACACACCAGGCTGTTATTTATGTGTCTCTTTCTTTTACATACTGGGCTTCGGTAAAGTCTGAGAAGTATTCAGTGAAGGAACTAAACTCATGTGGCACTCTGCATTTATGCTAGAACAGACTATAGAGTTGACAGAACAAATCTCAGACTATCAGCCTTTTAGCTTCAGGACCTTAGACCAGAGCTGGAGAGCAGACCCCTGCAGGGGAACTTCTTTGATGGAAGAACAAAGGGGCTGTGCTATTGAAAAGCCCCATTTTTCAGAATGCAATTCAACAGACAGCAAGGATGACATTATTTCTATTCTTAAAAAATTTAGAATTGTATTTTGTTCACAAACTAGTATTTTGCAAGTTTTTTTGGTATATTCTTAGTATGCAATCATCACCATTAATTAAAAAGCATTTTTATAACTCAAAGAAGAGAGCTTGTATTTTAATTTTTATTAATATTTTAGGTTAGCATACAAAGTAATGATTTTTTTAATGGCATTCTCACACATACGTGTCATTGGATTTTGTGCTTATTCGTTGCTTTCCCTGCTGTGGTCTGCTCTGTTCCCTGCCCTCTGGCTGGCTCCCTTATTTCTCTAGAGAGTCTCTTCTGCTTTCATGTTACATGTCTTCCATGGCCTTTTTTTTCTTCTCGCTGCCTTAAGATCTCTTCCTTGCTTTTCGGGATCTTCTCTTTTAGTTTTATGATCCCCCTCACAAATATACACATACACATGTTGCATATACTTTTAAATCTAGGTTCACACGACAGAATACATGTTTGCCTTTCTGAATTGAGCTTATTTTGCCTGGTGATTTCCAGTTTTATCCATTTCCCTGCAAATGTCATCATTTCATTTTTCTTTACAGCTGAAAAACATTTTATTATGTATCTAGATCACATTTTCTTTATCCATTCATCAGTTGATGGACATCTAGGCCAGTTTCATTTCCTGGCTACTGTGAATAGGGCAGCAGTAAACATGTTTATGAAAAGTATCTTTGTGGTATGTTGACAGTCTCCTTCAGGTACATATAAAATAGAGCTGAGTCATATCCAGATCCATTTCCATTGTGACTGCACAAGTTTATATTTCCACCAGCTGTGAAGAAGTTCCTCATTCCCCACATCTTTGCCAGCATTTGTAGTAATTTACTTTCTTGACGATAACCATTCTGATTGGGGTAAGATGGATTCATAAAAGCAGTTTTAATTTGCATTTCCTTGATGGCTAAGGATGTTGAGCATTTGTGTGTGTGTGTGTGTGTGTGTGTGTGTGTCTGGCATACATGCAGATGCCAGGGGAAGATGCCAGCTATCTGTTCTATTAGTCTCTATCATTGCTGGAGTTTCAGGCACTGTGCCCAGCTTTTCATATGGGATCTGAGGATTTGAACTCATGGCTCTTACCCACTGAGCCATGTCCCTAACCCTGGAACATGTTTTCAAGTATTGATTGACATTTAAATTTCTTCTTTTGAGAATTGTCTATTCACTTTATTAGCTCATTTATTGATTGGATGATTTGGTTCTTTTGGTGTTTGACTTTTGCATTTTAAACCTTTTTTAAAATTTTATTTGTGTGTGTATGGGGTGTGTGCTCACCCACATGCACATGTCCAGAGGCTAGAGGTTGATGCTGGATGTCTTCCTCTATTGCTTTCCACTGTATTTTTTGAGACAGTGTCTCTCACTGAACCTGCAGATCACCATTTCAGAAAGATGGGCTGGCCATTGAGCTGCTGGGATCTGCCTCTCCTTGCCCTTCCAGTGTTGGAATGCACACCATGGTCCCTGGCTTTTACGTGGGTGTTGCAACTCAAGTTCTTGTGCTTGCATAGCAAGCATTGAGTCCATCACCCCAGCCCCAAATTTTGAGTGTATATCCCAGATATTAATATATCCTACTGTTCTATATCTTATCCTAGACATTGAGATTATATATCATATATAATATATCATATATAATAGACACTAATCTCCTATCTGACGCTAAGTTGGCAAAGATTTTTCTCATTCTGTGGACTGTTTCTTCACTCTGTGATTGTTTTCTGCATTGTGCAGAAGCTTTGTTATTATTATTATTATTTCATGTAGTCCCCATTTGTCAATTATTTCCTGTGTTATTGCTATCCTTTTCAGAAAATCCTTGCCTGTGTTTATATCTTGATATGTTTAATCTTTGTTTTCCTCTGGCAGTTTCAAAGTTTCGGGTCTTACATTAAAGTCTTCAATCCAGTTTGAACAGATTTTTGTGCAGGGTAAGAGATATGGATCAATTTCATTCTTCTACATGTGGAAATCCAGTTTCTCTAGAGACAGTTGTTAAAGAGGCTCTCTCTTTGATGTCTGTAATTGTGTGGATTTGTTTCTGGGTCCTCTTCCACTGGCTTATGTCTGTTTTTGTGTCAGTACGTATCACCCTGTGGGTTACTAGGGCTCTGTAATATAATTTGAGAACAGGTATTGTGATACTTTAAGCATTGCTCTTTCTGCTTAGGATTGCTTTGGATACATATTTTTCTAATTGTGTGTGTGTGTGTGTGCACACATATGCATGTGCACTTCAATATGAATTTCAGGATTCTGTTTTAGTTCTGTGAGGAATGTCAGTGGGATTTTGTTAGGAATTGCATTGAATCTGTAGATTACATAAAAAATATTAATTCTGCCGATTCATGAGCATGAGAGGTCTTCCCATCTTCTGGTATTTCTTCAATGTCTTAAAGCTTTTGTTGTGGAGATCTTTCATGTCCTTGAGACATCAGCACTGTTGGCAGTCACTGCTGATTTCTTTCTTCCCCATCCTTTGGCAACCGCACTAGCCCACTTTCTGTCCATATGGTTTTACTGTTTCTGGACCCTGCATATAAGTGAAATACACATGACTTTTTGCATCTAACTTCATTCCCTTCCATGATTTCAAGACTGAGGCATGTCATAGCTAGAATTTTCTTCTTTGTTGGTGTATATGAACTTATATTTCATTGTGATTAAAAAATAATTGTTTAGGTTAGCTTACACAGTAGTGGGTTTAATTATGGTATTTTCGTGTGTGTGTGTGTGTGTGTGTGTGTGTGTGTGACCATACTTTGTTCCACTTCAAAGACGGCATTATTTTATGAAAGTAGATATACTTGATTGTGCTTATTCCTGAATGAAGGGTCATCTAGCTTGCAAATGGAGGTGGGTCACTGAGTTTCTTACAAGTGGGGCTCAAGAGGCATCTTCAGATATGCTCAAATCTTTTAGAGTATTTTTCTGAGATCCCGAGGTAGATTAAAATGGATGTAGCACATCATAGGAGAAAAAGACTTGAACTTCACAGTTTTCAGTGTGATGCTCTGATACCCATAACCTCACCAATTTCCCAGCGACCTACACATCCGGGGAGTCAGATGCTTTTTGGACAAATCTGTTTGGGTGTACCTTACAGTCAACATGTCTGAAACATACTATCCCTGAAAAACAATATATTCATTATATTTTTCTGGAGGAAACATGTCTGTATTTCTTCCGTCCTTCTCTGGCTATAGGATATTTCTATTTATTAAGCCTCCCAAGTCAGGAACCTGAGACTTATTCTGGATTTCTCATTTTCCTTAATTCTTAATACATAGTTGCCTTTTTGCTTAAATATTTGCATGTTTTCATTTCCATCTCCACAATCTGATGTTGCTTATTTCTTATAGGATTAACTGATTGATTAGTATCAAGAGTTTACTGAGTGTTTGCTATATATCAAACACTGTGCTAGGCTCTGAGGATTCAGTGGTCAGAAAAACCAACCTTCCTAGGTCTCAGGTTTCTCAGGAAGCCTCCATTCTAGGGAGCTACTGCTTTGCATCTCAACGGCTACTTCTAGAACATATGCTTAGTCCATCCTTCATGTCACTGCCTGAGTTCTTTTTATATATAACTTTAAAAAAATGTAGCTACAAAAATTTAGATTTCATTATAGCATTTTCAAAATAATTTTTTTTGTTGATTCTCTTCTCCCTACTGCTTAAGTTCTTTAAAAATTCAAAATGTAAATCAGGTTTCAATTTATTGCTTTGAGGGTAAAATACAGACTTAGTAGCCTTGTATATAAGCCATTCATGACTGAGCCTCTGACTCTGGTCTCATTTTCTGCTATAGTAGTAAAAAAAGTAGCTTAAGACAGAACCATCCTCCAAAGCCACTAGTGAAAATGAGTCTCATTTGGGACAGATCTCATAGTTGGGTAAAATCACTTGACATTCTGAACAAAAGAGATATGAAAAAAAGTTCTCTGTGTTCTATTTTAAAATTTTATATTTAGTCCCCTGGTTCATAAAATAAGAGATTCAAACACTTGATTTGGAATTATTTTATGTTTTATAAAATTCTCTTTGAAAATTAAAAGGGGATTTATAAATTTACTTTTCTTTTTATGCATGTGTACATGTGTGGGGACTGGGTCTATCATAAAAGGTACTGCGCAAAGCCAAGCAACCCTGGATACCCTGAAGGGGCGGTAGGAGTCCGGCCTGATGTGATAACCTGACCCCAGAAAGCCACTGTAGATGCGAATCTTCTTTTCCCCCACAAGGATCACCCCAGACCAGAACCAGGTTTTTGGGTTTTGTTTCCTCGTTCCTAATTTCCACATCAGCCCTACAACCTTCCCGCCTTTACCTAAAGACCCCACCTTTAACTTTCCCGCTTCTGTAAAGGCCAGAAGGGTCTCCCTATATAAACCTCTGCCTTGGTTTTAATAACTGAACTGCCTACCAACGCAGTATCCCAGGAATTCCTCTCGCCACACTCTGAGCTACCTGAGGCCCTGTTTGATTGTCCTCCATTCTCTGGGACGGCTGGAGCACAACAGCCGTGCTGGAGATGGAAACACACTCACATACATGTGTGTGTCTGAGTGAGCTTATGCCATGTATGTATATGTGTCCACAGAAGCCAGAAGGAACCAGATCCCTTGCACCTGGAGTTATAGGCAGTTGTGAGCCATGTGATACAGGTGCTAGGAACTGAACTTGGATTTTCTGGAAGAACAATTAAGGGCACTTACCTCTTGAGCCAGCTCTTCAGTCCCCTAAAAGAAGATTTAAAGATAAATGATCAGGTCTTTGTTATGGTTTGAATTAGAAATCCTTCATAGACTGATATTCTGAATGCTTGCTCCTCAGTGGGTGGCAATGTCTGGGGACACTGTGGAGCCTTTAGGAGGAAGGGGGTCTGCTACAAGAAAAATGTCACTTAGGGACAGGTCTTGAACCAATCCCGGTTCCAAACCACTTTTTGTGCTTCTGATTGTTGCCATTTGAAGAAGTTCTTACCACACACATTTCTGCTGACATGGACTAAGTTACTCTGCCATATCTTCCCATGATGTGATGGTAGATTAAGACCCTCTGAAACCATGAGGTTTCATGAAACTTTTCCTTCCTTAGGTTGTTTCTGTCAGATATTTTTGTTATAGTGACTTGAAAGTAACTAATATAGACTTATAAGAGATTTTAGTAGTGTTACTGAATATAAGTTCAATATATAGTAGAAAATATAAGAAACAATACTATTTTCAATTGAAACAACAAAAAAGGTACTGAGAAAATATTGGACAAATGATGTGGCTTTAAAGGTGGCCATACTTGGGGCTAGAGAGATGGCTCAGTAGTTAAAAGCACCAGCTGCTCTTGCAGAGGACCTCGGTTCAATTTCTAGCACCCACATGGTGACTAACAATTGTTCATAACTCCATTCCCAGGAGATCTGATGTCCTCTTCTGACCTCTGTTGGCATTGCACAACAAGGGTTCACTTACATACATGCAGGCAGTACACTCATACACATAAACTAGAAATAGTAAATAAAATGGTTTTTAAAGGGTTGGCAATTCGCAGGTGGGATATCATGAAATTCAACATGTGAATGACGAGGTATCATTTCTGTTCAGGTCCCATGTACTCAGCCACAGTATGGTGCTTGTCCACAAGGACTGCAAGGTGTTTGAATTCTGTAAATTCAAATATCACAAAAACTTCATGATAAGCGCAGTCTGCAGGTGAGATGGTCTAAAGCATTTCAGAAAGCAGCTGGAAAAATCCTTAGAGTGGGCAATTTATTTGAGTCTGAAAAATAGAGAAATGAAGCTGTAAAATATCAGCAATAGCCTCGGAAGCAAATCATTGATGCAGTAGGGATAGTGGGAATGGTTAAACAGAAATGCCAAGCCAATTCCTAGTGAATGGAGTGAAGAAAAATGAAGAGCTACAGAAAGTTCAGGACATCAAAGGAGTCAAACGAAACATCTATCTTGTCCCTTAGGCCCTTTTGTGGGCAAAAGATAGTGGCTGGAAGAAAAAATAAAACCAAAAAACAAACCCCCAAACCACAGCAATTGCAAAAGGACGTGGAGAAAGTTTCTTAGAAATCTCCCTGTTGAAGCTGTGGAGATGGCACAGTTGATAAAGTGCTTGTTGAACAAGCATCAACCCACCAAAAATCTGGGCATGCTGGAAGGTATGTGCTTGTAACCCCAGTGCTAGGGAGACAGAGACAGGCAGATAGATCCTTAGGGTTCACTGCCCAGATGATCTAGCCTGCTTGGAGCTTCAGGATAATGAGATACTCTGTCTCAAAAAAGAAGATGGATGGCAGCTGAAGAATGACCCCAGATCCCACTTCATGGTATCCCACTTGCGAACACACAACCTTAAGAGTAACCACCTTTAAAACACACACACACACACACACACACACACACACACACGCGCACACTCACTCATACACATCTTATTGCCTAGAACCATTTACATTTGAAAATAACTTTTGGAGACTTAAAACTTTTAAATTATTGATTTATTACATAAGGTAATTTGAATGAAAGACGATTAAAAATCCCTTTCTCTTGCTTCGTCATCTTCAGAGTATCAGCTCATGGAAGCTAGATTGCATCTCAGTGTTCTGTCTTCACTGACTAAGTGTATGTTTATGTAAAATGTGAAAATTCTATTTGTAAATGCAGGACATAAAATGCCCGGGAACTAAGAGCACTAGGCACATTTATGAAGTGACTAATGACTAAAATTCATAACTAGTAATATACAAAATAAAAATTTCTTTATAGTAAAATAGTCCCTTTATTAGTCATATGTAGGGAGAGCAAAAGGAACTAACAATTTGCATAACAATGTGGACATTTTAAATTTTAATTTCACTATTTTCTACTTTGATTTGTTAGCTCAGAGAAGCACCAGAGTAGTCTACAGTGTGCCTAATTATGCTGCACAGTCTTGACCTGATTCAGTTGTTCTGGAAGGCAGTTGTGGACGTGGGCAATAATCTTTGCCTGAAAAGGCACACTACTGTTTCTGCTTTAGAGAATACTCTGGTCTAACTTGTGATTACCATGATTCCTGGTTGAGTGAGCTTCCTCTTCCCCTAGCCCAAAATTTGTTGTGTTTTTCCTTTTAAAAGAGCTAATTGTTTTTGGAAAATAGAATGTATGGATAGAATATCTGCCTGTTGTTTGTACATAAGACAATTGAAAAAAAGATGTTAAAGGAATTAATGACAAGACTTTACTAAAAGTGTGTTGTTCTAACTTTATAGATGAGAATTCTCTTCATAAATTCTTCACAAATTAACCCATACACTTGATTTATTCTAATAATTCTAATAGTTTTTTTTTTTTTCTTTGAAATTTGACAAGTTGAAACTAAAATTCCTGTGGCAGGAAAGGCCTAAGTATTTGGAAGAATAAACGGTGGGAGGCATAGCCTATTGTATGATGACATTTAATGTGAAATGATAGCAAGTAACGTAGTGAGGGCTGTGTTAGGTTTTAGAGCGCAGAATACAGGAACAGTAGAAGAGAAAGAAAGTGACCACATCTGACCTCAACAGACGAGACTGTGTTTATCAGTACAGTGAGGGACAGCAGCCTACCCGCTGGACAGAGACTACTGCTTTGCCTGGTCTCTGTGGCTTTCTAGGAACTTGACTCCAATCTCCATGACTCTGTAACGGTTGAATCTGACATACCTGCAAAACCAGCAAGATGTGGTTGATACTTCGAAGTTCTGCTGCCAGAGAGATCTGGTTGGTACTCTTCTACCACAACTGTAGTAGCTTCTCTGTACCCTGGTGACTGACCCTGGAAAATACTTCTCCAGGCAGTGGTTTTCAGGAATAAAATTCCTTTTGGGACATTTTGGGGTCTGTGTCTCTGCAAAAACCTGATGACCTAAGTTCAATCCATGAGATCTACATAAAAGGTAGAAATAGAGAACAACTCTACAGAGTTGTACTCTGACCTCCACATGTGTATTGTAACATGTAACTTCCATGATAACACAGAATAGTAACAATAAATTAAAAAAATTTTGAGGTGATTTTGCATTGTTGTCCCCTAGAGATTTCGATGGGTGGGACCTTGCCCTCCAGGTACCTTTTCTGTACTCCTAGGGCAGAGTCAACAATTTCTGTCAATGGTGGCCATATTCTTAACAATTACAGCCACTTTGTCCTCACTGGACCCTTTCTTAACTGTAGCCAGGTTCAAACTCCTTTCCCTGACAAACTGCATATTTTTCATGTCTTTCTGTTCTACTTTCTGCTCTCTCCCACTGTAAATCTGGGCAAAGAGTCTTGATGTTATTCCATCTTGAAATTTCTTCTACCAGGGGCTAGTGAGATATGGCCTAGTGGGTAAAGAGGCTTGCTGCCAAGCCTGATGACCTGAGTTTGCTTTGGAACTTACATGGTAGGAGAACTGAATCCTTGTGAAGTATGTCCCCTAAACTCTACATGTGCTTTCTTTAGTCAATGAATCAATCAATCAATGTAAAAAATAAATTTCTTCCACCAGACAGGTTAGTTCATCACTTTTGAATTCAGCTTCACTCAAATTTTCTGGACATGGGAAAAATACTATTATATTCTTTGCCAGAATGAAACACTAAAAGGCCTCAAGTTCCTGACAGAGTCCTTGCTCTCTTTGGAACCCTCAAGAGCAGGGTATCCACTGTTTGAGTTGAACATTATGTGATGTGATATGTTGTAGAACATCACAGAAGATCTATTAATGTGCATTTTATATGCCATATAAAAAATTAATGGAAAAAGAAGGCTTTCTTTCATCCTCAGGTTATGAAGTCATTTTATACCTAAAAAAGTCATAAACCAAATAAGGAAAACAGGTATATTAATCGTATTAAATTTGTATGTCAAGGGTATCACAGAGTTAAAAAACAGTCATTTTCAGTATGAGATCTGAAGATGAATTCATTAACAGTTACTGAGAAAAATACCTGAATTCTTTTGTTTCTCTGGATGAAGAGCTCCACTATCTATACTGTAGCCCAACCAGTGGCTGATATACTGTAAATGTAAGTAAATGAAAGGTGAAACCAATGTAAAAAATAAAAACAATTCCACAAAAGGGCAAGTGCTACCAAAACCTCAAGTCATAGAAGAAACCCTAGTAGTCAGTATGTGAAAACATCTTCAAGTGATAAGGTAAACCCAAGTTAAAATTGTATGGTGTTATTTCATGGCTATCAGATTGAGCAGTTTGGTTTAGCAGAGGAAACTGGTGGTTGGACTGTGTGAGAGAAGAGCTTTCATGCTCTAGAAAGTGGCTTGGCAAGGCATGAAAGAATAGACAATGTATGTGGTCTTTGTGATTTCATGTTTAAGTCCTATCCTAGAGTCAGTCTCACAAATAAATATATACAATTTTTTTTTCTTAAGAGCCAGATCTTGTAACAACTGAAACGACCTTGAGAAGTGGAGTAGGGATATTTTGCTGCATAGTTACATGCTTTATGTACCTACAGACATATTTGGATTACATATTATCTTATTTTTTTACACTTGCTCCATATTCTTTGTTCCTTTTTTTCTCCTTTCCAGCTTCTTAAAAAGTCTTTAACTAATTTCTTCTTCTTTTTTTTTTGCTATGGTTATTTATTTCATCACTACATGTTTTAAACATATATTATTACATTGCTTTATAAAGTCAATAATCCTTTGAACATGCTACATATTTACTTTTCCTTTTCATTCTGTCCTGTTTTTCTGTACATGCATCTGGAATCACTTTCCTTAGGCCAAGAATTCCACTGAATATTTTAAAAGCCTTTTAAAAAGAAAAAGTAAAAGAAAAGAAAAGTATATGAGTCTTGCTATGTTGAACAGGCTGGCCCCAAGCTCCTGGGTTCAAGCCCACCCAGCAGCTGGGGACTGTAGGTGCACGCCATTGTGCCCAGCTGAATATTTATTTTAGAGTGGCTCTTTGATAAAAATTTCTCTTGCTTTTATTTTCCTGAACATGCCTTTGTTTTTCTTTCATATTTGAAGGATATTTTTGCTAAGTATATGTCAAGTTGGAAGTTATTTTCTTCCTGTACTTTAGAGAAATCAGTCCATTTTCTTTGGTTTCATTGTTTTCTGTTGATAAGTCAATAACTGTCTTATTGTTGCCTCTTTAAAGCTAATGTGTCTTTTCTTTTAAGTTGTCTTTTGTTAGTTTTAAGCAGTTTTTCATGATGCATTTAAGTGTGGTTTTCTTGGTATTTAATCTGCTTGTGTTCAAAAAACTTCTTAAATCTGTGGCTTGAGATCTTTGCTAGCTTTTAAGGATTTTTATTTGATATCTGTGCCATTCTTTTTTGAACTGCTCTGAAAGCCCGATTGTATAAATATTGATGTGTTTTATACAACTCTTGTGCTTTTGACATAATTTTAATTATTTTCTTTCTTATTCTGGTTGACACATGCTCTCTTTCTCCCTGTGATGGTTAATCTCAATTGTCAACTTGATGAGATCTGAAATCTCTTGGGGGATGAGCCTACGGGCATGCGCGTGGGAGATTATTTTGATGACATTAATAGAAATGGAAAGATCTTCAAATGTGAGTGCTTTATTTCTTGGGCTGGGAAAGAGAGCTGAGCACAAACATTTTCCATTCTTTACTTCCTGACCTCGATGCCATTTGATCAATTGTGTGATTTTGAATCAGGTAAAGATTTCTTAGGTATAGCTCTGTGCCAAAACTTGATGTTAATTTTCATCACAATTATTATGAACTTCTTTTTCAAAAGACCCTGCTGCCAAGTGCAGCTCTAAAAGGCCTGACCACACCAACTGCTGGTGAGGATGTGGAGCAACTAGAACGCTCCTATAGTACTGGTAGGACCGTAAAATGGTATAAATGCTGGAAACCACTCAAACATACTTTAGCCTATGACTGAAAAACAATCAAGTATACATTTTGCCTATGACACAAACATTTTACTCTTAGGTATTTACTTAAGAAAACAATGAAAGTATGATCTACACAAAGACTTGTAATTAAATACCAACAGCAGCTTTGATTGTGATAACCAAAAGCATTTATAATCCAAATATCCATTAACAGACAAATGAACAACCCAACTGGTCTATAACCAACAAAGGATCAGTTATTAGCATTAAATAGACATTAACTATTGATGCCTGAGCAACATGGATGAATAGAAAGTAACTGTGTTGAGGGACAGAGCTAGACTGAAAAGAATATAGATGATATGATTCCATTCATATAAAATTCTAGCAAATGCAAGGTAATCTGTAGTAGATTAGTCTTTGCCCAGGTATGGAATGGGTCAAGAATAGGATGGTGAGATTACAGTGATGTAGAGAAGGACTTTTGGAAATGATGGTTGCATTCACTATTTTAACTGTGGGCAATTTTTTCATCCACGTGTACATGTATTACAGTTTACCAAATTGTATACTTTAAGTAGTAAAGTTCATTCAATGTCAAATAAACCAATAAAACTAAAAGAAGTTCCAGATGACTTAGATATTTATATATTAGATATCATTTAGTGATTTTTAAGGAAAAAATCCCTAAAAGTTAAATGAGAAATTGTACTTCTAAAGAGTTAAAAATTGTCATTAGAAAATGCTCCACCAATTTGAAGTGTTTCTTGTTTCTTTTCATTTGGAAATATAAAGATGACTAGAAACTATTCAATATGCATGTCAAATTGAATTTGATCAACCTCTGACCTCTTGAGGTCATTTAATGAAGCATCCTGCGTATTGGCACAAAGGGCTCTGTTATGACCCTGATTTGGAGATGATTCTATTCTTACTGCTCTTTGTTTTGTTCCCAGCTCACCTAATTTTACTTGTCATGTCCATATAAGACTGAGGGCTTTATGTGAATCCCAATCTGTCACAGTTGCTGGGGGAAGCAGCCTGGTGGAGAATAATTGTGTTGTGGGTTTTCCTGTATGAAAAGATGTGTGTGATCAACAGAAAATCAAAATAAAACTTCCTTTTGTCTCTATGATTTAGTAAGTCTCAGTACAATTTAGTAATTGTTATGCTATTTGAAGAAAATGCCGGTTTAGTCATTTTGTTTAGATTATTATATAATAATGAGCTAAGGCTCATCAAGAGAGAGACTCCAGGAATAGGTGTTGTGTAACAGTAAGCCAACTATATTTTCTGTGGAGTATACAAAGACTGAAAGCAAATTGCCCACGAATTGAAATAATTTCCACGGGGTCACAAATGTCAACATCTTTCAGAATTGGTTTTCTTTTTAAACCGGGAATTTCTTTCATGATGTTGTCAAACTCTGAAAATGAGCCTCACATACAACAGATTTAAAGCCTTTAGAGGACAACTGGGAGTTCTTACTCTGTGTCATTCCTTTATTATTTATTTCTATCACTGTGATAAAAATCATCACTGTCATCACTAAATATTTTTTGACTGTAATGTTCAAGGATTTGAAAAACCCACCAACTATACACTTAGAACAATGTGAAAATTAAAGACTCCCTTTACATAGTTTCATTTAATCACATGACAGGGTTGTATATGATGAAATAGCTGTAACTATCACATAATCAATGAAACCTCCTAAAAATTAGCTTTGCAAAACAATTTTCCTGCCACAGTTATTGGAGGATGACTGTGAGTGTGAATTATATCCATCTAGATCATCCCACCTTTGTTAAATAAAATTGATATGGAGGCTTTCCAAGTGGAGATAATAATTTGCACTTTAGTTTTGTAAAAATTGGTTGTTATGAGGAAACAACACAATGGCGGGTGACTTTTTTTTCTGATTCATGCACATGACCTACATAGAAAACATGAACCCTGAGAGGGGAAAGGATTAGTGTGTCATCTCTCTCACACTTTCTAGTGTGAAGATGCACACTCATTCATCTATGCTGATAGAGCAGCCAGTATCTAGGAATATGCATAGCTGACAATCACTCACTTCAGTAAGAATATGTCAGAATAGAAGTATGATGTGCACTGAAGGGCTCAGGGAATGCTCCTAACTTCATACTGGGAGGGAGTGGTGAAGTCTGAAAGGCTTTTGGACGAAGGCAGCGATCTCTCAGCTGAGATTAGAAGGATAACTAGACTTTAAGAACACAGAGTAAATGAGGAGGCGAAGAAATGTTAGGGTCAGAGGCTAGTGCATGTGACGTCTCAGAGAAGAGAGAGAATGATCTGCACACCTGTGGAAATGAATGCCCTAGTCTAGCTGGGACACAGAATGCGTGGAGGAATGGTGAAACCTGCTCCTGACAGGGAAGCAAGGACCAGAGAAGGGTCCAGGTTCGAGCTGACTGAGGAGACAATGAGTAGTTTAAACAAAGGCTTCAATTGTTTAGAATTTCACTTTAAAATATTTTATTTACTATTATTTTTATTTTATGTGTATGGATGTATTGCTTGCATGTAAGTGTGGCAGTGGTATAGCTGTGAGTACTCACGGAGGTCAGAAGAGGGCATCAGATTCCCTGGAACTGGAGTTACAGACTGTTGTTAGCTGTCATGTGGGCGCTGGGAATGGCTCTTAACTGCTGAGCCATCTTTCCAGCCCTAGAATTTCACCTTAAAAGGGCCTACTGCATTTCTATTTAAAAAAAAATCATGCCCACAAATACATTAGTAATATCTCATGAAACCCAAAATGAGATCGAAACGAGAGAAAAATCTTATAATGCTTACTTAGCAGTGAATTGGGGTTGTATTTTATGGTTGAATACAAATAAACATTAATTTGGAAATGGCTATTAGGCATAGAATTATTGAAGTAAAAAATTTCTATATAGCTGTTCATGAATCAGCATATAAAGTAGTTAATTTGTAGATTCAACAAATATCAGTTAAGTACAAACCATGTGCCAAGCATGTTTTCAGAAATTTGAAGGAACCAGGAGGATACTTCCGAGTTCATAATCAAGTCTCTGAGGAAGCGTGAGATTGACTAAGTAGTGGGAGGCAGTGATGTAGAACGTTCTCATGGCTGCGGACAGCTGGGTCCTCGAGTGCAAGCTATGGAAAGGCCCCTGTGAACCTGCAACTGTGCGTTTTAAATGGGCGCCTTGGGTGATCTCCCGTGAGCTAGAGCTGTGGTCCTCTTACATGAGCCTGAAGCTTTGGACCCCAACTGAGAGCCACAGGTCCTCATTGGTGTGGCAGTAGACTGAGGGTCACGCAGAGTAGAGCATAGAGGACTTCCCGGTGCTAGTTTCAGTCTTCTCTGAGTGACTGCATTCCCCACAGCCCCTTCCCTGAGGTCCCAGGTTGTGCCTGAAGAGGCTTTGCCCCTTAGGCTGCCTCTGTTATTTGGATTCTGGTCTTGGGAGGGCTGATTCTCTGGAATGGACCTCCCACTTCCCCTGAGGCCCAGCCATGGTCTTCACTCCACACATACTCCTGGGTATCCAGGCCTTGATTTTGGACCTTTCCCACTACCAGGCACCAAGGGGTTTTCCTTATTTTTCTATTCCTCCTCGACAGCTCCAGTGTACCTTCACCTGTGCCCTAATTGCATTTCTAGAGATAAAAATCAGTCTGTGTAAGAAGAGAAATAGAAAGTACTATAGAAACGAAACTGATACAGTTCTCAAATGAAAAATATGTAATTGTTTACTGACAAAATTGTACTACCAATTTCAACACTGTTGTGAAACTTGTTACTTCCTATAATGTGAGTTTGCCATTCACTCCCTTTCCATAGTCTCCAAACTATACAGAGTCTTTCAGTGTAACCACATTACTTCTTAAAGAAAGCAGTGCTAATAAAATATCTTTAAATCAAAAAAAGATATGGGAGGCATTTCAATACCTCTCTCTCAGACCCTCAAGAACCCTGGGCATTCTGCTATTGATATCTATGTTCAATGAGCTTCTGGCCCTTGATCAGCTGTGTTGTTGGAATGTTGGGGAACTGGCTCAATAAACAGTTGAAGACTGTAGAATCAAGGAAGTGGCTATATGGCTATAGATTGAAGTAGATTACTTTTTTAAAACAGTCGTTTATTTAGTTAGTGGGGGACAGGGTGCATGCCACGGTGTGGAGATCAGAAGACAGTTTGCGGGAATTGGTTTTCTCTTTCTACCATGTGTACCTTTACCTGCTGAGCTATCACGGTTGACCACCAAAGTATACTGTTTTAAGATTTTTGAGGCTTGAATACTCTATGATTCCTGGTGGTAGGCTCTAGACTGTGTTAAATAGAAGTTTTACCCACATAATTAAAAGTGCTGATCAATGGCTCATTTATTTGCTTTACAAATAGGTCTTGTAGGTTGAAGTTCACAGCCTTAATGAGCAGACTGATTTGTGAGGATTGAGCTGAATAACAGGGTCTATGGCTATTATATTTTCCTTAATTCATGTCTGAGTGTTTCATGCTACATTACATGATCATTTTGAACTTAGATCTTTAAGTTACTGAATGGGTGGAAAACTGAATCTATATTGAACTTAAGTGTACTAAGGGATAGGTAGGCCTGTATCTCTAAAGCACTTCAGATACATCTTTGATTGTAATTGAATAATTGTAAGGGGTGTTGTTTTTGAGATTTGCTTGAAGGTAAGTCAAATGTGGGAATGCCAAAAATATAGTGCACTACAGTATTTTTTGTTTATGTTTATCCTTTCAACATGGGAAATGTTCTTCTATTCTCTTTCTGTAGCATATTGCCAAGAACTTTTCCCTTCTTGCTTTTGGAGATTTCTGAAAAACAAACAAAGATCAAACCACACCAAAGTCAGCTAAATGGTATGTGTGTTAGATTATTTGATGCACCACAGGGGGAAAAATTATATATTTTACTGAAGTTGGTTTCTATAAGCTGCGTGTCTGAACAAGTAATCTTTTTCATGGAGAGAAAGCTCTACTTCACATCATTGTGGTCCCTAACAATTGGAATCCATTTGCTCACTGTTGTGGTGCATGACTTATTGAAATGTTTTTTTCTTTTAAGTCTGTACTGTGTGTCTACACATTGCAGACTGTCTTACATGCTTCTAAGACGTAATTAGTGGACCATTACAGATACACAGGAAATACCTTTGTGGTAGAGTTCTCTGTTATACTTCTGTGCCAGATGTGGTTCAAACATGGTGACTCTAGAGAGGAACTGCTGTAGCCTTCTTAAGATTTATGTAGCAATCTAGGCACAGCGTAACTAATAGATCTTGTCTGATTAAAAATATTGCACTTTTATTTCCTATTTTGTAACCTCTCCACCCTCCCAAAAGCAATTTAGTGGCCAGGGCCCAGGGACTGTCCACAAAGCATAGGGACCAATCTTACCCATTGGACAATATAATGATTGAAGAATAATATTTAATACTCCTATGTGACTCATATGCCAGATCTTTTACAATGTCAGGATAAACAGCACAGTCAGTTTTTTATTTCATTAGATCCCTGTTCAGGAGAGCTGTGGGAAACAGTTCTGCCTTTGTGGGGAAATGCTGAATTTAAGGCATGAATCTACCACGTCCTAGCTGGGAGATCCATCCTGGACAGGTCTTTTGTTCAGGCTCCCTAAATTTCTGTTTCTTCACCATAGCGTAGAGATAACAATAAATATGAGGATTGAATGAGACAATGCAGACAAAACACAGCAAAACACAGAGCAGTCCTAGCACACCGTAATGCCTGGTGGCGGTCTTGCTTCTGGAAGCCTCTGAGGAAAGAGGGCCCAGTTAAATTCTTTGTAAATTTGCTTGTGGTGTGTGTGTGTGTGTGTGTGTGTGTGTGTGTGTATGTGTGTGTATACAACGTGTTCATGAAGGCTGGAAAGCAATATCAGCCATGTCAGGTGTCTTTCTCGGTTGTTCTCCACCTTGCTTTTTCGAGACAGGGCTCTCTCACTGAACTAGGAACCCACTGATTTGGCTAGACTGGACTGACTAGAGAGTCCCAGGGATCCTCCTGTCTCCCCTTCCCACACTGGGATTATAGGCACGATCCATGATGACAGGCTTTTTAAGTGGGTATTGAAGATCTGAATTCACGTCCTTATGTTTGTGCAGACTGAGCCATCCCTAAGCCCTGCTTGTGGTATTCTTTTAAATGAATAGATTGCTTGCCTGAATATAGACGCTGTAGCACATATTAACCTATGTTCTTATGCAAGAGAACTTTCAGGAGCACAAGAATCATAGAGGATGGGAGAAAGCATGACCTGCATTCCAGGGTTTGAATGTACTCTCTGGACATAAGGCCTCATCTCTCTAGTGCCAGGCATATAGAAATTCATAACTATTTGTTGCTTACATTGAGGTTAATCTGGATGGAACAAACCATTCCAAAACCCTTTCAGGGCTTCTATTCCTTGTAAAGGAAGTTCCTCAGTGAATGGGCATTTTCACAGCTCTGCCACGTGGAGTTTCCAGCCAACTCTGTGGGCACTAGCTTGAGGTTTTCTGTGCTTATAGAAAGAGAGGGTTTTGGAAAAGCAGCTTCAGAGGGATGAAGAGATGGTTTTGGTCAGATGACATTAATGGAAGAACTAGGCGACCTCAGTGGACTATCAGCCCTATGTTCTACATTGTCGTAGAGTAAGGGTTGGCTCTCTCTGTGGTAGTGTCTTCTACTGAGACAAGACCTGTCAGACTCTGCCTTTTATATTTATTTGAATGCTTTGGTGATTTTTTCTTTTCAAGTTTGCCTTTAACATGAACTCAGTTTTACAGATTTTTTTCAACTAGGGCAAGTGTTGGGAGAGGAGAATATGAATATGGCTTCCTCATTGTGAACCTTTAGGGATATCTGAACCCTGAGCCTTCTAGGACAATTGGACGGCTTTCTGTATGCTCTTTTAGAGTTGGGCATAAGAGGAATTAATGAGAAGTTGTTCATATGCCCTTGTTTTTAAGGGTAACTTAATATGTTTCTTCTACATCCATCGTATTAGGGTCTGTAAGGTTGTCAGGGCACCCATAAAAAAAAAGTCTTGTTTTTCAAGTCTGAAGTGAGAGAAGAAAAAAACGAAACACAGTGGTGGAAAATGAACTTCTTGGCCATTTGCTGAGATTGGCATTTTAAGGAATTTAGTAATATATATTTAATATGTAATATAGAATTGTCTATGTAAAGTATAGTATGACATTTAAAAATTACTGTGCATCAGGTGCTATGTGAGATATTTAAAAATGCATCATTTCATTTAACCTATGGAAGGCTCTCAGAGGTTAAGTGCAATATTTATTTTCATTGTACAGAAGAAAACGTTTTGAGGCACAGAGGTAAGTAGTTGACCTCAGGTCCCACAGAAGACAGCAGCAGTGGAATTTAAATTCCGAAACTCTCGCTCCAACTTGTGCTTTAGCACTGATTAAACTTAGAAAAACGCTATGGTGATATTCCCAGTGCTTTCAGCTCAGCTCAGGCAGTTCCGGAAGAATTTTACATCAGGAACTGTGCTCTGAATTATACGGGGATTTATGGACTTCAACCCAGGCCAAAAAATCAAGAAAGGGCATGGGACATCTACACCTGCTTCTCAGTCGGAGTGACCCAAGCCACCATGACTATTTGGGACGTGCTTGTCTTCTTAGGGTCATATTGCAGTATCCTGATTCTTTCACTGACCTGACCAACAATGTTGAGCACTAACTATTACCATTCTTTACCTTTAACTCCAGTGTAGTCAGATTGCATGATTATATTCCAATAATTGTTTTGGTTTTGAAGCATGCTCTATATTCAAATGTATCTGCTCTGCTTTTAACCTCTTTCAGAAAATACCATAATTGATCAGAAGCAGTGTCTAGGTCACTCTTACTTGTATCTAGGTGTAGCCACATAACAAATGCTTGCCAGTGGACTATCAGCAGACAGAGGCTACTTCTGAGTCTGGGTCCTGAGACCCGGCACATACATCCTTCCATATGCTTCTTCTCCTTCCTGAAAGCTGAGGTGTACAGGTGCCTGTGGCCCAGCTTTGTTCAACTAGGCAAGGATGACACCCCAGAGTTTTGCTATGCATAGTGTGATTCAAAATCTGGCAACCTCGTATTAGACTGGAACTTGTTAGAGATACAGAATCTCAGACCTCTAAGTAAAAAACTGCATTTTAAATGAGAGCCCTGGGTGATTTTAATACACATTAAGCTGACAAACCATGCTAGGTGTGGTGGTGCATTTTAATTTTAATTCCAGCACTCTGGGAGGCAGGGGAAGAAGCAGAATGGGCAGGGGCAAGGGCAGGGGCAGGCAGATCTCTGTGAGATGAAGGCCATCCTGGTCTTCATAGTGAGTTCTAGGCCAGCTGGGGATATAGAGAAACCCTGTCTCAAACCAACCCCCTCGCCCATAAAAAAACACCACACAGATGAACCACCAAGAGAAAGCCCCTGGGTCTCCATGGAACACGACTGCCCTAGTAACTGGTCCTTTTTGATCTCAAGGCTATTATGACATAGGTACTATAAGTACATATTGAAATCACTATAAATTGGGGGCTCCTTATTATAAGGTTCAGTCAGTTATCATCTTATGCAACACAGCATTGTTATCTTTATTTTAAGAGCGAGAAAACTGGATTTAGAAAGTGTGCCACTAGAACTCTGACCAGAAGAAGTAGGATTAAACGTGGATGGTTTCAATAAAGAAATTTTAACAAAGGGAAGGGTGGGCAAGGCTAAGGATAGAGAGCTAGTGTAAAATCCCTCTCCCAGAAAATAGGCAGTTCTGAGTGAGAAAGGCTATTTCCTGCCCAGTGTGAGAGAGACCTTACATGAACTGGAGGTGGAGAAAAGAAGATGAGAGTAACTGTTGGGAGGACTCCATGTAGTTGGGAAATCTCTACTGCTTTGTTTTGGGAACAAGGTAGTCAAATTGGAGTCCCACTCATCTGGCAGGAAGCCATGGTTTCTGAATTAGAATCTCCTCTGTTACAGATTAGTAGAGAATTTCCTCAGAGTGAAATGGCAATAATAGCATCTTTCCTTGAATAACCACATAACACTTGCAACACTCCCATTTCATTACAATTCTCTGACTTTGGTCAAAAGTTGTACCCTGCACCAGGGCTTGAACTCATGTGTTCACCTGGCTGCTTCCAGAGAATGAGACCAAGGAACAATAGAGTAGCCTGCTTCAGGCTCCCTCATTCCAATTACTGAGAACTTGCTTATGGGAATTGTTTGGAAAATGCTGTGATCAGAGCCGATTGCCAACAGTTCTGTGTGTTGTGTGCCACACAGCTTGGAAAGATGGGGACTTGCCCCAAGGGACTCAAATTGCTTACTATGTACTCAGCAGACTCTGGTGGGAGATGTTTGGATCCCTGGATTGCTGCCATTTTATAATCATCTCTATGCTGGTGGATTTTGCTGTCCAAACCATCAGGCCAGCTGGTGGCTTCTTTTTGGCGGTTTGAGAAAAGGATTTCCTTTATAGAGACAGTAGAATTTCTCACTCATGTTTGAATGGATTTGGAATTTCTCTTCCAGAAATGAAATGTTTATCCAGTTTAAAGAAATACTAAACAGGATAATTCTTGATCTATCTATAGTTTCTGGCACTGTCAATAGGACAAAAGCTTCATTTTGTATTTTCTATATATAGGCAGTTCTGATTTTTTTAAGATTTATTTTTATTTTAAAATTATGTGTATATGAGTGTGTCTGTGTATGAGTCTGGTGCCCTGGGAGTCCAGAGGAGGGTGTCAGATCACTTGGAGCTGGAGTTACAGGAGATGCGAACCATCCGATTTGGGTGCTGAGAATCCCATTCTGGTCCTTTGTAAGAGCTGTACATGCTCGTTACTGTTGTGCTATCTGAATTTTTCTTAATGTTGGAATATCATGTTTTGTATAAACAGGGAATGATCTTAGAACATTTGTTTAATGTATGTTTTCACAAGTTTCATTTAAATTTGAATAAAATTTAATATAATTGTAAAATAATGCAGTGCAATGTGTGAGCTAATAGACATTTAAATATGTGATTTTAACATGAATAAATTAGGTAATTTATCAAACACAGAAAATAAGCGTCTGTGAGACACTTAGCCCTAAGTGACACACCTTCAATGAAATCTCTACACTTAGGATTAATGCGTTTCTTAACTCTCACCAGAGAAGTTTTCTTATGCAGCACATTTTCATACAGAAACCCACAACTGGCCAACATGTAGAGAACAAGAGGCTGCAGGGTGCTTTTCCTTGAATAGGACACCTTTTTCAGACCTTTGTCTGAAAGGGATCACTGTGAAAGCAGAGGCAGAAAGATTGCGAGGGCCAGAGTGGGAGGACGGCCACAAGGAAACAAAATCTTCCAGAGAGCTGGTCAGTTACTCTTATGACTTCACAACAATGGTGACAGCATCCACAAGTCCCATGCAAGCTCAAATCAGACAAATCCCAGCAAAGACATGGGGAAGTGGGCAAGAAATCCAAACCCAGCCTAAGGAACTTTTGGCACCTGATGACTTCTGAGAGGGTAAAGGATAGTGTCTTATAGGAATGGCACTATTGGTGGGCCCATTGAATGAACCCACACTGAGAACATTTGGGGACATAAATTGAACTCTCTCTCTCTCTCTCTCTCTCTCTCTCTCTATATATATATATATATATATATATATATATACAGGGATGATTGAGGGAGGAGACTAAGTACCATCAAACTATATTGTACAAAGATTGCAAAATTCCAATAAAAAATTAGATAATTTAATGTAGATCTTTAATGTAGTCTTTTTTTCTCTGACCTCCGGGAATAAAATGACTGATCCTCCATGGGATAATTGCCTTGCTTTGAATGTTTGCTTTGTTTTCTTTCCTTTATTTTTTCCCCGTCCCTTTTTTTCTTTTCCATTTCTTTCTTTTCCTTCTTTCATTTTTTTTCCTCCTACAGTTCTGGGAATCAGATCAATGACCTTGCACAGACTAGGCAAGCAGTCGACCACAGAGCTACATCTCTAGCCCTTTGTGTTCTATTTCTCTAATTCTTAGGAAATAAAATCAGCCTGGTTGTCCATCAGCTGATGAGTAATGAAAATATAGTACATATACAGAATAGAATTTTGTGTAGTTGTGAAGAAAAAGTAAATTTGGAAATTTGTAAGAAAATGATGGACCTGGAGAAAAATTCTATTGAGCAAGGTTACCTAGGTTTGGAAAGATAATTTATTTTTCTGTTTCATGTTTATTTCATATTTGAACCCTAAACTTGACTCTTTAGTTTTTTGTGTTTACCTTGGAGTACTACAGGAACCCAAGAAACTAAAGAAGGCACAGTGAGAGGGAGGGTGCCTTAAGTACGAGAGACAATACCACATAGATTAAAGAAGAGTGGTGACAAGGTATACTGGTGTGGAAAGGTTCAAACAGGGAGAGGCGTGTGGGTGTGTGTGAAGAGACAAGGGGAGGAGCCATTAAACAAAGCAAAGAGGGTCTGAATAATCACTCAGATTATTACCCACTATCTGGTAACTCAAAAAACATAAAAAAGTGCTTGAAGGCAGATGTCCTGCCAGATCAGACCAAGCTAATACGACAGGTAACAAGTCATTAAACAGAAACCCCATTGACAATCATGGGACACCAATGTAGGAGACATTGGTCAGAGAGGCCCATGAGGCCTGTCAGATCCCCCAAACAATACAGGCTCTTGCTGTTCTTCTTGGTTACCCAACAAAATTAGATGATAAGGCCCCGTACACTTTGCTGCAAGATGCACTGAAAGAAAGCCAGAACTGGGCCAGACGATTCCTCCCTGCTGGTTGGCTCTCATGGTGCCAGATAGTGTTCTGTAGACTGCTACGGGGCAAGGAATCAAGGTCTAACCCAGCTGTGAACTCTAGGAACTGTAATACCAACATGCTAGGTGAAACATGCCCATTGGTACCATGATGGCACAATTCTTATGGGGGTAAACAACTGTTCCCTAATTGGATTTTGGGATTTCCATGCCTAATTCTGTCAACCTGGACCAAAATGCATGACTGAAGAGGCCATAGAACTGGGTTAATGGCTGCTTAGGTGAATTGACATAGCATCAAACCACCTCCTAAACATATTTATGTTTATACCCACAGACAACGGCTACTCTCAAGCCTGAAATGGAGAAGCCTGTCCTAGGCAAATGCAAAGACAAGATGCTAATAATAAAGGACAGTTGAAGGTTCAACCCTAGACTTTTCCACCATCCCCTTAAGCCTGAAGAAGCACTGCTGAAGCAGGGGGTGGAAAGAGTGTAAGAAAGATGGGGAGAGGGGCTATGAAATTCCATCTTCTAGGCACTTCATGGCCATGGCAACCATGATCTCATAGCAGCTGTGCATACTGGCACTGGATCCACAGAAGTCAGGTCCTGTTAACAATCAGCTGTTGTGGCGGGTCAGGGGGAGCGGGAGGAGAGGACTCACAGGGCTCTAGCACATACTGCTGATCTGTTGGCAGCCAACAAATTCTGGGAGACAGGTAGGCATACTATCATCTGTATTCCCACTGGTTAGTTCTCGGCTCAGTGTCATACAGATCACTCTGATTAAACTCTGTGGAATACTAAACAAAACCAAAATCAGGAAATGAGGGAAAGAGATTTGTAGGGAACAGAGGGGCCGAGGAGTAAGGGGCAGTGTGGGGAAAGAGTGACCACAATGCATAGCGTACTTGTATGGAATGGTGAGGAATAAAGTTTACTAATAAGAAATCTGAAAACAAAAAATAGAGGGGATTTCCAAGTGATAAATGCAAACAACATTTAAGTCAAACAGATCTCATTTCCTGTCAGCCATGTTGGCATATGCCTGTAATCCCAGTTCTGCAAACACAAAGGCAGGAGAATTCACTTGGGATGGCAAGAGTTCTAGGCCAGCCTGGGTTACTGTGGGCATAATGTAAGGTGGGCCTTAGCCAGGTCACCTGCCATTCGGATTAAGGGAGTGGCTCCTGTGGGTGTGGTGCCCTGCTCCAGCCAGGCTGCACCGAGATGATCCATCCTAAAACAGAATACTATTGGTCGCAGTTGGGAACCACCCCATAGGGGTTTGGCTAACCAAACTCATAAAACCCCCTGCATTCCTTAAATAAATGAGTTTTGCTGCTGCTTGCCCTCTGCATGCTTCTCACCCAGCTCCCGGAGTCTGTGTGTTGACATTGCACCTCTCACCCCCCCGCAGAGGGACCCCAACAGGTTACATGAGGATATCTGTCTCTATTCAATCAAACAACTATTCAATCAAATGTAATAATAGAAACCCAACTAACTAAACAGTAACAACAAAAACAAAAACAAACCTAAAAGCACCAACAAAGAAACCAAATCCTGCTCACTGCATTAGCAGGTCCTTCTGAGATGGTGGTTCGGGAAATAAAAGTGGAATGCACAGGAAGAAATGAGCATGCAGAACACATTGCTGTTGGTTTGTCTCTGGCTTGTTTTACAGCCCTCAACAACAAGCAGGCTTTGGGGTGTGTCAAATTGCTGCAAAGAGATGCCAGCTGCTGAAGGAGTTCAGCATTATTAGAACGGAACTGAGACTTTTTTTTCTTTTGGCTGTGTTGCCAGTACAGTTTGATTTCCAAAGACTTAGAGACGCATTCTAAAGAAGGCCCCGAGGGCCTGCACGGTGTACCATCGTCCCTAGGCGTTTGATTGGCAGGATCAAATTCTTTGATTTCTGTATTGCCAGCGAACCCAGCAATTCTCATTATTTGTGCTAGTTACAAGTGGGAAGTGTGGCTTTCAGTGTCCGGCTCTTGGTTGAACTTCAGCTAGTCCCCAGAGAAGTCTCCAGAAGATTGGATTGGAGCATTCTGAAGCGTTTTTGGGGGTCCTCAGAAACGCAGGAACTTGGTCTGGATCTCCCTTTGGCCTCAGTGGACAGTTCTGAGGTGAGAGTTTGTGCTCAGGCCAGGCTGACAGCTTCTGTGTGTTATTTCTTCTGTGGAGGAGCTTCAACTCTGCAGCTCACTTCCTGTTTCAGAATGCAGATATTTCTTTGATGTACTGATATAATTTCATATTACTTAAGGGAAAATTGGAAAGTTGTATTCTTTTCATTATTAGGTTGACTGTTTTTTTCACCTTTTGTAAAATTTCTTTTTATTTTATGTGTATGAGTGTTATGCCTGCATGTGTGTAAGTGTATCTGTGTCATGCATTGTCCTCGGACATCAGAAGAGGTCATTGAATTCCCTGGAACTAGAGTTACAGATGACTGTTATGTGGGTGCTGGGAACCAAACCTGGGTCCTCTGCGAGAGCAGCCAATGCCCTTAACTGCTGAGCCATCTCTCCAGTCCCTAGATTGACCTTGTAATGCAAGAGAAAAAGCCTGTCAGGTATCTGTCATTGTCTTTTTGTGGTTTCTACTGTCTGAATACTTTCCCTTTATTAATGGGTGGTTTCTCAAAGTTGGAAATGATTGATTCTTAATTTCCCAACTTACCATGCAGCTGTGATACAGGCATTTGACTAAGACTTGGGCAAATGCAGGCAACTGTGATGGTCTCCAAATTTGTAGATGGAGACAAAGAGGATCAGGGAAAGGAGTCCTTTGGCCAACAGGAACAGTGACAACAGCATTCCGTGGGGACATGTGCAGGGTGGTGTAAACCAGGGCACTTTCTACTTGTGATATGGTTGTTGGTTAGCTCCGCGGTAATCTTTTGTGTGGTCATAATTCTGCTTCCTGGTCTCCCTGGCCCTGCTCACTTTCTGACGTTGGCTTTGCTACTCTTCCGTACAACTTTGTGAATTATGTGGTAAACTTCCAGTAAATTCCATTTCTGTTCCAATCAGTCAGTGAGATTCTGTGTTTTATGTCTGGTGGGCTTACCACACTGGATTGGTAGAACCTGGATTTTCTTTCAAGTCCTGTAATGAATTAAATAGAATGACTACCAGTCCTGATCTGTCAGGGTTGAAGGGATTTCTAGGACGGGTGACTTTTCAGTGGTAAAACTAGACTAGTCCCTATATTGAGCTAATAAACACAGTTAAGTTGCCCTGTGGCCTTAACCATGTTTCAAATATGCAGTATATATTAAATAGAAACCCCTTTGTTATTGTAAAGGCCATTGAATAAATAGTTGATATGAAAACTCTTTGCAATGTGAAAGGGCCATGCAGAAGCCAGGTGGCAAGATGATGATTAGTTAAGAATCGTCTCACAACAGTGTGCTTCCAAGATCATCTGCATGAGCATAAGCTGGTAAATTACACATTGTAGGTTGATTTTTAAAATTTTGAGACAGGGTCTCGTGTAGCCTAGTCTGGCTTTAAACTAACTTTCTGCCTCTACCTTCCAAATCCTGGATTACACTATGCCAAGCTGAGAGCCTTCTTAAAATACAGATCCCTTGGTCTGGGCTGTAGCTCAGTGGTAGAGCACTTGAATCCCATGCCTGAGGCCCTAGGTTCAATTCTTAGTACTTCCCTTCCTCCCCCTACCACACACACAAATTAGAACTAGAAATACAGATCCATGGCCTATACCCCAATTTTGGTGTGGAAAAACTCCTGAGAATGAAGCACAATAGTTTCCGCTTACAAATTCCCTGATAATTTTAATGCACATTAAAACTGGAAGGCTCTGCCTTTAGAAGAGAAAGTATAGACTACTCCACCTCCTTTTACTGTTCGAGGATCTGCTCTGTGTTCTTGCAGTGACGAGACCACATTGTCAGTCCACCTGTATCAGGTGGACTTTAATGTTGCTGTGACCCCAAATCTGATGTATACAACTCAAGGAAGGAAAGATAGTTTTAGCTCATGATTTCAGAGAGCTAAGTTCATGGTCACCTGGCTCTAAACTCATGGTGAGGCTCTTTAACTCACAAGTCTGGAAGCACAGTGAAGACAGGAAGGGGCTGGAGCAAGACAGTGTTCTACTTCCTCCCACCAGTCCCATCTCCCACACTTTCCACCACCTCCCCATAGTTTGCTCAAGTCTAAATCTGTACTGGACTAAATGCATTAAACTTTTCATTAGGTCAGAGCCCTCTGCTATGCTTCTCTGTTACAGGGTTTCTCAAGCCTATCAAATTGATGGTCTGATTAGCTATCATATCACTGGAGTGTGGTCCAAGGCCTGGGAACATTGGTACAGCTGAGCACTGGTTAGAACTGAGGTATCTCAGGCTCCACTCTAGATGTACTAAGTTAAAATTTGGAGTTTGACAGTATCTCTAGGTGATGTGCTTTCACACTGAATCTGAGAAGCTCTGCTCTGCAATAAGTTAATGGTAAACCACAGGGGAAAGATTTACCTGCCAGATGTAACAGGTTCCCAATCCATTACCCTCTCTTCCCGAAGTCCTCAGCTGAGAGCTTCAGGAAGCAGAAACATGGAGAACAGTGCTCAGGGCTCTTTTTGTAAACTGAGGAAAACTGGAGGTTATGACAACAGGTAGAGTCAAGATCCAACTCTTCTCTGAATTGAGCGTAACCTCCCAAATACCAGGCTTTTGCGCAGTTCTGCCCTGCGAATCCTCCCTGTGGTCTAGGGTGCATCTCCTCTGTAGTCAGGCAGAACTGAAAATGAAAAAGAGCGAAGCTAAATGTTAGATTGCAGTTTCTCACTCAATTGGCTGGTATCTACTCCTTGTTATGAGGAAAGTCAGGTGTTGTACCTAGGCAAGTTGCTTCAGCTGGAAATTTTAGCTGTCAGAGGACTGTTTCTTTCTAGCAGCAAGTATAGCCCATCTCTGAGACAGCATTTGTCTACATGTCACATTGGAAAGAACTATCTACAGCCAGCCTTGGTGGCCTCAGGGTCCCTCTGACATCTTGTGGACTCTGGATGGGCAGCCCCTCTGTTCTAACCAGCTGACTGCTTTGTCTTCCTAACCGGAAGCTTCCACAGCTGCTGAGTTTGGGAAATCCTCAGACAACTCAGTTGGTGGCTATATCTGCACATGAACTCACCAGTTGGTGAGTTGGGCATTTCTGAGGGAAGAGGGCTTTCTTCTGCTCTTTGCAAGGATCAGGTTATTAGGAATCACCCTTCTCTGGAGATGCTGCTTCTCTTCCAAGTGTAGGGTCCTCACTTCTGTTCCTCAAAAACCACTCGGAATTCAGACTGATTGCTTTAATGCTTGACAGTGTTGTCAGAGATATGCAAAACCAGACACTGAACCCGTGTGTCTAGCACTGTCTAATCGTTTAATTGGTCATAATGATTTTATTATCTGGGTTTTAAAATTGGACAATTGACAATTTTTTCAAAGTGTGTCCAGGCTGATTACATATGTAAAGGGGAGGGGGTATGTCGTATCTATATGCCCAGTAACTGCTTTTCAAATTACATTCATTCCTCCTTATTTTATTTGGAAGTGTAGAGTTCAAAATAGTTCAAGGAAAGCATTGTGGTAAACAGCCAGATTAAATGAGAGCAGTGTAAAGAGCAGCAGCTTGCAGAAATATTGCTATAGATACTAAGACCGTATCCTGCCTTCATACGGACCACACATAATTGAATCATGTTCAATAGAAGGCTATTACAAAACTGAACTTATTTGCAATGCTAATGTGGGGAAGACAGCTGTCACAGGGAATTAAATATGATCATTCAGAGCTTGAATAAATGAGGTGTCCATTATCTTCTGGCTGTGTTGCAGTCTGCTTGAAGAACACAAATAAATGATACTGTTGCAGTAACCAGCCCATGGTTTTGTTTTTTCAGTCCTGCAACTATTAGAGCTATGGGAGTGGGGTGGTAGGTAGGGACATAGAAAAAAAAGACTTGGCAGATAAATATGGGAAAGTGGGCTAAGCGTTTCTTACCTGCCTCTCCCTCAAGAAACCATGAATACACAGACATAATCAAAATTCTATTTTTTGGTGCCTGAAATAGATTTAATTCTTTTTTTTTTTTTTTAAATCAAGATTCAGTCCTTCTCCCTAAGACTCACATCACAGCCAACTCACAAAAGAGGCTGAATGTAAAAGGGTAGAGTGGGGAGCAAACAAAGCTAATCCTTTGTCCTTTCCCCAAGGCCTTCCTTCCCATCCAGACGGATAATAAAGATAACAGAGAACTTCTTCATGGATAATCAATCTGCCAATGAGCATAAAGGATACTTGGATTAGCTCTAGTCTTAAAAATGCCATTAATTGTCCAATTAGCAGAAAGAGAGTTTTCCTTTGATTAGATCTGAGCAACCTCTCTACAAATAAGTTTTCTCATGTTAATAGCACAGATACTAAGCTGTCATCTTTTGACATATGATAAAGTTAGGAAAAAATTTTTTAAAGGCATTTAAAAATAAGACCATTTCCTGATAGAATATAGAACTGAGGTAATTCTACAACCTGATTTATTAATATGAAATTCAATGACAGTAGTTGGGAGAAAACCCAGGCCCTGTGAGCAGTACCAGCAAACTCTGATGAAGCATAGCTGCTGATGCAAACAACTCCTCGGAAATAAATGAATCCTTAAAGGCTCTGATCTTGTGTTTTTGACATTGTTCTCTGTAAACACTGTCAGCCAAGTTAGCAGTCACCAAGAAAAAAAAAAGGGGGAAAAATTGTAATAAAAATGACAAAAAGATCAGGTTGGAAATGTGTTTACATCTGTTTTTGTATATCCCAAGAAATGTAGCATTGGATTTTTTTTGTGTGTATTGTGGCATATGAATTGCGTTTATAAAGCATATAAATTCAATTCAAGAAGGTATTGTATTTGTAGCTTCCAAGAGCTTTGAGTGTCTCAGAGCTGCTCGTTGTGAATTCTTTCTAGCATGTTGGTTTCAGGTACTTGTGTCACATTTTAGAAATGTGATATGAATACTTAACTGGAATCCCAGGAATTGGTAGCTCCAGCAGAGACTGTTCTTCCATTCTCACAAATACCTCTTTTCTCACAGTGCGTATGCTTTTTTTTTTGGTGATTGGCATATCAAGGTAGAAGAATAATGGTTTCAAGGTCAGCCTTAGCTGTGTAGTGAGTTTGAGACCAGCCTGAGCTACATGACACCTTGTCTTATAAAACCAAACCAAATCAAACCAACAAAACAAAACACCGAAAAACAACCCATAAGCAAGCATACAAAAACACTTATTCTTTTGAAAGAAGATGATTGGGATATGTATAGAGATTAGAGAGAGGGAAAAGAACATTTAATTTGAGTCTAAAAGAATTCTCTAGAACCCTGGCTTGGAAAGAAGATTTAGAAATCTTACCATGAATACCTGTGTTGGGAGAGCTGTACTTAAAGCTGTCTCAAAGGGATGACATTCTGTACTCAGGATTTCTTACTAAAAGCTTGAACAAATTAGTAGTAGGGGATTGACTAGTGTTTGGCTGCAGCAACTTTTTTTTCCTTGTAAATATCCATATGTACTTATAACAAAACCTTTAAACAATATAGAAATATATAAAGTAGCAAGTGAAATCCTCCTATAAAAGCTTTCCAGAGAAAACCACTATTGATTTTTTCATGAATATCATGTCAGCATTTTTCCTCTAAATATAGATCTTTTCTTCAGAAGTGTATATATAGTATCATTCCACATGTTTTATTCACTTGGTTGTAGATATTCTGATGATTTTCTTATTTTTTATGACCAACATATTATGGGTTGAGGTATATGTACCTAACATGCTCAAGGCCCTGGTTCTTTTTTTTCTAGTTTAAAATCTTTTGGGACTGGCGAGATGGCTCAGTGGTTAGGAGCACTGGCTGTTCTTGTAGAGGACCTGTGTTTGATTTCTACCACCCACATGATGGCTAACAACTATCTGTAACTCCAGTTCCAGGAGACCTGACTCCCTCTTCTGACCTCTATGGGTATTATACAACACGGTTACACTTACATACATGCAGGCAATACACTCATACACATAAACCAAAGACAATAAATATGAATCAATCAATAAATAAAATGTTTTAAAATGAACATATAATAATTATATGTAATAACAGGCTTCAGGAGAAGGTTTTTTTATAGGAGCATGGATATCTTGCTGGGAAAAAATACTATAGTTTAACTTAAGAACTGGAAAACTATGGTCTATAGGCCAAACCCTGCCCCTTCCCCTTACCTGTTCATGTAAATAAAATTTTACTGGGATACAACCACACTCACTTGTTTAGATGTGGCCCGTGTATGCTTTAGTGCGTGGTGCCAGAGGCGAGTAGCTGCAACTGATTAAATAGCCTACAAAGCTGAAAATATTTATATATTTCCATTAACCGAAAAAAACGGATTGATGGATTGACTTTTGATTGAACCCATCATTTTGGCTGGGTATGTAAACAGCAGGGCTAGCTTAGTGGGTTAAGTATGCTTGCTACTAAACGTGATGGCCTGAGTTTGATCCCTGGAACCTGCATGGTAGCTGGAGAGAACCAACACTCTTATATTGTCCTCCAAACTCCACGCATGTGCTGTGGTTCCCGTGCATGTGCATGGGCAGGCACGCATGTGCACGCACATATACACACACACACAATAAATAAATGCCAGAGAAATATTACAATAAACATATTGTAACCTCATTTCATGTATTCACCTACGGTCTCCTTAGGCTGAATTTTGAGAGTTAGAACCACTGAGGGCTGCCTTAACTTTCATAGGCTATGGGGTTTTATTTGATGAATTCCTCTCTTAAGTGATGCTTCCCGATAACCCATTCTTGTGACTTTGATTTTAGAATCAGACAGATCTGAATTTATTTTCTGGTTCTCCAGTTACTAGCTGTGTGATTCCATAGGTAGGTTCCTTGGGTGAAAGCAACAGAAATAAGTTCTAGTTAATTCAAGCAAAAAGGTTTCTTTGATGTTGTGTGGTAAAAGGTTAATTCAGGTTCAGATTGCTCAAGCCATGAACATTCAGAGTCCTGTCTTTAGGAGGACTGACTCTTGACAAGTTTCAAAAGTTATGTACCCCATGGAATGTCCTGCTTATAGCGTTCATTTTTATTCCTGAAGCCTTGGGCCATGTGTACCATTGTGACTTCTGGGAGTTTAGAGACTGAACAGCAAAGGCTGGTCACACAAATACAGGATGCCTATGTAACCAACCCTTGATAAAATTCTGGATGTCAAGGCTTGGATGAACTTTTCTGATTGATGACACTTCTTTTATGTTGCCATATCACTATGTGAGAATTGAATGATGTCCATGCCACTCTGTTCACAATAGACAGCCAGGAGCTGGTACCTGGTTGTTCTTTGACTCCACCTTATGTATCTTTTGTGTTTGCTAATTTTAATCTGTATATTTTTTTTGTAATAAGCCATATTGTGAGTATAACAGGTTACCTGAATTCTATGTATTCTAGACAGTCACTGAACCTATCTGGTCTTAGGGATCCTTGTCTCTTTCTTTTTCTCTTTCTTTCTAGGCATCACTTTTTTTTCTCTATTCTCATGTCATAGAATAATAGAGAGTAAATAATAGAGAGTAAACCTGAAGTCACCACAGAACCTGGGCCCAAAGCATGGTCAACCATGGTTTTGGTCAGGCCAGGACCACTGAACTGACTAGGCCTCCAGGAGAGTATGAACTTAGTGCCCTGTGCTAAGGTGCTGGGGATAGGAGGAAGGATCTGAGGAAGAGAGCTTGGGAAGCTCTAGGGTTTTTGCTCTTGTAGGAAAACTATGCATATGACTCAGTTAAGGAGCATTAACTATTTACCTTTGCTTTGGCTATTGAAGAACGTGAAAACAAGCTTGCTCTTGGATGCTTGAATTCTACAAGAAGTACTTCTTCCAACTAGAATTGAAGTACTGTAGGGCAGAGTTGAATAACAAGAAAACAGACTAGTAGACAAGTTACTCTATCTCTTTTCTAATTCTATTTCCCCATCTGCAAATGGGGTTATGATTGACTATCAAGTTAGATTATTATATAGATTAAAGGAAGCAATCTTTATGGTTAGCTCATAGAAAACACTGATAAATAGTATTTGTCCTTTATGGCTAAGAGTGAGATTTCTGAATTGGACCTAAAGTGGTGGCAAAGACTTGTAACCTTTGCACTTGGGAAGCTGAGGCAGAAGGATCTCAAGCTTAAGGCTGGCCTGGGTTACATTAACAGCCAGCATTCAAATTCTAGCTATGTGTTAGTTCCTGGTCTTATACAACTTTTTTAACTTCTCACAGTAGATATATCCTCAATTCTAAGCATCTTGTGTGGTCACACAGGTTCTGGCAAGGCTTTGTGCTCTGCTGTTACAGTCTTGAAATTTTTAATTTCTCATCAAGATGCCTTGGGTGTTCATTTTGCACTGGGTCATGAAAGATGGTTAGCTAATCCTGTCTCTGAGTCTCTGTTTACTCAAGTAAATGGAGATAATAATAAATACCATGTTGTTGTTCAGTGGACTCATTTTTAACTTTAAATGATCTCATCCTTTTCCATTTGTCTCATTTTAGTCATGGTGTTGCATGGTGCTTATGTAGGTCCATCTCATCTGTTTTCTAGAAAGAAAGCAAATACCATGTCCTGTGCAAAGGTAACAAGTCCAAAGCATACATAAGTCTTATGTTGTGTAGCAAAGACTCAGACCCCGACTATTCCAGCATCTTTCATAGAGCACTCAGTGTTTTTAATGTGAGGAAATTATTGCATTTAAACCTGAAGATATAACAGAATACAGAACAATTCATAAACTTATATAATAGGAATACAGTTGGCCCTTGAAGATTGGTGCTTTGATATAAAGTGTGGTATGAAGCAAACTTCAGTACTGTTAAATGCCCTCTTAGAACTAATTCTTGCAATTTAGGTCCCTGCAGTCTAGGGCAGAGAAAAATAAAAAAGCCACGTCCCACTAGAGAAAGTAAATTTGAAGGAAAGATTGAAGTAAAAGGAATAAGCTGTTTCTGAGTACTTCAAACACAATGGCATAGTTGTCTTTTTAAATAGAGTACTTGTATTTAATTTCCACACATCAGCAGGTAGGAAGAGAAATGGAGAAAGTGAAAATAGCTTTACAGATCAACAGAGGCCTACTGAAGTCAGAAAAGCTCTGACGTAAGCATATGTTTAAACTCTATCAATTTAAATATTTTCATATTTGAATTTCTGTCTTCAACACTTGGAAATTAAGGGTTGGCTAAAACGTCTAGCACCATATAGACTACAGCTAAATGCCTTTAAAGATTTTGAGGCCTCTAAACAAGCTGGTAGGATGTGTGTGCCACACATGTGGAACGTGGGTAAAAGAACTTGTGATTGCCTGTGGTGGGGCAAAAGCTTCCGTTGGTGGCTCTATGGATGGCCTATATGCGAGTCAACCAAGGTTGTTCAAGTTGGCAACTGGAGTTTGTTTAAAAAATTCTGAGAGAGGATATATGCAACGTTTAGGAAAAAACTTTTAAAAACCGATGTTTAAAAAATAACAGTGGGAACATAGTTTGTAAGTAGAGACACTTGAGTTGAGAAATGGACTGACTGAAATTTTATTGAATTAAAGAGTAGTCCTCCTGACTGTCACTATACTATTAGCAGTTAAGGAAGAGAGAGAAGGACGTGTGGAGCCACATTAGCAGGCTCTGCATTACGGGAAATGAGGAGGTGGGCGTGAAAGCAGTGGCTTGCTCTTCAATGAAGAGCTTTTAATTTTGCAATTAATAGGATGTTTTATTTTGCACCAAATTTAAACCTTCAATACTACCCCCACTTGAACTTTAACAAATAAGAGGAAAACGAGCATTGGCATGGGGTCTGGGAATGGGAGTGCGAGCAGAGCACGTGGTTTTAAAATTCATTGTTCATTAGTTCATGTTTGTAGGTGGAAAGCTTCTCAAAGGTCAACAGTGTAATAACGTTCTTTATTACCATAATTATTATAAATAGTTACCTTTTTCCACTTTGACTGTGGCACTTCGAAAAAATTACTTTTGACAATAGTTTTTCAGTCCTTACCCTCTCTCATCAGCGTGGTAAGAGGGAACTGCTGGTGTTGAATCACGTAGGAATGGAGAGTGTGCCGAGGCAGGGGAGCCCAGGCCACGCTGCGTGCGCAGGGGGAGGGGCACGTGCAAAAAGCAGACTCCATCAGTGGTTTCATTCTTTCCTTGGAAAGCGATTATTGGGTTTCTCTTTGGATCTGGGACTCATCCAAACTGCTTTGGGAATGTGAATGAAAAACCTTTTTTTGGGTGTTTATGTACCACAACTCCTATATTTGTTTTTCCTCAAGGACTCCAGCAGGCATGTAATGAATCCATGCTCTGGAGTTGGTCAGATTCTTGGAAGTCCACCTGTGTTATGCACCACAGATAGAGACTTAAACTGGTAGTACAGCCTAGATTTAAAATTTAGTAAATTTAATTTTTTTTTTTTTTTTTGGTTAGGTCAAGAGAGGAATGAGGGACCAGAGAGAAATGAGAGACATTGGTAACACAACTTCTTTAAGATGTTCCTAAAGAAGGATGTGCTAACAACCTTGTAACTGGCAGAACTTGGAGAAAATCATGAACAGAAGAATTAAACCTGCTGTGGTTTGTTAGAAGGCTTCAGATGTTGGAAGGTTGGTCCCCAGTGGGGTGACGTTTGTATGAGTGTATTGCCTGTAAGTGCACCCATGTCATGCAGTACCCATGATGTCAAAGGAGTGCATTGGATTTCCCTGGAACTGAAGGCATGGACAGTTGTTAGTCACCATATGGGTGCTGGAAATCGAACCTAAGTCCTCTTTGAGAGTAGCCAGTCCTCTTATCCACTGAGCCATCTCTCCGAGACCAGTTAATTCTTTTTTAAAAGATTTATTCATTATTTGCTTTTATTTTGTGTATGAGTGCTCGTCTGCATGAATGTAAGTGCACCAGAGGCCAGAAGAGGTTATAAGAACCCCTGGAACTGAGTTACAGATGCTTGTTAGCCACCATGTGGGTGCTGGGAACCAAACCTCAGTCATCTGGAAGAGCAGTCTGGGCTCTTAATCACTGAGCCATCTCTCCAGCCTGTGAGTTAATTCTTACGTTGGCAAGTTATTATGAAAGAGCCCCTTCTCATGTTCTATTTTCCTCCTGTCTTACCTCTCTTTTGTACACATGCTCTCACTATGATTTTGTCTTTTATGGTGACTCGGCTAGAGTCAGTGCTTTGCTGTGTAGACTTTCAGCCTCCAAAACGGTGAGCTAAATAAGTTTGTTTTCTTTCTAGAGTACCCCACCTCAAATCTTTCAATATAGTGACAGAAGGGAACTAAGTCTCAATCTGAAACTGGAATGACTCTTATGGGACATGGAAAAATTTTAAAAGGAAGTGTAGATTTTTATGTTAATGGATTAGAGTAAAACTTGGTATTAATGTAACAAAGCAGAAGGCTCCTGCCCTGATAAGTAGAAGGAACATTTCAACTCAGAAATTTGTTAAGTTTTAGCCATACTAGAGATACATTATCATAGCTGACTGATTTGTAAAGTGTTACATACAAGAACCTTCTCCCACATGGAGTCTTTGGAGATGTGATATTTCAGGAATGTTTCTCACCTTGGGATTACAGAGTAAGAGGAGAAGTTAGGTAAAGAATACTGTAAAATGGAAGCAAAAGATGGATTGAGGTCAGTCTATGAGAGCCCTAAAGGTTTCAGACCTATGACTTTGAAAAGTTACTGTGATGGTAGTGTGTAGGCCACATTGCAGAGGATGAAGAACCAGAGGACAAGAAATCCAATTGTATGTTGCCTGATGGAAGATGATGAGACAGACTCTGTCTGTGCTGGTAGGAAGAGGAAAAGGCTGAAAAATATTATTTCCTAAGGAGTTGAAAAGATGTTGTGCAAGAGGGATGAGATGGTAAAGGGGAAGAATGAGCCAGTGGTAACCCGAGTTCAGGTGTAGGGCTCACTACTGAGATGGAGAACACGAGAGCAGAGTTCTTCTGGTGGGGCTCAAGGTGGGTGTAGGAGGCTACTACAGCAAAGTACCATGTACTGGGTGGCTCAAATAACATAAATTTGTTATTACTCAGTTCCTTCAAAAGGCACAAGGAAAGCCTTTTAAGCCTGACATCTAGTTTTGGGAGACTTCTTCATAAGTCATTTTCACATGGACTTCTCCTTTTATATGTTTTTCTGCACACAGATTTCCCTATTATTCGGGCACCAGTTGTAGGGACAAAGCAGAGGCTGCTTCCACTAAGTTTTAATCGCCCTGCCCTGCAACATTCTGGGCGCTAACACTTCAGTGCTTATGACCGCGGTAACTCCAGCTCCAGAGGATCTGATGCCCTCTTCTGACTTCTGCAGGTACCTGCACACATATGCACATACATACATGTGTGCACACATATAGAAAAAAAATAATCTAAAATAGAAAAGAAAAAGACATGTACTAGAGAGAAAGGAACCAGAGTCTTTGAGCTGGTAAAAGAATCTGAGCAGTCTTGTTAAATCCCCAGGGTTTATTACCGTTATCTCATAGTCTCTGTGTCCAGGAATTCTCTGCATGACTGTTCACCTCCTCATCCAGTCTGACCCAAAACACACAGTTTACTTGTTACTTTGGGTTGTCTTTTCCGAAGAGTTTTGTGACACACACACACACACACACACACACACACACACACACCCCAAACAAGCAAACAATAAATAATAAAATAACAAAAAATAAAAACCAACCAACCAACCAAACAAAAACACCCCAAACATAAAATAAATATGTTTGAATTCTTTTCTTTTAATCTGTTTATTGTTGTCAGGGCCTCAAGGCTTTCTGTGCAATGTTATCTATCTATTTACTTTAAAAAATATCTTTCAGAAGATGTTTTGTTTTATTTTTATTTTATGTGTATATGTGTATTTTGTGCACCTGTGCTGTGCAATCCCACAGAGGACAGAAAGGGCATCGGATCCCCTTGGACCCAGGTCTTCGGTAAGAAAAGTCCATGCTCTTAACTACTGAGCCACCTCTCTATCCCTAGAATATCTTTTCTTTAGTCTTTGACAATGCTGTTTTGATAATACCCGCTCTCCTCCCTCTCCCTTTCCCTCCCGGACACCAGTATGTGTCCCTCTCCTACCTTCATGCCTTTTGTTTTTATGATCCGCTGAGTCTACTTGGTGCTTCCTGCTGGAAAGCTGACTGATCTTATTAGCTTGAGCTTGTGTGGGTAACCATAGCTGCAGTGAGTTGAGTTTATGTCAGGTCCACAAAGCACTATTGCACTGTTGCACAGCCCTCCTTTCCATGCTCTGGCTCTTAGATTTTTTTAAAAAAGATTTATTTCATGTTGTTGTTGTTGTGTGTGTGTGTGTGTGTGTGTGTGTGTTGGGCCAAAGAGACTAGAGGGGCATCAGATCCCTTGGAGATGGAGCTCTAGGTGTTTATGAATTACTTGATGTGAGTTTGAACTCCAGCCTGTTAAGAATGTTATTAATTGATGAGCCATCTTTCCAGCCTCTGGCTCTTACATCTTCCTGCTCCCTTTTCTTCGATGCTCCCTGAGTTTTGGGGGATTTGATAGAGGTGTCTCATTTCCGGGTGAGCCCTCAGCAGTGACTCATTCTCAGCACTTTGACTAGTTAGTAGTCTCTGCATTACTACTCACTTCAGGGAGGAGCTTCTCTGGCCAAGGCTGACAGCAGCACTAATCTATGGGTGTAAACATATACAACGCATCTAGAGATCAGTTTGACAGCATTTAGCAAAATAACAGTAATAGACTTTCCCCTAGGCCCCGCCCCACCCCGCCACGCTCCGCCCTTCCAGAGCCCTGGGCTGATAGTAGCAGGCATGAGTTCCCTCCTGTGGAACAGGCCTCAAATCTCACCAGAAAGTAGTTGGTTATCCCACATTTTATGCTATACTGGACCAGTAGGGACGTCTTGCCTGGCAGGTCAATATTGTAGTATTCAGGATTCACTGCTGGGTAAGGCCGCTGGTATTTTTTCTCCCTCCCAACAGCCCGCATAGCACTTTCTGACGACAGTATTTGAAAACTACCAGTGTTAAGGTATCTGATCTTTCACCTAATCCCTCCACGGACATGGAGAGGATAGTTTATAGTGAATCTGAGGCCAGAGATCACATATTAAGTATGCGTTTTCGATACTTGCATTAATAGTCTTATTTGATTTCACTAAAGATGCTACCTCCTCCGGGGGAGAATTTAGAACAAGAAAAGGATCAACTAGAAACCTGAGAGGGACTTGAATCACTTAGGAGCTGGCAGCAGAGGCAGCAAAATGGCGAAGAGCTAAGAAAATGCCTAAAAGAAGCAGGGGAGGACAGCCGTATTAACTATTTTAGATGGCTAAGGACCTAGAAGTGTCTCTCTGGTTTAGTGCCCTCTCTGCTCTTTGAACGTCCATTTGATTAAGAAGTGAAATTAGAACAAATTTTCGTCCACAGTGATTACAGGCAACAGATCCACTGTAAAATAAAAAAGAGAATTACTGTCAATTTTATTCTGAGTTCACCACAGTCAATGTGATGTTGGGGGAGAAACATCAATTGTGATAAATTGCTCTGCCCGTGTGCGTGCATTGACCTAGTGATACATTTGGAGGCAAATTTTATTCTTCAATTCTGAGCATTGGGACCTGTTCCCAAGGTTGTGGGCGTACAATTTTTCAGTGTACATGTATGTACTGCTGTTCAGGCTGTTAAGAAATGCTTTCAATTGTATATGCAAGCATACAAGTGAGAGAGAAATGCAGTGGGGAGAATTTGAAGGCTAGGCAAGGCATTTGAGGACATGCAAGGCTATTTGGTGATAAATAAGCATCCACTGGCTTGTTGCCCATGCCTGCTTTATATTTATTTCAAAGAAGATTTTTTTTTTATTAAAAACAAAGCAGTTAAAATGTCAAGGTGCCCATTCTCTTTTTTCAGACTCTCTTTTTTATATTACAAAATAAGTGGATTAAGTAAAGCCTAAACTGCAGCTAAATAAAGGCTTTTCTTGGCATTCCTTGGAGAAATCAAATCCAAGACCAATGGTGAAAGGTGATTGTATTGTAACCACGACACAGACTATTTCTTCTAATTATCAGCATGAATGTAATTACTTACAAGCATCTCAGGCTCCTATGATCATGTCCTTTAGAGCATTGCATCTTTAATGATTTTCCTTGATAGAAAGTCAGTTGGAAGCATTTGTTGTATAACATTGCTCAACCAGAAAGAAAAATACGTACTTCTCAGAAGAAAGATCTGTATGCTTTCTTTTCAATGGTACTTACATTCTGCCAGAATTTGATTAGGAGCTATCTTGGTACAATGATCGCTAATGACCAGTCAAATAACTTATATAGATTAAACAATTTCTTGGAAAAAAAATACAATGTAGCAATGACATTCTTTTTTCCAAGAATATTGAAGTTCAGAATTGTAACCACTTAAGGTGAATTGTGAAATGCTCTAACTTCTGAGGGAAGATATGGCATGGCTTCCTGAGGGTTTGTAGTTTCTTAGGGGGAGATGGTTTTAAAGAAAGACATTTCTGATCTAGAGCTGAGCCAAAAGTATAGAGTCACATAATAGATTAGAACTTTGGAGGGCTATAAGTGATGTGAGAGGTTACCTAGTCCCTCTCCTTCGAGAAACGAATGACCTACCCAGGTTAATCTAAGTGGCTTAGTAATTTGCCTGTGTCACACTGGCTGTTCAGTGATAGAGTCACAACTATTTGATAGGTGTCAAATTCCTGCCCAGCCATTCTTTCCATTGTCATTTTCTTTTCTAGGATTAAAAGCAAAAAACCAAAAAACAAACCACTAATCACTTTATCTGGCATGGTTAAAAAAACATGTTTGAAATGTTTGCCTTTTGGATAAGTAAAATCTACTACTTTAAACATTCCTTAAAAGTTTTTAGTGGAACCTGCCATCTTATAGTGTCTATGAATGTAAATTTGCTTTTCCTTGAGGAGGGAATGTTATTATTATGAGCAGTGCTCATTTTCTTGTGGCTGCATTAAATCCACAGTTGTTCTCTGGAGTAGCCGAGGTGAAAGGACCACTGCTATTTAGTGGCTGTTGAGCTTCTTTGGCTGTCCCTTTATTCCCCATATCTCTTCACATCATTTCACCATCCAGTAAATACTTCTGCTCCTATCCTATGCTCTACATGCTGTTGATGCTCACTCTTGCTGAAGGTAATAAGAACTTGCTTGCAGAATAAAATACGTTTTAAAAAAATTAATTTGTGTGTGTTTGTGTGTGTGTGTGCACATACACATATGTACAGATAGCCATGGAGGCCAGAAGAGGGCATTGGATGCCCTGAATTTGGAGTTACAGGCAGTGATGTGCCATCTAGCATGGGAGCTGGGAAAAAAACTCAGGTCCTCTGGAGGAGTGACAAATGCTTTACCACTGATCCGCCTCTCCAGCACCCCCCCACTCCCTGTTTATTTGAGACAAGGTCTGACTATGTAGCCTTGGCTAGCTTGGAGCTTATTATGTAAAAAGTTTTAAAGTTAAGATTTTTCCCTGTTCTGTGCTGGGTTTTGTCTGGTTTGGTTCTGCACGGGTCTTGTGCATGCTGCCATCATTGCTGTACATTCATTTGAGTAAGTTCCCAGCCAAAGCCCCAACCTTAGCTTAACTATTGGCAAGTTAGCACTACTGAGTGAGGGAGAGTCGGTCCTCTGTAAGGGAGTGGTGCTAGGTAGGTTGGTTAGACTCCAGTGGATGAACCACACTGAGGGACATTTGGGGTTACAAACTTGATAGGCCTTAATATATATGACAGACTTCATGAAATCTGGCGGGGAGGGGGCGTTGTGGGAGATACAGATGGGGAGAGGAGTCTAAATATGATCAAGATATATTGTATGACATGTAGAAAACTTTGAAGAGAAATTTTAAAAAGATTTATTTATTATTTGTATCTTATGTGTGTGAATGTTTTGCCTGCATGCATATAAGTGCACCACATGTATGCAGTGCCCATAGAGGCCAAAAGAGGGTGTAGGATCCCTTGAACCTGGAGTTACGGATGAGTGTGAGCTGCCACGGACATACTGGGCACTGAATCTAGGTTCTCTGTATGGTCAGCCAGAGCCTTAATCACGGAGCCATCTCTTTAGCTCCAAAACGCAAGGTTTTGCAGTCACTATGCAGTTAGGGCCTTTAGCTTTCTTTTTGGTTGAAAATTGAGTCCAGTAAAATAACATATTATTCATAACTGATAGTCTTGGGTGTCCTTTGAAGATGTTATCTGACATTTTTGTCATAGAAATCCTTAGAAGGATTTAATTGTTGAGAGCAAGAAGAATGCCCAGGGGCCTCTTGGTTCCCGTAGTCCCTCCTGATTCCCATCTCAGTAGCTCTCCTGCCTCCAGATTGTCCCTTGTGTCTAGGAGAAGTTTTGAGGTTAGCCAGGATTCTTAAGCTTCAGCATGTATTCAATTCATCTGGGATCTCCTGAAACTGCCTGTAGTTGGGCCCCACCTTGGAGTTTCAGATTTAGTAGGTCTGGAATGGGCAGTGAGAATTTGAAGTTTTAATAAACTAGAGGATGCTGCTGCTGGACTGAGGACTGCTCTTAGGAGAGTCTCTGAGGAAACTGTTACTCCTTTATTCTCCAGAAAGAAAAAAAAGAACCAGGAAGGCCAGAGATTGTTTGGATCTTCAGTCATCTGTTGCCAGAGGGACAGTGAGTTCCAAGGTCTGCCATGAGGTGCTCTGACCAGTGGTTTCTCATAGTGAAGAACAGAGTCAATTCTCCTGTTATTAAGTTCCTAGGTTTTGTTTTGGAATCTTAAAAACCCACATGTTGAATGCTGTCTTTGGTGGTATATAGGCTTTATTCTTCCTTTTCTAGTCTAGAGCATTTATTATTTAAGTGGCTTTCTTGCATGTTTATCTGCTGAGTTTCTTGACTGAGTGAGTTTCAATAGCAAAGAAAGACAAGCCTTTGACAGACACATTTACATGTTTAGTCCCAAGAACCCGAGTACGTGGCTAGTAGCTCTCCTTTTTACTCCAGTTATGTTGATATTGATCTATTTAGCTCTCTTCTTTCTCATTTGCATATATATGTAATTCTGTGCCTGGCTACAGAATCATAGGGATTTAGGTTGATATCACTTGATGACATCATACCTAGACACCGCAGCCTCCGTACCACTATCTACTCTGTTAACCTCTTAATTTCAGCACATCACATGGAACTATAGCCCTTAACCAGCTCCTATTATCCAGGATTCTATTCTGCTATTTCTCAGCTCTGAGTCTCCTCATAGAGACCATCATGAGTTCTAGTTACTCAGTTTTCACAGCTTATTAGTTCTTTTGGCAAACTTGCCTTTCACTTAAATCTTATCAACTCTACTTTTCAATCACAAATCCTATACTCTAGTTCAATAGCAGTATCTTGTTGTTTTTTTTTTTCATAGCATGTTTCTTTTTAAATCTATTTTTTGCCTATTTCAGTTTTCATTTGTCTCCCTCTCTAGAACATAGCTTCTTGAAAGCAGACACTCTTAAAAATTGCCTTTTATTTATTTATTTATTTATTTATTTATTTATTTAGTGTGTGTGTGTGTGTGTGTGTGTGTGTGTGTGTGTGTGTGTGTGTAAAGGTCAGAGGACAAGTTGTTGGAGACAGTTCTCTTTCCACTATGTGGAACCCAGGAATTACAGTCAGGTGATCAGAGGGAGTGGTGGCAAGTGCGTTTATTGAGTGAGCTGTCTTGCTGGTCTGAAGGCAGAGAATTTTGTTCTTTACTGTGCCTTGTTTCTAGAGTAGTACCTGGCTAGATAGGTATGGTTAACTTTAGTTGAATGAACTCTCTGCCTTGCTTTTACACTTTCCCATTCATGTTTCTCAGGGTCACTCCAGTTTCTGAATGATTGTGGCTGAGTCAGGAAGTAAATTGGAAATATAAAGATGGTACTGTTTTAACAGAGAGCTTTCATCTTCTTGGCTTGGAGTCTGGCCTCTCTCTGTAAGTCTTCCTTGGCAGTCATCTTGCCTATCAAAGAGTACTTTCCTGCTGTTAGTGCTTCTCCAAGTATGTCTGCTCATAGGTAGTGGGCATTCACCTGCTGACCACCTTACTGGGGTTTCTGTCCCACTAAAGCACTTTTCTCCTCTTCCGCATCAGGCTTTTCCCATTAGGCCTTTTATCCTCTCAACTGCAACAGTGTTCAATTCCCTTCAGATCAGATCACCCGGCCAAGGAATGGAAAAGCTGCTGAGGAGGAAACAAAAGACAGACTCTGGTTCCAACTGCATGTCTGACTTCATGTCAAATTAATACTTCAAAAAGACTCTTTTGAAAAATAGACTTTTCTTCTAAGACAGTTTTAGGTCCACTGGGAAACCGAACAGGAGACAGAGATTTCCCTTAAGAGTCTGAAGATGGTTTCTGCTTTCTAAGAGATGGCAGACAAATACATGAAGCTTGCCACTTTTTTAAGGTTTAATATTTTAAAAATTATTTGTCAAAAGACTAGCATGGTCTTTTTTTACTAGGTAGATGCTTTCGAATAATCCAGCTTAGGAAGGTCACTTATTCCACACTAACAAGGTCTTGTTCTTTGGGTGCTGATGGAGATGCGGCTGGCTCATGTTCAGCTTGTGTTTCAGGATCAGACTGCGGTGGCTTGAACAGCCGCCATGTGAGTGAGGCGACCCACCCTGCACTCAGAAGCCCAAGAAAGAGAAAGACGAAACCATGTATTTTTACCTCCAAAGTAGCTCGTGTGTGCTTACTCTGTCTCTTCTTCATACTCTACACTGGGTTTTTTCTTCATAGCCTCTCTCTGTGCCCTGGCTTTAGAGAACATCCTCTCCTGCCTCCACAACTGGGTCTTCCTCCCTGGTTTCACTATTTCTAGTCTTGTCCCTCCTAATCTATTCTGTCACAGAAGAATGACCTTTTAAAAAATCTCAGATCTGAGTGCTGTCCTACTTGAAGCTGTCTGACCTGGGGTGGAGGGGAGTCGATGGAGCTTGTTACTCTGGCTTCTAGGAGTCCTCCGGTGTCTACTTCTGTTCTTTCAGAGGACCTGGGTTTGGTTTCCAACACCCACATGGCATCTAGTAATTGTCTGTAACTCCAGCCCAGAGGATCCGATACCTTCTTCTGATCTCTGTGGGTACTGTTACAACATGGGTGCACTTACAGACTTGTAGGCAATACACTCTTACACAATAACAAATAAAAAATATTTAAGCCATGTGTGGTAGTCCACACCTTTAATCCCAGCACCTAGGAGGCAGAGGCAGGCAGATCTTTGTGGGTTCAAGGCCAGCTTGGTTTACATGGTAAGTTCTAGGCCAACTGAGAATACAGGGAGACCCTGTCTCAAAAAGACAAAAAATTTTTTAAAAAAGTGGTCTCATGAGTTTCATTTATTCATTTATCTACTGATGAGTACATAGGATAATTCTGCAACTTGGCTATTGTGATATAAGTATTCAAGTAAAAAAGGGGGAGAGTGTCTCCTTAGAGGTCTTTGCTGAATCTATTCCTGATCATTTCATCACGGGACATTATATGTTCCCTTAATGGACATATCTTGGATTGCACTGATCTATTTACTTGTCTCTGTCACTAGACTGTAAAGTCCTTGATTTTACTGTAAAGCCAGGGACTGACTTCTTCAATATTCTTTCTTCCCTTATAACCTTAATGGCTACCTAGCACAGTACCTGACATGTCCTTAATAAATACTTTAATTCTAAACAAATAATTACTGGCAGCTAAGCTTTCTGTGCCAGAGAATAGTTCTGTGTGCTTGTATAATCATTGAAAGATGTCATTAGTCATATTTATAGTGGTTATTTTGGTTAGTTTCTGCTAGGATACTATCACAAAATTAAAAACTATTTGTTGCTTTAAAAATCATGTGTAATCCTATAATCTCATTAAACTATTTTCTGCCATGTTGGATTAATTTAGATTTGAAAGGTAGCAAGCATCTTTTAAGAGGTCGTATTCATAATATTATCACACTTACTTCTGTTAAAATAAGCATTGGGATTTTAGTCTCATCCTCAGAAACATCTCTGAAAAAAACAATTGCATTTACAGGGAGATGACCCTCCTTGTAAGGGCCCGCACTTAGAGCCACTCTGTCAGATCCTTTTCAGACAACTGGAGGGTGGAGGTGGCTCTCAGTTATAAATCCTTTTGTAAGGCAGTGGATTCTCACAGTCTTGTTGAGCGGCTCTCTGTTGCATCAACTAACAAAAGACAATTATTCTAAAACAGGCACTGTGGGCTGTTTAATGAAATGCTTGCCTGATGTGGGTGTGAGTCATTTTACAAACATGCTATATGTGGTACTGAGCACAGGGTGTGCTTCTGAAAGAGCAGCTGCCCCTCTTTTCATCTGACCTGTATTGATTTGTTATCCTTGCTGGATTGAATGGCCTGCCTAGTGGCCTTGGAATATGGGCTCCATGCTTGTTGGCAGCTCTGGTTGTCTGGGTGCCGTTCAGTTTTATCCTTTTGATTGTTGAGCTGTTTTGCGTTATTGATAAATTACAGGTATGGTATTCAGAGGGAGGATGGGGGCAGCTCTGCGTCAATGGCAGTGCCCCTGGGTAGGAGGCTCACTTTGGCTCATCTATCTAGACAATTCTATGTAGTGGAAGGTGTGTTTATAGGATTAGTTATTAATCACAAAACAGGATAGGCGTTACTTGACCGCTAATTATAACACTGGATGAGCACATAAAAATCATCATAATAAACAATATCATTCCTGTAGGACCCTTCACATGAAATCAGTCCTGTCAGACAAATGGTTATTTACATAACATGGAATCTTAAAAAAAAATTCCCCCAAACTAGCAGCAACCAAATAAGCAAAAGTGTGTATAGAAGCTAATAAAAATTAGTACCTTAAAAAAATCACTGCAAGCTATGTTTTCTGTAATTATATCAAACCCTAGATGTTTAACCATGTAATAGTAATTTTTTAGTGTTTTTGCAGTTATTGTCCTTTTGATTTACTTAACTGTGTCTAACTTGAACAAACAATGTTAAGTGGGGAAACAGATGCGATTAAATAGCCTGTAATTATGTTTTTAGTCAACTGCTGCCATCACAGACTCCTCCTGCTACTCGGACCAGAAAAAAAGTGACCTAACTGATTTCACCAACTGCTTTGCCAGGCCCTGATGCAGAATAGATGGCCTTATTAAGCAATCAAAAAATCAGCCATTACAGAGGGATGGTAATCAACAGTGTTTATACAGCTCACACACTAGCCCCACAATACACAATCAGGACCATGAATTCTGCTAATTGGGTACCTTCTGCGTCCAGAGGTGCCTGGAAAGGGAAACAAAAGGGACTTGAAAATTAGTGTTTGTAGCAATTAGTTTCTGTCTAAAGGCTTAACCCAGTTCAGGGAAACCATGATTCAAACAGGGATTATTATAGGAACTCTGGTATTTAAATGTCTTCTGCCATTATTTGAGGCAGGTTTAGCTTGGCAAAACTAATGTAGATTTGTCTTCTTTTTCTATTTACTTAAAATTATTTTTGTTTTGAACTTTTCAAAAATCAAGACCATTAAGCCATTTGCTGCTTTAAATTTTCTGGCATTCAGTTTTTGTGCATGTGCATGTTTTATACCTATGATCTTGTTCAAGACCAGTTAAAAAGATTGTTAAATACATGGATTGTTAAGAAGCTCTGCTCAGAGGAATAAAACAGTGGAGTTTGTTGTGCCATTATTTCTTTCAGAATGATCATCAGTTTAGTGGGATCCATGGGGTATAATTCTTAGTGAAGGGAAAAAGACAAGTGTTTTATTTATAAATGTATGTACAAATTCACCTTTTAAGTAACAGTACTAAAATAGTCCAGGAGGAGAATGTAGGGTATCTGTATTTTCTCTGAGAGATCTAGCCCTGCACACTCAAATAGGTCCCACTGAAAGCCCAATGGATTTTATAAAATTGATTACAAAAACCTTTTGCCCTTTCCCTCCCTTCAGTCCTTAGCATTTTTGACGTAATAATCAGGCAAACCTCTGCGCTGTGCTTCTGGCATTAGAGACTCCCTGCTGTAGGTGCTCAAAGGGCAAATTAACAGTAGCACAATTCAAGGGACCTCTTGACATCCCAGGGAAAGCATCAGCTGCAGGTTCTTGCTTTCCTGAAGCTCTCTCTCTCTCCACATGGGTTACAGAAGGATCATGACAATGAAAAAAAAAAGAAGGAAACCAGAAAGAAAAGCCTGGGCAAAGCAAAGGAAAAACCTGGCTCAGAAGAGCAAAGAAATAATATTCCATTTTCCCTGAGTTAGAGGCTACATGAGCAAATGACAGTTTGTCCTTTTAAATTTATTAATAATCTGTTCCCTCTAATGACTTAAATGATGGTTAATCAATGTGTTAATAAGTGTAGTAAAATTTTTATTATTAACACTAAATTTTATGTTATTAAGACAGGAATTATAGAAAGAATATTGGTACTTTGAAGACAATCAGAATGATAAGTATGATAGTTTTAGAGATACTGTAACAACATTTTACTCCAGACTGATTACATTACATATTGCTATTAGTGAGCATCAGTGTGTAGTGCAATCAGTCAGGGGAAAATGAGTGAAATGTGAACTAATGAGAGCTAATTGTATCATATAATAGCAAGGACACAGAATTCTATCAATTAAATTAGTTTGAGATGAAACAAATATGAATATAATAATGTTTATAATAATGAGGCAATTAGAGCTAATGAAATAAATGTTAATAAAGACCAGGATCCCTAGCCCATCTCTGCCCAGCTGCTGGTTCCCCCAAACTTTGAGTTATGTTGTATTCACAGAAACATATTCAACTTGTGATGGGAAACACACAAGTGAAAGCTACAAACCTTCACAGTCTTAGTGTTTCCTGATCTCACACCTTTAGGAAGTTCCTCTAGGCCTGTTGCATCTCTTGGCGAAGTATGCCTTTCTCTTTAATAAATGATGTTGTGGTCTGTATAATGCATGCTACTTTTTCTTGATTTGGGATAGAACATTGCACCTCTTGGTGTAAGCATTGATCTTGTCTTCTTGATATTGTGCATGGTTGACTGTTCATGGAAAATGCCTCTCTGTTGCAAACTTCTGCTAGATTTTCCTCATTAATCTCTTCCTTGTTGTCTTTACGTCTTTGATGCTGAAGCAAAGAGTCACACCTGGGATGGCAAAGTAGCTTAGATATCTGATCAGGAATACACTCTCAGGAAAGGGTGCTGGAGATCCAAGTTCAGTATGTCAATTATTCACGTCAATGAGACAGTTAGGAGCCATATTCTGGATTAGATTCAAGACTCATGGATAGCTGTGTTGCTGAGCATTTTATAGGATGGGATGCAAGTATACCATAGAAGCTACTACAGCAGTGTGCTTCTGGTTACCTTAGAAACTTACCCATTTAGCTAAGAAGAATGTCTTCCAAGTGGTGATGCATCTATACAAGCTATAAATATAATAATAAAATTGTCTTCTTTGTGACATGCTTATTCCACTGTGAATACCATATATACAACTTGAAAGATTTCAGTGATTTCTTAATTATTTGGATAGTAGTTTGGTTGGTGTATTTTATTTGTTTCCAGTCTGGGGTATGGTTATTAGTGTTAATGAATGATGTGACCATAAGTAGAGATGAATGTGTGTGATGTGAAAATCTCCACCAACTTTCTCATTTGGATACCATGTTTTTATCATGTACATTATGGGTGTTTTTGCTTTAGGATTACATTAAAAAGACATCAGAATGAGATTTGAGTTAATGTTTCCCTTGTAAAAGATTATGGATTATGCTCAGCTGGTTTCTGAGCTGACACAGAATTCATGATTAGAAGAATGAAAACAAACTTGAATTGAAATCACTAATGGTTATTGGGCCCTGAGAATCCTGGAGTCTGTGTGACAGGAGGCTTTCCTGTTCCAACTGTATAAAGAAGATTGAAACAAAACAGCAAGATCTTGGCCATTTACATCTTTTAATGAATGCTCTTCACGTTTGAGTTCCTTTGTCTGGCTCTCAGTTTCTGAGGGTTGAGCTGTGAAATGTGTGAACGGTATCACATACTCACAGATCATGGAGCAGACATCTGTCTAGGATGCTTTCTCCTCCAAATTGCCCTCAGTGTAAAGAGCATCTATACAGTGGTACATGCTTAAGGCAGCCAATTATCTAGTCTCAGTGTTCACCCGTACTGAGTTGGAAAATGTTTTCCAGATATACCATACTTAATGCCGTGTGTTTAGTGCCTGCCTAGTGAAGGGCTATTTAAAATAACATCTCCTATTTATAACACCTTTAGGTTTGAGTCTGACTTTATCTTTAAAAGCCTTTTATGAATGGTAAACAGTTGTGTTTATACCCTATGTCCAGGAACCTCATTAGAGTAGAGAACATAAAATTAATTCAAATAATCTTTTTTTATGAACTAAGATTGTCTAGAGATTAAAGCATGTTATAGGAGATAATATATCTCACCAACAATAATTATTGCAAGCTTTAAATTTTGATTACATTTCCCTGTTTTCGTTTCAGTGCCTTGGGTTTGGTTGTCTTGACCAAAATATAAAAAGCCTGTGGCATGTGAAATATATTAGTCTCATTTTCTCTGTAATTTCTTGGCTTGCCAGTTATTGATCGGACACAACTTGTGACAGATTATGCTCCTTTTTTGCTGATTTCATATGTAATTTGAGAAGGTATCTTATGGTCACAAAAGAAACCTCAAAGTAAAGTATGTTCCTTTATCTGAACTGTGACTGTACATTGAGTAAGAGATTTCAGACATTTTTTTGGAATTTTTGAGACAGGATATCACTGTAGCCACAACTGGCCTAGAACTCATTATGTAGACTAGGCTAGCCTTGAATTTACAGAGATCTGCCTGCTTCTGCCTCTTGAGTGCTGGTACTAAAGGTATGTGCTACCATGGCCAGCAGGATCTCAGACTTTTGTAAATACATGTACTTGTTCCTGGATTAAAATGTCTGCTGTAGACCCGACCCATACTTAGTTCAAAATAATTTTAAATACTGATATTTTCAGTGTAACTTTGGCATATAATGTGGATTTAATGCCATCCTTTGGCAGATTAGAAAGTATTTGGTAAACTCTAACCTGTGCCTTTTTATTCTTACTATTCTAACAGAATTTTTTTTTAAAGAAGACAGAAATCGTTTTTTCCGAAAGGATTTTCATTTGAAATATGGAGCATTTAAGGGCAGGCATGGTGGCACATGCCTTTAATCACAGTACTTGGGAGGCAGAGGCAGGAGGATCTCTGTGAGACCAAAGCCAGTCTGAGCTACATAGCAAGCTCCAAGCCAGCAGGGGCTACAGACACCCAAAAATCCCAAAAAGAAAAAATGAAAGAAACATGGAGCATTTTCTATCTTTCTTTTTAACTAGCCTTAGGATGTGTGTCCCTGGACAGGACTCCTATACCAAACCTTCCCCTCCCAGGGCTCAGGGACCATTTCAGAAGAGGGGGTGGAAAGGTTATAAGGGTCAGGGGATGGTGCATGAACATAAGCAAACAGAGGCTTTCAGGCCTCTGAGAACTTACTCGTATGAACTTGCAACAATGGCAGCAGCATGCTTAAGACCCATGCCAAAATCAATCAGGCAAAAACCCACCATAGAATGGGAAAGTGGAGCTTAGCTGAGGAACTATTGGCAACTGATTACTGCTGGGTGAGGGAGAGTAGATCTTCTTTAAAGGAGTCACTCTAGACAGACTGACTAGACTCCAGTGGATGAGCTTGCACCAATGGACATCTGGGTACAAAGGCTTGACCAAATAGACTTAACATTTATGACAGAGTGGATGAAATCCTGTGGGGAGGGAATCTAAATTTGATTACGATCTATTATACGAAATGCACAAAAACTCAATAAAAATGCCTTAAAAATAAACAGCCTTAGGAAAAGTGTATTTAATTACCTCACATGATAAAGCCAAACTCCAAGAGTAAGCATAAAGATCATTGTTCTCAAGTTACTTAGGAAACTCATTTGGTCGAAGGAAGTTTACTATTTGCTTTGCTTAAAAGTGATAATTTTACTAGTACTTCAGTTTAAAAGCTTTGTTCATGTACATAGCCTCCATTTATTTTAGGACAGTGAAATTAGTCTTTAAATTAGAAGTAATGTTTCTCATATGGAAAACACATACACATACATTTTTTTTTTTTTTTTGGCAGAAAGCAAATCTTCAGGCTTAAATTAGAAGAATTTTGTGTCAGGAACTTGGCTCTAATTTTGACTTTGATGCCTTAAAATAACCTTGACAGTAACCTATATTCTCTTTATTCAAATGCCCTTAGTTGGGTTGTTTTTACCATACATTAGTCAGAAAAAGTGAGGATATACTATAGTAACAAACAAACCCTTAATTTTAGTAGCTTAAGTAACAAAGATATGCTTCTTGGGACTGGAGAAAAGGTTCAGCAGTTAAGAGTACTGACTAAACACTTGATATTTTCCTATCAGGCCAATGTACAAGCCATTGAATGGTCAGAAATTCTCTGCCTCTCATGAGCTCTCACAACTTTCTCTTCTCATCCTTGAAGTCTGTAAAAAGAGTCTTGGACTAGAGAGAGATGGCTCAGCAACTCAGAGCACCATCTGCTCTTGTAGAGGACCTGGGTTTGGTTCCCAACACCCACGTGGTGGCTGATAACCATCTGTAACTCCAGTTACAGAAGATACCCTCTGCTGACCTCCTCGGGCATTGTACAACATGAGTGCACTTACATACATGCAGACAATACACTCATACACATTAAACTGAAAAATAATAAATATAATATTAAAAATAACAAAATATACTACTTATTCATGGTTTGTATTCATCAAACCAATAGAAGCTCTGTTACATGAGTGTTCTAATGCTAGCACAGTCTCCACCCAAAATATTACTTCTACCAAAGAAGAGGAGAAAAAGAACAGGAGGAAGCACACAGTTTCTTAAACCATACTCCCTCTTTAAAAAAAAGAGTTTATTTTTATTTTATGTGTATGAGTATATTGCCTGCATGTGTGTAAGTGCACTCATGTTGTGCAATGCCTAGGGAGGTCAGAAGAGGGCGTCACATCCCTCTGGAGTTATAGATGGTTGTCAGCTACCATGTGGGTGCTGGGACCCAAACCCTGGTCCTCTGCAAGACCAGACAGTGCTCTTAACTGCTGAGCCATCTCTCTAGCACCAAATCACACCACCTCTTAAGAATCACACTATTCCAAGTAATACTGTAGATTAAAAGAAGCTAATCTATCTTTATACAACTGAGATGCAGAAGTCTAGTACTTACTTGAATGAGAGAAGACATTGCACTTATCAATAGTCTTGAATACCATACATTCTCTTCACCTATTACCCCATATTTATTTACTTATGAATATTACTTTACAATAAAATAATGCACAAATAAATTCAGTAACTTATAATCTCATTACCCTAGCAATCAGATTTCTTTGTTCAAGGGTTTATATGTCCTGCCAATGTCTGTACATCTCTGTTTACCTGTATTAATTTTTTACCTATTGTTTGTATTGGTTGGTCTACTTTACCATTATTCTGAAATGCTAGGAAGTCTAGTCATAGCTCCCTTTAGATTGTCATGCAGGACAGTAGCTCATGTATGGAATATCATCAACTACTTGGTAAAAAATCCTGTGGTAGTTAAAAATATGTGTATGCCTATAAGGTGGATCCAGATGTTTTAAATACAATATGATGAATGTTTTTCTCAATGTACAGGTACATTTTAATGCAATAATCTCATATTTAGGCCTTTTTTTCTTGTTGGAGTAGTGGTGGGAATTAATTTGTGTAGAACATGTAAAGTTAGAAAGTCAGAATTTTGCACAGAAGGGTGCTATGATGATAAGACACACACACATGAAGAATGTTATATAATGTATCCAGTTAAAGCCTTACAAAGTGTGGCCATGTGTTACCGATTTACTTGAGCACTAATATCTGTAGCACTGTTACGATGCTACAGTCTTGCTTCTGTTCGAATGCAGCATTCGCTTGTGACAGGTGAATGGGTTCCAGGGGCCTCACTACATTCGAATGCAGCATTCGCTTGTGACAGGTGAATGGATTCCAGGGGCCTCACTACAGCAGTGCTATCTGTTCCCTTTACTTTTTCCCCGAGTTGTTTAGAGTGGCATAATTATCCACGAATTTAGCTCATGCAAGCATTTTATTTCTTCCATTTTCATGTGTTCATCTGGTACTCATGTGGGTGTGTGTGTTTGCACGTGTAGAGCACATGTGTGTGCACGTGTGTGTGAAGGCCAGAGGTTAATCATAGGAATCATCCTAGCATTTCCACCTTATTTATTGGGAGGTGGGGTGACTCAATCAAACCCAGAGCTCGCCAGTATGGCTGGTTTAGCTAACTAGCTTGCTCTGCGGACCCCATCTCCACTTTCTGAGGCTGGGATTGCAGGCCGGTGCCCATGTCCTATCAGCATTTATGTGGGATCTGAGGATTCAAACTCCCATTTTCATGCTTGTGCAGCAAAGGATTTAACCACTGAGCCATTTTCCTACTTATCCCCCTCTTGCAAGGATTGATGTATTCCACTGAAGTGGTCTTTGATGGACGTAGTCTGGTAGCCACTGAATCCTACATATATTTCTCATTCCTTAAACGCTTACTTTTTAAAGAGAGAGACTCCCTGTAGCCTCAGCTAATCTGACCTTGATCTCACAGAGATCTTCCTGCCTATGCCACCTGAGTGTTGGAATTAAAGCCAGGCGAGTAGATTATTTTCTTAACTGTAATTTTTTTCTCCTATTAGAATACAAAGTACTTGAAAATTTTGTCTGCATTTTTTTACCCAGTGCTACATCCCCAGCAATCACAATAGCACCTGGCATCTATCTGGTATACTCTAAATGTTCCATTCAGTAAGTATTTACCACATGGATGAATATACAAAGGCTGAAGTTGGAAATTTACCTTGTGTCAACTAGAAGCCAAGAAACTTTTGTTTTAAATGAACGCTTTTGGCAAATCAATGCCCAGTCATCATCTCCTGGAAGTTGTTCTGCTTGGGCCAGTAGTTGCCCAAAGATGTTTTGAAATGATAGAAAAGCAAGCCACAGAATTCAAGAAGATGTCTATGCAATGCTAAACAGATTAAAGTTATTTTTCATGCCCATGTGTATTAATATGGCATGTATCTGTATATCTATAGCACATGTTGGCAGGAGTGTGAATAAATTGAAACCATATGGGTGTTAGTAGGAACGTAAAACACTATAGCCAGTGTGGAACATGTTATGAATGTTCCTCCAGAAATTAAATATGGAATTATCAGATTATCCCCCTATTTCCTTTCCTGATAGTCGCCCCCAAATTAAAAGCGCTCGTTATATGGCACAGGCTGGCCTTGAGTGCTGGGGCTGATTCAGTGTACTTTATGCTATCGAATTGTTCCATTAAATAGTTAACGATTGTAAATTTTATGTGATGTGTAAATTGCCACAGAAGTTTTCTGTTTTACTGTCAAGGTGACCACTCTAGGTTCCAAGTCCCATGGTCAGTTCTCAGTTTTCACCATATGGACTCGTCAGTGTCATCTGACACAGAAATTCCTTCTCATCTCCTGAAGTACGCTCTTCTTCTGGCTCCTGATGAGTCATGCTATCGTGATTTTGTTGTTTCCTTGTTCTCAGTTCACTGGCCGATCCTTCTGGTCCTTTTTGCTTTATTCCCCCTTGACTGATGCCAAATATATGTGTGGGTTTCCTCTCTTCATGGCTAAACTTTCTCTTTGTATGAGCTCATCTAATCTTACGAGTTTACATATCTGTATGCAGATAACTTAGATTTGTATTTCAGCTCCTGACTTTCCTTTGATGTACAGATTTACAAAGACACATTATAAAATCGATCAGACAATCCTGTAAGCTGTGCTACCTTCCAGAGAGACCTCAAATCTGACCACAGGCCACTATTTCTTCTTCTGGTACCTTAGTCTAGTCACTGCTTTCTTTTTCCTGTGACACAGCAGTGTTCTCTCAATTTGTCTCTATACTTCTGTTCTTGGTTTTTCCTCCAAGGAGGTTTTCTCTTCCTAGGAACTTTAGTGTTCCTAAATCTAACTATGCTAAACATTACAATTCTTCCAGTCCTTCTAGAGGAAACTTCAAGAATAAAAATATGAGTATTCTTGTTTCAAGCTGAGTTTGGTCATATTATGGTCTGAATATGTGTATTACCCCCAGATTCATATGACACCTAAATTCCAATGCAGTAGTATTAAGAGATGAATTTTTTTGGGAGATGATGAAGTCATGTGGGCAGATTAATGTCCTCATAAAAGAGGCTAGAGGAATACTGCTGGTTCATCTGCCATGTGAGGGCTCAGCAATATCTGAGATGTACGGAGCAGCCCTCACTGCCATGATGTAGGGAACAATCCTCATCTCCACGATGCTGGGAACAATCCTCATCTCCACGATGCTGGGAACAATCCTCACCGCCGTGGTGCTGAGAACAATCCTCACTGCCATGATGTAGGGAACAAACCTCATCTCCATGATGCTGGGAACAATCCTCACCTCCATGATATGGGGAACAATCCTCACCTCCATGATGCTGGGACCAATCCTCATCTCCATGATATGGGGAACAGTTCTCACCTCCACAATGCAGGGAGTAGCCCTCACTACATCTGCTGCTGCTTTGATCTTGGGCTTCCTAGCCCATAGAACTATGGACATAAGTTCCTGTTGTTTGTACATTATCTAGTCAAGTATTTTATTGCAGCAACCCATTTGTTTTATGACTTTGGCCCATGTGTTATGATTGTTCATGTAAGAATATAACATATAATCCAGACACTACACAGAATTGGCATTCTGCTGACAAGTACTTTCCCACTCTCCTTTCCTCAGATCTCTTGTTTCTCTTAAAGGGTCTTGTCATGAAGTGGTGATGATGAAACTGATTAAAATATCATGCCAAGTTCTCTTTTGTTTTTGATACATTGCTGGGATTAAAATGGAAATGAGGAGACTTACTAACTTTTGACCTAACAGAGTGCCAAATTAAGGAGAAGGTGAATATCCATATTTGTGTTCTTGCCAATGTGTTTTAAGCTTTTATTGTTTTCTTACTTTGCAACCACGAAGACCTGAGTGTGATTCCCAGAATCCATTAAAAACAAATAGACAGACAAACAAAACAAAAAAACCAAGCTGGGTGTGGTGGCACAGGCTTGAAATCCTAGTACTGAGAAGGCAGAGGCAGACAGATCCCTGTGGCTTGCTGACCACTGAGCAAGTTCCAGGCTAGTATGAAATCTTGTCTCAAAAACCCCCATATCAAAAAACAAACAAAAGATCAGAACCACAAACCAAAGCCAGATGAACAAAAAAGAGGTGAATGGTGTATGAGGAACAGTGTTTGAGGCTGCACAGCGTCTGGTATCTATATGCACAAATATACCTAAGCACATACACATACACACATGTGCACTAGCATGAACAAGTATATGTACACGTATACATACATATGCACACAAAAGAGAAAAAATACTTAGGTTAAGTTTATTTTTTTTCCAAATTTGCACCCAGTACTGTTACTTATGATTTTTTTTTCTATTCAGGTTGCCAAGTTAAGTCTGCGTGATCACAATCTCCCATCTCTCTGAGCTTCTGAGGGCTTCACGCCTCCCCAGAAAACCACATAAGTCTAAGAGATGGAACAGAAAATCTGGACTAAGGCCACTGCAGTGAAAACTCTTCAGGTTTTATTTCCTGGGTTGCCACTTAAAGCTCCTTTCTGCAGTATGCTTCCTAGAAGTTGGTTCTAGTTTGTTTTAAAGGCCTCGTGTAATTGGATCTCCATCTTATGGTTAAAGAAAATAGCTCTTTCAGAGCATTCAGGGACAAGCCTGTTAACTAACACCTCAGCTATGCACGGTGCTCTCAACTTCTGCAGGAACATGCCCAACTGAGCCAAAAAAGTTATTTATTAGTGTGTGCTATGTTAAGTCTCCTATGGGAGGCAAAGATATACTTTTCTGAAACTTAACAGAATTTTCAGTGTAAATCCGATGCATGTGTTTGAGTTATATGACCTTTTTTGCTTAGGTTAGGTAGGCTCCTCCTACCCCATTATTTTTAAACAAGAGGAAGACTCGATTTTTTTGTGCACAAAACACTCTTCTAGCCTTTCTTTGAGCCCTGTGGTCTAGGGGGTAAGTTTTAGTGATGTGAGAACAGAGTGGAACAGCATTTACAGAGGGAAGGGACTATCTGGGAAGCCTCAGGTTGACTGTTAAGTGACAACATTCTACAGAGTCACAGTTGCTGCTTGCAGTTCGGATATGTCCAGCACTTTTAAATGGTGCTAATTATTTGAATGTTTTTTGACTCCTTTTCAAACCCTACAGGTCTTGGAAAAAGAAAAGATATTATTTTATTGGTGAGGAGGGTGACTAAATATCCATTCCTGGAAAATAACACCTTATATTTCTTTTAACCTGGGAAAGCTCTTAATGAACAAGCTTTTCTACATGCTGTTCCCCATGTTTGACCTGGTGGGGCCATGTCTGGCCTAAACTAAGTAGCTTGTGTTATGCCTAATATTCTGGGAAGAGGGAAAATATTCCAGTAAGGATCTGAGTACAGTGCGTTGTTGTTTAGCCAAGCTTAGAAGTGTGCTTACTGTAACTCTACCTAGATGTACCCTAGGTAGTATGGCACTTCTCTTGGTGGTTATGGGATGAGTGTGTCCATCTCTGTCTCATCTGCTGTTACTACCTTGGGAAAAACTAGACTAAATCTGGTTTCCCGTGCTTCCATTATTTTATGATACTCACCTTGTATTTTGAGTATTATGAGGATTTCCCCTTTAAAGATTATTCAGCTGGTCTAGCACTCTGTTAAAGGGATGAGCACTGATTTGTGAGCCGACACCAAGACATTTTAGAACAGGCAGCTTTCCACCTTCTTTGACTGATAATTGCAAATTAAATTTGAGAGCAGCACTTTGATTTTGTGGCCCATTAGGATATAAAGCCTGGTGGGTCTCTTCACTCTTAGGGCCATTCCAAGATCTACTTTCATTTCTTATGCTGCTCGCTGATAATTAAGTTTAGATAACTAGATACCAAAACTGCTGTGAAAGAAAGAAAGACCCCATGAGAGAACTGCTTGTGTAACCTTGCGTAGTTTGAGGAGCCTTGCATAACTCTGAAAACCAGTGCTTAAAAAGATTTTGGCTTAAGCTTTGAATTCTAGTAATTGGAAATGAAAATTAGAATAATTTTGGTTTCAGTATATTAAGAAAGAAATTTGACTTCTAAGTAATAGAACATAGACTTGTCATTATTTTTCTACCAAGTTACTGATCTGCAATTTGTCTTTTAAAAATATCTTTGTTAATCAATTATAATTTTATGCGTAATGTTATTTCCTTTTAGTCATTCAAACATTTTACTGAGCTCTATACTGGGCTAGCTGTTAGGTATAGCTACATATATCTCTGCTCTCCTTGAGTTTATAATATAGTGGGAAAATATACAACAAACAATTACACAAATCATGAGTTTTTCCTATTGGAGTAGTCCTTTCTCATATACCAGTTCACATTTTCCTTGCTTGAAAAATGTTTTTGCTTTAATTTTGTCCGTTAATATGAAATAGACTTTCTTCTGAATTTTAAGAAGAAATCTTATTATACTTTCTAAGGGTTTCCTTTTATTAATTTGACTTTTGATAAAAATAGATACTTACTCTATATTTATGTTGTTGAAAGTAAATATTACAGATTTGATTTTAAAATAGAACTTAAGAGTTATCTAATACTTCCTATAAACCAAAAGTACTCTTATGGAGAAGACTTTTATGTTTATTTATTTTAATATTTTATTTATTGTTTTTATTTCATATGTATGAGTGTATATATGTATTGTATACACGCATTTAAGTGTACCCGTATCATGCAGTGCCCACAGAAGTCAAAAGAGATTGTTGAATCCCCTGAGACTGCAATTACACACAGTTGTTAGCTGTCATTTGGGTACTGGGAACTTAACACAGGTCCTCTGTAAGAGCAGCCAGTGCTCTTAGGCACTGAGCCATTTCTCCAGGCCCTGTTTATGCTTATTTTTAAATGAACATTCAAAGTACAGGTTTTCTTCTGACATTTATGATATAAAACTTAGGACTTATGACCTCTTACGACACACATACTTGGTTTTGATTGGTCCTGAACCCTGCTCCTCTTCCCCATCTCCTTGGCCCATCTGTTTGACTGCAAATTTCATGAGTTCATTTTTCTTTACAGCAGAGTAGATCTGCATTGTGTAGTGTATATATCCCACCTTTTCATTCATCTGGCAAGGGACATTTAGGTTGTTTCCATCCATTTCCTAGCTACTGTGAAAAGAGCAGCACCAAACATGGCTGAGCAAGTAACTCTGTGGTAGGGTACTGAGTCCTTCGGGTGGATGCTGAGGCGTGGTGTAGCTGGGTCATATGGTAGAGCTACTTTTAATGGTAGAGCTACTTTTAATGTTTGAGGGTTTTCCATAGCGGCCGCACCAGTTTGCAGTCCAGCGTGAATGAGAGCCCCGCTTTCTTCACTCTCTCTCTGGCCCTTGTCAGCTCTTTCTTGGTCTTAGGCATTCTAACTGGGGTAACATGAAGTGTTACAGTAGTTTCATTCTGCATTTCAGTAGTTACTAAGGATGTTGAACACTTTTTTCAGGCATTTATTAGCCATTTTTATGTCATCTTTTGAGAACTCTCTGTTCAGATCTGTAGCCCATTTTTTAAATTGCATCAAATATTTTCTTGAGTTCTTTTGATAGTCTGGATATTAATTGGGTAAATGTCTTTTGAGTTCTTTGCATATTCTGGATATTGATTTTCTAAAGCCGATAAAGATTTTCTCCCACTCTTTGGGCTTCCTCTTGTTTCCTTTGCTGTAAGAAGCTTTTTAGTTTAATGAGGTCCCATTTGTCAATTATTGGCATTAATTCCTGAGCAAATGGGTTTCAATTTAGAAAGTCCTTTCCTTCACCTATATTGTATGTACTGCCTATGTTTTCTTCTAACAGTTTCAGCATTTTAGGTCTTTGGTTCATTTGGAGTTGATTTTTGTGCCCGGTGATAAGTATGAATATAATTTCATTCTTCTACAGGTGAACATCTAGCTTTCCCAGCACCATTTGTTAAAGATGCAGTCTTTGCTCCAGTGTGTAATTTTGGCATCTTTGTCAAATATCAGATGGCTGTAATTGCGGGCACTCATGTTTGGGGCTTGCTGTATTGCTCCCTTCACCTGCATGTCTTTTCTGTACCAGTACCAAGCTGTTTTCATTGCCGTGGCTCTGTAATGTAGCTTGAAATCCGGTACGGGAATCTCTCCAGCATTATTATTTTTGTTCTGGATTGCTTTGGCTATCCAGAGTCTTTGTGTTTCCATATGAATTTTAGGATGGGTTTTTCTATTTCTGTGAAGAATGTCATGAGTATTTTAATTGGGATTGCATTGAATCTAAATCGCTTTTGGTAGGATGATTATTTTCACAGTATTAGTTCTGCCACTCCATGAGCACTGCAGGTCTTCCCATTTTCTAGTGTCTTCCTCAATCTCTTTCTGCAGAGATATAGCATTTAATTGTGCAGGCCTTTCATATTCTTGATTAGGCTTATTTCTAGATACTTTATCTTTGTAAGCTATTGTGAATGGCGGTGATTCTATGATCTCAATATACTCGTCATTGGTATAAAAAGACTTCTGATTGTTGTAACTTGATTTTGTATCCTGCTCCTCTGCCGAAAGTGCTGTTCATGTCTAGAAGTTTTCTAGTAGAATTTGTGGGATCTCTTATGTATAATGTATCATGTGCAAATAGGGATAATTTGACTTCTTTTCCTATTAGGATCCCTTTAATTTCCTTCTCTCATCTTAATGCTGTAGGTAGGGCTTAATGTACTTATACTGAAAAGGACAGCTCTGTCTTGCTCCTGATTTTAATGGTATGCTTTGAGTTTTTTCTCTCTATTTAGAAAGATGTCTGTATATTTGTGGCACATAGCCTGTATTACATCGAGGCTTCTTCCTTCTAGTTGTATTCTCTATAGGATTTTTATTATAAAAAGGCATGTTTGATTTTGTCAAAGGCCTTTTCTGCACCTCTATTGAGGTGATCATGTGATTTTTTGTCTTTATGTCCATTTATATGGCTTATTCCATTTATCAATTTATGTATGTTGAACCATCACTGCAGCTCTGGAATAAAGCGAATTTGATGATAGAGGATGGTATTTTTGATATATGCCTGTACATAGTTTTCAAGTACTGAGAATTTTTATATCTCTGTTCATTAGAGACACTGGCCTGTAGTTTTTTTTTTTTTTTGGTCTGGTTTTGGTAGTAATCTGTCATCATAGAAGGGATTTGGAAGTGCTCCTTCTGTTTCTGTCCTTTTGAATAAGGTAAGCATTATTGGTTGTAGTTCTTTTAAGTTCTTGTAGAATTCTTCTTTGATTCCATCTCCTGGGCCTTTTTTAGTTGGAAAGCTTTGGATTGCTGTTGCAATCTCCTTATTTGTTATGGGGCTGTTTAAGTTATTGACCTCTTCTTGGTTTAACTTGGTGGTTTGGTTGAATTTAGAAATTCATTAATTTCTTTTAGATTTTCTAACTTAATGGAGTATAAGTTTAAAAAATATTCCCTTAATATGTTCTAGATTTCTTTGGTGTCTGTTGTAATGGTTCCTTGTTCATCTTTGATTTTGTTAAATCTTTGTTTTGATTATTTGGGCTAAGGGTTTGTCAGTTTTCTTTAGCTGTTCAAAGAGTCAGCTCTTAGCTTTGCTGATTCTTTGCAGTGTTTTCTTTGTTTCTATTTTTTGTTGATTTTTGCTCTTATTTTTAATATTTCTTCACATCTCCTCTTTTTTTCCCAGAGTTTTGAGTTGCATTGTTAAGCCATTTATTTGTGCTCTTTCTGATTTTTTAATGCAGGCACATAAAGCTTTTAAAACTGCTTTTAATATGTCCCAGAGGTTTTGTTGTGTTTTCATTTAATTCCAGGAATTTTTCTTTGATTCTTTCTTGATTTCTTCTTTGGTCTATTCATCGTTTGGTAGTGTATTGTTTAATATTCACGAATTCGTACAATTACTAGAAATTCTTTTGCTGTCGATATTAGGTTTTATTGCATTGTGTTCAGATAGGATGCATGGAGTTATTTCAGTTTTTCTGCATTTGTTGAAGTCTGTTTTGTGTCTCAGCATGTGGTCTACTTTAGAGACACTTCTATGGAATCCTGAATAGAATGTGTATCCTTTGGTGGCTGGGTGGGGTATTCCATAGATGTCGGTAAGACCTGTTTGATGCATGATGCCATTTATTTCTGATGTTTCTCTGATTATTTTTTTTCTGTGTATCAGAGACCTGTGTATTAGAGAAGGTGTTGTATTGAATTCGCCTACTATTGCTGAGTTAATTTGTGTTTTGAAATATAACAGTATGCTTTTTATAAAGTTGGGTGTGCTAGAGTTTGGTGCATATATGCTTAGGATTGTAATGTCTTTTTTGGTTAATTGCTCAGAGTGAAATGCCCTTCTTTATCTCTTCTGAGTAATTTTAGTTGGAAGTCTGTTTTGCCGGATATTAGGATAGCGTGCCTGCCCGTGTCTCAGAGCACTTTCCTTTCAGCACTGCCTTGGCTGCATCCCAGAGGTTCTGATCGTTTGTGCTCTCATTTTCATTTGATTTAAGGAATTAAAACATTTCCTTCCTGGTTTATTCAATAATCTATTGTTTATTCAAAAGTGTATTGTTCAGTTATGTATTTTCTGAGGTTAGTCTTGGAATTGATTCTAGTTTACTATGGTTTGATATGATACAGAGAATTCTGTTTTGTTTGTTTGTTTGCTTTTTGTATTTGTTAAGGCTTACTTTGTAGCCTGTGATATGTTCAATTTTAGAGAAGAGGATGCTAAGAAGAATGTATAGTCTCTGTCTTGTGGGTGGAATGCTCTGTAGATCTCCACTAACTCCAGTTGATCTATGAATAATGTAGCTGCTGTTGAAGCTCTGTATTAAAAAATTCAGTGCAGTCATTACAATATACATTTCGAAAGTATTTTTGAAAATGAACTCTAGTTTTTGTTAGTTTGTAATTTGTTCGTGTGTTTTCTCAGTTTCACTTAGGTGTCTGTGCACTCCTAAGCTCACTGAACTTCAGGGATAGTTCTGACTTCTTGGCCAGCAATAGTTCTGCTCTTTTTCTTTGCCTCTACCTGACTCCAGATGGTCTAGATTTTCTGGGGCCCCTAAATGTTCCCCACAAGACAAGACAGAAGTCAGTTTCCGAGGAAAAGCCTGTCTGGATGTCTTCCTCAGGTTCTCTTTTCCTCGGTGAAGACGTTTGAGGCCCGGGGTATCTTCTCAGTGTGGCACTGTGTGGTCTACGTGAGTGGTGGCAAAGTGGGAATAAAAGTAGGCTGGCCTTCCTTTTCTTTCTAACGTAACCTTGTGATTTGTCCTTATCCGTGGGTTCTGGGGTTTTCACAAAAACACTTGTCTGTGGATACTTTCTAGCTGGTATTTTTTGTCGGGGGGCGGGGAGGGACTTCCTGTTTTGCCACGTTGCTAACATAATTCACTTCGAAATTCTGAATGGGAAAGGGTCCTACATTTTCATTTTCACTGGTCTCTACAATTATGTAACTAGTTCTGCTCACAGTTGAGTGTAAAAGATGCTAAAATTATCCAGATAAGAAATAGTGCCTTTTTTTTTTTCCTCTAAGAGGTAATAAAAGGAGCCAGTTCAATAGAAATGTCAAGCCAGGCCAGTCCCAAGATGATGGGGGTTTGAGCGTAGGAGTGAAGTCCTGCTGTAGGAATGCATAGCTTAAGGAGTTACAACCTGGCCCCTCCTTTCTCTCCTAGCCTGATGGTGTTGGTCAGAGGTTGTACCATTTATTCTCCATCCCAGTGGAACTAACAGTGACGGAGTGGTTCTGTGTCTCACTAAATTGAGAAGAGGTGACCTGATTTTGCTTCATTGCTGTCAAATCACCAGAGATAAATGAGGTAAAATGAAGTTTCAGCTGGGAGAAGGAGTGCCAAGGTTTGGAACTGGGAGCACTCTGTATTTCCCCCCTGAAGTACAATAGGATTTGAAAACAGTTTTGATCAGGTTGATACGGTAGCGGGTGATTGGGATGCAGCTATCTTGCTGACTCTCAGTCACTCAGACTTTACTGTCCTTTTCCCAGGTCATTCTTCAGTAATCCACAGTAAAGTGCCATGGTCCCCTTGGAGATTCCATCTATTTTCCTGTGAATGTTATAATTCTGCTTTTCTTTACTGCTGAATAAAATTCTTTTGTGTTTATGTACCACATTAAAAAAATCTATTCATCTGTTGATGGGCATTTAGCTTGGTTCCGTATCTTGGCTATTGTAAATAGTAAGCATGGACATGCAAGTATCTCTCGGGTGTGTTGACTTAGAACCCTTTGAGTATACACCAAGGAGTGGTATAGAACAATACTTCTATTGTTAGCTTTTGAGGAATCTCCATACTGATTCCCATGGTAGCTGCACCATTTTATATTCCAATCAGAATATTTCCTCTTTCCCTACCTCTTTGCCAGCATTTGCTGTCTTTGGTTTTCTTGAGCCATTTTAACTGGAGCCATTCTAACTGGATTAGATGGAATTTCAAGGGAATTTTAATTTGTAGTTCCCTGGCTAAGAATGTTGAGCTAAATATCTGGCCTATTATTTGTGAAATAAATTCTAGGATATTTTCTTTATTATGAGTATAATCAGGTTTTAGTTACTTGCCATTATAGAAGTACACAAGTGAATTAAAAAAAATATTAAACAGGGGATGGAGAGATGGTTCACTAGTTAAGAGCACTAGCTGCTCTTCCAGTGACCCGAGTTCGGTTCCCAGTACCCACATGGTAACTAACAACTGTCCATAGCTGCAGCTCCAGGGGATCCAATGCCCTCTTCTGATCTCCATGGACATTGCACGACATAGTTACACTTAACATACATGTAAGCAAAACTCACATACATAAAATTAAATAAGTAAAAATTTAAAGAATTATTTAAATACCTTTGAAACAAGTGTTCAAATTTATGTTGTTACTTCTTTTGTCTTTCTTTTACTCAGATTACATTCACTCCCTTTAACTTTCCCAAGGAAGAGAAGAAAGATCGTCAATGTTGTTACTTCTGATAGTCTCACCAAACCATGCTAAGGATACCTGCATCAGAAGATGCTGAAAATTATTTGTGTTTTGTATCTTTTGCAACTGTCTATTTGTAACAGTTTTTGTCCTGTACCTCAGAGAAGTGACTCTGTGCTCTTTTAAACCTTCTTTGAAGGAAAAATGATTATTCTATTTCTTTAAAGCTCCCACTAAGGATCCTAGATGATAAATGGCATCTAAAACTTCAATAAAATAAGCAATTACATGCAAAATAGTCAAGAAATGAAATATGATCAGTATTTTCTAAGAGAATGCTAACTAGGTTCTTAATAAGTTGAGAAATACCATCATGGTAAAACTTTAAAAAGATTTAGTTTTCTACAAAATTGAGTGTTGAATACACGTATTTAAGAATCTGGTTTATCCCTAGGACTTTTTTACTACACTGATTGTGCTATTGTTTCTTGGGGATGAAGGTAGAATATTTTACTAACCAATAGCAAGAAATATAATGGAAGGAGGCACTGTCTGTGTAGAAGTATCTTAAAAGTTTTAGAGTTTAAAAGTGGCCTATTGGGTCAAGAGTTAGGTCAAGGGTATTTAGTTTTAAAGTCTGTTTGTTTAGGAACATCAGAACATCAGCCAGGGAGAGTCTGATGAGACTCTAACCATAGTAATGAATTCTTTCTTAAGAGTGGTTGAGTCCCTGAGGTGCCCTTTTCCCTTGGTCAAATTCCTGGATAAACATTTATTTTTCTATATTATGTTAATATAGATATACTAATCCCATGTTAACCAGTGTCCCTCTGACCAACAGGTTCTCTGTCTCCCTCTCTTTTCTGTGTATGACTGTTTTACTTGCATGTATATAAGTGGAGCATGTATGTGTAATGCTTTCAGAGGCCAGAAAGTGTGTTGGATCCCCTGGAGTTACAAACAGTTGTTAGCCATCATACGGGTGCTGGGAACTGAACCTCGGTCCTCTGCAAGAGTAGCCAGTGCTCTTAATTGCTGAACTATTTCTCAAGTCCCTATAGTTTATTTTTAAAATTATTTTATTCATTATTTTTATTTTATGGGTATGAGAGTATTGCCTACAAGTCTCATCTGTAAGCTCACCCAGGTTGTGCAATGCCTGCAGAAATCAGAAGAGGGCATTGGATTTCCCTGGAACTGGAGTTATGGATGGTTGTTAGCTACCATGTGGGTGCTGGGAATTGAATCCAGGTCCTCTGGAAGAGCAATTAGTGTTCTTAACCACTGAGTCATCTCTCCAGCCTCTTTACAGGTTCTTTTTTAGTGATGCAACATTAATTAACATATGACTAAAAAGACTATTATATGTAATAAAACATTGATTATATATATTATATATATATATATTATATATGTTACCTAGTTTAAACATGAATATATTATGAAATAACATTATTTAAAAGAGAGTGAGAAGAAATTATCTAACAAATAGCCTAGAGATGATTAGGCTAAAATTCAGTAAAACTATCAATTTGTATTTTATACCATTTAAGGAAATAAACTTTAGTGAACTAGGAACATAGATATGGAAAATTAAATTATGGAGACTGCTTTATTATGAAAGGAAGTTGAATCTACTGAGATGAGATCTTTTCTTTCTCTTGCAAATTTGCATTGCTTTAATTTTCTTTATAAATCGTTAGAGTAGAGATTGGTTAGATGCCTTTGACTGTATCTCATTCAAACAAAGGATGGGCAGATTGTTCATGGTTTCTTGTAGGGCACAATTGAGGATGGGCCTTAGCCAGGTCACCTGCTATGAGGAATAGAGGAATGGTTCCCATGGGTGTGGCACTCTGCTCTGGCTAGGTGTGACACCAGCCTCCGCCCTACACCTGGACGACCTGCCTAAGAGCATGAGTGACTGCAGTCCGGACCCCACCCCATAAGGTGATTGACCAACCAAACCTATAAGACCCCTTGCATTTCCTTGAATAAACAGAGCTTGCAGCAGCTTGCCACCGCCTGCTTCTCTGAGTCTGTGTGTTTTGATTCCTCGCCTACTCATCCCTCTGACATCAGAGACCCTTCCATCCCCTCAGGGTGGCCCCAAGCACAGGAACCCCCAACAGTTTCGGACACCGCTGACCACTGTAGTGAACTGTTAAAGAGTCATGGAATTGTTTGAATTGTTACTTAGAACTTGATCTAGTTATAAAATCTTATGATGTGTATTATTTCAAAAATCTATGACATTAGGGGTGGTCTTGGATGCTCTTAAATGCTCAACTGTCACCAAATGTAACTTTATGTTTTCCCCAGAGAACTACAGAAAATTTCAGAAGTGACTATGGTTTACTAGTGTTTACAACTTATTGGTACTTTTGCATTTTTAAAAAAAGAATTTCAGGTCAGTCACCCTACCACCTACTGAAGGATATCTGTAAGCCAACTGTATGTATATGTTATCAAACTTTTGTCAGAAAACTTTTATATATTTTATCTCTGCTTGTAGATATTTAACTGTTATTTTCATAAATGGTAGAGTTTTGAGCATACACTTTACATTCTGGGTTCCACTGAACTTATAGATTGAAGAACACTTTCATAATTGTTGTGGATAATGGGAGAGACACTGTGTTCAGTGTGGATGCTTAGGGAAATGCTCATTTTTCGTTACAGTAAGATGAGAGCTTAATTTCCTAGTCATTAAAAATGTTTTTGTTATTTTTATTTTATGTGTATTAGTATATTGGTTGCATGTGTGTAAGTACACCTGTGTCGTGCAGTGCCTGTGGAGGTCAGAAGAGGGCACTGGATTCCTCTGGAAGTGGAGTTATGGACAGTTGTTAGCTGCCATATGGATGCTGGAAACCAAACCCAGGTCCTCTACAGAGGAGCCAGTGCTCTTAGCCATCGATCCATCTCTCCAACCCCATTTCCCAGTCATTATTAGAAGCAAATTTGGTTGTAGATTTTAAAATAAAACTGTGCATATTCTTTGAAATAGGATTTATAGGTATATGTATTCCAGAAATATTTACATATGTGTTCAAAGATGTATGAGATTAATTTGAGAATCTGAGGGTTTATCTAAAGAAAAATAATTAAATGAATGACACATGAGTATGTACCCATACAGATAGAAGCTGCTTGATTTTTATTTATATACGTATTGACGTATGCACTAGAAGGTTTTGAGAATGCTTGCATACTAAATCCTGAGCAATGGCTGTCCACGAGAGAGGAATGGGACTTAGCTGAAGGGGCATGAGGGAATAAGAGACCTATTTTTTATAATGTATACATTAGCATTTGAAAAACTTTTGAATGTATTTCAAAAATGAGAGAGATATATGAGATTCTTCTATGTGCTTCACCTACATTTCATTTTTTTTCAAGAATCTGAGATTCACAGGTCTCTTACCTATTATTCTAAATGCTATCTTGTAAAATCTCTGTCAATTTTTAAATTAGTGGGACTAATTTTATGAGTGAATGTTTGGATGAAAATTCCTTCCTGGTACCATTAAAAACATACTAGTTATTTGGTTTGCCTTCTCTTGAGATAAAATAAGTGTGAAAGTAAGTTCTGTTTTTAAATAACACAGTTGTTGAGTTAACATTTAAGTGAGTATGGTACCCTGGATGTGTTATCATTTGTAGAATAGACATTTTGTGCATTCATTATTTCTACAACATGAAAAAAAAACCACACAGAAGGAGCAAGTGTATTTTATTTAGTATGATAATCCTCTTCAAGTCCTCTCTTCCTGCTTTTGATCTAGGTGAAAGCAAGCTGGGAACCTAATGAGACCAGAAGATACAATGTATAAAAAAAAATCTTTTCTGACCAACCAGGTTTTCAAGTTGAAGTTAATTAAGAGCAATATACAAATAATCCCTGCAAATGTGACATTTAAAAATGCATGTTGAATATTCTGAAGCAGTTATGCAAATTATCACCGATAAGACTCTCAAGGAAATGTAACACATGAGGGCTTACCTTTTAATACCCTTTCGTAATGTTTTCATTTGACTTAATGTTTGCTGGAGGACCGTGTATTTGAAGGTAATATGATAACAGAAACATAGTTCTAAGAGAAAGGGAGCCACAGAAGTGGGAGCTACCCATGGGTGAGACCTGTAGGGGCCAATGCTAAGACTAAAAATAGGAGATTAATGACATTCTCTGTTTCCGTGGAGGCTTGGAGTCTGCCTGCAGTGTTAGAAGCAGAACTAACAAGATATGGAAGAGGCCCCAGGTTAAAAAGGGTCTTATCTCCGAGCTCCTTGCATAGGCTCTGGAACGAGGGAGACAAAAATTATAACCTTTAAACTGTATCATTGAAACAAGTTACATGGACTTCCAAAGGTTTCTAGTTCATGGATGCTAGCAGCACAAGTAGAGGCGTGTGCTAATTGCTCTTACTATATATTTGGAGAAACAAATGCAGACTATTTAACGGCATTTCTGGGACTCTACAATTGACCAGGGGTGGGATAGGGAGCGATCCCTTACATTCTGGTTTTAACTCAAGATGTCTACGAATCCAGAAGGGCAGCTGCCTCTAAAAGTGTTCACACAGGACAGAACCCTGCCATAGATTTCTTCCTGTTCTCCCCAAATATGCTGGTTTTGGTCCTTTTTGCATTTCTTCTGTTATTCCCTTCTTTCTCCCCCATCAGTGGCGTTGGTCAGCTCCTTAAAGTGGTCTTAAAATTTTGCTTCCCACAGGACTTATTTTAAGCATCTATTTTCAAGATGATCTATTTTGTGTGTGTGTGTGTGTGTGTGTGTGTGTGTGTGTAGACCACCTTAGAAATGATGAATACTTTTGTATGCTGTCAGTTCTGTTCTGGTTGCTATTGCTTTGGGGACGGAAATTGGGATAATCCGTTTGTGCAGCTCACAATTTGATTTTTACAGTCTTAGAGACTTGAGAAACTGCAAATCTGCTCCCCATTTATCGACAAAGCCTAATCAAGAATACATTCTTTGCTAGCAACATTCAAAATAGACAATTCTAAGTTATGGCTTGGAAATAAACTCTTTTTATTCCATTTTAATTTGTAGTGTTGTTTGCCTTTATTTTTCACAACTATCCAGAGAATTTTTCATTCTGAAGAAGTTTATAACTAATTAAGATATTTTGAGTAATACCGTTCACAATCTGTGGAGAGATTGTTAAGAGTTGATATGTGATTCTACCCTGAGTTCCTGACAGCAATCTACTGTACTTGGACTATGCTCATATGTACACATCTCAATCACAGGAAAACTAATTGTCTTTGGATTAAAAACATTAGTTTAATGAGACTGCTTTATTATCCAGACCTCAATTTGCAAACCTGTGGGTGGTGTTTTTGTTTTGCTTTTAGCTTTTCTTTGATTTTCCTCTCTACGAGCTCTCTCATAGGGTATGGCTCAAGAAACTGCTCAAAATTAATTTTAGACTCAAAGCAAAACCACAGGTTATCTGACTGATTTATGATAGAAGAATCAGATAATATTTAAAAGCAGGATAAACAAGTTTTAGGATTCTCATGGGTTTAGAACTCTTACTCATTTTGAATAGCTTGTGTTTGGAAACTGGTATTTAAAAATTCATCTTGTGAGTCAACTTGTTGAAATACTGCTTCTAACTGAAAATGGGGAAAATCAAGTGGAAGAAATGTTTACATTCACAAAGTCAGAAAAACTAAGATAAATCTCAAATACTCACATTAAATTAACCTTGGGTTTATCTTGATAACCTGGCAAGTCATTATATACTTAACACAATCGAAAAACATGAGTTGGATGAGCAGACCATTTCTTGAAACAATATTTTCACAGTACATGAAATCTAGGAGCTTAGGGTAACACCAAATTAACCCCAAGAGAGACGGTCTTTGAAATACTCGTGATTTTGTATGACAAGCTGAACTGACAAGTAAAGCTCAAGAATCCAGTATATAGACAGACAAGATTTCAGGCTGTGAACAGATATGTTCTCAAAGTCTGTTTGGAATCAGCAGTTTCTATCTTTTTCCAGAACTTTTTTCTAAATAAAAATAGTAAACTCTCAATAATGTTGGCCATGTGCTAGGTACTTTTTAAGAGTGTATGCACATTGTCTCATTTAATTCTTCCAAGAATCTTATGGCAGGTTATAATTAACCTCATTTTGTGGAGGAAGACTGAGGCATAGAGAAATTTGTCCAAGTGGACATCACTGGGTCTCAGGCAGTTTGGCTCTAAAATCTGTGCCCTTGACTCCTGTAGAAGAGGTGATGACATTAACCAATACTGGGCTCTATTCAAGAGGTTTACTAGCAGGTTACAATCTATCTTTTCCCCTAAAACCAATTTAGTTTACATATCATTTTGTGGATCAGGCAGTCAAGAAAGGCTCTCTACGAGTTGTTCCACTTGCTGTGACAGAAGTGTAGAACTGGGGCCCAGGATTCCCTTCTGGTCCGGCTCATTTGGCTAGCAATTTGGTATTAGAAATATCAGCTGGGAGTTTGCCTGGGCTGTTGGCTAGAGTAATGTTTGCTTTCCATAGGGTGTTTCTATGCAGTTATTTATGTCTCCTCATAGGATGGTGGCTAGCTTCTAAGGGTGAATATTCCAAGTAACAGGAGGTCTTAAGGTGTGGATCTGGAAAAGTAGCACAGCATAATTACCACTGTGTCTTATTTGTCAAGATACTGGTAGAGATCACATAGATTCAAGGAGAAGGGATCTTCATGGGGAGCGTGGCAAAGAATTTAGTCATCTTTAATCTACCTCAGGCACCCTGAGTAAACCATACAAGCCTGCTAACATGTGACCTAGATTAGTGTTTCTCAGACTTCTTTAAACTCTCTTCCTATATCAGGCTAATTTTAATCTAATATTACTCATTAAAATGTATCTATTTTTTCAGCAATTAAGGTTTTGCTTCTTTCAGGGAAAGATTCATTATGTTTAAGTAGAAAGCACCAAGGACAGAGTTAGTATTCAATACATATTTGTCAATTGCCATTTTTCCTTTTGCTTTAAGGAAATCATAAGTTTTAACCAATTGGAAAGAATTCCCTACAACCCAGAGGAATGCAATGGATTAGATTATTTGAAAGTACAAATATTCTATTTATTGTTTATAACATAAGCACTTCATTTTCCAAGGTGCATGGCAATGTTTTCTGGTCTGTCATCAAATTCTGTATCTGTGAGCTATTTAGTAGCAGAAGTTATGCCTTAGCTCATTCTTTAAGCCACGTCCCCAGAATAGATTCTGTGTGATATCTACTCAGTAAGTATTTGGGGAATGAAACCTAATAGGCAAAAAAAAATGTGACAATATCTAAAATAACATAATCAATCTAATTTACTAATAGATGCTCACCTCTTTAGAATCTAATATGTTGACGCCTATTAAACAAATCCATCTTGTGACATTTTAGTATATATCTGCTATTTTAAATGTTTTAAAACACAGTGAACCAGGGTCATGCATAATCCTATTCTTATAAAGACATTAGAAATGTGTAAAGTCAATGCACAGTTGCAAGGATATAGATCTATCGAAGGCTGTTTGTTTCTATGTCAAAAGGAAAACCCTTTGTTTTTCGAGTGAGAATGTATTTTAATCTAATTGCCTGCTGTTATGTGTTTTCTGTTTAACTAAAATTAATCCTACATCCAGACACTTGACCTGAAGTACCATCTACTCATTTTGACCTAGAGTTTCTCTCTTCATTTGCGTTTTTTTTTTTCTTTCTCGGAAATGATAAAAAAACCAAGGAATGAACAAATAGCTTACCATTTAACTCGAACACTGACCTTTTAGGGATGAGGCAAAATCCTGGACTACTTCCTGTGACCGGGGGCTGTGAAACATGACTACTAAGCTGCCCCAGAACACATCTGGTTCCCCTCGACTTCTGGTTTGAGAGTTCTGAAATTATTTGGTTTTGCTCGAAGTGCTAAAATTTAACTTTTTACCATATAGAAGAAAAGGGTTATAAAAATTATTACTTAAGAATATTGAAATATGTGATGTTAATTTGAGAAAAAGAGCTGAGCATAATAAATATCTCCTATGAAAAGATACGTTGTTAGTTTCTAGCTAAAGCACTTTCCTCTTTTTGAGACAGAGTCTCAGTACGCTCACTATTCAAACCAGGCTTTGAATACACAGAGATCTGCCTGCCTCTTCCTCCCGAGTGCTGGCAGCTCTCAGGAGGCAGCTCTACACACCCAGCCCCAACTAAATTGATCTTCCTGAAGAACTAATATTCAAGATAGTCTCTCTTGATTGGGAGCCATCCAAATTAATTGTCGCTTGTCCTGGTGAAATCCTTACTGTTGACACAAGTGTTCCATTTCCTGTCCTGCTCTGGGTAACAATTATGATATAACACAGCAACGAGTAACAAGGGAGACTGTCAGTTGAGTTCACTGACTTTATACTTTGAATAAAGTTAACAGCTCAAAGACTGCGACATTGAGTTACTGTGTAGAAGCCGGGGTAGTTCTCTACGTATTTTATTAACGCCTGTGGTCTTTCCAGTGACTGCCATGAGTAATAAAGAATTTGTTGTTTATAAGAATCAAGACTACTTTGTCAGACTAACATTCTGTGATGTGGGGTGGTGAAACAGACATGATTAAAAATAGAGAGGGAGGCTGGTGAGGTGGCTCAGTAGCTGAAGGTGCTTGCTGCCAAGCCTGATAACCTAAATTCACTCCTGGGGACCCACATGGTGGAAAGAAAGACCTCCCCCAACAAGTTGTCCTCTGACCTGTACATGTGAGCTATGGCAGGTATGTGCCCCTAATAAAGAAATCAGTATTACAAAGCAGAAGTAGGGCATGTAAAATTTCATAAGTGTTTGTAGAAGATAGTCTACATATAAGTAAAAAGCAGGCATCTAAATGAGGCTACATAATGACAATCATGATAGTAAGAAAAATCCGTTGTCCAGTGCCCACTGTTGGAAATGAGAGTTCAGTGAGGAGTCACTGATTTGAGCCACTGTCTTTGCTCTTTTACTGCCCAACTCCAGTCAAAGCTCTCCAACACTGCAATAGGAAAAGAGCTAGGCCATTAAAAACTTTACTTTCAACTTCATCAGGGCCAGTTGCGAGTGACTTATCTCCCAGAAATGAAGAGCACCTTCATCCTGGCAGCACCACTGGATGTGCTTGCATCTCACAAGCACACACACGAAATTATGAAAACGAGCATGTGTGGAGATTTAATAACTAATTTTCCGAGTTGATTTTCTTGGCCAGTTCATTGGGATGCTCTTACTTCTTCACTAATTTAATTTGTTTCATCCTTTTTATTGTCTCCTTTAAACAGCAATTAGGGAAGATGGCACTCCATTTGCTTCCTACTTGCCCTTTTGCTAAATCATGATTTCACCCTGTGCCAGATCGTTACGGGTGTGTGAAGAGATGGCATTGGTGAAAGGCACTTGACTCAAGTCTGGGTAAGCCAAGAGGAAGTTGCCAATGACCAAAGTGTGTGTATGTGTGTGTGTGTATGTGTGTGTGTGTGTGTGTGTGAATACCTTGCAGCCACTCATTTATTCACATATTCAGAATCGTGAAATGCCTATTTTTGAAGTGCAAATTCACTTATATGATGCCAACCAGCATGTGGCAGCTGTTTAAAAGCTAGCTATCAACGGAGTAAGAACTTGGAGGCTTTCTGCTTTGTACTTCCTCTTTTAAAATTATATGTTTGTATATGTGGCAAGCCGCTACTAAGTGCTATAATGATTTTTAGTATATTGTCATTAAAAGGCATTTTCCAAGTGCTTGTTTTGATGTAGCCTTATCTTAGGCAAGCCAAAAGGGGGCCTACTCAATATGTAGCACTTTACCAATAAATTTTGCAGTCTGCTCTTAAAACACTCTATATTCTGGTGAGAGTAGAACAAGAGGTCTCAATTCAATACATATTGATTTTATAAACAAAAGAAGTAGGTAGAATAGCCCCGTTCTCAGGCAGCTGTAATACGGATAAAAATGGCATGGGAAATAGGATGTAAGAAACAGATCACATAGCTGTACTGAAGACTTTGAAGCACAAGACGGGCCATGAAGCTAGGCTAGTAGTCCTTGAGGTGCTGAAACCTTGGTTGAGGGAGTGATTGGCAGTGTGGGCATCACCAACGGAGGGCCTCGGTAGCTGTTGGTCCTTACAGAGCTTTGGAAAAATCCAACCACAAAAATTTTCCTCCTTCTTTACTTTGTTCCTTAGTCTTCATGTCATATGCTGCAAAGTAATGAAGAGAAAATGCAGTCATTAGCTTTACTGGGAGTGAATTATTAAAGAGAAAGTAGACATTTACAGATCGTGGAAAAAGTGCTTGCTTTGGTAATAAAATTCTATGATAATTTAGTTTTACAAATGTCCTTATTTTGCATTTTCTTCTGTTTATTAGAGTTCTTTCTGCCATCCCAGTTATAACGTGCTGCTCCAGTAGTAGAAGAGGTCTCAGCTTACTAGGAAGGCAAATGAAACTCAGAAATCCCGTGGATAATCACCTAGCACCTCCTGATCGGTGCTACAACTGTTCAGAAAGGACACTTGTCTTTGTAGCTAGAGGACTGTCACGAGACTTTCTGGTTATTCCTGTGAGTGGATTGCATTATTCTTAAAAGGGCTGTTTGTCTTTCAGGTAGAGTGCCCTAGTATATACCTGGAAATCATAAGATACTCAGTACTCATTGAAAGAGTAGAAGGCTATTGGGAAGCTGAAAGACCAGTCCCCTCTCTCCTGGCTTGTGGTATGCTGGCACTGGGAAAATAAGCCGTCTTCAGTTTAGTAGGAAGAAAAAGCAGCGTGGTCAGGGGAAATCGTAGTATGTAGATGTTAAGAGAATATAGAGTGTTAAGGAGTTTGGGGGAACTTGCTAACTTTGGAGTTGGAATCCAAAGAATCCAAGAAGGGTTCTCTGAGAGAGCAGCCAAGGAGATGATTTCCCCAAGAAGAAGTGTAAGTCTACAAGAGAGAAGGGGACGCCAGAGGGCCTATACTTGGCCAGCTTGGGAAGACCTGGGTGAAACAGAAGCCTTCACTACGAAATTGTTTCCATTCTTCAGAAGCAGGAATGTGTGTGAACTTGTAGTCTCCCAGAAAGGGTGCCCTCTGTAGAGGTGTTAAATGCAGATTTATTTACAGCATGACTTCAATTAAGAAACATAAGGACAAAGAACACAGGAGATGGGGATGAGTATTCATTGTTTCTAACTGCTGGTTATGGCCTGGGTTGCCAAAGTATTTTTGTTAAATTGGTTCAATTTGTCATGTTTCTGTGGATGATGGATTCAGCCTGCTCTAATTACTTCAAAGGGCAGAACTGAGGACACATTATAGAAGTTAAGGGGAAATCAATTTCAGCTTAGAGTTTTCTAATAACTAAAGTTGTTCAGCATCTGCCTTTACATGGTACTATGATTCATAACACATAAAATATGCAGGTAAAAACTGGGAGATTGGGTTTCAGGGATCACATGTTTTCTTGATCTTTCATTGAGGAAGGGCTTAGTGCTTTCTTCTGCAAAGAACTTAGTATTATTTCTGGTGCTGGGTTAAGAAATAGTTTGAAGTACAGCAATAAGACACAGGCAATCCAGGACAGCTAGGCAATTAGGGCAATAGCTGAAAGGTTTGTATCGATAAGATTGTTATCTGATTGTGTTAATAGTTTTAGTACATTTCATGCCAGAAAAAAATTTCAGGCTGTTTTCAACTAGAATGTACTGGGTAGTGTGGAGGAGCAAATCTGAATAAGAAAGGAGAAATTACAGTGTTGGAGGCATTAGGAAGGCCTTCTTTAAGTGGCTGGCTCTTTAACAAGGCCTCCGGAAGAGGTTAGGCTGAGGCAGGTGAAGGAGTCCGTCCAGGGAGGGAGGCAGGGGTATCATCCAGTGCAGGCTGCTGTGAGCTTGGCCTGTGGGGGGTGTTGGGAGGAGGCAGAGTGATTGGGCTCACTCAGGCTCTCTGTGTGCGCTTTGCACAGAGATGATGGGAACAATCAATGGTCATTTCAGGGAATGACACACACTTAAGTCCCTCTTGTCTGAAATCTTCTAGTATCCTGAGTTCCATTGGCCTGTGAGCTAAGAGACTTGGGAATCCCAGCTGGTTCCTTAACTAGCTGTTTGGCCATGACACATCACTTAACCTCCCTGAGCTTATTTTCCTCAATTACAATCCAAGGGAGTTTGGTTAAAACATGCTTCTTAAACTTCAGTGTGCAAATGGGATATTGTTAAAATGCAGCTTAGAGTCCCACCCTCAGGGACAGAGCTCTAGGTTCTGCATGGCTAAGAAGTTCCGGGCACTGCTAACACTCCTGGTCAATAGACCACATTTTGAGTAGTAAATGATTGGCTGGTTTAGGTGCCTCCACTGCATGAGCACTGTACAAACTGGCTTTAATTACTTTTTCATAATTTTCATGGTTGTTTGTAGTTATTTTCTTAAGGAAAGTCTGGCACTGAGCTTAGCCTAGATAGGGACCCAATAAACATACATGTATGGCGTGAAGCTTGTCCTTTGGGTGCTGTGCTTTGCCTAGACATACATTCATTTTGATTGTCCCGTCTTCCATTTCAAACATGGGATGCACGGGCAGCAAATCTAATAAGACTCAAGGAAAATCATAGTGCTCAAAAGAAAGGGGGGAATGTGCTGTGCACATGCTCGACTATTGCTTTGCTTTAGGGGAAAACTGATTTGATTTCCTTGCCAAGTGCTTAGGAGATGGAGGGAAGGCTTCCTTCCATCATCGCTCATTGCATGAGTCATTCTAAATCTCTGAAAAATGCCCAGGAGTCCCAGTGAACTCAATGAGATGGCCTCCGGCAGCCTTCACCTCTGAGGTGAGTAGCAATGCTGTAATCACTTATATGGAGGCTGAGAATGAGGCCACATGGTTTACTTCCAGTTTGTTTTTCTGTTACTCATTTTCTAATAAGGCGTAGATTGACATCTGTTCTAAAGGATGGAGGAAGAAGGGACTTCTGGTCCCCAAACTGAGTTTGAATAGAACTGGCTTTATGAGTGCTAAAATATCATACCCAGAGATCTGACCAAGAGAAATGTATATACAAGGGAAATGACGCTTGAAAAATGCGGCTGACTTTGTGGCTGGCTGCTTGCCACCTAACATGACAATGTCATTAAAAAGAAAGAAAGGAGTTAGGTACAAAAAGGTCTTTTCACTAAGGTAGTCTAGCAGTCCAGTGATAAAGCACTTTTGTACAAATTTGATATGAAAAAATTTGCTAACTAGAGGAATTCATTACAATAATGGCTTTAATAAAATATCACTCTAAGCTGACTTTGTTCTGTAAAGAAATAGAGACCTGGGGCTGGAGTGATGGCTTAGTGATCAAGAACACTGGATGTTCTTGCACAGAATTCAGATTCAATTCCCAGCACCCACATGGTGGCTAACAACCGTCTGTAACACCAGTTCCAGGGAATCTGATGTCCTCCTCTGGCCTCTGTGGGTATTGCATGACATATATGCACTTACATATACACAAAACACTCACATAAAATAAAAATAATAATAAATAAAATATTTTTTAAAAAGAATGAGCTGTCTCATCCTTTGTCTTTGAAGGAGACTTCTGTAGAGTTCAAGAAACAAGCTGAAAGTAAAATGTGAAGCTGAGAAGAGCCAGACATTTCCACCCACATGGGGACTAGCCTCAGAAGCCCGTGAGCAAGGCATTCCAGGTTGCCAGAGCTTGCTTTCTCCTTTTCTTCCTCTTGGCACTGAATCTTTTCTCTGATGTCAGATTAGCCTCTCTTCTTGGAAGTTAATGGGGCCATTGATACTGTATATAAGAATCTCTCATCTTAGAGATTCTTTTAAAGACTCTCCTGGGGTCATTCCTCAAAAATGCTAAAAATATTGAGGAAGAATGATTGGCTGTGCCAAGTGGCTGCTCTCCTCAGACCCATGAGCTATGAGTACAAAGGCATGATCATAAAAGAACATGCCAGTTCCCATTTTAACAACATTATTGGAATTGGGAGGAGGACAGTAAATACCCAAATGAGGATGGGATAAACTTATCAGAAGCTGACAATGAACAGCTAGGCAAAGACTCCCAGTGTATTGGTCAGTGATTGAGTTTAGAGTAGTTGGATTCTTACTTTGTTTGATACTCCTTGTCCTTGTACTGGTTACAAGTCCAGGGTTTGGAATTCTGTTTTAGATATTCAAGCCCCATTCTATAAGTGGCAGGTACATTATACTTGTTATTTCTAAAAGTGCAGGTATTTCCTTGCCCCATACTTTTCTAAGTGATAACCTGTCTGCTTCTGAAATTGATTAGCCTGAGTTACAAAAGGAATGGGAAAGGGGAGGCTGACAGATACTGTGTGTGTTAGGCGCAGAAGGTCTGAGAGTGTCCTCAGACGAATCCCCTCCCATTCTTCTCTCCTCTCTGCCTCCAACAGTCAAGGAAAATGTGTGGTCCTCACAAGTAGACCACAAGCCACTCCGGAGGCAGGGACAATAGACCACAAATGTATCTTTGAATCCCGGGAATCTCTAAATACAGTTCTCACATATGTGAAAATGGAACAAATATTTCTAGGTTTGATCTCAGTTTAAATCAAGTTTAATCTGCATATAAAAATTTCAGAGACATAGCTGGGCCTGTATTGTGATTTTTAAAGGTCCTCAGATGGGAGCATTTTCCCTTTTATATACGTGTTGCTATTGTTTCCAAGTGAGAATAATAGGGCAGAGTCCCATTTGTCAGCACAGAATGTATCTTTGAGGAGTATTACACATCTGCAACAACTTTAATTATCCACCGACAACAAATGAATCTGGGTCTCATTTAAGACATGCAAGATTTTTATGATTCAAGCACATTATCTTTACAAGCAGATACTAATGAGTCTTATGAAGGCAATAGACACTAGAAATAGAAGCAGAATCAGAACAAATGTGTTCATTAGTCTTACTTGTCTTCTGATGATAGATAAGTTGAATCTTCAGCTGGACACTTGTCCGGATTCAAACTTTTTTTTAAACATAGGGGTTATAATGTAACAGAAAACTTTATAATAAGTAGATTGTGTTATCATTTATTGTGGAAAAGAATTTGTTCTTGATACATGTCATGAAGATTCTCACAGACTATTTTTCATTTGTCCTAAATGGATATATTTTTCTCATTCCCTATTTAATAGTAACACATTCTCACTATAAATCATTTAAATAATTCAGAGATAAACATTAAACTTTAATAAATCAAAACTCCCATAATCCTCTTCTTTTAAAAATATTCTATTTATTATTTTTACTTTATGTGTATGAGTACATTGCCTGTGTATATGTAAGTGTACCTGTATCCTGAAATGCCCACAAAGGTCAGAAGAGGGCATTGGATCCTCTGGAACTGGAGTTATGAACAGTTGTTAACCTCCGTGTAGGTGCTGGGATTTGAATCCAGGTCCTCTGCAAGAGCAGCCAGTACTCTTAACCAGTGAGCTAACTCTCCAGCTCCATAATCCTCTTCTTTAGAAGTAATCAGTATTCTTGATTTGTTACATATTTGTTTATTTTACTTAACAAGAACTTGTACAGCTATTTCTATACACTAAGCACTTCCCCTAGACAGTTCATAATTTTACCTCATTCAGTGCTCATGACCTCCCTGTGAGGTAGGCATTATTATTATTCCTCTATTTACAGAGGAAGAAATGAAGTCTCAAAGACATTAATCAGTTGCACAAAGACTGATTAATGTGGTGGTGTTGAGATTCAAACACAGGCCATCTGACTTCGGAGACTCTGCTCTTAATTATACTAGGCTTCTAGACACCTAAACATCTCTTTATATGGCATGTTTCCAAGTTGCCTCGTCTTTTGTGGCCAGCTTTTCCTCAAACAGCCACTTGAATAACTAATGGCATAAGATGACCTGGGGAGTCTAGTATGCTTCTTCATGATATCTCTGATTTTTCTCATGGCGTTTGTGTCTGTGACATTCTTTGAAACTGCAGTCTTTTGCAGCATCCAGTCTATGCATTTACTATTCTAAGTCTTTTAAAAATATTTTATTTATTATTTTCATTTTATATGTATGAGTGTATTGCCTGCATGTATGTAAGTGCACCCATGTCATGCAATGCTTGTGGAGGTCAAAAGAGGGATGGTTGTTAGCCACTATATGGGTTCTGGGAATTGAATCTGGGTCCTCTCTAAGAACAGCCAATGCTCTTAGCCGCTGAGGCATTCCTCAGCCCCTATTTTATTCTTTATCTCTGGATACACTACCCTTCCTTTCCTCCAAGTATCATTGACACAAAGCAATTATGTTCAGAGGACTTTTCTTGAATATTTGGGGGTTAGAAAATTATAAATTAGAAAAAATTAACACAATGTTTATTCTTCAAAATAGAGGGAAGCTAAAAGATAAAAACCTTGAACTATGCCTGTTAAGGCATATCCCAACTCCAGATATTTTCTTGTCCTGTGGTTTGTTTTTGATTAGAATCTTTCTGTTATTACTTTTTCTTCGGTCCAGTATCCTTAATTTTTATATCCTTAATTTCTTTTTACCTACACTGAGACCTGACCTGCAAGCATCAGATCTTCCTTCCCTTATTATGCAGAGCAATTCAGTTCCAGTTTCTAAATTTATCACTTCAATTTTGCCTAGTAAGATCTATTATTCATGATAAAAATACATCATGATGGAAATTGGTTGTTTTCCCAGTACTCCTCAATGAGGAGTAGAGTAGGAGCAATTTTGGTCTCCAAATGGCACTTTTGTTCTAACAACAAAGAAACATCCACCTCATATCTCAAGAGTGCCAAGGTTGTGAGAAATAGTCAGCTCTTTGCGGGGGTCCTATTTTACTTTACTAGGGCAGTGGAGTTTGGAGGGATCCAAGGCTGCATAGTGGTCATAGTGCTGACGTAGTGAGTCATAATGCTTACTGCCCTGTTGTAATGATAAGCGCCCTGGGTCCAGGTTTGGAACTTTATCTTCATGGTAACGTGACCAGGCATGGGCATTTGAATGGGGATCTGTTTAACGTGCACTCCTGCATGTGTGCATGGGAGTCAACGAAACTATCTATTGCAGCACTGTAGTTTCAAAAGTTCGGTGATAATCCAGAGAGTCATCAACATGGGGTTGGATAACACCATTCAAAAGATATGATCATGAAGGTTTGTAGCAGGTCACCTGGCAGAGCTAGAACTACATGTGTCAGAATTCTCTTCTTTGTAGGCTTCTGAGGAGGCATGAGAGACTTCAGGGGGATGTGAGTAGTACCTAGTACTTAAAAAACCTACTGAAAAATTACACATACAATATCTCTACATGAGTCCATGTGTATAGCTGAGGGCTATATAACAAGAAACAGTGGCTGACAGGAGAAACTTCCCTTGGAGCTCTTGGCCAGGGTAGTCCAAGAGACTCCTGAAATCACACAGGCTATTGCTGTAGCCCATGATTGCTTCCCAGAACTTGGAGGTCAGCCTCCATTGCTGAAGATAGGACATGCTTCAGACACAGGATTTGGAGCGGTGGAGTTGGAACTGACCTGGAAGCCAGTTTTGGAGAACACAATGAAGCTGCTAAGGGAGAATGTCAATCAGTGATCCAACCCCAGCTTTAAGGCCTAATAACCACAACACTGACCATCACAGCAAACTACATTGGGGCAGTAGTGGCACTTTTATCTTGGGGGTAATCAACAGCTACCTAATTGGACTTAAAGCCTACTCAATGGGAGAAACTCATGTATAGTACTGTAAGCATAGCCAAATACACATGACTGGAGAGGTCATAGATTTCAGAGAAAATACTAAGGCTGTCACATCCTTAGACAAATGTAATTTCTTACTATGAACTAAATATGTATCCTTATATTTACAAAAAAGTATCCTAGTCACCACTCATCAAAGAAGTCTATTACAGAGTTACACAGCTGGTCACACACAGAGATTGTTTGTGAATTGTCCAACCCTAAGTGACACACCTACAATGGAACTTCTACACCTAAAGCTTAGGGAACGTAGTAGAACAAGGGGTACAGAGAACACCAATCCATCTGTCAACTCTCATCAGTGAAGCTTCCTCATTCAACAAGGGCCATGAACACAAATGACCAAAGTATAGAGAATAAGAATCTGCAAAGTGTGGGTCCTTGGACAGGAATCCTATATATACTTCACCCACCCAGGGTCAGGGGCCATTGTGGAAGAGGGGGGCAGAAAGATTTTAAAAGCCAGTGAAGGAGGTGCATGACCATACAGAAATAGACTCTTACACGTTTCTGGGACCCTGCTCATATTAATCTACAACAGTGGTGTCTGCATTCACAAGACCCACACAAACTCAAGCAGACAAAAACCCAGCATAGGACTGTGGAAACGGGCAGCAGACCCCAAACTTAGCCAAAGAACTACTGGCAGCTGATTAATGCTGGGTGAGGAAGAGCTGACCTTACAGGGAGGGACTCTATGTAGGCCGACTAGACCTCAGTGGAAGTACTTGCATTGAGAGACATCTGGGAACAGTCACTTGACTCAATAGTCCTTAACACAAATGACAGAATGCATGAAATCCAGTTGGGGGTCTGTGGGAGGGCACCAGTGGGGAAGGAGATATAAAGATGATCAAGATGTTCTGTGTGAAATACACAAAAAGTCAGTAAGATATTTACAAAAGAATTTCTTTGAAAAACATTTGTTAGCCTTTAATGTCCTTTCCTTCCATGTAGTCGAAGCCACTAACCTCTGAAATGTCAACTCTTTCTTTTGAATCTTTACTTCCCTGTCTCCTCCACATTTGTATAAATCTGATTTCTATATTTCTCTTATGTTATAACATGAAATTATTTTGTTTCCCTGATTTCACTCCAGCTGATATAACTGTACGGCCTTTAAAAATAATCAGGCAACTTCATAGACCAATATAAATTGATCTCCCAGAAATAAGTAAAAAAGGCAAGGTGCTAAACTGATGAAAAATATTACAGATGAAGTTAAAGGCCCCTTTGACCAATAACGCCAACTCTTGGTCCTTATTTCTTTTTCCCAGAGGTAAATACTGTTATTAACTCTAAATCAATGCTTTTGGTCTGAGGAAGAGTCCTCAGTGAATTGTAACTCCTATAGTGGTTATTCTGGAAAAATTATTTTATCGCCACATAAGTAACAGATAATAAAATGCATGAATTGTGTGTGCAGTGATGAGTGTGATAATTGTACACACCTGTGAAATAGAGGCCCTTTCCACCCAGCCTCCATTTCTCCCATGCAGTTTTCTCGGTCACTCTGCCCTTTTCTGAAACTGCCATTTTATTTCTGTCTATACAGATTTACATACAAACACACACATGCACACGCACACACACACACACACACACACAGAGTATATCTTGGGGCTAAGGTTAGACAATTAAAATACCTGTATAAATTTATTAACTTGAATAAATGCTTACCATTTTCTCTTAAATAAGAAATTGAATCATGTAGGGTTGGTCACGATCATTGATGCATGCTTCAGAGTGGCATTTCACTCGAGATAAGATTTATGAGATCTGTCCGTGTCCATATCAATAGTTCATTTTTTAATGGTCAAGTAGTATTTGGTGAGGCATGTCACCATCTGTTTACTTTCCTATTGACGGACATTTGAGTTGTTTCTAGTTTGGGTGTATTATAAATTCCTACAGGGATTTGAAAATAACTGGAAAGAGAATATTTGAGGTTATGATTATTAGTGTAGGCTGCGTGTCCTGGATCTGAAATGACTGGGACCAGAGGGGTTTCAAATTTTGAAATATTTTGGATTTTAGAATGCTTGCATAGCCTTTGCTGAGAATCTGTAGTTTAAAAATGTGAAACTTGACTTTCTTATGTGCACATGTATGATGTCTATGTTTGTGTATGTGAGTGTAGACCCGAGTGTGCCACAGCAGGTGGAGGTCAGACAACATCTCTGCCTATCTCATCTGGGGAACACAGCGGTTACAGATGCCCCTGGCTTTTATGTGGATTCTGGGTGGTGGAACTCAGGTCCTTGCGCCTGTGTGGCAGGTGTTACACCGACTGAATCATCCTCCTAGTTCTGAAACCTGAAACTTGAAATTTCACATGATGCTCAGAACTTAGGAGCACTTCAGGTTTTGGATTTTTGGATTAGGGATGCTTAGTCTGTACCACACTGTACAATCATCTACTTTAGTTTTCCCAGGAAATTCTACTTCCTTTTACAAAGAATCACAAATCACATGAAAATTTAGAATTGAATTTTTCCTCCAATCATGTCTGTGAGAAAGAAGACATGAATTTACCCTTACTTTGCAAATGATGAATCCTGCTAAGTTTTCAATTACTGTCAGAGTTGCAAAGAGACATTTAGTAAGTTCTAGAGGTCAGGTGAAAACTTTAGGGGGCCGGAGAAATAGCCACAGTATGCTCATTAAAATTTGTGGGCCACCTGGATCCTTCTTGCAAGACAGACAGACAAATCCTGAATGCAGTTTTTGAAAGTATGGAAGGAACAGTCAGGCGACTCTAAGCCTGTGCTAGAATATAACTTAGGGCTTCCAGAACATACAGATGGACTTGCCTAGCAGGATGAAAGCTGAAGTATCCCTCTGTCATATGAACCCAGAGTCAAAGATGTCCTCTTCTTTTCTGTGATTGGATATAATGAGATTTTTATTTTTAACTAAAACTGAGTCATAATGACCATTGGAATTCTGTGACTTAAGAGTATTAGGTGCTCACTGGAAACTTCAAATACAGATTTTTGTTCTTGTATAAAATTTAAGGGTCACTGGATTGATTTCCTAATAGTACCTGCTGTTAATCAGCAAGGTTGATGTAATGAATGGTATCAAGAACATATTATGTTTATTAAGATGGTGCAATAATTTTACTAGGATGTTTAAAAGATGTTTTTGTAGTAGCTTTACTCTGATTTCTTAGTGGGATAATTCTTAGTGTGTTAAAAATTTTTGAGATAAACGTCTGTTAAAATAATTTGCTAAGTAAGTATTCATTTTTTTCAATAGCGGGATTTTCATGAAAATCATCAAAGGTTATACTGTTAAAAGAGCTGCCAGGCCTGGTGGCACGGGTCTTTAATCCCAGCACACAGAGGCAGAGGATCTCCATGAGATCCAGACCAGCCTGGTCTTCAGAGTGAGTTCCAGGCCAGCTGAGGCTCCAGGGAGACCCTGAATATACAAACAAACAAGCAAGCAAGCACACAAACAAACAAACAGATCTGCTCTTAGGATAACTGTTAAGTCAAATGCTGCCCCTGAACTTTGAAGCTTAAATGCCCATGTTAATGAAATGCTCAGAAAACAATGTGAAGCATTTGCTGAATTCATTGTTAAGGAAGTTCCAAGTAATATAGCTGATTCTTTAAGGCAACTTGTATAAGAAAGCATTCATTTGAAATATGCTCTGGGCTCAAAATTTAACATCTATAATAAGTCATTATGTTCTCAATTTAGTCTTGAGCAATTAAATACTGTTGTGACAGGTATTTATTCATGATTTAAGTTGGAGTCATTATTTACTGGATATTATTTACTTTGTGATTTTTGTCTTCCAGTGACACTATTAGACATAATAGGATAAAATCAACTGAAATTCATCATGATGTTCGTATGCTTAGAACTACTTCCTCCCTCCCTGAGAGGTATCAAACTACTGGCCTTTCACTAGCAAAAAATGTGTACACCTTAGTTTAAAGTCTTCTCAATTCAGAATATTCTTTAAAGTTGATAAATTTGTGTAGGTCAGTGCTCTCGAAAGATTGCGTTTTTTTACCCAAATGTTCTGTCTGTTTGGCATTATTGCACTATAAAATAATAGATTTACTTACTTTGTATGTCTTGAGTCATCTGTGAGTTTTTATTCTGTCTGCAGGTTAAATGACCACACCAAGGTCAGAGTCAGCTTTGAATGGAATTTGACAGCCATGAAGATGCTTTAGTCCTTGAGCCAGGCTAAGTTTCTACTTCAGTTAAGCACTCAAGCGAAGGCTTGGCTTCCCCTCTGCAGGAGAATGTTCTCTCAGGCACTGACACCAACTATACAAATATTTAAGGACCTTGTTCACCCTTGTTATTGACCCACATTTTAACAGCGCAGAATGATAGCCCTTTTGTGATAGAAGCCTGCCAAAGGCAGCCTGTGAGATGGTGCCATGGGAATGGTTTTTAGTGGACCACTCTCTACTAATCATGCGGTTATACAATGGCTGAGTCACAAACGGCATTACACATGTGATTTTGTTGAATGGGAAAAGACCCTGTCTAGCATCATGATGTCTTTTCTGACCTTGACTGACCCTCATAGTATAAATCACCACACATTTCAGGGCCGTTTTGTGTCTAATACCATCAGATACCATCCACTTACTATTTAACTGTGTGTTGGGTAGTAAGTTATGTTATTAGCATTCCTAACAAATCTGTTATAGTCTGAATGTTGGTGTTTGCACAGAAGTCTTTTAGAATGTTGAAATCTTATCCTGAGATGATGGTGTTATGAGGTGATTAGGTCAGGAGAGCAGCATCTTCATGGCTGGGTTTATTGCCCTTGTGAATTTGCCTCACACTCACCTCTTTCTGTGTGAGGCCCAGTGAGAACGTGCTGTCTGTGAACCAAGAAGAAGTGAGTCCTCACTGGACACTGAACTAGCCTACAACTTGATCTTTTGTTTCCTAAGCCTCTAGAATTATGAGAAATAAATTTCTCTTGTTTATAAGTCACCTGGTTTATGGTATTTTAGAATACTGAATGGAATAAGGCAATGCCTAACATTTTGCTGATTTGAATGTTGACTGAAGGGACCTTTCTCTCCTGGTACATAATCATTGGAATGTCCCTTCCTTCCTTCTTTCCTCTCTCCCTCCCTCCCTCCCTCCTTCTGTCCTTCCTTCCTTCCTTGCTTCCTTCTTTCCTTCCTTTTTAAGCCACAATTACTTATTGATGAATGGAGAAATACAATTTTAATGGGACAATAAGGCATAACTGTGGATTTAAAACTGTTTGCTGTATAGCCAAAGAGGGGCATAAATCTTAGGAAATTTAACTATGTAAATCAAGAAACCTCTGAAATCCATCCCGAACAGATCAGTATCCGATCAATCTTCCCTTTTACAGAGGCCCTACGTCATATCAGTTGATCATGAAGTCAGTCAGACTGATATTCCACTAAGAATTCCCTGTTCGAGTAGACGAGTCATTCATCCTGGCCATTCCTCTGCTCTGCACATTTACCCGTTCTTTTTGCAGTGTTTCTGCTTTTTTAATAACAATTTATCTCCTACAGAATTGTTTACATACCTTGAATAGCCTTCTAAAGTAAGAGAACAAGCAGGCAGGCAATTAGTCAGTGCATGGCAGCCAAGAGCAAATATACAAATAGATCCATATAGACACAGGGTGGGACAGCCCGATTCAGTGAGGTCTAAACGAGGCTGACATGGGCAGAGGAGTTGAGCTGGCTCACTCAAAGCCCTCTAATACCACCTCATTTTGTGCCACCAGGGCCTGGTCCCTTGGGCTTACTAAGGGATTTGCAGTGGCTTACAGGAGGAGCTAGGAAAGTCATGTGACTAGGAAGCTAATGAAACAAGACATTCATTGCTTTGGATGAGTGTTCTAAGTAGCCTCACTGTTGCTGTGACAAAACACTCTGAAAAATACCAACTTGGGGAGAAAAGGGTTTATTTGGTTTATATCGCCTGGTCACAGTGCATCACTGAGGGAGCCCAAGGTAGGAACTCAGGGGAGGAACCTGGAGGCAGAAGCTGAAGCACAGGCCATGGAGGAATGCTGTTTACGGGCTTGTTCCCCCTGCCTGCGCTGTACCTGCTTTGGTATACAGTACAGAACAACCTGCCCAAGAGCGGCACAGCCACCATACCTTCCCCAAGCACGCCATCCCCAAGCACACTGCCCGAGCAGCCACTCTGGAGGTGACAGTTCCTCAAAGCAAACCTGCAAGCATAAGAGAATTTTCTGGATGTCAACACTATACTTGTAAATATGCTGAAGATCAGAGGCCAGAGGTAGAGAGACCTGGGGAAGCCGCCTAGGAGACATGGCTCTACAAGTCTCACCAAGGTCACCTTTCAAGAAGAACATCTCTACTCATCAACCCTTTGATGACAGAGCACTGCAGGTAACCAAGAGAGAGTCATATTCTTCCAAAAGAGTTACTGGTTTCTGAAAAGCTCCTGGAAAGGCACTATCTCAGAGACCCATTAAGTGAAGGTAGATAAAACCTACCAGACCACAGAGAGTTCTGCCAAGTCAGTAAGAGTCTTGACAGCATAGCCTGGTGTTGAGCAGAACAGAAAGAATCTTACAGCAAGTAGGGAGGATGAAAGACTGAATGGACGGAGGGCAGGGTGCCAGGGAAGTAGACAGTGAAGAACACACAGGAAGGATGCATATTCCGGAGCCTCATTGGAGGGAAGGTGCCGCATGACTATGGTCTCCATCCACTGGAAACTTTGCTGGCTGGTTCTTGGCACGAGTCCCACTTCCTTAAACTGGGTCGATGTGTGACATTCAGAAGAGGGGAAGATGTTACTTTCTGAGAACTGGTGGGTGGACACTAAACAGAAACAGACTGAGGGTACCATTCTGTAACACCCTGTTTATATTCCAGAGGCAGAAGAGATTTGGGCTTGTTGTACATGAGCAGTATTCTGGTAAAGCGGGGGATGGTGAGATGGGAGAGGGGTTGGAGGACAGGAGGACTCTTAAGTTTCAGATTAAAAAAATATCTATTTTTATTTTTATATATGTGTTTTGCCTGCATGTATGTAAGTTCACTTGTGTTGTACAATACCCATGGAGGTCAGAAGAGGGTGTCAGATTCTCTAGAACTGGAATCACAGATGGTTGCTAGCTACCATGTGAGTTCTAGACACTGAATCTGGGTCCTCTGCAAGAGCAACCAGTGCTCTTAACTGCTGAGCCATCTCTCCAGCCCTAAGTTTCAGTTCTCAAATACTAGAAAGCAAGGATGATTTGGTCTCTGTCCTTTAGTGAAGAAATTGAATGCTCATTTCCTTTTCTACATCCACCGTCTCCAAAAAATTAACAAAATCTGTGAAAGATATGGCACTATGCCCACCCTGATTAGCCTTCTGGGTAGTCCTGTCTGTGATGCAGCCCAGCTGCTCATCACAGATTCATGCCTAGCACCTGTAACAGCTCATCCCATGAGATCTTGTCATCTATAGAAATTTCATTGTCTGAAAGCAAAGTGCAGTTTGTTGCGTCAACCATTGAGTGGTTCTTGTCCATTCACATCTTTGCTCTTTTCATTGTCCTCTATGGGTAGGAAATAAAGCAAAGTTCTTAGAAATCCATGGAAGTTTACCCAGCCCTCTCTCTAAAAAGAAAGCTTTGATGATGGCAAGTTCTGGAATCCTCTAGAATCTTCCTGACTGAATCTCATTTTCTCCTTTGCCTAGGCTACTGAACCAGCTATAAAGGTGAGTGATTTGACTGTGGGAAAGCCAGTCTCCTGTTTGATCTCCTCAAGCTCTTCATCCATTAGTAATTCGGGGATCCTAGACCCTGTCACTGGGCCGCCAGAAAGAATGGCAGTGGGAGGGAAGGAGAGAGGGAAAAGCCAGGGGTTGAGAAGGGAGAGGGCAGTCAGGATGTCTGTTCTTGTCAGCAACACCTACTGCACAATTTATAGAGGATCATAGCGTGATGATTAAGAGGCTGGGTTCTGCAAGGAGACTGTATTGCTTCTTTTACTTGCCTTGATAGATGAGACACATTCCTTAATTTATTTGGGAATCAATTTTTATATATGGATAGTAATGGTTACTACCTCATGGGTGTTATGGCCTTTAATGAGTTACTATTTGTAAAGCAGGGAGTACAGACACATATGAAGACCGCACTATTGCTATTTTAAGAAGGAGTTAAACCTCTAGGATCTTGACATTCAGGTTGTTGATGGTTAATGGATTCAGAAAACCGCAAGATTCTATTTATACCTAGCTTAAGATCTATGCCGGAGATGTCGAATTTTAGTATGACTCTAGGCAAGTGGTTCTAGAAAATTCTCAGTTGTCAGATGAGTACATGTGAGAAATGGAGTTCAGATACGAATCTAGCCTTTTGGTAAGAATTTTGGTGGAAGGTTAAGGTGAGGTAAACTCATTGAGTCAGCAGCCATGACAACAAACTAGCCCTCTGAACTAAAAGTTCTGTTATCTCAGCAGCAAATGCAGAAAATCCATCTGAAGATTCCAAGTCTCAGTAATGTCTTACAGTCAAAATCTCTTTCAAAAAAAGTCCTTTAAAGTTGTAGTATTTTCCAGTTGGTTGAAAAGTGGAAAATTCCAGTTTTGGTTCAGTAATCATGTTGGTCTGAACCACACGAAGGACTGCTGGTAATGGTTGCTGTGTTACTAAGGCTGCCCGCCATAAAGTCTGCTTTCTAGTATTTAGCTTGCTTTAGTTTCTCCTTTAAAATATATTATTCATTATTTTTATTTTGTGTGTACGAGTGTTTTGCCTGCATGCATTTAAGTGTGACACATTCAGGCAATGCCACTGATCTGAAAAGAAATCCCCAAGGTTTCATCTGTTCTGGAAGGTCAGACCTAGGGGAAGCTAATCATGAGGCAAGGAGTTCAGCTCTTCAGAGACAGCAATGTGTGCCAAAGCTGGAGGCAGGGGTGGTCAACCTAGAGTGTGGAGACTAAAGGAGTGCGCCGTCTACAGATAACTTTAAAACCAACGTTTAAACCAATGGATAGCAGCATTCTTTTTATTACTACCATGCACAAAGAATTCTAAATAAGCCCCAGTGGTAGAACCCTCCTTTTCCATGAAGGAACTACTTTTGCTGTGTCACCGATGCACCCTATTTCTGCAAGTCAATGCTGTGACTCCCAAGCTAGCCATGTGACAAGAGAGTTGTCTGTCTAGTCCGCAGGTGCTCAGTCATCCTGTCCCGAGCACCAGGTTGTGTGAGAGAGGTTACCTGGGCCGTGCAGCCTTTTGTGGCTTTCAGAAGCCTTCGAGCTGCTGCCACCACCAGATTGCAACTGCAGAAAAGATCAAAAGCTAGAACGCTTCAGCTGAACTTTGTCAAACTGGACTGTAAGAGATAACAAAAGGAGTTGTTTAAGGCTACCAAGTTCTAAAATCGTGTGTTATGTGGCAATTGATAAGAAGAAAAGAGATGGGCATGCAAGAAGGAAAAAAGCCTTGCCTGTCTCTTTTCTTCCTCTTTCTAAGGATAAAATGGTACCAAATAACCTTTACTGTGCAGGGTGGCTAGAGATCAGCTTATCATGATGTTAACAGAGACCAAAAATACTTGATTTTACCATTAGATGGAAATTATATCTTTGTAGATGTTGCTAAGCAACATGAGATCAGAAACCTCTAAGGAGTGACCATAGAATGCAGAGCACTGAGTCAGCCAGCTAAGTTCCTGCTGCCCTTCCTTTTAAAAGTCTAATATCAGAAGTGACTTGCACAGTGTGTGTGTGAGTGTGTGTGTGTGTGTGTGTGTGTGTGTGTGTGGTGTGGAACCTTGAAAAGACAGTGCATGCGTGCTGGCCTGCAGTCATGAACAAATGAAACAGCCCAAATAACCAGAAAATCGTCATCATTTGTGACTTAGAAGAATACCTATGTTTAGGAATAGATCCAAATACTTGAAACTTTGTCCCGTCTCATCTTCATATCTTTTGAATAAAGCATTTGTTTTCTAAATATTTTATTTATTATTTTTATTCTATGTGTATGAATGTACGTATGTAAGTGCACCTGTGTTGTTTAATGCCCATGGAGGTCAGAAAAGGGTGTTGGATTCCCCTGGAACTGGAGTTATGGATGGTTGTTAGTTACCCTGTGGGTGCTGGGAATCGAATCTAGGTCCTCTGCAAGAGCAACCAATGCTCTTAACCTCTGAGCCAGCTCTCCGGTCTGAATAAAGTACTTGTAAGTGCTAAATTTTTTCTCGAGATACAACAAAGTTTCAAATATTAATTAAAAGAGACAAATCAGTCGGCAACAGAATCTAGCTGCAGTGACACAGAGCTTGTCATCCTGTACTTGGGAGGTAGAGACAGGCAAATCTCTGTGAGCTTGATGCCAGCTTGGTCTGCATAGTGAGTTTGAGGCTAGTTGGAACTACAGAGAGACCCTGGCTCACCAAGCAAACAAAGAAACAAACAAACCTACCCACCCAAACAAACACAAAGGGCAACAGCATCTTTTTGAGTTTTAAAAGGGTATTATTAATGATCAGTAAATTCAAGGCTTTTGGGAGGGGAGTGGGTAGAGTGGGAGAGAAAAGCCAGTGGTGCAGTGGAGCCTGTAAACATTGTCTCTGCGACCAGTGAAGCAGCCTGAGAAGGCCGGGAATCTCACTGGGGGTTTTGTGAATAGCCAGTAGCAGGTGCATATGAAAACACTAATGGGCAGAATAAAGTATGCACCCCTTCACTGTTCCTTACCAGCAATCATTTTCATTATTTCTTCTGGGTGACCTTTCTTCTCTCCGTTTTTCTCCGATAATTAGTTTTCTTTCTAATTTAAAAGGTAGGAAGGAAAAAAAAAAAAAAAAAAGGAGCTAAGCCCAACAGAAGATGCCCAGGAGCTGAATGTGTTTGTTTTCAACATGGTTTAGCAAGGCCTATATATACCCGCCCCCTCAACGCGCACACATTACTGGGGCACCTGCCAAGTCTCCAGTCTTTGCTGAGACGTGGGCATTCAGGGAGGTGACCGCGCATGGCGAGGGCCAGAGGCTGCGCTCCTCCTGCCAGAGTTGCTGTGGCGAGCACTCTGTGGAGCGCCGACTAAAGTAGCCCTACCAAATCCCATGTAAGTGGTCAGAGCACAAATGAGCCTGCCAGTGGGTAGGCCTACCCCATTCACGAGCTCTTTCAGAACAATTTTCATTACTTTTTTAAATACTGTTTTTGGCAAACACTTGATACTTGAAATAAAAAATGCATGAGTCACCTACTGGGATAGGCGCAGTGTGTGGTTCATTGAATTTAGCTAAATCGTGAGTCATCCATCAATAGTCCTCTTGGTGAACATACTTGTAATAATTTCACACGTTACAAACAAAAATAGGTATGATTTTCAAGATTCTTGAAGCTATTTCTCTAAGGATTCTTTGGATTGTGTTTAGTTTTTTTGTTTTGTTAGGTGGCAAGAAAATTGTCAGCCCTGTTTACAGATGGATCCAAGGTTTGTCTCTCACGCAGTGAAGGAACTTTGCTTTGGGAGACCCCTGGGGCAGAGGCCCGAGCTAAGCGGAAATGAGAATTAAAGACTGATGTTTGTTCGTGTCAGATCATCAACTTTTCAGGTTGACCGTCGCATCTGAAATTGATGGGCTGCCCCTCAGAAAGTCTCAGATCTGCGAGGATGTATATATCCCTGGACCCTGCTTCTGACTAGAGGGAGAAGAGCCAGGGGATTCAGTGCCTGTCCACAGCCACCCTCTTGTTGGATGACAGTCTGTCCACTGCCCAAACCGAGTGAGTGGCACGTGACCAAGAAAAGACATTGATCTTGGACTAGGATCAATTTAAAACATTAGTCGGTTTGGGCCTGGTGGCGCGCACCTTTTATCTCAGCACAAGGGAGGAAGAGGCAGAAGGATCACTGTGAGCTGGAGGGCAGCCTGGGTCTACATAGCGAGTTCCAGGTCAGGGAACCAAAACAAGGCAAACAGACAAATTAATTGGCGCCTGTAAACTGAGATTTGTCTCTTGTTATAAGAAGCAGACCGTAGGGTTTCTGGCCCGAACGATTCGTGTTCAGAGGCTGGCCTCACCTGCGGAGTGGCACAACGGATGCAAGGCCGCATCTCTGTCCTCTGGGGAAATGAAAATAATCCCAAGGGAAAATGTCCTTCCTTGTTTTCTCTCTCCTTAGTGCAATGAAGTTGTAGGAAAGCTTCTGCATCTGTATAAAACCAGGACATTTTATACGGGTATTGGATGAGAAATTAAAGTTCTTCACAAACTATGCCTAATAGGATGTGTGCGGGCGGCCTGGCAAACTGGCAAACTGGTTGGGACATTCTCTTTGCTGTGGCAGGTACCTCGTCTTCCTTCCCCTTCCTGAGTCGCAGAATTAACTGTCCGGTCTGGAGCTATGGGATCTTGTCCTGACACGATTGCCTAAGTTGAGAAAGTTGTGTGACTCTCAGGACCTCATTCCTCTCGTGCGTAAATGAGGCATTTAAAATAAATGACATCTCATGGTCATTTTGTTTCCAAGATGAATTAAATAGTCTTTTTTCCCTAGATGCTAGCATAACGGCAAAGTAAAAACCCTAGACACCGAGAAATAAAACCTTCCTTGGGAAAGCAACGTGATCACTGCTGATTTCACCGTAGGATTAGGGATAGAGTAGAGGAACCAGCTTTTGACTTGCTTCTGCTCTCAGGCTCACTTCCCAGAGTCACAGGACAAAAGGTCCCTGCCATGCGCGCAGCCGGAGTCCGCAGGGCCAGCAGATGGCGCACTTGCACAGCCCACGTATTTTCCAGGTTTCCCGCGAAGTAAATGGTACTGATTAGCATCCAGAAATAACAGCTACTGTGGTTTGAAGAAATTACAACACTTTCAGACTGCTAAAACCGTGGCACTTGGTGAACTGGAACATTTGTTAATATTTAAAATGATTAGAAAAATTGTTAATCTCTAATACTTTCCGGTGCTAAGAGCCCCTTTCAGCGAGGCATCAAAAAGCCCTTAATAAATGGGATTATTTTTTCAGGTGGAAGAATTAGGAAGAAGGCCAGTTGGAGAAAGTCGTAACAGAACTAGTCCAAATAATTCAGACCATATGCTTCTGTCATCGTTTAAAATGGTCACTCCCCTTACTCTTCTCTAATGCCCACTTCTCTCGGTTGTACAGGGGAATCTATGCACACTGGTGTGTTGACTAAGGATGGGAGAGGAGGCTTACCGCATTCTGCACCCTGCCTGGAACTCCTGGCCTCCTTAGTCTGCAGCCAGAGCACCCCGAGATGAAACCAGTCAGTGTTTATTGATTACTTGCTTTGAACTAGTCCTTCTAAGTATGTCTCAGTTTTAATCATTGATCCCTCCCAACAATCCCTAAAGGAAGAAGAAATTAGCTTGCTAAGAATACAAGTAATTGTATTTTTCGAGACTCTCAAATTAATAGAGACATTATACCATTTTTTCTCCTGTATATTTTTCAACTCATTATTTTTAATGTTTAAAGATTTATTTTTATTTATGTGTATGTGTTTGTGTGTAAGTAGGGAATCCTGGAGCTGGAGTTACAGGCCATTGGGAGCCGCCCAAGGTGGGTGCTGGGAACCAACTCCGATCCTCTGGAAGGGCAACAAACACTCTTAGCCCCGGAACGGCCTCTCTAGCTCTTATTCTCAATGTTTAAATGAGAGTTAGTGTAGAGGAGGTTTGGTTACGTTGTCAGCTTGGTTGTAGTAGTGCAGCTGAAAGGAAGATGTTTGGTAGTCCCACACTCAGGAAGGAAACAGCTTGCCAAGTGCTCACCAAGTCCAGTAGCCAGGAACACCCATCAGGGTGTGATGGAGGTGTAGATCTAACATGTATTTATTTCAAAAGTATACATACCAGCAACTTAACCAAGATCAGAGATAAAGACAAATAGATGCTGATTTCCTTCCACTTAACAGAAATTCTTAAGTTGTAAATTAAAAAAAAAAAAAGAGAGAGTAAACTAGTCAAGTTAGGTATTTAGCCTCGACACAGGAGGCTGGGAACTGCAAAGAGCAAGGAACTTAGGAGTAACCTACAAATGCTTTCTTTTCTGCTCATATTCACTCATCCTATTGCCTTCTCTTTTTCCTCTTCCTCCTTCTTTTTTTTCTAGTCTTCTTTTTCTCTAGACGTAAGATGAAACTAAATTTTTGTCTTTTTGAGTCAGGGTTATTTTGTTCAACACAATAATCTCTACTTCCATTTTCCATGATTTCATTTTTTATGGGTAAAAAGTACTCCAATTATATATATATTTCTATGTATATAGACATAAAAATAGATACATGTATCTCTCATATCTTCTTTGTCTATTTATCTATTGATTAGTACCTAGACTGATTCTATCATTAGATTATGAAAGGACTCATCCTACTGTTGAAATATGCATCCATTTTTGTTGCTGCTCTTTTCACACTAGTTAAGAAATGGAAACACCCTAAACGTTCCTCAACTGACAAATGGATAATGAAAATGTGGTACATTTACAACATGGAGTTCAACTTACTGGTTAAGAAATAAGAAATCATGAACATTTGCAAGTAAATGAATGGAACTAGAACTGTTATACTAAGTGAAGTAACACAGACTCAGAAAAGCAAATGACAAATGTTCGCATTCATATGTGGATCTTGGCACCAAATCCTTATATGTGAACATATATTCTGATGTAACTGGAGGGGCCAGGAAAATGGAAAGGAACCATGGAGGTCAAGGGAAAGAAAGAACCCAAGAAAGGGACTAGTAGGAAATAGATGTTACTGAGGGGGACCTGAGGGAAAATGCAGGTATTTAACTACGAAGGGAGGAGGGAAGGGTATGCAAGGAGCCACAGGAGTAAAGGGGAGGAAGGAGCTCAAGAGCCGGGGGGGGGTGATACTCCTATCACAGGGGACATGGGGATACTTTAACTGGGTTCGGAGGAGGCACGTTAGAGAGAGAGGAGAGACAAACACAGCCTAGATGGTGTGAAAAACCCGAGGGAAATGTATTAGGTCAAAAACCTACAGAAAGACACACATACAGTATCTGAACATGAGTGCATGTGTACAGCTGAAGGCTGCATAACAGGAAACACAGCGTCAGACAGAAGAAACCTCCCTTCGAAGTGCTGCTCAGAGCAGCCCAAGAGATGCCAAATAACAAGACTGTTGCCAGAGCCCTTGATTACTTCACAGAGCTTGAAGGTAAGACCTGGCTGCTGAAGACAGGACATACTTTGGACACAGGACTTGGAGCAATGGAATTGGAACTGACTGGAAGCCTCCTTCCTAAAGACTAGCTCTCATAGTTCTAGAAGATACTATGTAAGCTGCTAAGGGAGAAAATCAAGCAGTGGTTCAACCCCAACTTTTAAAAATCTTTGATGTGTATGCAACTGTACCCGGGTCATGCAGCTCCCACAGAGTTCAGAAGACAGTGTTGGATCCCCTGGAACTGGAGTTATGGATGGTTGTTAGCTGCCATATGGGTGCTGGGAACCGAATCTGGGTCCTCTGTTGGAGCAGCCAGTGCTCTCCAGCTCCCCAACGCCAGCTTTATAATAGTAAAGTATTTAACAACCAGTGTGGCATGTGTGCTGATCAGTCCCAATGGACATTCTAGACACTGATTCAACACCAGCTTCAGTGACCTGGATGCCATCTGTAGTCAGCATGAGACCTGCAATATTTTGTGTGTGTTGGTGCCAAACTCTTCAGCCTATAGTTCTGCAAGAAGCTTTTCTTTTTCACTTAAATACATTGAACTTTATTTGAAAAAAAAAAGAGAGAGAGAATTCAGAAATTGACAACATGAGCAGTGGAATTTGGTCCTTTTAAATAAAGATTTATTGGTGTATGTTTATTGTACACAGTGATGAGTTTCACAAAGACATTTCCACACCAGTATGCCACATACTTCAACTATATTCACGGCCCTTCTCCCGCTACTCCCATTATTTCCTCAAGACAGTCTCGTATCTGCTTTTATGGACTATATGCTTCTGATTTTATATATCTATAAAACATCTAAGATCCACAAATGACAGAAAATGTGATATTGAGCAGACTTATCTTGCTTAACATGATGGTCTCCAGTTGCATTCACTTAGAAGAGATTTTTCGATAATGTTTAAAAACATACAATGTTTTCTGACTATTTTATAAATTTGAAAACTTGTATTTTCTATCAATATTTTCATATAGCATACATTGTATTGCTAGGCTACGGTCTTTCTGTTTTCTAGAATAATCTTCAGAGCTTCTGAATATACCTAGCATTCAACAAAATAAAAATTGTCCCACATTATTCTGAATGTAGGAAGTGGATAATTGGTTGATAGTACAAAAATGAAAGTCTTTAATCTTTAGGAGTCATGGGATGTAGATTAAGTCAAGAGTAACATTACAATTTGGTTTTATTAAACATCATAAAAATCTGAAAGGAGCCCAAGTAGAGTCAGTTTCTAGGAGTTATAACTACTTAAGCTTAAGCTCTATACTTAAGTATGCTGTTAACCTCAGTAGAATAGGAAAGCTTCCTGCAGATTGTGGATGGGTGGACAGGGAGACATGCGGATGGAGAAGGTCACACTTTCAGTGCTCCCTTTTCTGACCCAGTTAATTAGGTAGAAGCAATGTACTAGAAGCTGGAGATCTCGGTTTTAGTTTAACACTCTCCTGACATTCAGCTCTGCACTCCCACCCTCAGTCCCTACGCCTAAGACCTAAGAATTTTGTATAGACAGCACTTTACATAGCTTCCCAGGGGGAAAGCTCTTTCTAGGAATAGGGGCTGCCCACTATTCTGAAAGGGAGTGTTCTTAGCAAGCTCTCGAGACTAGAATTCTCCAGGAAAGATCAAATGGCTCTGACATAAGAAAGGGACATGCTAGAGCAATCTAGATCAGAGGAAAGACCAGATTCTAGGCCAGAGTATGAGATGATTCAGTCCGAGACTGTGGAAAAATTACAAAGCATGTGTGATTCTAAAATATACTTCAAGCCTTGTGAAGCAATGGATTACGCATACATACTGGGCTACTCTGCACACTCTAACGAACAAATTCCAGTTCTTTTATTATTTTATGTGTATGACTGCATTGTCTGCCTGTCTGAAAGTGCACCTGTGTTGTGCTATGACCTTGAAGGGCAGAAGAGGGCATTGGATCCTCTGGCATTATGGACTATTATTAGCTGCCATGTGGGTGCTTGGATTGGAACCTGGATCTTCTATAAGAACATTCAGTGCTCTTAACTGCTGAGTCATCTTTCCAGCCCCCAAATTACAGTTCTTTAAAGTGGAAATGAAGTCAGTAGGTTTCTCCTATGTTCTTTTAAACTTTAAAAGAAAAAATTATTTATATTTATTTTGTGTGTGTTTTGTTGCATGCATACAATGCCCATGAAGGCCAGAAGAGGGCATTGGATCCACTGGAGCTGGAGACATAGTAGATTGTTAGCTTCCATGGGGATGCTGGGATTCGAATCCGGGCCCCATGAAAGAGCAGCCGGCGCTCATAACTACTGAGCCATCGCTCCAGTCTCCCTATATTCTTACTGTAGACAAAATAGCTAAAATATAGGATGCTATAAATTCTGTTAGTTTATTCCTTTAATATCTTAAGCAGGTTAAAAATTTGGTTAAAACAGGTTTAAAACCAAGTATAGGTAACTTTGATTTAAAGAAATCATAATGGAAATTCTTTGAGCAGCCAGTGTGGTTTTGGTTTTAAAAGCCTCTATAGACTGAGCAGAGGGTGCTCTCTCTAGCTCCTTAGGACTGTGAAGAATTACCTAGAGGCAAGACAAGAGCTCATTAATTAAGCACCTCCATACTGGACACTCATCATGTCTGACAGTTCTCTCATTATTCGCTCCTGAGAGGGAAGCCAGTTGTCAGCAGCTGATGTGAAATAATTTTCTTGCTGCTATAACTGCACGAGAAAAGGCTTGATAGCAGTCCTTCATGTCTATTAGGTAAATCATTTGAGGGAAAAACGGTTCCGCACTGAAGGGAAAGTCAAAACATCTCATGTAAAAGTATTAAAATCATTTTTTATGAGAAGAACTTAATTTTATCTAAATGTAAACATCTTTTGCCTGTGCCCCAGAGACCCCTCCACCTTTGCCATCTCTTTCTTCAGGCATAGTTCTCTATTTACTACCATAGGAAATATCTTATGTACCCGATATGCTGTAACTGAAATCAGAAGAATTCAATTGTTTTTAGTACTAATATAAGATGAGAGATTTGGCAATCCTTTGTGGCCTTTTTGTTGGGTAAGATCTCTGGGTATTGTGGACATAGGTTAAATCCATACCTGTGTCTAGTGGCCTATGCTTATTTACCTCCAGATAAAGATGATTAAAATCTTTGCTTTGTGATATCTTTTGAGCGATAGTCATTTGATCATTAAATTATGTTGATTCCAATGAATAAAACTGACCGCATCCTACTTTTCCAGTTGACTTAAATCAAGCAAAGGAAGGCACATCTTGAAATGTATCATCACCATCAAAGATTTACTCCCAGAAAAGAACTAGATCTAAATAGTTTGAAAAGCAATTCCTATTTTTAGTTTTGGAACCACTCCCCAAATGACATTCCTAGCATCTGACTGTTTTCATTCCTACCAGCAGTGTGGAAGAGGTCCTCTTTCCTTGTATCCTTGACACCATGTGACTCAGCTATCCTACTGCTGGGGAAGAAATGTAGCCAACCTGTATGTCCATCAACAGGGGAATGGATAAAGAAAATGTGGTACATACACACAATAGAAACGTACTACTCTGTAAAGACAAATTAAATTGTGATATTTGCAGGAAAATGGGTGGTACTGGCGATCATTATGTTATGTGAACTAAGCCAGAGAGAGAGAGAGAGAGTGAGAGAGCTAGAAAGGGGCCCAGGAAAAAAGAAGAGATCTTAAGGGAGTGAGGAGTGAAAGAAAAAGACAGTAAAGGGACACATGTGGCATGAAAGTGTTAAGGGAAAAATACTTGGGCAGAGATCAGGACCAGGAGAAAGAGATCAGGGGATAAATAAGAACTAAGTATGATGCCATATATGTATGAAAATGTCATAACAAGACTTGTTCCCTTGTATGCTAATTTTAAAAATTAATAGATGAAAAGGAAGTTCCTTAAAACCTGATGAAATAGATAGCTGTCTTAAATATTTCCAAACTTCATGATTTATTTTCTAATAGCTCTGCTGCTTAAACAAAAAATCAAACCAATTTGTAAAAAAAAGACATGTCTTAGTGCTTTGCCCACATCCTACCTATCCACTGGTGACTTCCACCGCAACTCACCTGCCCACCTGTGACCTCTGACACAACCCCTGCCTTCAGTACTCAGACCATCAGAATACTCTTTATTGCCTTTTCCTCCTCCTCCGTCTCACCCTCTCCACTCTCCCACTCCAGTGTGCTGGGAACAGCCCTCAAGCAGATTACCTGTCACTGACCCTCTGTTAGGTTCTATGCGAGGCACTTGAAATGCTGCAATATTAGGAAATCTCTTATATTTCCTTTAGTCAGTGTGTCAATAGAAATAAGTCACTGAGTCCTTTAACAAATACAGAACGACATTTGATTTAACACCCATCATGTTAGGAACCATTGTTAGAGTTTAATAGAAAAAATTTCCTTACTATATCTATCGTGTAGAGTCTACCGAAGAAAACAGCAATTAATTGTTCTACAGGCAAAACAGATGTTTAGCAGCAGAACTGATGACATGCATAATGGAAAGCCCAGAAGTAGGCAAGATTAACTAAAATAGTAACTGCAGTAAATGGCCAGCATCCTTGGGCTTGAAGAACTTGCTTCTAACAGTCAAAGATGCTTTTTAGAATTAGATGCTAGCAGAATGCAGGGGCCTGAACCCTTAACCCACCATTGCTGCTGCTGCTGGGTATGGTTGCCATTGTTTTTGCTGCTATCATTGCACCTGTTTCTGGCTAAGACTATCATGCTGTTATGTCTCTGCTGGCAACACTATTAGAAATCAGAAGTAGGAAGATTTCTTCTTCTATTCTCCAGACTTACAGTTTTTCTACTAATGGCTTCCATTGGCAGAACCTACTGGAAACCAGCTGGTAAGAATGTCTATGAAATGCATTTTTTGCTCTAGTCCCTTCATATATATGTTATGAATGAAGTAATAGAACAAAATTATTGTCTATATGAAACTCAGCCAAAAGCCATAAATAGCCAAAATATGGTCTTTTAGAGTCAGGAATAAGACTTAGTTGAAAGTTATCATAACTCTTTAAAAACAGAGTTATTGAGATCTAATTCACATTCTATGCAGTCTCTTCACAGATAAGGCAAATCTATCCCTGAAGGAAAGAAACCCTGGGCCCTCTATTGCCTTGCCCGCAAACCTATGTCTTTCCTTTTATCTTTATCCTAAGCAATTCTTAACTCATTTTCTGTCTCCATAAATGTCTTCATTATGGATGTACTATCTAGTCTCATGGCGGCCAAAGACAAGATACTTAAAATTGATAAAGGGGCTCTGATGATTAACATTGATTTTCAACCTGATGGTAACTAGAGTCACCCAAGAGACAAATCAAGAGGCACACCGGCACACCAGTAAGGGATTCTCTAAATTAGGTTAGTCTCTAGGCCTGCCTGTGAGAGATTTTCTTGATCAGGTTAAGTGTGGTAGGAAGACCCATCCTGAATGTGGGTGGCACCATCCCTTGGGTTGGGTCTTGGACTGCAAGAAAAGGAAAAGATTGCTGAGCACCAACATCCACTGAGCTTTGCTTCTTGCCTAACTGTGAAACAAAACAAATTCTTCCTTCTTTAAGTTACCTTTGTCAGGATATTTTATCACAGAAATGGAAAAGGCAACGAATACAAGGGCTAAAGGACTCAGAAGGTAAGGTAATTTTTTATGCCTAATAAGCTAGGTTCAAAATATACAAAGCAAATTTTATAGAACTAAAATGAGCACTTGTAATGGGAAACCCCAAAGCACATCCTCAAGTAACTGAAAGAAGTGAAAGGCAAAACAACAGAAACAATAGCAACGAAATTTACAAATATATAGAAGATCTTATTGGTGCACTTAAGCATACCAAAAAGTCAATGTCATCAACAGATATAGAATATTTTGACTACCAACTGCAGAATACACTTTCTTTTTAAGTATATACAAAGCATTACCAGCCACCAAACCCCAGAGATCTTTGTCTCTTTCTTCCCAGCACTGGGATTACAAACACAAACCACCACACTTGACTTTCTTATGTGAGTGGGTCCTAGGGATAGAATGCAGGTTCTCATGCTTGTGTGGCAAGAAGCTTTACTGAGGTATCTCTCAAACTCTTGCTATAATTTTTTGAAGGTACATACCTCAAATTAAAAATACCTACAGGGTTGGAGAGATGGCTCAGCAGTTAAGAGCACTGACTGCTCTTGTAGAGAACCTGGGTTTGGTTCCCAATGCCCACCTGCCTAACAACTGTCAATAACTCCCATTCCAGATGATCCAACGCCCTCTTCTGTCCTCTGTAGCATTGCATGGCATGGTTGTGCTAACACAATACACATACAGATAAAAGATAAATAAAATATTAAAAAATAAAAATAGTAGTCAGATGTAATGGCTCATATTTTTAATACCAGCACTTGGGAGGCAGAGGCAGGCAGATCTCTGTGAGTTTGAGGCCAGTGTGGTCTACAGAGTTCCAGGCCAGCTAGGGCTACATGGAGTCTCTGTCTCAGAAAAATGCTACCTCTATCTCTATTTTTTAAAAATAATAAAACCAAGTATTGAATGTTAGCCTACTTGGTGAATTCCAAATGAGTAAAAGACTCTGTTTAAAAAAAAAATCAAGGTGGACAGTGACTGTGATACAATACTCAAGGTTGTCTTCTGTCCTCCATATGCATACACATACATCTGAATGTGAACTCATACATAACGTGTGTACCTGTACACACACAAACATGCACATTTATACATCTACAGAAGATCTTTTAAACCATTTATTTGTTATTTTATTTTATGTGTATGAGTGTATTGTAAGTGCACCCATGTGATGCAAGTGCCCATGGATATCAGAAGAGGTTGTTGGAGTGCCTGGAACTGTAGTTACTGTCAGTTGTTAGCCATCATGTAGGTGCTGGGAAACAAAACCCAAATCCTCTGCAAGAGCAGCCACTGCTCTTAACTGCTGAGCGACGTCTCCAGTCCGCCCCAGCAAAATCATTTTTAATGGTGAGATAGTGAGACAGATGCTTACTATTATTTCATTAAAAATTTATGGCATGTTTATTGATTAATTTTATTCACAATTTTATGCATGCATACGATGTATTCTGATTACTCTCTCTATCTTCTCTTATTTCCCTCCCATGCATTTCTTTATCCCCTTTCCCAGATTTGTGACTTTTGGTTTTGTTTCATGACCCATTTAGTTAAGTCAGGGGCCTCTGTGTGACCATTGGATTGGAACTATGCATTGAAGCCTGGTGGGGTCATCAGTGAGTGCGCAACTGAAGGCAATAATTCCATCTCTGTACAGCTAGCAAGTCAGCAGTGAGGGGTAGGACCCCCGAGCCCGTGCTCCATCCAGCCTGATTGCTGAGGGGCCCATTCTTGTGAAGACCCAATGCAGATATCCGCCGCTACCGTGAGTTCCTGATTGCCATGGCTGTGTCTTGTCATGGCAAGACATTCTCTCTATCCTCTTTCCCACGATATTCCCTGAGTCTCCGAGGGGATATGCTTTGTGTAGGGCCAAGCCTCCATCGGTCAAGTATTCTCAGCGCCCTGTGCAGTCATGGGTCTTTGTATTCATTACCATTCACTGGGAAGAGAGGGTCAGTGAAGACTGGGAGTAATGCTCGTCTGGTGACAGGGTGGATGCGGGACCCAGGTAAGGCAGGCAGGAAGTTTGCTATCATCACTCCTATTCAATATGCAAGATATTAGATGGTGAAAAAGCAAATAAAAGAAAGAAAAAGAACAACGATTGGAAAAAATACATAAACAAGTAAGTAGATCTTTCATTAGTTGCAAATGACATGAGTCAATGTGTAGAAACCTCAAATGAACCCATGGAAAAAACTTACCTTAGAAGGTCACTAGACATAAGGTCTTTCTCCATAAAACTGTTTATGTACATATTTTCATAGAAATACCAGCAACAAGAAATTAGAGAGTGAGATTTTAAAAATAACACAATAATAACACCAAAACATTAAATGAGTAGGAGAAAAATCTAGCAAAAATCTCTTCTATATAGTAGTAAAGTATCAGACCATCAAAGTCATCAAACTGAACAAGTGAAGTTTACTTTCCATGTATTGGAAACTACATATTTTAAAGATATAAATTACTGGGCTCAGGAGGTGGTTCAGTGGGTAGAATGCTTGGTCTATAAGCACAAGGGCCTAATTTCAAATCCCTAACACTCACATAAAAAGTCAAGCATGACTAAAGGACCTGTAACCCAGGACTAGGGGCAGAGACAGGAGGATCCTAACAGTAAGAGCCCTGGCTAGCCAGCCCAGCCTAAATGGAAAAACGCTATCATATTGTATTGTTCACTGGAATACATTTTTGGAATTTCTAAACATTGAAAATAATCTGGACAATTGAACATAACTTGCTTTTGGTTAATAAGTTTCTGGTTTGGTGAGAAACCCTATCTCAAGGCAATAGGCAGAGAGGGATAGAGGAAGATACCTGACATACTGCACTGGCTTCGCCATGCACACAGCAAGAAGGCACACCTGCATACTCACACAAACACACACCTACACAACATATAACACACATAATATGAATTCCTCCAAATTCATCTACAAATTGATTGAAATTTCAGATAACATTGAAATAGACAGATTTATAGCAAGAATAAATGACAAAGTGTGCAGACATGGAGATGTGCCATCAAAGGATGTCTTGCGGTCCAGCTGTGGGGCAGTCAGCTGCCTCATGGTCTGCCTTTCCCAGGGAAGCCCACACTCAGTGACAGGCTATTTTGGCCTGAAATGAGACAGTTATGACAGCATTCAAAATCAGGGTCTGGGAGAAGATTGAGACTGGGGAGGAGAGCCAGAGTGGCAGGCAAAGTTCTATCTTTTGATCCAGGTAATATTTGACTCTTAAAAATCCTTAAAGCTATCTGTTTTGTGTGATTTTTCTACACCTGTATTTTCACTTATAATAAATATACCATGTACAAATTCTGGTTGATTATAAATCTAAAGAAAGTTAAAGTTTCTGAACTAGAAGAAAACAGAGATTACCTTCATGTCTTTAGGGAAATAAGCATTTTTGGAAATAGGACTGGAAAAACACTAACTCCAAATGAAAGGACAGATAAGTGTGGATAAGTTGAAATTAAAGTTTTATTTGGCAAAAAAGACAATATTGAGAGAATGAAAAACCAGGTTGTGTGTGGTGGTGCACACCTTTAATTCCAGCACTCAAGAGGAAGAGGCAGGAGGATCTCTGTGTGTTCAAAGCCATCCTGATCTACATAGCAAGTTCCAGGCCAGCTGGGGCTAGAGTGAAGTAAACAACAAACAAACAAACAACCTAACCAAACAACATCAAAAAAGAGAATGAAGAATCAAGCTGGAAACTAGGAGAAGATATTTGCAAAATACATGTTGCACGTAAAAATATGTAAATATAAATAGCTGAAGAAAGAGACTGAGGAAAACACTAGAAGGTGGAAAGACCTCTTATGTTCACGGATTGGTGGAATTAATACTGTGGAAATGACCATCCTACCACAAACTATTTACAGATTCGATGCAATCCCAATTAAAATTCCCATGGTATATTTCACAGAAACAGAAAAAAAATTTAAACATTCATATGGAACCACAAAAGATGCTGGATAGTCAAAGTCATCCAAGCAAAAAGAGCAGTGGTGAAGGGATTACCATACTGGATTCAAACTATATTACAGAGGTGTAGTAATAAAAACAGCATGGCATTGGTACAAAACAGACATATAGATCAATGGAATAAAATATGAGTGCACATAATTGCAGCTATCTGATATTTGACAAAGGTTCAAATAATACACACTAGAGGAAGGACTGTACCTTCAGCACCTGGTGCAGGGAAAACTGGCTCTATAGGTGTAGAAGAATGAAATTAGACCCATATCTATAATCCTGCACAAAAAAATCAACTCCAGATAGATCAAAGACTTCAATGTGAAACTTGAAATTCTGAAACTGTAAGAAGAAAACATAAGAGGTACCTTACAAGATAGAGGTGTAGGGAAGGACTTTCTAATTTGGACCTTATTTGCTCAGAAATTAAGGCCAACAATTGACAAATGGAACCTCGTTAAACTAAAAAGCTTCTATATAGCAAAGGAAACAATCAGTCACGTGAAGAGGAATCTCACAGAGTGGGAGAGACTATTTGCTAGCTACACATTTGATAGAGGATTAATTACCAGACTATACAAGGAATTGATAAAACAAAGAAACAAGAAAACAAATGGCCCAATTAAAAAATGGGCTACGGATCTGAACAGGGAATTCTCAAAAGAAGAAATAAAAATGGCTAAGAAATATCTTACAATGTATTCAATGGTCTTAGTAATTAGGGAAATGCAAATTAAACCTACTTTAAGCTTTCATCTTACCCCACTTAAAATGTCTAAGATAAGAAAACAACTGACAACAAATGCTGGAGAGGATGTGGGGAAGGGGATTCCTCATTTGCTGCTGGTGAAATTGCAAATGAGCGCATCCACTATGGAAAGCAGTGTGGAATACTCTTTAAAAACTAAAAATAGACCTATCCTATGATCCAGCTACCCCACTCCTCGGCATATATCCAAAGTATTCAGTTTACTTCTGCAGAGATACTTGCTCAGCCATGTCTACTGCTGCACTCTTCATAATATCTAGAAACGGAAACGATGTAATTTTTCCTCAGCGGATGTGTGGATAATAAAATGCGGTACACTGATACAATGGAGCTCTATTCTTCAGTAAGGAAAAAAGACATCATGAAATTTGAAGGTAAATGGATGTAGCTAGGTACTGTTATACTAAGTGAGGTAACCCAGATTCAGAAAAATAAGTGATTCATGTTCTCTCTCATTTATGGATCCTAGTTCTAAATTGTTAGATGTGAGTATACATCGTGCTGGAAATAGGAGCCAGGAAAATGGGACCAAAGGGGAAGGGGGGAACATGAAGCTGCTTTAACTGGGAGGGAGAAAGGAGAGTATACAGGGGAGAGTGAGGAAAGAAAGACAAATTATGCTTATGTAGTGTGACAAGGTAAAGGGAAATGTATTCGATAAGTCTACTGAAAAATACACATGTAATATAAATGTGAGTGAATGTGGATAGCTGAGCGCTATATAACAAAAGTCACAGTGTCAGGCAAGGGAAAGCTCCCCTTGAGATGGTAGTCAAGGCAGTACAAGAAAGTCTCAAAATACTAGAGGCTATTGCCACAGCCCTTGATTGCCTCCCAGAACTTGAAGGTAAGACCCTATTGCTGAAGATATACTTTGAACACAAGACTTGAAGCTCTTGGGCTGGAACTGACCTGGAATTATCCTCCGTAAAGATTAGCTCTCAGAGTATCTGAATATTTTATACAAGCTGCCAAGGGAGAAAATCAGTCAGTAGTCCTACCCAGCTAAGAGCCCATGAATCACAACAATGACCAGCTCAGCACACTGTATTGGTGCAGTCACGGCAGTTTTAACTTGGGGGTAATCAACACTTGTCTAATTGGACGTAAGGCTCACTCAGTGGGAAGGAACTAATGTGTACTAGTATATAAATATAGCCAAACACCTACTTCTGTCACTTTCCTAGAGCAACGTAATTTCTTACTGTATTCTGAATGTATGTTCTTATATTTACAGACAAATGTATATCTCATCACTTATCAAAGAAGTTTCCTTTTGCAGCAGATGGAGATTATCATAGAATAAATGAACGTGAGGTACCCAGCCATAAGTGACACATCTACAAAGCAGCTTTTATACCTAAGGGTCAGGAACCTTGTGGAAGAGGGTGGTGAAAAGAATGTAAGAGCCAGAGGCACAAGGCATTTGCTGATACTTAAGGCATTGTAGACATGATAGGGAAGCTACATTAAGAAATCTCCACAGAATAGTAGTCTAACAAGATCTGCGCAATGACAAAACTGGTTGACATGCTAAGACGAATGGGGGGATGTCACAGGTCCCCACCTCAAGATGAAGTGCTACAGCAATCACCTGATATTGAGGGAGGGAAAGTCAGCTTTCTCCAGCGACTAGCTCCCCAGGAGATTGTTTAATCCAAAGCAGGCAGCTCTAAACTGGGTAAATAGGAGCAGTGCTAATGGACTCTCTCTCTTAGAATATACATGTATGTATATACAAAACAAATGTATATGTAATAATAATAAAGAAGAGGACAAAAAGTTGAGAAGGAGTGGGGGCCATGGGAGGGATCTGAGGAGGACTGTGGAGGGATGGAAACACAATATTCACATATGAAATTCTCAAAAATAAAGTTTCAAACAACAACAGATAAACAAAAAGAGCATGAAAAATCAAGCCAGAAATTGAGAGAAGATGTAAATATTGTATATAAAAATGTATAAATAGTTCATCAAGATTTATTCTAAAGTGTGGACAACCCAACAGAGAAAATAGACCATGTGCTTGAACAGGGGCATCACAGAAGAAGGTTACAATGGCTCTCCACCGTCAATGCCATTAACTTTGTAGAAACAGAAAGCCCCACAAACCTGCTAATTTTATCAAATTTTTCTAAATGTTTGCAATTGGGAAGGATGAGTTACATGTGTAAATGTTTTCATACAATGTTCACTGCAAAAATACTATTGTAAATTCTAAAATTTGAAAGTAATCCAGATACTCCATTCAAGATAATTTGGTTTTGGTTAGCTCCCAAAACAGAAACAAAGAGACAAAAAATGCTTTTCACTGTAAAGACTGTTGGTTTAAAGATGAAATGGGAATTAAATCTTATCTTTCTGCATCATGTCCTTATGATTTCTTGCTTATTCATGAATATGCACACTATTTTCTTTTTCTCTCTCTTTTTTTGTTGTTGTGGTGCTGAGATCACATTCTCTGCCAAGGAGTTACATCTCCAGCTCTACATTCGATTTCTTAAGGAAGATATACAAGCATAAAAAATCTGTGAGATGTTATAATTATGACAGAACGAGTTAAAAAAAGAGTGAGTGCTTCTACTGCAGCAGGGAGAAGTCTTCCTTGGTCTGACACCTATCTTCTTACATACCTGTAGTACGCTCCTCTGTGACTTTCCAGGGACTGTGCTGCCACACTGATCGAGGTTAGAATACTTGCTGAGTGATCTTGGACAAGTTATATAATCTTTGTGGGCTTTATCTTCTTTGTCTTCAAAGTAGATATAAGAGCTGCTAAAAATTGTCTTAGCTAATGTTGGCCAAATATCTGACATCTAATAATCACTGCTACTAAACCTTTTCTTTTTACCTATGATATGACTGTCAGTTAAAATATTTAATATATATTGTTGTATACTATACTCTGGTTACTTTACATATGGATAGCTAATTTTATGTGCGGATTTGTTAAATGTATAGGCGATTTGGTCAAACACTTCTAGATATTTCTGTTAAGGCGTTTATTTATTTATTTATTTTAGATGAGATTAACGTTTAAGTCAGTAGGGCTTGGATAAAGCACGTTACTCTTCATAATGTGGTGTAGGTTTTATTCAACTCAGGTGAAGGCCTCAATTTAAAACAAAGGCTGTCTTTATCCAGGGGAAAGGGCCTTCTGTCAGCAGATTGCTTTTGAATTCAAGTTGAAGCTCTTCTCTGGATCTCCAGTCTGCTGGCCTCCACTTTAGAATCTGAACTTGCTGGTCTCAGTGATGGGTCAAACCAATTCCTAAAAATAAAATTTTCTGTTTGCACACCTGTACGTTCTGTTGCTCTCGAGTACCCTGCTGAATATGACACATAGTGTACATTTGTTTCATACTTAAGAACAAAAGCCTTAAGAGGTGAGAACCACATGCTAAACACTTCCTGGATGTGTCAGCCCTCCATGCCTAGTCACACTCAGTATCTAGCACATGATATGTTTTTACTAGTTATGTATGAAATAGATGACTGAATGCAAAATGAAATGTAAAGAGGGAATCTAAAGAAAAGGGTTTTAATGAACTTAAAAATTAATTCAAAACTAGAAAGTAATTTTCTTTTAATTTCCCTTTTTGCTTTGTCACTAAACTGTTAAACACAGTCTATGGCTTTATGGAGTTTATAATAATTGGGTAGGGAAGAGCCTTTGCTCAGAAACTGGGTTACGGGAAGACAAGTGATTAGAAACAAAAGATGGGCGAACTGTGGACAGCCACTACTTCTTGCCTTGTATTTACATTCTAAATTACACAGTAGTGTTTAAAGTCATTTACAAAGAATCAAACAGATCACAAACTAGAAGGAATAAAAATGAGATTTGATGGGAAGAAGATGGTCCCTGGCCTGGAAAGCAAGCTGAAACCTGTCACTGACGAGGCTAGAGAAAAAAATCAAAATGTTATGAAAAGTGAAAACTTCTGGCCACGAGTCCATCCAAAAGAATCTGATGGTCTATAACAATATCAGAAGTGCGCTTTCCCCTCTGCTGAAGAGCTTTGTCTTTTTTCTTACCTACTTCATCTCACAAATCAAATCTCTCTTGCTTGTCGCTGGTCTGGGAGGTAAGGATGCCTTCAGTTGGTTTCTGTGAATGTTCTCAGTGGCAGTAAATGCCGCTCTGAAAATTTTTATTGGGAGAAATAGCTGAGAGGAAAAGAGAGCCACACTTTCTAAAGAACAGCCAGTGAATATATACATTTATGTTTTTTAAAAAATGAATGCTTATTCAGCACCAATGACACATTTTAGACTTATAGAATATGTGAGTAACAGCACATTTCTCTGTGTTCGATTTTTTTTTTTTGAGATTTAGGAACAATAAATCAGCACTCCCAGGAATTTTTTATGGGTTCTAAGGATGAAGCAACGACCAAGACAAAGTTCTTATGCTCATGAAACATTTATCTAGTGGAGGGAAAACAGACACACATAAATTGGACACGTAAAAAATATAGACTGATTTCAGATAATAAGAAGTGCTAAGATAGACTGTTTTATCAGGATTGGACAGGGACAGTCTGATGTTCAGAATGAATGATGAAAGGAGACAGGAGACCAAGTGCCCCAGGAATAGAATTCCAGGCAGAGGGCCAGAGTCAGGAGCAAATATGGTGGGATCGAGGGACAGAAGAGCAAGTGTCAGTACACCTGGGCGAAGGGAAGAGAGGAAGGTGGAGAGGGACTCAGAGGTCAGATCACAGGGGACTTCAGGATCCAAGATTAAGAGCTTGGATTTTATTTTAATTGCCATGGGAAGCCATCGGAAGATTTGAAGCAGAAGAGTGAGATGAAGTGATTTATACATTCCGTATATTGTTGACCTTTCACTTGAACCTTGGTTAGTAATTTTGAGCCCAGTAGTGCCATTAGAGAGCCTCCAATTACTAGCTCTAAATCAAATTGACCAGAAGTGCTGTCATCCTTAGTAAAAAGTTGAAGTCAACATAGCAGGAACCAACCCAATTTAAAAATGAACAAAAGATTTTAACAGACACTTCATAAAAAGAAGATATATGAATGGGCAATAAGTATATAAAAAGATGCTCAAGATCATTAGTTAGGACAATGCAAATTAAAACCACAGTAAAGTGCTCCCATACACTAGAATGGCTGGAATTAAAGACAAACTATATTGGGGATTGGTGAGACTGTGAATAACTGGGACTCTCGCACATTGCTGATGCGAAAGTGCCTTAATAAATGGCTTGGTAACCTCTTACAAGGTTAAGCAATTGCTCTGTGGTTCAGCACTTGAATCCTCGACATGTACCTATGAGATATGAAAGCATGTACCAATATGAGAACTTCTTTCAGTATTCATAGAAGCATTATTCATAATAGGCAAAATCTGCAAACAACTCAGATGCTCAGTAGTGGGTGGATGGATAAACAAATGCTTGTATACTCATCCACTGAAATTCTCCTCAGCAATGCAGAGGAATGAACTACGCCACAAACAGCAGGAATGATTTAAGAAACATTTTCTTAACAAGAGAAGACAGATACACCAAGTATATCGTGTGAGAGTCTACTAATGTAGAAATTAAGAAGAGGCAACAATCCATAGTGACGGAAAAAATGGCAGTGATTTCCTGGGGTTTGGGCAACTATGTAGTGCTTAGATACTTGTTTGGATTGATGGGACTGTTCCTTGTCTTGACTGTGGTTATTTGCCACATGGATATGTGCATTTGTCAAATGTCATCCAAATACATACTTAGTAATGTCTGTGTTTGACTGTACATGATTTGAAAAAGCAAAGCAGGAGATGTGTTCTGCATATTTTCACGTTTTCATTCTGGGAGAATCCTATAAGCAGGCCGTCTGGCCTTGGTTCAGAGAGTGGCTCTAGACCATGGGTGTAGTTAACTCAAGACACACTTTTTGCTTCTCTCCTCGCCTTTCCTGTTCTCCACTCATCCCCCAGGGCCTTCTTGGTCTCCACTCTGAACTTTTGGGGTACTGGGTCACAGAATTTCCTGCCTCGGCTATATGATTATTTATTTTAGGCTTTATTAGGTTGATCCACAGGTTCAGTTTTCCAGGAGTTATGGATCCAGTTGGTATAATCAGCATTTCTTTTAGGAATGATGGCAATTCACCTCCTTACACTCTTCTGAGAGGATCGCTTTGTATACTGTCAGTTTGAAAGACTTCCATGACTAATCTATTCTTTTTCTTTGCTTTAATAGCGTGCAAAAGTATGGGATGTTCTGTCAAGTTTCAGTACACAAACACCCTGTGTAATGGTCATTTTAAGCTATCCAGCTTGCCTACTAACTCAAACCTTGTTTCTCTAATAATTCATTCTTATTCTTGGTTTAGTTTCTGTGTTTTTCTGGAACCCTCTAGCTTATCGTCATTCTCTCCATTCATCATCCCTTCCTTACATTGATATAAATACATGCATATACATTACAGACAGATATATGCTCCACAGAGGACACAGAATACCCATACATGCCAACAGCTATATGTGCTACTATAGAAAATTGAATAGAAGACTTTCCTCTATCAGCACCCTAACTGGGGGGTGCCTAAAATTGGGTCTACCACTTGAGTAAGTGGTTGATTTAAATATTTTGACTTGAATTTTATAACTTGTCACAGTGATCCCATTGGCAGTAGAGTGGTGGGTTGCCAGAAGGCAATTAATTATCTTTCTGTCTCCCTGTGTATTAAATTTTGTTCCCTCTCCCTAAAGAGAGGTGACGCTGTGGCTTACAACTACTATATTCTTGCAGAGCTCTCCACACCAATTAGAAGGGTTCTGTGTTATGACATTCTTTGATAAGATGTTATGACACTCTTTGATAGAAAGCCGTTGTCCTATTGAAGCGGAAACTTCATCAGAAGCACCGAGAATCAAGGGTGTGCTCTAGACACCCTGAATGGGAGGGGATTCTCCTCTCACTGGTCCATCAAACAAAGGGCCTCCCACAGAAGACTTTCCATGTGATCCAGCCTGTTTTCTGCATCTATTTGTAGCTCCCACGTTTGTTTAGTCCTTAGCGGGAGGAAGGCCAATAATATAGCCCTTCCTATTACTAAGACTTCTTGTGTTTATTTAAAACTCTGAAAGTCCTTTTTTTATAAAAGACAAAATTAACTTTAATGCACCACTGGGCCAAAGGGATGATAAGGGATACTTTTTTTGTTATTTGTTTGTTTTGTTTTTGAGGCGGGGTCTTGCTATGACTCAGGCTGGTCTTGAACCTCAGTCTCTAGAGTGCTGGAACTACAGACGTGTCATTTTATCCAGCTGGTTACCTCTTGACTGGAATCATTAGGAGACGGTGAGAATCATTGGTCTAAGTGAAGTCATGACATGTCTTGAAATCATGAATTTTAACCTGTTCACTTCCAATATTAATTTCCTTTTAGGAAGGCTTATTTGTAGAAATTAAGAAGAGGCAACAATCCAATGACCATGGTCCAAATGGCTTCTGCCTGTCTTCACAGACATCATTTCAGTTGTGTTTCCACATACCTCCTTTTAAAATGTCTCAGTCACCACCTCCTTTGTTATCAAGGTCTAGTCTTCGAAGTCCTTCTCACAGTCTCTTTTCCTCTGTGTTCTTCCTTTATTTATCAATGATGGTTTACATTCCTGTAACAGAGTCCTGGAAATACATTTAGTGTTGTTATAATGTCATCGATCTGCACAGCTGAGCAGCTCTGCCATACTGAACATAGGGCTTCCACGTTAGACATCTAGGATGTTTCAGTTATTGGTTTTATAGCTGTAGAAGGGGAGAAGAGCTGAGGAGGTGAGTCAGTAGCTGCTCAGGCATGCCATTTCTGCTCCTGTTCCGTCGCCCTGAACTTAGTTATGTTACTATTTCTAACTGTAAGGGAAATGGGAAAGAAAAAAGAAAAGAAAGAGAATGGGCACTAACCAATGAGGGGCAGAGTCTCTGTACTCAGTCCATCCATAGTAACTCATATGTGACTACTGGCTTCTCACTTCTTCGTATTTTGATTGACAACAAAGGGATGTGATTGATATCCCTTGCAAGACAAGAATTTGTATATGTCTGTCTATCATCTGTTCGTCTTATTTTCTTGGGCTTGCACCTTTTCTGCAGTTTTGGTATAAGTTTCAACTTCTTTGGATTGGATTTGTTCAGTTTTGTGTATTATCTATCTATATATTATTGGGAGAGTAACTGCATTCGAATAAATAACTAGAAGTTAAATAAGAGTAGAAATAATTATGAAGCACTTGTCCAAAGTGAAGTGCTATAGAAATGCTAAAAAAAATGACACTATGAAAAAACTGATTGTCGTGACTTCAAAGGAAGTGTTAGGTTGAAGTGTTTTGACGTGTGTGGCATTTAAATGATCTAAATCAGTGTTTAGGTACTCACATGAGAGATTGTTCTAGCTACTCAGGGAAAATAAGAGTCTGTTGTACCCACTCAATGTTGGATGCTTCCGTGAAAAATTTATCATCTTCATATATTATTTTAAAGGTAAGGATTATGTTGTCTTAATTCAGCTTAAAGAAGGACATTGCCGAAGGAAAAATGCAACAGTCTTTGAAGACTGCCTTCCTTGTTCGCCTTTCTGATCCTGGAGGCTCTGCCAATGATATGATCAGATGCCCCTGATCTGTATGTTGGCCAGACATATGAGAGTTAATACTGCTAATCAGCAGTGAAGCCTTCCTGAAGATAGAACTCTGGGTTAGACAAGTCTATTTAAAAAAATCTCTTAAATATTTGTTACCCTCAGAAGGCCTTTCAAAGGCAATAATTTAATGAATTGAAAGCTAAGTGTAGGAGAACTAGATGGCTATTACTTGTATCAGCAGTTTTAAAATAAGAAAAGATAAATTATTTGTATAATAACCTGTAAATTTTTTGAGATACCCTCAAACTCAGCACTATAGATTCCTTGTGTTGTAAAATATCTTTTCTGATGTTACTTAGCAGAATGATGAAACCTCTAGCTCTGGACTCATATTCACATTGGTTGAATTGGATACTAAATCCATCCTGTGATCTTGAGCCACCAAGATGTTCTTTCTGGATACCTAAGGGTTTTTAAAACTAGTAACATTTGAATAATAATAGTACCTACCTATTAAGGTTGTAAGCAGTGAGATGAAGCATGTAAATGCTTCCCTAAATGTGAAGTTGCTCAGTAAATATTAGGGATGATTTTTTGCTCAGATATACATTGAATATTCTTTATCTGAACTGCTTTGGAATAGAAGTGTTTCAGATAGCTCGGATTTTGGAGTATATATAATCAGATATGCTGGGGGTTAGGTCCACGTCGAAATTCATTTGTCTCATATATACCTTATACAGATAGCTTGAATATAGTTTTATAGAACATTTTTAGCATGCCTGTATTGGACTGTCCCACATTGCATAAGGTCAGCTGGGAAATTTTTCGTTTGTGACATCACGGAATCTACAAGTCTCAGATTTTGGAGCATTTTGGATCTTTGGACTAGAGAATGCTTGTACTGTGTGGGGGGCAGCATTCAAATATGTTTTGCTGGTGATTGAAAATGTCAGTTTTATTGGGGTTTCAGGGAATTATTAATTTGTGTTATGACGGTATGGTTTTAGTGGTCAGGCTCACACGTCCTCCACTAATCTCCATCTGTATATGCAGGAGTAGGTTAGTTACCTCAGAATGTCACTGAAACCATGTTTACTAGTATTGCTTTTAGAACCCATCTAGGGCTGGGGTGCAGCTCAGTGGTGGAGAGCTTATCTAACATTTGTGAGACATTTCAAATGACAAAAATCCCAAACAACAAAAACCCTGGACTGTTATGCTAGAAACCTGTATGGTGTTGTGAATGCTTCAAAAGAAAGAAACAGGTTGTTCTGGTTAGCTCTTAATGCTGTGATAAAACACTCAGACTAAAATGAACTAGGGGAGAAAAAGGCTTACACAGATTATCCTTAAGGGCAGGAACCTGGAGGCAGGAACCAAAGTACAGACCATGAAGAAACGTTACTTCCTGGCTTACTCCTCTGGCCCATGCTAAGCCTGTCTGCAGGACCACTTGCCCTTTGGTGGAGTCACCCACAGTGGGCCAGACCCACTACATCAATCAGCAACTAAGAAAATGCCTCACAGACCTGGCCACAGGTCAGTCCTGTGGAAGAAATTCCACATTTGAAGTTCCTTTTTCCCAGGCGTGTCAAGCTGACAACTGACACTATCCAGCACATAGGATTTGTTGTTTGGTTTCTCTTTTATCTGAGTAAAGCTGGCATGTAATGGGCACTGAGTGTACTGAGTAACAAATACATAAAAGCAAAAACATTCCTCTTTATAATTTTTATTAGATTTTATTTCTTTTAGACATTGCTAGTGCTAAGAGATTATATTTTGTCTATATAAAACCATTTCACTGGGGCTGGAGAGATGGCTCAGTGGTTAAGAGCACAGGCTGCTCTTGCACCAGGTTACAACTGGTCCATAACTCCAGTTCCAGGGGATCGGATGCCTTCTTCTGACCTCCTCAGGTATTGTGCCACATAGGTACACTTACATATATGCAGACAATACACTCATACACATAAAATAAAATAGTAAAACAACATTTTGTAAAACAAAGTGAAGTTTATATTTAACAAAGAAGCCAGTGGAAATTTTTTTGTAAAAAGCTCATGAATCTTAGTTGGGTGTGGTGGTACAGGCTGTAATCCTAGCACTCAGGAGTCAGGCAGGAGAATCATGAATTGGAGGCCAGTTTGGGATACATACAGTGAACTGTTCTCAACAAAAATTTGATTAACTCTTACCTTCTGAATTTCCCACTCCTTAAAGGAAAAAAAAAAAAAAGAACCAAACATGAGTCTAAAATCAAATGCCACCGAATCAGCACAACAACCAGGGGAATCTGCAGCTACAACTTCAATTTAAAATGTAGATCTGCCAATTTATCATCTTCTTTCAAGGGATGCTTACCACCAAATGTTAAATTAAAACATCTCTGTGGGCAATTGAAAATTCAGAGATGAAGGCACTAGAGACTCTTCAGAGTGGAAGTGTTATATTTCACTCACTACCTCTTCTTATTTAAAGGTGTAATGCTTAACTCCCTGTAGAGCCTATTCTGAGGTAAAATCTTAAAGGCTTCCCCAGTGGGGCAGAGGTGACGAGGGTACAGCATAAAGTTTTGGGGTTTGGACCAGCAAGTGAGCTCAGCCGGTAAGGACACTTGTTGCCAAGGCTGACTTGCCTGAGTTCAATCCTTGAGACCCCTATAGAGGAAGGAAAGAACTGAGTCTCATAGGGTGTCCTCTGACCACCCCTCCACACACACACGTGCGCAGTAAATAAAGGTGATAAAAATTCATTTAAAAAGTTTTGAAGTTTCTTTCGGAAGGTTCCCAGAGCAATTGTCGACAGGCTCTGTGCCCATTGCTGTGGAAGTGGGCATTGGGGATGGGGACAGCCTTTTCCTGCTCTTGTAAGTGAACCAGAGCCCAAATCAGTGCGAAGAGACACCCAGCTGGATGTGGATCTCTCCCGGTCTCCAAAAGCACTCTGGCCCACCCCTTGACCTGCCTTTTTGCTTTCAACAAAGGAAGGAAAGTGAGTTCTTTCCAGAGCCTGTTGAGGTGCTTCTTGGTCCTGGGCTCTGGTAGGGTACAGCCGCTGAAGTGTAATGCATTAAGAAAACTGTTTCTGGGAAATGAAAACATGATTTTGAAGTAGTCTGTAGTATTGAAATGCAGTACTCTGTTTCTCTGCGAAGCAAGACTTGCTAGAGGCTCACTGGTGCAGAAGGGTCCTCAAGGCAAAGAGGCTCAGAAACAGCAGGAATGGGATCTTGAGAAAGGTATCACTCATCCCACGAAACAAATTGCTCTAATTAAAAAAATGTGTCACGTTAGCAAGAGTAGCTCGATTGGTAATGTGATAGTTGGAGCAAGTTGTGAGATGTATCATAGAAATAACTGCACTGCCGACTTCAGGCTACGTTTTGAGGCCTGATGAAGGAATGGAGCATTGTTGGCTCGTGGGCATCCTTCTGCAGGAACATAGGTCTTGGAAGAATTTCTCTCTCATTCCTCTTTTTATCCTCCTTTATGAATACATGACTACAATAAGGAGATATCTAATATTTTTATCAACTTGAAGCTGTTTCCTTTATCAACCACAGATTCCTATGGGGTCTTGTTGGCTAAAGATTTGTTCACGTCCTCATTTGTAAAATAATCTTTGCTTTTGTTGGGTTCCATTTGCATGAATTAAAGCACCTTATTTTGCCACATGCTTTAGCAATGCTTAAACTTAGCCACAGATAATCGAACCATATTATATGTCTTAGTGCATAAAATCCTCATTCTATTTCATAGAATTCACCCAAACCAAAATGATAGTTTGAAGCAAAATACATGTTTGGGAACCCACAGGAATAATCTCTGTAGGTTCTTGGAAGTGTTATCCTAAATTTCCATCAAGACATGAATTTTCTCTCTTGTCCGAGTGCTTCTGAAAGCTTAGTGTGCATGCAGATTGCCTGGAGAAATGAAATTCTAGTTAGTGAAGTCTTGCGCAAGGCCATTGATTAAGCATGTCTCACAAGCTCCCGTACTTTGTTGATGGTTCGGGAATACAAACACACTTTGCCAAGCCGGCACCTCTGTAAGTTACGTTTCTTTGGCTCTGGTTGTATGATTCCATTGGTTGATGGAAGTCAAAGTTACCTTCACTTCTCAGGTTTTAGTAAAATTTGTAACTTTGGTAATAAGTTAGCGGTAATAAGTTTCTTAAAGGAAGAAAACTGAGACAAGTCAGTTCTCTACTGGTCTGTACTCTTCATCCTCTCTGGGGTTGTCTAAATGGACACTGGAGCTTTGTCTTTGTTATCTTAATCATGTGAAATTGAACTTTCCCTTCTATTATAGATATCAATTAGAGATGAGTGGGTTTTTAAGATGTGTGCTCCATTTTCAAAATATTTCCTCAGCATGGAGCTTCTAGCCAAATCCCTGAAGAGTATTTAATAATTTCAGGGCCTTGGATATGAAAGCCCCAAACTTTTGGCTACAGCATATAAATATTTCAATAACATAATGATAAAATATCAGACTTTTAAAATTTAGTTGTTTAAATGCTTCTCCCATTAGACTATTAATTTATGGAGCTATGTGGGTGTAACTATAGATGCTGGTAGAAGTTTCTGAGCTGGCATACCACAAGTCATGGAAGAACTGAGCAGGAGTTACAGGAGCTGAGGCTGATCAGAAAAAAGGGCTTTTTAAAAAAGGCCTACTTCTTGCTCCCAGAGTGACTTTGTAGCTTTCTTGCAAAAGTTACTTTTATCGAGGCCCACAATCACTAGAAGAGTTGTGTATGGATATTCTACCTTTCCTGGATGCTCAATTCTTTGTCCCATGAAACGAACTTTATGGCCATCTCTCAGCCCCAAAGCCCATCACAGAATAAAGTAAAGACCCAGTAGACATCAAGAACCAGATCAGCTGGGGCTACAAGGAGACCCTGCCTCAAACAAAAAGCCCCCTACAAAATCCTGGGTAGATGCAAAGCTTTCTTATCCTGTAGCAAACACAACACTCTGGGTACATTATGCTGTGTTGTTGCTATTCCCTATGAAGACATATTACATTGTCTAGCCTCCCTTGTAGTAGATTTGGAATGCTATGGCTGAATTTTGAAAATAGAATGCAATAATTACTGCTAGTCCCTTTTTTACTTGAAAGCATCCTGCATCTTCTGGTAGACTTTCTCTTCTCAGTCTTTGGTGGTCTTAGGAACTACTTGCTCCTCGTGGTTTAGCCATAAAAAAGAAAGTGGCTTTGTCAAAATGGCTGGTTGTGGATTCATTCTTCAGTGCCTCTTGTTTTCCGTCGTATCTGCTTCTTTGCTATCTCTTAGCTTCTTAGTACCTTTGCTGTTCTCAGCTTCTACATTGCTTTCTGTAATTCTTTAGCATCTTCCCAGTGTTATGACTCTTCTTCCAAGTCTCATCTGATTTTCATGTATTTGGCTCAGCCCCACACTCTTCTTATGACAAAGACCACAGGTAGGCAAAAGACTATTTAGGAGAAGTTTTTATGAGGGCCTAATGTTGCAGCACAGGGTGTGTGTGTGTGTGTGTGTGTGTGTGTGTGTGTGTGTGCATGTGTGTGTAGTACATGTGAGGGAAACCTCCGAGACTAACCCCAGATGTGTAGAAAGTATTTTGATCATTTTCCAGAAGGGGTCATGTCATGAATGTGGCATGAAAACATAGGATTATGATTTATACAAATCATAGGACAGTTTCCACTTTTACCAAGACCAATCACAACCCTCACATAAGACCAATAATGCGCCTAAAGTCTTAAAGGTTGGGGTATAGCTCAGTGACAGAGTGCTTGTCTAGCATGCATAGGTCTTGGCATGAAAAAACAAAAATGAAACAAATCAAATATACAAAAACATCCATTTATAGGCCATGTGTAGATACAGGCCCCATCTGTCAATCACAAACTATTTGCTAAGTCACTGGGAAGCGTATTCTTCCTCTTTTTGACTTAAATGAGGACCCCTCTTAGAGGATTCTGAGCTAAGCTCAGGAATAGCAGTAGATGAGGTCATTTGGAGGTCACTCAGGCTTATCTCAACTTTGGTGCAGGTTTGAGTAAATGTGACTGGTACCAAGGCCCCCAGAAAACAGAAGTTGACATGTCCAGAAACCCAGACTGTCGTGTTCTTACAACTGAAGTGTGGCTTCCTCTAGGGGTCCATCTGGCATTCAAAACAGCTGGGTTGCCACAGTGACAATTCAGCTGGTTACTGAAATGGGGGTTGCTTGGCTGACAGCTTTCCATTCAAAGTGGCTGAACACAAGAGACTGACAGCTGTTAATCAGAGTCAAATCAACTTGGGCCCCAATAGCTCAGATTATTTGAAAGAAAGAAAACATAACAGGGTCCAATAAAGACCTATCATTAATAGTAACATTCTGCACAGTGTTTAACTGCTTAGCTTCTGGTGGGATATCACTAGGGAGAGCTGAGTCATTCTGTGTCCCAGCTGGAAGCCCTGAGATTGAACAGCTCCCTCATAGCCCATATTGAACTGTGCTACCTACGAGAAAAAGAAGCAAACATCCCAATTATGTTAACCCACTGAGATTTCTGATTAACATATTTCCTGACAACTTGTAAAAAAAGATTTTCTAGACTGGGGAGGGATAATGGATGGCGAGGACATGAAATGAGAGAGAAGAGTTGTTGGGGCTTGAGAGATGGGCACTAAGCCTGAGGATACCGTGTGACCCAAACAGTTCAAAGGTAGATTCCTGAATATCCAAGAGGGCACAGTAAAGTGGAAAGAAAAGATTTCACTGGAGTGCTTGATTAAGGTATATACAATTTGCTCAGACGCAAAAAGAGTGGGGAAATAGGTTTGTTTTAAAATGATTAACTTTGAACCGGAAAAAATGTTCCTAGCACTTTGCAAAAGACTGAACACATGCCATCTCACAATCATATGGGGTATAAATTGTTATTTCTGTTTTGTAAAAGGGGAATATGAAATGTGGGGAAGGTCAGACAGTGTCTTATCTCACTGACTGGAGATGAAAGGCTAGAAGGAATGCCTATTACTTTTAAGATAGAGACCGAATACCTTGGTGTACATTACACAGTCCTATATGATTTAATTCTTCTCTAGGCTCTATCTCAATAGTAACACCAGGTATGCTGACCTTCTTTTAATTTGTCCACCAATGATATCTTTCCACTTTAATTCTCTTTCCCCATTTTTTTTCTATCCAACATTGTCACTTGTCCTTCAAATTTTGGTTCAAAGGTTGCTTACCAGGGAATTCTTCCCTGTCCAACTCCCAGTCTGAAATTCTATCAAGTTCCCCTGCTCTGAACACAGCCCGTTGTAGTTTTTCCTCCTGGCACCATCAGGAGCGTTGATTTGTAATATCTTTGGAATGTTGTCTGATTCTTCTAGAATATACTCTCTGTGAGGTAAGGACTAGGGCCCATTAGCTCATTATCTCTGCCTGGCACATATTAAGCTCGCAATAAATGTCAAGAGAATGAATAAAATGAATGATCCTCAGATTTTGAATTGGTTCCTAGAATAAATATTGATGGAAGGTGGCGGGAGAGTAGGTGAAAATACTACGATTCGAAAGGAAGAACGTAAACCACGGTGCTTGCTGGTGTTCTTAATTATGTCATTATATTGAAAAGAAAATTTTGTTTTCTTTTTACTTTTCATGGTTTTTCAACGAGAAGCACTCTTGATATTTCTGAAGATAGTATTATTATATAAGAAAACTTAGAAGTTTTCAATCTCTTAGGTGGCTCTGAATTTATTACAAAAGATCCTTGAATATATAAAAATATTGGTCATTGTATGTAGATTAACAAAATGACATGACTTGAAATAAGTATTCCTATAAACATGATCCTAAAATATGTATAGCTAATGCTGTTATAAATGATACGGTACCCATTTGTTTGGAAATACTAATAAATTCATAGCCTTTCAAAAATAATTATGTATTGGCTTTCATCATCTGACATGGAACTACAGTAGTGGAAGTCCTCACACTTAAATGATGAAAAAAGTTCTAAGTTAAAGGGGATTATATTTTCTAACTCTAGTATAAAATGACCCTTATAAAAGTTATTAAACCAGATTCATTATTTTTAAGTATTAGTGTTCTAGTTTTATATTATACTTATATATTCTCATGGAAACTGGTTTCTTGAACCAAGGTCATCTTCAGAATGGCATTTGATTCTTTGTGTCTTTGATTGCTTGTCCATTCTTTTGTGCCACAAAGACTGTTTATGGATTAGTTACTAAAGGCAAGAATTGTTATGGGTTAAACTTGACTTAAGAACATCTTTTCATGTGTGAATACTTGTATATGTTCATCATCGTCAGTTTAATTATATTAGTAGTGACTGAGAAAAGTAAAAAAGTACCTTTCTAATCAAAGTGCTTACACTATCTCTTTAATCAATTTTACACATGTATCCAGAGCAATGTCCCCATATTTCTTAGTTTCTGCTAAAAAATCTGCAGTGGCTCTAATTGCCTGAGTAAGGCCCAGATATTTTAATATAGAGTACCATGTACTCCCAACGTGGTGACAACTCACCTTTCTATCCTTATGTCTCAAGATTTCCTAGCACACATAATGTTGTGTGGAGGTTAAGCATTTAGTTAAGAACAAGAAGAACTTGGGTCAAAGGGCTGTAGCTCACTGTAGAGCGCCTGCCTTGCAAACATGAGGCCCTTTGTTTAGTCCTGCTTACAGACAAATAAAAAACCCCAACAACAATACTCTGGGGTCAAAATCTTGCTTATACTATTTACTACAAGATATTGGATGACTGCCTAATAATATTACATTTAAAGCCAAGAAGTTGCCCTAGGTAAAAGTATGATTATTGTCACATTGATTTTGTAGATCAGAAAAATGAGGCTTAAAGAAGTTGAATAATTGGCCTGATACCACAGTACTGAAATATATGGGCTAAAGAATTGCACAGACTTCTTGTTTCTGAAACTAATTAAAGATGGTCAACTTTTCAAATTGTTAGATTTATTTTTATTTTATGTGTATGAGAGTAGATTGCCTGCATGGATGTGAGTAGACCTGCATTGTTCAGTGTATGTAGAGAACAGAAGAAGCCTGAAACTGGAGTTACAGATGGTATTAGCCACCATGTGTGTGCTAGGATTCGAACCCAGGTCTTCTGCAACAGCAGTCAGTGCTCTTAACCAATGAGCCATCTCTCCAGCCCTTTAAACATGGCTAATTTTTAACTGTGGCATAAGTGATAATTTTGAGCATACTTGCTTTTACAAATAAATCCAAACTGATCTAAAAAAGAATGTAAATGCTATTAAGTAGAAATTAACTTGTTTCCATACCTTTATCCTAGAATTTGTTTCAAAATATAGCCTGGCCTTTAAGATGGAATAATGATGTTGATTACAGTAGGATGTAAGGAAAAGAGAACCAGTGGGAAGTCAGACTTACTTCAGGCCCTGTGGGACTTGGCTCCCACTTCACTTGGATCTCTGTATAGCCCAGGCTGGCTCGAACCTCATATTTCTTCTACCTTAGCCTACAGAGAACTGAGATTACAACTCTAAGTGGATCATATATTTAAACATAAGACTCAAAGCTGTGAAGGCTGCTAGATGGGCCGCTCTGGGACATCTGGGCAAAGAGTAGAGGCAACAAAGACATAGAGGAAGAAAGAAATGAAAAAGGAAATTATAGAAAACAAAAGATTCAGGCTGGGGAGATGGCTCAGCAAGTAAAGTGCTGCTGCCCAAGCGTAAGGACCTGGGTTTGAATCCTCAGCATCCATGTAAAAGTGGGTGTGGTGGTGTGTGCCTATAACCTCAGCACTTGGTAAGTATGGACAGGTGATGACTGAGGATCCTGGAGCTTCGTGGCTAGCCAGTTTAGCCAAATTGTGAGCTCCAGAGTGAGTGAGAGACCCTGTCTCAAAATACAAGGTAGATAGTGATAGGGGAAGACACTCAATGTCAACCTCCCGTCTCTGCAAAGGTGTGAACACCTGCATACACAGGCACTCCCTTATCCTGCAAGATCCTTTTTTTTTCTCTCTTAAAAAAGAGATTTATTTGGACATGTAAGTTGTGAGTGTGGGCCTTTAATAGCTAAGCCATCTTGCCAGCCCATACCCAGCACTGTTATTCAAGGCCAGAAACGTGTGACCAGACAGGTCACAGGCTGTAGGAGAGACCCTATTATTATTATCCTGCCAAATGGATGTATTATTAAATTGACTTGTACGGCTTATTGTTACACCCACAGGCTACTGCATCTTTCAGCTCTCACTAGCAAAGCTGCTTTTTGCAACAGATGGCAGTTAACAAGAGACCTGCAAACTGTCAATGTGCAGAGAATAAGAGACTGCAGAGTGCTTGGCCCTAAATGGGACACCTGTACTACACTCTGTCCTCCCGAAGCTCAGGGATCACTGCAGAAAAAGGGGTGGAAAGATTGTAAGATCCAGAGGTGGTACATGAACATAAAGAAACCGTGTTTTCTGACATTGCATGGAAATTGTCACATACATGCAGGCAATACATTCAGACACATAAAATAAAAATAAATAAAACCTTACAAAAACTTAAAAAATAATATAAAGCAGGTTAGGTTGACCAGGCTCCAGGGAGAGTATTTGGAAAACACAAATTAGACTCAATAGGCCTTAAACAAATTGAGGACACGAAGTATGTATATAGCGAGGTGGGGGTGGGACTGAGCATGGACGGGAGAGAGGCTAAATATGAGTAAAGTTCACTGTATGAAATTCTCAAAGAATCAATGAAACTAATTATTTTGAGATTTTTTTTTTTGTAATTGTGTATGTGTGTCTCTGTGTGTCTGTGTCTGTGTGTGTAGGTGCTGGTGGAGGCCAGAGGCATCAAATCTCCTGAAGGTGGAATCATAGGCAGTTGTGAGCTGCCTGTATTGGGTTTTGGGAACCAAACTTGGGTCCTCTGCAAGAATAGTCCTCAGTGTTAACTGCTGAGTCATCTTCCTGGCCCCAATCTACAAGATTCTTCACGGCAAAGGAAACAACAGAGTTAAGAGAAAGCCTGCAGGATGAGAGAAAGTAGTTACCAACTACTCATCTGACAAGGACTTAATTTCCAGAGTACATAAGGAACAAGCAACAGTTAAAAAATAATAATCCAGTTATAAGTTGGGTTAATCACCTAAACAGACATGTCTTAAAAGAGGACACACAAATGGCTAACAAGTATATAAAAACATGCAAATCAAATCAAAGTCACAATAAGATATCCTCTCATCCCAGTCAACCTAGATATTACGAAAATGGCAAAAATAACAGTCATTAAAGAGAGAAGGAGGAAATCTCTTTCAAAATTTAGAAATAGAACTACTAAATCATCCAGCAATCCCACTACTGGGTACATATCGAAAGGCATCAAAATTAGTACGTCAAAGAGACATCTGCACTCCCATATTTATTGAAACACTATTTATGTGATAGACAGGGATAGAATCAACTCCAGTGTCCATCTGTGGATGAGCAGATGTCCCATCTGTCCAACTGGCTTCAACTGGTTTCTCTCTTTCTCTCTCTTTCTCTCTCTCTCTCTCTATATATATATATAGATAGATAGATATAGATATAGATATATAGATATCTGACTTTGTCTGATTGTAGCATGTAAACCTAGAACTGTAAAGATAGGGGGAAAATGGGGAGCATAAATCTCTAGCCTTTCTGCATAGAAAAAGCAGAAGAAGACAACACAATCACATCACATTCATAATTATTGTACATTATGCTGCTTTTGTATTTGGTAGAAATTTTTGTGAAACCAAGTCAGTCATTCAGTAATGTTTAGTCTTTAGATGATATAGCAATAACAAATGGTAAAGAAGGTATGGAAAACAAAAAAAAAGATTTATGAACTACAAGAGATTTATTCCCAATGCTCAGCAAAGTCAATGAAGGAATAAATGAAATTCAACAGATAGTCCGTTTTCACACTTGACATAGTTTCTCATGTCAAAAAAGGGAAAAGATAGAAGTTATGAATATTCCTGTGAAGGTGAATCAATGCATTGATTTTTTTTTTTTTTTTGCTGAAAAGGTTTCCAAGTTGAAATGTTTAATTTCATGGATTTCAAGGTGAACCCTTACATTTTTTTCAGATTCAGTCTCATTCAATAGCATTATAAAAATATAAGTTGGGAATTGTGGAAATGTTTTAAAAACCAAATACATGCATTTTAATTTGAATATATTCAAACACCTCTCTCTCTCTCTCTCTCTCTCTCTCTCTCTCTCTCTCTCTCTCTTTCAAAATAACAGGACCTGGGCTCAGTTTGGACTTTCATTATTTGCAGAATACTCTTTTCTGTCTCCACTACATCTCTTCCATCAGAGTGTAGAGATAAGCGCCTTATCAGTAGCATGATGTTTTTCTTTCTGTAATGAAACTCTTATTTCAGATTAAGTGATATTAACTGACATGCAAACACCACCACTCTCTTTCTAGCAATTGTATGCAAATGAGGTCAAACGTGTCTATGGAAGTTGCAGAATGTACTTGGTTAAAATTACAGTTTGAGAAGAGATGAAAAAAATAGACAAAGGGCTCCCTTTTGAGTGCAGAAATAAAGCTGTAAACAAAGAATCTTCTTCCTTGAGGATGGGTGAGTATTGACTTCTCAATTTTTAGCTCAAAGGGTTTTAAAAATTTGTGGCCAGAGAATGCTATATATCCCCTGTTATCTCCCATTTTTAATAGCAATGCGGTTGAGGGCATCCTAGCCTTGCTCTCTGATTTTAAGAATGGTAGAAGCAGATAAATTTTCTTTTCTAGTTCATAACTTATGAGACCAAGGAAAGCCCAGAGGAGAAGAGTGACTATTATTTTGAGGCTTTAGATTGTGAGATAGATACAGTGACTAGACAGAACTCAGTTTTCTTCCATGGGTTGGGGTGCTCTACATTTGGAATGAAGAATAATGCATTTCAGTGACCAGGGAGAAGACAAAATCCTACCTGTTCACCACATTGATTTTGTTTTTCTTTTCTGGGCATATACAAAGAGTATATTTTTCAGTTTTTGTTTCAGAAGAAGGGGTGTGCAAATTTTCGTTTTGAACTTAATTGGATTTGGGGTCACCTAAGAAGAAGATCTCTGGGCGAGTCTGTGAGGGTGTTTCCATAGAGGTTTAGCTGAGGAGGGTTGACTCACCCTGAATGTTTTAGCAGCATCCCTTAGGTGCTCTGACTGAATAAAAACAGGAAAAAAGAAGAGTGTGCTCAGTACCAGCATTCATCTGCTTCCTGACTGTGAAGACAATGTGACCAGCTGTCTCATGCTTCTGCCACTGCAAGACCCACTTTTACAGCTCTGCCTTCTCCGCTGTGATGGACTATACCCTCAAACTATGAGCCAAAATAAAACCTTCCTTCTTTAAGTTGATTTTGTTAGGTAGTTTGCTATAGGAACAGGAAAATTGGTACTGAGAAATATGGCATGCTGTGATGAATTGACCATGTAGTTTGAAGGTCTTTGGAATGGGTTTGCAGGAAGGATTTGGAAAATTTTGGACCTGCGGGATAGATAGAACCCCTAGAGTTCTGTTAGCAGAGCTTCATTGGTCTTTCTGGTGGGAGTGTGTGAAGACTAGAATAACAACAGAAATGCAGACAGTGAACCCTGGCTCACGGGATTTCAGAGGAGAATGATGATGCACCAGGAATTGAAGTAGAGGCTACTTAGGTCATATTTTGGCAAAGAATCTGGGTTTATTCTGCTCATTTTCCAAAATTCTGAGTTAAACTAATTTCAAATTAATGGACTTTTTTTGTTTGGTGGAGGATATTTCAAGATGACATAACATCATGGCTGTGATATGGTTACTGTTCACTGTTCTTAGGTATACACTGGGAGAACAAAAAAATATGAAAAATGTGTGCAGCTTGTAGAGGAAAGAGCAGGAGTAAGATGAAAGATGCCACTGAAGATTAGTGAATAGAGAATTTATAGATAGGGGCCCTACATCTTATTTTATTTATTTTTAATTATGTGTGTGTTGTGTGTGTACTGTGTGTGTGTGTATGCACATGAGTGTAGGTACCCATGGAGTCCAGAAGCATCACATCTCCCTGGATACAGAGAGTTGTGAGCCACCCAGCATGGGTGCTGAGAACTGAACCCTGGTCCTCTATAAGAGCAATAAGCACTCTTAATTGTTTGAGCCATCTTCTCAGTCCTATAGATGATTCTTTTGTTTATTTATTTTTATCTGTTTTTTTTAATCAGCTTTTAAAATTTTGTGTAAATCCAGCCTTGGAAGGTGGAAATGGTATTCTTAGAACAAGCTTGTTATCAAAGCTAGTCATTTTGGCAAGCTCTGGGTTTGACTGAGATCCTCTGCATCAATGAATAAGGTGGAAGTCTGATTGAGGATGATTCCTGATATCAATCTCGAACCTCCACATATACACAGACATATACAGTATACCTGCACACACATGTGCCCTCCCACAAAAACATGAATATACACACACATACAACACATTCACACATGAAAGTGGAAAAGATAAGTAAGGAAAAGTCATTAGGATTTATGAAACTCTAGTATATCAAGAAAGCAGAGGGAAGACAAATTAATGTCAGGAACAAGATTGAGATATTACTACGAAAATATTAGAAAGAAAATAAGGGAGACAAGAAAGAATTCCATTCACAAAAGTTCAATAAATCAGACGAAATGGGGCAGTTCTTTAAAGACACAGACTACCCAACATCATTCCAGACACACAGTTAATGTCAGTGCTACTTTTATTAGAGTTGAATTTGTCATGTGAAACTACTTGAAAAACTGCAAGTCTTTCAGTAGAAAGTTTCACTGTAAAACTTTCAGTAGAAAGTTTCATGAACTACTTAAAGAATTAACATCAATTCTATACAATGACTTCCAGAAAAAAATAAGAGAGAAGAGTAGAATGCTTCTCATTTTACAAAGCCAGCATTTACCTTGATGCTAAAATAAGATTATAGTATTACACAAAAAAGAAAATTGAAGAGTGATGTTTCTCATGAGCATACCTATAGCAATTCTCAACAAAAGTACCTAACCAAATATACATGCACACACAATAATGATAGTAGTAATAATAATAATAATAAATAATAATAATAATAACAACTGACTACAGCCAAGAGACATTTAGTCTAGGAATGCAAATTTACTTCAATATCTAGAAATGACTCAATACAATAACTGTAGTAAGTTCCATATAATCCCCAAATTGATTGCATCAATTTGAGAAAGTAAAAAAATTTATAAAATATAAAATGAAAAATAGGTAAAGAAGGAAACATCTTTAGTCTCTTAAATGTAGCTGCGATTCTGTCAATAATGTGATACTTATTAATGAAAACTTTAGTGCTTCCTGCCCAAGATTGAGAAAAAAGAAAGGACGTTTATGAAGGACAAATGTCTCCACTTGGAAAACCCCAAGCTAAACAGAGAAAGCCCAAACCCCTATCCCAACCCCTATGATGAGAAAGCCCCAGCTTGGAAACTGTAATGTCTGAGGAGACACTTTAAGGTCTGGGAAATATCTTCTAGCCCCTATTGTTCTCAGCCTCAAACTGCAAAAAACAAAAGAGCTGGGAAGAAATTTTCTACCCAGATTCTTTCCCTTTTCTCACCCCATTCCTTCTCCCTCCTCCTTCTGAAACGCCTCCCCTAAAAGGAGCTTAGAAGACTAAACCTACTATGCCTCAAGTGCACAGTCTGTTCTGGAGAGACTGTCATCCTTTCTTGTTCTAAGTGAAAAACAGTCTGCCTTGTTGAGGTCAGTTTCTTATTTCATCCTGCATCTTTCACATTGCCCTGGTCAATCCCATTCTAACAGTCTGCCCTCGCTCTCAGTCAACAAGCTGGAAATTTCAGCCTATGCAATAAGGTAAGAAAATGAAGTAGCAGGCTTGTTGTGATGACTGAACTCAATTGAGTGATTCCTAGGTTAGTAGAGTACACTTCTGGTATATCTTTAAACAGCATATGTGTGCCTGCTTGTCAGTATGTGCACTACATGCATGTAGGTGCCCACAGAGGTCAGATGAGGGGATCAGAGCTGCTGGAACTGGAATTCCAGGTGATTAAGCCACTTGATATATTAGGAACAGAATCCAGGTCCTCTGCAAGAGCAGCAAGTGCTGTTAACCACTGAGTTACCTGTCCAGCTTTATCAGGCGTATTTTCAAAGGCAGTTCCAGGGTCAGTTAGCTCATGAGGTCTCTGACTTAATCATTGGATTATTATTAATAATTTAATGAATCAAAGATAACTCATTAAAGAAAAATGTCTTTTTCACCTTGCTTTCCCATAACTGGTGACTAATCGGAATGTAACAGCCCCATATTAGCTTTTTTCCTAGCAGTCAGGGGATGGATAGCATGAACTTGCATCTTTCTAAGCCATTTTCCATGGCTTTAGCACCATACCTACAAAGGAGGGATTTTTCTAAAGACTGGAAGTTCATTCCTATTCTCTGGGTTATTTTATATTCAGATTATATCTGGCAACAGCATTATACATAATCTTGCCCCCCCTGAAATACCAGCTTAGATATACGTGTGATTTCTGCAGCCACACAGTTTTTGCTTGTTTCTTTCAAGTGACTGATATCAAGCCACTAGGGTAATTTGAACTGGGAGACTGGCATATCAATGCCTTCTTCAAATGGCAAGATGTAGTATGTGTTTCTCCTATATCGTAAGCAGAGATGCCTTTAAGCTAGACATACGTTGCCCACCCTGACTGACTTCCTGGGCAAGCTCCCACTGTTCCATACCATTTTCAGTCTCCAGCAACAATAATTTTGGCCTCCCAAAGGGGGACACGTTGTTCAGATTCTTCTCTACTCTATCCTGACTTGTAGTGAAAGGGGAGAATGATTGAGGTGATGATATGGTCATAGATTTTCTAATACCCTTCATCTTTCTCCCAGATAATACATATTGTGACAAAATTCTAGTCATCTACTTTTAAAAAATTGAGTAGAATCATGATTAAAATGGAACTGCAAGTTTCTGTGAATTTCTATGTCCCCCACCCTCCCATAAATTTCCCTCCTGTGAATTCCCAAGTCATTGAGAGAATACTGAGCTAATCAAAAGAAATTGTTATCTTCAGTCTTCAAACACTGCTTTCAAGGGATTATTTGGTTTTTCTCTGCATTGGTGTTATGATATTTGAGGATTTCCAGTTACATGTGCAGAAAAAATTAAAATTAAGTTCTAATCATAAGTAATTAAAAATTAGTTTCCAATGAGAAATAGAAAAATATCTCTCCTTAAAGTTGAATAGGGATTATTCTTCAAAGTTATTGAAATCATTGTGCTGCTGATAAAAGAAAGACTGCACTTGTCATCTACATAGAACTTGAGAATTTTCCTCTATGGTTTTAACAACTTGTGCCTATGAAGCACTTTCTAAATAGAAAGTTTCCCTTAATTAAGGAAAACTCATCTATACCTTATGATTAGAGAAATATAAAAGTATTAGGTGAAGTAGAAAATAATTTATACAATTTTCTTAATAACATGCAAATATTCATCACTTTATTTTCATCTCTATATAAAACTAAATGCCAGTGATGTCACTGAGTATTTTGTAGGTGTATCACATGATGAAACAAAGTAGTGTTTAGGATTGTGTGAGTTGTAACCTGTTATGTTAAACTGTCTTCCTAATTGCCATGGTTTCTAATGTGAAGGGTTCAAATTAGGGAAAAATAGAGAATGAGAAAAAAAGTCTTTAAAGATTACTCACTCTTTTAATTTGCAGATAAAGACTAAGTATCTTAAATCATAGTATTAATGTTACAAATATCATTATTAAAATCTAACATTCAACTATAGCGTTTTATGTTGTAGCCAGGCAATAAGAAAGAAACATGAGGAAGTTGTAGCATTTCCCACTGTTAGTTTACAAATAACAATATTTAAGCACAAAATATTAAACCAACATAATTAAGGCACTTATATTTCAAGAGTCAGTTAGCAATAATATTGAAAGTATTTAAATTACTAAATGGTAGAGGAACATACTCCTGTGAAGTCTAGTTACACGAAAATAAAAATGTCTAAATTGAAGTCAATGTCATGTTTTTTAAAGGACCAACCAGACTTTTGAGTAAGATGCCTGAAACACAAAGTTGACTGTCACACGCTGTGGCCCCCTGAAGTGCTTCAACACTGGGTCATGCTTCTGTGGTAAGTGAAGCTGCCTGAAGGTGTGTGCAAGAGCCCGTTGAGCAGCAGAGTAAATGTCCTATTATTTCTTTTACTTTAGGGAGAGAGTAAATAAAAGGGGTGGAGGATTTAAATATAACCCCTCCCCCCACTGCAGATATCTGTGAAGGTTTGGAAGTGAAGAGGTGAAAGTTGAATGTGTCAAGTCCAGCAGTGCTTGACAGCTGCAAATTTCCCACTGTAGAAAAATGATAGTCTTATGATTGGTTCAGATGTACACCTCAAGATAAATGAAACTTCCACCAAGGGATTTAGACTTTCTATAAGGAAAAAGACAATAATTGGAAATTGTTCATTGTGAATACATTAGATTTGTGCAGACAAAACATTCATGAAGTGCAATTATAGCCAGTATTGCTATATTAGTATGAATGTTAATAGCATGTTTGTTTTTGAAATGGGTTATGCATTCTGATAAATGTCTGCTTTAATCTAGTCATCTGTGTATCACTTGTCTAAGCACTCTCATTTAAGATGCCATATCCCTTCTTGTAGCAATAAAGGGGTAAAGCAACATTAATATTAAATAATTAGAAAAACAAAAGGGGAATGATTAAACATATTTACATAATTGAAATAACACTGTGTCACAGTGGGAAATCGGGACAATGTTGTCTCCTTTCAAAGTAATTCATAATTCAGATTTTTAATTATGGCATATTCATTCATTTAAAGATGATTCTGGATGAGAGGGCCACTAATGAAATACAATCATTAGCATCTAAACAAAGTAATTTACAAAGTCTCCTTTAGGGGAAAAGATTTCTAGAACATCATCAATCACACAAGATATGCAAAAACAAGCAATTAAACCACACACAAGAACTACAACAGCCTTATATATCAGTAATGTACACATGAAAACATAACTGATTACAATGATTAGACTAGGGTAGTGTGGTTAATTTGTATTTTATGTAGTGATTCCATGGAAGAATGCACCCGGACAGACCCATTACACACAAGAGGAACTTCGACTCATTAAAACATACTTAAAACACATTATCCCAAATCTCCCCAAACCAACCTTGGATTTTGAGTTTGTTGACTGGCTTTACATGTGGGACCAAAACCCTTCGTACTTAATAAAACATCTTCCCTTCTCCTGTACCTTTTTTTTTTTTTTTTTTTGGCTTGTGGTTTGCTTTTATAAACTGGAAACTGTGGGATCAAGAAAGTACTCGGTGAGAGATAGATGGTGCTGCATTGAGTTTTCATTCTTTGTTCTAATCTTAGTTTGGGCTTTGAGGGATAACACACTTGCAGTCTAACCGGGCCAGTGATTTACTTACTGGATCTCCGTCCATACACACAATCCCAGATCATTAAGCATAGAACAGGAATAAATGAATAGGATAATTCTCTGCTTTGTATTGGCTGTGTACAGTATACAGTGTCCTGCCAAGTGGACCCATAAAGAAACTGGTTTCAGACATAGCTTTTCCCGACCATGGTATAGCCTTGTTAAAAACCTATTCTAGTTACTTCACCCAGTTGATTTTTCTTTGTGGAGGTGGAAGGCAAGCTTTGGTGTGAAAGGAAAAGGAATTAGAAAAGTAGTGTTGTGTTCGGGAGGGGGGACTGTGTTGAGGGAGCTGGAACCCCTGGTGGAGGCCGAGCTGCCTCTGATAACCACCAGCTACAGAAGCCAAAATATGCTCTATTGGGCACTCGAGAGATAAAAATACTGGTTAATTTTCAACAGTGCTCCTTCATTTGACTTTACAATTTACAACAGTGAGCATTAATGCAGGAATAGCTTGGTTGAGGAGGAGTTTAAAATTAGAGCCCCTCTTCTCATTAGCCCCAGCAGCCTGACCCAGGGTGACTGAGAAGCAATTTGTCGCCAGATTCTCATTTTGCTTCTGTTATGGCTCCTTGTAAATGAAGCGCGGCAATTTATTGTAGCACCTCGAGGAGTCAAGAACATAATGTGTAAAACACATACAAAAAAATCTTTCTTCACATTCATTAACACCCAGCACATAGAGGCTGTTCACTTTTCCCTCTAATGAAGGAGGGGGATCTGAAATCTAAAGCTTTCCATCGTGGGAAGAAGACCTCTTCAGCCCATTAGGCGGAGGCTGAGTTGGATTGACGAAAGGTCATTGACAAAAACGGAGAATGGCAATATGAAGGAAAATGGAAAATGGATGAAAGGCGAGACTTCTCGAGCCTCAAAGAACGGAGAGTACATTTTGGGCAGCAGTGATCAGCCCTTCTCGTTGCCCCTTGTGTTATCAGTGAAGAAAAGGATATCTGGCTTTTTATTTAGCTGGAAATTGCTCTAGTGTTTGGCCAATTCTCATTTCTTCACCCTTGATCTGACCTTGTAAGAGGCATGAAGTTAGAGTCATCTGAAGAGCATATTGTCTATGATCTTTAAAACATGTTTGCTTATTCCTCCCTCCTCCCGCCCGGCGTCTTAACAAAAAACTCACAGTCGTTGTGTTTTTAATATGTTCTGATTATATAACAGGCTGCTCTTGCCCAGGGCTGGCTGCATGCTTTGCTTGGTACTTCCATGATTAATTCTGATTAATGGTTTGGTTTTGTAGGGTCTCACAAACGGCACCTTGAGATGAACCTAATAACAAATTACTGTAAGGAAAAAAAATCACAAGAGAGGATTAGATTGATTATTTGGATTCAGCATTGAACATTGCTGTATAGAGCACTCAATCCTTCTGACCTGTTTTATGATATAGGAACAGGTAATCAGTGTGTATAGTATTAATAGCGAACATTTAAGCCCATTTCAGAAAAAGCGAAACACTGTGGTACCAGGTGAAAATGTCATGAAACAGGAAGATTTGAGAGTTTAGTATTTATGAGTGCCGACTACTGTACCAGGCAATACAGAGTTAACTAGGTTGTTCCTTATGATGCTGTTATTAGCATAGTTAAAATGGGAATAGAGACTATATGCAATAAAGCTGAGTTACTATTAGCTTCCTTTGTCCATGTTATGCAGATGAGGAAACCAAGGACAGAGAGGTGAAACTACACGGTCAAACACAGCATTAGAAAGGAGCTGGGCTGGGGTCAGGCCACCAGGCATACTGCGACCACACACATCCTCACTGAAGGCACCTTTTACTCCAGATACATGAAGCAACTTACCCTTCTTGTTCCCATTAATTTAACATTTATTTTTGTGATACAGCAGGCTAAAATTTTCTGCTTAAAATAACATACCTTCTAGCATGAACATACTTAAACTTTTATTTTACTGAGTGTAACTACAGGGAATTTAACATTACATTATTTTTCTGCCTAACCAAAATAATTAACTTCTCTTTCAACATTACATTATTCTCTCTTTCTTTCTATGTCTCTTTCTTGTTTTTGAGACAAGTAGTTACTATGTACTCCAGTGTGGTCTTGAACTCAGGATCATCTTGCCTCAGCCTCCCAAGTACTGGACTTATGGGCATGCCGCACACCATTTAGAGTCTGTTTACTTTTCTTAATCCAATTTATAATGTAACCTAGATTTGGTCTGGTATTGCTTTAGCTAATTAAGCTTTTGTTTTTAATATTTTTATTGTTCTCTTTTAATATTTATTATTATACTTAATGTGGTTAATATTTGAATAATGAAATTTAGAATGCAAAACCAACAGATAAAATTAAAGAACATTTGTGAAAAATTCAACTAAGAAGTATTTTAAGAATAGTTTTCCATTTCTTTTGTTTCTGAGTCATCCCAGGTCAACATCTAAAGTGCTGCACTACAGGCTGATGGTACTGAAAGCTACCCAGAGCTCATTCCTGAATGCAATCTCAGGTCACCAGGTAAGGGAAGCTGCTACTACCAGAAACTGATTTAGACATAGAGCCAAACAACTTGAAAGTCAAAAGGCATTAGACACTCCAGGGCAAAGCTGATCCCGTAGTCACCTTATGATTGTGATTGTGTGCACTTCTCCAAGTTCTGCTAGACTGTTACTTCCACATGGACAGTAGACATCAGTCATATTGTGTTCCTATGGGCACAACATGGTACCGGCCATCCAGCAGGCACACAAGCTATACTGAAAACATAATTCTTAACTAAAAAAGTTGAGAGTATCTGTGCTCTGCAGGCATTAGATAAACTTTAGCAAATGGGGTACTGGCCAGAAACTTGTGGTCAAACATCTTCTCACTATTCTGTTATTTCACCTGAGTCATTCAACCTCCTTGAATTGCTTTCATATTCTTCTTGGGGTTCCTGTTTTCTTCAGTAGAATGTTATTTCTTGGGAGACAAGAAGTAACTTTGCCTGTAAAATTCTTTGTGTAAACACTAATATAAGTTGCCAATTGATAACCTAGACATTTATTCATTCTTTGGTTCTGAAGAAGCTTAAAAGTAGCAGTGGGATGTGGGGAGAGCGAGGAGCCAGCTCAGTTGGCGAAGCACTTGCAGTACAAGCATGAAGACCCATGCAGACATTGAATAAGGTAGTGGAGTGCCTATAATCTTAGCTCTAGAAGCTGGAGATGAAAGGGTTCCCTGGCCAGCCAGTCTGGTTGAGTCAGCAAGCTCCAGGTTCAGTGAGAGTTCCTGTCTCAGAAACTAGGGTGGAAAGTGGTCAAAGAAGACTCCTGATGTTGGCCGGTGGCCTGCACATGTACCAGTGCACACACGTGCACAGACACAAGCATACAAACATATACTTACACACGTGTAGTAAAGGGACTCAGGAACGTAAACAGAGGCAGGAAATGAGCTCTAACTGATGGTGTTATAAACTGCGGAGCCCAACGCTCTGCCTGCCCTCTGGTTATTCCAGATTGTGATATTTTCTTTTTCATCTCCTTTTTCTCCTCACTGTGGCGCTCTGCTCTCCTCTCTTCCCTTCTCTCCTCTGCTCTTCTCTCTTTCCTCCCTTCTTTCTTCTCCCTACACCTCCACTTCCCTTCTCTCCCTTCTTTTTTCCCTTTATCTTCTGGCATTAGGGCTCTCTATCTGCTAGGCAAGCACTCTACCACTGAGCTATGCCCCAGTCCCTTACTTCCTACCTTCCACAAAGCTGCAGCTTTGATATGGCATGGAGCCAAGAATAAAGATTAAATCAATTGTATTAGAGCTTGAAGTACTATTGTATATTCAGCAGCCACTAAATCATCCAACCCAGTTATATCTTAATCCAACTTTTGTAAGATGTCATTTGAGTACTACAGAGCTGTTCTCAGATCCCTGTAAAGTCATCACTCTTCTGGTACTTTCTGCTTTACATGTCCTGCTTACGAGGAAGCACAAAGTCAAAAGGACAAGTTAACTGTGAGGCTGAATTTCAGGGTACCTCACTTCCACAGTACCCTAGAGGTATGCTTAGAAGAGCAAACACCTTTCTAAACTTGATCTTTTAACTACTGCTCCTGCTCTCTATTTTGACTTCCCTTTCACTCTACTTGACTTCAGATCAGGTATAATCAGGTCATTTGGGGCATTTCTGGGATACATGTAGTGGAAATCAATTTGAATACGGATGTTGTTTGGACTTAGTGAACATGTTTATGTGACTTGCAGTCATTCTGTATATTTACTTAAGTGATTCCAGCTACTCTATCCCTGATTTTGATATTTGAAATGAAACATGGAAATTCAAGGAATCCCATACAGTCAAAATGGGCTGGAGTGTAGTTCAGTGGTAGAGCACTTGCTTAACAAGTGCAAGGAACCTAGGTGTGATCTTCAGCACCTCAAAGTAAAATAAAAGTAAAAACAATCCCAAATTAAATAGTTAAAATAATCTTGAAAAGGAATGAATTTGAAAAATTCATTGTTACATTTTTTTTTTATTAATTACATTTGCTCTCCAAGGGGCTAGAGAGAGAGCTCAGTGTTCAAGAGCATTTGCTGCTCTTGAAGAGGATCTGAGCTTGGTTCCCATCACCCTTGTCAAGTGGCTCTCAACTCAAGCGCTCAGTTCCATGAGCATCCAACACCACTGGCTTCCATGGGCACCTACCATGGACTCCTATACATACCCATGCACACACCCATACATGTATACACATATGCGCATAATTTAGAATAAAGTAAGTCTTAAAAACCTGTTCTTTGACAGTTTCGCACATATACATACTAACTGGCCCTCTTGCTACCTTCTCCCATCTCCCCATTACCCTCTGTCCCCTCTCCCAATTTCTTTGTCACTTTCACATCTATTTATTTTGTTTTGTGACCCACTGAGGACTGTGTGACCACAGGTTTGAAGCTATCCATTGAAGCCTGGTAGGCTGAGGGGTGGTTACCCAACTGAAGATAATGACTCTCCCCCTCCGAGAGCCCATCAGTAGCTAATAGTTCAGCAGTAAGGGGTAGGGCCTATCAGCCCCTTTCTTTTCCATGATTGATTATTGGCAGGGCCAGTGCAGGTAATCCCAGTCATTATGACTTAGTGATTACAATGGTTATGTTGAATAGTAATTCTTCTGGATTGTGAGACTTTGATGACTTCTCCTAATTTGATACAGTATCTTTTTAAAGAAAAGTATTTCTTTTTAAGGAAGTTTTTTTTTAATGTGTATGAGTGTTTTGCCTACATGTATGTAAGTGCACTTATGTCATGCAATGCTACTGGGGACAGGAGAGGGAGTCAGATTCCCTGAATCTGGAGTTATGAATAGTTGATAGCTACAATGTGGGTACTGAGAACCAAACTTGAGTCCTTTGCAAGAGCAGCCAGTGCTCTTAATGACTGAGCCATCTCAACAGCCCCTGATGTGAGTTCTTATTCTAAACATTCACTTTTTAATCCTAATACACACACACACACACACACAGAGTTGTTATTGTTGATATGTTCCTCCTTTACCAATTATATTTGCTTCAGACCTACAAAAAAATTCAGATTTTCCTCTAGATGCCAGGCAGTCTTCACTAGCCAACACAGCACATTGCACAGCAAGCAGAATAAGGTTTTATTTTAGTGTCTCTTTCTTCCTTGGCTGACTGATCTTGTCAAAATATATCTTGTAGGTGCCACAGGATAGCCCCATCACCTGCAAAGTATTTCCAAAGGAGTTTAAGCTTTTCAATATTAAGATAAGACTATCTTCTTTTCGATACTAATGGTTTTGATATGAGGTTTAAAGAGTGTTAGTGATTCTGCCTAGTGGAAAATGTCTGGAATCACAGCTTCTAGGAGTCTGAGGCAGGAAGATCACAAGTTCAAGGCTGTCCATTGTACAGTGAGTTTGAGGCCAGCCTAAGCAAGTTAATGAGACTTTGACTCAAAATGAGTAAAAAGAACTGGAGATATAGCTCAGTGGTAGAACACTGGTCGACCATGTACAAGACTCTGGGTTCAGTTTCCAGTACAGAATAAAGGTTAATGTTTGTAATTTGGACATTAAAGTGACTTAGCTCTATATGTTTTCTCAACTAAGGAATATTTATTGAGCATCTTATCTTCTCTGTTCAAGCTCCTATGAGAACCAGGTTGAGACCAAATTCTCGTGCTAAAATGACAGCCTATACACAAACTAGCATGGTATCCCTTAAATAGTGAGCAGGCTCAGAGAGGCTCTGAGCAGGAGTAGAGGGAGAGTGAGTGATCATGGAACATATTCTCCAAGCTGGGACACTTTTAAAAGTAAAAGAAGATGGTGCTGATAACCAGGCTGAGATAACAGACATGAAGTGGGATAGTTCTGGGGAAACCAAGACTTATAGTCACTCTGGCTATGAAGAATTTTCAGAGGAAAAATCATGGTAGAAAGAAGCATTCTTGTTAGATGCAGAAACAGAGACCAGAGGGCCAATGGACCGTATGTAGATTGTGAGAAAATGTGAACGATAATAACTACCAAATCATCATTTGCCCCAAGTCTGATAAGACTCTGGTACTAGAAATGTTCATTGTATACTATGTATTATAATATACAAGAGACCCTAATAAAATCACATATCTCTGAGAAATACCTATTCTGCAGTCATATGTCAGATGTTATTTTTCAGCAGTGGTCTAAAGCATTTTCTTAGGACATAATGTTTTCTATCAAATGCTGTTTTAAAATTGCAGCACTATGCTTTCTTCCTTACCTTCACAGAGTGTCTGCAACCTGATTAGTTGCTTAAAAGATTATTATTTCAGTGCATTCAGCCCATGAAGCTGCAAGGACAGGGTTGAGAACAACCAATCAAAGCCCAGGGTTTAGAAATGGCCAGCTATCATGAGAAATAATCCATGGACTATTTTAGATACTAAAATTCTGACAGCTTGCTCTTGTGACAAAGATGTTAACAAGGAAAGAAAATGGCACTAATTTAATCTATTCTTATAGTTCATTCTAAAATGAAACTAGCATGACACCAAGTTATAATAATAAATACTATAGTAATTTCACAATTCTTCCTACATGCTGCTAGCAGTCCTTTCACATGCAAATCTGACATCCATTGCTTCATGACAGCGATTTTAAGTGCATTAAAGAATTCCGAATTTTCTTATGCTTATCTCCTAATTACGTATCAGGAACAGACTCTGAACAGTACCATGCTCTGGCATCTATCTGGTGTATAGCATTCTCCACGCGGTGGTTCCCTTCTCCTGACATAGCAGGAGCTATGCTCAGCAATATAAACTTCACCAGTGAAATAATCCCAAGAAGAAATGAAAAGGAAGTGAAAATTTCCACAAATTAAGTCATTCTAAAATATCTAATACATCATTATTTTGTGGTATGCATTTTTATTTATATAACTTTTTGTAAAATGGAAAACATTTCTTTAGTTTTTGAGAGTAAGCTTGAAAAGTCTATATTTTAGCTGTGGGAATAAAGTAGATGTTTAAGACCAGAGGTTCTGGGAATCCCACTGTCTTTCAGTGCCTTTGGGGCAGGCATCTGGCCTCTGAGCTGCTGTATGAGGTACAAATCATAGCGTCGCTGTTGTGTGAAATTACAAAGAAAGTAGACCGCCATGATTCTTCAAGGACCCCATACTGTGTCGTTCGGGTTTTCATCACTGTGATAAGTACCGGAGAAAAACTATTTAAAAGGAGGAGGAAATATTAATTCTGGCTCAGAGTTTCAAAAATCCCAGTCCAAGGTCATCCAGATCCATTGCTTTTGGCTGGATGAGGAAGGATGTTAGGGTGGTGGGAGTGCATGGGGACGCGGCTGTTCTCTTCAGAGTGACCCAAAGGTAGAACAAGGAGAGGGCTAAGGGCAGATCCACCCTTCACAGGTATACTGCCAGTGAGCTACTTTTAAGTAGACTCTATTTCCTAATATCCTACCCTGCTGTGAATTCATGAATGGTGTAATCTATTGATGATACTAGTGCTCGTGTGATTCAGTCATCTCTCAGTGAATCTCCTGGGAGACACTACATGTCCAAACCATAACACAGACCAGTGGAAATCTCTACGTGCTTGTACATGCTAGTGGCTGACACAGAATGCATTAAGTCCAAAAAACTGGACAAACACGGAGTTTTTAGTGACTTTAAAGAGTGTGAAATGCTAGAGGAAATACCTTCTTCTGATTTAATCAAGTTTATTGTTCAGGAAAAGGTACTGTCTAAAAAGTAGCTGGCTAAAACTGAGTACACTGGAAAATCTTTCATTTGGATGAAATGATGAAGAAATGTTGTCAAACGCTTCACATTTTCCCAGTTTCAAATAGTTTGCCTTGTTGGGTGATTCAATAGTGAGAAACTGTTCAGAACTGGGCTAATATGTCTATGTTTTGGAAAGTACACAGTGCTTTGTATTGCGTCTCCTAGTCATCATGAATAGAAAATTGTGGCTGAAGAGCATTGCAGATGACAGTCTTCCTCAGTTTTGCTCTGACAGTACCAGTCACTTCTCCCTCTCCTTGTTTAATTAATTGAAGACTGTAGGTGTACTGAGGCTTCTGAACCCTGCTTAATAGCCTTAATTCTTCAGGAAAACAATACACTGTTTAAATTAGTACACAACAGACTTGACATAATTACCAGGGTAGGGTGGACAACATTTTGCTGAAGTGGGGCTTTAAATGAGTCATTTCATTATAGGAAATACCATTTTTTTTCATTTGAGAGATAATGTACTGAAATGTTTTCTCAGAAACTGCCTCCAATTGCTCTAAAATGCCAAGTAGGAGGAAAAGAATAAATTCTGTGTTTTCTGAGATGAAAACCACATTTTGTATTAGACTACTGGTAGCACAACCACTGTAACTTAGGGAGGTTGTTCTTATTGTATGAACAATTTTTTTGGTATTATTACTGTTTTTAATGCAAGTATATACTCTCTCAGACACAATGAAAATGGCCTTGAATTAAAAAATGTTTACCCGCTGTTTGATGAAAAGAATTATAAAAATTAGAAATAGAAAATACCTTGTATGTCACTCAGCCGATCCCAGGAAGAATAGAGAACAAGATTATGCCTCAAAACAGAGTTTCTAGGGAAGCCAAAAATGATCACATAATTCATGTATCTTACTAAGTAGAGAGCAGGATGCAAGATAAGATCATTTCTGTTGCAATGGGGCTGGAACTGATTTGGAAACCTCTTTCGTGGACTAATTCTCATAGTTATTGAGGATATTATGCAAGCTATTAAAGAGAAAATCAATCAGTGGTTCAACCCATCCTGAAAGCCTAATAACCACAATAATTGGCACAGCAAACTATCTCTATTGGTGTAGTAGGGGCACTTTTATTTGAGGGCTGATCAACAGCTGTCTAATTGGACTTAAAGCCATTTCAGTGTGAGAGGGAACTCATGGGTGGCAGTGTAAATATGGTCAAATTCACATGACTGGAGAGGTCATGGGTCCTATGTTTATTGTATCTCCAGACAAATGAAATTTCTTACTGTATGCTAAATAAAGATCCTTATATTTATAAACATGAATACCATGTACAACTCATCAAAGAAGTTTCTTTTTTGCAACAGAGGCTATTTCAAAATTCCACAACTGGTCACAATTAGAATATATGTCTGAAAGATTCCCAGTCTCCTAAGTGACCTAAGGCTCAACAGAACTTTGTGGAACAAGGGGTAGAGAGAATAGTAATACATCTCTCAATTCTCACCAGTGAAGCTTCCTCATACAGGAGTGTGATACACATAGAAGACCATAACTGGCCAAGTTTTAGAGAATAAAAGACTGCAGAGTGTGTGTCCCTGGATAGGACTCATCCACCCATGGCTCAGAGACCATTAAGGAGATGGGGTAGAAAGATTATAAGAGCCAGGTTGACACATGAACATAAGGAAACAGAGTGTTCAAAGCCTCTGGGAACTTGATCATAGGAACTGGCAACAATGGTATCAGCATTTACAAGACCCATGCTGACTCAATCAGACAAAAACCCAACATAGAACAGGAGAAATGGGCAGCAGGGCTTATCCTTAGCTGAGGAATTAGTGGCAACTGATTACTTTGGGTGAGGCAAAGTTGATCTGTAAGTGGGTAACTCTAGATAGGCTGAATAGACTTCAGGGGATGAACTTGCCCAGAGGGTGATCTGGTGCAAATACTTGACTGGATAGAACTTAACTATATATGACAGGATGCATGAAATCTGGTGGGGGCGTTATGGGGAACATGAATTGGGAAGGGGGCCTAAATTTAGTTAAAATCTATTATGTGAAATGCACAAAAACTTTAAAAATATTTTTTAAAAGATAATTTTGGTTAATTCATTAGGGAAAAGACTATTCTTACAGATTTAGAGAAAGGGATACCAATGTATTGACAAATCTGTTGGCTGAGGTCTTACATTGGAGGACTATAAGTCAGAATAACTTTTCAAAATAATTCTCCAAATTGATTGTCTGACTGCTGTCATCATGTGGGGCTTTCCTGTTAGCTTATCAATGGTCTGGGTGAGTGCTTAAATCTTGGGGGGACAGTCTTTCATGCTGAGGATAAAATACGAACCTGAACTGACTGTAATTTTATTGTCTTCCCCTTCCTCCTGAATTTTCCAGAGGCTGCAAGAAGCAAAAATGGCCCAAAGTTCCCACAAGGCCAAGAAGAAGTAGATGAGCAATGAGAGACCTAAATAAACCAGAAATGACCCCTGAGCCTTTAAGGGTTGAGGTGACCCTACAGGGATAAAGCAGAAATACCTAAATTGAGATGCTATCTTGGCAGTTGCTTCTTTCAGATTTGGAGAGATTTTCATTCTTCCCATTTTGACTTCAATTCTCTGTCACTGTCCACTAAACCCCTTTCTGGCCTCAAGAATCTTCTCTGGTCCTCTAGAACCTCACTGAAGTAAACTGGAAAGGGACTGATGCTACCAATCCCTGTGTGTGTTACTAGTTTAACTTCTCATTATGCTGCTCTCCCCTTCCATCAGACTGACTCCACCATGGCTAGAGAAGGGGTTCTTAGCAAACTTTAGCAACCCAAGACTTTCAAGGGCTTTCACACTGGTGATGGTGTAGGTGGTTTCTAGCAACCCTAACTTCCAGGTGTTCTGAAGTGACTGACTTCTACCAAGTACAATATGGCTGAAGATGAGGTGTCTTTTTTGAGGCTAAGCTGTACAAAGGCTATGGCTTCTTTCCTAGGTCTCTTTGCTCTTTTCTGACATCTATCTGAGATAAGCTGGTGGTCATATTCTCTGTGGGAGAGAATGGAAAAAGGTCTTTGACTAAAAGTCAGTGAGGACTAGATCTTCTGCTAAGAACCAAGGCCTGTAAACAGCTTGTTTTCAGTTTCTTGAAGGACTGAGCCAGAGACATCTGGCTAAACTATGCCCAGGTTCCTGATTCACAGAAATTGTAAAATAATACATGTTCATTGTTTTAAACCTCTTAAGTATTGGGTTATCTGTTACACAAAGAATTTTTAAAAGTGAATCATCTTTTTATTACATGACAAAATTTCAAATAAGATGATAACAAATCAGTAAAGTGAATCCAAACTGGTGAGTTCTGATGGTTGGTGCACATGACTAGGGAAGCTAAGTTTGTAGTTTTTGGTCCACTTATAAATCCAGGTAGTACTTTAGCTTTAAACATGATCACAGATGTTAACCTGCTTTGTAAAAATTTGCCTTTGCTCCACAAACATTCCTATATTTAATTGACCACTGAATTCTTTTGTATGCAGAATTTCATAGGACTATTGCTCTAAGTAACAGAAACATACCTGGGAAACCGTGACAAGGTATTATGTCTTGTTGGACATTTAGATTGCAGTGCTTAAATATCATGAATAAGTTGTCTCTCAGAACATCTCAAATAATTTCCTAGAATACATCCCTAAAACTGGTATGGCTTTGTAAAATAACTGGTTTAAAACTTTTATCTAAATCTCAAATTATTCTCCAGAAATATAATACAAATTTTACGCTTCAATCTTAGTGTGCTTTTCTCCATCCCTAACATGGGGCATTATCATTTAAAATAGTTGTTAATGTGATAGGCTGAAATGCTATAATGTATTTTATAATACATTTGGTTTTACTTTTTACTTTTCATTCATACTTTTCCCTCTTTTTATTGAATTTTTGTACAATATATTTTTATTATATTTAGATCCCTTCCCCTATCTACATTCTCCACCCAATTTCATGTACTCTATTATATATATATATATATATATATATATATATATATATATACACACACGCACACACACACACATATGCCTATCTATACATATGTATATATTAAGGCCTCTAGAGCCAAATTTGTATCCCAAATGTCCTTTGGTGTGGATCCATCCACCAGAGCCTAGTGAACCTACCGAGAATCACATCCTTAAAAGCTACTGACTCTCTCTTTCCCTGTAGCAATTGTTTTCCAATAGTTTTTCAGGTAAACATGGGTTTCTTACCCACATCCCCAAGTCTATGCTAATATTTTGTCTGGCTGGAGCTTACATGGTACTTGTACATGCTGTCACCATTGCTGGGAGTTCATATAAGTAACTTTCAGCTGTCAGGAAAGCTCCTGTTTCCTTGTAGGTATTACAGTTTCTCCATGCCTTTTCCACAATGATGCCTGAACTTTGGAGGCAGAAATTTGATACAGGCATCCAATTCAGGGATAATCACACTGCAGTTTCTTATTCTCTGCATGGGTTTCTGTGTTACTCGCCATCTGCTGCATAAGAAAGTTTCTCTGGTGAGAGTTCAGAGAGGTATTAATGTACAGGTATAACAAGTCATTAGCAGTTGTTTTAATACAGTAGATATTTAGTGGAATAATAGTATTAGGCTCTTCCCTATGGCCTATGACCTGTCTAGCCACATGTCTCCAGGCCTGATAATAATACTAAGTATGGGTTCCATATTATGAAGCAGACTTTGACTTCAATTAGAAGGTGATTGGTTCCTCCCATATTGTTCATGCCACTGTTGCATCAGAGGTCATATCTTACCAGACCAGTTGTTGTTGAAGCACACAGAATTCACAGCTGGGGAAGGTTAATGATTACTTTTCTTCTTTTGGTAACATGTATAATACCTTCGAGCACTATGAAAGCTAACCAATAGAGATGAAGGATTTTTTAATTGAATTTTTATGATTTTCTTACAATATTATTTTATGATATTTAGGTCCCCTCCTCTATCTGCACCTCCACTTACTGCCCTTGCCCAATTCTATTTTATTTATTCTATTATATGTATGTAAATAATAAGGCCTATAGGGTCTAATTTATGTCTCCAAATATCCTTCGGTGTGAGTCCATCCACTGGAGCCTGGTTAACCTACCAAGAGTCCAATGCTTGAATGACACTGTCTCTGCCCCTCCCAGAAACTATCTGTTGCTATGGCTTCCTTAGGTGTGCTTGGAGTTTCTTATCCACTTCCTCATGCCAATGTTGGGATTTTTTATTTCTTGTTTGAACTTGCATGGGTCTTGGGCACGCTGTCAATCATTATTGTGAGTTCAGTCTGGAAAACTTTACTTCCTGTGGTCAACTACCACCTCTGGTTCCTACAATATTTCCACCTTCTCGTCCCCAATGATTCCTGAGTCTTGGAAGGCAGAAGTTTGATATAGATGACCTATTTGGGGATAAGCCTTCTATGGCCCCTTGGTCTCTACAGGTTGGCCAGTAGATTTCTTTGTTAATTACCATCTGTTGTATAAGGAAACTTCTCTGATGAGAGTTGTGAGATGCATTAATCTATGAATATAACACTAAGTCATTGGAATTAAGTTTAATATGATAACTACTTAATAGAAAATTAGTATTGGACTCTCCCCTATGTCCAGTGACCTGTCTAGCCTCGGGTTTCTAAGCCTGATATCAATGTCATATATGGGCTCCATCCTAGGAAGCATATCTTAAATTCAATTAAAGAATGGTTGGTTCCTCCCATAATATTTGTGCCATTATTGCAGCAGTGGGCATATCTTGTTGGGCCAGTTGTTATTATAGTTCACAGAATTCACATCTGGGTTGATGATCATTTTTTCCTTCTGCATGGAACCTTTCATGATTCTGAAAGCAAGCCAATGGAGATTAAGTTCTGAAGAACAGTACAGATCCCCAAAACAAATAATGACAGATGCTGGAAAGGATGTAGAGAAAGAGAAACTCCTATCTACTGGTGGTGAGATTAAAAACTGGTACAGTCACTATGGAAATCAGTGTGGAGATTCCTCGACACCTTGAAATATGACTCAGTCATTCCAGTCTTGGGCATATATCCAAAAGATTGTGTATCATACTGTGATGGTTAATCCTGGATGTCAACTTGACTGAATTTTAGATTAACTGAAATGAGAGAGATCTTCTTGACTGGATCATTGGAAGCTGGAAGGCCCACCCTAAATGTGAGTGTTACCTTCTCATGTCAGGAGGGAGCTCAACCCCTTTTGCTAGTTGCCTTCTCCCTCACTGGTGAGTTCATCTTGCTGCTGTGACCAGCTTCTTTAGATTCCAAAATAGACTGAAGACTATTGAATATCCTGGAATCTATCAGGCCAGATTAGGACTACTGAAGCATCCAGCCCTGTGGACTGAGCAACTACCAAATTCTCAGTCTCTCCAGTGTGGTGCAGCCATTGTTGGACTACTCTGACTCTATCCTGTAAGCTAATATAATAATACGTGTTCATTCTATGGATTGTGTTTCTTTAGAGAACCATGACTAATACACCTACTATAGAGCTCCTTGTTCATTTGTGTTAACTGCTGCCCTTTTCATAATAGCCAGGAACTGGAAGCAACTTAGATGTCCATCAACTGACGAATGGATAATGAAGGTGTGGTGCATATAAGGAGCTCTTAAGAAACCAAAATTATGAAATTTTCAGGTAAATGAATAGAACTGGAGACAGTCATCCTGAGTGAGGTAAAGTAACTCAAACTCAGAAGGATAAATGTCACATGTTCTCTCTTATAACTGGATGCCAGCTTTGAAATCTTAGATATCCATGCTTCCATTTGAAAACTCAGAGATTCCATGAAACTAATAAATGGCTGTGGGGGGGGGCTTCATGAGAGGGATGGTAGAATGCAGTGATATAAAAGGGGGAAACGGGAACATTAGACTACAAAGGTTAAATGATGTGGGGAATGGGAGGGCAGGGCAGGGAGTTTTGGGGAGGGACAGCTGACTGTGAAGGTCTTTAGACAAAACCCTCTGAGTTTGTGTGTGCTTCTCCCCATTTTATCGTTTTTGATATCCAGTTTTATTCCTTTGTGGTCACACAGAATGTAAGATGCTGTTTCAATTTTCCTAAATTTGTGGGCCTTGCTTTATGTCCTAATTACGTGGTCAATTTTAGAGAAAGATCCATGGGCTGCTGAGAGGCAATTGTACTTTTTGGTGTTTGGGGGAGTGTTCTGAAGATGTCTGTTACATCTATTTGATTTATGATGGTAATTAACTCCAGAGTTTCTCTATTTAGCTACCATCAAAGAATGTAATTAAAATATGGATGTTACATTTTCTTGCTATAAATTCGATGCTATCAGCTTCTCGTGGTGATGGGGATAAATGAGAATGAACTGTCAGGTAAGGTTCATAATATATTTTCTTCATAACCCAACAATTCTGCTTCTGGAGAAACTCTTGTTTAAGAGATAAATACCAAGATACTTATATCTGAATTGTTTATTAGTTTTATAAAGTTAAGTCAACAATGGAGTGAAAAAAATACACTGTGATAGGAGTGTCCAGTGGAACACATTAGAATGAAGGTGGACCCACCAGATGGCTTAGTGAATAAGTATAACCCTGACAACCTGAGCTCTATCTCCAGAGCCCCCAGAAAGGAAATACTAGCTCTCGAAAGTTGTCATCTGGCCTTCAAACATAGTCCCCTCCCCACGACATAATATACCATACATACACAATATTTTTAAAAATGAGGGCATGCCTTTGCTCCAACTTTAATCTTCCTAGTGTTCTTTATCAATCCAAAGATTGTTCTGTACATTTTGCATTTCTTTCTGCCCCACTTACTTTTTTCACTGTAGATCTGCATAATATTCTCCATTAATAGACACACCACCATTTCTATGTTAGGCTGTCTTGAAATTTTTTCTGCCAAAGAAATTAGTACATTACTTTTCAACTTAGCCTCAGGCAAGATCTTAGGCTGTGGGCAGACTCCAGCCAGACTCTTTGCCCAAATATCCCAGTTGCTGCTTAAGTCCTTATTTTCCTCTAGAGCTGTATTGCTCTCAGCACTCCTTTCTTTCAGACTCTTACTTGAATGGCCTGTTAAGTTCGCTTATAGCATTCAACTGTTTTCCTAGTCTAAACTTTCAAAGTCTTCCACATTCATCCAAAAACTCACATGTTTGGGTTCCTCACAGCAATAGTCCACCAATTTCTTTCTTTGTTACTTTCTTTTGCTGTGATGAAAACACTGACCAAAACCAACTTGGGGAGGAAATGGTTTATTTTATCTTATAACTCCTAGGTCACAGTTCACCACTAAGGCAGGCCAAGGTAGGAACTCAGGGCTGGAATCTGGAGGCGGAAGCTAAAGCACAGACCATGGAGGAATGCTGCTTACCGATTTGCTTGCTCCCCTGGCCTATACTCAACCTGCTTTCTTATACAATATAGGATCACTTGCCCAGGGATGGCACCACCCACAGTGGGCTGGCCCATAGACATGGCCACAGGCCAATCCAATGGAAACATTTACTCAACTAAGGTTCCCTCTACCCAGGGACAATTGAAGTTATCCAGTACAATTGACCCCTTGTCAACTTGATACACAAACACATTACTTTGAACTACAACCTTTCTATTTATTATCCTCAAGATCTCATCTTAATATTACAACATAAATAATACAATTTTAAAAATCACACAGTCATTAAAAAATTCCAACACTTTCAAAGTTCAAAGTCTCTTTAAAAAGTCTCTTAACTGTGGACTTCTGTAAAATTCAAAACAAGTCAAGTACTATCTTATCTCAAAAGGGAAGATTTGGGCACACTTAAATACACAAAGTCCTGCAAAGTAACTTAAGACTGGACATCTAGGATTTATTCACAGTCTCCTAGGTTCCAAATGGTGCAGACAGAGCTTCACTTCTCTGGCTCTGCTGTCCACAGCACACACAGCTTATCTTGTAAGCTCCGTCTAGCTCCACTCTGCACTTGCTCCTGCCCTTGGTGGCTGTCCCATGGCTCTGGTATCTCCAATAAGCTGAGGTCTTTACCAAAACTGAGGCTGCACCTTCACCAATGGGCTCACCTGGCCTCTCAGAGTGTAAAGTCTCAGATTCTCTCCATGATCCCTTCATGCCTTCAACAGCAGAACTATGCAGGGGACTCTTACACATAATCAAGTCCTGCTTCTAGCTTGAGATAGAGGCTCTGGCCCCCTCTGGAAATACTTCCCAGAAGATTTTGCTGCAAATGATCCAGTCTCTTACTCACAGCTGACTTTTCAGCCCCAGCTAACCAGTATCAATTGTTCCAGTAAAGCAAAGGTTTCATTTCAGTGGTGCTGGTCTCTTCTTAATCACAGTTAATTCATCTCCAGCCAACCAGAAACCACAATCCAGAATATCATACAAATAGCCCTGATAATCTTTACTTCCCTTTGGAGCTTTACAAGCTAGGCCTCCATTGTCTACACCTTTGTCAGCAGAACAGTTCCAAGCTTCACAACAACAGTTTACTAAGCTCTCAGTACTCACTGACTTTTCATTTTCCAGCCCAAAGTTCCAAATGCTCCCACAACCCTCCCCCAAACAACTGGGTCAGGGCTGTCATAAAAATAGTCTACTCTTTGGTACCAATTTCTGTCTTAGTTAACTTTTTATTGCTGTGATGAAAACACTGACCAAAACCAACTTTTGGAGGAAAGGGTTTATTTGGCTTACAGATTATGGTTCATCATCAAGGGAAGCCAAGGTAGGAACTGAAGGCAGAAACCTGGAGCACAGACCATGGAGGAATGCTGCTTACTGGCTTGTTCCTCTGGCCTGTGCTCAGCCTGCTTTCTTATATAACACAGGACCACCTGCCCTGTGGCACTGCCCACAATGGGTTGGGTCCTCCCACATCATTCAACTTTCAAGAAAATGGCCCACAGACATGGCCACAGGTCAATCCAATGGAAGCAATTCCTTAATTGAGGTGCCCACACAGTGGTGTCAGGTTGACAAGTGAAGCCATCCAGCACAAGTACCAATGTAGTACCAAACATCTGGGGATTTTAGTCAAAGGAAGAGCAAAACATATATGAGTATAATAATAGACTGTTCAGAAAATGAGTTGCTTCTGAGTAAACAGAAAGGGGAATGGATTCTAGCTCTCTAGAGCTAGAATGTAGTATGTAGGTGCAACAGTCTATTTATGCCAGTAGAAGAGAAAAGTAATCATCAGTTTTACTTAGCTATGAATCCTGCAATCTACAATAGCAATTAACCTGGCAAGATGTGCCCACTGGTTGCAATAGCAGCATGAATGTTATGGGAGTAACCAATTAACTTCTGCTTAAATTTAAGGCCCATTTCTCAAGATGGAGTCCACATCTAGCACTGTTATTAGGGCCAAGAACCTGTGGCTAGACAGGTCACAGACCTTAGGGGAGAACCTACTACTATTATTCTGCTAAATGGCCATAGTATTAAACTGACTTCTCATAATTTTTTGTTATACTTATAGATAAATGCATCTCTCATCTCTCACTAGAGAAAAGCCTCTTTTTGCAGTAAATGGGGATTTACACAGAGGCCCACAACTGGTCAACATGCAGAGTAGGAGACTGAAGAGTGCTTGACCACAAATGGGTCGACTGTATCACAACCTCTCCCTAAGGCTTAGGGATCACTGTGGAAGAAGGGACAGAAAGCTTGTCAGAGCCAGAGATGGTGGATAAATAAAAAGAAACTGTACTGTCTGGATACAAAAAAGCAGTTGCACACATGAACCCACAGTGCTTGTGACAGTATAGATAAGACCTGCTCAAGCTCAAGCCAGAAAAAAATCCTAGCATGTATGGGGAAGTGGGCAAGAAGCCCCAGCACAAGCTGATGAATGATTGACAATTAATAGCTGCGGGAAGGGGGACAGTCAGTTTTCTTTAAGGCTGAGGTTGTGATGCTGGATAGGTTGACTGGGCATCTGGAGATGGACCTGCACTCAAGAGCATGTGTAGAAAACAAATTAGACTCAATAGGCTTCATAAACACCAATGATAACCGAGGACATGGAGTAGGGTGGGTAGTCAAGGTGGAGATGAGAAAGGAGTTCTGAATATGGTCAGGAAACACTGTGTTGTCAAAGAATCAATAAAAACATTAAAAACGAAAATAGATAAAATCTTACCAGATACAGAAGAGCACAAAATAGAGACTAGTAGTGACTAGGTTGATAATCAGTACATTTCTTAGAGTCTCCTATTGGGCATAAATATAAAAAATTAAAGGAATATATTAAGGCTGTGATATATAAAGTTAAAATAGCTTCTAAAATGCCAAATTATCTGGTTACCATGGCTTCAAAATGCTAGTTAAAATATTGATAGAGAAGATACTTGAAGTAAGTAGTAATTATAAGCTAGGTCTTTTTTTTTAAAGTTCAAGTCTTTTGCTACAAGGTGGGACAACCACATAGGTATAATCACCCCAGAGCCCTCCTCACATAAGGCTGAGGCTAGACGTCGACTGTGATTGGTCATTACTTAGTTTCTTCTGCTGATTGATTTCTTCTAAGTCACTCAGGAGAAAAACATCTCAGTGAATGACTGATTCAGGAATCCCCCTCTTCTTAGCTGTGCTCCTTGAGAACCTGATTTACAACAGAGCTTGACTGATACAATCTTGGTTCTTGAAAAATATTTTCACTTGGTAGACAGACACTTCTAGGTCACAACTAATAACTAAAGTTGTTATTTGGTTTCTCTCTAGTTTCATTGTTGCTTAGGAGGAGAAGTCAACCATGAGCTTAATTAACATGACGTTATTTGTTAGTCTGCCTTTGTTCTCTGGCTGCTTTGCAAACCACTTCCTTGGGTACTTTAAAGGTTCACTATAATATTTCTAGATATATGTATTTCTTTCTATTTACCTTTCTTAGAATTTGTTGGGCTTGCTTGATCTGAAGATTTATAATGTGCATCGTTTAAGATGCACAACCCCTTAATTCTTTAAATATTGTCATTTTCTATTATGACATTTCAACCTTCTTGTTATATATGTCTTTTGTATTATTTTTCTGTTTCTTTCTATACTGTAGTTTGTGTGATTTATTCAGTCTTTTATCATTATTTTCTTTTCAACAGTATCAAATCCATTTAAGAATATGATCTTAATTTATAAACGTTTTACCTGATTTGAAAACATCTAATTAGTAATATTTATGAACTCTTATTTATTATCACAATATTGGTATTTATATCTTAAGAGTATTAAATATCTATATTCATTTTATTCTATATGCAATAGTTCTAGTATCTGCCTATCTGAAAGGTTTTTTTGGAGGGGGGGGTCTGTGATTTCTGCTGACTCTTACTCATGATGTGCTGTTTACTCTTAGTACTTGTCATTTTTTTCTCTTTTGAGCACATACAGTTTTGTGCGATTTCAGGGGGTTTTGCTGAAGCCTGAGATTAAGGTGAATTCCCTAAGAGTTGACTCGAATTTGCTTTTGCCAGAACCATGGCATCACTCCCAACCCAGAATCACTTTAAACTCCTTAGCTTCACATTTTTGGATCATAGAAATAGAAGAAAGTCTGACTCCACAAAGATTATGATTATGATAGGTTATGAGTATATTGATTTCAAGAAAAACAATAGCAAAAACAAAAAACAAACCCAAACCCAGCATTTTTCTTCCATTTTGGATTAAAGACCTAGCAGAAGAGACTTTCCCCTTTTTCTATTAAGGAGGGATGACTCTTTTGCCTCCTCAACCCTTCTTGGTAGGTTTGCTGAGTTTTTTTTTAAAGCGAGTCTGTATATACCAGAGTCAGTTAGTTCTGATAGGCGGTCAACAGCAGTAACAATAGCCTGTATTGTTTTGGGGGCCAACTAGGGTCTCTCTGGCCAGTAGCTCATAGAGAGTTAACCCATTCTTGGCATTGGACTTTTCATAATAACCTTATGACTTTGGGAAATTTTTAAGAGTTCTAACTCTTTTTTAAAATTAAAAAAATTTAGTTTTCATACATATGTGTATTGTATGTTGAGTATATTCTTCTGCATACCACCTACCTTCTCTCTTCTTATCCCACCCCCAACCATTGATCCCTTTTGTCTGTTTGGGCAGGTTTACTTCTAAAGTAATGTAAAATCAAATACTTTTTCATATGCTTATTCACCATTTGTATTTTCTTTTTTTTGAGAACTGTCTGATCATTTCATTAGCCCATTTATTGACTGAGTTGTTTGGGTTTTTTGTTGTTGTTTAGTTTTCTTAATTCATTGTATAGACCAGATATTAATGCTCTGTCAAATCTATAGCTTGCAAAGATTTTCTTCCACTATGTAGGCTGTCTCTTTACTTGATCAACTATTTCCAGAGTTTTGGGTCTTATATTAAGGTCTTTGATCCATTTGGAGTTGATTTTTGGTTGGGTGCGTTTTAGGGATCTAGTTTCTTTTCTTTTCTTTTTAACTATGAATATCTAGTTTTCCCAACACCATTTACTGAATAAGCTGTTTTTCTCCAATATGTATTTTCAGCATCTTTGTAAAAAATTCATAACAGTAGCCATGTGGGTTTATGTCTGGATCCTCTGTTCTATTCCATTGGTCTAAATGTCAGTATCATGAGGTTTTATTGCTATGGTTCTGTAATACAGCTTGAAATGTTGTATGCTGATATACCCAGTTTTATTCTTTTTGCTCAGGATTGTTCAGGCTATCTGGGTCTTTTATTCTCTCATGAATTTTAAGCTATTTTTTCCATTTATATGAAGAATGACATTGGCATTTTGATTGGTTTTGCAATTAATCTATAGATTGCTTTTGGTAGAATGGCCATTTTCACAATTAATTTTTCTAATCCATGAACATGGGAGCTCTCTAAAGAATGTTCTATGATATGTTTTATTGTGATTAGACTTAGATTAGAGTTTTTGACTAGAAGATTGTAGAGATGATACTCTGAATCTTCCACTGTATCCCATTAGAGAAACGGAATTGAACTCTGTTATTATGGGTAGCATTAATTATATTAAAGTGGTTTCCAGCATGTATTTCCATTATCAAAATACCCCAACTAGTTGGGAGATTCTTTTTTGCATTTTATTTCAATATAATTATGCATACAAATAAATATTAATTACTCATATTAATTAATAGAATGCAATTACATTTAACTTAGTCTATACAGTCTTGAACAGAAACACGGCACACAGGTTACAATCTATTTTTTTAATTGGTAATTTAATTTATTTTTATTTATTACAAATATATAAAAAAATCCTCCATGAAATGTTGCTGAAAACGTCCTCTAGAACCTTGAGAAATAAATCTTTGTTTGCTTCAGAGAAGTAACACATATTGCACTGTAAGTTTATAAAACTTGTGCAAAACATTGTTGTAATGCTATAATATCAGCTTAAAAGTTCAGTAACTAATGAGGGGAGGCCTATGGGCATTCATGTGGAACTGAAAAAGTTAATTTAACTAATGTTGCATGTAGATTATAAATATGCACAAATCAAGATTCAGTGACTTCTAAATCTGAACTAACTCTATCAGTTCACCTCAGCTTCTGAAGTCAACCAGGGAACTGTAGACAGTGTGACAGTATCTTTGCTTCTTATCTCACAGAAGCATTTTTGAATTAAAAATTTTTATTGAATTTTTGCGATGTTCATACAATATAGTTTGATGGTACTTTGATTCCTTTCCCTCACCGCTCCCTTCACTGCTCCCTGCCTAATGTCGTGTGCTCTGTTATACACATAATGAGACGGGCTACAGAGTTCAATGGAGAGTTCTCAAGCCAAGAAATAAAAATAGCTAAGAAACACTGTAAAAAAGTGCTTAACTTCCTTAGTAATTAGAGAATTGCAGATAAAAATCACTTTAAGATTCCCTCTTCCCCCAGTCAGACTGGCTAAGATGAAAAGAATAAAAGACACAAATGCTGGTGAGGATGCGGACAAAAGGGATCGCACATTCACTGCTGGTGGGCGATCACCTCGTGCAACCACTGTGGACAGCAGTGTGGAGAACTCTCAGGAAACTACAAATGAATCTACCATATGATTCGGTTAGAGCGGTTAGAGCACTCCTTGACATCTACCCAAAGGACTCATCCTACTGCAGAGATACTTGTACATGGTTGCTGCTGCTCTCTTCACAATAGCTAAGAAATGGGAACAGCCTAAATGCCCCTCAACTGATGAATGGATAATGAAAATGTGATTTATTTACACAAGGGAGTTCTATGCAGCAGTAAGAAAAGATGAAATTATGAAATTTGAAGGTAAATAGATGGAACTAGAAACTGTTATACTAAGTGAAGTATCACAAACTCAGAAAAGCGAGCGATGCGTGTTCTCCCCCATTTGCAGATTGAAGCACCAATCTTTTATATGTGAGGTTATCCTGATGTAACAGCAAGAGCCAGGAAAATGGAACTGAAACAGAGGTAAAGGAAAAGAACCTGGGGGAGGGGAGTGTTTGACAGGGAGGGAAAGAGAGAGGGACATGCAGGAGGCCAGGGTGGGGGAGGAGGGAACTCAGAAGAAGGGGGGTGGCGGGAGGTGAGTGTTATTGGGGGGAGGTGGGGATAATGGGGTACTTTGACTTCAGATGGAGGGTGATGGAGAGTAGAGATGAGAGGGTCTTGGGAGGCTAGGGAAGCCAGAGGGAAATGTGGTGCCTTGAACCCCCGCTGAGAAACGCACATACAGTGTTTGAATGTTAGTGCATATGTATATCTGGGTGCTATACGGCAAGGAACACAGTGCCAGGCTGGAGAGGCCTCTCTTTGAGTGGTCACAGTAGTTCAAGAGACTCTCAAATGATACAGGCTGTTTCCAGAGCCCCCCTGGTTATCTCGCAGAACTGGAAGATAAGACCCTACTGCAAAAGACAGGACATGCTTTGGACACAGGACTTGGAGCAGTGGAGCAGGAACTGACCTGCGTAAAACATAACATGTATGGCGAAATACATAAGGTCTGGTGGGGGGTGGGGGAGGGGCATGGAGGGGTAGGAGTCTAAATTTGATGAAGAACTGTTGTATGAAATATACAAAAACTCAATAAAATATTTTAAAAAATCTCTTCTGTCTGGCTCGGTTTGAAGTCTATTTTGTCAGATATTAGGATAGCTATTCAGGCTTGTTTCCTAGTTCCATATACTTGGAATCCCTTTTTCTTGCCTTTTGCCTTAAAGTAGTGTTCTATTTTTTTTTTTATAGAATCAACTATTCTGTATCTTTTGATTGGGAAATTTGAGACTGTTAATATTCAATATTATTATTGAAAGATGTATATTAATTTCTCTTATTTTATTTGTAGTGTTTGTGCTTCTTAATCCTCATTTGCTTAGCTACTGTTTAGCATGGTTAAGTCATCCTCTTAGCCCCCTTGGGTTCTTTATTTTTCTCTTTAGCATGAAGAATTCCTTCCAGTGTCATCTGTAGAGCTGGCTTAGTGGTCATACATTCCTTTAGCTTGGTTTGATCATGGACAGTTTTCTTTCTCCCTCAGTCCTGACAAAGTCTGGATTGGCAGATTTTCTCTTTCAGTACATGCAATACAAGTTCATATGGCTTTAAAAAATCGTTCACTTATTTTAAAAATTATGTGGTGTGTGTGTGTGTGTGTGTGTGTATGCATGTATGCAAGGTACCCTTGGAGGACAGAAGAAAGAATTAGCTCTCCTGGAGCCGAAGTTACAGGTGGTTGCAAGTTGCTTTATGTGAGTGCAGGCAACTGAACTTGGGCCCTTAACTGCTGATTCATCTCTCCAGCCCTGCTCTTATGATCTTTAAATTTTCCGTCGAGGAATCAGCTCTCATTCTGATGGGCCGGCCTTCATATATGACTTGATGTTCCTCTCCTGCATCTTTTAATGCACTTTCTTTGTTCTGTATATTTAATGTGTTAACTATAATAAAGCATAGCGTTTTCTTTTTCTTGTCCTGTCCATTCAGTGTTCTGCATGCCTTTGTACCTTGATAAGTATCTCCTTTTCCATATTTGAGAAGTTATGCAATGATTTTATGAAAAACGTTTTCTATGCCTTCGGCTTGGAATTCTGATTCTTCCTCTATGCTCACAGTTTATAGATATGGTCTTCTTGTAGTTTCTAAAAGATTTCACATGCTCTCTTCACATATTATTATTGACTTATTTTGCCACTGACTTACTGTTCCCATTCCTCAACTTGCCTTCTCACTCTGGCAGTCTGGCCTCCACATGCTCCACTCTATCGGCGAGGCTTCCCACTGAGCTTACTTATTGAATTTTTCACTTCCACCATTTCAGTTTGGTTTGTCTTCAGTGTTGTTAATCTCTTTGTTGAATTCCATTTTCATATCCTGTATTGACTTCCTTATTTTATTCATTCATCTGTATTTATATTCTCTTAGTATTCATCCAGGCGTTTATTTATTTCCTTTTGGATTTCTTTGAAAACATGTACAATCATGTTTTTGAATTCTTTGTCTGAAATTTAATATGTCAGTTTTATTGGGAGCTATTACCATGTGTTGTTAACTTTTGAAGGAGCCATGGACCAGTAAGATGATTTAGTGGGTAAACGCACCTTCTGCCATGCCTGACAACCTGAGTTCAGTCCCTAAGACTCACATGGCAGAAGGAGAGAAATGACTCCTGAAACTTGTCCTCTGACTCCTACATGTGCACCATGCCCTGTGCCCACCCATTCATGCACATACACATGAGTATGCGTGTATGTGCACCAAATAAATAAACTGTGATAAAAATGTAATTAGGGCCACATATGGTGCTGAACCTTTCATCCCAATACTTGGGAGGCAGAGGTGGATGGATCTCTGTGAGTCCGAGGCTATCTTAGTTTACATAGTGAATTCTAGGCCAGCCACAAACACATAGTGAAACCCTCTCTTAAAACAAATAAACATCAAACGGGAAACAGACATATTGTCTTGGTTATTCACATTGCCTATATTTTTGCATTGGGACTTGTACATTTTGAGTTAAGTCACTGGTTGAGGAATTTCTTTTTGAAGTCACCTTTCTTCATTCAGTGGAAGTATTTGCAATGTTTAGTAGAGAATAGGTTGTAATAGAGTTAAGGTGTCATTTTCCTCTGGTGTTTGAGGAACCACGTTCATTCCATAGCCCACTCATGAAAGGGGAATACAAGCTACAAAAGTGGTCACTATCCAGCAGTAAGGCCTCTGTGAAAGCAGAGTAATAGCTAAAAACAACCGTCCTGGAAGTGCCAATCATTACAGAGAGTGAAAGAAACCGATCACATTGCATACTAATAAATTAGTTACTATGGCTTGAGTGAAAAGAAAAAGAAAGGAAGAAAGAAGATAAGACAGTAAGACTAGTGATTGATGTTAGAGGAGGAGAATGTAATTAGAAGGAGGAACTATAGGCAACCAGAGGTGGGGGGTGAAGAAATTTTGTCTAAAAGTAGACTAAAAAGAGAGGTAAAGATATGCGATCAGACAATGTAGAACAGTCCCACCTCTCAGCAGTTGGATCCACAGAGACCCTCCAAACCAGGCCAGTCTACATTCTTTAGGAGAAGAAAACGAAAAAGAAAAAAAAAACAGAGTAAAGAGGAGGAAAAAGTGATACAGGACAAGAACAGAGTGGAACCCAGGTGGCCCCGTTGACAGTGGGTGTGAGGGGGAGAGGGCTGGGTAACACAGGGTGTAAAAGCTGACTGGCCGAACTGTGGCATTCCATCTCCAGCCTCAGCATTCCTTCCCCAACTCCTGCCTCGCTGCCTTTCACCTGGGAGTTCCTCTGTAAGGGGCAGCCCTGTTTTCCCTCTGCGTCTTCCTTTGGATGATCAGGTTATAGATGCCAGTCCAGCCTATTTGCAGTGCTTCACAGGTGGAGTGTGAGATGCTGGTCACAAGTCTGTGTGTGCCCACAGCTCTGCTTGGGAATGCTGTCCCACCCTGTCAGCTCTTTCCAACATCCCACACATATCTTGGAGTCTATTGAAGGTTCCCTTGAAGGCGGTGGTCCCTGTCAGGCTGTCATCTTGCTGAAAGTGTGTGGATGTAGTTCAAAGTCTCTCCTCCATGGTCTAGCAGTATTCTGACTGACAAACACTGAAACAAGGTTTCAGTGTAGAGTTTTGTGTTTCTTGAGAGTGTGGTTCACAGAGGGTCTTTGGCTGCTGAGTCACCAACCCTGAAAGGATGTTTTATGAAATAGTGTCTCGCTTTTGTTTTGTTGATTGCCTAGTGCTAGGTACCTACTGTTAAGTACCTACTGCTAAGGAGATCTTTGGCCTTTCCTCTAACTGTTTAGAATGTCTGTTACTTTTCTGGTAACTATTTTTCAGTTTTCCCCAGATTACTCCCTAGAGATTCTGGCAGACCATGCTTGGATTCCCTTCACTGGGTTGGATAAACAACAACACTACCACCACCACCAACAAAACAGAATTTTCCATTTGACATCCTCTGATGGTAGAAATCTATGCTGTCTAACATGTGTCCACTAGTCACTGAAGTTATTATGCACTTGATTTGTAGCTCTTGTGAGCAAAAAGTATTGAAGTTAAAATTTTTACTTACTTTTTAAAGTTTAAGTTTAAATATTTACATATTTCGTTGATGTATTGGGCAATACAGATCTAGAATATCAGGGAGGAACTATTATCCTGTGGGTAGGCATAGTTTTCAGAATTTTCTTAACTTTTGAGAGTAATTTTGTTTTAGTTTTTTGTTTCTTAAAAATATTCTCTATTAAAATATATATTAAGGGGCTGGAGAAGATGGTTCAGTGATTAAGAGCCCTGGCTGTTCTTGCAGAGGACTGGGATTCAGTTTCCAGCACCTACATGGTTAACAACAGTCTACAATTCTAGTTCCAGGGGATCCAAGACTCTTTTTTTTGGCTTCCATAGACATTGCACAACACTGATGCACTCACATACATGCAGGAAAATCACTTATACACATAAATAAATAATAAATAAATAAATAAATAATGTTAAAATACATATCAAAATATTTTTTGTCTATTGGCTTTGAATAACCTTTAGGAAACTTTTATTCAGGTCTGTGGTTGCTATATTGCTGGAAATAGAAGCTGGAGGTGGCACATAAGCCAGTACCTGAATGTTGTCAAGAAGCAGGCCACAGGAAAATGAGTTTCTTGTAAAGAACAAATACATGAAGCCTAGGGAAAGAATAGCCTAGAACAATCAATGCAGCAAGTGCAACTACTGTGAGACAGAAAGGAAGGAAAAAATGGAACAATGTCAGAGAAGCAGGCTAGAGATAGGCCTGTCAGAGTTCTATAGAGTGTGAGGAGTCAGCTTCTGGTGTCATTCCAATTTTAGTTGGAAATCATTAAGAGTAGCTTGAATCAAAGAGTGGTGTGATATTTACAGTTTTCAAAGATCACTAGGATGGTTCTCTGGAATATAGCTGAGTCAGGAGGAGAGCAGTTGGGTTTTGGAGTGGTTTAGGTAGGAAGACCACATGGGTTGTTTTAGTTGCTAAGGCAGCAAGCCAGAGGCACCAAATACCACAGCATATTGCTGTCATTATCATCCTTTGACTGCTGACATGGTCCACGCTGCAGTGCGCTCACCTCTCACCTGCTGTGAGGCCGGCCACTTGGGAGATAAATTCATGTAATGGTAGTTTTTAATGCTCCAATTTCAACAAACTCTGCTTCCATTAATTATTTTCAACAGTATATTTTAGTAAGTTCCACAGTCTTCCCGTTTAAGGTAATTTCTAATCTAGCTCCACAAATTACTTGGAATATATTATTGAATTAAATAGAGTATCTAGGTAGAAAGACTGTTTATGGGCAGGGCATCATTTATTGCACAGAAGTGCCATTACTCATCATTATGCTCATTATAGTACAAAGGATTTATCTGCTTTTGACATCTTGCCCTTTAAAGTGACCCAATTTTGCTGCATGTAGAGGGTTCAGAAGAAGCACTGTCCATTTCTCTAATGACAGAGCTATAGAAGCTAATGGCATCATAAGCCATTCTAGACAACTCGGAACAACTTGAGTAGTACTTTTAAATACTTTCAGAAGAAAATATGAAAACATATGAAGAAGGAAAAAATAGTTTATTTTATAATAAAAGAGCTCTTACTTCCTGATATTATCATTATGGGCAGGCACAAAGGAAGAGCATTTTAGTATAAATAGAATTTACGTGTGTATGTGCTCAAGGGAAACTTCCCCAGAATCCCTGAGTAATGGAGGACACCTGTTATGAGAGATCAGAAGTTGACTTCAAGCATGAGTTCAAGTTCTGGTTTGGTCATTTGTTCAGTGGTCTCTTTTTATTGCAATTGCTAATGCATATTAACTGTAGAAATTAATGAAATATGTTACTTTGCCTCATTTCACATTGATCATATCTTTCCATCCGTAATGTTTCACAGCTCTGTGTTCTTTCTTCCCTCAAAGAAAATTAACAGTCAGCTCCTAGTGGAGAGGTATCTCGTTCATAGACATGACTGTACCTGACAGCTATGTTGTTCGACTGAGCAACTGTGATCTCTGGAAACATTGTCTCAGACTGTTCCATCTTCTGCTTATGTTGGTCCATAACTTATTGGTTCAGTACTGGCAGATCCAATTTGAGGCTTTTCACATGCTAGGAAATACTTGGGAATTGAGCTATCTCCCTCATCTTTCATAGGTCTTAATAATAAAAAACAGTGCTGATAATGAAATTAAAATAGACGACCTTGATATTTGTTGATTTTAAATTTATTTTAAAAATATATCTGTTATTATATCAGTGTGTATGATGTGTGTGTCAGCATGTGTGTGCCAAGGCTTGTGTATGCAAGTCAGAGGACAACGTTGTAGAGTCGTCTCTCCTTCCAGCTTTACGGGGTTTGTGGGGTTGAGCTGAGATTATTCAGTTTGTGCAGTCAACACTTTATCCACTCAACTATATTGCCCGTCCAAGGTATAGACCAGGCGGGTTTCAAACTCCTATCATCCTCCTGCCTCTGCTTCTTCAGCATATCCTTCTGGTGTGTGCAACCATAAGTTTCTAACTCTATTGTAATAAGAAGCCTTATAAGAATATCTTAAGAAATATTGACATTGTGGACCAGTGAGATGTCATAGCAGGTAAAGGCAATTGCTAACAAGCTCAAAGACTGAGCTGTATCTCCAGAACCCATATAATGGAAAGAGACAACCAACTCTTGTAAGTTGTCATCTAACTTCATCACACAGCCAGTGACATATATGCACCAACCCACATGCATAAATTAAATAAGTGAAAAAAAATGTAAAAGAGAAATATTGGCATTGTGAACACAACCTACTATATACTTTTGTTTCTAAATGTCCTTGGGGGTATATCTCCAGTCGACCATGTCTCTGTAAAGAAGAAAATAAGATGAGGATTAAGCATTGGATTTTTAATTCCAGTGCTGCTTTAAAAGTTTAATTTATACTTCAGAGAGAAGCTTCTTAGATTGCTTATGATACATAAGGGGGAAAAGTAAGATGATAAGATGATGAGAAGATAAGGGTAAGAGAGGAACAGTAGGTCTCAGAGTTCAGCTGGAAGTTGTTGGAAGAATGAGAACAGTAGGAGCACAGAGGTGGGAAGAAGAAGGATTTCCCACCTGCTCGATAATTATGCTCATGATGCAAGCCCTTGTTACTTAGTCATTTATTCATCAAATAGTTATTAAATGATGTTGTGCTAGGGATTAAAGCAAACAAGACTGTATAAAATAGTGGAAAGAGATGTTCAGTTTTCAAGCAAAAGGTAAAACAGAAGTGTTTGAGAGGCTAGAGAGAGAAGAAAATTCTTTGTTATTCTTATGAAAGTCTCTGGAAAAGAAATCGTAAAGGATGGGCAGAAGTTTTTTTTTTTTTCATTTGACAACAAATACTAAAGCCTGTTATGTGTCAGGCTTTATTTGTGGTGCTGGGAGCAAGATGTTAAATAATGGGAAGTCCTTGTTCTTGAGAAATTTTATTTTCAAAGGGAAGACAAAACACACATTGTTCCTTTTCAGTTTATACATGTTACAGTGAAACTAAGGCAGAATCAGGGTGTAAATAACAGAGGGTGCAATTTTGTATGGAGCACATGAAGAAGTGTCAGGACAGAAGCTCAAGGGGAGGACGGCATAAAGCCATACCGATGCTTGAGGTGTGAAGAGAAGCGCCGAGACCCTGAAATGAGAGCATGCTTTGTCTTTGTACCCCAAGGTGCCAGTGTGGCTGGAGAAAAGCTGCCATGGGGCCAGCCATTGATTATGAGATCATACAGATGTTAAGGGGCCCACCTCATGAGGAGTCTTGTAGCCCGTGTAATAACTTTGGATTTTACTCTGAATGAGATGGAAATTACTGGATTTTGAGTAGTAACGTGATGTGATGTGGAGAATACATTATGTGTGCACTGGAGAGGGGCAGGCCCTGATGGAAGCGTGGGGACTTGTTAGGAGTCTGTCACAGTAATCCAGATGAAGGAAGTGGCTGCTTGGATCTGAATAGTAGCAGCAAGCATAAGGAGACATGTTCGGATTGTAGACCTACTTCCCATCCCCATTTCCCACCTCTTCACGTCTATGCTGGGATTTTGTTGGTGTGAGCTTATGTGGGTCTGGTGCGTGCTGTCACCATGGCAGTGAGTTCATGCCCAGCTGGCTGGAAAACTCTGTTTCCTTGTGGCCATCTGCAATGATCCTTGTTTCCTTGTGGCTCTGCAATGATCCCTGAGACTTGGGAGACAGAAGTTTGATACAGGTGTCCTAATCAGGCATAAGTATTCTGAAGTCTCTTCTTTTCATGTTGTCCAGTTCTAAGTCTCTGTGTTAATCACCATCTACTGCACAAGGAAGCTTCTCTGGTGAGAGCTGAGAGATACAATAATCTGTGGTTTTAGCAATAAGTCCTTAGGAATCAGTCTAATACTAGTATGATAGTAGTAGGCTCTCTCTTATGGCCTATGACCTGTCTCACCACAGATTCTTAGGCTTGATAACAATGTCAGGTATGGCCTCCATCGTTTGCAGTAAACAGTAAATCTAATCAGAAAGTGGTTCCTTAGTCTCATAGTATTGATCTTATAGTATCAGTAAGCATATCTAAGTGGATATGCTTAGTTATTATCCTTAGTTATTATCCTTAGTCCCATAATATTGATCTTATAGTATCAGTAAGTATATCTTGCCAGGTCAGTTGTTGTAGCTTGCAGAGTTTGCAGCTGGATAAGGTTGATGATTAGTTTTCTCTTTCGGTGGCTTGCATAGCACCTTCTAGCACTATGAAAACTAGACAGTAGAGATGAATTTTTGAGGTCAGCATGTTTGATTTCTCCTTGTTGGTTCTACAACGCATGCATGCAGTGTCTTCAGAAATAGGGTCTTACTGTCAAGGTAGATAATCAAGAGCAGGAGCAATGGCCAGCATTGTTTGAGGGTTTATGGGACCCCTGGTCAACAGCTTCAGAAGAGGGAGTCCACTCTGACATTAGCCTTCTTTTTTGCTGACTATTGGTGTCTGGTAGTACCACTGTTCTCCTGTTATAGAGTAGCTCCATTGAAACTCCTTTTATATTGTACACGAATATACTTTAAGAAGCTTCTATAGTGGCAGGTTTCTGTGTGCCTTTGTCTAACGGTCTTTAGTGTTGGTCATCTTTTCCCATACCCCTCCTCTCCTCTATCCTCCAGCTCCCCTCCCCATTTAACTCTCGCTACTACATTATTCCTCTTTCCCCCTATGTGACTGACATCTACCTGTTCTCCCAGAAAGCCCTCCCCCGACACCTCCCTACTAGGTTCTTGAGCTCTATGGATTTTCCAGTTGAAATACAGTTATCTAAAGATTCAAAGCTAGCATTCACTTATGAGGGAGAATATATGACATTTGTCTTTCTGGATCTCGGTTACCTCAGTCAGGATGATTGTTTCTAGTTCCATCCATTTACCTGAAAAATACATGCTTTTGTTCTTCTTCACACAGAATAATATTCCATTGTGTAAATGTCCCATACTTTCATTATCTGTTCCTCAGTTAGTAGACATCTAGGTTGTTTGTAGGAATAAACATGGATGAGCAGGTATTTGTGTAGTAGGATATAGACTCCTTTGGGTCTATGCCCACAAGTGGTATGGCTAGATAATGGTGTAGATCTATCTTTACCTTTTTGCGGAGACTCCATATTTATTTCTATAGTGTCTCTGTCTTTTTGCACTCCCACCAGCTGTGAATGTGCATTCCCCTTTGCCGACGTCGTCACCAACATTTGCCACTTTTTTTTTTAAATCTTAGCTGTTCTGATTGGGGAAGATGAAATCTCAAAGTGGTTTTAATTTGCATTTCCCTGATGGCTATCAACGTTAAACATTAAAAAAAAAATCTCTCCATTTGTGTTCCATCCTTGGAGAACTCTCTCTTTAGTTCCTTGACCCAGTTTTTAATGGGATTTTTTGTTTCCCTATTTTCAATTTACTGATTTTGGATGTAAATTTTATTCTTTGCTTTTGCTTGTTTTAGGATCATATTGCTTTCTTTTCTATACTTTTCATGTGTGTAAGCTTAGATGGCTGATTTCAGACTGTTCTTTCCTAATATATACATTTAATGCTATAAATTTACCTCCAATACTATTGTATAGGCTGTTGTATTCTGCACATTTTGATAGACTGAACTTTCATTTTGTTAAAATTTAAAAAGTTCCTTCACACTTGATCTTTGGATGATAGGTTATTTAGATGTATACAGTCTAACTTCCAAATACGTGGGCCTTTCTACACCTCATTCTGTTATTGATTTCTATTTTAATTCATGTGGTTGAAAATGTTCTCATAGGATTTGTATTCCTTTAACTTTGTACACTTATGCTTTATGATGCAGAATACCATCTCTCTTCATGACTGAGCCATGTGAGCTTGATAATGTTCATTTTGGAAGTGCCAGCAACATGCTGTTAGTTGTTGCTGATACTCAGCTCACTTTCATTGTTCTGGTATTAGTTTTCTACCTCTTGCATCTGTCAACTGTCAGGGGGTAAGCTGAAGATTCTAGACGTAAATGTGGACTTGACTATTTTGTCTATATGTTTTGGTCTCATATAATTTGATTCTGTTATACAGCAAATTCACATTAATGACTGTTTTAGATATCTGACACCTTCTTTATTTACTGCTTCTTTTATCCTTGTTTTTATTCTGATATATTTTTATTTAAAATAGATACTCAAACATCTTTCAATTGGTATTAGCTGCTACATCTTTCTCATTCCTTTAGAATATTTATTTATTCATTCTTTGACAGTTTCTTACATGTACATAATGTATTTTGATCACATTTACTTCCTATTAACTTCTATTATTCCCCTCCAACTCCTTTTAAACCCTTCTTCCCAACAAGGCCCTCCTCCTTTTGTTTTTATGACCCACTGAATTTAGTTAGGGTTACTTCATGAGTTTGGGTGTGGGGTTATTTACTGGACATGGAAAACTTACTAGCGGCTACATCACTGTTGAAAAATGATTTTCTCTCCCTAACTACCAATAGCTCCTCAGTTAGGGGTGAGGCCTCATGAGACTCTCCCCCACCCACGATGGAATGTTGGTTCACTCAGCCTTGTGTGAGTCTTGTGCAGGTAGGCACAGCTATTGTAAAGTCATAATGTGATGGCCATGTCATGTTCATAAAACAACATTCATAACATTCTTCTTCAGCCTCTGCTCTTGCATTCTCTCTGTCCCCCTTTCCACTATGTTCCCTGAAGAACTCACTGTACACTTGGGAGGGGGTGATATAGGTGTCCCATTTAGGACAGTCAATAGTCACCTATTTTCACCATTTTAAATAGTTGTGTCTGTTTTAACTACTGCCCACTACAAAAGAAACCCTCTAATCAAGGTTGAGAACAGCACAGATCTATGGGTAGAAACACGAATATTTAGAAGATGGTTTGACATCATGAACATTTAGCAAAACTGCAATGGTGGATTCCCTGCTATGACCTCCCCCCAGCTATGGGCTCTTGACCAGATTTACAGTCCTGACTTCTGTCCTGTGGAGTGGGCCCCGAATCCAATAAGAAAGTCGTTGATTACCCCATAACAGTCGTGCCATTATTGTACCATTGGGAACATCTCATCTGGTAGATTAATATTGTAGTATGCATGGTCCCTGATGGCATAAAACGGTTGATGACTTCCCCTCCCCATCGGTTTGCACAACACTTCTGGCACTATGAAAGGTAATTAGCTTATAAAGTGAGCGAGTTTCTATATGACTTTTTCATACAGCCTTAGTTTTGGTTAACCTCTCTCCCCATCTTCTTCCTCTCCCCTGTCTCTTTGCCCCCATTCCTGTTTAAACCTTTCTAACTCTTCTTTCCTACCACTTTACTTTTATTTCACATGTGTTCCACTGTCCCTGCTGCTTCGCTTTTAATGTGTTTATATTCAAAAATAGGCTTTTTTTTTCCTTCTCAAAACAGGATCTTACTATCTAGCCCTTGCTGACCTAGAACTCATTATATAGACATGGCTGGCCTTGAAGATGCAGTAATTTTCTTGTTTCTGTCTCCCAAGTGATGAGAGTATGGACATGACCCACCTAGATAAACTGGGTTTCTTACACAAAATCTATAGTTGGGGCTAGCTTTTAATTCACTCTTATGGTCTTTTTCAATTGGTTCATTCAGATCATTCACATCTGTAATCTGAATGTAATTCCTGCCCCCTTTCATATGTTGAAATCTTAACCTTCTAGGAGCCTTGGGGAGGTAATTAGGCCATGGGGTCATGAAGACAGAGCTCTTATAAATTGAATTAGTAACATAAAAGAGGTTCAAAGGAATGTATTGACCCCTTCTACCGTATCAGGATGCAATGAGAAGGCACCATCTAGGAACCAGAAGTTGGGCCCTCAACAAATGGCAGATCTTATGTCACCTTTACTTCAGTTCCTACAAAATTATGAGAAAATAAGTCTTTAATATTTGTAAGTTACTCACTTTGGTATTTTGCTACTTTGTTATAGTAGTATAAACAGACTAAGGCAATAACTAAAGTGATTTTTGTAAATTGAATATTTACCATATTTGAAACTATTTTCTAATTGTTATAGTTCTTGTCATTTTATTTCTTATTTTGAGACAAATTCTCATGACAAAGCCCAGGCTAGCCTTGAATTCACAGTCTTCCTGCTTCAGCCTTCTGAGTGCTAGGATTACAAGTGTATGTCATTATGACTAGCTCCTTTTTGTTTTGGTTTGTTTTTTGTTTTGAGACAAGTTCTCCCTGTAGCCCCAGCTAACCTTAGACTCTCTATATACTCTCTAAAGGGACCAGGCTGACCTTGATCTCACAGAGATCCACTAGCTTCTACCTCCTGAGTGCTGGGCTTTAAAGGCTCCTTTTTGGGTTTTAATTAACAGTTTATGTGGTTCTATTTCCTCTTTTTTGTTAACATGTCACCAATTTAAAGTTTTCAATATATACTTATAACCATTTTCATTATAAAATAACAACATGCAACTTCCTGGGAAGTGCAGGTAGCTCATAACATTCTTATCAGTTCCTCCTTGATCTTAATAACATTATTGCAATTTATTTTATACACATACATATATAAATCTATTAATTCATAGTTTCCTATTTGCTCTAGTTTTATTTTTATTGCTATAATAAAGTACTCTAACCAAAGGCAGCATAGAAAAAGAAAGGATTATTTTCTTTAGAAGTCCAGGTTATAGTCCATTGTTGAAGAAAGTCAGGGTAGGAATTCAAGCAGAAACCCAAAGTCAAGGCTGAACGATATTCCATGAAACATTGCCTTGAAGCAGAGAACTCACTCATAGTACAGCAAAAACCACAGAGGACGCTGCTTCTGGCTTGCTCACAGGCTTATAGCTAGCATTCTTACATAGCCTAAGACCACTCAGGGAATGGTTCTGTCCACAGTGGGCTTGGCCTTCCTGTTTCAATTAACAATCAAAACAATCCCACACAGACATGCCCTCAGGGCAATCTAATCTAGGCAATCCGGTCAACTGAGACTCCCTTTTCAGGAGACTCCCTTCTAAGGCTGTGTCAAGTTGACTGTTAAAACTAACTAGGGTAGTATTAAAACAAATTTCTTTCTTTCTTTCTCTTTTTTTTTTTTTTTGCCACTACTGGAGATTGAACCTAGAACTTCATACATAATGATCAAGTGCTCTACTACTGAGCTACAATCCCCAGTGGTTCTATTAGATCAGATAAGAGTAAGCTAAGTAACCTTTTTCTTTTCAGTGCTGGGTGTTAAAACAGTGTTTTGTATGTTAGACAATATTCAGCCATTAAGTTATACTTTGTAGTCTCGGGAAAAATAAAACTTTTGAACTTTGATTTATATTATCTTTAAATAATCATCCTTTATGTACGTGGGTTTGAGTTTCCGGCCCATTACTATCATTTTTTTTTTAAAAAACACTTAACATTTCTGACAGGGCTAGTCTACAATGTCAGATTCCCCTGGTTATTAGAGAAGTATTTTCCCTTAACTTTTGAAGGATCATTTTACTGGGTATGAAAATACAGGCTTTCTTTCAACATGTTAAATATTTCACTCAACTTTTCTTATTTCTGTGGTGTCTGAAAAGATTTCAATGCAGCTATTATCTTTACCCTTTGGTGGATGAGGTGTTTTTTTCTAAAGATGATTATTATTGTTATCATCACCACCATCATCATCATCTTTTGCAGTGCAGTAGATTGAACTCAGGGTCTTGCTCATGCTATTCAAACACTGTACCACTGAACTACATGCCTGCCTTCTCTAAATTTTTCTTTCTCTCTGTTTCCTCTCTTCAGTTCTGGTATCATGTGTCCATGAGTAAATTATTTTGGTATTAATCTAGCTTAGTACTCTCTGCTGTCCTAGACCTTTGATTTGGTATTTCTTATTAATCATGAAATTCTAAGTTATAATTACTTCAGTTATTTCTTTTGCCAATTTTCTTTCATTATTCTCTTGTTATTCCCATGTAGTACCTCTTAGTTCTTGGGTATTCTGTTCTATTGTCTTATAGTAAAGTTCCTCCCTTCTTATGAGATTGAGAGGCCAGAGGGGACTGCTAGGATTGGCTACTTGCCCTTCCTCATGTCAGATAAAAGTTTGGATAGGAAGTTTCTTTGAGAGCTCGTCTTGGTTACAAAGATCAGATGGAAGAACAAATCACTGTCTGTGTATTTCCAAATAAGGTAAATCCTCCCTGAGATAACCCAGTGGGTCTTTTGAAGAGGAAACTTATAAGAGTATGGGAACTCCCTAGGTTAGGTCCATTGGAACTTTTAAATATCAAGCTACTTCAACCCAAGACTCTAGCAACTCATCAGTTACAGTTTCAGTGCCCCTATGAGTACTATCCCTTGCAAGCAGTGGTTCTGTGTGTGTGCTATTCTGTGTACTTTCTGAAACAGTGACTTGCTGAATGATTTCAGTCCTCTGGTGAATCTAGTAAGAGTTGTTGATTTTCAGTATGTTTGCTATCTTTTATTGTGAAAGATAGAAGTAATTACTTGTAATCTTTTCATACGTGAAGGTGTAAAGTGTGTCTTCTATGTGGATTTTACACCTAAATCTGAAACATAAACTAGAACTTCTATGATAACTAACCATACTCATAACTTGAAACTAGATACAATTTTAAACAGGTCAAAAAAGCACTAACAGTAAATGAAAAGGTAGAATTAAAAACATCTAAAAATAATTAAATAACAAACCAAATATAAATTTTCATCTGGCATTCAAGACAATGGTTTTCATTATATTTTCATGCACATTTATTGTACTTTGTTCATGTTCCATTAACCTCCATTGGCCTCCTGCCCACTCCTCCTGACTCCCTTCCTTCATCCAAATAGTCCCTCTTCTGCTTTCATGTCATACATAATAGAAAGCAGCATGTGGTATTGTCTCCTCTATTCTCTATTGCCTTTTCTTGTTCCCCTTTCCTCCCGCTTTGGAGCCATTACTCTACTCGCATAGTCTCATATATATATAGGAACCAGGCTTATCCTTTGTATGGTGCTTCTGGTTCCCTTTCTCTTAGTGGAAGCTGTGACAGAGCCATTAGTGCTTGCTCTTTTTTGCTGTGTCGCTCTTGTTTCTCCACATTTTTCAGCTGCCTTATCACCCTCTTTGTGATTTCTGATTCTCTTTAAATCTTTCTGTTTTGGGAATAGTCTTTGTTATCTTGACTCTTCTCATTCAATATGTCACACGTCTATTGTGTCTACTCTGACCTATCAGCCAAGATGTCATAACACTCAGATTTAAAACAGACAAATGAGATAGGCTGGGTTTTCTGGCGTTCTCACAGCCCCGGCATTAGGAGGATGTAATAGGAGGGACACTATTTCAAGACAGACATGGGTTTTGTAGTGATCTCAAAGCCAGCCTGTGCTATGTAATGACAAGGAGGGGGATGAGACAGTAAATGATTAAATGGACTTGTTTTAAAAGACATACAAGTGTCCAACAGATAAATGAAAAGATGCTCAATATCACTAATTATAAGGAAAATGCAAATTAAATCACAATATCAGTCAAAACTTCAGATACCATTATTAAAAAGATGCAACAACAAGAGTTCTCCTAAGGACTGGAAAGAGGGAGTCTTTGTGCTCACAGTGGAAGTGTGAATTAATACAGCCATTATGTCTTGAAACAGATTGTTACATAAAGTGTCTAATTTCAACATTTTCTATCATTATCATTTGACAGTTTGCCAATATAACTGCATGAAGTGTGTCAGCAAATGAAGTAATTTGGCCTGTACACCAGGAAGGGTTAAATGTGGTAGGGAATGGGAGGGCAGGGCAGAGGAAGGCATCTGGGGAGGGGTGACTAACACTAAAAGCCTTTAGAAAGAAATCACATGCAAACCTGCCGTGATAGAAGCTTCTTAGAGTATAGATATAGAGATAGATATAGATATATACTAAAAAGAGACTAAAAAGAGTTACCTTGTAGCATGAGGACATTGCCTCTGCTAGATACCATTGGCTTGCAAAATAAAAGCCAGTGCCAGGACTGGACACCCTCTTTTGAAGCTGTTGACCAGGGATCCCATAGACTCTCAAACAACACTGGCCATTTCCTCTGTTCTTGGTTACCCGCCAGAACTTCACAGTAAGACTCTCTTGCTGTAGACACTACATAAATGAACTGTAGAACAAGTAAAGAGAACTCCAGCTACCACTGACTTCAAAGTTTCATCTCTACTGCCTAGGTTTCAGAGTGCTAGAAGGTGCTAAGCAGTCTTCCTGAAGAGAAAATTAATCTTCAACTGTACTCTGCTGTGAATTCTGTGAGGTACAGCTACTGGCTTGGCAAGATATGTTCACTGGTGCAATAGTGGCACGAAAATTATGAGAGTAACCAATGACTTCCTAGTAGGATTTAAAGTACACTTCACAGAATGTAAGCCAGTACTAACACTTATATCAGGCCTAGATATCTGTGACTAGGTAGGTTAGAAGCCATAGGGGAGAGCCTCCTACTATTATTCTGCTAAATATATACAGTATTGAACAGGCTTTTCATGACTTATTGTTATACCCATAGATTAATGTATCTCTCAACTCTCAGAGGAGAAACTTCCTTATCCAGCAGATGGCAGTGATTAACACAGATAACTACAGCTGGTCAACCTGCAGAAAATAAGACTGCAGACTGCTACTTGAAAGGACACTAATAATCAAGCCTCCACTTCCAAAGGCTCAAGGGTCATTGTAGGAGAGGGGCGGAAAGATTGTAAGAGCTAGAGCTGGTGGATGATCACAAGGGAACAGTGGTCATTTACTCATATGAATCTATAGCAACTGTGGCAGCATACAGAAGTCCCGTGGAAGCTCAAGTCAAACAAGATAGATTTGGGGAAGTGGATAAAAAACCCTATCAAATAAATGATTGCACTATGACATCCAAGCTAAGACAAATGATAGTATCCTTTGGAGAAAGCATCTACTCAAGAATTTAAGTCCTTTTAAAAACTGAGCTGTTAGGGCTGGAGAGATGGCTCAGGTGGTAAGAGCACTGGCTGCTCTTGCAGAGGACCTGGTTCGATTCCCAACACCCACATGGCAGCTAATAACTTTCTGTAACTCCAGTTCTAAGGGATCCGATGCCCTCTTCTGACCTCTGCGAACATTGCAGGACACAGGTGCACTTACATACCTGCAGGCAATACACTCATACACATAAGATTACAAATAAATAAATAAATACTAAAAAAATTGAGTTGTCTATTTCTTATTGCTGCCTAAGAATTTGTCTTGAATTCTGAATATAAATTATTTGATGTTGGAGTTCATATAGACTGAATATTAATCCATGTGTTACTGCAAATACTGTTTTGGCTACTCTGTAAATGTATTTTACTATCTTGGTGTCTTTGGATGATGAAAGAACCTTAAAAATTATTTAGTTATTTTATATTTTAATTGGGCATTAACAAATTTTAATTGTATGTATTTATGAAATACAGCGATATATGATTGTATACAATGTGGAATGAGTGAATTACAGTAATTAACATGTACATCACCTTAATACTTGTCATTTATTTCTCTGGTCTAACTGAAACATTGTACCCTTTGACTAATAACTCTGTTCTTCCCATTGCCTGCTCTGGTAACCACCATTCTGCTCTCCTCCTTTGCTGTCAGTGTTAGCCATTACGCTGAGATGAGGGCCAGAGCTAAGGTAGTGTGGTTAAAGGAAGTGGTGCATGAAGCTGAAATCAGTCATGTAGCAAGGTTTGTGTAACTGCGTGTGGTTGTGTGATTGGTGTATAGAGGAGAACAGCAAGAACAATGACAATATCCTTTTGAAAACAAGAAATAGAAGGTGATCTGTCGTAGATTGATTTTCTGGAACTAGAAGTCACCTTATCAACAATTTGGTCAGATGCTCAAATTTAACAACTGAGCTGAATTTGTTCTTGTTTTAGGTGAAAAAGCTAGTAAAACATTTAGCGGATTTCCAAAATCATGTAATGACTGAGTCGGGAATGGAATTTGGATTAGCACTGGGGAACTGCAGGTTTGACTCACTGTCACATGCTTATGTGATAGTAATTCTTTTCAAAAGATGTGTTGCAAAATTTTCATAAGTTGAACACGTGGAAGTTGTGCTTTTCTTTTTAAAAGATACTTTTATTGATTTGAGAATGTCATAGGATGTATTGTCACCATAGTCAGAGCCCCTCCCCAATCTGCTCACCTTACTACCCCCTGAATTGTCTTGTTATTTAAAGGCAAAATCAAATCTGTGTTTCCCAAGTGCTCTTGGGTGTGAGTCTATCTCTTGGAGTCTAGTCACTCCAGTAAGGGGAACTGACTCTCTCTGTCCCATCAACTATCAGTTGCCCATAGATCTTCAGCTAGGGCTGATGGATCCTTCCTAACTCCCCCATCCATGCTGGGCCCTTATCTGGTTTGAACTGCATAGGCCTTAAGCATGTTGTGAGCACTCAGGGTTCATAGGTGCAACTACGCTGTGGTGTCCAAACAACAGTTCCTTGTATTCATCTGTCACCTCTGGTACTTACAGTATTTCCTCCGTGCCTTTGACAATGATCCCCGTACCTTGGGAGGAAAGGATAGGTGTCCCATTTGTGGCAGAGCACTCTGCAGTCTATTGTTCTTGGTATGTTGACCACTTATAGGTCTCTGGCTTAATCATTATCTGCTGTAAATGAAAAGCCTAATTCTAGGAATTGACTTCCTCTTTTGCAGTTGTGGGCCAGGAAGATCTCGTTGACCTTCAAACAGTATTGACCATTGCCGTTGCACTTGGTTACCCACCAGAACTAGAAGGTAAGACCCTATTACTGAAGATACTGCATATCTGAGTCACAGAACAAACATGGAGAAGTCAAGCTGGTACTGATCTCAAAGTTGTATCTCTGCTGACTAGCTTTCATAATTCTAGAAGATGCTATGCATATTACTACAAAGAAAGGTAATCATCAGCTTTATCCATCTGTGAACCCTGTAATCTACAATAACAACTAGCTTGGCAAAACATGCCTACTAGTGCAGTGGAGGCGTGAATCTTATGGGAATAACCAGCCTCCTAATTGGATTTAAAGCTTGTTTCACAAGAAGGAGTCCATACCTGACACTGTTATCAAGGTCAAGAACCTGTGACTAGACAGGTCACAGGCTATAGGAGAGAACCTACTTCTATCATTCTGCTAAACAGACATACTATTAAACTGACTCACAATGATTTATTGGTTTTTTTTCTTTTGAGGAAAATATTAACAATGTTTGTCTCAAGTATCGCTTAAAGATTGTAAAATGAAGTAAGGCTGAAATCTAAAGTGACTGCTTGCTTCCAGTTTTATAGCATAAGCTGAGAGTAGAAATAAAAATAAGTGTAAATGCGGAACATTTAAAAAGAGATGCTAGAGAATGTGTCTCTTGCCTAAGTCTTCCCTGCTGTTCTTGAATGGAATATTTTTTCTTAAAAAAACTTTTCTTCTCCCTTGAACCTAATTCAACATAATTTCTCATATGAACCTAATTTCAACAATAGAAAACATAAGGAACAATAGGAATCCTTAGTGGAGAAGGACAAGAATAATTGAGAAACTGGTGAATTAACACAGTAAAAAGAGAAAGAGTGAATGAAAGAGAGAATGAATAAGAAAGGAAGAAAAAAGGAAAGAAGGAAGGGGTTGGGGACTTCACTCGGTGACAGAGTACTTGTTTAGCAAGCATCAGGCCCGGGCTTTGGTTCTCGTATCAGGAGGGGAAAATAAAGTCAAAGAAAGAAGGGAGAAAAAAGGAAGGAAACGGTGTAGATTCTAATAGAAGGGGATGAACTTCCAGATGTTGGGACCCCATCACCTGACAGCGTGTTTGGGCCTTGATTTTAGGGAATGTTCTATGTACGTTGGAGACCTTTTGACTGAGATGATAATCTTAAAATCTATTGTGATTGCTTAATAATATCAAGTTAGTTTTAATAATGTATTCAAGGTCATGAAATGTTTCTCTCTTAAAATATAAGGATATAAATCCTCCTTTGTCAAGCTCATTAACAGAAAATGGTATCCTTATTATTTGCCAGTGGATTTCCAATCAATTAACATATAATGCAAAAATAATTCTAAGAGCTAAGATTAAGTATTGTTTGAATCGTGGAACTAAGACCTATAGTCAGACATGACCTCAGTAATGCAAATGTATTTGTGAATAGCTGGGCAGACAAATTCATTTATAACAACAGACAGTGTCAGGAGAAGATTAAAATATATATGCACCACATAGCTGAAATAATTGTAATCAGGACAGAATTACCACAATTGGAGAATTTCTCTGAATAGCTGAATTTTATATATAACACAATCAAATTCTCTGCCTCACTCAGTGTTCATTTTCTGGATGTTCTGATTAATTTAAAATATGGTTAATTGAAATATCCAGGAAACTATAGACAGGAACAATTTGCTATGGACATTTTCCACCTGTACTTTGAAGACTTAGAGGCCATATAGATGGAATGAGATGGGTGATATAATTATTTTTCCACCAAATATCTGTCGTGGGAGTAGAGATTTTGCTGAAAGGGCCCGTAAAAATACTACGATTAAAATACGTGCTTGATGAGAAGACCATAGATTCTGACATTAATTGGCAGAAAAGATTTGAGCAATCTCAAAGCTGTAATCCAGGACTATTCTTGCACTTATGTTATTTTCCTATAAAAGGAATTTGTCTATTCAACTACACTTTAAAAATCAGTCATTTTTTTCATCAATGTAAATTCGAAAATTTTCCAGGAAAAAACTTTAAATGAATAAAACTCAGTATTTTTGTAAAACAACTATTTCTAGACACTTGTAAATGTATTGATTCTGTTTCCAGAGCATTACAGGGAATTTTTAAAGAATTGAATACTACAATCAATACATTTTTCTATTCCACCTTATATTCTCACTACTTTAACTAAATTGCTTGGTAATTATGCATTGCTATCAGTAGGTATCAATAATATTTTCATAATACAAATAGAGCGGAAAGGCCATATTTCCAATGTACAGTCATCTAGTATGAAGAAGCTAATGTTATACAACACTGTATTTCTCTGAGGAGTGTCATATCTTCCTTTGACCAACCTATGTCAGTCAGTCACAGCTAGCTTGCTGTACTATTAGAACAACACATTGGCAGAATCATACTTCTCAATAACAACACTTAAAAATTTATTGATCACAGCCACTATAAAGATGAGCTTACATAATTTGAGCCAACCTATAACCATTATTATTTTAATGTGGTATCACAGAATATTAATCAGTAACAGTCTATTTTATACATGCTCATATATGTTATCTTTTAATTCTGTGGTCATGAGCCAGTGGTATGTTTTCCTGATTGGATTCAGTTACCATCGAGCACCCCGCAGCATGTGAACTATGGAGGCAGCATTTGTGAGGACAGTATGCAGTCTGCCAGTAATTATCAAGAACATCATTAGCACAATAGGAGATAATCACTAAGAGTGAGGAGCCACACTGTTGTCATGTGAAGTAACTCACAAAGAGAGAAAAATATGGAATGTTGACTTGGAAATAATCCTAAACTATCTAAGCTAATGGCTTTACAGAACAAAAGTCCAAAGTAGATCAGAGACTACTCCAAGGTGCTCCACAGGTAGGGAGTCTTCACCGGGATTCCAGGTCAGTCAGGTGGATTGGATTTGGAAGGGATGAGCACTGGATAGAACTGCTCTTAGGACAAGGTCAAGACTATGATGAAAGAATGTTTAGCACTCGAGGAAGCAATAAATGTGTAATGTGTGACACTTAGGAAAGGTTGAAAGAGGGTGTCCTCTTTTTGTGCATGCCTCCATTGAACCACAAATAGCTAACCCAACCCCAAATTAGGACCTAACTGTATTAGCCCAAGTTCTCCTTTTATTCTATGTCTGTCTGTCTGTCCTTGTCTCCCTTCCTGTCTGCTTTTTTCCTTCTCCCTCTGACATTATTTAAAATGCGATCATTGCCCTTATTAATTTGCCCCTAGCAGAATGACAAAGGTTTGAGAGTTAGAAATAAGCTCCTTGCCTCCAGTTTCTAGGTGAAAGCACACAAATTTAAGGATGGATTAAAATGAGAAAGGGTTGTTACAAGTCCTTAAACATTGTTTGAGATATTTGACTTACCACTTTTATGTACCTCAGCCATAGTCTCAACTGAGGTTAATGAAACAATTACACAGACATTTCATAGTCTATTGATTTTCCCTTTTGACTGACATAAGAACGAGTGAAGTTTTTGAGTATCTGCTGCAGGTAGAAGTGAAACTAGTGATTAAGATGGGCAGAGAAAGGCACAGGAAGAAGTTTCACCTTTGGTGAGGCAAACCCGATTTTTATATGGCTTACTCTCTTAGAAAATTCTTTAGAATTTGCATAATATTGGGGCTCAGAGAGCATGTCAAATATTGAAAAGCTGTTAGTGGACAAGATGGGAAGTTTGCTTTTCAATCAACTCAATGCCTGTATATGCATTATTTAATGCTAGGTAGTATACTGAAGTATTTTAGGCGCTATGAAGCAATAGCTTGCTCACAGATTTTTCTCTCACCTTAGGCAAGCTCTAAACCCTGGATATCCTTATAATATAAAAATGAGACAAAACAGAATGATTAAATATGGCCTTGCCAAAGCAAATCAAAAACATAGGCATGATTAAGATGTACTGTGTCTGGATTTTAATTCTATATTTTAAATTGTTTTAGTTCAACTAAAGTATCATATTAATATAGTTCCTTTGTTAAAAATTCCATTATTCTCGGATAATCAAAAATAACATTTTTAATCCTAAACATTTGACATGTGTCCTTCCAAACTAAAATACACACTTTTCATAGTTTTTTGTCAGTGGGTTTGTACTGTACCAGTTGTGCTTCATGCAGTCTTTTGCTCGAATGCACCTGGACACTTGCAGTTGTCTCCCACATTGCTCTGTGGTTACTAAGGAAGGGGCCTTTAACTTTTGTTTTATAGGCAGATTCTCCATTCAGGCAGGAGAAGGTACTTTCTAGTTGTTTTCTTTTTAGATTACTGATCCTTGCTGTTGAGGAGTTGAAATAGTAACATAAACAAAATTTTAACCATTGGTCTGCCTTGGGAGGTTAAAAGTGTTGAAATGGTAATGTAAACAAAAATCTAAATGCTGGCCTACCCTGGGAAGTCAATAGTGCCTTTCTCTAGAGAGCACTGGAAGCGTCAGAGAAAGCATTACCTGGAATCTACACTAATCAATAAATTGGGCCAGGGACAGGCAGCTTAGATCCTCTGGCCATATAGTCTAAGGTAGATGATAAGGAATATAGAATATTTTTCTCTCCGATATGGAATGACTGACTGATGACCCCATGGCTAAGAAGGTTAAATATCTGTGTTTTATAACAAGCACCTCTGCAAAAGAGGTCGTTTGAAGCTAGACAGTAGGGAAGCAAAGTCGTTTCTACAGTTTTTCTGCCTTTTGCAGGATGATTAATGCTATTAGTATGTCATCCATCTATTTATATAGAAATCTTAATTTCTGAGTAGTAAGTACTGGGAATGAAGGAAGCTGGCAGACCCTTTCTTCTCTTGTGAGTTCCTTTTGCCTTTTTGAATACTGATGAAAATATACTGACACTAACTTCTACAGATGCCATGATTAATCATGTTATTATAGATGGCTTATTCAAGCTTTGCCTCCAGAACTACAGGAGAAAGTATTCCATTTCTTTCACAAAACAGTCTGAGCCAATTTCCACTCTTCCCTCAAATGTTGTGAGTAGGTTGACTTTGGTAATTGTGTTAAGTCCTGGGTAGAAGGTAGTAGAAGTTATGCAACTTCACCACTGAATCCTCCCTTCTAGTTATTATCTAAAGCCGCCTTCTTCCTCAGAGACCTGAGTTCCCTCCCAAAGCCCAGGGGAGTGTAAACAAATCCCTTTCTCTCAGAGTTACCAGCAAAAGTCAAGCCATCATCCAACACAATAAAATAAGCTGCTGAAGGAAAGAACCAATCAAACCTTTTTGATTCTGAGACTTATGGAAAACACTTAGGAAACCTTATAGTATGCCTATCAGAGGGGGAAAAAGCCTCCAATTAGATGGAAAGAGTGCTCATTTTAAGCACTCTAAATGTTAAGATTTTTAAAATACAGTGCTTAGCATTCTGTAGAGCTACAACAAAGAATGTGCTTACCTTAGTATTTACATGCTAAACTTCTTCCAAACCATTTGATAACATACCTTAGAAAAAATCTCAAGCTTTCTCAAAAGACACTCCCCCCTCTCCTCTCTGATGACCTGCATGTTCCCAGGCATGTGAAGAAAAGCTCTTGACAATAATATTGTTGTACCCAATACTCAGAACCGTTGCTGCTGAATGTTCTACTTCCTATCTCGATAATTTTCTCTGTATGATAGCAGATAAGTCATCTCTCTGTCAGGCCAGTTTCACATATTGTTTCTGAGTTCTGGAAAACAGAATTAGCTGCCACCTGCTGGTTCCATTTCTTTCTTTTGTAAAAATGTTTTGCTAATGTATGTTCTTTGTAAAGTGATGAGTCATAATGACATTTTCATTTAAGTGTGTCATGTACTTTGACAGTGCTCATTCCTTGTTACTTTGCCCTCCCTCCTCCCTTTCCTCGTCGCCTTCCTCTTTCCAGATAGTCCTCCTTCCATTTTTAGTTGTCTGTGCAAGATATCTCTTGTTCTTTAATAAATAATTGTGCTCTGGAATTTCTTAAACCTATTATCAGGTGTTTAGTTAGGCTACCAATTCTGACATCTTATAACTTTTTTTTTCAAGTTTTTACATGGCTTAAGAAATACTTTAGTTATATGACATTTATTGTCCTTTAAAAACTTTGTAAAAAAGCATAACTTGGTTATTTCTATTAGGACAAACTAATATAAACAGAAGCTCAGAGGCCAACAAAGAAAAGAAGGATGATAAGAAAGAAGGACGGAAGAAAGAAAGAAATTTAAGAATAGATCAGAACATCAGTAAAACCATTACTGTATTAGAATTATAAAACATCAGAACTAAAATAGGAGTCTGAGAGATAAACTCATTGGGCCTTCTCATTTTATACATCAATAGAAATTATATAAAGGAATTTTAAAAATCTGTCTCAAACTGTGTAACTGTGTTTTTAGTAGAAGATAGAATCTGTCATTTAATTCAGAGATGCTCCAACTTTATTTTATTTCTAAGTAATATTTATTTATTATTTATTTGTGTATGAGTATTTTGCCTCCATGTATGTAAGTGAACTCATGTTGTGTAATGCCCACAGAGGCAGAAGAGGGTGTTGGATCCTCTGGAACTGGAGTTAAGAATGGTTGTTAGCCACCACGTGGGCACTGGGAACTGAACCCAGGTCTTCTGCAAGAGCAGCCAGTGCTCTTAGTCGCTGAGCCACCTCTCCAGCCCCAAGAGTTCCCAGTTTTAAATGTTAAATGTAGGGTTCAATATTTAAAAACTCATCTATAGAGAAAACCGTGCATTTTAAAGCATTCTTTTGAATTTTCAAATCTATGAGTAATATGTTCTAAATATATAATTGCAATATAGTATTAGAATAGCACTCAAAGTTCTATTTATGTCGCCTGCACAAATGATACACTTTAAAAAACATTTATGAATATGTATTACCATTACTAATGGTGTCTCAGTTCTCTAATGAGTATTGTGTGTGTGTATGTGTGTGTGTGTATGTGGGTGTGTGTGTGTATAAGTGCACAGGTTCCTCTGAGAGAGAGAATGGAACAAACAGATTCAGACACCTTCAAGATCTTCTTTTTCTATTTCTGGCATCAGTGCTAACTAGAATAGCTCTTTAACGCTTAGGATAGTTTGATCTTTCTCCCAGTCAGTGATTATATATTCAAAGACAATTTAAACAAGATGTACAAGAAGTACTAATGTAGAGATGTTAGTATTTTGTATTCTGTCCATCATTCCATCCAGGGATCTAGTTGGGTTTCAAAGAACAAAAAAGAAGACTTTTTGGTCCTCACAGTTTCTGTACAAAATAAGAAACACAATAGAAGGGCTAAATGAAGGGGAAAGTCCCTGGGAGTGTTACAGGGGGCGGAGCTCCATGCTTATGGAAGGAAATGCAAGAAGCTGAAGAAAAGAATTTTTACACGTATGGAGCTCATAGACACTGTGATAGGCACTGAAGACACAACAATAAATAAACACAGACCTTGCTCTTTAAGGGCTCAGAGGTAAGTGGAGTGATTAAATTTATAATAAATATTTGAGATGTTATGCATTAAGGGCCAAAATTGAAATGTGAGAAAATTACCCTTAGAGCCTAAGCTCTATGATGCTGAACAAGGCCTGGAAATAATGGTGTGCATGGAGAAGCATGGGCAGGGTCTTTTGAGACTTTCAGCTATATGTGTGTTTGAAAGGCTAGGCCTTTTTTGATGCTGGGGGAAGGGTTGTATCTATATTTCTTTTTTGAAAATTTTTTTTTCTTTTTATTAAATACTTGGTTGTTATCCTTTTAAATTTTTTGATTGAAGTTTTGTGAATCTCAGACACAACATCTTGATCATCTTTGTTCCCTCTCCCCACTGGTGGCCTCCCATGCCCGCCACCCACCACTGGACTTCGTGCATTCTGTCATTCATGTTAAGGTCTCTCAAGTCAAGTTAGTGTCCCCTGATGTCCTACAGTACACATTCACCCACTGGGATCTAGTCTGCCTATCTAGAGTCACTCCCTTTAAAGAAGACCAGCTCTCTCTCCCCCAACAGCCGTCAGCTACCCGATAGTTCCTCAGCTAAGATTGGGGCCTGCTGCCCATTTCCACAATGCCATGCTGGGTTTTGGTCTGCTTGTGTTTGCATGGATCTTGTGCATACTGTCACTATTGCTATAAGTTCATGTGCGCAAGGTCCCAGGAGCCTATAGGACTCTGTATTCATGTGGTCATGCACCTGCCTCTTACAATCTTTCTGCCCCCTTTTCCAAAATGGTCACTGAACCCTGGCAAGTGAAGTTTAATATGGGAGTCCTGTTCAAAGACCCACATTCTTTTGGGAATTTCTATTTGTATTCTCTTTTGCTAATACATGGTGCTTAATACATACCGAATGACTGATGGTTTGAGTTAGAACCTTTTTCAGTAGCAATAAGGAAAGAACAGCTTCCATTAGTCTTTTAAATATGCCCATTCTTGAGATGTGATATGCTGTATTTCTTCATATGTTCTTTGTATTTCAATTATAAACTTTCTGAGGCTCAAAATTATTATTTTTGACATTCTGTTCAGCATGGCATCACTTGCCGTGTGGTATGTATCCAGTGTATTTTGATAACAACCCACAGTTTAATCAACTGGACAGAGCTTATTTGAATCAGAAACCTATGTTTGAAGTAGTACTTCCTCAGAGGGCCCTGACAGACTTCTTTGTTGCCAAGTTGCCTTTTCTTAGGATACCCAGTGTCTATTGTTTGGGGAAACAAAGCGAGAAAGTGTGTATCTGATGGGTTGTTAGTTTGTTTCTGAGGGTTCTGTAATTTGAGGCTTGTTGGGGGGAGTGTCCTATATCCTAAGTTGTTGCTACAGTGCCTGTATTTACAGGGAGCAAAGCATTGAACTGGAGGTATGAAGGATTGAGCTGAGGTATGAAGGATTGAGCTGAGGTATGAAGGATTGAGCTGAGGTATGAAGTATTAATTTGGGAGTATGAAATGACATTGTCTGCTAGATTAGCCCATAAAAGTTTATTTAACATTGTGTGTAGTTAAAATAGCATGTATTTCTGACAGAATAATTTTCTCCTACTGTAATTTTCAGCTGCATAAATAAATAGGCTGGATAGGCTAGCCTAGGAACCTAACCACCACTGAGCAGATTGTTTCCATAGAAATATAGGTTGTTTTGAATTTCAAACAATAGCCTAACAAACGAACTTTTGGAACACAATCTTTTGGGAGGTTAAGAATTTCCCATTCTTATTATTCTTTTTTTTTAACCTTCTTTCCTATTGGCTCCCACCAGCCCTGAGGTCTAATGGTGACTGGATGTGATTATAAATACACTACCTTGCTGTTCTTCTGTTCAGGTAGCAGGGACAAAATAGCTTGATGTAATATAATAGGAAATGGAGATGATAATAGCTACACATTTCCTACTTTTCAACAATGATAGAAAAATAATTGAGGCGATATTTCTGAATAGTAGGAGGAGATGTGCTGTATAGAAATCTGAATGTCATTATCCCCCCCACATGGACAAGAAGGAAAATGTAAACATCATTATTGTTCATCTCACTCCTTTTATCACAGACTGAATAACCTTTCTGAGTCCCTTTCTCTGAAAAAATCGAATCGGGCATTTCTCAAATACCTATGCATGGTGGTTTCTATAATCTCAATGCTTTTATGCATGCAGTGTGCATAACACCACCAACCAACCCCAATCTAATGTTTATTTGTACATCTAATAGCTGCAAAAATGACTTTCAACCCCTGGAGGGAAGAGCTGTCAGAGCAAGCAAAATACACTTTGACGCAAGAAGCTGCTGAAAGCAGAAAGTTTATTGCTTAAAGAACATTTTGTCACGTAAAGAGGAGATACAGACATCTCCCAACTTTCTCCCTTAATAAACCACTGACACTTAGGACTGTCGCTAGGGAATATCAGCAGATAGGAGTGATTTAACATGTTCTGTCTGCCTCGCTCTTCCTCCCCAACAGAGAGCAACGGCAAGGCTCTCTCTCGTGAAGGCTAGCAAGGAAGAAAATAAAAGCTGAAAGTTCTAATCAAAACTCTAATCAGAAAGATGACAACTGGTGAAGATTATTAAATTTTCTTTGCTCCCTTGATGAATTTAATAAAGAACTAATCAAAGATCATTAGAAGGCTTTTGTGCCAGACTTGCATTGTAACAGGATTGCAATCTGAACTTGTGTTTTAGTGGGCTTTCGGGATTGGGTTGGACATGTAAATATATTAAAAACTATAGATGGTTAGACAGTTTTTTTAGTATTTTTAATGTACAAACCCATGAAAATGTATAAGCTATTTATTGTGCTCATCTACTCTGCCAACTAAAAATATAGAGGATTTTGATTTTGATCTTTAGTAATTAGAATTTAAAAATTTTGTATCAGTGTCTAGCTCAAATTTTTTCTAATGATCTTTGATTAGTTCTTTTCTTAAATTAACAGGAAAATAAAAAAATGGTATCATTTAATTTTCAGAGCATAAAAATATGTAAATAACTCTGTAACTACCAGAGCCACTAGAAATTTATAGAAAATTATGGTAATAGCTGAAGAGGTTTCTTACTCCCTCTCCCCAATTCTGAGCATTTGCTTAATGCTCCTTGTTTTCAAATGATCCCCCATAGCCCACCGACTACATTTTATAATTGCCTTTTAAGCACTATGTTTTTAGTATCTCATAAACTATGCAGTGGTTTTTGCTTCTTTTGACATCTGTATTCCATCTGTAACTGGTACTTACTTTTTTATCCTCCAGTGTCTGGTTGGTCCTGTATGGTCTCTTCCTAACCCCATAGCACCACATGGCCCCCAGGAACTTAGAATTCCCACTGCTACATTCTCCCACTCAAAGCGCCTCCCAGCTCCGAATTTATGATGCTGGATTTTGCTTTGTCTTAGCAGCAAAATATCTTTATGGTCGCTTAAAAATAGTTGACTCTCATTCATCTAAGAGTTTAATATTTGCTTTGAGTTTATTAAAAAGTATGGTTATATTTCAATAAAGTATTTCTTAGATTTCCACCTATTATTTTGGAGAACAGAAAAATTATTTATTTCTGGAATTATTAGAATAAATAAAGGCAACCAGGAAAATAGCAGGAATTTTACAAATGAAATAAAAATTCTGAACTCTCATAGTTCCTTTTATCAGATTCTGCATATAAAATATAATCATCTTTGGGATATCTATTGAAATCAAAGTTAGATATTTAACGGACATGACCTGCTTCTGAGCATGTTAGAGGGAAATTTGCTTCTCTATTCATTTCTATGTATCTTTTTATGAGTTACAATTCTTCATGACTATTTCAAAACTTATAGCACAGATTTTAAACATACACTGGGTGCATAGTATAAAACCCTGTACACTGTGTGTGTGTGTGCATGTGTGTGCTTGCTCATGTATGGGTGCATTTTGTATGGGAGGTCAGACTAAAACCTTTGGGTTAAGGGTTCTTGCCTTTCCTACTTGTTAGAGGCAGAGTCTCTTTGGCACTGGACAAGCCAGGCCGGCTGGTCTGTAAACTACTGGAGATTCTCCTGTCTCTACCTCTCATCTCCCTGTCTGGGTGCCCTGGGATTATAGATGTTTGTTTTCTTGCACCCAGATTTTATGTGGGTTCTAGGAATTCGAACTCAGGTCTTCAGGCTTGTGTAGCAAACGTTTTCCTCACTAATCTCCTCACCATCTCCTAAGCCTCCTATACATTTAAGTCAGACTCTCCTATAATAATCCTCAGTATAACTCTAAATTGTAGCTCTGCTCCGTAGAGAGGAAACGTAGAGACTCTAAAACTGGACTCGGAACTCTAATGTTTACATCTGAACTCAGTGTTAAGTAAAATAAACGTTAAATTTCCTAACAACATTGGAAAAGACAACTTACAAAAGGTGGTCTCGGCAGCGCCCAGTGGACTGATTTAAGCCTGACACCTGTTCTGCTTGGCTTCTGACCTAATAATGCGTGGAGCTGATTTCTCTCTCCGCCTCCCGTCCCTTCTACCTCCTCCTCTTCCTCGCCCTCTTCTCTTTCTTCGTTCCCCTCTCTCTTTGTATGCACATGTGTGTGTGTGTGTGTGTGTGTGTGTGTGTGTGCTTGTTCACATGCCTGTGCATGTGTACTGTACAGTCCAGATGTCACTCTTAGTGTCATTCCTTAGGCTCCACCCACCTTGTTTTCTGAGACAGGGTCCCTCATTGGCCGAGAACTCACGGACTGGACTGGGTTCTATCTTTCTCCGCGCCCACAGGGCTGGGATTGCAAGCCTCTGCCACCATGCCTGGCTTTTACAGGGGTGCCGGGATCCAACTCAGGTCCTCATATGGTAGTACTTCACTGACTGGACTCCTTTCTTACCCTTTCCAGAACAATCTTCTCTCACAGACAAGGCAGAAGTAGAATGAAATGAAACACACCAGATCCCAGATTCTTCTTTTTTTCCGCCCTTACTTTTTCAGTTGTGAAGTTTATCTCTGGAAATAAACTTTCCCCCTAAGCCATTACCAATCCATTCTTCTTCTCAGTATTTTACACTTCGCTGCTCAAAATTTAAGATGTTTGTGGGTACTGAAAGCCTGAAGAGGAAGTTTGGACTAAGAAACCTTAGCATCTGTTATTTCTGCTGGATAAGCTGTTTCTTCATGCTTGAAGGTGAATGCACATCATTGATTTGCTTGATGGATTTCTGGAGCCAGGCCTTCATGGCTGTTCTAATGCAGAAGTAGGTTGTGGGGTGGTGATCTCTACAATTATGCTGTGAGGAAATAAAGGAACAAATGGCAAATTGCAATGGATTAACCAAGGAAGTCTGGGTATTGTATAAAATCTGGATATTACATATTTACTTCTCGGTGATCTTTTTCTCATCACTGTGACTGTATGAAATCGTTCACACTTTCATTGCTACAATTTCATGGGAAAAGGGAAAATTTTAGCTAAACAGTCCTTCATCAATGTCTGTGCCCATTTTTCTGGGATAGGCCAATGCTAGCAAATGCTAAGGCCCATTTTAAAGCAATGCAGAAAAGTTTCCTATAAGGGTTATCCGTATGGCCCGTACCCCTCTGTCTTGCCGAGGTCATTCGTCTCGTTAACGTGTGCTCCTCATGTGTTGGGAAGTCTAATGTGTTTTCTAATTTCTCTGCATATTCTGGAGTCAAGACTTAGTTCTTACCGTTGTTTTCTTGCTCCCGACAAGTCTCGATTTCTTCTTTTCCTCTGACCACTGCTTCTACAGGCTTCCCTAGCCTCTGGCTTTGCTTCAAGGTATGGATTTAGCACTGTCTCATAATTATCAGTATTTTGTTGGATTGTGCCGTCTGATGTGCATAATACGAAGGAATGATAGCACTGGCCTCACTGTCTCTAAGTTACCCGGAATCTCTATCTCCAGGAGTGTCAGCCCCCTTGTTGCTCTGCATCTCCACGGCCTGATTTCTGCTCTTGAGATTCTGAGAAAACTCCTTGTTTTCAACCCCCTTTTCAGGGTCTGACTCTTATCTCTGTAGTGGTAGAGGTAACACACTAAGCATTCCTGTAATTTTCTGATGCTGAGAAGCTTGGCTTTCTCTTTGTATTTATAATTTCCTGATCAGGCTCTCCTCAGGTTTGCCTTTGTTCAGTTTTTTTAAAAAAGAAAGATTACTAACTTTTCTTCTAAACAAAGAGCAATTTTCTCTTTGAGAGTAACTTTTAGAGTAGATGGATAAAATGTTCAAATGTTTAAATTTTTTCTACTTATAATTTCCCTAGAAATAAGTTGATATACTGTTTTCAATAAAACAACTTGGCAAAAGATTCAATAAAGTGATAAACAAAATAGAGGGCCCAGTCTTTAAGACAAGTGATTCTAGCTGAGGAAGAGTAAAATGAAAAAAAAGGAGCTTGTGGTTTCTGTCTCTTTCTTTGAGTGACCTCAGCAGTTTGTGAAAGAGGGCTGGCTAGGCAGATAGCAATACAATAATTGTCTAACCTGTGGTTTCTCAAAACCTGAGAAATTAAGCTACTTTAAAGCTAAGTAACTCAGAGAGGAACTAGAGTCCATATAGAAGAAACAAAGTCTCGGCTGATGGATTGGAGGCTGGGAAGGGATTCCTGGGAAATCCCCATATTCTAATCATTTATTTGGGGGGCTTAGTTAGCCTCTGTGGGGCAACTATGCGCCTGGTGTTATCCTAGGACTCTGCTCAGGATAGTGATGGCTCTGGATGGACTGGAGGATGTGTATTTAACAGGCTGAGGTTTGACATATGTCACCCACAATGTTGTAGAACATTCTAAATTAGGTTATTATGCTGGTTTTAAAAACTTCAGTTAAGAATGCTTAATAATATGCCAGAAGTTCCTGGGAATATTGGGAAAGGGAAAAATATGACATTCCATTACCTAAATTATCTAGACAAATTTATAAAACAAGGATGGTTTGGCGAGGTATTTAATTATTACAAATGCATCATTACTTTCAGATGTAGTCTCTTAGCAAATAGGTATTATTATATCTTTTATATATTACCTCATTTTAAAGTAGGTATAAAAACAGTGCTCCACAATAAAAAAATTTGCAATAATGGTTTTGAGTCAAAAAAGAAAAAAAAAAGTTTGTCCTAGTGCAGATGAGCTACTCAATAACCGTTAAGTTGTTGAAACGTGGAATAAGACATAGTCCTGATACACTGCTACAGGAAAATAATTTGAGTGGACTTTTGTGGAGAATAATTTGACATTGTGTGTCAAAATTAAAGCATTCATAACCTTTGACTCAGTGATTGCAATTATGTTTATGAATTTTTCCTATACAAGAAATCTTAGTTTGTTGAAGATGTCAGTGCTGCCTGACACATGTATTCTACTTTTCTTCCCTGTATGCACATGAATGAATGCAGTGGGGAGAGCCATGAGACTGGCTATTCCCAGTGGAAATGAGTGTAGGTGATGTGGGTCACTCACAGGCTTGAGTGAGTGTGAGTGGCTGTGAGAACCTTCTCTATGCCTCTTTGGTCCTTTTCAACCAACAATGGACGGAATACAAACAAGAGCATAGACTGAAGGAAAGCATAGCGGCAGAATGAGGGAGCCCGAGTCACTGAATGTCTGGAGCAGGGCCCACCACCGCCACTGCTTGACAGCCTGTAATAGACTGCAAGGTGACCACGCAATAGACTGATCTGTCTCAGGAAACAGAAGTTGAGGTTAGTTGTCATAGCAGATATGATATACATAGGGATTATGACATATGTAAATCTTCTCAGGTTGGTTGTGATAGCTAATTTTAGGTGTCGTCTTGGATGGATTAAGGGATACCCACTAATGCACTATTTTGGCTGAGAACATCTCAGGAAGAGACTGGCATTTAAACCATGGGCTGAGAAACAAAGATCTGCCTTTACCCAGTGTGGGGAGGCACTATCCTGACAGCCCAGACAGACCAAAAAGTCAGAGGAAAGGCAAACACGTAGTCTCTGTTTCTTCTGGAGTCAAGGTGTCTGTTTTGCTCTTTGACTTTAGAATCCCAGGTTCTCAGGGATTTAGATTCCAGGGCTTTACTGAGCCCACTGGGCTCTTTTTTAATCGTTATGCCACCAGCTTTCCTGGCTTGGAACTTGGACTGAGTCCAGCTCCCAACTCCTTGGTTCTCAGCTGGAAGAGCTGCTATTGTGACTTCTCAGCCTCTGAAACCACATGAACAAACTATAGTGATAATTTCATGTCATTATATATCTCTCATATTGGTTCTGCTTTTCTGGGGGAAACTTACACTAGAATATATACAATTTCCTTTAGTTGAAAAATAGCCATTGTGGCATTATTTGTAATAGCAAGGAATTTAAAATAATATTGATATTTACTAACTGTGGTAATACAGTACATACTATGCATAGCATAATTAAAAATTTTTTATTTTACTTATTACTATTTGTATTTTATGTGTTTAAAAGTATTGCCTGCATGGGCACCCATGTTGTATAATGCCCATGGAGGTCAGAAGAGGGTGTTGGATCCCCTGGAACTGGAGTTACAAGCAGTTGTTAGTCACCATGTGAATGCTAGGAATTGAACCCAGTTCCTGTGCAAGAGCAGCCAGTGTTCTAAACTGCTGGGCCATGTCTCCAGCCCACATAATTAAATTTCTAGGAAATCATATGTCTAGTTCCATAAGCAGACAGAAATGAATGAAAAGATACCTGTCACTCTGTTAGAGACGATGTTTATAGTTATTTCCTCTGAAGTGAAACATTCACTCTTGGAGGGAAGATAGAAATTCAAGCAACTTATGAGACACAAGAAGCTTAGAAACTTACAAGACTCACAAGGCCTCTCCCCAAGGTAATTGAATCAGTAACAGGCGCTGGGGCGAGGAGACAGAGGCCAGAAAGCTGCCTGAAAGTTGTTCATGGGGCTCTAATGATGCTGCTTTCATGAACTGGGATGGGTTTTTCAGTTTTATAGTCATATATGCTTCTAAAAGCAATTCCTCACTCATGCACCTGTAAGTAGCACTAATAAACTCGTTGTTTACAAAGCTATACTTGAATGGGATGATTTTTTTGATCTGCCATTGATGCCCTATTTGGAGTGAACAGGGATTTGCTTCTATCTACATAGGAAAAATCATGCAACAAATACTCTCATTGTAGAGTGGATCTGTGAGAAATATGCTTTCAATATATTTTTCATTATTTGTCTCTTTTGGAGTTTCTTGCTTTCACAATCAATAAAAATACTCAATAATAAATGACACACATAGTCGATTTAGTGATTTGTTTGCTTGAATGTTTTCTGAATAAAAAAAAAGCAAATAGTTGATAATTCGATAATTCTCATGTGTGGAACTAGATAATGAAAAGCAGTAATCAAAACAATAAAAACAAAACAGGCAAAATGACATGTCGTCATGCTGCATTTAACAGTGGGGTTATATTCTGAGAAGTGCAGAGTCAGATGATATAACTTACTACATAACTGGGCTACACAGCATATATGTGTATGTATGTCTAACATTTAAAAATGTTGCTTCTAGGGTCATGATGAATAAAACAACAGTATAGTAAATCAAGCACAGGAGAAAATGATGCAATCAAGAGATACAGTAAATAAGAGATGTATGAGGCTGCTGCTGGTGTAGTGGGGTACTCCCCTGCAGTAAGGTTTTTTCACTGTAAAATAACTATAAAATATATACTATAGTAAACAGAAGACCCGTGACCACAGCTTATGCTCACTACCCAGTATTATGCACTGTCCATCAGTGTATGTGCTGTGTTTTTCTGCAGCTGGAGGAACAGGTTTGCTTATGTAGCCCCACTACAAACACATGCACATGTGCTATGTGATGATGTCAGTACTGCTGTGTCACTAAGTAACAGGAATTTTTCAGCTCCACTGTAACCTTATAGGATTGTTGTTGTATACAATCTATCACTGGCACACATTACTATGTAGAACATAACCAGTTATCAGACAAACAGTTGTGGTTTTCTTTATAAATGTTTTATTTATTTATTTTTTAACCTTAAAAAATTTTCTTTATTTGTGTGTGAGTATATTGCCTGCATGTATGTAAGTGCATCTGTGTCATGCAGTGTTGGCTGCCATGGGCACCAGGTGTTGGCTGGCATGGCCAGATCCCTTGTGGGAGCAGGTAAGGAGGCGCAGAGTGAACGTCACAGACCCTGGGAGACAGTGGAGCCATTTAATTTTAGAAAGGAACAGGATTTATTTTTGTCAGTCTTAGGGGAGGTCTTTTCTAGGTCAAATCTAGTCATTTGACGTGCTTCATTCTGGTAGGTCCTGAACACCTGACAGTCCGAAGTTCATCACTCCCATTGGTCCTGGATGGCTGCTAGCCTGAGAACTGCCCCAGGTTCAATCCCAGGAGGTTGTTCACTGCGCATATATGCTCAATATCAGTTCTAGCTCGTTCTAGGCCAGCAGGCCAGAAACCTGCCTGGCCTTGCCAGAATCATCCTACAATGCAGTGCCTACAGAGATCAAAAGAAGATGTCTGATTCCCTGGAGCTGGAGTTACAGACAGTTTTTAGCCACCATATGGGTGCTGGTATTTGAACCCAGGTCTTCTGCAAGAACAGCCAGTATTCTTAATCACTGAGACATCTCTCCAACCTCAATGTTGTTTTTATTTTATGTGTATAAGTGTATTGTCTACATGTATGTAACTGCACCCATGTCATGCAATGCCCTTGGAGGTCAGAAGAGAGCACTGGATCCTCTGAAACTGGAGTTATAGATGGTTGGTTGTTAGCCACCATGTGGGTGCTGGGAACTGAACCTGGGTCTTTTGTAAGAGTAGCCAGTGCTCTTAAGTGCTGGGCCACTCTCCAGCCCTGTGATTTTCTTTTTTTTTTTTTATTACCACAAATATTTTTATTAGAACACTTTTTATTTATTCTTTCACAATTTCATATATATGCACATATATAAAATGTACATTAATTGTCTCTCTATTCATTTTTTAGAATATATTTTATTTGCTCTGACAATTTCATACATGTACACAATGTACCTTGATCATATCCACCCCCAACTACCCTCCGTATAGACACACCCAATATGTCTCACCTTCGTGTCCTCTACATGATTTTTGTAACCCATTGAGTCTAATTAGTGCTGCCTGCTGAAATGTTGACTGATCCCGTGTGTTGATCTTCTGCAGGTAACCATTGCTCTAGTGAGTTAATGCATGCAATAATCATGTCATGTCCAGAAGACAGCATTCCTCCTCATTCTCTGGCAATCTCTTTTTCTTCTCCCTCTTCTGTGTTCTCTGAGCCCCGGAGAGAGGGAGGAGGGTTGATTAGATTTCCATGTGAGTAACTGACCAGCTATTTGGAAGACTACGTTTCCCTGTGGTCATCTGCCCCTGCTGGCTCTTAAAAGCTTTCTGTTTCCTCTTCCAACATGATTCTTGAGCCTTGGAAGACAGAGGTTTGATATAGCTGTCCTAATCAGGGATAAGCAGTCTGTATTCTCTTGTTCTCTGCACATTGGCTAATTGTGGGTTTCTGCATTAATCATTGTCTTCCACAGAAAGAAGTTTCTCTGGTGAGAATTGAGAGATGCATTCATCCTACCTGTAGAGGTTGCATTGAAGATGTGTCACTTAGGGTCTCTCACAGATACCTTTTCTCTATGTTTGACTAGTTCTGGAACTCTGTGTTGGACCCAGTGGATGAATGAACCTACACTCCAAATGAACATTTGGAGACAGAAATCAGGCTCCATAGACTATATATGTGTGTGTATATATATATATATATATATATATATATATATATGTATATATATATATGATATATAAATAGAGAGAGATTATGAGCACATTAAATTGGACAGGAGTCAGTGGGAGGAGGTGTGGAGGAGAGATCTAAACACCATCAAACAGTATTGTATGAGAATCACAAAAATTCAATAAAAAATCCAATTTCCAAAGTCTCTTCAGAGACTCAAGCAAATGCTTGTGTGTTTGTATGTATCTGTATAGACTTGTCTGTGTGGGTGTGCGTGCATACACACGTTTCTGGAGGCCAAAGGTCAACCTCAGGTGTCATTCCTGAGGAGCTGTCCACTTTGTGTTTTTTCAATTGAATTTTTGCAAATTTCATCAATATATTTTGATCATATTTAGACCCTTCCCCTAGCTGCATGCCGCTTCCTATGCCCAGTGTCATGTGCTCTATTATGCATATATTTTTAAGGTCTATGCAGTCAATATATTTGAAGGCCTTTAGAGTCAAACTTGTTTCTCCAAATCCCCCTCAGTGTGATCCATCCACGGAGCTTGGTTAACCTAATAAGAGTCCCCCCTAAACGAGATTGACTTTCCCCCTCACAGCAGCCATCTGTTGCTAATAGTGCCTTGGGTAGGGTTGGAGTTCCTTCCCTGCTTTCCCATGAAAGTGCTGGGATTTTGTCTGTCCTGAGCTTTGTTTTTGAGACAGGGTCTCTCCCTGGAGCTAGAGCTCATCAATTTGACTAGGCTGACTGGCCAATGAACTCCAGGGATCTGCCTGTCCCTGCCTCCCCAGCGCTGGTGGCGAGCACTTTATCCATTGAGTCATTTTCCCAGGCAAACTCTTGATTGTGAGTACCTGTACAATAAAAAAAAGAGTTATGTACTTCTGATACACAATGCCACGAAGTAAACATTCCTATTCCGAAGTGGAAGAAGGAGAGCACAGTGTGGAAAGCCTGCATCTAAACAAGACTGACACCCAGTAGGGAAAAATTATACTGTGTAGCTCCATGTCTGGCATCTTGGAATCATAGTGACATTATCTGGGCCCCAGTGGGCTTAGAGATCTGTGCCTCTTTGGCCCTGTCACCTGCAGCATATGTGCCCTCTCTTGAGCTGACTCTACTCAGTATCTATAGCTTTCTGTCACAGAGGGCCCATGTTCCTGGCATCTCTAGCACCCTGGAGTCTCCACTACAATTTAGGCTTCATCCTTACAGCTTCACAAATGGCCCACTCCGGATTCATGCAGGGATCTGACCCTGCTATATGTTTTCTGGCTTCATGGCTTTCTGGAACTTTGGTGCACACCTCTAGGGCCCCATAACTTTTGTATTCTGCATGCTTGTAAAGCCAGTATTATGTGGACAATAATGCACGTGGCTCTGCTCCCTTTTTGAGATATAGCCTGCTCCCTTGGACCCTTGCTACAGCAGCTGAGTGCCTGGGTGACTGACTCTGGAAACACACTTCCCCAGGAAATTGTTTTGGAACACTGTGCAGCCTCCTAGGTGCTCCCTTTTCAGGCATCTTTCTTTCAAATGAATTTGCACTTTTTATATGTTGGCGCTTTTGATATGTGGGGTCTCCCCTTGGGGCTTCTTTCCTTTGTTCTGGGATTCCCCTCTAATAGTCCCAATGACAGACTTGCAGGCATACTTTGTCCTCACTAGACTTAACTACAATTTTAATTGGATTCATGCTCTTTTCCTAACTAAACTGCATATTTTTCACATCTTTCTGCTCTAACTCACTGTACACCTGGTCATGCCACAGTCTGAATGCTATGCTCTCTTGAAATTTCTTTTGCCAGATAAATTAGTTCACTACTTTTGAACTGAGCTTCAGCCATATTTTTGGGACATTGGCTTTGACAGAATGTAACACGAATGCTTCTATTCGAAGTCACTTGCTGTCTGTATTTTGATTAGTTGTGGAACTTTGTAATAGTCTCTGTCTGTTGCAAAAAAAAGCTTCTTTGATAAGTGATGAGATCTACACTTGCCTTATGTTTAGAGTACAGTAAGAAATTACATTGGTTTAGCAAAGTGGCCATGCAAGTTTTTGGGTGAACGTAGTTTTCATTTCTACTTGCCGTCACTCAAAAGTAGAGTTGCTGAGCAACAGGATAGGTAGATGTTTAGTTTCGTAAGATGTTTTCAGACCTTTTAACAAAGTTCTTCTACCATTTTATCATGACAACATATGCAGCTTACAGTTAGTTGTTCTATGTCCTCACCAATACTTAATATTGTTTGTCCTTCTTTATTTTAGCCGCTTTGAGAGGGATGAAGTGGTATTTCATTATGAGTTTAACCTGCATTTCCTAGGTCAATTTTTAAATATTGGTATGCTTAAAACATATGTGAAATACTTGTTAAACTACAGATTCTTGGGCTCCTAGCAGGAAATGTCATCTGTTCATTTATTTATTTTCATTTGTTAACTCTGGTAACTGTAGTGGAACTAGAACTTCTGGATATGACAGAACCATTGTTTTCTTAATCAGAGAATCTGTGATGATCTGCTCATGAGATCCTTTCAAGATTGTGTCAGTTAACATCTTTTCAGTGACGGAGGTAGGCAGGGTAATCAAATACTCACTTTGAGATTCTAGTCACCACTCGTTCCTGCCCCAGTTGCCTGTAATTCTTCCGCAGCTGCACATGGTCTTGAGGGTGCTGGGGTATATAGGAGGTAGAAGGTTGTATGGGGTCAGGGGGTCTAAAGATGCAGCTTTCATGAATGATTCCTCATGCAGGGATAGGACTTTTCAGTGATGCCCTGAGAGTCACTCATGTTCCCACAGGCAACCCTCAGACACTCATTGGTTTACCAAGCTAGACCTGGATGGAATTTCTTTGGTCTGCTGATATTCTGTCTGGTGTGAAGAGCCATTTCTGTACATCTCCCCAGGGAAAGGCATGCAACAGTTTGGTGCCTGAACAGGGACCTGACAGAACCAAAGAAGCTTAAGCAGAGCAGTTTCAAGGCCATCACTGAGTGACAAGACATGCTATGAAGGCTGAACCACATGAGAATGTCTGCGGGTAATCCCGGCAGAGCCATCTTTCCGCAGGCTAAGTGGGATGGTATGCCTCCTTGCTGGAGTAGAAATTGTGTGGCTCCTGCTAATGGGGCTGAGTTATCATCCTAGAAGGAAAGTCATGGCGAAAACTCTATGAGGAAAATCTCAGGGGGGGCCTGCTTGTTCTATGTGGTTATAGCATGATGTTTCTCCCTGATGGCTATGATTTACAATGAGAGTATGGAGACACGCTTTGTCCTGGTGTGCTTTTCTGATACTCTGATAAACACCATAACTAAAAGCAACTTGAGGAAGAAAGGGTTTATTGCATCTTACACTTTACAGTCTATCATCAAGGGAAGCCAAGTCAGGAACTCAAGGCAGAAAGTTGGAGGCAGGAACTGAAGCAGAGAGGATGGAGGAACACTGCTAACTGACTTGCTTCCCCCAGCTTGCTCAGGTACCTTTCTTACAAAGCCTAGGCCCACCTGCCAGGAATGGCACCTCCCACAGTAGGCTGGGCCTCCTACATCAATTAGCAATTAAGAAAATGCCACACAGACAGACTCCACAGGTCAATCTGTTAGAGGAAATCCTTCAGTTGGGGTTTCCTCTTCCCAGGAGACTCTAGTTTGTCAAGCTGGCAAAAACCAACCAGCACAATCCCTAAAATGCAGGTGGACTAGAGCATACACTGCAGTCCTTGAAAGTAGCATGTATGGAATGGGATTGTCAGGAAGCTGTGGTGACAGTTGCACTGGCCTTGCTACAAGTGATAGAACGTGCAGCTGATTGTCACCTGTCTGCCCAGAAGTAACTTGTACACATAAGGGGGAATTTCAATGAGAAGCAAACATATGAGGGTCATGCTCCATAGTTGCCTCTGATTTGGCAGGAAAAGTAGATAAGAGAGAGATACAAAGAAGGTGCTGTCTAGCTGCTTCTTATGGTTGGGTGTAGGGGTTAGTAAAGGCAGGCAAAACAGGCTCCCAGGCCCGCTTGAAAGCGAATACGGCAATATTTGTGTCAAACCTGAACTCCTAGATTAAAAAATTGATGTAAAGTCAAATACTATCCTTGTGAGCCTCTGGTAAGCTTTAAAGCCTGAACAACAGTTCACTAAGGAGGCAGATGACGGGCACATGCCAGTGATTCCCACTGTATCTGCCCCACCCCCAACACACACTTGCTGTGGAGAAAGGAGATCTCTTTGGATGGGAACTTCCCTAGCTCCTTCCCTAACAGGACAACCAAGAGTGTCTGAGGTGAGAACCATGCAGGCTGGCCAGAGGCTACCTGTTGAATTGTGGATTTACTGGACTTGGATTAATGTACAGAATATGTGGGCTTGGGTGGATGCTGGAGCCAGGTGTGCCTTGATTAATGGAAGCCCCCAGGAGCATAAGGGGCAGTGGGAAGCAGCAGATGGAAATGGAGGCAGAGAAGTAGAGGCAAAAAGGTTATACTTATCTTAGGGGTAGGTGGTTAGCTCCCACCCGCATCATTGTGCTCTGTGGATTTCTCTCTTACAGAACGGACATACCCTATGTACCACCATGGATGAACTTTGCTTGAGAGTGTGAGCAGCTGGGCCTGTGAGAGACCGTTCACACAGCCAGGGCCCTTTCAACAGCCAGATGTAGCCAAAGAGGTAGATGATTCACAGACAACAAATACATGTTACAGAGAGATGAATAAAGTAGAACCCTCATCCATGTGGTTGTGCCCAACAACGCTCATTTATTAAAAATATAATTAATTCTTGTGCAGGGTATGGTGGCTCACGTCTTGAGTCCTAGCACTCAGGAACTCAGGAGGCAGAGGCAGGTGGATCTCTGTGAGTTCAAGGCCAGCCTGGTCTACATGGTGAGTTCCAGGAGACCTGGGGCTACAGGGAGACTCTGTCTCAAAAAAAGACATATATGTATATATATGCATATATATATTTCAATATATATATATTTTGACAATTTCTTGCATGTATATGATAAATCCTGAACCCACTCTTCCCTTCACCCTCTCTTTTCTTTCTCGCTTCCCAACCAATGTCCCCTCTTCCTTTCAAGTTCTTATCCCATTTCATGTCTTTTTGTTTTGTGTTTGTTTTTGCCTTGTGAACCACTCACACGGGCATGAGTTTTGACACTATACACTGGAACAAAAGTAACTCACTATTGGCTACAACACTAATGGCAATTTCCTCCTCTCCCCCTGCAATTCCCAGCCACTGTTTGCTCCACTGGATCTGACAGGGTCCTATGAGCTTCTCCCTAAACCATGCTCCAATGTTTAGGGGTTCAGTCTTGTGTAGACTTTATATAGACAACCACAGCTGTTGTGAGTCTATGAATGCCATGTTATCCCTGTAAGACCTTTTCATGACCCTCCTTCCTATGGTCCAGCGCTTACATTCTTTCTGCAATGTGCTCTGAGCCTTGGACAGGTGATATGGTTGTCCTTTTTAGTGTTGGAAAGCAGTTTGAACATGAGTCTCTGTATTAACTACCATTTGTACAGATAAGTAAGCTTCTTTGATCAAGACTGAGGACAGCACTAGTCTACGGATATAAACAAAAAAGAATAACTGATACAACTGATGGCTTTTCATTCTTTATTTGACCTTGCTAACTTTTTTTTTGGTATCCTCATAGCTACTGAATCTCAAGACTAGTTGGCACTTGATTAGCATGGGATCTTGCCTACCTTCTGTAAAGATGCTTTCCTTATAAAATGCTTGCCCTTGAGACTTTTACAGACTTAGAACAGTATCTGAAAGGCATGCAGTACACCTAGAAAAATGAATATGGGAATCCATCCAGGCACAGCTGTAAAATTCTTGAGACTTTTATGGTTGGATAAAGCAGATGATACCTGACAAGGTATTAGGAAAATCCTACAACAACCTGTGACTGTAAACATAAAAATAGCAATTACACACATTAAGGGCAGAAGGTGCACTGTGAGGGTGGGAAAAGGCATGCCTATAGACCTGGGTTATTGAATGGAAATCATATTGCTGGGGTAGATTGCCTCCCTACTGAGTTGTTGGCCAGGGAGTTCCCTGAAGCCACACACATACACACACACACACACACACACACACACACACACACACACACAATGTAAGCTATTACCACTGCTGTTGGTTGAATGCCAGAACTAGATGGCAATTCCCTATTGCTGAAGATACTGCATCCTCTGGACTTAGAGAAGTCCAAGCAAGGACAAAGCTAGAAGCCCCCTCTTCACTGGCTGTCATTTGTAATGCCAGAAGGTATTGTGGAAGCTACTTGGTCCTGCTATGCTATGGACTCTGTGTGTTAATGCCATCCACGTACCAGGTAGCATGTTACACTGGAGAAACTGTGACACAACAGTTAATGCATACAACTAATTGTTCTTTAATTGAATTTAAGGCCCAGAGGAGGGAAGCCATATTCAGTACTATAAGCTGAGATGAAAACTTGTAGCTGTGGAAAGCATAGGCCTCAACTGGGAGGCTACCATTATTATCCTGTTACGTGGATATGATTGCCTTTCAAATTGCCTCCTAAACATTTGTGCTTATGCCCTTGGATTTCTGTTACTGTTGGCTATCATTGAAGGAAACAATTTTTTAAAGGGTGAGGGTTCCTAGCAGAAATTCATAACTGGTCAAACTGTTGTTTGTGTCAAACTGTTTCAAGTGTCTGTTGGTGTGGTCTATACTTTTTCTGTGGCACAGTACCCCAGTATTGGGAAAATAATATTCAGACATCTGTGCCTTTCCTTCCAAGGCTCAGGAGATGAGGTAGAGAGAAAGTAAGCCAGATGATGTGGAGTACGGTGGAGCTCTGTCCTTTGAGAATGGTATCACCATTGCCATCGTGAAATCACAGAAACTATGATTACCCTCCTGAGACCATCACAAGACTGAGCCTGTTATCATTCCCCATAGAAGGGGTAGAGGGTTATGATTTCCTACCTGAGAGTCAAGCCGCTATTCATTCCTGTGTGAGCTGCACACAGTCCTGATTTACCTGTGTGGGGTCTTGGAGAAGAGTGATGGAGTTCATAGAAGACAGAGTTAACTAGGATGGGAAATCCAGTGCTGCAGCTTTTGTGAGTCATCACCTTGCAGGGATAGGGCTTTTTAGAACTTCAGCTGCCTGTGTGTCAGCATGCTTTTGCAAGTAACTCCTAAACTTGTTGGTTTACCAATCTGAATTTGGATAGAATAATTTCTTTTGTCTGTTGAAGTCCTATCTGGGGTGTATAATATTGCTGTGTTTATTCCTTGTAAAAGTGATGTACCAGCAAGTCAAACTCTAACAAGGTCCTGATTTCAGTAGGCTTGGGTCGGAGTGCAAGCTTTCCTAGAGACTCTGGTGACTGTATTCATTGACCAGCTTTGACCTGCTGATAATTTTTTAAAAAATATTTTATCTATTATGTTTATTTTATGTATATGAATATATTGCCTGTATGTATGTAAGTACACCCATGTATGTTGCACAATACCCATGGAGGTCAGAAGAGGGTGTCAGATCTCCTGGAACTGGAGTTACGGACAGTTGTAAGCCACCATGTGGGTGCTGGGAACCAGGTCCTCTGAAAGAGCAGCCAGTGTTCTTAACCACTGAGCAATCTCTCCAGTCCCCTCTTGGTAATTTAAAAGTATGTAATGTCTGATATCAATGTGTCTTCATTTGTCTCTGGAAACTTGAAAAGTTCTGCTAAAAATCATATTTTTAGGTATTTGGAATAAACATGTTACTGTCCAAATTTACTTTACAAGTCACAGATGGAGAAAAGGATCATTTTATTTTTATAACTGTATTGATGTATTTCTGATTCTGTATTATATTTTTTGTCTATGATTTTGTAAATGAAAGATGGGTCTGCCTGAAATAGCCTAATAGTAATCAATAGTAAAAATATTAGAAAATCATTAGCATTTGATGGATTCTGCATTGGGTGCTAAGAGCAAAGAGGAAAGGACAATTGCTTTTAACCTAATGTGACAATAATAAAATGGGAGACACAGGCTAGGGCCAAAGGAAACACATGAACAATGAGCATAACAATGAAACATTGAATTGACCTGATTCTTCTTACTAGAAACTCTGGGGTATTTGTAAGTTCAGACTCATTAAATCTCATAGCAACATCTCTGTAAGTTAGGCAGCAAAAGGAATGACATGGCTCCATAATTTTCCCCCCCGGGGGAGAAATCAAGGGATAGAGTCTTTGCTACAAAGAGAGATATAGAAGACAGAACCAAAATCAAGATTAGAACTAAGGGTTCATAATTTCCTTTTATGTATTGCAGTTCCCAAGTCCTGCTTGATAAGTTTAGTCATTCTCAGAACACATCTTAGATTATAAGTATGTCTGAAGTTGAACACGCAGGTGGGATTCTTATGTTCAGCTGATCACAGGTGAACGATAACACTGGTGTGTAGGTGAAGGTGCTGACAGGCAGAGTTCTTCTCTTGAATTACCTAGTTCATATTTCTTTTTTCTTTAAACAGACTCTGACAAAAGAGTAAAGCAGACCAAGAAGAGCAAAGCAAAAGCAACTTCAGTTCTTTTAACTTCAGCAGAACACTGGCTGCTATTTCAGTTCTCCAAGGCTTTCTTGGTAATATCTTAATTAAACACGAAGCCCAAACTCCCCATTTCTGCCTTGTGTGATTTCTTTCTCTTCCTGCACTAAACAGATAGAGTATTAGGATTTTGTCTGGCATGGTGGGCAAACTATGGCTATATGTTCCATAGCTGCCTTTGATGGACCCTTTACCCACTTCCTGGACATCTAGAGCTCTGATTGATTAGAGCTAGAAGTTCAATAAGAAAAATATATCCAGATCTCTGAAAAGAGAAACCCCATTAGGTGTTTGGTTTGCAGGAAGTTGCTCTTTAACCCTGTTGTAATTGAGGGCAACTGAGGAGTCCTTTGCTGTGCATCTGCAAATTCCACTTGGCGGGTGGGGGAAGGGGCAGGTTAAAGATGGATGTGTTCTCTCTAGTTTGTAAACCTTGGGAGTTCTTGTTCCTGTTAGAACCTGTAGTTCTTTTTCCTTACATCACCTCCTTAATGTTTGCTACCTTGATTATTTTTTCCTTTTCGTGTGACCAATGCTATCTCTTTATTCTTTTGATTTAGCCAGCTTTTCAGACCAAGCCTAGGGAATACTATGTTAGCTCCAGACTGTGTTATTTCCTCTCCTGAGTCAGAATAGGGTAATTGGATTTCCATCTTCATTATGAAGCTTTCCAGGCTCTTCCTCCCTGCCCCGCCCCCACCATTCTTTAACTGTCAATCTTTCTAATGTTGTATCACTACAGTTCACCTTGACCCCCTTAAGATAAAGAGATCAGAGAGAGATTGTGTCTCCTTTGTCAGAGTCTCAATGTATTAGCATTGACTTTGGTTCACAGATCACCAGATATACAATCAATTAATCTTAGAAAAAATAAGAGGAAAAAATTTCAGGTACACCTGGCAGCTCCTTCCTTCTTTCTTACTTTAATTTCAACTCACTGACTATTGGTCATTAACCCTTTTAGAAGGAGCACCAACTCAACAGTTTCATGCTCAATTATCTTTGACTTTCAATCTAAAACGAACCATTTACTGAACAAACGAGGAGAAACATTAAAAGCAAAAGCTATTAAAGAATTATAGACTTAAGAAGTCACACAGTACCTGTGCATTTTGCTCTGTAGTCAGAGAACTTACAAAATTGTACACACATTAGGAGAAAAGTTCCTGCCCAGCATGCATTGATTTAATGGTCTAACACCTAGTAATGTAAAGTAGGGACCTTGATTCTTAGGGCACACTTTGTTGTTATCCTCTCCTTCTTAATAGGACAGGTTTAAAAATATGCTACTGTGCACACACAATAGCGGCTTTTCACTTAACGTTTTTATCTGTGTAGAAATTGTTCTTTATGACAAGAGATTAAAATAAATGCATAACAACTTTTCAGAATTGCTAATCCAAGAAAACTTCTCTGGGAAAATTCAGCCCTTGAAAAAAATCATCTCCAATCTTGACCTCAACAATAATAAATAATAATAAAATTTACTTCTTCCTGCAATGAATAGTGACAAAAATGAGACTAATGTATGTTTTTTTTTCCCTTCCTAGGGTGCTAGGTTGGTGCTAGGAGAAGTCAGTATATGCATTACTGCTTGATGGGGTACCAGATAAAGTTGAATTTCTATGTATTTTAAAGCAAATTAAGAATGAAATCAGGTTGATTTTTTGAGTCAAATGGATAATAGGGTGCAAAGTTAAATGGGTGTAGACCGGAATGGATGGAAAGGAGGAGATCTGTGAATCTCAAGACTGGAATTGTGGCCTGCCTTGTGGCCTTGGATGAGGTTTTAAGGGGTTGGGAGGGAGGGAGAAGAAGGAGGTTCTTTGTATCCAGAACTGTGCTGGAAACCTAACTTGCCTTATACAGACCTTGATAAGGACTTCTCTTTCTCCTCCTCCTTCTCTTCCTCTTCTTCATCCTCATCCTTCTCCTCTTCTTCCTTCTTCTTGAAAGTCTCACAGAACTTGTGAATTTCTCAAGCTGTTTGAATTTTATTTCTTTTATCCTACTCACTCTCTTTGTCTTCTGTTGATGTTTTTAGATGTTGACCAAAGGAATCTCCAGTCAGAAGTTTTTGCTGGTGAACCGAAGTCCTAGCTGTAGAGCTTAGATGGAGATTACAGCCTAGATGGAGATTACAGCCTAGATGGAGTTTACTCATGTCTGTCTTTCCAGCCTGGTTCCTTCCTTATGAAATGTCTTTTAAAATTTATCTCTAGTCTTTAACACAGACTTTTCTAGTAACTCAGATCATCTCCATAGTCTTTCCTGGTATCACTTTGACTTGCTTCATTTAGAATCCCCTTCATTTAGAATCACATGTTCATAGTTCTATATGACTTATATAAAAGGAACTTGTGTGTGTGTGTGTGTGTGTGTGTGTGTGTGTACATGTCTGTATGCCTATGCAGGTGCACTTACCTGTGCAGGTATATATGGATGCCAAGGGTCAATGTTGGGTGTCTTCCTCCATCACTCTCCAACCTATTTTTTGAGGCAGGGTTCCAAACTGAATCTGGAGCTTAGTGTTCTGGCTAGGACCCTACCTACCTCCACTCTCCGAGTCCTGGGATTACAGACACAGGCCACAGCATCCAACTTGTATGTGTAACTCAGGTAATGCTTTGTAGCAAGCACTTTGCCACTGAACCATCTCTCCTACCCACACAAACAGAACTCATTACAAGCAACATGATGACATCTACCTGGGGGATACCATGCCCCAAGAATCACGAAATCTGAAGGATGGGGGGACATCACAGTAGATTTTTAAATCAATTTCAGAATCACATAGAATGACAAAGTGAACTTACAGAACTTACAGAAGCCGCAATTAATAATCATCCTGTACATGAAACTGAGGCCTCAATATGCTCGAGAAGACTAGAACTTACTATGACTTCAGTCTGATCTACTTTCTATCACATCAGATGGACAGTAGGTCAATTGTTAATGGTAGTTACTTTCTTCCCTGAAAAATTCCAATACCATATACTTTTACGAAACTTAAAATAGCGTTCCAGGGAACTGGAGAGACGACTCAGTGGTTACGAGCACTGTCTGTTCTTGCAGAGGATCCAGATTCGATTCCCCGCACCCACACGGTCGCTAACAACCATTTGTAACTCCAGTTCCAGGGGATCCAATGCCCTTTTCTGATCTCTTCAGGCATTATATAACATGGGTGCACTTATATACAAGTAGGCAATACACTCATAAGCACAAAATAAAAATAAGCAAATAAAAAAATAAAATAGAACTGAATATATACATTTTATAATGAACTCTATTCCCTTTTTGGCATGCTATGGATGTGGGTCTGGAATGTCCGTGGAGAGTCGGGGTGGGGGAAGAATGTGCTAACCAGAAGTACACAAACAGAGAAATGCTGAGTGCTGTTCTTTCCCTGAACTTATTCATGTGACTGTAGAATCAAAGCCAACTCCCACCACCAATGCCATGCCATCCTATGACAGGCATTCTACCCACTGCGCCATTCATCTTTCCATTTTGTAGCTTTTGCAAAATCTCGTTTTCTTAATATGAAGAAGAAAACACATTCTAAATGTAGAAACAATTATAATCCTTTTTGGCTTTTCTTATCAAAGTGGTATTTTTCTTTTATATGCTTCTCACGAAATCATATGATGCTGTGTACAAATGAAAATCCTACTAAATGCTTTAGAGACATTAATGAAATGAGCAAACCGAGATGGTATGGAGGACTCCAACCACTAGAGAAAAAGAATAAAATAAGAGAAAAAATACAATCGAGGCTGCCGTGCATCCAGAAACAACTCTGACAGACCATGTGGTGGTCAGGATAGGCACTGGCTGCCAATTTTTACACAGAAAAGCATGAAATTGATTTCAGATAAAAATGATCTGTGAGTTTAGAAGGAATAAAAGGTGATGGGCTTAATGCAGCATACAAGGATGGTCCGAACTGCAAATACCGGCTGACAGATTCATTTGGCAACTAAATGCTAAGACCAGCTTTTCTTCTTTCCAACAAGAGTTGGTGCAGTACGCATTTACGGAATTCCACAATTCATTCCAGACTGAATTTATTAGAACAGTAATCTGAGAGAGAAGGGAAGTAAATCACGGTGCTTTCTGAAATTCATGGAACTTTATCTTTCCTTTGGTTTCTACTTTCCTATTGCAAGGCATCATCTGTCTTTTGGGCAATACTGGTGATTTCCAGTGACAGCTAAAAATACACATGAAAAAAAGTAAATAGGAAAAGTACTTAATGTTTGTGATAAATCAATGAAACTGCCACAATTTCATGTTTTTGAGGGAACAAACACAATTCACTTTAAACTCAGATAAATGAGTTTATCAAGGGAGAATCACAAGGGAACAGCAACAGCCATGTATTGTTTATTTCTTTTAGACCGAGTGAACTATTCTCTCCAAACAAGTCAAACTTGCCCCTAATAAGAACTTAGATCACTTAGGCTCCATTCCTCTGTTTTGAGGCTAATATCAAATGTCATTCTAAATATCTTTTGTTGCCACTATCAGGGTCAAAATTTGGGACTAGATTATTCTTTCTGACTATTAAAAGGCCTCATGAGGTCTTGGTTTCTGAATAAGGGAAACCATGAGGAGAATGTTCCGGTTGGAACTGACAGATACCATTGCATGTTCCTCCGAATACTCTCTCCTCATTTCTGCCTGAGGAAGCTGTTAGCAAGATCCCACCATAGTTTCTAATGTTGTAGGGATGAAATATTGAGGCTTTGTTCTTTTTCTTTTATCATTAGGGTGAAAAGATGGGAGCCTAGCAGAGAACACGTATCATTACAGCAGGTTTTAGCATATATTTGTTCCAATTTTGAACATTTTTCATTTTAAAAATTTTATTTTATATCCCCCTCAAAACACACACACACACACACGCACACACACACACACACACACACACACACACACACACCATTCTCACATTCTTGCAACATCTTCCTTAGAACTTTCATTTACAAACGTGGTGGTAGAATTGACAGATTCAAGTCATCTCCCATCCACAAGACTTCTGCTTAGCATAAGTACTTAAGAAACATTTATTAGGTGAATAAACCTTGTTTGTAAGATACATGAAAACAGCTCTAGAGAAAATGGACATGGGTTTTTTGAGTTTCTGTCCTTTATATTACTGTGAAAGTCCTTTCCAGTGCAGACTAGCAATTTTCAGACTACCTTTGTGGAATACATACTAGAGGAAGAATGCAATTTTTGGCAATAAACATCAGCTATTCATAGAGCTTCGAAACCTGTGGAATAGGCTTAACTGCTTTTTAAAACTCATGTTAAGCAGGGTTGCAGAGATGCCTTAGCGCTTAAGAGCACCGGCTGTTCTTATAGAAGACCGGGGTTTGAGTCCCAGCATCCGCATGGCAGCTACCAACTGTCCTTAACTCCAATTCCAGGGATCCAACACCCTTTTTTGTCCTCCACAGGCACTTTGAAACACAGGTGCACTTACACACATGCAATAATAACACTCATACACATAAAACTAAATTAAAAACACATATTAGCCATCTAAACACTTGTCAGACAGTGTGTCATTTTTAGGCTTTGGCATATCATACATATTCCTTAACAAGGGCATTTTATTTACATTTATATTTCTTTAAATTAGCCACTTGGTTTGTGAGATAATAAATATTTAAGTTATAAATGAGAAAAGTAATGAATACAGATACAAAAACATCATCAAGCAAAATACCAGAACACTAAATTCATTGACACGATAAAAGGGCCACATGAAATGAATAAGTGGGATTCATCCCTGAGATGAAAGACGATTCAACATATGACCTCATTAACAGGATGAACATCAGAAATCAATAGATGCTGGAAAGGTTTGCTGAAACTCAGTGCAAGTTCATACATTACATGCTCAATGGCCTAGCAAAGGAAAATTACCTCCATATAATAACGACCATAGCCAAAAGCCATATCTGAAAAGCCAAAGTAAGCATCATTCACAATGGTGAACAATGAAAGAAGGAACAGGGTGAGGATGGCCAGCCTTGCCTCCTTATTCAACATAGCACTGAAGCCAGGGCCAGAAGTAAAACTGTCCTTCTTTACAGATTACATGATCATATATATATATATATATATATAAAAAGTCTAAAGATCCTATGAAAAAACTATTGAAATTAGGAAGTAAATTCAGTAAAGTGGCAGGATTCAAAATAAGTATACGAAAATCAGTTGTGTTTCAAAACACAACAAACTATCTGAAAAGAAAATCAGGGAAAATTTCACTAACAATGACATTAAAGAGAATAAGATACTTGGAAATAAATGATGTGAAAGATTCATGCACTGGGAACTAGAAACCATTGATGAAAGAAATTAGATAAAATATAAACAAATGGAAAGGTATATTGTGTTCATGGATTTTAAGATTAAATGTTAAAAATGTTCATGCCACCCCCAAATGATCTACAGACTGGAAACAATTCATACTGATTGCCCAGGACTTTTTTTTTTACAAAAATAAAAAAATTAAAACTTTACAAAGAGTCACAGAAACTCTCAAATATCCAAAACAGTCTCAAGGAAGGACAAAGCTAAAATAATCAGATTTCCTGATTTCAAAACATAAAGCAATAGTAATTAAAACAATATGATATTTACATGAAGACAAACATACAAACTAATGGAACCAGATAAAGAGCACAGAGCTAGTCACACATACGTCACATAATTTAATAAGGGCGAGAAGAACAAACGATAGAGAAAGGGCAATTTCCTCAACCAACTAATCAGTTTCTCCAAGGCCAGATGCAAATAATGAAATCGGGTCATTGCATTATATTAAAAAACAGACTCATGAATCAAAGACACAAACCTAAGATCTGAGGTTGTAAAGCTCTTAGAAGAAACATGTCATGGCATTGATCTTGGTAGTAATTCCTGGGTATCACATCGAAGGCAAGACAACAAAAATAAAAATAGCTGTAAGTGGGACCATATCAAATTAAAAAACTCCTGCCCAGCAAAAGAAAAACCTGCAGAAAGGGAGAAAATCTTTATAACCCACATATGAAATAAGAGACTAGTTGCCAGGATAAACTGCTTTTAGTTCAATAGCAAACACAACCTGCTTAACTCAGTAGCAAAATAACAACAACAGAATTTGATTTTTAAAAATGAGGTAATAATTTGCAGAAACATTCCTACAAAGAAGTTATGCAAGTAGCCAACAAATATATAAAAGATACTCAGTGTAACAAATGAAATAATGACATCATCTCACATGTTAGGATGGGAGCTATGAAAAGGCCAGAAGACTCAGATGTTAATGATCGGACTGATAGACAATGTAATTATTGCACAATGGCAAAATACAGTCACTGTGGGAAATTGTATGAAAATTCCTTAAAAAAAAAATTAAAAAGCAGAACTACCGTATGACCCATTAATTCCAGTTCTGAATATTTATCCAAAAAGTGAATCAGAATCTTAAGGAAAGATGAATACGCTCATGTTCATCACAACAGTATGCACAATAGCTAAGATGCAGAAACAACCCAATCTCCTATTGGTAGATGAACGGATAAAGAAAATGAGACATAATAATCATAATGTAGTCTGATATGGTTAAGCCTTTAAAGGGAAGCAAATCCTATTATCTATGGCAACATAGATATAACTGGAGAACACTATGCTAAATAAAATAAATCCAACAGAGAAGAACAAATACAGCATGGGTCACTTGCAATAAGGCATCTAAAACAGTAAAACTCCTGGAAACAGGGAACAGAATGGTAGCTGTCAGGAGCTAGAAATAGTGGAACAGGGAAGTTGCTCATCAACGAGGAGAACATTTCAGTCATGCAAGATGATCACTCTCTGGAGATCTGATGTAGAGCACTGTATCGACAGCCAGCACCATCGCATTGCATGTGTGAAAATATCCTGAGGGAGAATCTCATGTTAAGCATCCTTACCACAATAAAGCCATTTTTTTAAAAGTCATATGGAAACCCCCTACTAAAGAAGCTTCTTAAAATATATACATATGCAATCTCAAAAGAGTTTAAATGGAGCTATCCTAGGATGGGGGAGGGGCAATGCCCCTACCAGATACCATAGGATAGCAAATAAAAAGCCCAGTGCCAGGAATAGACTCCCTCTTCTGGAATTGTTGACCCGGGGATGCATCATAGACCCTCAAACAATACTACTGGCTATTGCCATGGCTCTTTGCTATCTGCCAGATGTTGGCAGTGCATCATTATTGCTGAAGACACTTACACGAATACCCTCCTGCTTTGCAAATTCCTGAATCAAACATTGGCATACATTACAGGGACCTATCCCTTAAAATTCAAACCCAGTCTACAGTGGATCCCTTCAGTGTGTTTAACAAATTCATGAATTTGATACAGAAGACCTATGGACCTTTGTGCATGAAAAAGCCTATAAAACACATGTGAGAGAAAATGTTAAACTCTTAGTACTTTTCCCAGCAATAGCTGACACTCATCAGCTTCTGAACCCCCTACTCAGGATACAGGTTATGAATCTTACCCCATTTTCCAGATGAGGACACCAAGACATCAAATGAATAGTAAATGGCAGATCTGTGGTTCATTAGAAAATGGTCTGAGTCACTGTCCGCTTTCTCGACCCCATGTTAGCCTGTCTTTTGACTACCAGTCTGCTTTTAGTAGATACGCCAGAAGTTGTAACTTGATGCTTTTAGAATTGTGCAGAGCGCAGTAATCTCTATTATTGCTCACAGATAAAGGTCTTCAGTGAATGTGAAGCATAGTTGGGATGAGAGGACCCTTAGAGACACAAAACCATGTCTGCAGCATTACATGAAGAATTAAGCCCAGGCCTGACCTGGTTTAGTACATTTACAGTCTTTAGTTCATGTGATGGTTATGCTTTTAGCCAATTCAGGAACAATAAAACACACAGGAATGGAATGTTATTCCAAAATTTTTGTAGTGGGAATGTGGAATGTTAGCGTGCTGAAGCAGGCAGAGATGAGGCTTTGATTAACTGACAGAACTTTACGTCATTAATCAGCCATTTAAGCATTAAAAATCATTTTCCTTTAACATTTAGTTATTGCCTTTAAGTGTGTAAATTAATATGAATGTATGAAGTAAGCTCTTACTAGAAACTGTGGTAGGTAACAGAAACACGTACATTACATTAACCAAAATATCTCATTATTTTATTTAGAATTTGCTATTTAATCAGAACAAAATTAAAAATAAAAAATAAATTATGTAGATTACTTAAGAAACCCTTACTTTTCCCTTGTTACTTGGCCTGTTTCTTTCACCTCTTTTCTTCCTCTAACTGCTGGCACTTTAATGGAGAAAATAGGCTCATTCATCTTCTGTTCTAATGAGCTTTGATTGTACAGTATATGGAAACCTGTAGTCTGGAGAGGGGCATTAACGTTGGATTCTAAGAGCCCTGGCATTTTTACTTTTGACTCTATCATCTTTTATCATACAGCAAAGGCATAAATGAACAGAATGTACTAGCTATACAAAATACCTGTAACTGTTGTATTAACCCAAGAACTGACCTCCTCCCATGCAGTTTCAGCTTAAAATAAGATCAAAGGGTGCAGTTGGGGCTCTGTATGCACCTGTGACCTCCTCATCACCTCTAAGTTCACTGAGGAGAGGACAGGGTGTTTTTCATTGTCATCTCATCCCCAGCAGCTCCCAGCACAGCGTTTAAGTATGACTTGCCTGATCAGGAGGCCTTGGGAGATGTGGGGTAACAACACCTGAGCTCATGAAGCGGCCCTTGGCACCTGCAATGTGCCATCTTCTGAAGAATCAGAGTAGCTTGCTGGAAAGAATGCTGAAGCCAGGACGGGGGAATTATTCTGTTGAGGTTGTAACCTTCAGAAGCGCTCCTTGTGACCTTAAAAGGTGAAAGATTCTTTGTAATCTTTCAGTGCTCTTCAGTGTTGCCTTTAAAGATGGGTTAAATGAAAGAGAACATATCTTTCATTTTTAATTTCAAAATATTTTCAAATTCACAACCAAGTTGGAAATAGTACTAAGTGACTCCTGTTTACCTTTCTTCACCAGGTTCACCAGTAACTGACCTTCTGTGCATGTCCTGCCCCGTCCCTCTTGTTGCAATTTGTTTGTACGGAAGCATGTGAGTTTCAGTCATGTCTGTACGTCTGTCTGTTGCTACACACTTTCGAATGTACTTGGTAAACGAGGTGATGTTTTCTCACATAATTTATCAAACTCAAGAAAGTTAGCATTGATTTGCACTTATTTAATAAATAACTCATAAACAACACATTAACTATTTTCTGGTTATTCCAATGTTTTTCAATGTGAATTTTTTCCTCTTCTAAGAACTGACCCAGATCATACATTGTGTTTATCATTTTTCTTTATTTAGTCTCTTTGAGTCTAGAACACTCCTCGGTCTTTCTTTGTCTTGCACAACTTTGACAGTTTTGAAAATTGCAAGTCAATTTATTGTAGAAAGCCTGTTAATTCGGTTTGCCTGCTGCTTCCTCCTGATTAGCTTGAGGTGGTACTTATCTGACGGAAAAACTGCATTAAATAATACTGTTTTTTCCTCAATGCCTCATATCAGGAGGGATATAATATGATGTGAAAATCACAACACATTAATTTCATAAGTAATTTTTCCCATTTTCATTGGAGTTTAGCTCCATCCACAAGACTGTAAACAAGTGAAAATACTAAATCGCCCAGAATCTGAGGTTTTCCAGATCAAACAGATTGTCTGTATGTTTTAGTTTCCATCTAGAAAATGTTGTTTGCATGCTGTACAGCCTACAAAACCAACTAGACCTACTCTCAACTAAACGAAGCTCAATACATTTGAAAAGCACGTGTCTTCTGGAGTCCATGTGCTGATAGGACAGATTGCTCCTTCCCTAAAAGAAAGAAATCCTACAGATCATCTTGCTAACTTTATACCAGGCAAGATGGTGCAGCCTAAACATAAAAAGAGGTCAAACAATGGTAGAACAAGAGCAGAGCTCTCCTCATATTTACCTGGGTACTTTTTTTTAACCACTTCATAGCTCATTGCAAGCAAATATGGCTTTTTAAATAAAGAAGGAGTTAGTCAATGACCATACACATATAATTCATCACAGAGCCTTCAGAACAGCTATATAGATGCCCCAAGTAAGAATAAAAATAACCATCTTCAATTCACGGGGCACTGTAGTGTTACTGCTAAGCAGTAGATGGCGCTGTTAATATGTATTGATTCTATTATAAATCTGGAAAAGGGAAGTAGTGTTCCCAAGATTTACTATGTGGTTGTTCCAAGTAAAGTTAGTGATACTTTCTTGTTTGAGCCCAGTTGACTCTACAGTTACATTTATTTTAATCTCCCTAACAGCATTTGGTTGTAGGTTCCTTTGGGACTTTTCTCTCTCATGCATAATTAGTGTAACTTATTAAACTTAGCTCTAAGGGTGCACACCTTCGGTTGGCATTGAGAAGTCATTTATGTGCCCTACAAGTGATGCTGGAGTCTTGGCAGATATGGTATGTCTCTGATAACCTTTGTATGTTTCTTAGTCAAATAAATCTATTATAAAACCTATTTGGACTATTTATATGATGCTTAAATAGAAATAGATGAAAGTACTCAATTTTTCTAACACTTGATTTAGCTTAAAATAGTAGATGGTTGAATATTTTATTTCATACTTAGATAAAAATATCAAGAAGATAAAATGTTTTATAATACCACTTTTTGTGTTTTTGGAAGGCAAGATGTTTAATAAATCACACACAAGAAACCTCAAAAAAAATCTGAAAACATTTCCATAATTCTTAATGAATTCAAACCTTGATTATTTGCATTGAATGCAAACCTTTACTGGCTGATCAGCACCTTTAAACACCTTACTTAAATTATGCAGATAAAATTATATTCTGTCTCTTTATTTTAAAAAATTTGAAGAAATCATTAAAACTATGTTTAACCAAATGCTTCAGATGAGAAAAAGCATAAATAATGAAATGGTATTCAAATTTGCTCCATTAAAAAAAAAGTGTTCAGTTTTCCACCTCAGGGTAAGAGAAGTTGTCCCTTCTAGAACCATGACATCAGATGAAATGTTGACATCTATTATCAACCCAATTAACTATTTGCTGTTCAAATTGTGGTGAAAGTACACTGAGACTTCTTTTGTACTCTTATCAGTTGTTTAATACCAAATGGCCTGGTATCTGTGTATCAAGGCTTTGATCTAATACTTTGTCAGTTGTTGGCTCAGGCACACGAGACTGTAGAGTACACAAAGCTGTCGCTGCAGACTCCAGGGAAAAAGACACTGTTGATACACAGCCCTGATTAGTGAAGTCAGTCAATATTTGCATGATGCAATGGTAATGCCTTCTTTATGTTTGATTCTTACTTCACTGAAACAAGTAGGAAACTTCCTTTTCAAGAGCTTGGTGTATTTTTCAGAAATTCTTTTCTCCCGCTCTCAGATTCATATATAGCATATTTTCTTTCCTTTTTCTCCAGTCACCTTCCTGTGTTCAACATTTGACCACATACACATGCAACACAACAATTTACATCCTTGGGGAGTTCATAGTATTTTTCCAGGATTTATATGTAAAGGAATGTTGTTAAAGTTATTATCCTGTTGGTAATATATCAAAATCTTAGAATCAAATGTCCTGTCTTATTTTTGGGTATCTTAAAACACTAATAGCTTTTTCTATAGTTTTTAAATGGATATGTAGTCATTGCATATGTTTATGGTATAGTATGGTCTCATAATTCAATATATGCATGCAAGTGTGATGATGAAATTTAGGTAATTAACATTTCATCTCCTTAAACACTTATTGTTTCTTTGGGTTAAGAAGCTTTGAACTTGTCTCTTCTAGTCTTTATAAAATATATAATAAATTGCTGCAAACTGTACTCACCCTATTGTGTTGAAAGCATTAGAGCTTCTATGTAATGGTATATTGCTACCGATTACCCAGTCTCTCTCTCCTCCTTCCCCTCCACCCTTCTTTTGTACCAAAAGCTGCTATTTTTTTTAAAATCACATTTTCTTTATTATTTCTATGGTGTGTGTGTTCATGATCATCTGCTAGAGTGTGTGTATGCAGGTCAGGGGATGACTTGTACGAGTCTTTTTTCTCCTTCCTCTGTGTGGGTTCTAGGAATTATACTCAGGTGGTCAGGCTTGGTGGCAAGCACTTTTATTGGCTGAGACCCAAAATTATTACTTTCTGGTATAGAACTCAGGTTAGTATATCTTTTGACATGGTTCAAAGGTTGTAAAAATGAATCTTACTAATATTTGGCTGTAAGCAATAGAAAGGTATGTTTAAGCTCCCGTTAAAAGTTGAAATTTCCTCATTCTCTTCTTTTACATTATTTTAGAATTCTTGGCCTTTGCAATGAAGTGTGGCTATTCATTAAGTGATATCTATGTCTAACACATATTTCTAATCATATTCTTTTATGTAAGATGATCTTTCTCTCTTCAACCATCCTTCTGTTTAGGCTTTTAGTACATGAAAAGAACTTGATAGTGTTAACAGGTCAGACTGTCAACATGTATGGAGTAGCCGTCTGGGCCAACCACTGTGTTATTTGCTAGAAAGACAAAAACAAGCAAGACATAGTCCTGACTTCAAGGAGCTCATCATTCATCGCATGAGTACCATGCTCTTCAGCAAGCGACATGACGAACACAGGGACTGTGAGAAGTTCAGTCTAATGTATATTCTGGGCAGAGAGGCAAAAGGGGTCGGTATCAAGGGCTGGATCATCTGACAGGCTTAGAAGAAAAGGCAGCACAAGAAATGCTTCATAAAGAACATCCAGGCAAAGAAAATAATGTGAAGAGAACTGAAGAAGTGAGAAGCAACCAGGACATGAGGAACAATTCAAGCCCTGAAATTTTATCATGCTTTGGAGTCGAGCTATAAAATGGGAAGAAAATTGAGACAGGAAAGCCTGCAGAATTTGGCAGGAAACAGACTGAAGGGGACTTACAAATATGTTCGGGATTTATCTTAAAATAATAAAATATTACAGAATATAAAAATAGGAGGGCCAATCAGAGAAAGTCAAATCAAATCTATAAATGAAAACTGTGTCTCCTCGCAACTAGAATGGCTATTATCAAAACCACGAAAAAAAATGTTGGTGAGAATGTGGGAAGAAAGGAACTTTCATACGCAGTGGGTGGGAGCGTAAATTAGCGCAGACACCATAGAACAGCATGGTGTTTTATCAAAAAAATGAAAAAAACTCAAAACGATCTGCCTGTCTTCTCCTGAGTATACAGCCAAAGAAAATGAAGTCAGTTTATGAAAGAGATAACTGCATACCTATGTTTATTGAGGTACTCGTCACAATAACTAAGATACAGAATCAGCCTAGGTACCCATCAACAGATGAATGGATAAAGAAATTTGATATATATACACAATGGGGTATTATTTGATCACAAAGGAGAACAGAATCATGTCATTTGCAGGAAAGTAGATGGAAAGGAAGGACACTATGCTAAGAAAAATAAGCTAGATAAAGAAAGACAAATATCACATGTTCCTTCTTATGTGAGGACTTTCAAAAAGTCAGTCTTAAAGCAGAAGAGGCATTCATAGGGGACAGAAGGACAGAAGCATGGGGGTGGGGCAGAAGGATAAACGGATATGCTTAGAGCACAATAGATGAATGTATGGAAAGAATACAGTGAATCCAATTAATCTCTATAATTTATATGCATTATATACAAACACAACAGGAGAGCTATGGCTGGATCTGTATTTTGAAAAGACATTGCAGATGGAAGACAAGTTGCAGAGTGAAACCAGAAGAAAGACAAAAAGATTGCTATCGAGGGAAGATGGACTAATTATTCTTAATTTTTTGAGGCTTTGGTCCCTTTTTAAAGTAATGATGTTTTTACACATCCATTTTTCACATACATCAGGTAGTTCACAGATCTCCTGAGGATACCCCTGGTTTCGTGAGTGTGCACGTATCCAGATCAAGGCTTCCTGAATAGGTGATAGAGATTAAAAACTAATGTATTAGCAGTGAAGATAGTAAGCATCCAGTACAGTGGATCTAAGAGGTTTTAAAAAGGAAAAACATGAGCTTAGGAGATAGCTCAGTCAGTAAAATGTTTATTTTGGAAGCACAAAGACCAGACCTCAATCCCCAGAATCCACATTTTTAAAAAGGTAGATGTGGTGGTGTGTGCTTATAATTCCAACACCAGGGAGGCAGTGACAAGCTGGTCTCCAGGGCTTGCTAGTTAGCCAGACTAGCCTACTTAGTGAGTTTTAGGCCAGTGAGAGACCCTGTGATTAAAACAAAAAAGTGGACAGCACCTGAAGGATATAGCCTACGTTGTTCTCTGACCTCCCCAAGTCAAAAAATTTATTTTGGCTCAGTTTCTGTCCACGGTCAGATACTTGTGGCAAAAAAAAAAAAATACTCTTTGCTTTTCCATTGCTTGATTATTAGTGAGGTTTATCGGGTCACACGCATATCCGCTCCTCCAGTCATTTTCCATAGCATAACTGAAATGCTACTGAGGAAGCATCTCTGTCTCCTGAATGGAGGTGCTTGCTTGCTGTGTCCTATGTGCTTCCTGTCTGTTTGAAAGGTCTGAAGTTCTATATATGTCCTCTTTCAATATTGTGCCCATAGGCAGGGTATTTCTTGAGATGGATGTTCTGGGGGTTATTCAAGGATTCAAAGCTCCCCTTTCCAGAAGGTCTGAATAATTTAGGATAGGGGAAGTGTGAGGGAGGGGAGAGTAGGCAGAGACCTGGCAGCCTGTGCTATTCCAAGGATAGCTATTCAGTGAATCCCTCCTTTGCCTAACTTCCCCACCAGGAAAATCCTTCTAGGACCCACTCGAAAGTGAGAGTGCTTTGCACATCTACTTCTTTCTTGCTTTTGGTTCGAGTTATATTTCTTGGCCTTTGGTCTGCTCTTCACAAATATGATCTCCTTTGATTTTCTATTTTCTAAAATATTTTTAGAGGTTTTTATCTATTGATACAAATCTATTTTATTTTATTTTTAAAATAAGTTCTAGAATCCATATTTTAAAAAAATACCTGTGTTTTCAATGGTTGGGACGAGGACTTGCTGCATGCTTTTGCCCCAATTTATAGTTCCGTGAAGGAACACTGATGAAGTAGCTTACAAACACTTTACCTGCAGTCATTTGGTTGTCACATCTAAAGCAACCAGAGATACAGCAGTGTGGTAATGAATTCCTAAATTGTCATTCTGTACTCTTGAAATCTTTTGATGATGAAAACACTGTCAGTTTGATGTATAACAATGTATTTTGTAGACCTTAAAGAAAGGAATGTTGATACCCCACAGAACTGATCCAGTGTCTCTCAGGTGTTTCTCTTGCCCTGTTGCACATATCAAATTATTGTTTATGGTCCTATATTGTCTTTCACTGTGTCACCTTGGGGATAATTTATTTTAAAAAGAAGTTGGGGGAGTGGGGAGACAGCTCATTGGTTATGGAACTGGCTGCTCTTGCAGAGGACCTAGGTTCGATTCCCAGTACCCACATGGCGGCTTTAACTCCAGTTCCAGGTTATCTAAAATCCTCTTCTGACCCCTGGGCATGGTAGGATATACTTACATACATGGAGGCAATATACTCATAGACATAAAAAATGAAAATAATAAAATATTTTTTAATAAAAAGAAGTTGAGTCTTTTCCAATAATGTTTTTTCTAAATGTGATATTTAATGATATTTGTGCCTAGAAATCAAAAAAGAGGTCTGATTTTTGAGATGTTGCTATTCTTTTCTTTTAGAAGGAGAAAGCAGAAGAATGTTTTCTGTTTTCTTCAGAAATGAATTTTATTTAACTTACCTTTAGGGGTAATTGCCTGTAGACCATATAAGCCCTGAAGTCATCTAATGACTAGATTGATAAATTATCCTGAAAAATTAATACCAACTTCTTTGCCAGCTGTGGACCATGGAGTGCAGAAGCTAAAGGACTGTCACCATAACGTCATAGAGATGATGGGTCATCCCAATGTTGATCATGGGCTCTTGTTTCTTTGCCTCAAAACTGTGAAGACGATCATATTAAAATGGCACAAAAATTCTTCCAAATGCAATAAACACCTAGGCATTCTAAACAAAGCATCATATTCTAAAATCAACAAAGTGACACCTAGAATTTAAATTTGTCTAATAGGGTTGTATAAGACTAGAAAAGACTTAACAAACTGGAAGACTTCTTAACTCTTTCTGCTTATTTATTCATTTCATTTGAAAGTATTGTAGTGTTGCACGATGGTGCAAAGAAGACCTGTTAGGCAACCGTAAGAAATTCTCGAATACTTCAGTAAAATATACTTAAAGTAATAGTACTTTTTACTTTTGTTTCAGGAATTTTTAGAAATATCCTACCTTGTTTACAAATGTTTAATGCCAGTTTTGTGCTTCCTCTTCTTTCTCTCAGTCACCATAACCCTCTGACTATTTTCCTCAGAAAAGGAGACATTATTAAATAAATGGGTATACTTTTGCCTAGTTTTTAAGCTAATAAAGTATGCTGGGAAATAAACCAGACTGTTTGATAAAATATTGTTGTAATTATTATTCAAAAGGAAACAATAATTTTACAGGTAATTTTTGTCTGTGGCCAGCCGTGGATTGTGGATTCTATATTTGCCCCTGAGAGATCGACACACCCACTACAACATGCTTACAACTGGGCAACGCGATGGCAGAGAGAATGGAAGTGTCTCTGGACAAACATTCCTGCAGGCTGGAAATGGTTGTTAGAATTAAAAAAAACTACCTCAATATTTGCCTTTTATTTTTATTTAAATCAACAGTAATTTGTGAAGGCTTTAGAATATAATTTAATCCTGTCCACTTTCCAAGGAAGGGTGAACATACAATGAAATGAATTGACAAGGCAGATCATAATCAAACATTGCAGAGAGCCCAGCAGACACAGCACATGCCAAGGCAACTCAATACTGTCTGGAGGGAGTGGGAACCGGGAGGGAAGAACCTCTCAGGCAAGGAGCTATGCTCCTTTCAGGAGATCTGTGTATGGGATTCCCACCAAAGCACTGGAAGTCATCATTGGACATAAGACAGCATGGTCCTATAGGCTGACACTGCTCCTGACAGTGACCTTGGATGGCTTGCTGAACTTTGATTCTTCCTCTTCTGTAAAATAAGGGTAACAACCTGATGAGGTTGATGTCTGGATCAAGCGAGAGAACAGGAGCGAAGTGCTTAGCATTCTACATGGCACACAATAAGCATTAACAGTTGTTAATATTATTCCTATTATTTATTATTTATTTTAGGGGAGGATAGGGTCTCATGTAGCTCAGGCTGGCCTTGAACTTGCTTTGTAGCCGAGGCTGGCCTGAATTCTTGATCCTCCTACCTTCACCTTTCAAGAGCTGAGATTACAGTATGTGCCACCACACCCTATGCTGATACTATTATTATTAAAGCTATAAAATGCAAAAACTTCCCTCCATGCAACATTGTGTGTTTATTATAAGCCAGACTTGATAAGTAATAGGAAAAAAAAAGTCTTTTACCAAGATCAGAATTTCCATCTCTGTTGGCTAACGATGGCAGGCTCTGCTTCCTGAGTTTAATTTTCTTTTTGAGTTGGAAGTGACTGTATTGGTTTGTTTTCATTTTATGTGTTGTTGTTGTGTGGATTTAAATGGAAAGCAACTTGGATGTGGCGAGGTAGTTACCAGTCTTCTTATTTCCTGTTGGGCTGCCCAGTTCATCTCTCCTGCCTCAGACTTTGCCCTAGAGACTTGGTGCTGAGAGGGACCAAGGTATAGGTTCAGAGGTCCTGAGACCCTCTAGCGTGAGTTCATCACCTGCATGGCACACTGGAAACACTCTAGTTCTTTAAAGTCAAAATTTCACAATGTATCACTCATGTACACAGACTCACTCCTTGCCAAGTTTTTAAAAGTTGAAGGCTAACATATTTTAGTGTTCAATGAGTAACTATGGAATTTGACTGCTATCTCAAAATATAGGGAATCTGAATTGTAAAAGGGGACTGGTATTACCTGCTGCTGTGATGCTGTTGCACAGATTCTTATTTTCATTTTGCTTGGATGCACACTCAGCTTTTCACATATGTAACCATGTATTAGGAAGTGGTGCCTCTTCTATGCAAGCGTGGAGTCGCTCTTGCAGTGGTGTTTGCTTGGATACCTCTCCCAGCTGGAGAACACATCCCATCAGGCTTTTGGGTGTAAGTATGCTTCCCTCTTCAGCCCCTGAGTGAGTGCACCCCCAAGTCAACCTTCCTGGAGAATGCTCTTTGGAGCAGGGTAGATTGCGGACCAGGGAATTGTCTGGGCTTTCCATTAATCTCTGAAGATGGGAGGGTAATCCCTTCACAAATATGGGAACAGGGGCTGCTCTGAGGCTGGCAAATAATAAACAATGAGGTTTTTTTTTTTTTTCCTGGATTCCTTCAACCCTCCTGTCTGTAGTCCTCAGCAATAACTTAGCCCTTGTCTTCCTTTCTGAAGGATTTAAATGGAGTGACCTTAATTCTTGCTTTGTTTGCACTCTATCTTTCAAGGAGCTTCAATGAAGACCAAGACAAACAGTAGACTAACAGTGGTACCTTTTATATGGCTGATTAGTTCCTAAAATATGCTGAAAGGAAACAAAGCCAAAAAGGGAAGAAAAAAAAAAGAATTGAACTGGGAGTGAGACAAAGCTTTTGTCAGAGAGTTTGAAACAGCCCCCTTTCTTTCGGTAGTCACAAATATCAAGCTTCTAGTGAGCTCTTTTCTTTGTGTGAAGGTTTTGCCAGGCTAGAGTTTATGGTATTAAGCAGATGCCTGGTAAGTGTTTCTAAGCAAATATTATTTTACTTCCTAATTTTGGGCTAAAAGGAGAGTTATGCAGGGGATGAATTCAGAAAACATTTGATCGTGGCTCATCTGCCGCTCCATACAGCAGAGGGTATCAAGTGGCTGGCAGTCTTCAAATCAGAATTCCAAAGATGCTGTCATGTGGAGTCATTAAGAGGGGCACAGCTTCTTAGAATCTCCTTCAGCTCCTCTGGATTTGAAGGAATTTACAGAGAAACTTCCAAGACACCTTAGCCGTATCCAAATGAAAGCCAAAGCATTATAGTTTGGCAGAGCTGAAAGTGTGTCTCTGGAAGGGGGGAAAAATGCCTGAAGCCACACGAAAACATTTCTGAGCATTAACTTCTATTTTCTTTAAGGGATAAGAGAATATTTCTGAAATTGTTCTATTTAATATAAAGTTAAATAAAAAATGTGAAAGGCTAGGGTACATTAATAAGATCATCTACCTGCTTATAATGATAGGATAATTGACATCCTTGTCAGAGCAGTAAGGCTTCGACCAGGTCAGTCATTAAGCTCAGTGTGTTTTATTTTTTAGTGCCGCCTCTCTTAGAGGCTCAGCACCACTCGTCTGCTCTTCCCTTCCACTGTGCTCCTATATCGCAAATTTAGTTCCATTAGGTGGATGCTTGCAGCATTACAAAACCTGATTCCATCATTTTCAAGCCATTTAAACAGCCAAGCCATTTAAATACAGTACAGTCCTTGGCCATATTTAGTCCAAACATTTACACACATCCAGCTCCTTCTTATCTTTTTAAATAGGATGCAGGGCTTATTTTTAAATTACCTTCTCATTCTTCATTCATGCACCATAAAAACATTAAGAGAAGCCATTCATGGGATTTAAATTCTGGATCACAGGTGCTGCTTCCAATTCCTGGCATGGACATTAAATCCCAGGCCCAGTATAATTCTTGGCATGACCTTCTTGTGTCATAGCAGAAGAGATAAAATAGAAACAGCCATTTTTATCTCTCTCAGAAATTAGACAACATGGCAGTGTACTGTAGCATTTATGTTTTTCTCTGTGTGTACCTAACTTACAGAGTACTTTGTATATAAACCTTCCCCGTCCCCAGCAAAGGAGCATTGATAGGAACTTGGGTGCCTGAAATGAGTCAATAGCTTACTAAAATTTGAGACATGAATTTCTTTTCCTGTGCCAATTAGATGAGTATCTATTGGAGGAGGCTTTGCTTAATAGAATGAGTCTTGCCATGGCTTGAGCTTTGTGCCTCATATCAGATTATCCCAACAGCCCAGAATAACCAAGGGTTTCCTTGGCCCTTGCATACCTGTTATAGAAATTATTTTCTTTTCCTATAAGCTCACTCAACTGTTGGGTTTCTAGGGTCAGTTATTCACTTTGCTTCTATGACAAGAGCCCTGTAGAGAGCGATGCCTGAATTCACTGGCTGCTCCCTCTCTGCAGAGACTAGCACCCTGTGAAATCGCTCTTGTCAATTTTAAAGAAGTTGGATCAAACTGCTTTTTATTCAATTAAGCAAACACCTACCCCTCGGCTTCAACCTCCTTGTCTCACTGTACGCCAGGGGGAAAAACGTGAGAGCCGCAGGGCCTGCAGGAGAGTCTGCCGTGAAATCCCAAATGATCACAACCGTGTAATTGTCCTGGGTGCACTTCTTCGATAGGTTACCATTTGTTCCCACTCACCTAGAGAGCTTGTGGATAGCCTGAGAGGTTTGTGTGCGTGTGTGCGTTTTAACGAATTTTCAAAAGTTGCCATGGGGAGAGAATAGCAAGAAAGCCCTTCAAAAAAGAAAATTATTTTCACAGCATCATCATGAGAAAAACACCCGTGCAATGGATATCTTTGAAGGTCGACTGCAATCTGAACTAATTGGGGAGGGAAGGGAAGAGCTTTCACTTTTGCTCACCTCCTATAATGGGCCTTGGAGAAGTGATCAGTAGCCAAACGCTTCCTGTCATGAGTGGTTTGGGCACTTTCTAAGCAAAAGGGAAGGCTTCTCCAGGTTCTTCTTGCTAGTGTCACTGAGAGAGGTCACCACCTGCCTTCTTCCACTCGCCACTTCTGATTATTGGGTAGGTTCTGTTCCCAAAGTTATCTTTCAGCATGAGGACGTTAATCTTCTCCCCAGTGTTGAAGTGCTCCGTAAGACAGGGAGGGGAGGCGGGAAGCAGGAAGGCTGATCTTAAATCCTCCAGATCACAGCCAAAGAACCTTATTTATAGGCCGTTACTGAAAATCAGCTTCAATCTGTGTGAATGTACTACATTAAGCCAGTAACAGACAACAAGCTTGTGAATATTTGGTGTGATGATGAAATTGGCCGAAGCCCTTTTACCGTGGAGAGGAGAGGGCCACAGTCGGGCGTGCAGCTACTCCTCCTTGGAGAGTGTCTGTTGTGATTGCTGGCTGGCTTCTGCAAATCCTTACTGAATATTATGCCATTAAACAGTATGAAAGAAAATCAAAATATATGTTTACTGGGTACTAAATAGTAAGTGCCCTTTCAAATGCTCTTTAATGGCTAGATTTTAAAGTCATCGCGGTGCACCCTCAGAATCCAAGAGCAGGGAGCTCAGTGGGTTTCTGTTGCTGTAAACCACAGACACAGGCTGAAGGAATAAACGATGAATTCAGAGTGGAAATCCTTTCTGCCGTACATGTCAGTTTATAGTTTTAATAGAAAAAAGTTGGTTATCTCTTAGCAGTATTGTCTCAGAAACTGAGTGACAATGTACAGTTCAACATATAAATAAACTTCCTGAGGATATCAGGGAGACAGTATGCCTGGAGACTGAGTCATATAGCCATAAACATTTATTCAGTGGCTATGACAAAATACTTGCGGTCTGAAATACAGCTATAATAAAATATATTGATAAATTAAGTACAAGAATTGTACTTTTCTGATCATATTATGCTAAATGTGTTGTTCTTTTCTGTAGCCCACAGGCACAAAGCCCAGGCAGGACAAAGCCCAAAGCACTGTGGATGGACTTCAAGATCTGACAGAAGAAACGTAAAAATATCAGTGGCAGGAGAAAAGCAGATGATGTCATAAATGGTTAAAGAATGACTGAGAACCATCAAGAAATGCCTAAAATCAAATCAACATCTCATTTTAGGAAATGTTCAAATGTGAATAGTAAAACTTTATTGAAAAGAGAAGAAAGAAGCTATTGAACAGTATAAAATGCATGGCAGTGTCCGTTATATCCCTGGAGAGAGGGAGAAGAAAGTCACAGCCATGAAAGGAAATACTGGTCTGACTTTATTAAAATTGGATCTTTGGAATGGAAACAAACTTCTTATTTTGAAGGAAATGATATTTGTCATCAAAACAATAGAAACTTAATTAAAATGATAATGCGATATTTTTTGCTATCAGATCAGCAAAGTTTCAAGGGTTTAATATTACCCTTTGTTGACAAGGAATGGCGGAATGCAAAAACGGGTACTTTTTATATTTGGTTGATGGGAGAAGAGGAAATTGGAACGAAGCTCTACAGAAGGGAATTTAACAATTTTCATCAAAATTACAAATGCAAATAAACTCTTTAACCTAGAAATTTCAGTTCTGAGATTTCATCTTTCCCATATTTTTACATATATAAGAAACAACAAATACATATCATTATTTATAAAAGCAAAATGTGAAGACTGGCCAAAAAGTCCATCAATAAGGATTAACCAAATAAATTACAGTGCATCCATACAGTGGAATACTATGCTGTTGTAAAAGAAGAAATGAAAGGAGAAAGACCTGTGTGCTCCGGTGCAGAATGGCAATGAAATAGCATTGGTATTACATTGTTAGTATATAGAGCCATGTGGACAGCATGACACCAGCTGTATGCAAAGAGTAACATAGTATTTCTATTAGTATTTCCAAATACTGGGATTCTGGAAAACTACAAAAACTAAACAAGCAAGCAAACAAACAACCCCAACAACAGTAGTTAAACACAGACAAATAAGAGAAAGCTAGATAGATGAGTTTCAGGTGTGGAAAGGAATCTTTTCATGAGTAAATAGCCTTTTAAAGTCTTTTTATTTTCAAATGATATTTTATTAAATGTTACCTACTTAAAATTTTGAAGCATTTAGATAATTAAATGAAATAGTTAAATTAAAATTATTATATCAGCCTGGTGTGGGGGTGCACATCTTTAATTCCAGCAGTGCGGAGGCAGAGGCAGGTAGATTGCTTGCTCTGAGATGGAGGCCTGTCTGGTATACACAGTGAGTTCCAGGATGGCTGGGAGCTACATAGACCCTGACTCAAAAAAGCACAGTAATTATTACATCATTCTAAATTTTAGAAAAATATTTATAGTGAAAAATTATATCAAGACTAATGAAAGTAACTGCTGTTAATGGTGAAAGCAATACTGATAAAATATTTTCAAGTAAAAAAAGGTAGTAATCTAAAAAGAAGGATGTGTGTTTGCCTAACAAAGCAGTGATGAAAGATGATTTAGAGACGTTTTATAGGAGCCGTTATTAATTCATCATCTCTGTGTGTTGTATTCTTCCATTTCCTAGTTCTAAAAATCAAGAAAATTGAAAAATAATGGAGGGATTATACTTACCTTAGTTATTCTCAAAAACAGTCTTATTATTTAAATAAAAATCCTTTGTAGTTAGCTCTCACCTTAAAAAAAAAAATTCATTCTATGTTCCCAAAGTAGAAATTGACCCTAGCGCCATCTTGACTCCAAAAGAAAATCAGTCTTAATATCTAACATGATGTCTTTTAGGTTTAAACAGAACATGAGGTTAAAGTAATTCAGCCTCCAGAATCAGAGTTGATGTGACAAGTGTATAGTTAAAAACTATATTTACTCCAAATTGCAAAATGGTAGGTATTGTATGTGATGTTTAAGTTGCAGCAATTGTTCTAGTAATAAATGTAATATTCAGCAACATTTTTCATAGACGACTCAGTTCATCATTAGTGCCATTTTGCCTCTTTATAATAATGTGCACTTTCCTTTAGAAAGAGCTTGGTTATTTCTTTGGTTGGGCCTATTTGCTCCTTTTTTATGTGAGATTTTTCAATACTATGAAATGATGCAGAGCAAAAAAGGTCCATCCACTTCACTTGTGTTGCCTCCTGCGTTACCTAAACCACAACAGAACAATGACAGACAACAGAGCCTTTCTCCTCTCTAACAATTCAGTCACCATGACAACCAGCAGAAGAACGTTGGGCCAGAAAAAAAAGCATTGAGCTTGAGGGACTAGACTAATCAAAAAATGGAATAACATGGCAACAATTACACTGATGAGTGAGAGGAAGCTCCAGATGCATTCAGACACCCATGGCACTGCAGACTCAATGCATTCAGCATTCCGTGTTTAGTGCCTTGTGTTTTTGAGAGCAGGTAAATAGATAAGATCGAATTGTGTAACAGAATGTCAGAGCTCTAGTTAAATAGAAAATTCCTTTCCTTTGGTAGTGCTACTTCAAGCGCATTGAAGAGGGTTTAGGGGAGATGAGGTTTTGAAGTGAAATGTGTAATAGATACAATATGAGCGCCACAAGGCAACGTTATTTAGTTTTAAAAAAGTAAACTTGGGCATGGGCCCCTCCCCGCTTTTTCAAATATATAGGCACAAATAAAGAGAGAATGCTGCGGGGTTAGTGGCCAATGTAATCTTGAATCCAGCTTCATGTCAGAAGTACATGGGATTCCGGTCTCTTAGCATGTTTCTGGGGTATATTGATTTTTGTAGACATAAGCAGGCAGCAGATAACCAAGCCAAGCCCAATATCGGAAAAAGTTAAGCTGCCTGCGTGGTCTGATTTGGTGCTCAGATAATTTGAGTGCACTATCTTCACTTTCCACCTCCACAGCTGCCTCGATTTACCTTCTTCAGAATTTCCCCCTCATTTCTGAGGGATTTGGTATAATGTATGTATTTTCTTCTCCGTTAAGTGGCTTTTATATTGGCAACTTCTTGATTATAGACATAGGTAATTGAGCTGTGAGCAGTTCATACACACTGACTTCTGCCTCAAGTTGTCTAATCATTTCTGACTTATCACATTTTGTAGTGTGTGGTGGGGTGGCGTGTGCCCATGCACACATGTCACAGAGTGTGGGTAGCTCTCTTTCTACTGTGTGGTCCTGGGCGTTGAACTCAGGTCATCAGGTTCAGCAACAGGCACCCTAACCCACCGAGCCATCTTGTTGGCTTTTTTTTTTTTTTTTTTGCTTACTTCTTTTTGTTTTGTGCTCTATTAATTTATTAATTTGGTAGACATTTTAGTGAAACACATTATCTGGTTTTCAGTAACAAACCTTTCAAAGGAAAATTTTTCTTTCTGTCCCTTGAACAGAATTTTAATTAAAATTACTTTGTTAATTCATGAATGATAATTGATAACCTCCCCTCAACAGCAACAACAACAAAGTAAGAAGGCATAAAGGTAAGGAATGCCTCATTCTCACTCTCACTGGAAGTGAGGAGCGAGACCTGACCTTGCCTAGCTACGATGATACATGATGATACATGATACGTGTTAGGGCTGTCAGCTGGTCTGCAGATTTTGCCCCCCCCCCCCCCCCGCGCGCTTTTATCATCTGGTCTGGGACAATGTGTTTTCTTATCTTGTGACTCTCTTTATCTATAAAATGGGATGCTTTTTGATTTTATGTTATTGTACAAGAAAAGGGGGGTGCAGTAAGGAGAACAGGCAACAAAATGAGGTGACTCTAATCCCATAGTGTTTATTGGTGGGGAGAAAATTTCTACATGAATGATTTCCTTCATTTTGATCTTGGTCTAAGGCCAAAATCTTCAGACTAGAAACCCCTCATTAGAAAGATGATTCTAAATTGTTTTTCTGGATTAGTTTTCCTTTTTCTTGGCCTAGAGGAGCAGCTCAGTCGGAAAGTTAGCTACTTTTCAAACGTGCCTGTTCACAGTTCATTTGCTTCTCAAAACAAGCTTGCGCAAGTCACATATGAAACAGAGTTCATACAAAACAAAGTCATCAATAGACACTAAAAGACCAACAAAAGCCATGAACTGATCGATGAAGATAAGAATCATATCAAGAAATCCTGGCAAGGGGCAGTGAGATGGCTCAGGGGGTAATGGTCCTGCCAGCCTGGTCACCTGAGTCTGGTTCTCCAGGACCCACAAAGCAGAAGAGAACTGACCCCTGCTAAGTGTCCTTTGACCTCCACCTGTGTGCTGTGAATTGCTCATGCCCCTACCACCACACACAGGCAAACACACATACACAGAATAAATATATATATTTTAAAATATTTAACCTTTAAAAAAAAGAATTCTTGAAAAGAAGAGAATAATTTCCAACTCTGGCTTTCCGGCTGCCAGGCAGAGACGCTGTGGATTAGAGCCATCCTTTGACTCTTCACAGAAGTCATACTGGTTTTGAGAGGAAACAAAATTCCCTGACTCTTTGCTCCTCCAGGTAGAACTTGCCCTGGGAAGTGTGTGTGTGTGGCAGGCGCGGGGGGGGGGGGGGGGGCGCATCAGGATCACAGGAAGCTGGCTTTAGCAAGGACGGGGACAGCCCTCCTTCAGGAGCATCGGGAGCATTTTGACTTAGGTTGATGAGCATTCTGAGCCATCAGGGGAAGGACAGAGACAAGGAAAAAGAAAAGAATGTGACCCTCAAGGGCACACAGAGGAAATTCTAGCCTCTGGGAGAGAGTTGCCGTGGCTTATTTAGAAATCACCATTGAGGAGAGGGCTTGAATTTGGCCAGTACGTCTTGCTTGCACATAGAGCAGCTGGTGACTGGATACCGGGAAGGGGCTCCTCAGGTGCAGTGGACCTCCCTCCCTGAGACAGCCAAGGAGTTGCTGCCAGGAGATGTTATTCCAAATACAAATAAAAAGTGAGAGTTTTCTATGAGATTATTGTGAAAAGGTGAGAAAACAGCGAAATCAGCTTTGGAGGGATAAACAGTGATATCTTGAGTAGCCCCACACTTTACAAAAGCCAGATCTTTTTATTTTAGATAACATAAGGGTGATCATTCTTTCTATACCGTCTCTATTTTATTTGACTGAGAAGAAAATCTGCTTATCAGTTTTAACACCCTCCACTGGGTTGCCAGATAAAAGGCCACAGCAATTGGAAGAAATTTATCTTTAAAATATTTCTATTATGCTCAGTGATGGTGCCATCGCCACTAAGGGCTTCTCTAGTATGTATTTTTTTTCCTATGGATGAAGCAAGAATCAAAAAGGACTTTTCACTATGCCTCAGGAGAACAATACAAGCATGCAAACACTGAGCCTGGCATTGCCTTGAGCTCTGTGAATGCTTTAGGGAACCAGTGGTGCCGTGTGCATGCATCAAGGCAGGAATCATTATATTCTAGGCAGTTCACTGCAGGATGACAATCTGTGTGAGTCTCCCAAACTCAGTTTGCTGCTGTTGAGTTGCCCTCCTTTCCTTCCCTAAAGTGACCCCACACATTTTGGAATACGTTTGAAGGACAGCGTACTGAGAGCTCAGACAATGGAAGAAATCTCTCCAGCTTACCTTTCCCCATCCACACCTTTATTGTAGGACATCAAGATTGACCAGTGACAGGTGTCTGAGCTGCGCAGGCAACCACTTGGGCTCACATCATTGTCCTCACTCTCCTCCTGCCTGAACTCGTGTAGACATGTAGCATTCATTCATCCCACACATTATGGGAGGGCTGATGCTATAGGCTGACAGATACCTAAAGATGTTGAGGACTGGTGAGAAACAAGCTGTGGTTCCCTGCCCAGAATATGGGAAACTGACCAGCAGAAACGTTAAATGGTCTTGCAAAAAGAGGGGGCGGCCAGGGGCTGCAAGCATTTGAAACTCATGTCACCTCTGCCCCATTGCGACCTCTCTTGACTAGTCATTGATTTCTGAGTTCCCCCAAGGTCAGGAGCTGATCTGGGGCCTCAAGTTTGCCACATTTTAGCTGGGTAATCTTAGAAAAATTATTTAGCCTCAGTAGCCTCAACAATTTTAGTTGTATAATGAGAATTCTAATAGCCACTCCCTAATTACACTGTTAAGCCTAAATGAGAGTACATGTGGAAAGCCTTGAATGCTATGCCCAGCACAGGGAAGCACCTCGGTGAATGTAAAATGTTATTATCAGCTTCACTGTGGCTTTCTCTCACAGCTGAAGGGCCTCCCGGGCTACTTGCTTTCACATAACACTGGAGTGTCTTTACTTCCTCCCCTGGTAAACTCTGTAGCCTATGTGAGTTTTTTGGCTCTGACCGAAGGTTACACTTGTTAGAATTTTGCTGTTCCCATTATGGGTCTCTAGGAACAGTGATGGAGAACTGCCTTTCTGCTCAGAAGCACATGCATGACCTTACACAATATTCAGTGATAAAAACGGCTAACACACAGGAAGAGGTATCTTTTCTGTATTGAACAAACTGACATGACAAAGTGAGGAAAAGTATGCTTCCTATCCTCTCTCTTCAAGCTGTTGCCTGAGACGAGGCTTTCGCCTTCACGTGCTGTGACAGATGGCAGTAAGGATGGGTGATCTGAGAGGCGTGAAGCCAAAGGAAAGACCCTGAAGGTAAGATAATTAGCATCTCTGTCTCCTCACTCAGGGAAAGTTACCACCCTCTATCAGGATGTTGGCTTCTTTTTTAAAATGGAGAACAGAGCAAGGAAATGACATGGTCTTATCTTTGTAATCTTTCAGTTTTCAGTAGCACCTAGCATACTAAGTACTCATTTAATATCATGGAATGACTAAGTTAATGTAAGTAAGACCAAAAGTTATATTAATTTGTTACTTCAAAATTTATATTACATTTTAGAGGAATTGTAAAAACATGCCAAATGTAATGCAGAGCAATGGTTATTTCTGGGTGTTTTTAGAGATTTTTCAGCTTAATAATAATAACTGCCCTGGTTTTATCAAGAAAATAGCTTTGACTTTACTTGTGGAGTAGAGGACAGTAGCCTTCCTCTAGATTGAGGAATGATGTGGTGTGTGCTGCAACTGGAAAATTCAACATGATGGTGGTAGCGTGCAGCCTTATCTTTATCCTATTTTGTTCAAGCCTAGAACAGACCATACGTAACACGCTTTTGTACTTCTCATTACAGGCACTCTTTAATGATGGTGTCAGTACTTTGGAACCTCATTCAGACTTCCAAATAGGAGGCTGGCATGACCAATTCCAACGGATACAGAATCAAAGACACTATGCCTTCAACCCAAGTGTGAGGTTCTACAACTGCTCTCCTGTGATCTAACCTTTGATTTCTTATCTCAGAGTAATTTATCCCACACTTCCCAGACACATGCTAAAACCTTACTGATATGACCAATAATGGGTAAATTACCTGATTATGCTGTTTATAGACAATGTCATTCTTACTAGCTTAAAAAAGCTTTAATTGTTGTACATCTCCCTTGCTGCAACACTAATAACTAGATGTGTTCAGTAGTGATCTATATACTTATATCTCTTTGTAATTTTATTATAGTTTCTAAGCTATGTTACTTCCAATGAGCCTGTGATGTTAGGTTGTGAGTCACTGAAGAACATGTTCAAGCCAGTCCTTTCTCCTGAGGTCTCACAGGCTATTTTGAAAGAGTGCACAATGTGTCATGGTCATATTTTTTGGGTCTACAGAAGAAGATAACTATGCCTTCTGGTACAAGTTCGATAGCATGTGGGTTGGTAATTTAGCCTGTTAGGTATCACAGGGACCCTCATCTCCCTCCAGGCCACCAGAAGTCTTTCTGTGGCCAGAACTCATTCTTCTAAGACAGCACATGGAACAAGAAGAAGAGAGGATTTCATAGCCTAAGGAATTTATAAATTGAGGTAGTTTTGACTTTACATTCCTTAAACAATTAATAATAGCAGGCATGGTTGTGGGTGTCTTTAATCTCAGCATTCAGGAGGCAGGGGCAAGGGACGTTCTATAAGATCAAGGCCAAACTGGTCCACATAGCAAGTTCCTGTCCAGCTGGGGCTGCAAGGAGACCCTGTGTTAAAAAAATTAATCATAACATGAACTAGTTTCTGCCAAACATGCAGATTATTATTTAGTGGCATATTAGGTGATTTGAAGAAAAAAGTTTAGAGTCAAGCACCTTGCTACTATAGACAAATTTTTAATGCCTTCTGGAAAATCCATGGCTTCTCCCCACTCTTAATATAAGAATAATTGAGCTTGCTTATCTTATGAGATATTAAGAGGTTCTGATGAGTTGAATGCTGACCAAGTGCTAGCTATACCCATCCAGAACCTCAAGAGTTTCGCCTAACTTTGAAAGATGTCTGTAGATTTAATTAAGGGGAGAGAACTCCAGAGGCTCTCAGCCTTAGGACAGAAATCCAGAGACAAGTGCCTTTGTGAGAAATGAGGGAGAGAGAGAGAGAGAGAAAGAGGGGGGGGGCTTTCCCTAACTTCAGAGGAAGTGTGTTTGTCTCTAGAACTGTAAGAAAATATATTTTCTACTTGTTTAAGCTGTGTGGTTTGTGGTGATTTATCATAGCAGCCTAGGAAACCAGTTTTCTTCGAGGGTCATAGTTCTACAGAATGGCAAAGTGCTTCTCCTTTGTGGGGCTGGGTAGGTTATTCTAAACTGTTTTCTAAAGGGTCTGGATTTTGTTAGCTTCTTGGGTCATGTTACCTTCTAAAGTTCAATGGGGCATCAAGGAAGTTTGGGACTCAGATGTCTAAAGTTCAAAATCTGCTACATAGCTGGTAGGCTTGGGTCAAAGTCTGATTATTAATGCAGTAAGTTCACTATGTAATTTTTGAATAAGTCAACAAATCTTCCCCAAGACCTTTTTCACTGATTTCACCTTCTTGAAGAACCTGAAACAAGGAACACCAAAGGTGTGAGTAATAATTAACTTCTGATCATGAGGTGGGGCCCAAATGGCTTGTTTTGTTATCAGTTCTCCAAATCTCTGAGAGTTTAAACACTTGATTTAGCATATTTCAGCAACAGAAACTATGGAAATAGCTTTTGAACTATTTTAGTCACGTACCTGTGTGTTTACCTTCTACCTGATGAGATAATATCCTGTACTCTGCTCTTTTTCTTTTTTTTTTTTTTTTTTTGTTTATGTCCTTGAAGGAACCAGGTCTCCATATCTATCCACTCTGCCTTTTTCAAGGAAATATTTGACCAGTTCCTACTGTGTGCTTGTACTCTATGAGAGTTTGGTGAGCTAGAGCAAAAGTATCAGGGAATATTCTATCTGCTTCCAGGCGATCAAGGAAACTGTCCAAGTAATGCTTGTGACAAAGGTACCTGCACTATTCAAGAGAGGCACCTAGAGAGACAGGCAGCTGGCAATGTTTACTGTGGATTTGCCCCTTTCTCTGGAAGTAACCTTTCCCTTGTCCTCTCCCTCCCCAACTAAGCATCATACAGAGGAATCCCACAAAGTTCAGAGAGACCTTTTTCTTTTCCCTTTATTTCTCTTCCTGGGCAAAAAAGTCCATGCCTCTTAGCAAATCCTCAAATATTCATCTCATGCCCAGAGCATTTCTCTGAATTCTGAACTTCCACATAAAACCATTGGATATGTTTTAGATGTCCCAAGGGTACCTCAGACCTAACAAGCATAAACAAAACTTATAATTTTTCCCCTTGCCTAATATTTGACCAACTTTCAATGTTCCATTTCCTCCTCCCACATCATTAGCTTTAAATTTTTTTTTCATGTATTTGAGTGTTATGCCTACATTATGTGTAAGTGCACCTGTATCATGCAATGCCCTCAGAAGAGGGCAGGAGAGGGAGTCAGACTCCCTGGAACTAATGTTAGCTGCCATGTGGGTTTTTTGCTTAGATTCAAAATAGAGTCTTTTGCAAGAGCAGCCAGTGCTCTTAACCACTGAGCCATCTCTCCAGCCCTCCACACCATTAGCTTTAAATCATCACGTAACTCTATCAAGTTTCTCTTTAGATTTTTCTCAAAACTAATCTGTTTCTATTCCCAATGCCAATCTCTTGGTCTAATACATATTATAGCCTGATCATGGCACTGAGTTTACTTCATCTTTGCCATATTGTGTTAGTTAGAAACTAATCATGGCCTTTGTTCAACCCAAAGAAGAAATTACATAGCTACAAAGTCAAGGGGTAGAGATCATGGGGCCATCTTAGAATTCTGCCTAGCACTGATATGGAGTCCAATTCACTTCCTCAGAGAAACCTTCCCCAACCTAAGAATTAGTTCTAATCCTATCCTTCAGATTAACACCATACCTACCATTTGTCACAGTTGTAATTTTATATTAGTTACATGGCAATCTTGTATCTCCCTTGCTTCCCCTCATGAGGAGTTCTTTGCTACAGGATTAGGCCTGGGACATTGCAGAAGCTTAAAACTACTTCTTGAATAATGGATAGAATGGTCATGAAACTATTTTATGTTGCTTTATCTAACTTTGTTGTCTTAATCCCTTAAGTTGGAGTAAAATTCCACTTCTGAGCTATTTATTCACTTCTACTTCAGGAATTCTGACCACAAGAAACCAATGGAAGTTCTTTGGGGCAGAGGAGCTAAGTTTTTATAACCATCTTGCAAACAGGAAAACCATGGCTTCCAAATCCCTAAAGCAATATGCATTATAAATTGAAACAAATGTTAAAAGATAGTAACCTGAACCATCAATACAAGTTAAGGTAACTGATTGATTTATGTCTTGTTTTCTGGGATTTTAAGTTAGCCTGCATTCAGAGAATATGCCAAGTCACTGACTAAGTTTGATGCAACTGTGTCTCAAGGGGTAAGTCTGTGCAGATTCATGTTTCAGCAACTTTAGAAAACAAACATTTCTTTAGTTAATTGTGGTGTACCTTGGTAAATTTTCAACTTTTTGAATATAAGGTGTTTAGTTGGTAGCCCAGTTTATGGGATCTTCCTAATCTACGTTGAGAGTTTATTTGGAGATTCTAGTAGTGTATCCTTGACCAAAGATCAGTCCTACTCTGTAAAAAAAGGTCAAACTCTTCAGAGTAAAGCTTCGGGAAAGATGCTTACAGAGTAGTAAGGGGACAGCCACATAGCCAGATCACTTGAATTAACTCTGGTGACCAATGGGGAGACAAACGCCATAGCCAGATTGTCTAATTTGCAACTCTAATTTGTTTGTGTAGGTGATTGCCACTACCATGTTTGTTAACATTACTGGCAATTATGGAACATTCAGTTTGTCCCACATCTTCACCAATATGTGTGTGATGTCTCCTTGATGTAATACAATCCTGTAAGTTCCTAATACCCCTAATACCTACCTGATAACTGTGGCTTTCAAATTTGAATAAACATCAGAATCACCTGGAACATTGTTAAGACAGAGTATCCCTATATTAGTTACTTTTCTGTTGCTGTGATAGAAACACTGACCAAGGGAATTTATAAAAGGAAGAGTTTATTTCACTTAGGGTTCCAAAAGGACAAGAGTCCATCATGGCGGGGAGGCACAGTAGCAGAGGTGGCTAGAGCAGAAGTAGAAGCTAAGCGCTCACATCTTCAAGCAAGCACAGGAAGCAGAGAGCGACTGGAGATCCTGAAAGTCTTAGGAATTCTCTAAGCCCGCCCCCAGTGACATGCATGGTCACACCTTCTAAGACCTCTCAAATCAGTGCCACTAACTGGGGACAAAATGTCCCAATACTTAGAACCTGTGGGGGAGGCACTCTCATTCAAACCACCACAGTCTCCATTCCCAGAATCTTGGGTTCAGAAAACCTGGTGTGGTTCTATCCTAGGAGACATGCTGCTGCGCTTGGGATAGCTTAAGAACTGCTGCTTTCACGGTGCTGGAGCTGACCTCCTCCCAGAAGACTAGATCCCATAGTTCTAGAGGATGCTATGTAAGCTGATAAGGGAGAAAATAAATCAGTGTTCCAACCCAGCACCAAAGCCAATAACCACAACCACCGGCACAGCAAACTCTCTCTATTATGCAGTAAGGGCACTTTTATCTAGGAACTTAAAGCCATTTCCATAGGAGGGAACTTATGGGTGGCTGTAAATATAATACTGTCTGTATTACAGACTGTAAATACAACCAAATACATATGGCCGGAGAGGTCATAGAGCCTAGAGAAAGCCCTAGCTTTGTCATATCCATAGACAAAGTTTCTTACTGTATGTTAACTATGAATCCTTCTATTTTCAGGTGAGTATACCATATATCACTCATCAAAGAAGCTTCTTTTTGCAACAGATGAAGGCTATTCAAGAGTTCCATAACTGGTTACACAGAGATTTTTATGTCTGAGAGATGTCCAACCCTAAGTGACACATCCACAGTGGAATCTTTACACTTAAGTCTCATGGAACCTAGCAGAACAGAGAGTAGAGAGACTATTAATATAACCCTCAACTCTCACCAGCAAAGCTTCTCATACAGTAAAGTGTGATGCACACAGAAGGCCACAACTGGTCAAGTTCTAGAGAATAAGAATCCCCGGATAGGAGCTCTATATTAAACTTCACCCACCTATGGCTCAGGAGTCGTTGTGGTAGAAGTGGCAGAAAGACAGGGTTGATACACGAACATAGGGCAACAGAGGCTTTCAGACCTCTGGGAACTTGCTCATATAAACTTGTGTCAATGGTGTCAGTATGCACAAGACCCATGCCAACTAAATCAGACAAAAACTCAGCACAGAACTGGTGAAACAGACAGGACGCCCCAACCTTAGCTGAGGAACTGTTGGCAACTGGTTACTTCAGGATGAGAAAGAGTAGGTCATCTTTAAGGGACTGACTCTAGATAGGCTGACTAGACGATTAACTTGCACCAAGGGACATCTCGGTACAAATGCTTGACTGGATAGGACTTAACGTATATAACAGGATGCTTGAAATTTGGTTAGGGAGGGAGCCTCTGGGGAGGTGTGGATGGGGGAGGAAGTCTAAATTTGATTAAGATCAAAAAATATACATTAAATATATTATGATTATAAAAAGAATGGCTGCTCTAGAAACTAAGCATTCTTATACTACATATTTCAGTGGTACAGAAACTGAGATTTAGAGTAAGTGAAGTTACCCAACCAATGAGAGGCACAGCCAGGATTCAGTCCCAGGAAGCTAACCCCAAACTACTAGGTAACAAAACCAGAAAGCTAACCCAAAACTACTAGGTAACAAAATCAGAAAGCTAACCCCAAACTACTAGGTAACAAAACCAGAACTAAAAGTTTAATTTTAACTTTGGCAAAGATGTGTTCTGTCTCACCTAACATCTCTAACTCTATAACTATTCATACAGTCACATTTAAAATGATCATTTCACGGGGGCTAGAGACATGGCTCAGCAGTTAAGAGCACTGGCCGCTCTTGCAGAGGACCTGGGTTTGATTACTAGAATCTACATGGTGGCTAACAACTGTCGGTAACTCCAGTTCCAGGGAAATCCAACACCCTCTTCTTACCTCCATGGACACTGCACAACATGGGTGTACTAACACACATGCAGGCCACACACTCTTATACATAAAAACAAAAATAATAAAACATAAAAATGATCATTTCATTAAGTTTCAGCATATTAAAATCTGAAATAATTTTAAGAAAATAGTTCTTTTAAAATGATAGTTTGAGGGGCTAAAGAGATGGGCCCAACAGTTAAAAGCACTGCTTTCTCTGGTAGAGGACCTGGGTTTGATTCCCAGTGCCCACATGGTGGCTAATAACTGCAATAACTCCAGTGCCAGAGAGACGTGACACCTTCTCTGATCTTTGCAGGCACTGCACAACACGGGTACATTTACACACATGCAGGCAAAACACTAATACACGTAAAATAACAATAATAAAATATTTTTTAAAAAAGAAAAGGAACAGAGATCTAAAAGGTATTTAAACAGGTTGAGCAAGAAAGAAAATCTCCTACTTAATTTATAGAATATGAAAGCAGACTGGTTCAGGTCAGATCCAAGTCCTTCCCTTTTTTGTGTGAGCATTGATACAGAGTTGTTTTTTATTTTTAATTCTTTTTACTTTTGAGAACTTCATATATGAATATTGTCTTTGCATTACTTCTATCCTTCCAAGTCTCTCACTAGCTTCCCAGTTTTTTTTTGTCTTCTTCATTATTGTCCCACATACATATGTGTATATAGATGAACTCACACTGAGTCTATTTAGTGGTGCTCCTATGTAACTGTGTTTATGACTGCCCATTTGAGATGAGACAACTTCTCAGGGAGCTAGTCCCTGGAGAAAATGGACTTTCCCTTCTTTGGCATCCATTGTTTGCCTGTAGCTCATCACCTTGAGTATAAGCCTGTATTATTTCGGGAGTCTCTTGGATTATCCTGACCTACAACTCAAAGGGAGGTTTCTCCTACATGGTACTGTGATTTTTGTTATATAGTCATCAGCTGTACCTATGCACTCACATTTATATTATATGTATTTTTTTCAGTCGGCTTATTAAATGCTATATTTCTTTCTTAATTTCAGAATTTTACTGTACTACATTAAATGAAAAGCAGGGTGCTTACACAATTCTCTCATTCAGTTCTGAAAAGCTAAAGTACTTGCAAATTCTGAAGACTATCTTTACCACCAGATTAAAACAGTAAGCATAAACAGTAAAATAACTTTAAATGCATTCTTTACAGGTAATTGAGCATATATTTTATATCATGTTCACTTATACTTAAGAATTAAAGCAATTATATTACTCTGATGGAATTATGGGAAATCTTTTTTTCATGCAATTTAGGGACAATATTTAAGTTGACAGGGAAATAATTCCACTCTTCTTATTTTATAAATGTATCCATATGTAATCATCTAGTAAATGTGGAAACTTATGAAGTTTCCCACAAGGGTGATACACATTTTTGATTCAGCAGCTAATTTACATTTACATGGCATTTCAATAAAACCAAAATGGGCCCTACAAGTTCCAATAAACAAAGCTTTCAGTAGGCTAAGGACAGTCAGTAATTAATACAGTCACTCCAAGTGTAGTAGCTAAAGTTCAATCTGTGAACGCCAGAGGCAATCATCTTATATGACTTTATATGTAATTCCATTTAAATTCTTTATCCAAATATAACATGAAAACAGTCTCTCCACAAACAAAAACATGTGGAAACATTTTTAAAACAAGAAGTCATTCTTTAAAGTAACTGAGCAGAATACATAGGCTATTCTTGGAAAAAGGACCTTGTTGGATAGAAACCCTTTATTTGGTGGCTTTTTGCATGCCATTAACTGGACCGATTCTTCTAGGCTATTAAGAGTTCACCAAAACATACATATAGACAGTAAAAACAAACAAACAAAAATGCTTGAAGGTAAAAACTAATTTTAACCATCCTTCTTTCTGACGATACACTAGAATATATGTGTTCAAGATGGTTATCAGGTCATAGAGTCCTGCCAGTAGAGTTCATCATCGCTTTACTCACATACCTCCAAATATGATATACCAAAGGGGACATATTGAGACCAGTGTCATCCACTCTGATGCACAAAGAAACATGACACATAAGAAAGCCTGCATGAGGTACTCTGGAAGGACGAGAGGATTTGGGGCATTACACTGGTCTATAGGATTCTTGTTATTGGCGTCCAGTTCGTCAAATGCTACAATGTACCAAATGATGAGGTTTCTGTGTTGGTGAACGGCAATGCCAGCATGAAGCAGAAGACCACAAACATTAGAGGAGCAGGCAGAGTCACTTATCTCATTGCCTTCACTTTGTGCTAGTCCTTGATGAAGCTTTTTTTTCGATAACTTAATTGTCTTCCCCTTCCCTGCTTGATCTTTCCCTTTTTGCTCATTCATTACTATCATTTTCTATCTTTAAAGTCAATTCAAAATCCCCTTCTGTAAGCAGTCTTTTATAATTGATTTTATAGCTCTAGAATTGTCTGTTGGTTTTTCTGGGGCTGGTGCTATATGAGTTTGTGTGTTTTGAGAAGATGTTCTCAAAGTATTCTTCAGCCGTCCCAATGTTTTCTGACTATCCAAATAGACATATGCCTTTTGAAAGCAGAGAGTGTTCCTCTTGCTAAGTCCACTGACCCTCATTTGTTCATTCTCTTGTTGCTCATAGTTCTGTTAGTTCTTTTCTATGAGCTAGGCAGTGCACCCAACCTGTTGCTGTCAAGAAGTTTGCTTGCTTGCGTTAAACATTACACTGCACAGGAGGGGTTTTCTAATTCTCCGACTTGGACATGGATTTGGGCTGTTTCATTTACATGTTGGAAAAGTCTGAAATAGTAAAATATAAGCAGTCACAGCATTCTGTACTGGTGATACGGAGTTGGAAAAAAAGAGTTTAAGGAAAGGCTGGTTGAGACTATAGAACTGAAATTGAACTCTGTGTATGTAATATATCCTGCCAGGAATCTCTTTGAAAAATATTAATGAAAGAAAAGAGTTCATTTCCAACATGTTTACCTGAAATAAGAGATGACCCATTGTATTTTCCAAAGGCAAAGACTGTATGGGTAATTAATATCAAATAGGATGTCTTTCTGGGTTCATCCTATTTGGGTGCTTGATGACTCTGAGTAGTGTTATTGTTCAGAATTGGTACATTAATGAACCTGTTAACCAACTCAAAAATGAAAAGCAATTCCTAGAGCAATTATAACATTGTATATACAGATATCCACATTGTATATGACATTATCTATTCAAAATTTTTATAAAGCCAAATAATTCAAAGCTCAATTAGAAATTGGTTAACATTCCTCAGAACTGGTGTGTATGTTAAAGCTACGTTGTTGAAAGGGCTGAAGAGATGGCTTTGTGATTAAGATCACTTATTGCTCTTGCAGAGGACCTAGGCTTAGCTCTAAGCACTCACATCAGATGGCTCAAAACCACCTGTAACTCTGGTTCTGGAAATCTGATACACTCTTTTAGCCTTTGTGGGAACCTGCATGTACATGGTGCACATAGACTAATTCAGGCACACACACACACACACACACACACACACGCACGCACGCACGCACACATGCACACGCACAGACTCACACAAATAAAAAATTAAAAGTTTTAAAAAAAAAGCTATGATGCTGAAAATGGAATTCTGCATTTTTGCATATAAGCAATGATTCCCCTATCTACCAAGGCATACCATCCATTATTACAATGCTAAAGGAAGATAGACTGCTTTAGCCCCATTGCTTACCTGCCCTGCCCTCTGGCTGGAACAGTCAGGCAGCCTATACCCTGATGGTAGCCAGAGGGGCCAGAGTTCCTATGTCTTGGTGAGTGTACTGCATGGAGGGGACAAATACAAAAGTCATTTTGTTGAGGAGGCAGAGCCTAGCGGTCCTCAGCCATCAGGGGTGAGAAGTGAGTTGTTGAAAGATAACTGCATAATGACAGTGCAAGGCTCTCCAGTATTCCCAGAGTCGTCTTCATTGTCTTCCTGCTCCTTTCTCCACTGTCCTTACTTTCTCCGCCTGTGTTTCTCTCGTCCAAACCCATGCCAAGACACACATTCACACCTCCTTCCCCTTTCCGTTTCAGCTAGAGGAGTTTTCTCATCCTTCACAGTCCCTTTCCATCTTAGAAGCCAATTTAAGGCAGATTCTTGGGTTACACTGTCCTACTTTTCCAATACTGAGGTAAGACAACAAAAGCCTGATGGTGAAAGAAATGGGAGGGCCACCCTCGGGAGGAATGGGTTGAGGGACGTGACAGCTTCCTTTTCCTAGTCGCTAAGCAATGGGGAACACATCGAATAAGGTTTCCCAAATAAGTTTGATTTAAATCATTTGTATAAATGCAAATATACAGCGACAGAGAATAACACAATGATTTCTTGGGTGGAATGAAAGAAGGAAATGTACAAGTAGCAAATAGGTAGATGAACAAATCCAGAGATCTAATACGCAGTATGAGTACCACAAGTAACAGTTATTAGTGATTGTAGTACGGATTTTCCCAGATGTATATACACCAAACACACACCACACACACACACACACACACACACACACACACACACACGAGAGAGACAGAGAGAGAGAGAGAGAGAGAAAGAGAGAGAGAGAGAGAGAGAGAAAATTGATGGATCTGTTTACTCATTGCATTCATTTTACTATCTGGATGTATCACATAACCTTATATTATACACTTTAAATAATATAGGCAATGACATTTATTTTTAGAAAGATCCTTGATGAATTCATTTTACAGACAAAATCTATAGGCAAAGTATGATATGTAGAAATACTTTGTTTAGTAGTCTTGCAAAGAATATGTCATTAACAGCCTGGTGGTTCACTCCTGTAATCCCAGAACTTGGGAGGCTGAGGCAGAAGGATTGTCATGAGTTCCAAGTAGCCTGGGCTAGTTAAAGAGTGAAACCTCTTTTAGATAGTGTCGGATATCTCTATCTCTATCTCTATCTCTATCTCTAGCTCTCTCTCTCTCTATCTCTATCTCTATCTATCTATCTCTGTCTCTATCTCTATCATCTCTGTATCAATCTAACTCTATATATGGAGAGAGAGAATGAGAGAGAGAGAAAGAGAGAGATAGAATGTCATTAACCATGAAACTAATTTTGCTCCTCTGAAGCATACACCTATGGCAATGTAAGGCAAGACTTGATTTCCTCATTTAATAAATTTTAAGGGAATCATCTTATTTCACACAGCAAGGAGGTAATGAGGACGTAAATATAGTAAATTAAGGGAGTTATACTGAAAGTTTTAAAAATTTATGGAGACTGGGGACAAAGGTCAACTAGGATGACAGACCGCCCTGAATAGCGTTCTTTATCTCTATCGGACCTGGTGTACACAAATGCATGCACTTGTCAAAGCTCAGCACACTTCACTGTGCATTTCATCGTATGCAAATATTACTTTAAAAATGAAACAAGAACTAAACTGCCATCAAGGATGTACATACCTTAATAGTAGCTCTAGTTAGTTACCACTTTTAAATGCTTTAAAAGATAGCATTTAAAAGATAGAGGCATTGGTAATAAATTTGTATATAAGAAAAGGAGTAATTATGTGATAGCAAAATCTAGATGATGAATAAATGAATGTCCATTATAAACTCTTATAAGCTTTATATTTGAAATTTTTCATAATGAAATATTAGATCATTGCTGAGGTATTTAACATCATACATCATTTAATATCAATTTACTGTCATTTTGGGATATCTCAATTATTCTGGTAACGGCACGAAGCTGATATTTTAATAAAGCTCATGATATTTTTAATGTTGTATTTAAGAAGCATTACCAGTGTACTTGGCTGTGTTTACAGTACCACATATACATTCCTTTCCATTGAGCAGGACTTAGGTCCAATTAGACAGGTTGATTACCCCCAACATAAGAATGCCACTGTCCCAATAGAGATTGTTTGCTGGACCAGTCATTGTTGTCTTTACTAGGTTTTACAGTTGGGTAGAATTATTGATTAGTTTTCTCCCTTGGCAGCTTGCATACTATCCTCTAATACCATGAGAATTATTTTTCACATGACTGAAGAGGTCATAGATGTCTAGAAGTCTAGAAAAAAAACTTACTTTTGTCACATCTCTAAATCAGTGTAATTCTTACTGTACTCCAATTATGGATCCTTATATTTACAGATACAAATACCTCTTACCATTCATCAAAGAAGCTTCTTTTTGCAACTGATGTAGACTACTACAATGTTCTACAACTGGTCAAAGGCAGAGAATGAATGTCTGTGAGATAACCAGCATAGAGGAACAGGAGGCAGAAAGAGTATTAGTGCATCTCTCACCTCTCACCATCAGACTCAGAAAGCACAACTGGCCAACGTGAAGAGAATAAGAGACGGCGTGCTTGTCCCTGGGTAAGACACCCATATCAAAACTCTACAACCCAGGGCTTAGGAATCATTGTGGAAGAGAGGCAGAAAGACTGTAAGAGCCAGGGGTGGTGGATGACCATAAGAACACAGAGTTTCCCAGTGGCTGGGGAATGCTCATGTGAATTTACAGCAATGGTGACAACATGCACAAGACCCATGCAAACTCAAACCACAAAAAAACCCAGTATAGAAGTGGAAAAATGGGTCAAAAGCCCTAACTCTAGCTGAGGAATGGTTGACAACTGATGATTACTGATAGAGGGAGAGTTAGTGAGTTAGTTTTCTTTAAGAGAGTGACTCTACATAGGTCAACTAGGCCCCAGTGAATGGACTTGCATGGAGGGACACTGGAGGGTGGGGGGCAAAAGTGTGGCTTAGTAACACTTAACATATATGACAGAATGCATGAACTCCACTGAGAGCTGGAGATAAGGGAGGGAGATCTAAATATAATCAAAATGTTTGAAATTTGAAAACATAGAGCTTCTCCATCAGAGGCCTGCCACCCTCACGTTTGTCTCTCCGTATTCAGTTCTCCGTCAGAGGTCCGCCACCCTGACGTTTGTCTCTCCGTATTCACTTCCACATTACTCATATCCTAATTTTATCTGTTTATTTCCGTGACATTGCTCCTATTTATGTGAAAAATCCCAAAGCGATGACATTTGAACTGGATTTTGAAGGATGAATAGGCATTCACAAGCAATCAGGGGGAAGGAGCGAGGCATTGCAGTACAGTTTAGTGATCCCAGCAGTCAGGGAAACTGAGGCAGACAACAGTCTGTTTGAGGCCAGCCTGTACTACATACTAAGACCTTGTCTCAAAAAATTAAAAAAAAAAAAAAAAAAAAAAAAAACAAGCGAAGGAAGAGAATGTCCAGTTTCTCTTTTTTTGTTATTTTAATTTTTAGGGGTATTGTTTGACTCACAAAATTCAATATTAGAGTGAAGAAATCCAAGAGTGGCAAATCCACTTCACCCAAATACTCAGTGGACAGACCTCAATACAAATCCTCTTTCCCAAATTGTGTATGGACCTCATAGAGACCCACGTCAGAAACTTGGCCTTGTGAAAGTCAATAGCCTTGGCATACAGTGAGTACTCAACAAGTAAGACTAAATGATACAATGTATACAGGGCGTTCAGTATAATTCCTGCTCTGTATTTCTTGGAATAAGTGATAGGTCTATTAATACCATCGTGACCAGCATCATCGTGGCTATTGTGTCTAGTAGCAGGAGCAGGAGGTGCTTCACCCTCGTTCTCTCAGCATTCATTCTTGCTGTGCCTGGTGACTTTCCTGACAGCTTCCTTTGGCTCCTGATTGGGAAGCCATAAATTCCAGGGACTTAACACACTCTGGTTTACCCAAAGTTCAAGTTGCAAAAGCTCAAAGGTTAAGTTCTTGAACACATTGGAGATGTATGAAAGTGCTTAGAGGCAAACTCTCATTTTCCTTGGTGGTAAGATGTCAGTGTAATGAATTCTGAGACCATGAGAAAACTTGAAGGTTTTATCCAGATTTATCACCTCACTAGGAAAGGCAAGAGCCTGTGTGAGGATACTAGATATGAGTTGCTTGTCTTTTATTTTAGCTTTTATATAAAACCCCAGAGTCTTGTGCATGCTAGGCAGTTGATTGACTACTAAGCTACATCCCCAGTCCCTTGATTTTCTTTAAAAAAAATTGTTTCACTTGTCCAAATAAATCAGTGACCTCCCTGATTCTTCAGCTCAGCATTTTTGGAATGGAATTCAAAACCTACAGCACTTTCTTTTGACTATCTTTGGGGAAGATAGATTTGATGCTTTTTTAATATTATTTATTTATTGTTTATTTATTTTGAGGGGAATCACATGTGAAGGTTGGAGGTTCCTGCCCTCCGCCTTGTTCACGTAGGGGTCACTCTTAGTTTCTGTTGCATGCTCCAGTCTATCTGGCCTGTGAGCTTCTGCACAACTCTGTCTCTTTCTCCCATCTGTTAGGACAAGTGCTGGGATTACAGAATTGTATCACTACACCTGAATTTTTATGTACATTCCAAGGATCAAACTCAGGTCACCAGGTCTGTATGGCTCGCACCCTTACCCAATGAGGCATCTCCCAGGCCCTACATTAATTCTTAAGCAAGGAAGTCATACAGAAGCCAACCTCATTTGAGTGGGACTAGTTTGGGAAAGGGATATAGCTTTAAGTAGCTCTAACATTCTTGGTAATATAAATTCTCTCTTGGTACCTGTTAAAGCCTGAGGGACCTTAGAACTTCACCTTTCAGCTCAGCACATCTGTGCCTGCAATTCACTCTACAAGACACAGAGAAATCAAGCTTGAACTGACCTGGAGACTTCCTCCCTGCTGGCGTTCATAGTGCTGAAAGGTGCTGTGTGGCCAGCAGGAGAGAAGAGGCATCAGTGAAGTCATCCAGCAGTGGACCTTGCATCCTATAATACCGGCCTGCCAGACAAAATGTACCTACTGGTGCAATAGTGGCATGACTCTTATGAGGGTTACCAGTTGCTTCTGCTTGAACTTGAGGCCTGTTCCACAGGAGAGAATTCATGCCTGGTATTGTAAATATGATCAAGCGTCCATGTCTGGGGAGGTCATAGCTTCTGTTGAGTAGGGGGGAGCTACAACAGTTGTCTTGCTAAATGGACATATTTGCTCAATGTCAAACTATCTTCTAAATATTTATGTACTAAGAGTGACTATTGAGTGCTCAGCCCTATCCAGGACATCTGTATCAATTCCTGCCCCCTGCAAGATTCAGAGATGCTGTGGAAGAGGGGCAGAAGGAACTTAAGAGTCAAGGGGTGGGCAAGAATTTCATGAAATGCTGTTTTTTGGACATGATGTGGCTGTTGTACTTATGAACGCTCAGTAACTATGGTTATCTGTACAAGACCTGCACAAGATTACTCCAGTCAACATTCCAGCATGGATCGGAGAGGAATTCATGAAGCTCTCCCTTCAGCTAGGAACTATTGACCACTGTCGGCTGCTGGAAGAAGAGAGTCATTTTTCTTTGGGGGTGTGGCTGCTGATAGGTTGCCCAATGGGCATTCAGGTAGTGCTAATCAAAACTAGAATTCAGTCAGTTATTTAAACAAAGAGAGAGAGAGAGAACACACAGGTAAAAAAAGTGGGCATTGAAACAGCATGGGAATTTGGATTGAATGTGATCAAGATACATGGTATTAAATTCTCAGAGAATAAAATCATTCTAAAACAGAGAAATTTTCTCTCATAATTCCAAAAAAAACTAATTTAAAATGTATTTCTAGTATCATTAGAAATTGTGTGTGTGTGTGTGTGTGTATGTGTCTGTGTGAGATGGCTATTTTGAAGGACAAAGCTAGAATAAAAATATGCTTTCATTAAATGAAAAAAAAACAAGTTGAACATTTTTCAAATGAAGAAATACAAATGGCAAAAAAAGAACATGAAAATTGTTCAATGTTTTCAGTCAGCCTGGAAGTGAAAATCAAAGCTTCATTGAGGTTTCATAACCCATCAAGAAAACAAAAACCTGACAAATGATGCTGGAACCCCCTTATACACTAGCTGTGGGAATGCTAATTAGTGAAGCCACTGTGGAAATGAGTCTGGACGTCCCTCAAAAAACTGAAAAGAGAATGAACAAACCATCCATCTGTACCACGTCTAGGTTCACGCCCAAAAGAATCGAGGAGGTGTACAGTAAAGGAGTATGTTCCTGTTTGTTGCTGTGTTGCTCACAATAGCCATCACGGGGTTAGCCTAGGTGCCCATCAATGGGTGAATAGATAAACAAAGTGTGACACAATGCAGTTTGATCCACTCCTTCAGAAGAACAAAATATGTCCTTTTAAAGAAAATAGATAGCATTGGAGATCACCATGTTAAGCAAAATAAGTCAAATTCAGAGAGAGATGTTTTCTCTCATATGTGAAAGCTTAAGAAAAATAAAAAGCAGGCATGAAACTATGTGTTGTGGAATAGGAAGGGGACATCTGAAGGGAGAGAAAAGGGGGATAAGTGTGGGCAGGTAAGGGGGGCAATCCAATCAAAATACCACCTGTATGTTTGAAAATGTCATACTGAAGCTCGCCATTTTGCACAATTGATGCACACTAATATGGATGTTAAGAAGATGACCCAGTCAGTACAATGCTTGACTTGCAAGCATAAGAACTGGAGTGTGGCTCCCCAGCAACCATGTGAAAAAGCCAAGAGTGGCTGTGTAGGGGTGGGCTAAGCACCAGGTTCAATGAAAAACCTATCTCAGAAGATGAAGTGGAAGGCCATAGAAGAACACATCTAGCATCAACCTCTGGCCTCCACATGCACATAAGTACACTCATTCACATGTACACACACACATGTATACTAAATGCACATACATACACAAATAATGTAGTAACAAAACTATTTTTGTTGTATTTTTTGAGACACAGTCACCCTGTAGCCCCAGCTAGCCTGGAACTTGCTCTATATGTAGACCAGGGTGACCTTGAACTTACAGAGATTTGCCAGCCTCTGCCTCCTGAATACTGGAAGTGGTGGTGTAGGTCACCACACCAGGCTGAAAAAAATGTTTTTAAAAGATGAACTAAAAGTTATTTCGGGGGCTAGAATTGACTCAGTGGTTAAGAACACTGGCTGCTCTTGCAGAAGATCCGGGTTTGGTTCTCTGCACTCAATGGTAACTTACAACCACCTGTAACACCAGTTCCAGGAGATCTGATGCCTCTTCTGGCCTCTGTGAGCATTGCATGACACAGGTGCACTTACATACCTGCAGACACGTAAAGAAAATACACCCCCACCCCCCATTTTTTTAAAGTTAGCCAGGCGTGGTGGTACACATCATTCCAGAGCTCAGGAGGCAAAGTCAGGTGGATCTCTGAGATCAAGGCCTGCCTGGCCTCTCCACAGGTTATTCCAGGCCAGGTGGGGCTTCAGGGAAACCTTGTCTCAAAAAGACAACAACAACAAAAAAATGTTATTTCACCTTCGCTTTAAAATAGGCACACACAGGGCTGGAGCAATGGCTCAGTTGTTAAAAGTAATGGTTGCTCTTGCAAAGGACGCAGGTTCAAGTCCAACCCACATAGCAGCTAACAAATCGTCTGTAACTCCAGTTTCAGAAGATCCCATGCCCTCTTCTGACCTCTGTGGGCATTGCACAACACGAGTGCACTTACATACATACAGGCAATGCACTCGTACATATTATTTATATCACACACACACACACACACACACACACACACGGCTGCATGCATGCGCACCCACAATTATAGCTAGGATCATAGGTGGAGCTTCCAGTAGCTAAAATGAGCTCTGAGAGGAGCCGTGGGATCTATCCTTAGCAGTCTTTTCTTTGTCTCCTGAACGTGCTGGTCCCTGAGGTAGTTTGCTGTGGGTTCCCAGCCTTCTGGCAGTTCCTGAACTGTGACTGTTTTACATCTGACCCTGTGCAAAAGCACTGAGGGCAGATGAGCTGTGCCCTGTGGGAATGCTAGAAATGCCCCCCGAATCTAGCAAGAAAGAGAGAGCAATCATTCACTGGTGGCCTTGTACTCACCCAGATACCGCGGCTGCAAGAGGGAGGGCAGGGGACGGTCCTCAGGTGGTGAAAGAGAAACGAATCACATGAAGCTGAACCCTGAAGTAGTGGCACGAGTGCATTGTGTGGGGAAGCTTGAGAGCAAAATGAGGTGTGAGATGAGTCACGGTCAGCACCTCCCAATACAACAGGGTATGAGACAGTGTGGGAGGAAACACGCTGAATCCGTGCTGTGGGCGATAAGTTGAGTAACAAAAGAACAGGGGGAAATTGGGGCCTTCAGCCTTTGAATTCTTTTCTGCTGTCTAAGGCGCTCCATTGTTATGAAACATGTTTCAGGGTCTAATTGCTCTGATTTTGAGTACTTTTGTTTATTCTGACTTTGAGTTTGTCCGGATTTATTCATTGTCTTTAGCGATTGCTTCCAGTCTGACTCCTCAGACACAGAGATTACTGAGTGCCTTTCATTTAAGTGACCTATTGTCATATTCTATATTTTCCAGACAAATATGGCAGCTGAGCTATTCTGAAATAACATTGCTATGCTTCCTTTGCCACCACACACTCTCATTTGAAAATCTGTGAAAAGCTCAGTTGTTTCTTTTGCAGGATCGGCACTTAAAGTCATCACATTAAAAATACCAGCATTTCAGTGAATAAACTCCAAAATAACTTGCCCTATCAATCCTGGGAACCTGTCCTAGGGAATTCTCTTCTTCCTTGTTCATTCCCTCCCTCTCTGGGGATATGATTCCTTGCTCAGAGGCTGTCAGGCAGGCAGTACTTAGCACACATGTGAGAATGAATAAAGGGAGCTGCTGTTACTTGGTAACACAAAGCTTTCCAAGATGGCTTAATTACCCCACACTTTCTAGAAGCTTGGAGATAGATGACTTTCTAAAGTTGCTTTACAGCTATGTACTTCAGAGGTAGAGTGCTTGCCTAATATGCACAAGGCACTGGGCTTGGAAAGGTCTCAGAGAATGAAAAACATTGCAAATTGTTTTTTTTTTTTTTCATAGAAGAGGGGTTAGTAAATCACAAGTTGTGAAAAAGAAATAAATACACAGATTTTAAAAAGTTGCTAGAAATATGTTTTCTTTTAAATTATAAGCCATAAACATGGGCCGGGAGCAGCATCTGTGGATACGATACATATATTAGTGGAATTTGGTGGTGTTTTATATTAAAGTTAATTTAATTGATACCCTTTGGGGTTAGTTAGGAGTTCCATTTAATATTCAGTACCTCTGGGAAAGATCTTAGCTTAAATGCATCTCAGTTATTGCCTCAGACAAGGAACACGAACATGAATTTATAACTTGGAAAGGAAAACAAGTTATTAAAAATCTATCAGCTAGAAAAAAATCAACTGATTTCACAATTGTCAGTTTCCAAAATTTTTTTGGAATTTATTTTTCAAAACTCTTCTATTTTTCTATGTAATTATTTTTCAGTTCTCCCATAGGTAAACAGTATTGTTTTTATTTCTGTTTCTCTAATAAAATATGATAGCTGACCAGTTGGTGGAGCAGTTACATTTCCATAACTCTTGATGGCTACTTTGTGTAGGTACTAGTAACTTAATTAGAATCAAGAAAGAGATTTAGTATTCTAAGGAATAGCCAAACTGATCACAAACTTTCAGCAGAAATGACACAGACAAAATCGCTTTAACAACACCCAGATCACTGAGGACAACCTGTAATTAAATTAAAGTGGTAATCCCATTTATGACCATAGGAGAGTTCCTTCTTAACTCACCTCAAAGGCAGATCCCATCTCAGCAAAACCACACTTCAGTAAGTATCAGTAAGAGACGGGGAAAGGTCAACTCTAGGGCTCTAACTTTTGTATGCATAAAGTTAATGTAATTATAATCTTCATAGCAAGCCAGATACTACTTTATAATACCATTCAGTACAAGTTTGAATGAATTATTGGTGTCATTAACTTAAGCATCTGTCCTAGAAACATCCTTTAGAAAACAATTTGTTCAACCCAGATTTCTACAAAAAAATTAATGGTTGACTTAGTGTTTCCCAAAATGTCTTTAAGTCCCCCCACCAAATCATATGTTTATTTATATGTAATTAAAATATAACCTTTATCTATGACATTTTAAATGAAAAGTGAAAGAAACAGAACAGTTGTGGTTATGTAAAGAATGTTCTTTGAATAGACAAAAGATGATCAAGGATTATAAAATGCTAATACTTTCCTTTTTTGTCAATATTTTCTAAATAAGAGTTTATTACTTTAAAAAACTAGTTTGTGTTAGTTGTGTAGTTCAGATAGAGCATTTGTGTAACATGTGTGAGGATTTATGCTTAATCCCTAGCACTGAAAACTCTGTCTCTCTCTCTCTTTCTTTCTTTCTCAAGGCATTATTCAAAAAATGAGAAATGAAAGTCAATGACCTTAATATATGTATAAATGTATATTATATACATAGAAAATAGTGCCATCTCATTTTCTAAGCCATAGGCCATAGAGAATTTAATAGTGTTTTATATGAGTTTATATTTTGTTAATTATAGCAATAAGTGACCTATTTTATAGATATGGACAAGACAGATTAATCCAAATAGACAATGCATGAGAAATGCTGCAGAAGTTTCCTGCAGTAATAGGGACTATGCTCATCCAAGTTCCCCAAGTTCTGATTGTAGTGCCTCTCTTGCTCTCTGTGTGTACTCAGAAGCAGTATCTTAAAGCTATGTAAATGCATCCTTATCCCAGAGACTGACCAGTACAGGGGCCAGGTACATACTCTTAATTGAAATCAAGGACTAACCCATGCATATTGATAAAAATTACAATACCTGAAAAACTAAAGAGAAAGTCAGTTGATCACACAGGGTAGAAGGCTTTATTTTTGTTAATCCAAGTTACCTTTGGATATACGTTTTGTATTGATTAAGTTTGCTCTTTGACAATTTTATACCTGTATATAGTACATTCTCTTTGGTCTCACCCCTGACCCTCTTTTATCTTCCTCCCACTCCAATCACTCTATCCCCTCCCTACAGGTCCCTTCCTATGTTCCTGCCTTTTGTTTTGTGGCCCATTTATCATATGTTTTTAAAGCCAGTTTCAAAACAAATAAGTACCACTATGTGCTAAGCACTTGAATGAAGTTAAAACAGTAGGCAAAACAGAAACCATTGCTCTCTGGAGCATGTATTTCAGACTGAGGGGACAATAAACATTTGAACATAAAACTGTAGTATTTTGCATGATGTCCAGATTCATAAAGAAGAAGAGAGAGGAAGGATAAAGAATGCTGGAAAGGAGAGGGATGTCACTTTCAAAAGATGGTGGCCATAGAAAGCCTCACTGATAAGGTTTTATTAAACTACGACCTAAAACTTCATGAGAACATCTTGAGTAAGAGTATCAGGCAGAGGAAGCAGCAAGTTCAAAAGCCACCAAGCAGAAACATGGCTGCTGTACACCAGAATCAGCAAGGAGACAGGCATATCTGGAGCAGGCTGTGGGGAGGGGAAAGCTGACCTTAGTGGTGTAATGGATGCTTGACTGTCTAGATGCAATAGAACATTCAGAGGAACGTTGGCTTTTACCCTAGGAGTTTGGGTGAAAGGTGTGACAATTTGATTATTAAAGCATCCTTCGATAGGCTGAGACTAGACTTTGGGAGAACCAAGGATAGAGATGAAGAGATGAGCTGGGAATCTATTACAGTGGCTACAGCAAGAGGTAGTGGTGGCTTGAACTAGGAAACTGGAAAAGATCTGGAGAGAAGAGATGAGAATCTGAATAAATCTTGAAAGTAAAGCCAACAGAATTTACTCACAAATTGAATATGACCTAAGAGAAAGAGAGGAGTTGAGAACAACTGGAAACTCTTTGAGAGCAGAGTTCACGATTGGGGAAAACTGTGGGAGGAACACATATGATAGAGGTGAAGGAAGGAATCAAGAGTTTGCTTCTGAACATCTATGCTAAATGCACCTAGCTATCCAGGCAGATGTGTCAAGTGGAAAATGGGGTACACACGGGTCAAATTGAGAAGTCCAAGGAGTTAACATAGGACTAGAGATATTGGTAAAAATAGTGAGTGTTGATAGAGAACTCCATGAACTGTGCTGCTAGTATTTAAAGAGAAGAGTTGAAAACAATCACCAAAAGAGCTTGGGGTTATCTCTCACTGTGAAAGTGCAAGCTTAGCATGCACAAGGTCCTGTTTGAGAGAGGGGAGGAGTGGACAGTGAAGTAGAAGAAAGCAAGCAATCTACAATCATGAGCAAAGTGCCTCAGGAGAAGATGAACAGAACGCCTTCAGGAGGAACAAACATGAACTGTACACTTCCCTGGAAGCCATGGACAGTCTTGGCAAGTGTTGTTCGGGTGGTGCAGAGAACAAGTTAGGATGGGTCCAAGAATAAACGACAGTATCGCCAGAGATGGTGAGGACTTTGAAAGACCACTCCTCGCTCCTCTGTAGGAGCAATAAAAAAACTGGCAAAGGTCAAAACAACTTTTCCAAATCTCTGAAAATTAACCAAAAACTTTGCAATAGTTTTAAGAGTATTTAAGAAAAATGATTGAACCCCGAGACTTTCCTGTCCCTCTCCTTGACTCTATGGTGGCATTGAATATCAAGAACTAGCTATCCAGCAGTCACTATAGGCAAGAGAATGGGGTCTGGATTTTCATTCTCAGAGAACAGGGATCATCATTGCTTGACCTAACTGGCAGTTGCATAGAAATCCACATTCCACCAAACTTGTCTTTGAGTTGACTCAAATTCTGCTGAGTCTGTCATTCCTTAGGGTCATTTGTAGGGCATTGTTCTGCATGCTTTTAATCTCAGCACTCATAAGGCAGAAGCAAGTGGATCTCTGTGAGACAGGGGCTAGCTAGCCTAGCCTACATAGTGAGTTCTAGGCCACCTGTGACTACAGGGAGGCCCTGTCTCAAGAAACAAAAACAAAACAAAACCCAGAAATCATTACTGACAATTGTTCAACATTGTGGCTGTTTGGGTGGCAATAAAAGTTACAGCAAACAAGCTGATCAAATCCAAAAGGGGAAACCAGGAGACTATAGAGTCCAGAAAGAGATTTGAAGACCTCCACATAATCCTCAGAATCTTGAAGCTTGAAGGCCATGCACATGCTCAGAGTTGTGCATTTGCCAATTAAGGACCCCCTCCCCCCACAAAAGGTATAAAGTCTGACATTTTGCTGACAGCAAGGTTATACACAAGTAGGAACCGAAGGCTAAGGCAGAATTGCAAAACTGCCTGCCAGATTACTGAAGGCAGGCCTTGACACAAACAAAAAAGTTCCTCGGCCAAATCTGGGAATCTGGGAGATTTGCTAATTTGAAGTATCTGAACACTAACTTAATTTAGCAGATATTTTGGTGGCCACACATGATAAAGAATATAAGCTTTACCAAATTAGTTCAGGAAAAATCACTAAAAATAGTTACATAAATGAGCCCCAATGGCTTCTGTATATTGGTCTGTAGGTTGTCTCTTCACTGTAGTTGAATCTTATTAGCTCATAAATCTGTTAATATCAAACTCAGATTTTCACATATCCAATTAAAAAGAAACAAACACTCCCCAAAGTAAGTTTTTATTTATTTAAAACCTTTCCAAGTGCATGTCTTGTCAAGCCTCAACTGATAGTCATCATGCATTGATAAGTGAAAGCCTTATTATTATAAAATCCCATACTGCAAAGTTTTTGATTTTCAGAGATTTGGAAAAGTTGCTTTTGACCGCTGCCAGGTTTCTTATTGCTCCTACAGAGGAGTGGTCTTTCAAAGTCCTCACCATTTCTGCTGAGTTCCTGGATGCAGAGGGTACTAATGATGCTGACAAGGGACATTACCACATAGAAGTCATCCTTTCTGAAAAGCTGACTTGAAAGTACATTCCAAATAGTAAAATGTGGATCAAAAGGAGAAACTGTAGCATTAAAAGACCAAAAGTATATTGTTCGTATTATTTAAACAGAATCAAATCTAAGTCATCAATGGAAATGTAGTCCCTGAAATATATAAAGTGCTTTAAAAATAAGTTTAACATAATTCTGGGTCTAAAGACACATAAAACATCAGTATTCATGAAATGAATTATACTGTGTCCAGTATGAAGTTTTAATTATATGTGTCTTTAAAGACACGTGCAAAACAAAACAGGTAGCTTATAGATATCGAAACAAAAACTTAGATTAAAATTTCAGCAAATCAAGGTTTATAGTCTGTTTAAAAATGGTTTTATTAGGTATGGTGTATTTTAAGATTGTAAAAATGATCTAGTAGTTGACAATTGACTAGTATTGTCATATGAACAGACTAATGAAAGAAATTAGAATTCTGTCAAAAGAACATGACAAAATTATCCCACTATTCAAAACCAGAAATGATTAGGAGCCAGGTAATCAAATATTTTTTTACCTTTGTTTGTGAGTGTGTGCATAGTACCCGTGGAAGCCAGAAAAGGGCATTAGATTCCCTGAAACTGAAGTCACAAATGATTGTGAGCCAGCCTGTGAATGTTAGAAACCAAATCCTGGTCTTCTACAAGAGCAACAAGTGCTCTTAAACTTAACCACTGAGCCATCTCTCCAGCCCTAGGTCTCAAAGACTCTATATGACCCCTTCAAGCTCAGTGTCTGGAAAAATGTCAACTATAACAATATATGAACCACTTGTTTGAAAGATACCCTCAGACTCTATGAGGCTCACTGGGAAGTACAGATTCTCTGGCCTAATCAAGCCTCACCTGGCTTCCAGTCTAAGCTGACCTCTTCATCGCAGCTTCCTGGGAGATCTGAATTCAAACTACTGAACTATTCTGCTCCTCAAAATTCAAGCTACTAAAGCTTATTTTGTCATTCTAAGTTGCTACATTTTGAGATGATTTTTACACAGCAATATTGAAGCAATATGTTTTTTTCAGAAGATTCTAGTCAATCAACATCAAGTTGATTAAATGATTCATAAAGTGAATTATTACAGAAATACAAGAAGCAAAATATTTTTGAAGATTATATGAATGGAGTAATGACAATGTTTTAAGAAGCAAAAATCTATAAGAAGGTATAAGTGAATATTTCATTGATCTTGGAAGTGATAAAAACAAAACAAAAATATTCAAATATAGAAGCAACAGAAGAAATCATCATAAAGATGAATTTATTAACTGTACACTCTAAGATACTGTTATGCAGGAACATAGAACATAGTTCTAGGTTTTTATTTTTATGTTCTTCCTCAGACTTTCTCAAACTATGTTCTATGTGTGGACCTAGAATTCCACACAGAGGTATTTATCTTAAAAAAAAATAAAACTTAAAGAATGTCTATAGGGGACTGGAGAGTTGGCTCAGTGGTTAAGAACACTAACTGCTCTTGCAGAGGACCTGGTTTGATTCCTAGCACCTACATAGCGGCTAACAACCATCCATAACTTCTAGTTCCAGGAGATCCAATAGCCTCTTCTGGCCTCTGTGGGCACTGCACTATATGGGTTTACGTACATCCATGCAGGCATAACACTCATAAACAAAGTAAAAATAGATAAATAATAAGTTACCCATAGCAACTTTATTCAAAGTACTCAAAAACTGTGTTCACCAATAGGAAAATGAGTAAATTGGTACATTATAAAGTACAATAGTAATCAGCAGTAAAACTGACCAAGCAGTGCACAAAAGAAATGGCAAATCTCAAAAACGCGTTGAAAGAAAGAAACCTTACACAGAAGAGTAAGCCTGTGTGAGGTTCAGAGCTATGAAATTCAAGACCTGGCAGAGTTCCCCTGTTAGAAAGCAATATAGATGCTTTCTGGGGTTAGTGGTTGTGTTCTGTATTTTGACAGGAGTGCAAGTTATACAGGTGTTGAACTTAGAAAAACTTAGTATATGTTCACAGGAATTTTGCAATTCATTTTATATAAATTTTGCCTGAAGATAAAATTATACTATTGAACCGTAGTTAAAATAACAAATGTTCAAATATTTTGAATGAAGTGTAGTGACGTTTGCTGTTTGAAATAGGCAAAAAGAAGTGGATTCATGTGAGGCTGGAGGGTGAACAGTTGACGAGGCTGCCAGTGACCAAATATAGCCAGATAATGACAGAAGAAACTAGGCAGTGCATACCTGGCTGTTCCCCATAAAATTCAACTTTATTGTATGTTAGAAATTACACTAGGAAAACCATGTTCTCAAAGAAGTTATTTCAGATTCCTTGACATCTTTAAAAAGCAGGATAGAATATTGAATATATCATATGATGTGGTGTATAGAAGTTTGAGGAAGAACATGAAAATAAAGATCATCATTTATCTTTTGAAGGTTGTGGTAAGGTGTTACTTTTATTTTTGTTTTTATATTTTCTAAGCTTTCTTCAATGAATGTGAATGAATACTATTATCATAAAAATATACTTTGTCCCACAAGATTTTAAAAATAATTTCAAGGCTTCAGATTCCAACTTGGACCATAGAGGAACTTTATGACAATCAGAACTATGTAGAGATGGAATGGGTGTCCTAGAGGAGAGGAATGTACCCCAAACACTCCTATTCAGGCTTACCACATGTAGGGAGACTGTAAAGTAGGTACTGGAGATTTTATATACCCTCAAATTCAGAAAACTAGTATGTGATGAGAAGAAATAGAAAGATCTCTTGTGTTTTTAAATCTACTGAAAATTCCAAACTACTCAATGAAAATACAGTAACCAAGGATTTCTTTTACCAACACAGACACAATCTTATTTAATGTGTAGGAGCAGAGTCATCCCCAACATCAACTCAAAATTACTTTAACATCTTACCTTGTTTTAAGAATGGTAGAAGAGGGGCTAGAAAGGTGGCTCAGCACTTAAGAGAAGTGGCTGCTCTTGCAGGGGACCTAAGTTTGGTTCCCAGCACCCACATGGCAGCTAGCAACTGTCCATAACTCCAGTTTCAGGGGATCCAACACCCTATTCTGTCCTCTACGAGCATGGCACAACACGGGTGCACTCACATGCATGCAGGCAATACACTCTTACACATAAAAATAAAAATAATAAAATATGAAAAAGAATGGTACAATAATAGTAGGAAAAATTAAAGTATTTCAGGAAGTGAACACTCCAACATTGCATTATCATCAGAGTCTCATGCAACCTGAGACACAGAAGAGTTGTCAGGGGCCAAACTTAGCAAAGGGGAGGATGACATGATTGATCAGGTTCACCTGCTTTCCTCTCTCAGGTGTGGGCACATTTGTTAGTGCTGCATTTGACTTAAGAACTAAGAACCTGGTATTTATAAACCTCTCCTTAGAGAGATGCACTGAGTTCGTTCAAGTACATTTTTCTTACTTTTTGCAAGTCAGTCTCTTCAGGACAGTATCTGGAAGGGGTGCTGGTGTCAGCAGAATACCCCATGATGATCACAGACACAAAGGAAAAGTCAGGTTTGCCTTCACCCCTTGTCTGAAGGAGTCTCACTTCATGACTATATTACAGTGTGTGTGTGTGTGTGTGTGTGTGTGTGTGTGTGTGTGTGTGTGTAGGGGGTAGGGTTCTTTCCTGTCCATTAGGAATTTATCTTCAATGATACATATTAGTTGTATTGCCGCTATTTTTGTCTTAATGTTACTTATTATAGAGGAGAAAACTGAAGTTCAGAGAGCTCAGGTAGGAGAGCCGGGGTTCGAGTGACTGACACCAGTGCTTTTGGTGATGCCGAGGTGAGAGCAAACATTTCCAGATTACTCAAGTTCCCAATCAAACCCATATAGCTAATTTACGTTTTTTAAAAAGAAGTAAAAAAAAATACTAATTAACATTTTAAATGTATACTTTAAAAGGTTCAGAATGCTGTAAATTTCCTGAGCATTCTGAAAGTATTTCCTATGACATCAAAATATGTGTTCTTTTCATTCTCCCAAATGGCGGCGGAGAGGTTGAAGAAAGAGCTGTGGCTCTGGCACTTTGGATGAATGCTTTGTTGTGAAAGGGGCTTTGGTTTAAGATATTCGGGCTGTCTGTTCTATTCTTAAAGGGACTTGGGTACAATGTTGTCAAAGGTAGGCCAGCCAGGAAAGTTGAGAGTGATTGTTTAAATCAGATTTTAAAACACTTTTTTTTTGAAAGCTCCTAACTTAAAAAAAAAATCATAGAATGGAGACATTATTATATTTCAATAGTCCTAAATTTCTACTTCTTTGAAAAAATATTTTATTTCAAAACTTGGAGGACATTTAACAAAACATTTCCAAAATAGGATCAACACAGGTGAGTTTTTCTTTCCATTTCATGCTAAGATTCAGTCTAATGTGGACTAAAACTGATGAGGTTCTCCTAAGTAAGAAATTCCTATCTGCCTGGTCCCTTCATGTTTCATCCCTGAAATTAAGAGGCCAGGTTCATTGTGTATTCCACAACTGATAGAAATTTAAATATTAAGTGTTTCCACAATGTTTCAGTTTGCCACAGCCTTGCTAAGTACTGCTAAGAGAAAACATTAGAGATTTAATTATCACCCAATTTCTTCATATGTTGAAGCCCATCTATCACCTACCTATTTGCATTTCCAGGCTGTCTCCAAAACTCCGCATGCAATCCTGAGCTGACCTGGGGCGAACACTAGCTGCTGAACGTGGTTCACGAAGAAGATGAATCCCCACCTCAGAATTTTCAGGGTTCAGAAGCCTTTCTGATCCTTTGCATTCATTTCCCCTAAATCCTTCCTCAATTCCAGAACTGTGAAATCTTTCAATTAGAGGATTATTTCTAAGTGAGCATCTCTTCTGTTAAAATGTCATATCACTCGGGGACCTCAAAGCAATGTTCAACTTAGAGTGAAGATGTTTATCAGATTCCCTTATGAAGGAGGTTGTGATTGGGTGGAACACTTTGTGTCTCTCCAGGAAAGCAACAAGGAAGAGAAATGATTTCCCAAAGGGGAGGCTCGAAATATGGACCCCTTTGGGATATAGCATTTTCTCCTGCCAGCCTTGATCTTAAGCAGGAAAATGCTCTCCATACCTATCATGAGATCTTACCTACTTATCTGATAAACTTTTCTGATCAAAAGCCACATCACGTTTGTGTGTGCATAACTTTTCCCTATCTTGACCAAATACAGGAAATGAATCACGTCACAAAGCACACAGAGACCAGCCAAAGCAATCTGCAAGTTGTGTAATTCTGTCCCTGCCCTTGCTCTATGTATTCAGCAAGGACTTCAAGAGTAGCCTCATTCTTGTTCTCCCTCTCAAATGCACACACCCGAATTTTTTAGTAGACTTGGGGACTTTGATTTTGCAACCTCCTGTTTTGAAACAAGCAGAAAATAGCTACGGTCCATTCTGTCTTATGCTTTTATCATGTGTGTGGTTCTTGTATTGTGATATAGTAGAACAGACTTTTAACTAGAAAAGTGTAGAGGATTCCCATTTCCTTGTCTATACATACACATATAAACACACATCCGTGGATAAAAGACATTTGATCTTGGGGCTGGAGAGATGGCTCAGTGATTAAGAGCCTGGCTGCTCTTGTAGAGGACCAGGGTTTGATTCCCAGCACCCACATGGCAGCTAACAACTGTCCATGACTCCAGTTTCAGGGGATTCAGTGCACTCTTCTGACCTCCATGGACATGCACGACATATTACACTTACATATGTTCAGGAAATAACCTTATACACACAAAATAAAAATAATAAAATATAAAAAAAGATTTTGAATTGATAGCCCAGCAACCCTATTTTTAACATAGGGTGAAAAAAATCTTAAAGAACAGGAGAAAATTGATTCCATCAATCACTCAGCAAGCTATTGACAACACATAGAACTCTACTCCTATTTCAGATATTCCATTTTATTCTTGTTTACTGCATCGTGCCAACTGTGGAGACTCACTATACTTTCTATTTCTGAAGCTGTTTTTAAAGCAACCAAAGTAAGCAGGTATATTATTTTTGCTAAGAGACAGTGTGATGCTCTAACTATACTTATCACTGAATTCAAGTACAGGATCCTTATAAAGTCTCTGGGCCATTTTTAAACTTAACTTCAAAAGCATACGAGGTAGACATGACAGTAAACTGTAAATGGAATTTAAAGGCAAATTCAATTTTCTTCTTAGAGCTGTCATGAACTTCAATTCTGCCAGCCATATTTCATTTGTCACAGGATCTGAAATGAGTACATATTGTGTGCAATTGTGTAATGTAGTTGTCCTAAAATTTAATACATTTACTTTTGAGTGCCGTTTACAGATTGTTTCTCTAATACGTACAACCTGAGTTATTAAAGTTTAAAAGAGCACAAGGCCCTTACGAAGACTCTGTTTATAGCTCAAGTACAGAGCACAGGAATTCTGGCTAAATTACCTCCTTTTGCTGCCAGCCCATTCTCTTTTATTTTAGACAGGCTAAACATTAAGAGAACGATATACTACTTTTCATCTAGGACGACAAATTCGTAAACTCTAGTATTTAGTGAATAACTGATGCTAAAAAGCATTGCTACCTTTTTAAAATGACTGCCTGTTTAGAATACCTGAGTAATATCAAGATCTAATAGGAATGACAAAAGGCACTGAAGAAAAGAGCAGTCAATCAGACAATTAGAGGGCTAACCCTCCTAGATGTGCAATGCCATGAACAGCCACCAATTTAGACTTTCGTATTTTGTCAAAGCCCATGAGAATGCGTATCATAACTCCTGAACATTCCTAGCTTCCAGGGATGCAACCCTGCTCCAAGTTCCTAAAGTGAGCTTCAGGTATTGTTCCTACTGGCTTACAGGATGTCAGTCCTAGTAGGTGAGAGTTACATAAAGCAAAATTTATTGGTGTAACCAGAGTCCCACTCTTCCCAACCAGCCTGGGGTGGGCAAGCTCAGCAGCATGGCTCCAGAGCCTGTAGCTCAGCATTAACCTCTCCTGGGACGTTCTGATGTGAAAGCAGATTTTAGACTGCTGTGAACTGTATAACATCGTCTGTTGTCAGCTTATGTATCATATTTTGAATTTCCCAGTAGATTATTTTACATTAAAATTTGTATTGACTAAAAAATGTTGTTTGATGATAGAAGTCACTGATAGAATTCATACTGACCTCATTGATAAAGATGATTCTGGACATGAATATTGTAATGTGTGTAGAATGCTCATGTGATTTTGGATGCATTACCTCTAGAGTAGTACCACAATACACTTTTGATCTGAGACGCTAAGGTCCTATATATGATAGACATCTTGGTTGTACAGTGAATATATCTTATTGTCCCCTTGCCCACTGTTATCCTACATATATGATTTTAGTACTTCCTTTGAGGATCAGAAATCTGATGCTGTCTCATGTGTTATTTCCATACAAAATGCCACCTTTTCTTTATAGGAGTGAAATGGGTAGGAAGAATATTTTGGATACCATTTCCATTCAAAGTAATGAGTCTATTTTGACCATAATACACTTAGATGGGATCTTTTATTACTGGGCAGCTTGGCTGCCCTTGAAACACGTAGGTATCTTCCCTCTGCAACAAGCCACCCAAAATAAAGCCATCTGCCCAGTCTGGACTATTTATCAGCAGGGAGTCCACATGCCAAGCTCTCATGTACCACTGCCAGTCTTCTCCAGCACCCCTACTTTACTTCTTATTGATCCTGTGGAAAGATCATTTCAGAAAGTAAATAGTTCAGAGAATATGAGGTCAATCATGGGGCAATATTTAGCTTCCTCCGAATGCATAGCCACTTCAGGGAAATTGATACTTTATCACACTGTTAGTAAGAGTACAAATTCTTATCATAGTTTTGAAAAACTACTGTGTATTTAGAAATATATATATATCAAACCCATATGTGTATAAATATGTACATATTTGATTCCAATAATTCTACTTTTATAAACATATCTAAAAATAACCTCAGGTACATATAACTAACCTTGGGTTTGTTTATAATAATGAAAATATGGAAATGGTCTACATGATTCATATTAAGAGAGTAATTAAATGCTAATATTTTTAAATAATGAGATACCACATAACCATTAAATTAATACCATAGTCAAATATTTCAATACATAAAGAATATTATGCATAGAAAAGTAGACAAGATGTAAAACAAATATTGGATTTGTTTAAAATTTTAAAATGCTATGACTACTTGTGCACAGAAACAAGAATATGTAGTAAAATATTAATGGTTGCTTTCTCTGGCTGGTGAGAGTAGAGGTGGTTTAAATCTTTCAGTTAGGTACCTCTGGACTTTCTATATACACCACAAGATACATTAATTACTGTAATAATCAGAGAAATAAAAATTGCTTCCTTAGCCTGGCATGGATGTGCATGCCTTTGATCCCAGAACTCAGGAGGTAGAAGCAGGCATATCTCTGTGAGTTTGAGTCTAGCCTGATCTATATAGTGAGTTCCCATCCAGCCAGTGCTACACAGACAGACTCTGTCTCAAAAAATTTTACTTTAAAATTATGGGAAGCTGCTCTGTCCTTGTCCAGAGTTAGAGGAGACAATCCAGGTTTGTGTGTACTACCAGTGACAGAAAGTCACCTGGATGGTTTGTACATTTGCTATATGCCAATCAGGTCTACAGGCAGGCACTTTCAGGACAGGCCTAGAAGTTCAATTATCTTTTTTGCCCTGCTGTCCTTAGAGTGTTGGCTTTTCATCCACATGCATGTATCCAAGAGGTCAAGATGGTTGCACATTCAAGGCAGAAGGAAGGGGAAAGGTTCTGTATTAACATGTCTGAATATCAAGTCTTTCTGGGCAAGAAAGAAAGCCGTTAGGAGTAGTTGTTGCATAAGCCTGTCAGAAGTACTGATTACAGGAATGAGGAGTTTTTTCTTTATTGAGATGCATCATGAGCTTTTTACTATTTTTCTTCTTACTGCCTCCTCATTCTTGGAGTTAGTAAAAAACCATTCTTCCAATATGCTGGCAATGAGTTGCCCGTTTTAGTCAGTGAGAGATTATCTTTTTTCTGTCTTTAGGAGGATAGATAAGAGCAGGGTATACAGAAATCAGTAAAGATGGATTTACCTGACTTTTAAAAGGCATATATTTTATTATTTTGATTTTATGTGTATAAGTATATTGCCTGCATATATGTATGTTAGTGCACCCATGTTGTACAATGCCTGTGGAGGTCAGAAGAGGGTGTTGAATCCCCTGGAACTGGAGTTATAGTTACTTGTTAGCTCCCATGTGGGTGCTGGGAATCCAACCCGCATCCTCTGCAAAGGTAGCCATTGCTCTTAACTGCTGAGCGGTCTCTCCAACCCCTTATCTGAATTTTTAAGTACTCACATCCTTTATCACGTATGAGCATGTGAGGTAAGAATGGAACTTCTGCAAACTTTACATATGACAAAGTTAAGAGATAGAGAGACTATATGGCAAGGAAGACAGATGGCCATAAGTCAGGACAGACTTGCGGTGCTCAAGGATAATAACAAATGAGCCAGAGATGGCACAGCAGGTCCTTAATACTTTTCTAAGACAGACACAACTAATTCATACTGAGCTTGATTCAACGACCTGGATTAATGGTTAGAGAGCTTTTCAAAAATTAAAGATACACTCTACACAATTTATTTTGGGGATCTAAGAGTTTCTTTCATTTCATTGTGTATATAATTACTCCAACCTCCACTTTTCTCTGGAATGAATGGTATTTTGAGAGATTTTTGACTTATTTCTTTATATGTACAGTGGGAATTGTTTTATGTTGTACTTGTGTTGCTAAATCGTATTTCCATAACCTGTTAATGTATACAGTAGGCTGTTTGAGACAAACAGTGCTAGATATTACTATTAGTTCTGATGGTGTACAATGGTTGAACTTCAAAAGTTGAACAAAACACTCTGAAGAGTAAAATTCTCTGTAATATAGATAGTCCTTAACTGATGATCTTTCTATTGAAATGGCCAGGAGTCTATTATGTATTCTACTAAGATAAAATGAATCTAGAAAATAAAACTTAAATGAGGTTCATTTATAAGCGAATTAAATTTAGTGGCAAAATTTATTTGACCTGCAGGCTTTGAATATTCAAGCATCAAGATTTTGTGACAGGTCAGTATCACCTTGGCCGCATTATTCAGTTCAGTCCAGCTCAATGTTCTTTGTTACCATTTTCCCATTATTTCCTACAGATAATCATTGTTGATAATTCATTGTTGAATGAATGGATTATTCTTCAACATATCTGTTACTAGATTTTTTCAGCTAAAATGCTTTCTAACATTTATGACCTGCCTCTCTATTTAAGATAAACCCTTTATTATGTCTATCTTTATATTTCCCAATGAAATTTTCACCTGTGATTTTATACATGAATATACATATTTCTTCCCTAACTATAAAACAGAGCTACTTCCTTTACTTTCTTTGAAAATCCTAATGAAACTATATTAACATACTGAACATTATAGAAGCCTTTATATGTACATAATATATGTAAACAAAAACATGTAAACGTATTACTTAATATCGTTTTCAAAGAAATTTTTACCTCAGTTTGGTCTTCGCTAGAAAGTGCATTATTCTTGTACAAACTTGCATCATAGTTACCTAATTTTTCCTTAGCAACTGGAAAGCAAATCTCATAGTCAACTTATGATTTATAAGTTCCTTAGAGAAACATTCAATATTTTCTTAATAACACTTTCACTTTTGTCCATTCTCAGAACTCAAAAATAGGAACATTAGATGAGGAAATAAAATAGAAACATTAACTAGTTCATGTGTCTCCTGTTACAGGCGTTTGGATGAACATAAGATCAGCATTTGGAGAAGTCATTTTTCATGGGTAAGCATGAAGCATGAGGCAGACATTCTTCACTGGTAAAGAAACCAGGAGTTGTGGAATGTAGAATAGTCAAATCAGGTTTAGCGGGGCTGGGGAGATGGTTCAGTGGTTAAGAGCTCTTGTTCTTGCAGAGTACCCAGGTTCCCTGCTCTTCCGCAGGACCTGGGTTTGGTTCCCAGCACTCAAATAGCTGCTAACAGTCATCCCTAACTCCAGTTCCCTCTTCTGACTTCTATGAGGCACTGCATGCACATGCTGCACTTACATCCATATGCAGGCACAACACTCACACACACAAATTAAAAATAAATATTAAAAGAGACCAGTTTTTCAAGCATAGAAAGTCATCCTATCAGCAACCGTTGAACGCCTCCCAAGCCAAGCACATTCTTCTTAAAGGTAATCAAGTCCTACTCCAAACCCTCTGTGGCTTTGTGACTTGTAGGTGAGACATATATAAATCCCTGAAAATCTATGGAGACTCTTTTGGGGAATCAGATCTCTGTGCCAGTTGTCTGGGAGATGACTGGGACTGGGGAGATGTGTGGAAACAGGAAGTGAGAAGGACTGAGGAAACCTTAACGCAAGATTGAATCCTACCAAAGCATGAAAATGAAAACAGAGGACACCAGCAGCTTCCCAGGAACCCCCAGTGCTCATTTCTCTGCATTCTAGTTATTCGCTGCCTGTCTCATTCCCACCGCTCTCTGAGCTTCTCGTGATACAGCCTGTTGTGTGGCAGAGAACACTCATATTCATTCCCTACCTCTTTCTTAGCCCTAGAATCCTTCTTTTTCAGCTGAATGAGTGACCCTAGAAGAAAATCAAATGCTGGCAAGAAAGATTCCATGAGAATAGACAAATGAGAATTCTGGCAAGACGCCCTAAGGAAAAGAAGTCGACTTGTATCTTTCATCCTGCTATTTCAGTAGAGATGTAGCTAACTAATGTTTCACCAACAATGTTACACCATGAGATGCCCCAGGAAGGGCAAAAGCCAGAAGAGCAAGAAGGACTCTGGGATTCCTGGTAATTTTCTCAGAACTCTCAGATTCTTATTTTATGCCAGAGAATGAAGCTGCGTGTGCGAAAGCCAGGTTATTTCTGTTAATAGCAACTGAAAAACATCCTCCCCTGGTACTCCCAGAAGATGGCACAGTGCCTACATTGGTCATTGCTCAAAATACATGCATTTAAAATATTATTTAATTATAACTGCCTTATTTCAAAAAGAATCCAAGAGGTGGTGCTAGCTAAATGGCAGTACTGTAAGACCATAAAAATTGGAAGTATATCAACTCTCCGGACAAAAACATAAAGACCAAATCAGGAAAACAAATATGAGAAAGTCAGCCTTTGAGAGATAAAACTCACAGAAACTTCACAGAAGATAGAAAGCAAATGTTACTACTTTTCTAAGAAAAAAAGTCTGACAGCATAATTTAAAGATTGTTTTAAAACATAGAAAATGAAATTTAAAATTAGAAGTAATTAGTTGGCTCTAAGTATGAGGTGCTAATGCTTTATAGGACAAAAATCAAATTCAAAATGATAGCTGAGAACTGATCCATATTGAATCAGGGAAAGGTTAAACTGCATTCGAGGTCATAAATGAACTAGTAAGATTAAAACAAAGCCAAGCAAAAACTAGATCAGAGAAGCACATGCTAAACACATGCTGATAACTATGATCATTTAACAGTGACTTAGTGGGTCTTCTGTGCCAGGTAAAATTCTAGACACTTTACAAAGATCAACTTATTGAGTCCACATAACCACCTAATGGTAGTTATTATGCCTATTTTTCAGATATAGAAGCTGAAATCCAGAGAGCTCATATTACTTGTACAAAATCACACAGTAAATGGAGGAGCAGGATTTACAAACACCAATATTTTGAAGATGAAAAAGTAGTAGGTGTCACTATTAATTTTAAAATATACTGCAGTACACAGTATATTGGCAGGTCAGCTTCCTACTCCTTTAAATTTACTTTCTATTTTGAAGTTGGTGGAGAAAGAAGAGGAATCCAAAACTGTCTGGAAAAAGATGAAAAGAAGTAGGATGAAAATTAGACCCTAGAGAACATGAATGAGGGATTAAACTTAGACAGAAAAATATCAGTGAATTCCAACCTCCAATGAGTGTGGAGTCAGAGAAGGAACTTGGCTATGACAGCAATAAAAGATGGTGTTTCTTTCAATTACTTACTTATTTAGTTGTACCCAGTACTAGCGCCTCTTGGATGCTAGACAAGAGCTCTACCCTGAGCTATATCCTCAGCCCTGTCTTTACTTTTTTCAAGTTTTAAAACATGGTCTCACTACTAAGGCTGACCTTGAACACTTTCTGTGGCCCGAGAAGGCTTTAAACTTCTGATTTTCCTGCCTCTTGGCCTTTTAAGTGGCTGGGATTACAGTTTTGTACTAGTAGGTCAAGCCCAAAGAAGACAGATTTTTTTTTTTTATGTGTATGAATGTTTAGCCTGCATATATGCAAGTGTCCCCGTGTCATGTAATGCCTGTGGAGACCAGAAGAGGGCACCGGATTCCCTGGAAATGAAGTTAAGGGACAGTTGTTAGGTTGTTAGCCGCCATGTGGGTGCTAGGAGCTGAACCCTTGCCGATTCCCTGCAAGAGCAGTAGGTGCTCTTAACCACTGAATCATCCCTCCAGACCCCTAATGAAGATGTTTGTCCTGATAATCCTCAAAACAAGGATGATAAAAATACAAAAACTAGCTCTGAAGATGTTATGACATTGTTATCAGTTCTGTAAGCATCTTCTGAATTACTCTTTTTAATTCACCTAAATATTTAGAAGTTGAGAATGACTCTTTTGCCTTTCTCTTCTTTGTCTCATCGTCCAATATTCTAGCACAATGACATTGCCCCTAGACATTCCAAGACCCTCACTCTACACTTGCTGAGTGCAGCTGACTGAAAAGAGCTCCAGAATTCTTAGCTGTCCATTCAAGGTATCTCTCCACTGTCCTGTCCATTGTTTGCTCACAAACATACAGGTTTTGAGCCACCCAGCACAGGGATGGACACATGCTTGGGACTGAAGAAAACATGACCAACAGGAAAACAACAACAGACGAGCCATATATCTATAGTATTCTTGTGAAGACTTGTGTCATCTAGAGATCTGTACAATACAGTTTTGCAAATATTGCTTGAGATTGGGCAATGATACACAGAAGCAGATTCTGCTGCTCAGGAACAATAGCATGAAGAGAAGGTAAATAAAGTACCAAGAAAATGGGAGTGTCAACCAAGTTATTTCTTTAGAGGAGTCACCTGCTGACCTTGCCAGGAAGCCTCACGGTTGGCTCTTTGACCTTTGTCCTTTGAAAGATAAAACATCCCCAGCATGGCACTCAAAATAGGAAGACAAAAGAAAGGGGGAATTGGGCCATGTTCTTCCCAGTTTCCTCAAGGATATGTAATAGATTTATTGTACAGCCTTAGTGCTTTGGCTGTGACCTCTGTTTACCCCAAGGTCAGGTCAGCTTTGAGCACAGCTTACAGATTAAACCCTTTGGACCATCCTAGAGCCTGAGCTTTAACTGGTTTCAGGAACACGTGCCAAAACCTGAATATTCTTTTCTTTTGCTTCTTTCTCTTTGGCTTTAGAGGGGATGGGGGCTCCTTTTTAAACCTTAGGTTCAAAAGACAGTAGCTAGAATTTATGCTGAAGTGGAGTAACAGGCTTTGGAGCTGAGCAGTGTCCTAATGCAGGTGAAAAGCATGTATTGATTACTTAAAGAAAGTTAAAATAAAAGCAATTTTTCTTCCCATTTCAGCACATTGCAGCTTTTGGCCTATCCACTCATAGCTAAAAAAGCATTCTTTCCTGATAATCAAGCTTCAGCTGTCTGAATTTCAGGCCGAGCCTCTCCTCCTGAGCTCTGCTGAAGGGCTGCCTTAATTAACCATTATACCACAGATGTTATTGATTTTTTTTTTTTCAAATCTGGTTGAAACATCATTGTGCTGGATCATGGCCAAAACCAAGGGCTGAATTTGTGTGTGTGTGTGTTCTGCTTTACTCTTTCTGCATACCTTATTAGTCTCCGTGTCTGTTAAGTGCAATCCTTAGTATTAACTCAGAAAATATAGAATTGATTTTTAGCTCAGCGGCCGTGATCTAAGGGCTCGTAATTTGAAATCTGAAAACCTCGGTTGCTGAGGAAGTCTTTCTGCTGTTACTCCGCACTTCCTTGAAGTAAGCTTTTTATTCTTTAATTTAAAAAAGAAATCTCCCCCTGCCTTTACTTCTCTAGCACACATCTGAAGGTTTCACCGGGACATGTCTGCTCACTTCATTTAGACCTTGTTTATCAAGAAAGGCTCTCAGAGTCTTTCCTTTTCTCGTCCTAAACGTTTGACCTGCAGTGTTGATGGTATGAAAATTTGAAATCCAAACGTCTCAAACCTTCCCATATTTTGAAGAGAAATTTGGAAGGCCTTGAACTTAGAAGGCTTTGTGCCCATTACCAGGTATCATCAGAAACAACAGGGTATCTGCATTCCTTTTCCAACCCACCTTCCAACCATGACAAACTCAAGGACCAAACAATCACAGTAGGCTCCTCAATTCTGATAAGGTTTCTGTGAGTTTAGTGATACGTCCTTTAAATGTAATTTGAAGCTTTTAAAATACTGTAATGGCAGCTCTTGACCTTTAAAAATCACATGGAGCCAGAGGTGGTGAAAAATGTTTATTTACTCTGCATTAGTGCTAAACTCCCAGGTCTTCCTAGAACCAGTAGCTCTTTTATACTTGGGAACTCACGCATGGCACCCTCATTCTTCCAATGCAAACCAGACAGGCCCACTTGAGCTGGAGAAACAATGGCCTCTAGTGGGTCCTATGCCTCACTGCGAAACAACAATGCAGGCCTCTTGACGAATTCTGGCATCGCGAGTGGGATCTTGCAGTTCAACATGTCTGCTGAACAGAAGTTGGAAAAAGAAAAGATCATCTTGTAAACAATTAATTAATGTTTGTCATGAATTATCATTTTTACTTCCTTCTCAAGAGGCTCAAAGGGAATAAAAAGGCATTTTTGCAGGTGGTGGCATTCAAACGAAGGGCAATCAAAGGTTTGAGAGCTGAGGCACAGCACTCGGAGTCTCTAAGGGTGAATGGTGCTAGGATTAGAGCACAGCAGGGGGTTGAGGGCTTCAGGTGTGAAGCTTAATGTTTGTGATCAGCAAAAAAAAAGTCTTGAATTTATCTAAACTGCTCTTCTGCTAACAGTACTTCTAGCACATAAATGTTCTGAAACTGACAAGTGTTCTCCTTGCTCTTCTAATGCAAACATGATCTGCATTTGAAAGATGTACCCTTTTGCCTAATTTAGAATGTGCATCACAAATAACGTTAGATGATGACCCCACAAAGAGATACAACTCTCTCTCTCTCTCTCTCTCTTTCTCCTTTCTCCCCACCCCCAGAGGAGTAGGATACATGCATACACACCCATGCAAACTGTCTCTTCTTGTCTGGGTCTTCTTTGAAGCACCTAGCAAGGCTCTTGCAAAATTGTTTTTCTCTAGCCTCTAAACCAAAAGTTTAAATAATAAGTCATCTGACTAGTGACGTCTAATTCCTTTTCATTTAGTTGGGATAATTGCCCAGAATATTCTACATTTTATATTAAGGACATTTTCCTGTTCACTTCCTATCAAGATACTGAAGGTTTCCAACTTAAACAGCATTTTAAAACATACACCATACTAATGTTACCAAAATTTCTGAAAAAAGTATGAGCAATGTTTGTGATTCCTACAAGCAGTAACCTAGGTAGACAGTGTTAATATTTTTAAGGTTACTACAGTTATATAAGCGCATTTAGTCACTTCTTGAATCCTCTTCATAATCTCTGATGAACTTGGCTCCTTTTGTCTCAGCGGGCATCCGAACTTCATGAACTCTAACAAGAAATACTGAGTTAAATGTGGGCGCCATTATTATCTCATATATCACAGGCAAAACCTGATACGACTAAATGAATCTAGACGGATTTTTAATCTAACTCTCCAAAGTTCTTCCCCTTTCCTCTGATGACCACCTATTTTCTTTTCTACATTTCTTCTCCCTGTAGTATTGATCATCATTCCAATATACACTAGGACTTAGAGCATCAAGCCTGGCAGCTCTCAGGAGTCTAAGTTAACAAAAGTAAATGTAGGCACACCTTTGCTTCCTTTTCCTCATGTTCTAGAGATGGTAAAGCTGAAGGCCACCCTGATGTTTGTGCCAACCATCCTAGACTGTGTTGTGGGAGTTTTCCTTAGATCCAATATGCAATGCTAACCTGTAGGATTCAACACAGGAAAGATCCCCTGGGAATTATGGGGGTTGGTGTAGAAAGGACCAAACTAGGATATCATCAAACCAGACTTCTGAAAGTAGATGTAGAAAGTTTAGAAGAGAAAGGGACCTGAGAGGAAAATAAACCAGCACAGCCTCTGAGACAAAATGGAGAGACACTGCAGACAGCAAGGAACCCTTTCCTGAAGCTTCTGCTTTCACATCTGGGACTAGGTAAAATGACTTCCTATAAAAGTAAATGAATTTTCCAAAATGACCAAAGTTCTTCATACTCATTAGTCTTACACATTTAGTTCCATTTTTTGTAAAGGTGTGAAAACATTAGAACCTAATGACAACTGCTGCAGATTTGTGAGCACGTGCACACATGCGCACAAATGTGTGTGTGTGTGTGTGTGTGTGTGTGTGTGTGTGTGTGTGTGTGACTGAGAGAGAGACGGAGAAAGACTGGGAAAGAGAATTAGCAGTGGTTGCAATTCAACTGAAAAGGAATAGAGTTCATGACAATCAGCACACAAAGGAGCACTTCAGGGCCTGTGACATGGCTTGTTTCTAAGTCTTGGGACCTTGTCAGGGCACATAGCTCTGTCTGGTGGCTCGCCAGGCCACACTGTCTCTGGGAACCTGCCTGATCTCTACTCTTTTAACCACTGAGCCATCTCTCCAATTCCCTACTGTCTTGCAAACTTTGCCTGTGGCACTATCTCCAGTGCAAACCACTTGTTGAGGGAGGGGAAGCCACCTTGATTCCATGCCTAGTTGGTGGGACACTTCATGCCACATACAGCTTTTCATTCTCTGGACAGTTGAGACAGCACTCACTAGGGAACCAGGGGAAAGAGCTGAAACGGCCTCCCTAAACCTAAATTGAGTCTGCATGGTTTTTACTGGTATTGGGTCAGCTTGCTTAGATCTAAAAAAGTATTTCCCAATAGGATGAACATTTACAAAATAATATTTATCTTGGGGCTGGAGAGATGGTTCAGCAGTTAAGAGCACTTGACTGTTCTTGCAGGGGACCCAGGTTCGATTCTCAGGACCCACATGGTTGTTAACACCCATCTATAACTCCATTTCCAGAGGAATCCAACACCCTGTTCTGACCTCTGAAGGCATTGCAGGACACAGGTGCACTTACACACATGCAGGTAGTATACTCATACACATAAAATAAAAATACTAAAGAAAATATTAAAGTTGAATGTTTATCTTTAAAATAAGTGCCATTAATTTTTACCAACCATAAAAATGTGTGCAAGTGTGCAAGAAAACCTAGGAAAGACAGAAAAAAGAAAATAGTTGTTTTATTCAATTAGATCCCTGTTTCTATGTGCTTAGCTGGAAGTCACCTTAACCCAAAGCAACAGAATAGTTTTAAGGAGTATTACTCGAATATATCTTTTCAGCCTACAGCAACAAACAAATAAAAACCAGGGATGTGGGAATAAAGTCTTCCTATAAAATGCTAATTGACACTCCCCCCCAGATCAACCAGGAAGGATTCAGTGATGAAAGAATTGAGAACTATTACCACTTGACAGGCCCTGCTAGTTGGATCTGTCTCTTCCGACCAGCTTCCTAGGACTTCTGGCTGCATGAGAGGTCCCACCCCGTTACTATTTTAAGGAGATCTGTAAAAGGCTCCTTATTTTGCGTCCCTTCCCCCACCCCCATTAGGCCACCACTGTGTGCTAGTGCTTGAAATTAATCAAGGGCCCCTTCTGGGAAAGGGATTCCTCTTTGAGAGAAACGGAACTGGACACTTCTCTGCCTTCCCACATGTCTTCGCCCTGCCAGCCCCTGTCCTCCAAAGCTCCCCAGACAAAGCCAGGCGACTCTGGGGAAGCAGCGAGAAGCCGAGACCTGCCCTTGTCAGACAGCTGCTGTTTGAACCCAGTTCTGACCGTAAAATCAAAAGTGGGTCCGAGGGAAGCGGTAAACACTGTGCAATGAGCCTTTTGAAGGCAGCTGATGCCTCATTTGGGGTGACATGTTGTGGCTGATGAGTGTGGATGATGTGGGGTTTTCGATAAGTGCCTCATCAGTATCCTCATCATGCTCGTGTTGCTCCGCCGCGGCGTGTGCCCTGACTTGATTGTAATTGCCCGAATCTGCTCCCGCTGCTCAGGCGCGCACAGTAATATGCAATAAAACAGCAAGAAGTGAATGTTAACCATCTGAGTTCTGACACGGTGGCTCTGCAGTTCAAGATCTCCATTAAGGACCGGGAGGGGTGGGGAGAGGCCTGTAAGAAAAGAAGGCTTTGGAAATTTCCCAGGGCCTGCTTGTGTGATCAAAAGGGAAGTACAGAAATTAGGGGCCGTTTATTAGTCTTACAGGCTCACAGGTAGACACTAACAGGTAGTTTGCTGGCATCTATTTGTAATTAATTTTTTCGCATCCCAGGTGTTCCTGTTTGGCTCATTAGCTCTAATAGCATACAGGGCTGTCTTCTTTCCCCAGGAGTGTATGCTGGTCACTTTCTGCGGGGCAAGCAGAACCTTTCCAGGACCCAGTGACCAGAGTCCGCTGTGGGTTGCTTCAGGTGGTGTTCCTGAGATGCAGTTTTTCCAGAGGATTCCGAAGCCACCAGAAACATTGCTTAATCCGCGGGCCACTGCTTTCACCTTCAGTAGCTGCCGGGTCTTCCGTCACATTCACACGCCTAGAGATGCCTCAGTTGGATCTTTTGACATCAAACCTGTTAATGTCAGGGCACCTGAAGAAGCACCTTCGGAGGCTGCAGGGATGGGTGGAGCAGGATTGTGAGGTCACAATGGCAAGGAAAAAGAACCTTCTGGGGAAAAGGCCTGTCTAAGACAAACCTTTCCTTTCTCAAGTGGGTTATTTTTAATTGGGAAGAGTGGTTGGAGTGTTTTTAAAGAAATAAGGTGATTTTTTTTTTTTCTGAGACAGGATCTCCCTGTAGCCCCAGCTGGCCTAGAACTTGTTCTGTAGACTAGGATGACCAGGAACTCACAGAGATATGCCTGCCTCTACCTCCCAAGGGCCAGGATTAAAGACTTGGACCACCATACCTGCAAAAAAAAATTCTTTTTTACATTTTTTTTGTGTGTATGTTTACATATGTGAGGACCCACTCATATCACAGTCCCCCTGTGACGGTCTGAGGAGAACTAACTTACCTGTGTCAGTTCCCTCCTTCTACCATGTGAGTCCAGGTATCAAACTCAGGTCATGAGGCTTGGTGGCAATCATCTTTACCTGCTGAACCATTTCACCAGCCCCAAAGTAGTAATTTTCTTAGTCAAGTTACACTTTGTACAGACTGGATTCCAGTCTACATCTTATTTAAATATACACACTGGCCACTTTAACTTCTATGCTGCAACCTAGTTTTTCTTAGTCTTAAACCTCCCTACACCCCACCCTCTACCTTTTTTTAAATCCTGGAATGAACCATACTGCCTTAGCTTTTGTACGTGAAAGCTACTATCCAACCTATTGTCTACTTAGAAATATACCTTAAAGCAGCTAAAAAAAAAAAAAAACCTATATTCTTTGTAGTTTCCTGTTAATTGAGTCCTTTGGGAGCCCCCAGTGGCAGTAACAACTTCAGAATGAGATTTTAATTACATATGAAAAGCTTTACCATTATTTTTTATGCTTTCAGAAAAGTAAGATTTGCTTAAGAACAAGTATTCTTTTCTCTCCTCCCCATTTCTAACAGCCGTGTCTTTTCAGAACTTTACAAATGCCATTTGTTTAGACTATGGGTTTTCTCCCTGCTTAAAAAGCCTCACATTTGAAGCTAATAAATTCAGCCTACACGCCCCCTTGGAAGCTGTAATACAGATGCAGTTTGATTAACTGTTTGGATGTCTGTATCAGTAACTGCTCAAGAGAAACAATTCCTTCCCACATGGATAATTAATAGAACACTTCACAGAAAAGACCATCTCTGACAGTAACTACCAGCCCTTGCTCAGCAAACCTGTCAGACTTAATTTCTTCCTGCCTATACCAGTCCTTCACACAGCAGCCAGAAGCTTCTCCTGCAGTTGGCCTGAGAACGACTGCTTCAGCTCACAAGGTTTTCCCTGAGTCCCTGGCAGTCTCAATTTGGGTAGACAGGAGAAGAGAATGAAATTAGCTTTGGCTGCCACCTTCGGTGATGTTGTGGGAGGCAGCCTCTCTCTGCCCCCATGAGCAAGCCTTGCTTTGATAATAATGACCCTGGCCATCTCTTATTAAGTCAAGACATAACCCTGAGTTTTTAGATCAAGTTTTCATACAAAGTCATCCCATCCCGTTTTTAAACATCCCTCCCTCATATTCAGGCAAGGTCTTTTCCCACAGCTGTTGCTTTTTATTCCAGAATTGACTGCATTTCAGGGTTGGGTGATTCTGGGACAGAGTTCTGACTCTTCTAGTCAACTTGACATCCCATTGAAGTTTGTAAAGCATGCTCCTTTAGCAGGTGATTTTGCCAGTGAATGATTTTAGTCTCTTGAAAACAAACACATTATATACACACAATTTTAGAGAAATTATTTAAAATTTTTTATTTTATGTGTTATGAGTGTGTTGCCTGCATGTATGTAAGTGCACCCACATTGTGCAGTGCTCTTGGAGGGCAGAAGTCATCGGATTCCCTGGAACTGGAGTTACATATGTTGTTAGCTGCCATGTGGGTGCTGGGAATCGAACCCAGGTCCTTCACAAGAGCAGCCAGTGCTCTTAACCGCTGAGCCAACTCTCCAGCTCCTAGAGCAGTTTTTAAAAGCAGGTAGAGTAATTACTGTATCAGAGAAACAAAACTAGAATAAATGGTCTCAGTAGAAAGTGTGAGGACCCCCTAACAGTGTGTTTTTGGGGTGTGTTCTGGAAGGAAAAAGCTAAGTGAAGAAATGTTATCAAAGCAACCAGGACACCAGCAAATTCCTTTTCAGAACCTAATCTTAGTACTTTTTTTTTTCTCCAGAAATTGATTGCAAAGAATGTGCAAATGAGCAGACAAGCGATTTCTAAAGTATATTGGTATATAACAGATTTCTAACATTCTGTTCTTAACTAATATCAACTTGCTCCTATGCTGAGCCAGGTAGGTAGTAGATTGAAAAGAAAGTTATGTAGAACTTTCTAGATAAACATATGTCCTTATAGAGTCACTTTTATTTAAGTATTTCAGCATGTACTTACAAATTTATAGTCTGTGCTTACAAAAATCTGAAATAAAAGTTTTAAGAGCTTTTGTTCCTAGAAATAGTTACTAGTAGTAATTAAGAAAAAAAAGGGAATAAAAGAAAATAAAGTCTGATATGTGAAAAGTTTTTGTTAAATGGCAGGCTTAATCAGTAAGAAATAGTAAATCAGCTTTTGATAGGGAAGCAAACCGGTTTGGATTCAGGCTTTTAGGATCCGGCTGTGAAGTCTGCACACGTTGAATGATGTGCAAAAACTGCACTATCAACAGATCATTTCAAAAGGAAAGAAAACACAAACAAAACTAACCCTGGGGCAGCATTTCAGCATTAGCAGGTATGGTTGCCATGGACACCACAGGGGAGTTTAGTACAAGGACTACATACAGCCTGAGCTCACCTGGAGGGATGGATGGGCATGTGCAGTGTGTACCAGGGGCCTGGAGTCGTTAGCTGAATGGTGGTGTCTTCTCTCCATGGAGCCTCAGCAAATACTACGCACTGATGGTTAGTAGGAGGAAATAGGTCCACGCATTTGTATATCCATGCTAAGTGAGAAATAACTGATACAAAAGAATGTATGCAGAGAGGAGCAAAGAGTATGAAGAAGGCCGAGAATCATTTGGTGATCCCATGCAGTTGTACTGATCATGGTCTCTTTCCAACCTGCTATGTTTTAGGGAAGTGAATGGCTGGGTCTTCTTCCAGACCTCATGCTATCTGAGCTCAGAATTTTCTGCAAGCTTCGAAGAGGAAACAGTTTGGTAAGATCACATGGCCTTGAGCTAAAACCAGCAAGAGTCAGGGAGGATGCAGAGGCAAAGCACAAATGTGAGTTTATCTCAGCAAAAGTTTAGAGATGCATTGTTCTCCTTGAATAAGTCACCCCTTCTGATGGAGGTCCCAGCTTTCCTGGCAGCCTGGACAGGTCTTTAGGCCATAAATAAAATATGTCCTCAATTTAGACATACAACCTTGGGATTTTTTTTTCTTAAGTAATTCAATTTACAATTTACTAGATTCTATTCCATGATCATGTAGAAGGAACTTTATGGTTAATGGTAACTCCACAGCACAGGGTCTGTTGGCATTAGAATCAGAAGGAGTTTTTCAAAGATGAGGACAATGCTGGCTGTTGTAGGAAAGGCAGGGAAAACGAGCCTACACCCTAATGTAGATGAATAAGACATTCCTGTCTTTCCTAAACTTGGGACAAAAGAGATAAGCAAAATCTGAGATTTAGTCCTTTCTTTGGGCCAATGAGGAAGCTTTAAAGAAAAAGAAACCCATGGAATAAACTAGAAGTGTGCCTCAAGACAGACAAAGGGAATGCAAAATTAAACTCTTGATGTGAAAGGGAAGGCACAATGGATCCTTCTAGATGAGATACCTTTGGAGAATATTTCAATTTCACTGTTTCTTTTCTCTCTTACTTGCTTGTTTTTTTTTTCTTTCACAGATATGCTGTGTAGAAAGCCTGAAAGCCTTTTTATTATTTCTTATTTTCTTTCTCTTTTTACTATATGCTATACATTCATTTAAAGTTTCTTTCTCTCCAATGTTGAAGCAGGTATGGTTTTTTCTAGTTCGGACTCCGACACCTAGCTGTGATCAGCAATGCCTTCCAGTCACTCTTTTCTTTCATTTACTCAGTTTCTCTAATTTCCTTCCTCTCTGCTTTTTCTTCATCTTCTCCTTATCTCTTATTAATGCTTGCAGTTCCAGGTATTTTCTGATTTTATAAACCTTCCTTTTTTAAAAAATGTGTCTAATCTACTTCTTTTTTTATATATATAAACTCAAATTTCTACCTATAATTTTATGCAACTGAATTAATGGACTCAGTCCTGTTAGTAAGCAGGTAGCTCATATTAATTTACTACATATATCCTATTATTTCAACTTATGTTTTGAATGTGTTTGTAAAATGCTATTTTCTTTAGGAGAATAAAACATATTTCAGTCTGAGCACAGAACAGCATCACCAGTAACTTTATATCATATAGATTTGCAAAATCACTGACTTCTGAGAGTCAGGAACACTGGATTGGAATATGAGTGCATGGCATGGTGTCCATGAAAGAGTGATGCATATCCTCCTGAGTGGCATTTATGTCAGGAAAGCAGAGATCTGTACAGAGGTAAACATATGAAAAACAAACTAAAATTTAAAGTTTCCAAGGGGCTGGACCAATGGCTCAGCAGTCAAGAGCACTGACTGCTCTTGGGGAGAACCCAGGTTCAGTTCTCAGCACACATATGGTAGTTAACAACCATCCATAATTCTAGTTCCAGGGGAATCCAATGCCTTCTTCTGGTTTCTGTGGGCACTGTACACATTGTAAGTGTACATGAATGATTCAGTTACATACAGGAAGGCAAAATACTTAGATAATAAAAATAATTTAACATTAAAAATATTTTGAAAGCTAGGCATGGTATATACACATGTATTTTCAGCTCTTGGGAGGTCAAGGACAGTCTTTATTACAAAGTGAGTTCCAGCTCACCCAGAACTACATGAACTAGATCTATGTTCAAAAAACCTAATAAATAAATACTAATATTAAAAAGAAAACTATTGTAAACTCTTTTGAAAGTTAGTTTGTTCTGTAAATTTGGAATATGTGTTAAGTCCACAGGTTTGGGTGTCACTAGAATGTATCTCCAACTTTTCTAAAGATAATCACAAAACTAAGGCAAGGGTCAAAGACTCAAAACGCTTATTCACAAACCATAGAAAACTTTTTGTGACATTTAATGGAAAATGCATGTTCTTAAATACTAATGAGAGAGTTAGCAAGTGACTCCGCAGAACACAGGCTTTTATACAGAAGAGTGTCTGCTTTGGGCATTCTTTATCTTCCCTGTCATCACCTGCACACCAGCTTCCATTTTCATCAGAGGGCCTTACTGTTTTCATTTATGTGTGTTTGGGGAAGATCTTTCGCATAAGTGAATTGTGAAACCTGTGAACTTCCAATTCAGTTTTTCTTTTATTCATGAATGTGGAGGTCTTGTACTGGGAAAATATGCTTTCAGGGTCGCTGAGGATATCACATTCTTTTAATAGACAACAGTAATTTTCTCTAACTACATTATGTCTCTTGGTGTCAGGCTAATTATATGCTATCAGTTTTGTGTCATTTCCTCTGGGATTCCCTGCACCACTTTCAACTATTTCACTTTATTTAGCAGACTATCTGATTGCCTTATGAAAGGTTTACTTGAACTCTTTTTAAAGCATAATACATTTGACCATAAAATTGTGCATTAGCAGTTGACTGTGCATTTATATCAAACTTATAGCTTAAATTTCACTTAAGGGAGAAACCTCATATTTTAATGCAGATTTTGAATGTAGATTTACTATAAAAATAAGTGAATAATAATGCCAGGTTATTTTGGAAAGTGTTCTTTTATGTGATCACTGCACTTAATACAATCGCAAAATGGCTGCCCACAGGTGGTCTTTTCAGAGTGTTAAGCCACAATGCTCAGAACAAAAGGGACACCAGAATCTAATGTTTTTCAGAGTTTAAAATGCCGTTCACTTGCTTTTGTTCATTTTCAGATTTAGCCATGTTCATTGTTGTTGAGCCCCAAATGCAGGACATTCTTTTTTGACATTTTGCCCTAAATAGACACTGACCGAGGCTGACTCTCCAACTAGCTGTTTGTCACAGGCAAGCGGAAACTAGTCATGAACAATGAGTGGGCATTCTTGGCACTTAAATGACTATGGAACAGGCCAGTTTTGACGTGCAGCAAATCTGGCAAAGTCTAGGTTAACAAAAGTGTGTTTGACAAAAGATGAATTTCTTTCCCTATATCTCCCCCTCAAAGTAAGCATTTAATTATGTCTTAACACATTTTCTTCTATTTTGCCTAGAGGATTATATGCTCATTCACTCCCGAGGTTATGGTGTGGAATTAAAGCCATACTATTTTAAAGCATGCTGTGAAACAAACTATTCCTTAACCACTAATTATTCACTTAAGAGAAAAGGGTTAAATATGTATGTAGTGTCATTGTAGTGTTAATATTACACTGTCATGCAAGCATTTTTTTATAAGGCAAAGCTGTTTAAGGAGCTTATTAGAAAATTGGAAAATGTGGCAATGTATTTTTTTAAGCTAAAAGATTAGAGTACATTAAGTAAGAGAAAAATGTTTCCCCAGGGGTGAAATGGATAAACAGACAACCAAATAAAAGAAGAAAATAAAGAAAAATAACTTGTATACTAAAATGCAGAACTTAAAATGTAACGTAGAGCAAGGGGCTAAACATCCTACCTATCACTGTGAAAACTTTAGCCTTTTAAATTGAGCTTTTAAAAATATGAATGTATAGAAAGTATGGCATCATTTGCATTTCTATGAAGCTAAATAATCCTTCACTTGAAAAAGAGTCTAGTGATAGGTATTTGTGAAAAGGGTATAAATATAAGGTTTATGATATGAGTAGATTGAAGTAATATATATAACAAATTTCTTATTTTCAATAAGTGAATAAAGAGTTAAAATAACTGAAATAGTTTTGTCTAAGGGATAGCATAAAGAGAATAAATATCCTACAACCGAGGCTTTTATTTAAAAATTCAATCTGGGAAATATGAGCTGCACTGCTTTCAGCTGAATTATCTTGGCTGTCTGTAACAACAGCACTGTTCAGAGAGCCCAGTGCTACAATGGGGAACGGGAGGCACTGGAGACTCTGGCCTTCACAATCACCAAGAAAAAGAAGGCCACATTATATATAGTAGAGGTTTTGTAAAAATGTATTATTGTATCCTAGTCTCTAAAGTCAGGAATAAATGGGTGTTTTATGAGTAACCTTTCCGTTTGTAAGACATAGAGTCTTAAAAAAAAGAACGTGTGTGTGTGTGTGTGTGTGTGTGCGTGTGTAATGCCTGTAACTTTTATCAGACTGTCTAATCAACTTCCACCCTTCAAGAAACCTAAAACTTTTTAGATTAGAGAGTCTGAGCTTAAATTACCTAAATTCTATTTGATTTTAAAAACAGACATGTTTCCCTATGGGTTGGTCTCAAAATCTGGTAAGAAGAATCAAGAGGAATTATGGTTAGGCCAGCACTTGCCACACACCCTGCTTCATGTCACTTTTACCCACATTTCATTGGCCACAACTCAATTTTGAGGTACCTATTTAATTGAAAAGGAGTCTGGAAGTATAGTTTTCTCTTAGATCCAAAGAAACAAAATAGTTTTTAGATCCAAAGAATCAAAATAGTATTGTTGATCTTCTAACACCTCATTTAATCATACTTAGCAAATGATTAAAGGTAATTTGGCTTTCTTCTTGATTGCTGAGGTGTATCACCTATAAACTTGGCTTACTTGTACATTCACCTCCTAGCTTTGTGACACCATAGACCAAACTGTTAGTAAGCACTTTAAAATATATATTATCTTTTAATTTTATGTGTATGAGTATATTTCCTACATGTATGTAAGTGTACCTGTGTTGTACAACACCCACGGAGATCAGAAAGAGCATCAGATCCCCTGGACTGGAGTTACAGATGGTTATTAGCCACCATGTGGGTACTGGGAACTGAACCCAGGTCCTCTGAAAGAGTAGCCAGCGCTCTTAACCACTGAGCCATCTCTCCAGCCTCTTGTTCACTAGCACTTTGGGAAAATTATTAAAACATTATTTCAGTCTTTACAAAACATTTTAACAGATTTGGATTTTAAGGAAACAGTTTTCATTGGCTTCTAATGACATAAAGAAAGCTGTGTACTGCTATTTACCCGATTAAATAGTGACCCTGAAACTTGTTCCAATCTATCCAAGTATCAGATCTAAACATACAACAAAATATTAATTCATATAGTAAACTCCCAGAAAAGTTCTTTACAGATACTGTGGGACTTCAATGATACTATGATTGCAAGTAAACCTATGAGGGTATGATATTTAATGCAATACATTAAAAGTTGGTCCATTGAAAAATATCAGAGACAATGCTGTCATTGAAGTATTTGAGTATTTCTCTTTGGATCATCAAATGTATATCTATTTTTTTAACATGCGATTATACTTTTATTACCTAGATTAAAGATAGGAAATGGACAAGTCTGCATCAAAACACCTAACATCAAGTAGCAATGAATATTCTCTCAGAGAGTTTGTATTATATTGTGGAACTAGATAATGATACCATAATTAATTTCAGTAGCTAGTCCAGCCACATGGACAGAAGCAATTCGCCTGCACTTATGAAATGAGTTGGTAGCGAGAATCTATTTTGCTGCTGAAACCAAATGGATTTTTCATGATATTGTTATGCTAAGTTGAACATCACACCTTTTATGTTCTCTCCATTTGGCCTTGAATAAACATCAGTACAATAATAATCTAAATGACTTGCAAGTGGTCATGAGCAGTTGCCCATCTGCTTTGGACAGAATTATACAAATCAATTACATAGACATAAAAGCTAAATCAATGTGGATGAATCAACAGCAGAAATGAGATGGATGAACTCTTAAGTTTTGTTCATCATATATAACTCCTCCAATAAACAAAGATGAGTAAATTAGACTCATTAACCTTGAAAAATTAGATAATTTGTACATAATAGATTTGAAACAATACTTTCTATCCTGGTTATGATGATTATTCTGTCAACAACACAGTATAGTTTAATTGGAGTTTTTACAAAGGGGATTGTTTTGACATGGTTTGTTCCTTCCTAGGGAGATTGTTTTATGAATTTGGCTTGTATTTGTTACTACTCCAGAACTCCAACTGGAAAATCCAGTTGGTCAATTGTGTTTAGATAGAAGTGTGTGAGCACTGACTATCATAGGTATAGAGTGAGTATACATTTAGTTTTAAGATATCAGCACTGAATCCGTAGACAGATTCCTTGCTAAGGAAATGTTGTTTTTCATTAGACAGTCATCAAAGAAATCTCAGTAAATTATTTATTACTACTCTCAAAAAGCTACCGATGGTGAAAACTTGCATGAGAGGGGAAGGGGAGCAAGGTCGGAAACATTAAGCTCTTTGAACGGTATTCACTCAGGAAAGTAAGATTTCACAAGGCTGGAAAGCTCTGTGGCTCAGGTTTCTGATCTCCATTTTCTGTTCCCGTTTAGATGCTCTGATATCACTACCTGTTGGTTGTCCTTCTCTGTCAAAGAAGTCTCCAATTTCCAGGCACTAGGCTGGAAATCCCACTGGTCATCCTTTCAGAATAGTCGTGGAAGAAACCATGTGCTACCAGTTCTCCTGATAGGAGTTTATATATAGGGAGATGGGCTTGGACATCAAAGAGAGAGTGGTGTCGTCATAGGAAGAATGATTTGGTTGCTGACTTGTTAAACTAGAAGAGGCTGTATAACTTGATAACTACACCAAGAGACCTCATCAGATGTTACCAGCCTGGACAAAAGATTCAAGTGTCCTATCTGTTCTGCAAATCTACCATACAAAATGTCCGTAGAAGTTAATTTCCGTCCACATCTTTTATTGCTGTTTTCCCCTTGCTCGTTTCCCGCTTCGTTGAGTACTTACTCTGTGCTAGGCTTTCTTTTAAGCACTACATACTTTCATACTCTTCTACCCTTCTCCCTCTCATATTTTCTTTTAAAATGAGATTATGGGGCTGCGGAGATGGCTCAGCTATTAAGAACACTTGCCGCACAATCAACAATTGGGAGGATCAGAGTTCAGATTCCAACACCCATATAACAAGTCAGGCTTGAAACCACAGCTCCGAGAGAGGTAGCTGCAGGAGAAGCACTGGGGCTTGCTGGCTTCCAGCATAGCTAAGGAAAACGTCCTGTTCAGGGAGGAATAGGAAGAGAGTGATGAAGGAGGACACCTGACACCCCTTTCTGGCCTCTGTGCATGTGCACAGGTGTGCACCTGCACACACGTGAGCAATCACATACAAATTAGTCAAATCTTAAAGTGAGACGGGCTATAAATGTAACATTTTCTGAGTTTTGGTTTTGTTCTGACAGTGTGTCTAGGCAATCTTTCTAATTTCCACTTGCTGTCTTTCCATGTGTATGCCTTTCTACCAGCACCTGCACACATCTTAATTTCATAATCACTCAGAGTTCTTGCTTACCATTGTTATGTTTTCGAAGCTCTTCATGCATCAGGATTAATCCAGAGGACTTGAGCTTGGCACTGGGGGAGTTAAAACACTTGAAGAGTCGTGTAAGTTCTTAATTAATACAGACAGAAGAATCACTTATAATTTATTTCAAAATATCCAGTGCTGATCCAAATAATATTTGGGAGTAAATGGGTGATGTAGTGAACAGTCTTCCATGGTTCCTCATTCACGGATTCTTCCTGCTGGTGTGAGGGCTGTTCAAAATAGCACTTCACTTTTTGGTTTATTTATTAAGATCCTGCACTCAACTATAAGAAATTAGCCTCCTAGAGGTGAATCACTTCCTACACTGCAAAAAAGAAATCTGTTCCTATAGCAAAGAAGGAAATCCTGCATTCATTCCTGAAGTGAACAATAAAGAAAAGATCAAAAAGTTTATTGCACAGTCCATTCCAAGTGTAAAATAGAGCAGTGGGTGTTTAAAAAATGTGCACTAAGTATCTAAAAGGGCGATCTTGTTACATCCCATTAGACAAAGGGTATGTCTGAGATGGGATCATTGATGGCTTTGTTTTGTTTTGCTTTTTGGTGAACCTTTAAATTCAAAGCTCTTTAGTAACTGAAAACAGAATAGCTTGAAGAAAAGTGTTTTCTACTACGTAGGATATTCTGAACACTAATAATATGACCACACTGGAAGAGACACGGAGTGAACGCCAGGAAAGCCCATGTCAGGTGCTCAAAATCAACTGGCTGCAAGTCAGTCTGTGCTTTCACTATCTGAAATGCTCTATTGGGAATATTCTCTTTTCCCTCTGTTGTCATTGAGGGTATATTCTGTCTGCTGATCTGTTGTGTTAGAATTTCCAGGTAACCAATGTCAAATAGACTTTAAGTCTCTCAGTTACATATATACATATATATATATATATATATTTTTTTTTTTTTTTCAGTGATGTCTACCTTATCTGAGAATGTAGCTCAGTGGTAGAACACTGGCCCAGCATGTGCAAGGCTAAGTTCTATCACTGATAGTGACAAAAAAAAAATAAAAATAAAAAAATAAAGGCCACCTCAAGGAGACAAGAGTTGTCCAATTTACATGTGAACTATCTTAACTGCCTGCCTGGGAGATGCTGTGTGCAAAGTTCAAAGAAGGCAGACAAGGACTAAGGCAGTTACTAAGTTTTGACAGTTGCTTCTCTCCCACTCCTTTTCTGTCTCTTTCTTGGCTGTCCTCATGTGTTTAGAATGCACGAAACCGTCCATTCATGCTCGGAACATAAAAGCCGACATACAGCTCACGCCATGCCCTACAGAAAAGTATGTATGAGCTGCTCACCACTTTGTTCAGCTAAATGACTTTTTGACAGTGGAAATTTTGTCAGTAAGCATTAGTTTGGGGCTGATCCCTAAGCTCTGCTTCTCATACTTTCAGAATTGTACAGGAAAAGCTGACTGATACACAATGTTGGGTGTATCGGACACGCAGCACCTGTCCTCTTTACTGAGACTCATGTCCTTCCTGCCTTACTGGCATCCTTGATGCGGCAGATGGTTCTGGGCCAGCATTCTTCTCCACACCCTTTCTACACTGCCTGCCAAAGCTACCAGTTCTGCATGCCATTGTCTGGAATTTGTGGTGGTTGATTGTCAGTTAATGAATTATGCGAGTCATGATGCCTCTGCCATGTTAATCCAAGGTTTCTGTAGGAGTGAGGCTGGTTTTAGGAAGGAGACATTTCCCATTTTCATCAGAGCTCATTCTATGTGTCCGCTATATGCCCATCCAGCCTGGATTAGCCAGCATCTTAGACCATGAAGGAAGCCTGACTAGCTCTCCCTCCAAAGAGAGACCTTATTCAGGAGTTTGGAGCGCAAACTGGCTTGCAGAGGCTGGATGCTCGGAGAGTTTTATCAGCCACTGCCAAATACCAGGGCACATGAGAGGCACTGTAAGTTCATAGGTAGGTTTCTTATGTAGCGTTTCTTTAACCTTAGCATTTCAGTGAGGCCGTCTTTTGAATTATGTGGCCCAATACAAGCTGTGCTGTGCTTGTGCTTGTGATATGTTAAAACTTGATGGTTTCTTAGCTCTTCGAGACCCAATTGCAATTTTGAGCTTATCAAAAGGGTAATTACTCATAATTTTATTTCACCAATTAATTCTCCTTTTTGTCTAGCTGGATATTTCCCTCCCCGACCTCTTCTGTTTCTATTCCAGTTCACTTCAGTTTTTTACCCAGAATTCAGACTCACTATAAGTGTATTTTCTTCTTACTATAGGAGTAAGAATATCGGCCTCAGAGAGGACAAAGTCAGGGAAAATCATTTTGTCTACTTTACTTCACTTTTCACAGTCTGAAGGTCCTTATCTGCAAATAGAGATAATAATACAGTAACCTCTGTGCTTACTGTACACGTGATGAGGCGATGCGTGAGAAGTACTTCATAGTTTGTCTGGCTTGAGAAAGTATTCAAAACTATTATTTCCAGCTATGTCTTTATTCCGTCCTGCATTTTTTTATGCTTATCCATTAGAAAAAGAGTTAAATACAGTTTTATATTGTCTGCATTGCTTTAGAAACTTAAACAGATTACAATAAAGCAGTTCAAATATATCATTGCCGTTTCTTTGAAAGGATATTTTTCTGAAATTTCTGCTTTGAGACTTAGAGGTTAAGGTTAAAACCCTTTTTGTCAAAAATCACTTCTTATTGAAATTCATGCAACAAAGCATAGTCACCTAGTTTTTCCACATTGTAGGCTCCTTCGAATGCACAAGTCTGTTGGGGCTGTCTCTCTGGCCCCTCTACTGACCCCTTGACCCAATCTGCACAGCGCTTTGGACCTGGATCCTTGCCTCCTCCAAGCGTCTGTGTCACTCTCTTCCCTCAGTGCCTGACACGGTGCTCCACACAGGGCAGCCACACAGGGTGATGAGTGATGAGGGGGTTTCACTCTCTAGAGCCTTTATTGAACCACAGAATCCAGCCAGATGGTCTTCTGGCTGTTGCAGAAACCATCCATTTATCAGCTTTAAAGCTATAAATATTTGGCTGCTAGCAAAGAAGTGACATCAAATTGGAAAATTCAGTCTCCACACTTAGGTTTATTTTTTTTTCGGATATGGTAATGTTTTTCCTTTTATGGGAATGCTCTGCTTTGTAAGCCACGAGGATGGTGTGCTTTGAAGAAAATAAATTCCTCCAGTTGGTAGAAACCAATTATATTCACATACATGCATATGTACTTAATGTATAAATTTTACTAATTAGTAAAATTAGTACACATAAGCGTTTGTAAAAATGAGTGGAGATAAAAGTGTCTGTATTTCCCCAAGTATTTATACTAAAAACTTCTGACTCTTGAAAGGAAATATTCTGAAAAGGAAAATTCTTTTACCACAAATTAAACTGTAACTTCTCAGTACATGATCTTCCGGAGGGAGATGGGCAATAAACATGATGTGTAAGTGTGTTGAAAGAAGCTGGGTATCAGGAGAGAAACATACAAGGCAGGTGAGAGAAATCTGACCGTGGGACTGGGAGGGGAGGCGGGGTGCACCTGAGCCAGAGCAGACTACTGTAAGGTCAGAAAAACCCAGAGCCAGAGTAACAAACACTCACACGGGAATTTCAGATTAACACCAAATACTAACAAGCTACTCACTGCTGTAATGGGAACCTAATATTTTCTCTGACAACCTTACTCCATTGAAAGTGTGATTTGAGCAAAGATGTGAAAGGGATATAGGGCAGTAATCTAGAAGAGGGTCCAGGCTGGGCAGTGGGAAGACAGCTGGGGCTCTGAAGTGGAGCAATGGGACGGTGGTGCAGGCAGATCATGTAGGACCTGCAGGCCTTTGAAGGACTTTTTCTCTGAGTGAACTGAGACTCCATTGTACGATTTTCAGCATAGTGACTTCTGACTGTGAAGGATCACTGACTGCACAGTACAAATAGAATTCATTACAATGTTGGGTTCCAGGCTTCCACTGTGGCCCTTAGAACTATGCCCCATGGACCATGCAACATCTGCTGTCTACCCAGCCCCTGTGCCTGTTTTGTAATTTATGCTGGATAAGTAAAATTTTCATAATCCCTTTTAAGAAAAAACTGCAACTGTACATTGAGCCGAGCCTTAGGGAAGAGACTAAGGAAAATAGATTATTCCTGTAATTCCCTCCCTCCAGATTTTCCTTTGTAAAGTAAATAAGGTCAGAGGCCAGGATCAATCATATTTTTTTTAATTGGCATGATAGTTCAGGTACTGCTTGTCCTTCTGTTGAGATAGAAAAGTAAGAGCAGGGTTCTGAGAGCAAGGGAAAAATAGTGGTAAATAGCTGCTATTTACTTGGCTGCCATATGAATTCTGGAGGTTTTAGCATCATAGTGACTTTAAAAGTGTAATTCCCAGGCTATTAAGGCCGAAATGTTAAAATCAAGGGAGAGGATATAGGAAAGAAACAGAATTGACACAGTTAAACATCAACACACATTCTGGGCTTCAATATACTTTTCTATCTGCAGTCTGTGGGTCTCCTTTAATCTGTAACAAATAAGTCACTTGTTAATCCACATCTCTTAAAATGGCATTTTAGAAAATCTCTGTGGATGGCTTGTTTTCCAAGATTGGAAGGTAAGTGCCTGGAAAGCTACCCACAGTACCGTCTATACACACACTCAGAAATAGAGTACGGGTTGAAGATGTACATGGATGATAGAAGGCCCTGGGATCTACCGTAGACTGACAGAGAGAGAGGAAGGGAGGGAGGGAGAGGGAGAGATCTGTCTCTATTTGACCTAGGTTTTTTTGTTCTTTTCTATTTTATTCAAGACAGGGTCTCACTATATAGCCTAGGCTGGCCTGAAGCAAATAAGGTAATGTTGACACCTGTGAAATCTGGGTGGTGGGATATGATTGTGATATAGTCTTGTATTGTCTTAAATAGTAGTATTTTTAATGGGCTTCCAATTTCACAATTCTAGAATTGCAAACATCTATTATTAATTTGTCTCCTTTGTTTGATAGTCTAAAATTATATCAACATTCAGACTCTCAATTTTAAGATTACGTGGAACAAACTTTACTTCCTAGTGGTTGGTAGTGGCATTATAGAAATGGGACTCTTTGTGGGCCCAGCTTAGTCATTTTAATGAGAAACCTTACCTAGATTCTTGCTCTGAGATTCTGCTTCCTTGATAACCTTGATAATCATCAGGGTCTGTAGTACTTGTTAATCCACAGCTCTTAAAATGGCATTTTAGAAAATCTCTGTGGATGGCTTGTTTTCCAAGATGGGAAGGTAAGTGCCTGGAAAGCTACCCACAGTACTGTCTATACACACACTCAGAAACAGAACATGTGTGGAGGATGAACATGGATGATAAATGTGCATTTACCCTTTGATTCCTTTAATTGTCATGGGAAGTCATATTTTCTTTGTTCAGTGTCATTAAACAAAAAACAACAAAACCCAAGATTCTTTATTCTCATCTGTGTTCCTTGAAAGCTAAGGTGCTAAGGATGGTGACAGGAGAAAGCTCTAAGGATGGCCGCTCCAGATTCAGACTTCCTTGACTGAATATACTCAGGGCAGCGTGAAAGCTGGAAGATGCTGTAACAGTTAACATTTGTGTTGCTGCATTGTCCTTTTAAGCGATTTCATTGTTTCTTAGTCTTAGTAATGTCTGGAAGAGCTGTCAGTAGTTTAATTCCTGGGATAATGAAATACCAGTGTTTCAAAAATGTAAATAAAATTACTAAGACTCACAAGAATCTGAAGAACCTATACGGGAATAGTGATAAGAGTTTTAATCTGTTTTTAAAAAGTAAATTGTGCCCTTTTAAGGATATTCAAGAAAGACTAAACATGAAATTATCATGAAACTCAAACTAACACCTTGCCCAATGGACCCCGGATCTAAAACATTTTCAGTTGGCAGTGGAAAAGATGTTTATACAGGCCAACTGTATGTTTACTGTGGTAGATCACAAGGGCATGTATCTTCATCCCCTAAAGGCCTGGGCACATGGGGATCCCATCATCAAGGCAGACATCATTGCTCTGGGCTGGATAGTTGACCTACATTGAGAACAGGCATTCTTTTTCCAGATTTTAGATTGAAAAAACAAAAAACAAAAAACAAAAAACGCTGGAGAGCAAGAGCTAACTCATGATTTTATGGTTTGTAGCACCCTAAATGACACACACAGAGAGACATACAGGGAGATCATTTCTGCTCCAACTGTTGACGACCAGGTTCAAACATTATCCATGAGTCTGAAAATCAGAGGCCTGAGGATTAAAAGTATCTAGCAACAGCCAGATGTTCAGGAAGCCCAAACCTTCTCTATGGGACGAGTATGCAAATGTCCATTCACACCCGACCCAACTACTTGTGAACCACTTTCATAAACTATAACTTGCGAGGGTTGAGGGTGTGGGGGATGGGATGGACTTATTGGGACTGAAGAAGGAAGAGATGTTTTCCTGTCCTTGAAAGCCAATCTCTTTCTGACCATATTTGCCCTCTTTGGTTTTCTTTTAAGGACAAGGCCATTAAGAGGAAACAATGAGGATAAAGAGAGATGCTGAGTAACAAAAAAATCCTAAAAGAATGGTCATTAGGTAGCTTGGACTGAAAGAACAAATTTACTCCCCCACCCAAAAGCCCCAGTGTTATCTTTCACTGGACGAACCTAAGAAAAGACAAAGATTGAAAGCCACTAGTTTGAGAACAGTTAACACCAGAACCTTAGTCTTGACAAGTAGCTTTACCTGCTGACAGCAAAATGGCTTTAAGTCCTGGCCTCTTCAACAGGCTCCAGAGTGATGTAGAAAAGTATGCTGGCACCAGACAACACTTACTGAAGTGGAGAGGACTCCTCTCTTATGTCTACAACAGCCTTGAACAATGGAAAAAGGAAATCCTAACAGGAAGACATCAGAACTGTCACACGTGACGCAGAAACTTATTTCATTCCCAAGGAAGGCAATAAACTGACTACTAGTGGTATTAGTGGTCTGGGCTGTGACCATTCTTCCCTACCTCAAGTCACTCTCCTTAATGCACTGCTGGTTATGGTGATAATAAAATGCCACTAAATCTGGAAGATGTCATTCTGGTAGGATGGCATCGTATCACCCAGAAACTGGGGAGATGGCATGGTAGCTGCACCTCTGAGACGTGATCATGTCATTAGGAGGAGAATCTTGAACTGTGTTTGGCTTCAGAGGTGAAGTACAGTGATGAGACGTTGGTGGAACTTCCCTAGCCTACGATAACTTTGGGGAATGAGTCTAAAGCTGCCCTCTTCCATTTTAACCAAGTAATAACATTTTCAAGGCTGCCACAGTTGTGTAAGGTTGTAAATATACTGTCCACTCCTATGAAGACATCCTGCACCACTGTCCCAACTATAACTGGATGAGAATGACTGATCAGTTATAGTTACTGTCTGAAGAATTTCAATGAAGAAATATAAAGACGAAAGTAATCAGTTGTTGGAGTTGTGAGGTTGTAAAGAGCTGGACTCAGTATGAACTAAAGCTAGTCAAAGGCTGGGAAAAACCAGCCAGTCTATTGTGAATGCAGAATATCTTGAACCCACAAATGATTACATGGCACAGAGAAAGAACACAGAAGAGGGACAGAAAGACACACCGAGGGGAGCAGAAAACAGAGTGACTAGGGGGCAGAGAGAAATATAGCCAGGGGCAGTGAGATACAGACACAGAAGAACTGCTGGTGACTTCTAGATCCTACGATGCCAAGTTTTATTTCCTCCAGTTAAGTTCCAGATTTCCGATTCCTTTTTAACAACTCCCCACTTACAAATGATCTGAGGTAGATCTCTATTCTTGCAACAAACAGTTCTCAAATAGTTCCTCCATTAAAGGCTTTGGACATAACTGCAGTCGCATCTTCTAAAGGTTTGATTTCCAAGTACGGCAATAAAACTTGTCTGTAACACCCTCATTATTGTTTCACACAGCCATAGCTAATGTTTCTAAGTTGTCCCTTTAGGGCACTGTTAAAACCTGCACAAGCATGAGCCTACATATTCTTTATGACTGTCAATAAAGTAGGCTCTAGTACTACCGTTCCCCTTTACAGGTAGGAAATTAGGACACAAAGAGATGAACTTGCTCCAGGTCACAGAACCAATAAAAGGATAAAATTAGATTGACCATTTATTTACATCAACAAGGATATCTCAAAATAAAAATAGGTTTATACATACATGCATTTAAGTCATTTTGGTCAAAACATTTTTGGTGACTGCCCAATTATGTACACAGTACTAATTTAAACTAATAAACCAGTTAATCTATGTTATAAATATAAAGCCCTTTTAAATATCACTAATAAAATAATCTTCTTTGGTGATCCACCAAATGAAAAAAAAAGATGTTCTTTCACATTGTTTTTCAATATCCCAAATACCTCCTTTAAAACAGAAGGGAATAAATTCTAACAATGCTATTTTCAATGTACACATTTTTTGAAACTCACTGAAATACCCTAAGATTACTTGCTGCAAACTAGACTTACGCAAAATAAACCCTGACTTCACAGAAAAGTTTACACTGATAAATAACACATGCTTAATAATTGCAGTATAAGTTACACGCACATGTATATCAAGGGAAAAATGACAGGATGAGGAATTTTCACAGAAGATGGTGAGCTGCCATGGACTCTGCTTCTCTTGATTTTCTGAGCAGGGCTTGCTTGAGGGCACTAATTTTCTCATCAAGTTCAGCCAGTGAATAGTTCTGCTATAAACAATAGGGACACAAAATGCTGAATAAGATTTTGAAACATCTTAATGCAGATAAAATGCTAAATGAACTATAAATATCTAAATATTCAATAGCATGTTACTTTTTCCTCATGACAATAATTATAAAATTGAATAAAATGTATATGGTGTCCATGTCATAAGTTTAAGGTCATAAAATAACAAGGCTTAAATACTTGTTATAACTGGGCTGGACCCAGTGTGTACTGCATGTGTGAGGCCCTGGAGGATATCCAAAACCACACAAAACAAAAATAAATAGAAATCTTAAAAATAAAATGCAATGCTGAAGTGGAAAGTTTTTTTAAAATTTTTTTACTTCTTTCTCTTTCCTAATGTTCTCCTCACTCTTCTGAACTTTGAAAGATTAGTAAAAGCTTTTCTAAAAATAAAACAAAACACAAATATTCTCATAATAGAAAAAAAATAACTTTTATGACTGGCTTAACTGCTTAAAATACCTAGATGTTCTCTTTTGAGGGGTCAACTTCAATCAACTATTTCTGGAAAATAAAAAAGCCTTCTCTCAAAAAATGTACTCGGGCATGGTGTTACACAACTTTAACGCTGGCACTCAGGTGGCAGAGGCAGACAGATCTGAGACTGAGGCCAGTCTGGTCTACATAGTGAGTTCTAGGCCAGCCAGGACTACATAGAGAGGCTTCCAAAATAAACAAATAAAAAAATAAATAACCCAAAACAAAAAGAACTTAAAATTTTAGAATAAATATGCAATTGCTGCACTTAGGTATGACTGTGATAAGACTACATTTCTCTATGGAGCCCAGGCTGGCCACTTCTACTTTATCTCCAGAGGGCTATGATTTCAGGAAGGTATCTCTACCCCCTGCAACAATATACTACTATTAATAAAAATACAGCAAAAAAATTTTTTAAAGTTTTCCCCAACTTTAATTCACAGTACATCATCAATACTCATCAAATCTCAATATTTCAAATTCAACTACTTAATAAAATACTTTGGAGGCTGGAGAGATGGCTCAGCGGATAAGAGCACTGGTTGCCCTTGCAGAGGATCCAGGTTCACTTCCCAGCAACTAACAACTGACCCTAACTCCAATTTCAGGGGATCCAATTTCCTCTTCTGACCTCCTTGGGCATTGCATGACACAGGTGCACTTACATATATGCAGGCGATACACTCACATAAATTAAAATAATATTAAAAAACATTTAAAAGTTATTTTGGACAGAGGTAGGCTGCAATTATCCTCTTGTGTGTGGGTGGGGGGGGCATCGGTATCATGCTTGATTGTTGTCCATCTTACTTAAAAAAATATATATATTTTACTTATTTTTATTTTATGTGCACGAGTTTTACGCTGCATGTATGTTAGGTGCACCTGTGTTACACGATGTCTGTGGCAGTCAGAAGAGGACGTCGGGTCCCCTGGAACTGGAGTTAAGAACAGTTGTTAGCTGCCACGTGGGTGCCGGGAATCCAACATGGTTCTTGGCAAAAGCAACTGGTGCTCTTAACCACTGAGCCATCTCTCCAGTCCTTCCACCATACTTTTTGAGACTGGGTTTCTCAGTGAACCTGGAGCTCACCAGCAGTCTAGGCTGGCCGGCCAGCACACTCATGGAATCTTCCTCCCTCTGTCTCCCAGTGCTGAGATCATGGGCCTGTGCTGCCACCATGTCTAGTTTTTATTATTCAGTGACACAATAAACAGGTGCCAGGGCTCCCAACTCAGGTCCTTTTGCTTGTTGAGGCAATCCCTTTCCACAATGGGCCATCTCCCCAGTCATAAAGTCACCTTCTTTTTGATTTAGATAATACTAACATTAGTAGTGTTCACAAAAAGGAGAGTAAGAACACACTGAAGTTATTTAAGTATTAATTTTAAGCACTTTGCAACCCAAACATTCTTCTATTATTAAAAACAAAATCAAGATTTTTGCGTTTTCTTAGCTTGTCTGAGTCATTCTATGTTTTGCAAATAAAACCATTTCTCTAATTCAATCCTACAATAGAAGCTTTTATTAATAAGGTCTAAAACTCATTTATCTACTGCAGAAGTCACATGAAGACACAGTAACTCAACTTACTTGAGGTGGCTGAACTTTTCTTCTTTTTCCAGAGAAGTTCTAAGTTAAAAGTAACAAAATGGCAGATGATCAACATTTAGCAAATACAACCATTATTTCCTCTAATACTGTATGAAACAGTCAGCCTTTGAGAACCCTGACATAAAGTTTTCAGTTTTACTAAGCATTATCTCAACCAATATTCAGCTTCTTGTATTCGAAGATGATGATACTTAAGTATGGGGTGTATAGTAATAGTACAGCTCCATGCTTTTCTCTGGTACCCACATACTTTCTCATTAACAACCAGCTGACAATATGCCTCAATAATTAATTGTGGAAAGAGATATTCCTGAGATTTTCTATTTTCTACATGGTTTCTTCAGCAAAGCAAAGCAAAACCAAACAGAATATGCTCCTACCCTGGGATACTGAACGAGGGAAGTAGCAATGAGCAGAGGAAGAAATCTGGCACAGCAGGCAAAGCGGTAAAGACCCACATACAGACCTGTGTGCAGGCAAGCACACACCTTCACTATCAGGGACACTGTACTTGTCTATGCAAGCAGCTCTTTCTCCTCTGTGTGAGTCAAGGGGATGCCCACCTCACCCCAATGGTCTTGCCAGTGAATGACATGCACACAGGCCCAACTGTAGCCAATGAGTAAGGACAGTTTGCTGGAAGTTAAAGAGAAAGTTTCTGGAAGCTTCCTTACTTCTTTTGTGAGAAAACACTCAAAAGATAAAGAGCTCCTTTGGCCACTGATGTATGGAGATAAAACACCTAAAAGTGTGTAGCAGTCTTGCCATCTACCAAGGGAGAAGCCACAGCAGACGGCAGAGAGGAGTAGAACTCGTCTTCTTCAGTTACGACTCAACTACTGAATCAGAGCTGAAGAGAACGTTCTCACTGGCCTTCCTCCTTTACCATTTCCACACTGAGTTCAAAGTTCTTGTAGTTGGGCAGACGATGTGGCCCAGTGGTAAAACACCTGCTCAGCATGTGAGAGGCCCTAGGTGCAATACCTGGTTGTGCGTGTGTAGGGTTCTTCTTGTTGAAGCTGACAGCACTCACAGTGACAAATTACTGAGCCTTTTAAACTTAAATATAATGAATTCTCTTAAGACTTTTAAATTTTACATCATCACAAGCCTTTGGATAGCAAGTAACTGATTATACACAAAGAAACAAAGAAACTGAATGTACACAGCAAAATTTCCTCATGAGCATGCAACCACCAAGATTTATAAGAAACTAAAGCTCACATTTTCTTTCATGTCAAAAGCTGATCCAAAGAACACCTAAATATGCCTCTTATTGGTAGTTAAAATAAACAAGAATCCATTAAGTGTTATAATTATTAAACATGGAGTAACAGAATTCAGGCAATATGCTCCTTCCTTTGCCAGCTTGAGCTGGATACCTGAGGTAGGGAACATGAGCAGGGGCCTAATTTCAATCTGTCTACTGTTCAGTCTACCTTCCCAAGGAGTGGCTGTTTATATACTTGATTAAAATATACATTCCCTTGCATTTCTCAGTAGAATGTTCATAGTTTCTATGTCATAAACAATCAGATAACTGTTATCCTGCAATAAAAATAAAAAATATCAGAATGGGAGTAAGAACAGAGTGGATTAATGACTACAATAGTAAAGGGAGTTCGGGGGCTTATTTCAGATCTGGGTACAATATTTCACAAGATTTAGATGGACCATATCTGAGTAGATTAGTTTTAAATTTTATTTAAAGGTATAAGGACATCTCAATATGAAATTATAACAAGGTTTGATAATTGAGAGGAAAATTTGAGAGTACAACACACTAGTCAGCAAAACAACCATACAAGGACAGTCCAAACGTCTCTTCATTCTGTGTTACACTGCAGGTAATGTACAGCTACATTTATAATGCCTGTGTCCTAATGAAATGATGCTTGCACACAAGTCAAGGGAGCCTGTGCTCTAAGGCAACTAAAAGGTAAGGAAACCGCTTCCATGACCAACCACCTTCTTCCCATTTAATCAGCTGCAAAGGGCAACTGATTTTTTATGTGTGGAATTATCTTTTCTCATCTCACTGCCACAACTCAGACCTTCATTTCTCTCTAGCTTGAACAAAGACATACTTAGAAAATATATTTTATTTTATTACTGTTAATTTACTTTATGTGTGTGGGTGTATTGCCTGCATGCACGTACCCATGTTGTACAATGGCTGAGAAGGTCAGAAGAGGGAGTCAGGGAGGTCCCCTGCAACTGAGTTAAGGATGGTTGTTAGCCACCATGTGGGTGCTGGGACTCGAACCTTGAATACTCTGTGAGAAGTCAGTGATCTTAACTGCTGAGTCATTTCTCCAGCCCCAATGACATACTTTTAAAACTCATTTTCTTGATTTTAATTTGTCTTTAACTCCAAACTCATGTTAGTAGAGATCTGTATTTACAATCTAATTTTTCAGTTGGATTCAACTGTTCACTCACATTTCAGATTCACTATACACATCCACACAGTCTGTACACACAATGTAGACTAGATCTTTAGCATTCCCTTCCTCCAATATTCCCCTTGAAGAAATTACATCTACTCATTGTTTTTGAACAAGGTTAATACACCTTCAAGTCGACTAATAAACCATCAGCCATGCCCCATCCATTTATTCACACAATATATTCTATATATCCCAGGATGTTCAAGACATTTTTCTTGCCCTTAAGAAGTTCAAAAGACAGTGAAAAACACATGTGGAAATGTAAACTGTAAGTTCTACAATATGAACAAAGTACTATGTATATTTATAAACCATGTTATATTTACTGTTTTCAAGTATCATAATTGAAAATCAGTCTTTGGAAATACTCATAAAACACTTCCATATTTACATGAAGGGTCACTATTTTTAGAGCAATGACATTAAAATATATTGGTGCTTTCCATAATTTTCTATATATTGTAACTTATTTTGGAGTTTATGTTTCATTAAACGAAAAAACATTAATTCTAGTTTTCCCCTGTGAATCAAATATAATTTATATCTTTATTTTTGGTTAATGTTCACTCTATCATATGCTATGTTCCAATATTACCCTTGACTAACAATCTCTATCTGGTTTCTAGAAACGTCTCCGTGTTTAGAATTTATCTACATGTGAATTTAGATAAACCTATTTCAATTAAATTCTTTTCAGGGTTTAGAAATTCAGTTTCCAACAAAGTTTAATCCTTAGGATATATAATGGGCTCAACACTCTGTTCTGCCCTAACTGGAAAAGCGAGGATTATACCACATACAGTCTTCTGTTCACTCTGAGGGTAATTATGTAAAACCAGACAACTACTATAAATGTACTTGCAGCATGAGGATGCTATGCTCTATGCTCTAGGGTGCACAGTGTTCTCAATTCCTCTCATGTGTGAAGACAACCCTGGCTTTATGGCAGGTGATGTGTGCCGCTCCTAGGAAGGAGCTGCTGAAGGGTGAGTATCAAATCTTTCCTCTGGGCTTGTGTCTTATCTGTGCACAGGCCTGCAGAACAGACTGAATGCTTAAACCTCTCCAGTTTTGTGTTTTCTTCTGGTTCACCACTAATTAGCATGTGACACTACCAATACTAATCCAAAAGAGGTATTCCAACCACAGCTATAATTTCTGGAGACCTGGAAATTTCTACAAAGCATTCTTTTTTATATCAGGCTGTCATCTCTCCTTTGCTGAAGCCCAAGTTACCAGGCCAACTGTCTTGTTAGTACTTCTAGTTTTTCCTGACAATGTAGTTATGGAGTCAACAGGTCTCAGGCCTTCAACAGGGCGGTGTTCTCCCTTGCTGGGGTCTCACTGACTTCGAAACATGGATTCTCTCAATGGTCTCAAGTATACTGTAGCCTCAAAAAGCATACTTGCTATTTCTGTCTTCATATCTTCCTATACTTTGAAACTCATATTCCCATGAAAAACTTCACCAGTCTCAATGTTCTCATTTCTACCAATGACATTCATGTTTTTACTAACCATAACTGAACTTAGCCTGTTCCACATCCAAATCACCAATACCTGTCAATTTGTCTTTCCTACTTACTTAACTTTTTCTATTCTCCTTCCTGTCCCTCTTCAGGATCTTACTTCACACCTAAGATAATATGGTGTTGTTTCCTTGCTATTAGTAGACCTCTTATAGGTAAGATATGATAAATCTAAATACTGCATTCACAAGTCACTTCCCTGCTCAAATGCTTCTGATAAATCCCTACTCTCCCTGCCCAGAAAAGATAACAAGCTCCTGGGTTCAGCATTTAAGTTCTCTACAACTTGATCATTTTTTCTTCTTCTTTTTAAATATTTTATTTATCACTTTTATATTTTATATGTATGAATGTATAGCCTGCATGTATGTAAGTGCACCCACATAGTGCAATGCCTGAGGAGGTCAGAAGAAGGTGTTGATCCTCTGGAAATGGAGTTACAGATGGTTGTTAGCCTACATGTGGGTGCTGGGCATTGAACCCAGGTCCTCTACAAGAGCAGTCAGTGCTCTGAACTGCTGAACCATCTCTCCAGCCTTGATTTCTTCTTCTTTAACAATGTATTCTGTATTATATGTAACAGTCACAATAAAAACAAAACCCCCACAAAATTAGGATATGAAGGTCTTTTGTTAACTAAGTCAATATATAAGATTTCCTAAATTAAGAGTTACGAAGGTCTCACTGAGGTATCTGTTATTAACCATACTATCTTCTAAGATCAGTTCTACTGGTAACAAGAATTATATTTAAAAGCTATGAAACTGAACTGGGGTTATCGGATGAAAACAGCTTTACAGAGAAAAACTTGAGAAGGGATTGCTGTGGGAAGTTTTCTGGGAAGAAACACTCAAAGTGGAACAGTTTTGTGATTTGTAGTTTAATACATTTCCTAAAATTAGATACCTGAAGGTTAGAGGAAAGGACCTTAGGTACCTCACAGATGGTTTTTAGAGGTGTTTTTTTGTTTGTTTTTTTTACCATGTGTTCTGGAATATGCTAATTCTTTGGTATCATTTAATTTTTATTTCAAATCCTGATACCTAGCATAAACCTCATTTTACATTTGAGTACAGGAAATCACTAAACTTTGTTTCAATTTCTGTCATTTAGGATTTGTTGCTCATTTTTGTTCTATACCTTATTCTAATACCCAATCTATAACTTAGGATTGCTACCCTAAATGATCTATGTTAATATAAGCTTTTTGACATAATTTTTCAGAAATAATTCTAATATAACTGCACTTTTCATTATTTTCCTTTTAAAATGGTAGTTAAAAAATCAAAATCCGAAAGAAGCAAGCAAGCAAACCCAGCCAGATATAGTAGCACATGCCTGTAATACCAGCACTCAGGAGAGTCACAAGTTTAAAGCTAGCCAGGGCTCTATAGTGAGACTCTGCCTCAAAAAACAAGTAAACAAGCAAACAAGCAACCCCTCTCCCCTCAAACAAGCCTCAGAACAGAGAAGCATCACCTGAGAGGATGGAGGAAACAGAGTGAGCTTGGGGCTATCTAAAACAGCAATGGACTAAAGAAGACACTTATTAGCAAAAAACAGTTAAAAATAAATGAAGACCAGAGTTGAGGAATTAGACAAATAAAAACCAGTCTTTCAAAGAATCTGCAGTTAAGGTAAAGAAAATAGGTGAGAGTGTAAGGTCTGAGCTTGTTTAGTACTGAGAAATGTACCTATGAGCTGAGGGGAAGAGTCCACAGAAACAGATGCGAGAGACAAGAATTACCTGACAGTAAGTTCTAAAAGCAAGACATTTGCTTTATACGATGGCAAGTTCAGGGTCACAGTGTGAATCACAATCCAGGTTAATGAATTGTGCCATGAAAGTGGCTTAACAGAATTTGAGTAATGGATAATAAAATTATCCTTACATTTACAAATATTTAGAATCAAAAATTTTACAGAACCAAATAATCCCTTACTTAGGGCTATGTTCTTTTATCTTTTAATTATTAAAAGTTTGTCACATACAAATCAGTGAATAAATTACTACACAAAAAATCCTAAACTAAAATAGTACTTTGGTTTGATTGTTCTGTTTTTGAGACAGGGTCTTCTTAAAGTCCCAGCTGGCCTGGGAACTCCCTGTATAGATCAGGCTGGCCTCGCTCTCAGACATTCTGCAGGTGCCACCTTGGCCAGCACCACTTTGTTTTTAAAAGACACTGATACTTACTACAGGTTGAAAATACTCAGGAGAGATGCCCTCCAATTCAAGGATTTTATCTTCAAGCTTTTTAATCCTCTGATAAATGTCTCTTGGCACAGGACCACCTAAATTAATTTAAAAAAAAAGCTAAAATTCAAATTATTGTCTTATCATTTTTATTCTTAAAAATATCATACAAAGATATTGACAAGAAGCATTTAAACTTTTAAGAAAATAAACAATCCAGGTGTAGTGGTAGAGGCCTTTCATCCCAGCACTTGGGAGGCAGATCTCTTTGTGAGATTGGGGCCAATCTGGTCTACACAGGGAGTCCCCAGGCCAGCTGGGGCTAAAGGGAGACCCTGCCTCAAAAAGACCAGAAACAAATAAATAAATAAATAAATAAATAAATAAATAAATAAATAAAAGCAAGTATTTATTGAAAGCTGTAGTTCATAGTTTCATACTGTATACATGAGAAAAGTTGTACTACATTTCTGCTTTCTAAACACTAGTATGCTTCCCATTGTGAAATTAATTTTAGGAGCTACTAAATAGCTTCAATCGAAAAATTAGTGTTTATGATAAGTACTTAGAAGGAAACAAAATTCCAGTGACAAAATGATAGTTCAATGTAATATGTTGTATCATTTTCTTTAACTTGTATTTCCCTAAGCATGATACATTATTTTCTTCTTTGACCTAGAAGAATATTAAAAAGGAGATTTCCCATAATTCTGAATTAGAACTTTTTGGGGGAGGGACAAGGTATATTAAAGATACATAAATGTCAAATTCATTATATATTCAGAATCCTTCTACTTTTTACGAGCATCACTACTACAACCTCTGTCTAGACTACCACAACCTCTCTGGGTTACAATATTCAAGTGGCCTCCCTGCTTATGCCTTGTTTCCAAAGAAAGTACTCTCAACTCAGGAGCCAATCACTATTTAACATGTAAGCCAGAACATGTCCACTCTCTGCTCAAGCCTTCAAATACTTTATGAATAGTTTCACTCAATTAAAGATTAAAGCCCTAACAATGGCCCACCTATCCCTACACCCTTCCCATGCAATTATGGTTCCAGCTACCTGAATTCCTTTGTTGTGTTACTCAACCACGCTGACTGTTTTTAGCAATGGTGGGCCCCTCTACCTCCATAATCACAAGGGAGTTTACTCTAGGCAGTCTCTGGTTTTAGTTCAAACGTTACCCTATTTTTGACATCCTTTTAAAAATACTGGAGCTACTGCTACCTTTACCCAGCGCCTTCTCTTAATTTTCTCCCAACACTGTTTATTTCATCATTTGTTGTCCCACTCCAGTGTAAGCTTGGAGAAGACTGAGTTTATTGGTTTTGTTTAGTGGGTACCGTTGGGCAGTTTGTGCACTGCACAAGTCAAAGAAGTATCAGTTCATAGACTATAAGGCTTGGCACAGAGCAGGTTTCAATATTTACTGACTGAATAAACATATGATTAGGTAATTATTATGCAATTAAAGAATACTGGTAAACTATATCAAAAGTATCAGTTTGTTAAGTATGAAAACTCTGGAATTTAGGTGGTTTTGTTTGTTTGTTTGTTTGGGGTGTTTTTTGAGATACGTTATCAATAGGATCACTCGAGTAAGGTAAAATGAACAACTCGCTCTTTCACTTTGCTCTCAGAGCTCACCATATCTAGAATTTCTCCAGGCCCTTTTGGGAGTCACTTCAAGCTTCACTTAAGTACTGCCTGCAACCTCTTCCCATTAAGGCTTCTTGTGCCCCAAACTCATTGTCAGCACTCCTTTAAAATTCTATTTCTTTATTAATCTTTCTCCCACAAATTATGTTTTTGAAGACAGAGTTCATGACTACGTGTTAAGTATTCCTTGAATCTGAAATAGTGTTGACACACAGTTAAGCATTCAAGATATTCTTTAAAAGAATTAACTTCTCGATACTATTTGAGATTTAACTCTTCAGTCTTTTCAGATATTTGCATTTTAAATCCATTTACTTCTGCGGGAGGGGATTAACTCTTAATGGTAACATCTTATTACCCTCAAAGATAAATTTCTTCTTCTTTCTTATTCTACCTCTACCAGTACTACAGCAAGAGTCAGAAATTCCCTGGACTATAATTTTGTGCCTCTGAGTTTTTATGCAAAAACCAGTCCCTCTTTTTGGAATGTGTAGTAGTTCTTAAGAGAATTTGTACTGATCCTTTAAGGGCTCAAACATCACTTTATCAGATGTACCATCCCTGACCTTCCTGAGAGAGAAGAACACTACTTCTGTGGCCTACTGTATAATGCACATCCTTAAAAAGTGAAATCAACAACTTCAATAAACATTTGAGCACCCACTCTGTGCCAGGTCTTGTATGAGGTTCAGTGTCATGGACACGACAGGCATGATTCCACTCTCACAGTCTTTGCTAACTAACAGACAGGACACTGACACTGAACACACAGAAAACTGCATTCCAGCTTTAAAGGAACACAGGAGTGCTTTGAGTCTATGTAAAGTGAGGATTCCTACGAGTCTGGGCAACTTGTATGCAAAGGTTGTTAAACAGTCAAATGAGTGGTAGACAGGAAGCCCAGTGACGGGCTAGGCTGGAATGCTAGGTATCTAGGTGTGGATGATCCTGTTAGAATTATAACTCTCTCCTGTCAAACTTTCCCTTTCCTTCTCTCAAGCAAGCTTTTACCTTTAATCCTTCTCTGTAGCATACCAAGTGATTTATTATTTCTACCACCTCCCCACCCAATAGAATTGTCATTTGGGTGTGGCTTCGGTATCTAAAAAGAGTGCCCGAATTATTGCCAGTGCTTAATATTATTGTTGAATGATGGATAAATACTAAGGTTGGTATGTACTTAAGGACTGCACAGAACTATTGAGAATTTTTAACTGGGTAGAAAGACCTGAGCTTTTAAAAAGGCAATCAGCCAGGGGGTAAAGAATGATCTAGAAGAGGAAGTTGAGTGGCAAATAGACCACTATCACTCCAAGATAGAGATCACAGTGGCTTCGTCTAGAGTAGTAGCTATAGTGAGAGAAGTGGACACATTTGGGAGATATTTCAGAGGCAAAATCAATAGGACATAGAGTCTAATAGGGGACTTGGGCTTGGCATCCAGTCAAGATTTGTGTTTAATTTACAGCTGTCACTTACTATAATATCTTGGGAATGTTACATTTACAGGTGTCACTTACTATAAATCTTGGGAATGTTACTTGAGCTCCAGTTTCATTATCTATACAATAATAACATATCAGCTCCTCAAAGAACACTGTTAAATACCAAGCTGACATAGGCATGACGCTTTCAGAGTGGCTGGCAGTACTGTTCAGTAAATGTGGGTTCATTTCCCTTTTCATGTATGTGCTCATCCTACTGACAGCTTTATAGACCAGACCACTTTTCCCAATATTTTGTAGCTGGCAGAGTATGTGATTCAAATTAGAGGTGGTCACTCCAGGTTTTAAAATTGGTCATTACAAAACATTAATTTTCAGTCAGTTGTGACATCAATAAACTGAGGCTAACAGAATCTAGTTGGAACTTGTTTCCCAATCTACTAAACACTTTCTTAATTTAGAGTGGCGAGAAGTGTAAGAAAGAAAAGGAGCAAAAGCATCAAGAACTATAGATTCACTGACAGCCGTGACAGAGTTTTCTGCAGGCAGAATGATGGCTCTATGATGACTGTTCAATGAAAATCTGGAAGCTAAATGAACACTATTTTCTTAATGTCTTGCAGACACTTCATGGGGCACAATTCATGCTCTACTTACCTGTCTGCAATCGCAAGTGAGCCTCAATGTTCTGGAGTCGTTCTTCCACAGCCTGATTACCACAGTCGCGGAGCATGCCAGCAGGTTTATGACCTGACCCTGAAATCCCCTCAGGTCTGGTCTGTGGTCCGTATGTATTCACAACTCTAGAAACTAGGTTAAGAAACTTTTAAGTCTGTGTAAATGTTTCAAAAACAAAAATTCTCTAATAGTACTTGATATTCTTTTTACAAAGCTCTCTAATCACAAACTCCATAATGAATGAGGGCAATACTTTTGTTTTAAAATAAAATTTAAGTGGGAAAGTTACTTTTGATTCTAGTCCGTTAATAATCTGTCATAAACTTCTGCCAGTAGCAAAGATATTATGAGTTACTTACCCTTTACATGACTTTTGAATCCAGGGTAAGGGGTAAAGACAGCATCTGTTCTTGCACAGCTATTTTCTAAGGAAAATTTGGGTGAATGTTAGTATAAATATATTCTTAATAATAAATGTATGAGATTTTGATAAATTTGCAATTTGATAATTCATAATACATTACTTATAAGAGAATTTCAGATAACAGTCATAAAAACTACATTACCATCACATCCAAATAAACTGAATCAGATCTTTAATACTTTTATCTAATGTTTAGATTTACATATAGAAAAACCATTAAGTGACATAACTTAGGATAATTTTTTTTTTTAAATCAGTATCACTAAGAACCATTTGGTTCTTTGAAGAAAGTAATTTCTATATTACAGAACACCATACTCTATCCCCATCATAGTAACAGAGTCCATTTGTTTTTAAATCCAAAATTTTTGTTATTACCAAATTAGTGAGCAACTAATAAAGGATTATAGTGAGCACCAAAAAAAGGATTAACTGTCTATTTTACAACTTTTTATTTCAGAACCTCCATATAAAAAAGACACTGAAACCTCAAGTACAACCCATTTTTCCACTCTACCTAGATTTCCAATGTTCATTTAACACACACATAACAATAATAATTAGCGGTCATGAAATGAGTCAGGGGTAGCCTGGGGGAAGTTGGAGGGGAGAGTGAAATACAGTATTCATGTTTAAAATTCCCCCCAAATTTTTAATTGTTAAAAAAAATTGCTGATTAAAATATCATTTACTCCTTCTAATCCTACCTTTCAAAAAATGTAATTTTAGGAAAGTCATGTTGTGAAAATTTGTTCTAATATTTTTTTCCAAGCTGAAAAGTACAATTCCTTTCAAATTAGGTATCAAATAAATTATAAGGGAAAATATTGGAATACGTTAATATAATACGATTAATTTAGATACTGACACTGTCATACATGACCATGCATTACACAATACCATAATATATAACAATATATACTATGCTTGAAGTAACAGTAATACCATACATTGGCAGTAAGATTTTTGTAACATTCCCATAATTATTTTATTAAAAATGGATATGAAATGATATTGAAATTTTTCTCTATGGAATTTGATTTTTAAAAATCAACTGCTCATTTTTAGGTCAACTGAGGCCTTAAAAAGAACAGACTAACACATTAAAATGTAGATTTTTAACTCAAGTTTCTTTAACAGGTCTGTTCATGAATCAAACTGAGTAAATAAAGCCCCAAATCCACTTATCTTTTACATTTTGAGACTAAACAGTCATTTTCTTTTTCTTAGAAACACCTCACAAAGTAAAGTGCCTGTACTTCTCCGTTCTCTTTCTGGCTTTCCATTGGTCTAAGGGTTAAAAGCAGCATACTTTCCAGAGCTATATTCCAAACATAGAGCCCCACCAGTGAGAAATTCAGCATGGTATGAAGATGATGAATGCAGAAGTCCTAGTCACTCTCCACAGCAATTCCTCTAGCACTGTTTTGAGCCAGCAAGGGACTGAATGGGCCTAGGAGCTGAGCATTTCGATTCTTGTCAGTTTCTTTCCGCTGGTGGTTTACAACGAGAGTTAGCAGAACACAGGGATGACACTAGTGACACTTGTCCTTGCTCCCTAACCTTTCTCATGAGTTGCATGCAATAGGACTGCAGCACTGAGACTGTGCCACCAGTGTACCTGTTGTGAAAAGCTTAAAGATACAGAAGAAAAGTCGAATTTAGGATCTAAATGAGCCCGTATTATTTCAAAAGACAATCATTCAATCAATGTGATATGAGCCACTCTAGGTTCAACTGACAATTCTGTGTTCACACTAATTAGAAGAGATATTAGAAGCAACAGGGAAAATGTTCAATCCAATTATGAACCCTTCTCTGTAATTTTTTTCTAAGAACTACTTGCTCTAATTATTACAAAGATGACAATATAACTGAAGGCAGTGCTTGCTATGCAACAGCTAGATTCTGCAGGTAGGCTGCAGATCTACACACATACTACAGCATCAGGTAAAAGGGGAAGGGAGAACCTGATAAAAAACAGGAAAGACATGCAAGATAGACAAGGAAAAAACCCTAAGACCACGGTCTTCATGAGAAGCTGGTGTGTCCATGACACATTTCATGTAACTCAGAAGTAATGAGAAAACTGCTCCCTCTTGAGGAATGCCAACAACTTCAGTAAGTTCACTTTCTGTGGTAACCTGATTTCACAAGTACACTTACAGACTTGACAGTCATACTTCTTCATTCCTTTGTAAAAGTGACCTGAACAATCCTGCCACCCAACATTCTGACTTCATTTCCTAAAGGAACTTCAATCTTCCTAAACCTGTGGTAAACATCAGTCATTATGTTAGCATTTATTTGATTTTTGTGTGCCCAAAACCAAAACCAGCTTTTGTAACACTGCCAATTATTAGGTAGAAGGAAATTCCACAACTTTAATTACCAACTAAAAATCCATGAAATCAACTGTATTATGTTCTTAATGTTATTCATTTTAAAAATAAAGGAGTAGAGCAATAGTAAGTTTAAAATCCTATGGAAATTAATGTCTACTTACCTTGATTACAATCAATAACATTGCAAAATTCCCTGACGTTGTTTTCATTGATTTCAGCTTGTTTTCTTTCAATAAATGCAGATATTCGTCTGTCAATCTACAAACGAATGTTTCGACAATGTCAGCATAACAGGACTTTTGAAGTAATACTACCCCTTCCTGCCTGTCCCCCCAGACATCTTACTTCTGCTTTTCCAGCCTTTATTTGAACTACTTCTGGATCATAATGGATTTCTGTCTTTTTCACATCTCCTAAATCATAATCTTTAAGTTTTTCTTCTTCTTGTAGGTCACCAACGGGAAACTGGCCATTTGGTTCGCTCTTGTTCCCCGTTTCTATTTTTCTTATCTCTTCAACAGCAGCTGAATTCTCTTTAACCAAAGACTGAAGTTTTGCTAAAAAGGGCTGAAGGAGAACACAATGCCATCTGCTCAGGTTCAACTGTTCCAAATTTACTACATATTTATATACATTTCTGCTAGAAGAATATTTAATATCATACACTAAATTTTAAAAGTTGGTACACAAAGATATATAGGTCTGACCACACACAAGTGCTTGCTGTTTTCTGCTGTGACCCTTAGGATTTGTTGTGAATTTGTTTGGGAAGGAGGGAGGGAGAGAAGAGGGGAAGGAAGGAAGTTAAGAAGGAAGGAAGGAAGGCTAAGGAAATTTAAAATTTCTTTGAGGAAATCATTTTGTCACTTATCTTTTATTTTGTGCCAAATTAAAGCCTTTCAGCCTCTGGCCTGGATGCCACTTAATTAACATGTCATTCAAATGCCTTCCCGCAACAGTAAGGCTTAGAATTTTCCCTTCTTAACAGGAGGGCCAGTGCTCTCACTCAGCAAAGCCCTGCATTACCAATGTATAACTGGAGAGGACCCACTTGAAAGTACAGTTGGCCAAAGCAAATGAGAGAGAATGAACATGAAATATATAGGTGCTACACTGAGTGAACACTCAGTCCTGACATGGCAAGGTGTCTTCTTGGGTCATGAAATTAAATTGTACAAAAGACAATGAAGAAGTAGAGGAAAAGAAACAAAAGCCAAAAACCATCCCTACAAAGATCCTTAGCTGGGAACTGAGAGACGCCTATCACTGTAACTAGAGGGAGTAAAAAAGAAGCCCCCCACCCCCCATAACAGAAATTCACTTCCCTTCTCTGCAGCCTCCTCCATCCCAAGTGCGGCCCCATTTGAGTTCTACAGCTCATTGTTCTGCCCTTCACAGAAAGGGCTATTATTTTTAACATGAAACATAGTAAAATTTCTCTGAAAGTCAATGAATGCAGGGGTGAAAATTAATAGCCATTCCATTAGGCAAAACACACCACTGCTAACCAACATTCCAATTATTTTTTCACACCTACAATTTTGTTTCCATTGTTTGCTATGCCAAATACTCTCTGAAACCATATACACCTCAGTCATAGTAAGGTAACCAATCCAAATTGTTCTAGTTATCTTCTGAACACTTCACATTTCACACTTTGATTAAATTGCAACTTAAATCAATTATAATTGCAAAGATGTTCAGTAACAACCAGCAAAGTCATAATACTGCTCATTTATTAAAATGAAATATTAAAAACTGTAACAATACTGTTATAAATAACAATTCAATACTGACTTCTAATATCAAGGATGAATTATTTCAAATTAAGAAATGATAAAATTGTGACTGGCTACTTACTAAGATGAAACATTAATGTCAAAGAAATTACTTTCTTTTTAAAAACTATGCTGAAACTGTTTAATTGCAATAGACACTCCAGGATGTGTCATGCTGGGATAATGCCACTTCTTGAACCACTGAAAGCACTCCATGAGCCTCCAAACTCACCCAAGGCATGGAATCATTATCATAGCATGACACACACCTGCCGTGTCTTATTGCTTAATTATAACCCACCATAGATGGAACTGTAATGAATTTTCAGTACAAGTCTAGAATTGAATAGAACTGCATTCAGTCAATCTCATATCCACAACAGCCTATTGGATTATATTCTCACAACTTTGCTGATCACTACTGAAATTAAACAGATTTAGACTCAATATGGATTTAAGTAACCTTTTATTAATAATACTGTTAACATAGTGTTAAAGTAGAACTGACAAATGCTCCAGCTAATTTAAGTATAATTAATTTCTATTTTCAATACCCAGTTAGCATCTCTAATAAGAAATTTACCTGTAAATACAATACGTGTTGCTCAAGTGCACTAAAGAGCAATGCGGGCTGGGATGCTGAGAGGCTCTGGAGCTTGTTCCAATCGATTGTAATTTTCACCACATCATCTTTGAGGTTAAGCTTCAGAGGGGCAAACCAGCAACATCACAAAGATTACATGATTAAGCTGCATATCTGGGATTATCACAAGAATAAGATTTCTATGGAGTAACAAATGTCTAGTTTGCTCATAATTACCAAGTTTCAATGACATAATAAAATGGTCTACCTGGTTACCATTTTAAAAAACCAAAAAGGTACAAAGCTTCATTTCCAAATGGCATATTATTCTAATTCTTATGTCTGTGTAATGGGGCCATCTTTTTCATCCATAAAAGATGAAAGCTCTTTTGATATTTTAATACCTAAAATATCTTTGGATGGTGTCCAGAAACATGTCTGCCCTAGTCAGAATCCTAATTCCAACTGAAGCATTCAACTGAGGCATAACTGCTTTAGAAAAGTTCTAGCCAAGTGCATTTCTCTTTGCTACATATGTACAAAAATACATGCCTAAAATATACCATTTTGATGTCTTCTGAATGATATTTTTGTTTTCTAACTTAACAAATTTTAAGAATTTTTTAAAGAATCAAAATTATTCACACATAGGGTTAGATGGCAGTATCTACCTCAAATTGAAAAAAAAAAAAAATCAAACTATCACTTAGCTATGAAATTTTCAACCGGAAAAAGAACACTTTTCCACAGCAGTGAAACAAACTGTCCAAACTGGATGTCCAGTGTTTTTGCTAAGGTTTTAGTAAGAGAAAAGGTCTTATTACAGAAAAGTTTCTCATCAATTAATGATTTTTTTAGAACAAAATTGTATCCAGAACCACAATCTGAAATTATTAGCAAAACTGGTCAAAACTTAGAGGGAGGAGAACTTCCATCTGTAATCACGGGGCCGAGGAAGTCAGCCCTGTGAACTTTTCTAAAGGTATATACAATAGCACTGTATAAGGACGTACACCATAGTAGAATCAAGTAAATTACAGTTTATTTTGCAGGAATAATTTATTAAAAATTAGTCATGCTTTCTGCAAAGTAATGATACATGAGTTCAAAAACAGACCTAATGAGTTGTGAGGATAAAAAACGTGAACATGAAATCAGTGTACATGGAACCCAAGATTCCAGATTACCATAACAGGCACTGTATTAATAATTATGTGACAAAGACTGTCAATCAAACTAGAACTATTTACAGTCCACGTTTGGCAGACATCAAGAAATACTAAATTTTACATAGGATACACTGGCAAAGATACTTATTTTAAGATTTTATATGAAAATTAATACACTGACACTATTTTAATGCCTCTTATTACATAAGAACTTGCTCATGAAAGTAAGCCATGACCATATTTTCTTCCAAGAGATCTACAGTTGATAATGGCAAATTTATGAAAATGATTTTGGGAAAAAGCAGGCAAATCTTCAACAAAAGCAAAGCATCATATTTTCTAGAGAAAATAATCTGAAGAAAGCAAACCTTACTGCTGGGTTCACGTTCTCATGTAATTCAGAGGAATGCTACAAGCCTTCAAAGGCAATTCAGAATAATTGTTCTTTTATGGAAATATATAATGACACAAGTTAATTTTAAAATGATCCAAATATACTACACTATTCATTCAACGAATTCTCCATTAGTAATATGAATTCTATGCATTTTCATTTCATAAGTCTTGGGGTAGTAAACCAGTACTCAAAAAATTTCTATTAATATGCTATTAACATCTACTATTTAAATATGTTTTTTCAGTAAACACAAGAATCCAAGCTAACAATAAATCTTTAGTTTGGTAACATGGGCCAATTAAAGGCAAGCAAAAAGGTTAAAATTAGTAAATTTTGCATCTGGAGGAAAAATGCTTTTTAACCATTCAGTTTTACACTTTCTATTGAGAAGTGCTAATAACACAATGAAAGAGGATAAATATAGGCACATTACATCTTAAAAATCCTTCAAACTTGCTAGAAAAGGAAATACTTCCAAGAGCAATTTTATAAGCATGCATTCTGGCTTTCATTCTTAAAACTAAGTCTCAAATTATACGATAGTACCAAAATGGCTAGCACTTAATTGATAAAGCAATCTTATTTTTTGACACTTCTATAAAGTTTCTTGACTATTTTACAAAAACACATCATATTTTCTCTGAACATTTTTGACAAGCAGACGTCCTAAGTAAAATTTAATCATTTCTCCATTGGAAGCTGTGTAATACCAGAATGTTTTATAATGTTTGAAATAATTTTGAAAATTTCAGCATACAAAATATAAATGTCCAAATCATGTCTCAGAGTAAAATTTTACAACTTCAAAACATAATAGGTGAGAATAGGTTTTTTTTTTTTTTCCTCTCATCTTGACATTCTGATAAGCCTTAAAACTCCAAAGACCAGAGCAAAAAAGTTCCCTAGATTTTAAGCCATCTAATGGTCTTGGATGTTACCACTGAAATTTTAATAGCAATCCAAAGCATCAAAGACTTAAAGACTTTTTTTGTTAATAGTTGCTAAACAATTAAATTTAGAAGTTTTAAATTTTAAAAAGATTTGAAATTGACAGTACTTTGCCATTCAAAATAAACATACTAAAATATTTTAAAAATTAACTTTTTTACGAGATTAATTTCCATCCACTTAAGGATTTAAAAAATAATCCAAAATCAAGCAAATGTCTTATTCTCACAGAAAGTGAACCTCTGCGCTTGACAACAATGTCTGTTGTGTCCACTACATGCACTAGACCAGCCCCAGAACTAGAAAGCATATTTGACATAAAAATATTTTTAAAGCAGGCAAACATTATTTCTCATTTAAAATTTGCTTTATTACATCATGACCGACTTTATTAAAGTATAAAGAGTCCATTAAAAAAATTGCTATGACATTTCTGTTACAGCGACTAGCTAATGGTTAAAACGACAGTAGTAATTCAGTTAGCATCGGCCACACAAAATTCATATCCAACAATTTACACTAGAATTTAGGCATATTACAAATTACATTTCAAAAATCTATTACATTCCTCCCCGTTTCAATCAGTAAATAGAGGCACACGATGACCAGATGGAAAAAAACCCACCACCACCAAAATAAACCCCAGTGATTCGTAAGAGAAAACAACCCTGTAAAAGTAGAGATGGCGCTTGAGAAACTTTCAAGCTGTACTAACCAACAAATTCCTATAACGCATACACTGCTGGGAAAGGACCCTAAGCGTCAGGCGCCTCCTAAACGCTCAGTAGCATTTCCACTTTTATCCTTCTCCGCTAGGAGCGGGTTTTCTCCAGATCGGCGTGCTCACTTCGGCGATCTATGTGCACGGTCCTCCTCACCGGCCTGCTGCGGCAGGGTCCGGGCTCCCTTCAGGGCCTCAGCAGCCCCGCAGCATCCACACGCCCGGCCGGCCCTGCGGCCCACGCTAGAGGAAAAAGCGGCCGAGAGGCCGGGGAGTCCCAGGCTCCCACTCACCTGTCCAGTCAGGGTGTGCAGGGAGCGAAAGACTTCGCAGAGCACCTCGCGGGCGAGGAGGGGGCTGGAGCTTTGCTCCAGGGTTCTGTCGCTGCTGCTCGAGGCACTAAGCTCCGCGGCAGCAGCCATGACACCTCCACAGCAGCCCCCAACCGCCACGGAACAGCACAACCCCGCCCTTCTCGCTCCAGCTTTCGTCTCATGGAAATGACGCAAACTACGCCGACTCATTTAGAGCTCAGCCTTTAGGCCCCACCCTCCATGTATGAATGACAAACACGAAAACCAATCAAGAGCAAGAATTTCAGTGCGCGGACGGAGCGAACACGGGCTGACTGGTTCGAGGCTGGAGCCTGCTCTTGGCATTTGCTGTGGTCGGCTGAGGCTTGGAAGCCTAACTTAGCTCTTAGATGTTCCCTTATGAAGACTGAAGAAGTCTCACTGGTAAATGTTAGATTTTGAGCCCCACAATTAAAATTTTAATAGAGTACAGTTGTTTTGGGAAAAGATTGTGAAGCAGGAATAGAGCGATGCTCACACGTTTCTCTATTTTGGAAAATTCACACAGACTGATCAGGATAGAAAATTTTTATCTCTGCACGGTTGTTTGAAACACACCAGCAAATGTCACTTTTTGAGAGAGAGAGAAAGAAGGCGGTCAGAGAACAATTCGAGTAATATGCCTCATTTTCCTAACAGGGAAAAAAATTAATGACTAAATCCTCAAAACAATTTATGCCAAGTTTCTAAGCATGATAACTGTGGACACTCAACCATAAAATTGTTTCAAAGTGAGATAATTGTCAATATCAATCCAACAGTAATATAAACTATATAATTTCATGTAACCGCAGTTTGAAATTAGGAGACCATAAAACTAAATTGGAACTTGACAAAGTATTCTCAGGTAATTTTATTATAAGTGAAGAAGGTATAAAAGAATTTTTAGTGTATAATTCTATTAAAATATAAAAGTAAAACGTAGAGATAAAACTCAAAGTATTTAAAACTATTTGATAGTTCAGTGTTCATTTACATAAGTAGATGAAGTAAAGGTAAAAACTTACACAATGTATATTTCATAGTTTTAGAGCAGGCTGAATGAAGAGAGGAATGAGCACCAAAGAAACACCAGGATGAACACAGTAGATATTTTATCCTTATAAAACGACTCCTTTGACCTTTCTTTAAGGAGCCTCTTATTATTTCTCAGTTATTTCTTAGTTATTAGTAGTAGTATTATTAGTTATTTCTTAGGTATTATTTCTTAGTTATTATTTCTTAGTTATTTCCAAAGACTTGTGGAATCACCAAGCTTGACAGAATCTCAAGAAATCTTACCTGTTTCCTTGTTAACAGTAAGATGTACAGCTGATAGTACATCTATGTCTAGAGATAGGGAAAGCCTTCACAAGATCCAAACCCAAATTGAGAAACCCTCTCATTCAAGCCACTTGCCCTTATAAATTGTAAATTCATTGTCTCTGGTTCTCTTGTTAATGGGAAGTAATTGTAATGTTGGCCACATTGTGACTAATAGCTTTTGTTATCTGCCAAATTAGTAATGAACATCACATCTTAATTTTTTTTAATTTTTATCATTTTTGGTTTAGGTATATGAGTGTTTTACCTGCATGTATGTAAGTGCACCCATGTCGTGCAGAGCCCTCAGAGGCCAGAAGACGGTGTCAGATTCTCTGGAACTGGAGTTAACAACAGTTGTTAGCCGTCATGTAGATGGCTTCCTGTTGTCCATTGTGCTCATTTTGGACACTTCTCTTATTTTCTTCTTTTATAATAAAAACTATTTTAAGTAGAAGACTTTATAGACTGAAAAGATGTGGATTACTTTCAACTAACTCCAGATAGAAATGTATAGATATTAATGTATAGCAAAAGTATAATAAATACTGAAATTAGAAAGGAAATAATTGCCCCTTATAGAAAACTAATTACAGTTTATGAAGTGGGTCGGTTGAAAATCTGTTGCTTAGCAGAAATGATTCAAAAGTGTTGGTGTTGGCATTAGCAACAGAATTAGAAATATGGTCCTGCAAGTTTATGCCAGGAATCAATTGGGAAGATAGAAACTATAAATGAAATCTAGGCTATCTCTGTTATCAACAGAAGTCTTTTAGAAGGCGCTTTAGAGGAACAACTCCATCAAATAATCCAGCACCCAGAAAAATGCCCAGGGTATTATGTTTCTTGAATAGAAGATAATACAAGTTTTTCTAATGCAGAAACTTTATCATCTCTGGCTTTATATCACCTGCTGGTTAAATCCAGATGTCTTAGGATGACATATATCTAGCTTTTCTCATGATTTGGCCTTATGTCTAAACTTTCAAGCTCATTTTGTTCCATAAACAATGTAGTACTCCAGAAATGGTGTGTGTGTGTGTGTGTGTGTGTGTGTGTGTGTGTGTGTGTGTGTGGTGTGTGTGTGAATGTGTGTGTGCACTCGGAGACGGGTCATGTACATGTGCATGGGAATGTGCTTACATGTTTGTGGCTATAGATACCCGAGAGAGACTATAAATGTCTTCTTTGATTGCTCTACACCTTATTTTTTGAGACAGGGCCTCTTACTGAACCTGAAGCTCACAGATTTGGGTAACTTCGCTGACCATCCAGCCCCAGGGTTCCTCTTGTCTGTTATCCTCCATCTCTGATACTTCCACAGCACCTGGCTTTTATGTGGGTTTTGGGGCATCTACATGCGGGTCCTCGTGCCTGTGTGGCAAGCACATGACCAACTAAGTCATCTCTTTAACCCCCTAGAAGTTCTCTCACTTCTTCAGATTTTTACTGTTGTTTGCCTCCGTGCCTTAAGTTTATGCCCTTTGCCTCTTCTGTGCTTAGGAAACTCTTGATGTCTTCAGATCTTCATTAGGAAGTCTTCTGTGGGAAGTCCTTCCCCTAAAACGTGTTTTCTCCTTTTCTGAACTGCTTTAGCCACTTGTGCACACTTCTTTACACTGCTAATCAAGTGTATTTGAATGTGTCTGTCTCCCTACTGGACCTCTTCATAATGCATGCTTGAGGCTTAGCATAGCTTCTGGTACATAGTAGTTGTTTAGTACAGTACTTCCTTCTTATCTAAGGCAGGTATATCCTAAGGCTTCCGGAGGATGCCTGAAATAATACTGGAATAGCACCAAACTCTATACTTTGTTTAATTCTTACCATAGAGCTCAGCAATCTCAGCAAATGTAGGTTTTGTTCTTTCCTTATTGAGAACTTTTATCTTTTCATTCAGAGAAAGGATTTCACAGCTTTTGTTTTGCATACCCAGATTATCATTGCCATTACTTTTGCATTTAGGGCCATTACTAAGTTTTAAAAATCAGATTTAGTCACTAATATCATTCCCTGAGAGGATAATGGGCATAATACATCATTACAAGCTTTCTTTTTAAGTCTTTTTTGAGACAGGGTCTCCCTCTAGCCTCAGCTGGCTAGCTTGGAACTCGATACATAGATCAGGCTGGCCCTGAACTCCCAGAAATCCACCTGCCTCTGCCTCTCCAGTGCTGGGATTAAAAGTGCGTGCCACCATGCCCAACTAGTACAAGCTTTTCTCAATAAGTTAATTATCAGAAGTATTTTATTTTAACGATGGAAAGCAGATTAACACAAGATACAGATATTTCGTATGTTATAAAAGCCTACATATTCAGTAACATGCTTTGTGGGTTTTAACCAGGATCAGTATTTCAAGAGATGATGGCAGTAATTTCTAGTAATAATGAAGGATATAAAACCACAGGTACAAATAGGTTGGAGAACTTCAGTATTAATCATTGCTATGTAACAAATTACACCAAAATTTGCTGGTTTACAACAGCAAATAATTGGGTCTAATAATGCATGCCTATAATCCCAGGACCCAAGAGACTAAGGCAAGAGGATCAGCATCATTTTGAGGCCAGCTTGTGTTCAAAACTGTTTCATAAACCAAAAACCAAACCAAAACAGAAAACATTTCTTATAGTTTATTTAAGTCATAAATTTGCTTGGTAATTTTGTTAGGGTTCTCTAGAGGAACAGAGTTGATAGGATGAATATATATTAGACAGGGATTTATTAGGCTGCTTACAAGATACTCTGAGATAGTCCAACAATGACTGTCTTCACACTGGAGGCCTGAGAACCAGTAGCTGTTCTCACTTTGGTTAATATAATCAAGAAAATCTCTCACAGGCAAGTTCAGAAATTAATCTAACCTAGAAAATCAATCAAGATAATCCCAAGTGTACTCAAAGACCTCTCACAGGTGATTCCAGATCCTGTCAAGTTGACAATCAGTATTCACCATTACAAGTCCACCCCTTATCAGGTTGACACCCAAGTACGTCTCTTTATTTCGTGCTAACTTCCAAATGAAAGCAAAACCAAGGTCATAATTCTGTCTAGCATGCTATAATTTATCCCATTTACAACCACAAACATACTATTTTCCCCCTAGAATAGGTGGTAAAGTCCTTTGAGGAATGTATATTCTTTTAGCATCCCCAAACCTTAATAGATAATATAGATTAATAATACTTTACTGATGCTATCTAACCTGATGCTACATTACATGATAAAAAAAATGGAGAGGAGGGACTGGAGAGATGGCACAGCAGTTAAGGGTGCTTGCTGCTCTTTCAGAAGACCCAAGTTCAGTTCCCAGCACACATGTTGTGGTCATAATTGCCTGTAGCTCCAGCTCCAATGGATCTGATCCCTCTTCTGGCCTCTGTGAGTACTATACACATAAATAAAAATAAGTAGCATTTATTTTACTTTCTGAGTATATTGTGTTTGCAGCATTTCCGCCCCTCCCAGTCACCCTTCCAACTCCTACCATACTCAATTTCTTATTTGAATATTATTGTTGCATATATATATATATATATGTACATATGTATCACTGAGTGCATTTAGTGGTGTTCATGTATACTGTGTTTAGGGCTGACCACTTGAGATTAGATAATCTTTCAGGGAACTAGTACTTGCAGAAAATTGATTGCCCCTCTAAAAGTAAATAATAAATCTTTAAAAAAATAAATGGAGAGAAGAAAACACAAATATCTGCTTAGCAGAAAGATAGATAGATAAAGCATATTCTTAACAAAATAGGACAACAGTCCTAGCAATTACAGTCCTCATTTTTGTAACTGGTCATGTGGCCTTGGCTGGTATTTATACCTACCTTCTTCTACTCATTCTGTGTTACTTGGTGGGGTGACCCACACCCTCATCTCTGAAGGGTCTGGGTCATTTATCTTCCTTCCTGGTTTGGGTGGTTGTAGTTTCCCATTGACCTAATCACAGGACATGGCAACACCAAGAGATGCTCTAAAGGATCTCCTACACTCCAAACATACTCTGTTTCTCCTCCGCTGTGGAAAAGCAGTCCAGTTTATCCTGATAGTCTGTATCTGTGATTCCTCCTAACATTGTAGCTTTCTTCTCAGCCTGTTGAGTCAAGGGCCCCATGACCAGAGGTGGCCCCCAGGAGTCTAAGCTTACAGTTCAGTGGAATATTTATTGTGTCTTCTGGCAGAAGCAAAACTTCTAGACCAGCAGAACAAAAATTTGTGGGAACAGGAAGCAAAAAATTTTGCTAGTGAATCACTGGAGATATAAATTTACCACTTACTCTGAAGAAACCTGGGAAGGCACAAGCTACAATGTCTATTTGTACTCAGTTTCTCAGTGTTTTTTAGTTCATAAAGAAGGAACTGAAAAATAGTTAATGAAAAATCAGGCAATCTAATGAAAACATGGCCAAATGATTTCCAAATAGGCATTTCTCAAAAGGAAAAAAAATACAAATTTTTATGAAAAATACTCAATGACATTAGCCATTGGAAAAATACAAATAGAAACCACAGGGATGCTGAGCATGGTGGTGCACATGTGAAGTCCCACTTCTGCTCAGGTGGGAGGAGCCTTTGACCCCATGAGTTTGAGATGAGCATGGTGAAATCTTGTCTCATAAATCAAAACAGATCAGGGCTGGAGAAATAGCTCAGTGATTAAGAGCACAGGGTGTTTTTGCAGAACACCGGGGTTTGAATCCCAGCACCCACATGGTGGCTAACAACTGTCTATAATTTCAGTTCCAGGGAATACATTGCCCTCTTCTGTCCTCACAAGTACTGCACAACGTAGATGCACATACACATTTGCTGGCATAACACTTATGCACCTAAAATAAAAACAAATAAATAAAACCCCCAAACAAACTAAAAACTTCAGTATCACCTTATCTCACCTGAGTTAGAATGTCTGTTATCAAAACATTAATAGTAACAAATGCTGCAAAAATGTGAGGAAAATAAGTTGTCATACACTGAAGAAGGTAATATAATTTAATAAAATCTGTTATGGAGAACATCACGGAGGTTCCTGAAAAAAACTAAATCTAGATCTACTGCATCCAGATAGTCTACTTTTTGTAATGTCTGATTATGTCCAAAGGAAATGACATCAGCAGAGAAAATAGATGCCTGTGAACTCATGTTGATTCAGCACTCATCAATGGATAAATGAATGAAGAAAATTGTTATGTATATTTATATATAATATTCATATTTATTTATATATATGTGAATATTATTCACCCGAAAAGCAAAATGTATGGGACTGAAAGACATTGTGTTAAGGAATTAAACTAGACAAGTGCTGCATATTCTCTCTTATGGGAACGTTTATAAAGTCAACTTGAATGTAGGTAGAAGAGTGATAGCTAGTGTTTGGAAGGAACAGGGAATGGTAGATAAAGGAAGGCTGGATTTGAAGTTGGCTTGCTATATGAATGTATTGAAATATTACAGTGAACACCACTAATATGTACATGTTAATGTTAATGCATGTTGATCAACAATAAACAATAAGTAGTTAAAAATTAAGTTGTAACTGCATATCAATTAAAGGAAGACCACTTAAATGTAGATGGCTGGAGGTATAGCTCAGTGGTAGAGCCTGTGCTCAGTATGCATGAGACCTGAAGATTCAATTTCCAGTAATCCTACTCTCACATGCTACCTAGATAGCTAAACATATGGAGAGACAGATGGTAAACATAAAAGGATGGAAAGGAAATGCTAAACAGCCCATAAGGAAACAGTCTTTCAGGCTTCTAGGAACTTGCTCATATGAACTTATAGCAATGCTGACAGCATGCACAATACCCATGCAAACTCAAACCACACAATAACCCAGCAAACAACTGAGGAAATGAGCAATAGGCAACAACCTCAGCCAAGGAACTATTTGGTCACTGCTAGGTGAAGGAGAGTTGACCTTCTTTAAGGAAGTGCCAGACAGGCTGAACAGTCTCCAGTGAATGAACTCACATGGAGGGACATTTGGGTACACAAACTTGACTAGATAGGCCTTAACATATATAACAGAATGCATGAAATATTGTGGGTGGACTGTGAGGGGGGTGCAGATAGCGAAGGGGTCTAAATATGATCAAGATGTATGAAATGCACAAAAATTCAATAAGTATACGTTTAAAAAAGAAATTCTGGGGTTGGAATGATGGGTCAGTGGTTGGGTGCACTGACTGCTCTTCCACACAACTTGAGTTCCATTCCCAGAACCCACGTGGCAGCTAACAACTAAGTCCAGTTCCAGGAGATCTGACGCCCTCTCCTGGCCTCTGCAGGGATTGCACAATATGGGTGTACTTACACACATGCAGGCAATACACTCATACATATAAAATAAAATAAATTTTTAAAAATACTTGAAGCAAAAGTTAAAAGAACTGAAAGGAGACATATATAAATTTATAATTATGCTTTCAGATTTAACACCCTTTCTCAATAACTGGTGAAGAGTTAGTATGTGAATTGCAAATTATAGAAGATAGCCAACTAAAACAAAAGATCTCAAATTCAAAGGAAGAAAGCACTTGGAAAAGTATATTATTTTATTTATTTATAGTTTTATTTGCTCATTTACTTTTGTAAATGCTTACTTTATATTACAAATATTTTTTCTGTGCTGGAAAGATGACTTTGCAGGTAAGAGAACTGGCTACTCTTGCAGAGGACCCAAGTTCAATTCCGAGCATCAACATGGCTAACAACCATCTGAAACTCCAGTTCCAGGGGACCTGATCCCCTCTTCTGACCTCTGCAGGTACTGCAAACATGTGGTGCACATAAACACATGTAGGCAATACACTTATACACATAAAATACAAATATAAATTATTTTATAAAACAAACCTTTTTTTCTTTGAAAAACCATGTGGATCAAGTTTAACTAATCCACTATAGCTTCTCTCATTTATTCAATTTTTAATTTCAGCGGGAGTGGGGGTCTTCATTTCGAATTTGTTTTCAGAGGTCAGTAGTTCCTAATATTTAAGATTTAAAACTTTTCAATAAATATGCAAAACTATATAAAACTATATAAAAACTACAGCACTTCTGAGAAAGATAAAGTTGATTTGAACAAATTGAACAGTGTCTCACATTCTTAGCTATGAACTAAATGTGGATAATTATCTGTTAAAAAACTCTAAAAAATGAAATCATTTTTGTTTGCTGTTTGTATTTCTGAGACAGGGTCCCATGAAGCCCAGTCTGTCTTCAAACTTGCTATGTAGCCAAGGATGACCCTTCTGATCTTTCCACTTCTACTTCCCAAGTACTTGGAGTATAGGCATGAATCAGTGTGCCAGGCTGAAAAAAGTATTTTATGTTACCCATACATCCATCTTTTCTGCTGCTGGTTATTTTTTATGAGGATCCCAATGTCCATTTGATGCTTCTACTAGAAGAGTGTTTGTCCTCCTTTCATGTGGTTCTGCTACACTAGCTGTCGCTTCTTCTAGTTGTTACTTTTTTTGAAAAATCATCTTGCCTTTCATTTTTAGTATATTTGCTGGGCAAAGAAATCTTCACTATTGTCTATTTACTTCAGTGCTTTAGTGCTGGGTTTTCGGGGTCCTTCCTTTCTGCCTATATATGAGCCTCCCCAAAAACCTTCTGGCTACTTGTAACGTTTTCTCTTGTACTTTGCGGTTTTCATCAGTTCTGTTGTGCTGTCTCTTGACATGTGCTATGATTCGAACGTATCTCCTAAAGTTCACATGCTAGAGACTTAATCCGCAATGGTGTTGAGAGGTGGAATTTTAAAGAAATGACCTTGATTAATGCCCTAAAGGATGGATTAATGAGAGGAGTGAGTTAATTATCGTGAGATTGGGCTTCTGCGAAGGATGTGTTTCATTCCATCCTCCTTCCACACTCTTTTCTTCTTAGCTTCCATCACAGGATGATATAGTAAGAAGACTTTTGCTGGGGCCACTAGATATGTTGGACTTCTAAGACTTCAGAACTGTAGAGAGTAGATCTGTTTTTCATAAGTTAACTATTTTAAGGCATTCTCTTACAGAACCACAAAGCAGACTACAGCATTTGATTTTCAATATTTTTTATAAAAATTTAACTTTTAAGAATTTCATATTTAATCACATTAGGACCCCCTCCCCTACATGCACCCATCTTCTTATGCACTCCTCTGGATTTCATGTACTTTCTAATCTATATTAGGCCTACAGCATCATGTCTGTGACCTCTACTATCCTTTGGTGTCCATCTACCCATTAGAGCCTGGTTAATCTATCTAGCATCACACCCTTAGAAAACAGACTCTCATCTCTCAGTAGTTATTGGTTGCCAATAGTTCCTTAGCTATGGTTAGGGCTTTTTATGCACTTCATTTCTATGTTGGGATTTTTTTCTGTTGTACGTTTATGTGAGTCTTGTGCTTGCTGTTAACAATACTGTGAGTTCATATGAGTAACTGACCAGCTGCTTCCTCGTGCCATTCCACCACCTCCAGATCTAACAATCTTTCTGCCCCCTCTTCCACAATGGTCCCTGAGCCCTGGGAGGCAGAGGTTTGATGTAGGTATCCTACTCAGAAAAAAGTGCTCTGCAGTCTCCTATTCTATGCTTTGGCCAGTTGTGGCTTTCTGGTTAATCACTGTCTGTTACATGAGGAATTTCACTGGTGAGAGTTGAAAGATGCATTAATATTCTCTCTGCCTTCTGTTGTACTATGTTCCCCAAGCCTTAGGTATAGAAGTTGCATTGTGGATGTGTTGTTCAGGCTGGCCACCTCACAAACATTTATTCTCTGCATTTTACCAGATGTGGAACTCTGTAATAATCTCCATCTGTTGCAGAAAGAACCTTCTTTGGTGAGTGATGAGAGGTATACTCATCTGTAAATAAAAGGATACATATTTAGAGTACAGTAAAAAAAAAGTATGTTAGTCTATGGATATGACAAAAGTGAGGCTTTCTTTTAGAGCTATACCCCCTCCAGCCATGTGTATTTGACTAATTTACAATGTCACACTTGAATTCTTTCCCAGTGAGCAGGCCTTAAATCCAATTAGATAGCTGTTGATTACCCCCAAGATAAAAGTGCCACTACTGCCTGAATAGCGATAGTTTTCAGGACTGCTCATTGTTGTAGTGTGTAGACGTTACAGCTGGGTAGAATCATTGATTGGTTTTCTCTCTTGGCAGTTTGTATAGTAGCTTCTGATACTATGGAAGCTAGTCTTCAGGGAGGAGTATTCCAGGTGAGTTCCAGGTGAAGATCTTCGAATTCTATGTCTGAAGTAAGGCCTGTCTTCAACAATAAGGTCTTACCTTCAAGTTCTGGGAGGTAATCAAGGGCTGTGGCAATAGCCTGTGATATTTTGGGAGTCTCTTGGACTACTCTGACCAACAACTTGAAGGGAGATTTCTCCCATCTAGTACTTTGTTTCTTACTATACTATATAGCCTTCAACCACACACACACACACATTAGTGCATGTGTACTATAGATATAGTATGTATATTTTTCATTAGACTTTTGAACTGATACATTTCCCCTTGGTTTTCCACACCACCTAAGCATTGTTTCTGTTTCCTCTCTCTCCCCTTGTACAGTCACCCCATTTTCCCCATTTCTCCTTTGATAACACTTGTCTCCCAATATTCCTTTCTCTTGAGCCCCTTCTTTCCCTTCCCCCGTGGTTCCCTTCCATTTTCCTGGCACCTGTAGTTACATCAGGACATATGCTCACATCTAAGGATTTGGAGTTAGGATCCTGAGGTGGTTTGAATGAGAACGTCCCCCATAGGCTCCAAGTATTTGGACATTTTGTTCCCAGTTGATAGTGCTGTTTTGGGAGGTCTTGCAGAGTGTGACCTTGCTGGAGGAAGCACGTCACTGGGGGAGGGCTGAGAGAGTTCTTAAGCCTTGCCAGATCTCCAGATGCTCTCTGCTTCTTCTACCTGCTTGAAAATGTGAGCCTCTGTTTTCTGCTTCTGCTCTGGCACCTCCTGCCACCATACCTCCCCGTCATGTTGAACTCTAATTCCCCTGGAACCAAATTCGTCAATAAATTCTCCCTTTTATAAGTTCCCTTGGTCAGAGTGTTTTATCACAGTAACAGAAAAGTAACTAATACAGATTCACAAATAAGAGAGAACATATGTCACTTGTTTTTCTGAGTCTGTTATTTTGCTTAGTATAATAGTATATAAGTTTCATTTAGTGCAATATAATAATATTTACCTGCAAATTTCATGATTTTGTTTTTGTTTACCACTGAGTAGAACTCCCTTGTGTAAATATGCCACATTTTCATTATCCATTCATCAACTGAGGAGCACTTAGATTGTTTCTATTTCTACCTATTATGAAAAGAGCAGCACACAAATATGACCAAGCAAGATTTTCTTTATTTTTATTCTGCTTAGGATTTGTTAAGCCTTCTATATTTGTGGGTTTATAATTTCCATCAGTTTTTATTTTTTCAACTATTGTTTTTATCACATACTTTTTCCTTTTTGAACTCCAATTACATATATGTTAGACTACTTGACAATATCTCTAATGTCTATTGATTTTTTTCCTCCAGTCTTTTTTTACTGGTGCTTTATTTTTGATAGTTTGTATTGCTGTGGCTTCAGGTTTACTGGTGTTATCTTTTAAAATGTTGAGCTTGCACCAGTTTCCAGCCAGTATACTTTATGCTTCTAATACAGCACTTTTCTAGATATTTCATTCATGGCCTCACTATATTCTTCCTTCCTTTCTTATTGCATCTATTCTTCTTCACATTTTCTTGAGCATATACAGCATATTTATTCTTTATCTTTTAATTTCTATCAGTTAGTCATAATCTTTTACTTCTGGATCTGTTTCTATTGAATGGTTTTTCTCATGACTATAGACTATATTTTCTTGAATTTTTTGATTCCCAGACCATTATAAACTTTGCTTTATTGGTTTCTGAGTTCTGATGCTTTTCTTTAAATATAGTGTTTTCTGATATGCAATTGAATTACATGTAATCAGGTGTATTCTTTTGAGACTTGTTAACTTTGTTATGGGATGCTCAGAACAGATTTAACTCAAAATTAGTTTAACCTGACAACAAAGGTGTCCTCTAATCAATATTTGGAAGTCTTTCTAGTGTTGTCCTGTGAATGGGAACACTCCCATACTTGGTTGAGTTCTAGGAACGGTTTTGCCTATTATTTTCCATCCTTGAGTAATTTCCTTTTTCACATTAATGGGTTGATACTTAGGCAAATACTCATGGGGGATACCTCCTCAGGTAAGTTACTCCATGGAGACCCCCCTGTTTTCTCTGTGGAGGTCCTTTTTCTGGATACTCTGCCCCACACATTCTAGCTACGTTGCTTATCCAAACTCCAGTCAATATCTCTTAATCCCCCAACATGAGCAGATTTCATTTACATTCTATTTCCATGATCTGAAGGCTGGAAACTACCTGTAGGCAGTAAACTCTTGAAGTTATAGAGATCAGCTTAGGAACATGTTTCCTTTCTCTTTGTGGGGAGTCATGGTTCTGCATTTCTTATTTCTGATGGTTTGGGTATAGTTTGTTTCACAAAGGCTTATGTGCTAGAATTTCATTACCCAGAAATGGAACTGTTAGATCAGATGGTAGTTCTATTTTTTATGGGTTTTAGTTTTTGTTGTTTTATTTTGTTTTTAAAATTATTTTATTTTTATGTTATGTGTATCTTATGAGTGTATTGTCTGCATATATGTAAGTGTACCTGCGTCATGCAATAGCCATGGAGGTCAGAAGAGAGTTTTGGATCCCCTGGAACTAGAATTAGGGGTGTTCCCCTGGAACACACTAGCTGCCATGTGTGTTCTGGGAACTGAGGTTCTCTGGGTTTTCTGCAAGAGCAGCCAGTGCTCTTAAGAGCAGAGCCATCTCTCCAGCCCCTATTTTTAGCTCTCTATTGATTTACATAGTGGCTAGACTAATTTACATTCTGTGATGGTTAATATTGGTTGTCAACTTAATAGAATCTAGAGTTGCTTAGGAGACGTACCTCTAAGCATGTCTGTAAGGGAGTTTCTACACTGAGTTAATTGAGGTAGGATGACTCACTGAAAATGTGGGCAGCACCATTCCATAGGCTGGGGTCCTGGACTGAACACAAAGGAGGAAGCAAGCTGAAGACTAGCATTCATTTATTTCTGCTCCTTGACCATTGATGTAATGTGACTGCCTTAAGCTCTTGCTGTCATGACTTCCCCACCATCATAGACTATGCCCTCAAACTGAGTCAAAAATAAACTCTTCTCACCTTAAGTTGGTTTTTGTCAAGTATTTTGTTGTCACAACAAGAAAACTATGCTTTCTCACCAGTAGTGTATAAGAATTCCTCTCTCCCCATATCCTCACAAGCATTTATTCTTGGTTTTCATCACAGCCTTTCTTACTGGGGTAAGATTGAAATTCAGTGTAGATTGATTTGCATTTTCTTAATGGTTAAGAATCTTGAACATGTTTTCATTGACCATTTGGACTCCTTTTGGAATCGTCCGATTCATTTGCTCTCTATCGAGCAGAATGTTTGTTCTTCTGGTGTTTAATTTTTTAGTTCTTTATATGCTCTGGATATTAATCCCTTGTTACATGAGTATCTGGGAAAGATTTTCTTGCATCTTTTTACATTTATTTATCAGTGTGTGGGGGTGCATACACGCTACTACATGTGGAGGTCAGAGGACAGCCTGCAGGAGATCCAGTCTCTCCTTCTACCGTGTCTTTATCTCTTTACTGATTATTTCCTATGGTGCAAGGAGATTTGTAAGTTGATGCATTCTCATTTATCGATTCTTGCTATTATTTTCTGAGTTATTGTAGTTTTATTTGGAAAGCTATTACCTCTGTCTAGGTCTTGAAGTGTTTTTCTTTTTCTTTTCTCTAGTAATTTCTATGTTTCAGGATCTTATTAGACTCTTTTATCTATTTTGAATAGATTTTTGTACTAGGTGAAAGATAGGAACCTAATTTCAGTCTTCTATATGTGAATATCTAGTTTTCCCAACAATTTGTTGAAGAAGTTGGCTTTTCTATCTCATATTTTGGAAGTTGGAGAACTTTCTTGAGAATCAAGTGGTTGAGCTATGTGGGCTTATTTCTGGGTCCTCTATTCTATTCCATTAGTCCTTGTGTCTATTTTTGTGCCAAGGTTGTGATGATTTTGAAATTATGGCTCTGTAGTATAATTTGTTATCACAATATCTCCAGAATTACTCTCTTACTCAGAATTTCTTTGGCTGCTTGTGTGTGTGCATTTACATAGGAATTTTAGAGTTTTCCTCGTTCTCTGAAGTTCTATAGATCACTTTCAGTAATATGATGGCTCAGTATTTAATAAACTTTTTGTGTGTAGCATATGTATGTGTATATGTTTGTGTGTCTGTACATGTTCATGTGTGGATATATGTACATGCAGGTGTACATGTATGTGTGTGCACATGTGTGTGAAGGCCATATATCGGTGTCGGATGTCTTCCTCAATTGTTCTCTACCTTATTTTTGAGGACTGGTGTTTGTTTGTTTGCTCGTTTTGAAGTACTAGGGCTTGAACCCAGGGCCTTATGCATGCTAAGTAAGCACTCTACCACTTGACTATATCCTTATCTAACTTCAAACTTGTATTTTGAGACAGCATCTTTCCCTCAACCTGAAGCTCACAGATTCAGCTATGCTAGTTGAATTCCAGGGATCCACTTGTCTTCTCCCAAACTCCATCTCTGGGATTGAAAGGGTGCACATATGCTTGACTTTTGATGTGGGTACTGGGGATCTGAACTCAGGTCCTTGTCCCTGAGTAGCAAGAACTTTACTGATTGAGTGATCTCTCCAGTTTCTTGATAAACTTTAAGAATATCTTCATGAAAGATATGGGTCCTTTTCATAGTTTCTGTGAAATTGTTACTTATTATCAAGATATTCCTACTCACTAGTCTCTCTGTTCTTTCCTCCTTAAAATGTACCCTAAATGTTTGTAAGCCAATCTTTCTTGTTTTGGGGAGGTAGTGCTAGAGAGCAAACCTGGGGCCTTGAGCATGCTAAGAAAGGACTCTACCACTGAACTTCTTTGTTGTTTTATGTTAATTTACTTGTTAATTTACTATATAGCTTTACTATATAGCTTTACTATATAGTCTTTACTATATAGCTCAGACTGTCATGGAACTCAATATGTAGCCCAAGTTGCCTTCAAATTAGAGACCTTCTGACTTCAGCCTCCCCAGTCCTGGGATTATAGCCATGTACCACCATGCCTGACTTTATGATCTTTTAATATAGGTTTACATCTTGATGCTGAGAGCTTTCTTCAGTTCCTCTGTGTTGGTCTGAATGAAAAATATCCTCCATAAGCTTAAGGATCTAAGTACTTGGTCTCCAGTTGGTGGTGCTATTTGGGGAGGTTATGGAGGTAGAGCCTTGCCGGAGGAAGCTCTGGGGATGGTATGCTGTGGATCAAACTAGTGGATACTGAGGGGTAGTTACAGATACCTTAGTCTCTTTATTTTGTTCCATTGTTTTTTTTTCCTGTCTTATTTCACTAATTATAGCATTTGCCATTACTGTGATTTTGAATAACCTAGTCTCCATGTTTATTTCTTTATAAACTGTTCAATGAGAATAAAAACATTCCCTTCTTATATGGGTGCTAAAAGTAATAGATGCTATAACATATGTAAAATGCTTAAAGAAGACCATAGCATATAATAAGCATTTAATAAGATTTGCTATTATTAATTTAAAATTATTCTTCATTCAGCTTATAATGTTTAAACTACTTGCATAAAAATCACCAATGAAAGCAATACATTTTTCCCTCTTGAAGAGCTTTAAGATATGTATGACTAATCATAATTAAAGTTAAAATTAAATACTTTTCTGTCAGAAGAGTGAAATACATTGGCAACTAGAATAATAATGCCAAATTCACGCTGGCAGCAAGTATCAGTTAAGACAAACCTGATGAAGATTGTTTCATGGGATTATGAATATTTCCAAGTCATTCAGAAAAACAAAGCCGTCTTTTAAATTAAACATGTATGCATTTGTAGGGCAAAGATACCTAGAACCAAGTAAAACAGCAGCAGAAGCTGTTAGACCTTGAATTAATAACAGAGTTCATTGGGAAGAATAGGATGAACAATGTTCAACCTTCAAAGCAATGGTTATTCAAGGTAAACCAACTGAAATATTAAGGTTTGTTGAACATATCTAAGGGAATACGGTTAGTGATATAGTAATAAGGCTAGTGTTGGTGTCTGTCAGCAGAAGAACATAAGGCAAATTTATCTGTCTAAATTTGGACAGTCACAACTTGTTTCTGTGGTCATGCTAGTCACAATGGTAGAAGCAGTCACCTGGATAAGCTCTTAAAATATCTTGTTCAAAAGTTACTATTGTTAGTGAGATGGTTGGGTGGTTAAGAGCACTTGCTGCTTTTGCAGAGGACTCAAGTTTGGTTCCTAGAATTTATTGCTGCTGGCTCTCAACTGCCTATTACTTCAGTTCCAGGGGATCAAACATGAACTTTCCAGGCACATGCATGTAGATGATGAGCATATAGATAAGCAGGCACACACATACACATATACATAAAAATAAATTTTTAAAAATTCTTAAAGTTACCATACTATTATAACAGTAAAGTAACATTTATTAAACATTAACCATGGCCAGACATGGTGGTGCATGCCTTTAATCCCAGCAATCAGGAGGCAGAGGCAGGCAGACCTCTGTGAGTTCAAGGCCAGCCTGGTCTATATAATGAGCTCTAGGTCAGCTAGGGCTACAGGAAGACCCTGTCTCAAGAAGATAACAACAACAACAACAACAAAATTAACCATGCATTTAGTCTACTGCTGTCAGTCAGCAAAATCATGAATTAATTAACTTATAAAGAGAAAAGATTTGTTTTGACTCACAGTTTTAGAGGTTTCTGTCCATGATTCATCAGCCACACTGTTTTGGGCCTCTGGTAAGACAGCATATGATGGTCAGGTCAAGTGGCAAAGCAAAGCTCCTCGTCTCATGCTTGGGAGACAAAAGAGAAGGAGAAAGGACTGGGGTTCCATTATCACCTTCAAGGGTACATCCTCAATGACCTGAAGACCTTTCCCAGTTCTTACCTCTCAAAAATTCTTTCTTCCAGTAGTACCTGTGGTTGTTTGAATGAAAAATATTCCCTATAGGTACATTTATTCGAACATCTGGTCCCCGGTTGATGACACTGTTTGGGAAGGCTATGGAACCTTTAGGGAATGGAGCCTTGCTGGAGGAAGTACATCATTAGGGGCAGACTGTGAGGTTTAATAGTCTGTCCCACTTCCTGTTCTCTCTTTCTCTACTTCCTTGTGTGCAGATGAAATGTGATCTCTCTGGTTCCTACTTTCACACCTTCCCTGCTAGGGTGGAACTGTAAGCTAAAGAAAACCCTTTTCTCAGCTAAATTGTTTGTGGTTATGGTATTTTATCACAGCAACAGAAAAATAACTAATACAATAATTCTCTGGTGAGCAAGCCTTTAACACAGACTTTTGGGGACATGTAAGGTCCAGACTTACTGAAGTTAGGCTGAAGCCTAACCCTATTGTGCAATATCTCTTTCAATATGCATAAGAGACCATGAGAAGAAGTATCATGTAGCAAAACTGATATTGCCTCTTCCCTTTCATTCCATCTCCTGAAGCCATGGACTAAAGCTTTTTGTCATATCGTGGACAATACACAAAAAGCATTTGGATGAGTGAATAAGCTCATGCCTGGAGACTATGTGACCAGTGTTGTACTTGCCCTTGTCCAGGTGTGCTCATAGGATTTACCTCTTTACCCAGTTCAGGAATTAAGTTTCATTTCTCTTCCTTTTTCTTTGGCTCTCTGACCAACTGGTTTCTGGTATGAACTAGTATTAAGACAATATTGTATAAACTTTTCCTGGGGAGACACAGCAGGTAGGACCAACAACAGGTCAAAGTACCATTGCAATAAAATGCAGCTTGGTGAACCAATGAGTTTATTGGGCTTTACTGATAGGACACAAATGAGAGGTTACTTACAGGAGTGTGAGTGACTCCAAAGCAGCTGCATCATCACAAAATCCCACCCCTTCATGGAGGAGAACCTCATGGAAGCTGCTTCTTAAAGTGTCCATTTCAGTTAACTTTCCAGGACCTCCCAAGATCACATGTAGTTGGGGGAGGGTAGGAAGAAGTAATGACTGGACTCATCTATGAGGATCCAGTACCCTCCCCTCCCTCGTTTACTAGGTAACATCAATGGCCCCACTACCATTGTCATATACCAAGCTACCTCTGCATTGTTCTGCTCAGTTAGTTTCCATGGCTACCTAGTCAATATATTCTTTACTCCAAGATAGCAATCATGTTGTGCCTGGAAGGAAAAAGCATTCTACAACAGATGGTTCCCATTTGCCATGTGTCTTACTGTAGCACAATATTGAGCTTAGCGGGTATCTTTACTCCTAGTAATCACACTATCTTGGCCTTCTTTTCTTGATAGCCTAGATGCTCAGCATAAGTTATCTTTCCCCAACTAGTCCCACATCTTCATTCCTGCAGCTCCCAGTGACCATGTTGAGATCTGATTAAGTGATCAAGATCATGTACATTGATTTTTCTCTAAATGTATAAGTTATCCTTGACTTGCCTTTATATATTTGAATCTTCAGATTATTGAAATATATAGTTTATTTTCACATTTTAGGACATGAAAATAAATCCACTTTTTATTTGTATGTGTGTATGCCTGCATGAATTCACATGCACCATGTTTTGTGCAGAAGCCCATGGAGGTCAGGATAACATATGAGATCCACTGGAACTGGAGTTAGAAGCAATTATAGGCTGTCATGTGGTACTAGGAACTGAACCCAGGTCTTCTGCAAGACCAGTAAGTGCTCCAGCTTTTGGGCCATCTCTACAGCCCGTAAGTCCGTGTTTTAAAAGAGGAATTTGAGAAAATAGTATGATGAAATGACAATTAAAAATTGATTTTCAAGTGCACTGGATAAACCATTCTGTGATTTTCCAAGTATCAGCCATCATTTGTAAGCAAAAATATGTTTACTATCTTCTCTACTCTGGGAACGCCACCAGCAAATCATTGATGTCATGAACTTCTTAGCTTACTGGATGTGTACGGCTTCTAGCATTTCAACATTGTAATATTGTAACAGGAACTAGGGTTTCCTTTTGTGAGTTCTTAGATTCACTGGTAAAATCATTTAAAATGGACTCAGATGGAAACCTGTGGATCATTTTATTAGAATTTGAGAGAAAAACGACAGGGCAGGCAAGCTGAAAAGACCAACAGCTACTAAGAGGAATCATACAGAGAAGAGGGAAAGTCGGGCCTTTTAAGTTAGACCTGGAGTTCACCAAACAACTGTAGAGAGTTTTCGAGGGAAGGAGGAGCCTTCAGAGAGGCAGTGCTAAAGCCCCTGAAGTCAGGGGATTTGGCTAGTATCCAAAAAGAAAATAAAAATAGGCACAAGAAAAGTTATGCTTTTTGAATTAGAACTCAATAAAGTGGGCAGATTAACAGGAAAGCTCTGCAAGCAGCTGTATCAGCGGAGAGGTTTGGGGGTGCGTAAGTACATTGTCTCGGGGCTGGAGGGATGGATCAGTGGTTAAGAGCAATGGGTGTTCTTGTAGGACCAGGGTTCAGTTCTCACATGGTGGCTAACAACTGTCTGTAACTCTAGTTCCAGGATATCCAACATCTTCTGTCCTCCGTGAACATTGCATGACATGGGTGCACCTGCATGCATGTGATACACTCATACACATAAAATAAAAAATTTTAATAAAATATCAAAAAATATTAAAAATAAGCACATTGTCACATTAAGGGCATGGTTATTCCTTCCATTTACTTAGCATGTCTTCATGTAAATGAATCAGCTTTCCTGAGAGATGATCTGGCCAGGTTATTGTTTGTTTATTTGTTTTTTGAGACAATGCCTTCCTATAGCCCCAGCTGGCTTGAAACTTACTATGTAGATGAGGATCTCACAGATTCCTGCCTGCCTCTGCCTCCCCAGTGCTGGGATCTAAGGCGTGTACCACCACACCCAACTTGGATTAACTCCTAAGGAAAAGCAAAATGGTATGAAGTGTTCTTTTGGGACAGATCAGAATGCCATGTCTCTACGAGGGCCAGAAGTAGAGCTCAGATTCCATTCTTCTGAGCAGAAGGAAGTAGCTTTCCTTTCATGAGCCTCAACAGAGCCCTGACCTTCAACTTTTCATTTGGCATTTTAAATCCTAAGAAGGGGCAGTTGTGATGCTTCCCTCTCTAGTGTTACCAGGGAAAAGAGAAGTGAAATTAAAGCAGATTTTAAGGAAGGGGCCCATCCTTAATGGCACTAAGTTTGCTAATGTCTGTTTAGCTGCTGTCAATGCAAAAATATAACTCTCTTCTCAAAAGGACAGTTAATTCTAGAGCTAAAAGTGAGTGACCTTGGCCTGGGAACACAGATTTGGCTTACCCCAAATTCTGTGTTCCAACATAGTTTCATGATGTTTTTATTGTAACAGAACAAGGAAGCCATAAATCAAGACACTTTTCAAATATATTGGTAGAAACATCAGGAAGTCAGATTATAGCAAAATGGGAAAATTTCAGCTATAGTTGTCAGATGCTATCTGACAGCATCTTAACCTTTTGGTTGGTAAAAGCAAGTGGTGTCTTTGTACATTCCTAAAGACTTTCCTAATAATCACAAAGATATTAGGTCACCTGCAGAGGTAGATAGTAAATAGCTATAAGTGGTCAAGATAATTTATAATGAGGCCCTGGACCTGCAACATTCCGTCCTCTTTACAATCATTGATGTTCTTATCAGTAGATCGTAAAGCAGGTGGATCTTCCTTCTAGGGAGTTTTATCCATCCTACCCTAACAGTATTGCCATTTCAAGCTGATCTTCAAACATCCTCTTATACATACACAATCTCAAAATACAATTACAAGTCCAGCCTGACCAAATTCTTCTGCACCCTTCAGTTTTTACTGTGGTTGGGCCTTTTTTTCTGTCTCAAATGCTCTCCTGTTTAATAATTCAAGATTTGCAACCCTCCTAGCTCTCTCAAGGACACACACACAATAGAAAATGGATTTGTACAGGTCTGCTCCGGGTATCAAATTCTCATTGCATTTAATGAATATCCATTACACACAGTGCTTAATGTCTCAACACACACACATACACACAAGCACACACACATGCATTGTTTATTCTGGGTCAAGGGCAAGGAAGGGTCATGAGATTAAGGCTATATGTTTAGGTTACAAGAGGGACCCAAGGCCTAGTAGGCTTGTTTTACATTTTAAGCAAGTTGAAGTAGTGTTAAAGATCTTAAAATATAAGGTGAACTTTTTGGTTACAAGATTAGGTAAAAGTCAAGAGGTCATTTCCACAAAATTTATTAAGTTTCTGTTCTAAAGGAGAGGACTATTTCTGATTGTTTCGTTTATCTTCTTAGTACTCTCCTATCTTCACAAGTTGTTTTATTTATGCATATGACTGTATTGTCTGCATGTATGTAAGTGCACCTGTGTCATGCAATGCCTGGAGAGGTCAGAAGAGAGCATCGAATCCCCTGGACCTGGAGTTACAAACCATTGTTAGCTGCCACATGAGTGCTGGGAACTGAACCGGTCCTCTGTAAGAGCAGCCAGTGTTCTTAACCACTGAGCCATCTCTCCAGCCCCCAATGTTGTTTTAAATACAGAGGTTATAGACCTTTTTATTACACCTTTGCTACAGTTTTTCCCCCTTCTTGATCTAGGCGTCTAGATCTTTAAATGCAGTTGCTACTCAAGAACTACTGAACACCACAGTTAGCACATATAAAAAGCTCATATTAATGGTTTCCTTTCTTTGACCCTCATCTATGCTTCTTTTATTTTCAGACACCTGTTACTTTTAAGAGCAAAGGAAAGTACCCTCGATACTCTGGTTCTTTCTTCCAGTTGTTTTCCTCTTCCATCTTTCATAGTGTCTAAGTATAGATTCTATAGCACCCCAAAGATCAGAGTGTCTCTTCATAGATCTTAATTAACTGATGTTTTTCTTAATATTCCAAGGTTATTTAAGGGGAGGCTAAACCTACAGCCTGTGTTAAGCTCATCACCTTCCCACACCCACTTGCTAATGTGATTAGTCATCATCTCTTTCCTCAGTCATGATTATTTTGACTGAGTACTGTGTCCAGTCAGGCCCACTGTGTCTGGCATGTAAGTGCTTCTCAGTGAAGCGGGCTGCTGTCATTCTTACTGTCTCTTTCATCTGTACTTCTAATCTTCAGTTCTTTATTCTTAGTTTTCATTTCTTCAACATTGGGCTTTACTATTTGAACTTTTAGTATAAAATAATAAAATCATGGTAGCTATCATAGTCTGAGTATTGTATTCTGTCATGTCATAAATGAGGCAAAAGAGTTGAGAGAAGCTATAAAAACAGTAGGAAAATATGGGGAAAATTTTAAGAACATAACAAACTTTGTAGAGAGAATAATAAAAATTAATGATATTTTTGAGTATCTCCTTTACCAAGCTAGCAAATAGGTGTTTTATTTCTTTGCTGGCTAGCATAATGAGAAGAATGCAAACTGTGAGTCAAGGGTGTTCATCTTTAACATTTAAAGGAGATGGAAGGAAAATTTTTGATGTTTTTAAGAAAACATGAAAACAGAATTGTTCTCAAAAGCAATAAAGTACATAAAGAAAAATCCCTTAAGAGCCCATGGTTGCTTCTTGGAGTTGGTAATGTAATCTTGTGATTCATTGTAAGGGAGTGTTCAGAAACACAGAGAAAATCTGGCAGATTAGGGGGAGGGCTGTGGGGAGACTGTGGTTCTAAGTCAGTGACAGAGCACTTGCCTAGCCCTGAATTTGTGCAAGATTTAGTGTTGGAGTGAACCCCCAGTACTGGAAATAACAAGATGTTTTGAATATGAAGAGATCCAGAATACAATTCTAATTATGAAAACTATTGAAACTATTGGAAACTAGAAAATTCTTATATAGTTATTGAAATATTTTTACAGGCAGAGAGAAGTGCCCTATCATAGTATCTAAATAGGTGGTCAGCGGTTAAGAGCACTGGTTGCTCTTATAGATGACCTGGGTTCAGTTTCCAGCACCCACATGGGGACTAATCACACTGTCCATAACTCTAGTTCTAGGAGGTCCGACACCCTCTTCTGGCCTCTGCTGGAATTTCATAACATGGATGTTCTTACATATATGCAGGCAATACACTCAAACACACAGAATAAAAATAAATAAAATATTTTAAAAGGTGAATAAATTGTATACGTTTACTTCTATACAGAAACTGTTCATAGAAAAAGGTACTAAAAAGAAGTTCACTAAATTATTAACTGTGATTGATTTACAGTGACCTTTTCTTTTATATATATATATATATATATATTTAAATTTTATGAGTATGAGTGTATTGCCTGCATGTATGTAAGTGCATCCATGCCATGCAATGCCCAGAGAGGTCAGAAGAGGGTGTCAGATCTTCTGGTACTGAACTTACAGATGATTGTTAACTGCCATGTGGGTGCTAGGAATCAAACCCCGGTCCTCTGCAAGAGCAGCCAGTGCTCTTAACCTCTGAGCCATCTCTCCAGCCCAATCTGTATTGCATAGTTCTCTCTATTTATAGTTTCTACAATGACTATTAATTTCTTCAATAATGAAGGAAGCAGAAAAAAATCAATTTTTAGTATTAGTTGCATAACTTTGAAGTTGTTCAAATAAACCGAAACAAGGTAAAAGAAATGTTGTAAACTATACTGAAATTATCAATAACAATTGAAAGATAGCATAATTCATCTTTTGAATTCTCACATAGAGAGTTCTATTTCCAGCCAATTGTTTTTCTCATTTATTTATTGTTAATACAAATTGGTTTCTTAAGCACTTGGAAAATCTCCATGAGTTTAATAAACTGTACTATCTGCTTTGTTATTATTTTGAACTGCTTCAGCAATGATAATAAAATCCTTTAGGGTGCTTTACCTCTTTAGATCCAGGCAATAGTATAATCTCCCTAAAAATAAATAGTAAATAAGTAAATAAGGGAAAGAAGGAAAAGAAAGATTGAATTTTTATATTAACTTTCTCCAAAAGATAAGTTTGTTAAATCATAGACAAAAAAATATTAGAATTTACATGAACAAATGTAAGCAACACATTAACTGCAAGTGATTTCATATGTAAATTACCTATAATTTGAATGCAATTTTCTAAATTTTTTTAATGTGAGTAGTTTCAAAAGTTCTTTGGTGTTTAATAACATGAGCTATTATTAAGACCGTTGTTAAATTGCAGATGTTTTATTCGGTGCCTGACCCTTTCAACACACTGCCTAGGAAAATGTTACTTAGAATGGAAGCTAACTCTCTTGGGCCTCCTAGAGTTTTTCCTCTAGCATTCATTATGTGTCTGAAGACTGATAGAGAATGGGGATTCAACTGTGAACATGTCAGATATGATCTGCCTTTTGAATGTGCTGAGTCTAGTCACACAAGTATTTGAGTGTTTGAGATGAGTCCAGCCCTGTTCTGGGAGTTTTAGGACTCCTGTATCATTTTGTCATTAGGACAAAATATGTTAACAGGTGGCATATGAAGAAAAAGGTTATTTCACTCATAGCTTTGGATCCTCAAGGACGAGAGTCTAGCATGCACTCACTTTTGGCAAGAACCATGCTTCTTGGCTATATCATATTATGGCAGGTAAAGATGTGTGCTTAAGAGATTATGTGGCCAAACAAGAAGTCAAAGAAAGGGTCTGGAGAGATGACTCAACAGTTAAAAGCACTGGCTGCTCTTGCAGAGGACCGGGGTTCGATTCCCAGCACCCACATGGCAGCTAACAACTATTTGTAATTCCAGTTCCAGGGGCCCGATGCCCTCTTATGACCTCTGAGGGCACTGCAAGACATGGGTGCACTGACATGCATACAGGTAATACATTCATACACATAAAAATTAAAAATAATGAATAAAAATATTTTTTAAAAGGAGTCAAACATCAAGACCAGGGTCCCCAAATCCCTTCCAAGGTAGCACTCCTAAAGTCCTAAGGACTTCCCTCTAAGCTCCACCAGCATCTATCACATTGTATTAGCATCAAACTAGGGACGAAGTTTCCAGTTACAGTGAGCACCTAGGAGGGATGCTCATACCTCACTGAAACCTTAATAGTCCCCCAAGGAGAAGATACTCCAGGTGTGTGAAGTGCTTCTTGAGCGCTGTTTACCCCAGGACTACATAAGCTTACTTTGCCCACCTACCTTCATTCCTAAGGGAGAGATTGCAAACAACCGGAGTCATTCACCTTTCCATCTAAAAATAGGATCCATTTAAACTGGGGAAGATCCATGTAAACTGAGGAAAAGTAGGTGTCAGAAAATTGGTTAAAATAAAAGATACTTTTATAACAAGTTTTAGAATCGCAATATATTCAATAATATTTTAATAAGGTACACTATTTTACTATGTTTTCTTATTAGCGTTAGCAGACAAGACAAATGGAATATGTAAATTTTGACATAAATGAAAATAACTAGATCAGTATAATTTGTATGTATTTAATGTCCTCTAATAGGGATGTGAAACTCTACTTTGTATTTATTAAACCCTGTCTTTCCTTCAATTCATCCTTACCTTCATTCACTGCACTATTCCTATCTCTTTCCCTGATCCTTTTCCTATGCCATGGCAAATTTTGTTATAGTTGTATTCTTGGGGAAAAATACATGCCTGCCGCTGGCCTACCAGCAAATCAGTCTCTCTTGCTGCTACTGGGCTCTCATTGCTGCTTGAAAACCCTGATATTGCTCTCCCACGTATTCCCCAGCACACTTCCCTTAGCAGGTGCTTCAGACCCCTCTCTGTTCACACATCCAGTTCACTACGTGCCCCTTCCACTCACACTGGATAATAACCATCCTACCTTACTGAGAACTTTACAAACAACTAGCCCGCACTTCTTCTTGTTCTCTTATCTCTACCACAAAGCAACAAAGTTTCATGAGTAGCAACCGCATTCTGGCCAGACATGGTTTGTTAAAAGTGATACAGCTGATTGACCTTTGTACTCACCATACCCACAGTTCCCGGTACTGAAATCTCACCTGTTTTAAGGCTGCATTTGACACATCCACAAAAGTTTTCTCTCTCACCCTAACTGGAAACTCTCTTGAGAGAGCTCCTGTCTGCACTATACTTATGATGTGTATCCTAACCCACCATCTATTTCCCGTGATACCATGGGTTTCACAGTCACAGTTCAATAAATATCAGTTGAACTGAGCACTGATATGACCATTGTTAGGGTTGGAAAACTAAAGTCATTTCTTCTTAAAAGATTTTTTTTCATTTATTTATTTATTTCTGGGGGTGGGATGGGGATCACAATGTGCATGTGGAGGTTATAGTGATAAGAACAGGAGGTAGAAGATGGCCAGGCAGTTTAGGGTAAAGATCCCAAGAGAAAAATGGCCAGTTTGTTTTCCCACTGAGAACTAGAAATTCTTCGGATATGCCAGTAAATTTGTTCCCACCTGAGACTAGAGATGCCAGAACTATCTAAAGATGTCTCTAGCTAAAACTCCTGTATCAGGAGGACAACTTGTGGAAGCAGAAGCCATTCCTTCCTTTTACCATGTAGGTTCTGGGGATTAAACTCAAATCATTGAGTTTGGCAGCAAGGACCTATCTGCTGAGCCATCTTGCCAGCCCTAAAGTCATCTCTTAGATTATGTTTTCTATAATAATTCTAACAAATGATTTTAGGTGTTGTTCCTGCTCATGGCTTATGATACGAATGAATGAAGCTATCAGAAATAGCTAGCCATTTGTTTAGCTAGCTAGGCACTGTTTGAAATGATGGCAATGATATTGCCTCTGTTCCCTGTTTTTATGGTGGGAAGAAATGAATGTGTTAAGATCATGTGTGTTATGGAAGATTCAATTTCTCCAATGAAACTTCAAGGGATCTCTGAAAAGCTTATTCTTAACCAATTCCAAGACATATTGCTTAAGACTGTCAATGAGGATTTCTGGTTTGTCATCGCTGATACATTTTGTCGTGTTTGTCAGCTTGTACTGGTATTGCTGTGCTCTGAAATCACTTCCCCATTTCAACTAAGAATGAAGAGGTTCTTGGATAAAGAACTTCTGAAACTCAGGTACAACAATAAGTCTTGGATGGTTCTTAGAATTTGCTAAAATGAAATACTACATGTAAGTGTGGTATAGTGCCACATCTTAGCAATATGAGATCATTATCATAAAGTAATCATCATGATTAAAAAACTCTAATTGAATCATTATTCTTTCCAAAAGATTGGAATTCTAAGAATACTTCTCACAAGCTCTCAAACTTAATACGGAGCAGGAAATATTGCAATGAGTCCTCAAGAGTGAGAAATTAAAAAAAAACAGTTGTACTATTTTTTTCAGTATTCCTTCTAATCATTTCATTATTCATAACTACATAGTACTTGTATGTAGTGAAGAATAAAGCCATAAGGGAATGTATCTGTCAGCATATTGATATATAAAAAATAAAAATGAAAATAAAGTAAGTAGTATTCAGTAGGCTCATATAGCTCATGCTTGGAACTTTGAAAACCTACTCTTTTTAAAAATAAATACAAGAAAATGCACACACACATACACACACACACACAAATGTATGTAGTAGCTAAGTAAAGGCAATTCATAAATGAAGTAGTAAAGCCAATTTTATGATTTCTTATGTGGATTCTCTGAATATACCAACAGAAAAAATAAGGCCAAGCATGCATAAAATTTTTAAATTAAAACAATTTAAATGTATTTGTTTGTTTTTATTTTGTGTGTATGAGTGTATTGCCTCCATGTGTGTTAAATGCACCCTTGTCTTACAGTGCCAGAAGAGGGTGTCACATTCCCTGGACCTGGAGTTATGACAATTGTTAGCTGCCATGTGGGTGCTGGGATTTGAACCCTGGTCTTCTGCAAGAACAGTCAGCATTCTTAACTGCTGAGCCATCTCCACAACCCCATAATTTTTAATTTAAAAAAAAAATCATTTAGTTTTATTTTATGTGTTTGAATGTTTTGCTTGCATGTATGCAAATGCACCATGTGTGTGCAGTACTGGTAGAGGCCAGAAGAGGGCTTCATATCCCTTGGAATTGGAGTTATGGACAATTATTAGGTGTCAGTGCTCTTAATCACTGAGCCATATCTCCAGCTCCGATGCATAGTTTGCAGCTATATATTCAAGGATACGAACTATATCAATTCTGATATAGTTATGTATAGGTTACAGAAATTTTTGACGATTCAGATTTTAGTAGTCTGTGATCAATATAAAAATTTCAAAATACTGTATAGAATTAGAACAAACAATGGAAATCTGTTCTCTGTTCCCCTCCATTAAGGACCCTGGCTGAGGAGGGAGCTCTCTCTTTGTTTACAGAAGGTGGGAGGGAGGGAGCGATGGAAGGAAGGAGGGAGGGAGTGAGGGAAAAAAGGAGGGAGGAAAGAAGGAAGGAAGGAATAGTATTTCTAGTGAGCTCTGAGTTTAGTGAGAGACCCTATCTCAGCAAATATGGTGGAGAGTGATTGAGGAAGGCATTCACTTTCAACCTCTGGGCATGGGTACACACATGTACATACACACACACACACACACACACAGACATACATCATATACAAATATACACCCAAAAATGAATAAAAAACAAATTCTAATCTAACTATATAAAAATATTTTAATTATTCTACCTGGAGGTCACTTAGTTTAAGTTGTATTACAATGACAAAATTATACATTATATATGAAAATATAGAAAGTATATACATTGTATAACAAAAGAACATATGTTTTCAAAACATGAATAAATAAAATTTATTTTGTACTTTTGGTTAAGAACTAAGCATGGGTTTTAGAAGGAGACACAATTGGGTTCAAATTCAAGTTCTGAAATTTAGTGAAGTAGATAGAGCATGATCATTTTGTATTTCAGAACCTCAGTTTCCTGGTTAGAAAATGGGAATAGTAACTGTTCTTACTTCAGAGTATTGTTATGTGTATTAAATGATAAGCATATATAAAGTACTGTTATGGTGTGAATATAAAGTGCAACACCCTTCCCCCAAGGCTCTTATGGTGAAGTCTTGGTCTCCTTTGCTGGCTGCTGCGTGAGAGGTGATACTAACTTCATCAGTGGATCAGTAGATAAATGAAATCGATGAATTCATAGCTGAATGAGCTAAAAGGAGGTGAGGGCTAGGGGAGGACGTGGGTCATCCGGTGTCTGCTTCTGGAGGGTCTGATTCCTCATTCCCTCCCTCCCTCTCTCTTTCCTCCTCCTGTGAGGTGAACCACTCTGCTCCATCACATGCTCCTCTTTCTGACTTTAAGGGATCCAGTGCCTCTGGCCTTCTCAAGCACCTACACTCATACACACACACACACACACACACACACACACACAAACACACACAATTTTTAATCTTTAAAAAATTATCCTTCTCAAGTGTTCTGTCTCAGTGACAAGTAGTTGACTAGCAGAAGTACCTTATACAGAGAGGTTCTAGCATTAATGGCAATGATTTATACAGGCAATTACCAAATGTTATTGAATTAAATGTAAGAAAAAGTTTAATGTCTTTATATTTATAAGGATTATAAAATTAGCAAATCCTCACGTATTACCTATTTATTAACTAAGTCAACCTCATACCTTTATTTTTATTAAGAAAGCAAATAAAAAGAAGAAATAAGGTTGAAGTTAAGACATACAATGTTTTATTTCCAAAGTGTTCATGGTCTTTTATTGCTTTTGTTCCACTTAGCATATGTTTTCTTTTCCTCTGAGGTCAGAAAATTTCGACTGAGCCTCCTCCTTCTCCTCAAAGCTGTTTGTGGGGAGCACTGCGGTCTTATTTTATAGGCAAGGAAGCTGTATAAAAGAAATGGTGCTTGTTTACATAGTTGAAAATAAGCATTTTGAATTATATCATTGGTGTAAATTACTGTATTGCTTTTGTTGATCCCCAGGAGTTTTATAGTACTTTTCTTTTTATTTTAAAAGTTATGGTTTTGAGTGTGCTGAGCCTTAAGTCTAAACTCCTTGAAGATATCATCACTTCCCAAATGGCACTCACAGTTGTTTCTTCATTTTTACTCAGCACTTTGGATGTAGGCTCTAACAATGGGATAGGTAAAGTGAAAATCAAGAGATAAGGTAGAAATTCATATTTTACAATGTTAGACTGGTGATATTAAAGTTTGATTTGAAATGTCCTAAAGGCAAGGATCAGGAAATGAATTTGATGGTGAGTATATGTGTGTGTGTGTGTGTGAGTGTGTGTGTGTGCGTGTGTGCATGTGTATACACTATGGTAGTGGACCCTTCAATGAATGAGTGTTGAAGTCTGATACTTTCCTCACCTCATAGGTGTCCACAGTGAGGAGACCATGTTCTAAGTCTGAGCACTAATGGAGAAATGAAAAGTGATGATCACTTCCTGAAGCTTATGTGGGGGCTTCACAGGGTTGACTCAGGCAGCCATTGTCACTGTCATATTACCCATCACACATCTAGGAAATGGGACTATGTGCTCGGGAAGGTAGGCAGGGATATATGTACACGTGTGTGTTGAAAAAAACGTGGGAAGATGATACAGTAACTTGAACCGTGGTTGGCCTAGGTAAGTGTTTACTTCAGCCTTAGTGTATGAGTGGGGAAATGAATTGAGCGACTCTCCTAGGAAACTGTGACTTTTGTTATCAGACAGGACTGCAGCTATGCCACGTAAATGGCAGACTTACCTCCTGCTAAAATGGGTGAGAAAAGGAACAGGGGAAAGACCCGCAGCTTAAATACAGGTTTAGTGTTTTGTCGTTTCATGATTTCTGGTTGCAGCTAGTTTCCTTTTTCCTCTCTCTACTTTTATCCACACAGCTCAGAAGATGGACATTTGGCAAGCCACAATAGACTGCTCCTTTCCCAGGTATCTCCTGCCTGTTGCCTTTATCTGTGAATAGGAAATGGCTTAGAGGCACCTGTGTGATGAAGGTCCCAGGGGCAGCTGCCTGACTAGTGAATGCCTGATTATGTGTTAACATGCTTTGTCAGATATTGGCAGAATCTGTTCTCTTCTTTTGCCTTTTCAGCAAGGGTACCATTGACAGCCTGGCTACCCATTTATAGAAATGTTGTCCATCAAACTGTGAGGAAGGACAATAGTGTTTTTCTGTAGCCAGTGACTGTGGGAAACTTTTCTTTGGCTATTCAGGCAATTTTTGTAGCTTGCTCTGAAGAGGAGAGACTGATGAGTGCAAAAAGTACAATTAAGCGAAGCCGGGCTTCAATTGAAGGCTGTGGAGTAGTCTGCTGTTCTCAGTTTTTAGAGGGAGGAAAAACCCCTATGGGTTTTCACGTTGCTGTGTGGCATTCAGCAGGGGGCTATTACAATCCTAAATTTTTTTCTAGACCACCTAATTCTAAGTTAAAATTAAATGTAATGAGAGCCACTTGGAGTTCTGAATATTTTAAAGCATAATTCCCACAGAAGGGATTCGACCTAAACTGCAGTGAGCATCAGTTGGCTAATTATAGCTGCATTTTATATTACAGCAGGTGTCAGATGCAGTCATCTCAATAAAGTCCACATAATACTCTGGGAAATAACAAAGACTTTTCTTTGAATGTGGGTACTAATTTCTGCTAGGTGTCATATGAGCCTTGATACTTCTTATTGGCATTAACAAGAGCACTGCAGCACTCAGAAATGCTTTTTGCTTGGGATGAATTGATACTGTAAAGCACTTACCAGTCAGACTTGGCAGATGTCAGTAGTTAATACTAGTGCTGCAGAGGTTGGAATATAATGCAAAGAGTCTTATGTAAATACTCTTAGATGATGGGCTGGTTTTGAGAAGGCGCCTGAGCACTGCACCAACTCACTTAATGAAAGTTAAATAGATAGCAGTGGGATATCTGCATTTACTGTGGCTCCTGCTTTATTGAAAGTCCTCCAGAAGTGGAGGGCAGATGGTAAGGCAGTAAACTAGGTGAACAGAATACCTTGGACAGGGATAAGGACCTGTTATATTCACAGAGATTTCCTTGAACTTGTGTGAGTGATTCAGATGACGGAAATAATCGCGAGTGCAAAAGCATGCCTGAAGACAAGGACTCCTTATCTTATTAAAAAATAAATTTAACTTAGAAAATATGCCTCACTTGAAATACAACTGGATAATGGGGTAAGCAAGTGGATGTCACTTTAAAATGATGACAATGGTCCCATACTGCTCCATTCTTCTAGGACAGTGGCAGTTAATCCAGCCTAATGTAGTCACATTGGCTCATAGCAGATGAGATAGAAATGGAGAACCTATTAAAAACTATATTATAAAACAGCAACTAAGATGCAATAAAGGAACACTGTGCACACATTTCCTCTGGGATCAACTCTGTTTTTTATTTTTTCTTTACTTCTAATTTCTAGTTACCAAAAGAAGGCAATGTATGTGTCCTTAACTGTGATCCCCAGAATCAGTGTTGGGTTCTCATTTTAGCAGATTATAATTTATGTACATCTCATAGCAGAACCTGCAGGGTGCTGACAGCAATTAGCTCCAACACGGAGGAGTTTGACATCGATTCAGCATGGATTCACTGGCTGAACACTGGTAGACACAAAGCACTGTTAAGTCCAGCAGTGAAATCTAAGGTCTGAAAGAGATCATGGTGCTTATCTCCAGGGTGCTGGCTATCTAGTCAGAATGCAACATCAAGGAGAAAAGCTTTTCTGACCATGTCTGTCAATTGTTGTTTAGGTTAGATATGTCCATGGATTTTGACAAAATTATGAAAAATTGTAGAGTCACAGGAATCATCTAGCGCATTATTCAGTAATAATGATCAAATATTTAGAATACATAATTGTGAATAATGATTTTTTTATTTCATAAGTGTAACATTTTTTAATAAAAAACTTAAGAAACATCAAATACAAGAAAAAGAAAACAATCTATACTCCTGCTACATAAGCTCAGAAAACCTTATTCATACTGTTCTGTGCAGCATGTTTTCCCTTTCTTCATTAGAATATACACATACATTGTCAGAGTGCAGCTTCAGGACTGGGTGCCCTCCTTTCACCAGGGATTGAACTCAGATCATCAGACATGGCAGCAAGCAACTTTACCCACTGAACCATCTTGCCAACCCAAAGCTACAGCTTTTAGGATACTTTTCAGAAAGAAGTACAATATCTTTATGGAAGTCTTTATTGTTTTTATTTAGATGTGATATTTAGTTTAAAATACTAAATTGTGCATAAACAGGATCTCTCAGTCTGCTTATGAAATTGTTCAGTTATTAAGTGGTTAATAATCTGGTGGTTTTTGTAGCCATGAGATTTTTAGTATAAACAGAACTTATACACTGAATTCTAAATACACAGCACCTGACAGTATGGTGTAGGTATTCAAGGTACTGGGCCCACTACTTCCATCCTTCTCTGGGGAGAGTGCTGGTATATGTTTAAATAGTATATATTTAGAAAGCTGTGATAAAGCCTAGAAGTAGAGGCAAGTGTATCTCTGTGAGGTTGAAGACAGTCTAGTCTGCATAGTGAAACTCTGTCAAAAACAAACAAACAAAAAAAGCTCTGCGATACATGTAAATCTTTATACCTCTATTATGGTGAATTTATTTAAAGAATGAAAGGCCATTAATCATAGACTTTCCAGTTTAAGCCACCCAATTTCAGTTGGCCTTCACTGTGATTTGGAGACCCTTGAGCACATCATGTTTTTTTTTATCATGATTCGCACACAATAATTAATCCAAGCCTTCTTTATTCTTCTCCAAGATAATACAAGAAGACTCTTAAGAAGTAGAGAGGGACATGAAGCATTTATTTCTGCATTTTCATTGATTGCAAACCAGAAATATTATTGCTTTAATAGACAATTAGGGATGGTAAGTGATGCTGGGGCTATTGTTGGGCTTTAATTCTTTTCTACTTAGGGCGCTATGACCATACTCATTAAAGACGAAGTGGGAGAGATCAGCTGATCTTAATCCTGCATCTAATCCTCCATCTAACAAGAGAGTGGAGGCATTCCTATACTGGAATCCTTTTCAAGCCTCTATGTCCTACCCAGATTTTGCATGCCATTGTTTAATGTAGTCTTACTAGATCTCTTAAGTTATGTGTAATTGACATAAATCAAGATGGTTGCTTGGATTTACCATTTCTACAGCGACTTATCTGAACTACCTGCTTTCCAGGGAAGGCCAGTTACTTGTTATGGCTAAAAAGCTAACCATACATCTTTTCTTACGGGTACTGTTGAATTGGGGTCTTATTAATTTATCCTAATGGCTAATAAACATTCTACATTTCTAACTGTGTATCCTCAGGGAAATGTCTAGAATTTATAGTGAAAAATTGATAATGTGTATCTCTTCTCAAGTTCTTAGGAACCAAAAGGAAATGCTGAGTTTATACATTCTAACTTTTACTTTAGCAAGTATGTTATTCTTTTTTTTAAAAAGATTTTTACTATATATTTATTGGGGGAGATATGTGTGCTACAGTACAGTGTAGAGATCAGAGGACAACTTGCAGGAGTCAGTTTTCTCCTTCCACCATGTGGAGTCTGAGGATTGACTCAGGTCCTCAGGCTTGGTAACAAGTGTCTTTATCCACTGAGTCATCTTGCCAGCCCTATAGTTCTTGTTTTAATTTTAGTTCTCACATTAATTGATCCAAATATCTATTCCATTATCAGTTAGCAATGCTTTCCTGTAGACAAGGGACAGTGATACTTATGGTAAGGGAGTAAATGAAATAGGTTCCTTTGCTCTCAATAGGTTTACAACTTGGAGATCATTATGTAGCAAGTTCACTTATCATACAAGTACACACACTGCTCTAAGTGCTTGATGCATTAATTACTTTCATCTTCTCCAGAACTTATGAAATAAATGGGGGCTATTTTGGCCTCTATCTTAGAGGTGAAGAGATCAAGATTTCCCACTGTTCCCAGAGCCAAGGACAAGGATAGATCCCAGGTTAGTCCTTGAGCCATGAGACCTCAGAATACAAGCTCTTACCCTCTACTCTGTTGCCTCTGAAACAGTACTGGAGTCTCAAACTTCATAACAAGGAGTCTTTCTTGAAGGCAGTCATTGTTGATATGGAATTCTATATGTTGTAAGAGTCATATCTTCGAGATTGGACCCACAAGGAATGAACCTGTACTTGTTATTGTTTATGCAGAAACATTTACACTGTGGCAATAAGTAGCTTTGTGTCCATGCTTCACAGTCAAAGCGTCCCATGAGCATGGACTTCTTTGTTGCTTTTTTCAGTGTCTTCACTAAGTTACAAAATTTTAACCATCATTTTTAATATATCTTCAAACATATATCTTAACATCTAATAAACTTAGTAATATACAAACTAGTAGCTTTAGAACCAAGGTGTCTTAGTATAGACTATATTTGTCAAAATTTTTAAATGAGAAACAGCATTAGCACTTCAATGGAATAACTTAAGATAATATTACCATAGAGTCATATATAACTCAATGAATTAAATCCCCAAGTGGCTCATGGCATGTAGCAATTCTTCAGATTAAATCTGGCTGGTGTAAGAGAAGTCTCAGGGGCCTCTGTTGTATCCTCTCGATATACCACTGATCACAGCTATGACTATGGTGAACAGTTGAGCAAGTTCAGACTCAGAGCAGCATCCCATTTCACACAAGTGAAAGGTTTTTCAGGGACTGGAGGGATAGCTCAGTGGTTAAGAGCACTGGCTGTACTTGCTGAGGACCTGAGTTCAGTTCCCAGCATGCACTTCAGGCAGCTCACAACTGCCTGTAACTCCAGCTCCAGAAGATCTAATGCTTCCATGGTCACCTGCACTCATTTGCATGTACACACATGTACCCATGTACACCACCACACACATACATACATACTCATACACATACATACATACTCATGTACACACATGTATCCATGTACACCCCACACACATACATACTCATACACCTACACATACATACATACTCATGTACACACATGTACCCATGTACACCCCCCACATACATACTCATATGCATACATACTCATGTACACACATGTACCCAGGCACACCCCCACACACATACATACACACACAATTTAAACTTTTTTTTAAGGAAAAAAGGGTTTTCAAGGTTTTTTTTTGGCTTCAGAGTGTTCCACAAAAATGCAGGTGCTTTCTGGGTCCACTTTCAAGAGCAATCTAGAAATGGGAGAATTAATGCCTTTACCACATTCTCAACCAATGAGGGATGAGACAGCAGACAGGTGCTGTAGTCTTCTGCTTTTGGGTGGGCAGTTCCAGAGGACCTTCTGTACGTTTCTCAAAGGTCCCAGTAAGGCAGGCCTTTGCCCAGCAGTCACCTTGATGATATACTTTTTGTTGACCTCCCTTCTATTGTCTTCTCATCACTCCTTTATTCCTGCCTTCTAGGATCATCTCCCAAGTAAACAAGTGCACCCAAATTCTTCTTTGGGTACTAGACCAAAACTAAGACAGAGGCATTTGTAGAAACTGAGTAGAGCATAGTGCTCTCCAAAACCAATATGAGTTTGAACATGGCAGAAGAGAACAAAAAGGTAAAATAAGAGCTCAGTAGATGCAGCACCCCAGTTTTGATACCTGTGCCATGTTGTTAGTTGTCATCAAGAATGCACCAGTGCCACGCACAGAAAAGTATCCAGACTGTTCTCAATTACTGGCATCTTCACCCTTATTGTTATTGAAGGTGTATGTTTCTCAGACCCTTTATAATGCCAAGGAGGAATGACCTGTAGTTCTCAAATACTTGCTCTTAAGACTCACTAGACAATGTTGGCCTGTCTTTAAACCATGGTTTCCAGTTCTAGAAATGAAGGACAGTAGTTCTGACTTCATTAATTTGTGGTGAAGGAAATTAAAGTTGTGAAAGTTAAAGGGGTTTTCAAACTGTAAAAAGATCTTTTAAAATAGTAGAGCTATCATAGTGTATTTATGAGAGCATTGGGAGGGGGCAGCTGCTTGAGTTGTATAACTTTGGACAAATCATTCCTTGTCCCTTCATTCTCAAGGGGGCTGATGCCAGCATCTTCAGATGGGTTCTTCATAGGGTAAAATGAGATAATGCAAGAAAAGATTTAAATAGCACAACTGTCAATATGATAATTAATAAATACATTATTATACATTATATATAATTAAACAAGTTGTAGATTACCTAAAGTAAGCAAAGTTCTGTGAAGGAAATAATATTGCATTAAAATGGATTGAATTGTACGCAGTTAGTTACTCTGGCGAATATAGCCATGGACTTAACCAAGAACAGTACCAAGCAGTAGCCACAGAAAGCTGGTGGAGGCCTGGAGTTGAGCTGAGCAGTCACTGAAGGATGGCTGTTGTTAGTTTTAATATACATAGGTAAGGATGAGGGTTTCCCTCAGCGAGAGGTACAACAGTGAAGGGCCAGGCATAGGAGTGGCCTGGGATATAAGGCTAGACAGTACACTGAGTCCAGGTTGTGATGAGTTTAAGAGAGGAGGTTTGGGAGTCCAGATTCTTTCTAGAGAACAGGAGACAGCCGTGAAAGACTTTTTTGAACAGAACACCCCTTCAGGCAAATAATTAGTTTAATAGCAGTCTGTGCAAAAGAACAGCAGATATGTGAAGAAAAAAAAAAGCTTAGACATTGAGAGATCAGGTGGAAAAAGTGCAGTGTTGTGGGAGGGAAGTTATGCAGGCCCCATCCAAACTAGAGCAGTAGGATGAGAAAAGTCAAGCTAGATAAGAAAAGTTTCTTGGAGCATGTTAAGAAAACAGTATGGTCCTCACCCTCTTCTCATAGAAAAGCAGTTACTTTCATGGTGCATATCAACATATATCACTCAGTATGCAAATATACTCAGAGGGTCAAGCGTAAGCACAGGAATTCTTCAGGTATACTTTTGGGGGGTTCCCTATAACACTTAGGCTTTATCACTCTGGAGTCATTTGAAAAGTGACACTGGCAATATTGGGAAATGAGTTAGCAATAGGTAGTGGCAAGCATACACAGCTTTTGAGAAGAAAGTATAATGCTGTTGAGCTAGTCATAAAATTGGATTGACCTTGTAAACATTACTGTGTAGTAGCCCGAGCATTGTTATTGTCCTTGCTTTGAAGATAATAAGAGAAAGACTCAAAATGAAAACTTTATAAGCATAAAAAGTCCTGTTTCTAGCCGTATCTCAAGTGACATCTCCTGTAAGGGTGTTTTCCAGTCTGGAGGTAATCTGAATCCCTGAAGACTTAGCAGTACTCCTTCAGGACATCTAGAACTTGTATTATGGTCTTTCGTGTGCATATTGACCTCATTTATTACATGATGCTCCTTTCATATAGAAGCTGTTAAATTCACCTTTTTATTTCCCCACAGAGTATAGTCTTAGTTCCTAACACATAGTAGGAGGCTCAAGAAAACATTTGTTGAATTGATTGAAATGTGAAAAACTAGTAAACCCTAGTCTACTGTGGGTGTGTTTATTTGAACGTCTAATTGATTAGTTTCCCCCTCTGGATCCCTTGAAGAATGTGTTGGTACCTTTTGAAGTTCTACTGTATTTAATTAAATGTGCTATCTTTTTAGAGTTCTTGTAGCAAGAGATAGATTATATATTATAATATATTCATTGTTCAGTCAACAAGACCTATGCATTTAAGAATTCAATGAACAGACACCCAAAATGAGAAATAACAGCAGTCCAAAGTATTAACCAATTCTAGTCATTCTAACATTTGATGTTTTAAGATACTCTTTGTTCTAGTCTGTGCTTTTTTTATAAAAAGTAATTTCTTCCTTGATTAATTTCACATGGTTTTATTTTTTTCTTATTGTTCTCACTTGCTGTGATAATTTGCTGAATATATGTGCAACAATAATAATTTAGGAAGAGAGTAGGAAGTTGAGAGGGAGCAGGGGGTGTGGGAGGAGGAGACGGAGAGTGGAAGTGATGTAAATATAGCATTTGTATATGAAATTTTCAAAAAATCAAAAATTTAAATTATAAAAGAGACTTTGTCAATTCTCAGGACTATAGTTTATTGAGAGAACCTGTTTTAACCCAAGAGCTATTTCCTACAAGGGACCATGCCAGGTGAGGGACTGTGCCTTGGATGCAAGCAGGTAGCTGCAGCATTCTTCAGAGAAGCTGCTGTGGGGCTCCAGGCTCACCACTCTCTGCTGGGGGATGCTTTGCAGGTGCCAACATTTGCTAGGCAGAGCTGGTTTCCTAGGAGGCAGCATGGCATAGGGCACCATTTCTCAGAGAGTGCTCACCACATCGCTCACTTTGGGTGCTTGTGCTTTTTTCCCTCTAGACTTAACCTAGAATCTACGTCCTTAAAGCCTCAGCAGAAGAGCCTGGAACAAATGCTTTTTCTTTTACCAACACCTTAGATAAATCATAACCAGATGAGTTGGGGGACTTTTATATAGAGGCTTAAAATAACTGGCTCCATCATCTTTCATTTACATGCTATGTGAATCTTAAGCAAGTTGCATTCTCTTTCTAATTTTGTTTCCTTGACTGCCAAATGGAGATAATTATAGTAACTAGCTATTTTTAGGATTTGGGAGAGGATTAAAGTAAATGATCATTCATGTTAAATACTAAGAATGTTTAAACATAGTAAATATTTCAATATATGTCTGCTATAGAGTGAACTCATTCCCTCCTTTTAAATATATTTAATTTTAATCGTGTGTATATGTGTGTGTCTATGTGTGGGTATGTGCATGTGAGTGCAGGTGCCCACAAAAGCCAGAGGTGTCAGAGCTCCTAGAAGCTGGAATTACAGGTAGTTGTGAGCTGCCTGACATGGGTGCTGGGAACTGAACTTGGACTCCTGGAAGAGGGGAAGATGCTCCTAACCACTGAGCAGTCTCTCCAGCCCTCATCGTTCCCGACTCCTTTTTCTGCAGCAGTCTTCTCTTCTAGACCATGTTGTGCATCCCTAGTAATTTTATGCAGTTTATTTTTTCTGTCTAATTAGAAAATATGCTGAGGATTTCCTAAGAGAGCATAGTATTTTATTATACATATATATGTATATGTATATTATGTACATGAGTGTTTGGTTGCATGTATGTAAGTGCATTCATGTGTGTGCAATGCCCACAGATGCCAGAAGAGGGCATCAGATCTCCTGGTGTTTGTTAGCTGCCACTTGCATGCTGGGAACCAAACCTGAGTCCTTTACAAGAGCTGTCAGTGCTTTAACTGGTGAGTTATCTTTCTAGCCCCAGATCATAGTATTTTAGAAATGGAAAAGACTTGAGGGCTCTATGATGCAGTACCCTAATGTCATTTGCTCATCTTAAAATCTATTCTTTAGTGGCTTTTGACTAACCCCCTGCTCTGTGTGGCTCCAGATCGCCATTCCAGGGTCATGTTCCTTCTACCTTCACTTGAACTGGGAGACTGGATGACATTCTGTTCAGATTTCCTCCTGTCCCCAGGAAATGCCCTGTTCTGCATTCTTCCCTTAGGGAGGCTGTAGGGCTTGGGCATCAAACAAACATACCATGGCAGTCTTATTTCACAGTCCAAAGAGGAGTGCTGTGGTTGCTAACTCTGAATTTTAAAGTATGCTTTTCTCACTACTAGAAACCTAAAAGTCAGTCTTACTAACTTTTTGTTGTTTGTCTAGTTCTCCATGTACTTAGATGAATCTAAATCAGTGTTGTTTATATTAAACTACATATTCTTGAAAGTCAAGGATTTCCTTTTGTCGTTGTCTTGTGGAAAATTCCACTTAATAAATGCACAAAAATATAGAGCTGATGCTGCTGGTGAATACAATGGAGTTTTGTCTCAGTAAAATTCTTCTGGGCCTGTGGTATATCTCCTTGATGTCTTCTCATTTTAAAAATCAATTTAATGCACAATTAATCTTTGTCCTCTGCATTTCTCCAATTTTAAAAACCACGTCTTTGTGTGTGTGAATTTGTCAAGCAAAACTTTAGCAAACATCTCCTGGAAATTTAGAATAGAGAATTTTAAAGCATTCATTTGCTTTTCTTGGCATTTACTTCCTTAAAGAAGTCAAAAAATTATCGAAGCATGACTTTCATTTCAGACACTGCATTGGCTATCCTTAATCAAGCTGTGCTTTTCTCAGTGTTCCCCATTTAATCTCCTAAAATACTTCCTAAGACTTTGCCCCCCACAATGGAATCAAAACTAAATGGTCTGTAATTTCCTCAAGTGTTCCCAGATCCTGTTGTAAATAATGACATTGTGCTGGCCACTTTCCAGTCTGAATGAAGTGACCTTGTAAAAATGTCTGCTCACTCTTCTATAATGTCTTTTACTGCTTTCTGTAGGGCTCTTGGCTACAGCTTGGCAAACAATACCTATTCCAAGAATCACCATTCTTCACCTCAGTCATGTTATTTCCTCCATATAGGGACCACTGTCTCCAGAGTTAAAGGGCTTACGCTTAAAAGTTAATTAATATTTTAAAATGAGGAATTATGGGTGTACTGTGGTAGAAGGCCAGACTGGATGACCTATGAATATTTGAATCAACAGAAAGAAAATCCATTGTGGTTTTGTAAACTCTGTAAGAAAGTATCAAACTTCCATTCAACCATTAGATAGCTTTTATTGTAATCATGTTCAATACCTTTTTTTAAAGAAAAGAAACTATTTCCTACTTTGAAACACAAAACATTTTAAATTAGTTATTCCAAGGTGGCAGTTGGGAAAGGAACATTTTATCCCGTTGGTATTAGATGTTCTATTCTTTCTAAGAAATTATGTTGTATTCAGATAAGAAATGTGCGATGTTCTGCTGTGGTGCTTACCCCCACCTCCCCCAACACCCCTCCCCCCCCAAGAATCAGGACATCTGGTAAGATGTAGGGAAAAGCAGTTAAACCCACTGGAGGGACAGGGTCCTTCTCACATGAAGACAGACTAAAAATACAAAAACCTATTAGTGTGAAATAACAAAAGCTGAAAGAAATAACCGGGCTCCCTGAATCCCTGGCTACGTGGGACCACCAGCTAGACAAGCTAATTAAACTTAGCAACTCCCATTTTTGTTCACAGCCTCCATCTACGCACAAGTCTGATAAGCTAGATATACAGGCTACAACTTAGAGAAGCTAAATAGACGGTGATGTTGAGACTTTTCATCCCATGGCAGTGATTTTTTTTTTCTTTAAGAAAAAACCAAATGGTAACACATCTGTGACAGCATTTTGGACTTCAGAAATCAACTAAAGACATTTTGAAGATTTATAAGGCTAGCAAATAGACTGTTCTTTTCTTCATAAAGTAGGAATGAAAAAATTAAATTTTGGCTGTTTGGTTCAGATTCTGGGTAAAGCGATCGCTTTCACTTTTGTAACTGTAAACATCCCGTGCATTCATGGGGGCCGGTGTGTATTCATTCTCTTCCCATTGGTATTGTTCATCTCTGTTAAACACCTACAACCCAGTACATTTCATTGTAGGAGCCTGACAGCGAGGCCCTATTTAATTAACTAATTAGATGACTCATCCTAAACCTAAATTAGCATTACTAGGTCTTTTATAATGATTGTTGAAGCATGTAAATTAATTTTCCTACTAGCTATGACCATCTTTTGCTGCTATGACAGTATTAAGAGATAATGCCATGCACAGTAGGAAATCTCTACAGGAGAAAATGAACATGGTCATCTTTGGATCACCAATTAGGAAATCTATTGTGCAGCACAAACATCATTTCCATGCTGTAATATGATCAAATAACCATTAATTACCCTCACTGGTGAGAATTACCTTCTTTGTTGGAGAAGTATCACATTCCATATCATAGCAGAAATGCCAGGGGAAACCAGCAACAAGAACATTAATTTCTAAAAATGATACATGCGATCTAAATCATATTAACCTAAGATGCTACATGTCAGGTTAAATTAGCATAAACTTTATCACAGAACCTGAATAGTATAACTTACCTCTTAGCTTTTAGATGTATTGATTAAATAGGTCATTGTCACATGCCTACAAATACAAATATCTAACTGTACTGTTCTCTAGGGATTAGAAAAAGAAAAGAAAAAAACATAGTAAGGATCCAATCCAGATTCTTGATAATTGAAAACATGTTTACTGACCTATGCAGAAATGATAGAATGAAGATGAAACAAATCCCTGGAAACTGTTTTAACATCTGGTGTGTGACTGTGTGTGCACATGTTCACACAGATGTGTGTGTGTGTGTGTGTGTGTGTGTGTCTATATGCAGAAATATGCATACTGTCTCTAGATAGAGTTTTCGTGGATTCTCAAGGAAATCTCTGATGGATACCATCCAAAGTGCACTGTCTTCAAAGGCTTGTAAAAGCTACCATCCTTGGAATGGAGGGCTTCTGTGTCCTTTCACTGTCCAGCAGCCGTGCATGAATATGAGTTTGAGCCTGAGGCACTAGTCTTGTTCTGCTCAGCTGTCAAGGCCTCGCTGGGCAGAGGCATGGTGTGATGATCAGGAGGAGTCCTGCCAAGGTTTGGTCTATCTTCTACTCTGTGAACTGAGACACCTTTGGCAGAGTACTCTGCCTTCTCTCTGGCTCATTTTCCTCATCTTTAGGATATTACTCGACCCAAAAGTTTGATGTGGTATGATGTGTGTGTGTGTGTTCTCAAGATAATCTAAGCACCAGCAACCATAAAACCAAAAGCTAATAAATTTGACTACACAAAAATTAAATCATTTCAGGATTAATACAGTGATATTTTAGTTCAGCATGGGGTCTGGAGAGAAGCTCAGAGTTAATCACACTGACTGCTCTTGTAGAAGACCCAGGTTTGGTTCCCAGAACCTAGATGGGGGCTAACAACTGTCTGTAACTCCAGTTCCAGGAGATCTGATGCTGTCTTCTGACCTTCATGGGAACTGTACAATACGGGTGCACTTACATACATGCAGACAAAACACTCGTACACATAAAATAAAATAAGTAAAAATAAAATGTTTTTTAATTCAACAGAACAGATAGAAAGAAGTGCTGTACAAGAAAGTACTAATAAGTTTGTGTATATATCGGTAGTATTTAGGCCATAACAATTTAGTAAGCTATTCCTTCTATTTTTCCATATGTTATAAATTTCTTATGTTCTCTCCACCCTGTCCCCAGAGTCATCACCCTAACATTCATTCCAGAATTCTCTTCAAGTTTCACAGCTGCTCTATTTGTCTGCAACTGTATACCACCCTCTGGGAGGAATTGTCTTCTAGTTCTTCTCCAAGTTTTCACTTGCAAACTCAACTTGCATCTCAGATGTGACCCAGTTGTGAGCTGATGTTCTCCACTTAGTCTGTAGCATCCAGAGGATTTCCTTCATTTCCTGAAGAAATAGTTCTCAGTAGTATATTCTCTGGTATATGTCACTGGTGAGACAGGTGTCACCTATGAAGCAAGTACAATAGTAACAACAGTCATTCATCATTCATCTTACTAGACTAACTTCCCAGAAAGGAAAGAGAATGTCTATTAGCCTGGGTTTGGCCTTGGCCTTTAGGGACCCTCAGTACTATCAACCTCTGCTCGTTATGCTAAGAAATGTTTTCCTTTTATAACTGACAGCTTTACAAAAGCAACCATTTGAGCAAGGGTTGAAGGGTGCTAGTTCACAGGGGGTAGCTCCAATTAAGATTCTTTTGATTGTAGATGTCTTTCTGATGACAGAAAGTTTCACTAATTCATGCAGCCACAAATTGAATAATTTCTTTCAAATATTTTGGTCTGATTTGTCTTTGGAAGGGGTGAGAAAATCCCTCCAAACTCCCAAGACCTCTGTGATAAATCCACAAAAGCCTCTCTGAGCAAAAAATGAACTTCTGTGATGTTTCCAAAGAATCTTAGAGTAAGCCCAGGCGTGTGTCTCTGCAAGGCTCTGTAATGATGCTCAGCTGAAATAGTAGGCGAGAGGAAGCTTTCCTTAGTGTTGTTCAAGTAGCTATAAACTGAAGATATGATCTGGTTGAACAACATGCACAATTACACCCGCTGTTGAGATGACCTTCAAATGGGATGTCCATATACTCTCTGAGCACGTGCATGGCAACAGATTTATGCTGCCCTCTACTGGTAAGTAGTTTGACCACAGTTTTGGTCCCCCCGCCCCCAAAGGGGTCCTATGCCTAGATAAACTGACTACTTCCTGGCTCCCAGTCCCACTTCCCAGAAGCATCAAAGAGTATAAATAACCTTCTAGATTTACAAGCTGAGTTCTGGATGGGGCTGAGGAGAGAAAGAATTTGTGGAGAGTATAGGCCTGAAGAAGCAGAAAGACCACAAACCAGGCAGATGTCACTATTAGAATTGAATATAGCCACAGAGTTCAAACAATCTGTGTATTTGCTTTGTAGGGGAAATTTTTTCATTTGAACTCTTGTGACATTTGAGTTACTTAATACTGAATGCATTCTGTGATGTATTCAGAAAATGCATTTCGCTAATGTTTCTCTAATTCATGGGGGCTGCTGTTTTATCAGTCGCCATGATCCTTAATCAGTGGAGTTGTATAGCATGTAGATAGTCTGTAAAAGTGCTTAATAAAAATCATTTAATTCTAAATTACATGAGTGCACTTAACCCTAAAGATATTAAAACTGATTGTTTGATGTATTGCCATGAGTAGGTAGAAATTCAAAAATAAAAGCTTCCTGCACTTAAATCAAAGAGCACCAAGCTCATAGCCACTCGGTACAAGCACATGCATCAGTGTCATGAAGCTGGGCTATGATGAACCAACCCATTTTGGGCTTTTAAACTGTAAATATGAAGTACTTGAGTTTGATCAGTGATGAGATACATAAGTGAGTTTTTCCCAGCAAAGTACTATGGGTGAGCTGATAGCCCGTTAAAAGCCTGTGGAGATCACCTGCACTTATTTGTGGACTTTGGTGAAGGTGGCAGTGGGACCAGCTGCTGATGTTTGACAGGGCTGATAATAGTCTAGACAGCAACCTGGAGGCAGATCTAGGTGAGCAAACAGGGAAAAGTAGGTATTTGCACAGACTGTATTTCACTCTTAGTTCTTAATTTGTTTATTATGGCCAAGAACACAACCATGCCCAAGAAGGAACTTAAGTCAGCCTTAATTATTAATCAAAATAAAATTTGGAGGGGCAGGCGAGATGGCTCAGCAGTTAAGAGCACTGGCTGCTCTTGCAGAGGACCCGGGTTCAATACCCAGCACCCGCATGGTGGCCAACACTGGTCTATAACTCCAGTTCCAGGGGTTCCGACGTCCCCTACTGTCGGCATGGCACGACACCGGTGTACTTACAGGCAGGCAATACACTCATACACATAGGATAAAGTAAAAAAAGATTTAAAAAATTTTTGGAGGAATATGTCTACTAATATGAGAGAATCTCAGTAATGTTTATGGTTTAATGGGACATCAAGAAAGATCACAAGATAGCAACAGTGTTCCCTCTGCCTTCAGATCACAGATGTGCTCACTCTTTTTTAGTTATGAAACTTACTTCCTGTTTGCTTACCCGGCAGAGGGAAAGGAAGGAGTATCCCCCTACAACTTCATGTTTGATTTTCAAGGGTTCTGAAAAACTGAAGCTTTCAGTTATTCAAAGAAAAATAGAGGTATCAAGAAAAATCAGGGCAATGCATGGATCCTAAACATCCTGGAGAGAGCCAAGTAGAGCTGGTTAGCTCACGGCAAATGTATTTTCTACTGAGGGCAAGTGATGGAAGGCATAAACAAGGAAAGAGCGGAGAAGATACGGTCTTTCCAGAGCCTGCATTTCAGCAGTTCTAGTTCTACTAGAAAACATAAACCCTATGAAATTATTGCGTAAAGGCATCGCCTACTGTCTAAAGTCAGTTTCTCTAGAACTAGATTGGAGATTGCATGCAGGAGTTTGTTGGGGAGTTTGTTGGGATATGGGAGTTGGAGAAACCGGACTCAGGTAAGACTTGATACAGTTTCACTGCAGGTCTCACCTGATCCTATGGGAAGCTCTAGGTCTAGAAAGGTCTCTCAGGGTTGTCTCAGATTGAGGTAAGGGTGCCTGGCTTTGTCTTCCTTCCTCAAGTGGTCATTGGATACAGACTGCTTGACGGAGGGAATAGAACTCTAAGACTATTCCCCTTGGCTATGGAAATTTCCAGAGAGGAAACTTATCCTTCAGCAGACAGCTGCTGACATTCCCAGAGAAGGAATGCTGCAGTCCTGAAGGAAGGTGTGGAAGTGGAGCTCTGCGGAGCCCACCATATACAGCCTGTGTGCCTTTGGAACCACCTGCTTCTCTCAGTGATTTCCCTCCACGTAGGAATAGCTTCCCCAGGATTCTGGCTAATGTAGCTTCTTGTCTATACTTGTGAAAGGAAGGGAAAGAGGAACAGACGACTGTTCTCCTGCTGCCAGCTTGTCTTGGGCACATTTCTGTGGTCATTTTCCTACTGTATTATCCATTCTAGACTCCTCCGTCCTGTGCTAGCATCTCTGCTGGTCTAGGTACTTTAACTGGGGCACTCATCTCTGAGGGGTATAAACCCCTGGCTACCATGTACTTCTTAGGCCATGGCTGTTGCATGTATCCTTCGGCAGTCAAAATTGGGCAAAGGAGAACAAAAATACACTATGCACCTGGATCCTTTATGTCTTTACGAGTGACACTATCTTCTAATTCTCCTTAAGATGTGATGCTGTTTGTTGGTGGATAGCTTGGCAGGTTTAGCTCTAATTCTCCTCAGAGGCTTCCATTTGGCCTTCCCAACTCTGATAACTCACTTCACAGAAGATTGAACCAAAGTGAGAGTTCTTCCAGCCACCAAATATGTTCACTACAAATAATTATTCAAAGTTCATCAAGCATGTTGGAACACACCTTTAACATCGCACTTGGGAGGCAGAGGCAGGCAGATCTTTGGGAGTTGGAGGTCAGCCTGGTCTACATAGTGAGTTCCAGGGCAGTCAGGGCTACAGGGGGACCTTGTTTCAAAATATGAAAAAAAATCATCGAAGTGGTTGCTGACTGTGTCTCAGCCTCACGATGGGAATGACCCGGTCAGGACTCCATTCCTCATATGGCTCCAAGGGGGCAATTCAAACACTACAGATCTCGAGGTGTCATTGTCAGCTCAAAGTCATCATCAAACATCTGCATACTCTATATTATCTACTCTGCAGTCACTTGAGCAGGACCTTTTGGGGAAAGACAAGAAAATCACTGTAAACTACATTGATCATGATGCTGTACAGTCAAAGCCTCTCATTTAACAAGTAGACTCAAGAGTCTGAAAACTGGTGCAGGCTCAGAAACTAGGAAGGATCTTTTCTTTTCTTTTCCATTGAGTTAGCTGCCCTCAGCATCATCATTCAATTGTGGTTTCTTGGTGTACAAATTAAATAATGTCCTTGACAATTGCTCATCCAGCCTGCCCCTGGGAATACCATGTTTTACTAATTAGTAGATTAGTAAATCTCCGTAGCTCTTTTAAGGCGAACCCATCCAACAGGACTACTCATTATTAGAGCTAGTTTCACTTTGTCTTAGCCTCTTGAGTGCTGGGGCTATCAGTGGGTACACAATTCCCAGCCTTAGCCTTGCTTTTGACAGTCACAACATAGTCTCTGTATGCTCAGAATACTGTCAGCTACATCCTACAGTTACAGTTTGTAGTAAATTTCCTTCAACCTACAGCCATCAGCCACTTGGAAATGCTGGTTACCCTGTATTAGAACATTCTTTATTGCTTTGCTAAAGAGAACTCTTGCAGGTCCTTCTGAAACACACTGCCTATTGGTAGCTGTTTCAGTTTCATAGCATATGTGTGACAGCATGTTTCTTCACCTGCTCTTTTTTCAAATCTTTCTCCACGATTTGTCAAGGACCTCACATTTATGTAGGCTGTCACTCTTTCAAACCTCCCTGCTGCATGCTAGCATTGTCTCCTGTCAGAAATTAAATCCTATGTCCTAGTGTTCTTGTGTGGCATTTCCTTCTTGATGTCACATTACAGTTATGCTTAAATAAAAACATCCCGACTCTTAGCGTCCATTTTAAAGCCAAGAGCAAACCAGAACTGCTAAGAACCTGTTCCTTTAGAATTCTCTCAGAACTGTGCTCTCAAACAAGGGCTTGGTCATATTTTTTTTAATGGAAATAGTATCTCCAGCATGAAATAGGAAAGAATTTGTCTTATCAGGAGATTATGTTCTTGACCCCTACTGACCTAGAATACCACATACAACCACAAACTGATGTTATCAACTTAATCCCTGTTTGCAGCATAGGTGGGATATCATTATTGCTTCCAATGACTATACAAAACATACATACCCACATTCATTCATTGTCTTCGGTAAAAGGCAATGAAGGGCCATGAGGGATTAAGGACATAAACTTTAGGTTATAAGAAGAGGTCAAAGCCTAGCGGGCGTCTTTACAATATAAACAAACTAAGGTAAGATTAACGTTTTGGTTGGAGGGTTAGGCAAAAGTTATTTGTCCAGAGCATGTCCATCTTGTAAAAATCCTTCCTGTGTTACTGTACTTATAATCTCTTCTTTATCCAGCTTTACATTCTGATCCTCTCTGTCCAGACTCTTCAGGATCTGGTCCTGTGATACTGTCCTGACTTCTGACAATTCATTTTTACCAGGTCCCAAAGATCCTTAACATATACTCAACACTTTCCTGGCTGGGTTATGTGGTGCCTTGATCCTGGACTTTGGCTCAGGGGCCAGGAAGGAAGGTATAGGTAAAGTCAAAGCAGGACCTGTGGGGTCTAGCAAGCAGAGGCCTTGCCATCTTCCTTGAGAGGTGAGAGGCACTAGCCATTGGCTGAAAACAGAGTGCTCCCCTTCTTCAGGCCTAGACATATCTGCTTTCAATATTCTTTTAAACATATTTTTATTGATTTGAGAATTTCATAGAATGTATTTTGATCATATTCCGACCCCTTCCCCTCTCCATCCACCTTACTGCTCCCTCATGGACTTCGTGTCCTCTATGATTATTTGTATTTTTTAAGGTCTATCAAGTCTGATCTATGATTCCTAAATGCTTTTGGGTGTGGATCTATCTTCTGAAGTCTGGTCAACCTACCAGACAATACACCAGTAAGGAAAACTGACTGTCCCTCTCCCAGCATCTCTCAGTTGCCAATAGATACTCAGATAAGACTAAAATTTCCTGTCCAACTCCTGCACCTATGTTGGGTTCCTATCTGAGCTGGGTTTTCAAGGTCTTGCACATGCTATTGTTGAGTGCTGGGGGTTCATATGTGCAACTACCCTATGTCATCCAGACAACACAGTTTTCATATACTACCTCTGGCTCTTATAATCTTTCTGTTCCCTCTTCCACAATGATCCCTGTGCCTTGGGAGGAGAGGGTCCAATATGGATATTCCATTTAGGGCTGAGCACGCCACAGGCTTCTATTTGCTGCATGCTGACCAGTTGTGGATCTCTGTGTTAATTACCATCTTCTGCAAGAAGAACTTTCTCTGGTGAGTGTTGAGAGATGCACTGCTCTATGGGCATAACAATAAGTCATTATGAGATTAATAGTACATCTGTTTAGCAGAATAATAGTAGTCAGTTCTCACTTATGGCCTGTGTCATGCCTAACTATAGATTCTTGTCCCTGATAACAATATCCTACATGGACTCCATCTTGTGAATTGAGCCTTCAGTTTAATTACAGGGTAGTTGGTTACTCCCATAATGGTCATACCACTATTGCATCAGTGATAATGTTTTGTCAAGCCAGTTGTTATTGTAACTTGCAGCATTCACAGCCAGGTACTTTCTCTGCCAGTACCATGTATAGCATTGTTTAGTACTGTGAAAGCTAGTCAGCAGAGATGAAGCTTCAAGGTCAGTATCAACTTGATTTACCCTTATTTGTTCTGTGACTCAGGTATGTAGGGTTTTCAGTTGTAGGGTCTTATCATCAAGTTCCAGTAGATGACTAAGTGCAATGGCATTGGCCAGTAGTGTTTGAGGATCTATGGAATTTCTCTGGCCAACAACTCTGAAAGAGAAAGTCCATTTCTGGCACTGGGATTTTTATTTGCTAGCCTGAGGGTTCCGTCGGGCCCCTGAACCCCTGTTATAGGGTAACTACATTTAAACTTTCTATATTGTATATGTTTATATTGAAAAAAGCTTCCATAGTAGGTTTTCATGTGAGTCTTAGTTATCCCTCCTCTTACTCCTTCTTCTGCCCTACCTGAGCATTCCCCACACCATTAAACCCATCTGTTCTAGTCTGCCTTCAGTCGCTGTAACAAAACACTCTGATCAATACCAACTTGGGGGGGGGAAGATTTATTTAACTTAAATCTACCAGATCACAGTTCATCACTGGGGGACCCCAAGGTAGGTACTCAGAGAAGGAACCTGGAGGCAGGATCTGAAGCACAGGCCATAGAGGAAGCTGCTTCCTGGCTTGCTCCTCTAGACCATGCTCAACCTGCTTTCTTATACAATATAGAACAACCTGCCCAGGGGTGGCACCATCCACAATGGGCTGGGCCTTCCCATATCACTCATCAATCAAGAAAATACCTGACAGACATGGCCACAGGCCAGTCCAGTGGAGGAAATTCCCAAATTGAGGCTCCTTCAACCCAGGTGCATCAAGTTGACACTAAAGTTATCCAGGACACCATCCTATCCATTGTTCCACTTTCCCATGTGTATCACTGCATTCTGTCTCCCTCCCATGAACCACCCCATGGCCCCTTTCCTGATCTCTAAGGGTTTTCTAATTGAAAGACAGATATCCAAAAATTCAAAGCTAGTATCTACTTATGAGAGCAAACATATCTTTCTGGTTCTAGGTTAACTCACTAAGATGATTGTTTCCAGTTCCTTCCATTTACCTGTGAATTTTCATAATATTTTTTTCTTAACTTACCCAAGTACCCCTATCTTGAGTCTCAATTCCATTTCTTCTAAATAAAGCCTTTAACATTAGTATAGGAAACTTACTGGCATCAAGAAGTCATCTTTCTGTGGTACTCATACCACTAAAAACTGAATCAAGATCATGGTTCTCAAATCTTTGACAGTCCAGGTGTGGGAAAGGAGGTTGACTTCCATACTTTACCTTCAGTTGGTGATTCATTAGCCCTCAATCATTCATTGTCTTTTAAATACATTGATATGGATGGAGAGATGGTTCAGTAGTTAAGCGCACTGACAGTTCTTGAGAAGACCTGGGTTCAGTTCCCAGCACATACATGGTGGCTAACAACCATCTCTAACTCCAATTCCAGTGACTCCCATGCCCCCTTTTGTCCTCCGCAGGCACTGCACAACATGGATACTCTTACATACATGCAAGCAAAATACTCATACACATTAAATAAAAATATTTAAACATATTGATAACATCCAACAATAGCCAACCATTTCCATAGTCTTTATAACTAGTATTCTTTTCTGTTCCTCTCAGACACCTAAGAGGTCCATTCTTGGTGTCTACTCTCTTGGATCCGTTTTCTGGGAAATAGATTCCAAGACAGAAAGTTGCTCAGGAGATGTTTACTGGGAGAATGTAGAGAGGAGCCTGAGGAAGTGGGGAAGTAGGGTTGAGCAAAGGGACACACTGAAAGTGGCTGCAACGTAACCCTCAATGCCCTGAGAAGCACTGGTGCTAGAAATGCTTCTCACACCAAGATGAGGAGGCTAGGGTTCTGAGTCTGCGCTGGATGTAGACTGGAAACCAAAGCTTCCTTTAGCTAAGGCATTATTTCTCCAAGGCAATGCTGTTGATATATTGGACCTCATAATTGCTTACTGGGGGACAGAGACTGTCCTGTGCTCTTAATCAGATTATCAACATTTGTAACCTCCACTAACTAAACTCCAGTAGAATTTCCTTCCTCATTAAAATCCACGTTTCAGATATTGCCAGGGCTCTCCTGTAGTTTGTCGCCTCCAGCGGAGAGTCATACTAGTTGAGGGAACATCATAAAAAAGAATAGTCCAGTGCCCCTCAGAAGCTGAGTCAGTAGGGCCTGGCTCTTGAAGAAGGTCTGGGAAGATTACTCCAGCATCCCCCACTTTTTCTACTAAGGAGGGAGTGGGAGAGAGAGCATAGCATACAAATATGTGCAGCTTTACACTTTAATACCTAAAATTTTAATCCACTTGAAATTCATTTGGGGTATGATGATGTGACTTCAGGCAGTGTTCTTAGTTTCATTATTTTTTTAAAAAGGCCATTATCTAATGCTTTTGTTTGAATGAATCATCACTTCCTAGCCAATTTAAAACACCTCTTGCTGGGCATGGTGGCACATGCTTTTAAACCAGCACCTGGGAGGCAGAGACAGGCAGATCTCTGTGAGTTCAAGGTCAGCCTGGTCTTCAAGGTGAGTTCCAGGACAGTACCCTGTCTCAAAAAGACAAAAATAATCCACCTCTCATATAATTTTTAATGTACATGTGAATCTAATTTTGAACTCCCTATTCAGCTCTGACGGGTCACATAACTTTTTTCCTATACTGAGTGTCTGGACCTGACCAGAGCTTCCAGGACTAGAAAGAGGAACTCCATGTGTATATCAGGGTGTTATCTGATATATCACTTATAGTGCCTCCATATTTAACTCCTCAAGTAACTGTTGAGCCTCAAAACTCCAATTCATATTCTTAGCCTTAGATACTACAACTTGGAAAAATGACCTTGGGAACTGAGATTAAAGACAGTTCTTAGAGGCTGGAGATGTAGCTCAGTTGAATGGAATACTTACTTAGCATGCAGGAAGCCCTGGTTTTGAACCCTAGTACCACCACATAAACTGATGTTCATCTTGGTGTATGCAGGCATTTGAAAGGTAGATATATATAATGTTGTAGCCCGCTGGGATATGTGAGACCCTGCGTCTCTCAAGGAAATCACAAATACAAATTTGGGCTTTCTGTGTGTATGTGTATGTGTGTTGTATGTTCATGTTGGGGATGGATGCACATACAGGTGGAGGCATGACACTGATGTCAGAACGTCTTCCTCAATCACTTCTCCACCCCATTACTTCTTCAGAATTTCAGATTATGTATAACATGTGTTCTGATCAACTCCATCCTCCATCGCCTCCCCAGCTCCCTTCCCTGTCCCTCCCACCATTTATCCTCCCAACTTCACATTCTCTTTTTTAAAAAATCCATTGAGTCCACTTAGTGCTACCTGTATGTGAATGGCATAAGACCATCTACTGGAGCATGGGTAACTTCTCAGGAGCAGCACCTCTGAAGAAAACTCATTCTCCATCTCCCAGCAGCCACTAACTGCCAGTAGATCCCCAGCTAGGAATGGGACTTCATGAGCTCCCCCCTACTCCATGCTGGGATTTTGACTGGCTTGATCTTAGCAGGTCTTTTTGAGACAGGGCCTCTCACTGAACCTGGAACTCAGCAGTCAGCTTGACTGGCCAGTCAGAAGCCCCAGGGATCCTCCTCTCTCCCCTTTCCAAGCAGTGAGGTTGCAGGCACATGCTGTGGCACCCAGCTATGTACACAAGTCTGTGGATCTGAAATCAGATCCTCATACTTGCACAGTTAGCACTTCACTGACTGAGACATCTCCACATCTCCTTCCCTTTTAAGACAGGATCTCAAACAGCATGGGCTGGCCTTAAAGTCCCTATATAACTAAGGCTGACCTTAAATGGTTGATTCTCTTGCCTCTACCTCCCAAGTGCTGAGACTACTGCATACAACATCATGCTTGGCTCTTAAAAATTTGATTTGCAGATAAACAAAGTGAACAAAATATATGTGGGCATTACATGGCCCAAGAGGGAAAATCTGTACATCTGTGACTATGTTTCTGTACATGTGTGTACCCCATATGGATAGGTGTGTAAAATGTGTATATTGTAGAAGGTTAGAGGGAAAAAAAAAACATCAATCTGAAAGAAATTTTGTACTGAGCCGACTGTAGAATTAATAGGAAGCCATGGTACAGTTTTAATTTGATTTAAACTGGTATATGGAATCTGGTAAGCTTGTGCTTGTTACTTGAATTCTTTCTGTTTTAGGTAATTTGATCAAGAATACAAGAGAAAATTTAAAGAAGACATCAGACCACAGTTTACTTTAGCCCCCCCACCCCATGCTTTTGTAGTAGAAAGGGTCTCTTGGGGACAGAACCATCTGTCAACTTTGCTTGGAATGCCTAAGACTTTGGTTCTAAAGTGTTTGGGGGAATAGATAAACAACAAAACCAATGCCCAGAGATGACACAAGGACAGAAAGTGCCCACAAGAGCAAAAAGCAGTGTCAACAAGACCAGAAAACTATCTATGTGTCTTTAGTCATCATCTCCTCTTTCCATTTGAAATTCCAAAGACTTTGCTATTGACTGGATGTTATGTCCTTTTTCTGGGACACTGTTCCTGGGGAGACGTAATCAAATGTCTGCTTACTCAGACAGGGAACCAAGGACAGACCACAGTAAGGATACCACCAAGACCTAACATGCTCAACCGATTAGTTTTATTGGGTTTACTTACAGGAGTATGGGTGAGGGGCTCCTTACACAAGCAGAAAGTATTCTGGAGCTGGAGAGACGGCTCAGAAATTAACAGCACTGGCTGCTCTTGCAGAGGACCCAGGTTTGGTTCACAGTGCCCACATGGCAGCTCACAACTGTCCATAACTCCAGTTCCAGGGGATCCAGCACTTCTTCTGACCTCTGCAGGCATTGCACAACACAGGTGAACTTACACACATGTGAGCATAACACTCATACACATAAAATAAAAATAAATAGATCAAAAAATTGTTTTAAAGTCTAGAAATAACTCAAAAACAATTACATCACCAAAAGCTATTACACCCCAGCATATATGATGATTTACAAAAGCTAGAAATCTGGAGCTTGCTACACAGCTTGCAGGCAGCTGAACAGTGTGGAGAGTGTCTTTTCCAGGCAGATCAGATGGTCTGAGCCTCTTCCCTTTCAGGCTCTTCCCTTTTCTGGCTTCTCCCACCAGCATAGCTCTCTGAGCCTCTTCTAGGCAGCCAGCTTGTCTGAGGGTCTCTCAGCAGTCTTTAGGGCTTATATATGCTTGCGGAGGAGGGTCTAGTACATTTTGTCAGTTTGAGGGACTTCCTGAAGCTTTTGAGTTGTTACTTAACAGCTACCCTTTAAGACAGAATATTGTATCTTGAAGGAAGTTGCTATCAACAACTTCCTCCTCCCTTCTCCAGATTCACACGTTGCAGTCTTAGCTCTCAACGTTGCTGTGTTTGGAGCTGGGACCTTTGGGAAGTAATTAAATCAGGAGGATGGAGATATCAAGATGGGCTTAGTGCCCATAGAAGCAGAGGCATGGAAAAGATGATTCATTTTCTCTCTCCCTCTTTCTTTCTCTCTGTCTTCCTTCCATTTGAGGACAAGAAGAGGGTCCCCACACAGCATGACACTAGCTGTCACCTTGATCTTGGACTTCTTAGCCTTCAGAAATGTGAAGAATCAGTTTCTGTTGTTTAAGTCTGTGGTACAGACTAAGCAAACTAAGAACAAGACAATGCTTCCTCATTTTTTACTTGCATAATTGAAGTGGCTGATAGTCTCATGAGACTGTTCCTAGTCAATTTCTTTTGTGTTCTTAGCACATCTTCTTTAAATGTAGACAAGGTCAGGTCACTGCTTAACTAAGCATTCCCTTCTTGAGGTGTTGTTTGTTTTGTTTTGATCTTTTTGAGACAAAGTCTTCCTGTAGCCCCAGCTGACCTAAAACTTGCTAAGTAGACCAGGTTGGCCTTGAATTTACAGAGATGCATCTTCCTCTGCCTCCTGAGTCCTGGGATTAAAGATGTAGGCCACCATATCCAGCCAGAAGTGTTGTTTTTTGAAGTGAGGTCTGCATCTGGGTTGCTGATCGAAATGTTGGTTCTAAGGTGAAACTTACCAGGATCATAGTTCTGTATTTATGATTTGGGCAAAAAGTCCCAAGTTGTCCTGCATATCTTAGTTAGGAACAGTTAATCTACAGCATGCAAGTCCCTTCAGAGCCTGGAAGCTTGGCTGGTCTTCCTGACTTCATCTTCACCACTCACTACCCTGTTTGTACTGAAAGCTGCGTCCACTTGAACTATTTGGACCCTGGTAATTACAACAGGCATGTATCTGTTTCTGTGCCTTCTTTTCCTAAACCTCACTTTCTTCTTGAAGGCAGCCTAATTATGCTTTTGAGCAATGTCTTTTCTAGGGTTCCCATAGCACTCATTTGTTACTCTGTGTTATTTTCTGCCAGAACTCACTTTGGGCTACTGTGGAAATGCGTTTTCATCTAGACCAGGGGCTCTTGGAGCACAGCCTGGATAGGAACTCAATGAGCCCAGGCTAAAGGAAAGAATGAGCATTTGCTATTAATGCTACATTGGCTCTGTCCTAACAAAAGATAATGTGAGTCATAGGATATAATTTTTAATTTTCTAGTAGCCACATTGAAAAGAGTAAAAGTAAACAAGTGGAATTGTTTTGTTATATATTTTAACCCTATCTATTAATAATATGATCATTTCAATATGTAATCACATAAATATTAATATAGTTTACATTGGTTTCATATTGTCTTCAGAATTTCACTGTGTAATTTCCACTACATAGCACATCTCAAACTGCACTAGCCAGTAACCAAATGTGATTGGTGACACCATGGTGCAGTACTTTCTGGGCTGGAGAGGATGCTATGGAGGTGTGTACAGACACCTTTGCTATGAAGAAAGCAGTCACCAAGGCCTGGGCTCATTCTTGGTGATTACATGGTGCTTTTGTGGTTTGTACCTTGGTCTGTTGCACAGAGGTGTGAGGACAGTACTGACTGTGAGAGATCCATGTGTGATCTGTGAATGGCCAACAAAAAGCAGCAGGACTGTCAGCAGCTAACAAACCAACTTCTCAGCCAGGCCTGTGGAGCTGAAATGCACAGATAAGCTGCCTCTCAGGAACATTAAAGGCATTAAGAAGTGCATTCACCTGCCACACCTTCCAATGCCATCATTGCTGAGGTTCTATTCCCCAAAAGAGAAAGCCACAGAAATGTAAATACAGTTCATGTGTAGATGCCAAGGTACAGGAACGCTCCAGATATCCACACCCTCTAGGAACGCCATTCCATCTGAGGGAGGAGATAAAAAGAAATTTCTTAAGCAGGAAACAGACCTTTCCAAGACCTGAGCTGTTTGTCTTGCTCAGACCTGTTGGCTCCATCTAACTCAGACTGTGGTGGGTGAGTGTTTACTGGGCCCAACCTCTCCTCTGTTGGGGTCAGAACTTAAAAAAAAGAAAATGATTCTTCATCTCCCAGGCCCACACTGTGGTGACCTCAGTTGAGAAATTTGGTGCCAACTGGCACTGTGTACAGGGTGGAACTGAGTGTCAACTTGGCCCTCCCAGCCTGGCACTCTCTTGGTGGGCAGTGTCCCAAAGCAGCCTGCCCTGCTCCCTCTCCTCCGGAACAACAGGCCCTATTGAAATAAAAACAAGTCAGGTACTCAAATTAGCATCAGAACCAAAATGGTTTCCTGGGAAACTAATGACAATTATTTCAATTTTAAAACATTCTCTTTGCAACCTAGACAGTGAAGCCATGCCTTTCATAAGGACAAAGAGCCTTGTGCCAAAGAACCCCATCTCATAGAAAGAAGTGTCATTGACCAAAGATTATGGAGTAGATGAAAAATTCTATTGGAGGCTTTTGGAGTATGCTCTATGTGGTTTCTTATTACTCCTGTTTAATATTTCTCCATTCCCTAATTCCTGAATATCTTGTTGTTGTTTTGGCTTTTTATTTTACAGAAGTGAAGCATTTCCTCATTAATTTCTTTTCATACTAGTCTTTTGTGCAAAAAGTTGGACTCTAGAATGCAAGCAGCTAGAAGACAGGTAGAGAAGATTCAGGCTGACCTATCTCCATCATCAAAGCCTATCTCTTGGAAATTACCTGATAAAACACTCTGTGTTCTGATGATCATAGTGTATATTTGTAGATTGGTTCACAGTTTATAAAACGCCTTCACATTTCCTCAGTTCAACTTCTCAATAGTTTGAGTAGAGTAGAAGTAATAGATCCTCTCTTTATGTGATATTTCTAGAAATGTCCATTCAGTTAATACTGCTGAGAGCCCTCCACACACCTAGCCTTTAGGAATGTACCATCACTGGGCAAAGCTGAGTCCTAAAGGGCAAATAGAAAACAATGAGATCGCATAGAAAACGTCTAAAAGAGACACCCAGCATTTTGTAGGGGCGTAGAGGCAGAATTTGATTTCTGAGGAGTTCCTTAATCCGAAGAAACTAAGTTCCTTGGTGATGGAATTTCTGGCATCTTAGTACATCAGTAAGAGTAGAAATGCCTCAAGCTGCTAGAAGTAACATTGACTGGTAGTGTCTTATCTGAATGTATATTATGTATAAAACATATATATTGTTCATACAGTTTTATAGTATGACACCAAAGGATGTGAGGATAATGACTTTACATATAACTCTAACAGACCTGATTTTCTTCATGAAATATTAGGCTCCATATGTTTCCCTAATGAATATTAGACTCCAAATGTATAAAAACTATTTCTGAATATAAACATGGCTTAAAACATTTTTTATAGCCTGATATTGCAGCACATTCCTTTAATCCCAACAGTCAGGAGGCAGAGGCAAACAGATCTCTGTGAGATCCAGACCAGTCTGGTCTAAACAGTGAGTTCCAGGCCAGCTGGGCCTAGAAGGAGAGACTGCCTCAAAAAAATAATAAATAAATAAATAAATAAATAAATAAATAAAACAAATGAAAACAAAACCAAAATTTTCTAATTTTCTCTTATTGGTATTTTTTCAGAACGTGGAGGCAGCCTTTCCTCTCTTTTATAATCACAAAATAGTGCATGTACCAATAATTCATTGTTACCTAAATATACAATTTTTAAAAATTTTATAATTATCTTCTTTCCCCTAATCAATAACAGAATCCTGGAATATATCATCACAAGGTTTTAAAATGTAGTTATTCATTTTCAGACAGTAGAACCACCTTCAAGTGGGGGCGCTGGGACGATGGATCAATTAGCAAAGTATTTGCTGCTTAAGCATGAGGACATGAGTTTGGATCCCCAGTACAGACATAACAAGCCAGGCATGGCCGTGTATGACTATAATCCTGGTGCTGGGAAGGCAGAAACAAATGGATTGGCAGAGCTTGCTGGCCAGCCAGCACAGCTGAATCAGTGAGCTTCAGATTCAGTAAGAGACCCTGTCTCAGGAGACAGAGTGGGAGGAGAGAGAAATAATCCTAGCTAGTGTAAAATACCAGAGGGAATCATTTTAGTTTAACAACTCAATGACAAACTATACATACAATATCTCTACATGAGCCTATGTGCATAGCTGAAGGCTACATAACAAGAAACAGTGCCAGACAGGAGAAACTTTCCTTTGAATTGTTGGTCATGGTGATCCAAGAGACTCCCCAAACTATACAGGCTAGTGCCACAGCCCTTGATTGCCTCCCAGGACTTGAAGGTAAGATAATATTGGTGATGACAGGACATACTTCGAACAAAGGATTTGGAATAATGGAGTTGGAACTGACCTGGAAGCCACTTCCCCTGAAGGCTAGCTCTCATAGCTCTGGAGAGCACTATGCAAGTAGCCAAGGGAGAACATCAGTTGATGACCCAACACCGGCTTCATGACCAAATAACCACATGGATGACCGGCCCAGCACTCCACACTGGTGCAGCAGTGGAACCTTTATCTTGGGGTCAATCAACAGCTACCTCATTGGTTTTGAAACCCACTTAATGGGAGGAAACTCATAGCCAAATACACATGACTGAAGAGGTCATAGATCTTAGAGAGATCCCCAGGGCTGTCACATCCCTAGGATAATATAACTTCTTACTAAATAATATGTATCCTTATATTTACAGTCAAGTATTCCAGTCACCACTCATCAAAGAAACGACAGAGACAGGGTTTACTCCACTCATTTCATTTGTTGAATGAATGGCCTCAGATACCTCATACCCTCTCAAGGTCCTACCTACTGCATCTTCACTAGAAAAACAAACAAAAGAACAAACAACAACAAAAACCCTCCTGTGGAGATCATACAGTCTACCCTGAGAAATGATTGTCAAGAGTTTTGATAGCAGTCTTCCCCAGATGCAGGCACGTCCTTCCCCAACATTAACAGAGCTCAGCACTCTCCATTCCCCAGGAAACACTCACTTAAACTAGAAGCGTTAGCAATGAAAATGTCTTAGGGGAGGGGAGGGTAAGCCATTTACAACTCTGGTCAGACATTTGTTCCATGATGTATTGTTCTTCTACGTACCCTTGCATGCTTCTTCCCTCTAATAGACAGAACAATTTCACCCTTCCCCAACCTTTTTCTCCAAACTTACATGCCCACACCTATCACAGCTCACAATAGGCTCATGCCTTTAGATGCAGCAAGTGGACATGTTAAAACAGCATACTTTTCCTGTTATATCATCATCTGCAGTTGTTAGTTCTCATGTTAGGCTTTTTTTTTGCAAATACTTTTAAGCATATCTAATGTAAGCAGAAATCATGCCTCTTCAAGGAATACCACTTTCAATGTTACATACAACTTCTCTAGTCCAAAAAGGAGCCAGTCATTTCTTGCTAGCGATGGTCATTTCATGGATCAAGGAAGCGCCTTTCTCTCTGTTTGGTTGTTCCTCACCCCGATTCCCTTTCAGTTTGTTCTAGGTTGCTTCTTGTCACTGTGATAAAACATTGATCAAAATAACTCAGGGCAAGAAAAGGTTTTTTCAGCTTATACTTCTAGATCTCAGTCTGTCACTAAGGGAAGGCAAGACAGGAACGGAAGCTGAAACCTTGGAGGAACACTGTTTGCTCACTGACTCATGCTCAGCTAGCTTTCTTATAAAGCCTAGGACCCTGCCCACTTCAATCAACAGTTGAGACAGTCTCTCACAGACACGGCCAAGGTCAATCTTACAGGGCATTTGTATTTCCTTTCTTTCATTTTATAAAGGCAATTGCTCTGAAGTTGTGGTTATGCTTGCAGGCCAGTGGGGAACCCTTGGTGAGAAGTCCCATCCCTCTCTGCATTCAAGCCTTCAGGATCCACATCAGCTGGCTCTTAGACACCAGGATGATCACGATCCCTGGCCACCCTGTGGTGTCCCAAAGATCACTCCATGAAGCCCCTGGTCTTATTCAGTGATTGACAGAATCGAGGGAACATGGCCAAGGTGACTCCTGAGACAATGTCTGGTGTCCTCATGTTGGAGGATTTCTCCTGTTTTAGTAACTTGTCTGTTGTAGTGGTAGAAACACTGACCAAGGGAACTTATAAAAGGAAGAGTTTATTTAGCTTACTGTTCCAAAGGGGCAAGAGTCCACCATGGCCAGGAGGCGTGGCAGCAGAGATGGTTGGAATAGGAACAAAAGCTAAGTACTCATATCTTCAAGCAAACACGAGAAGCAGAGAAGAACTGGAGATCTGGAAAGGCTTAAGAACCCTAGTGATGTGCTTCCTCCAAAATGGCCACACCTTCCAAGACCTCCCAAAACAGTACTACCAACTGGGGAGAAAGTGTTCAAATACTTAGAGCCTGTGGGGGCATTCCCATTCAAACCACCATGTCCCTTAACCTGGTTTGCCTGTCTTTTGAGTCTAACCCTCTCCTAATCCCCCGGGGATCCTCTAGGAGGGACTCACCAGATCGTTGTGTCCACTACCTTATCAGAAATGAGACCTTAAGGTGGCCTTGATGGAAGGAAGAGGTTCACTCTTCCTAGGTGACTCTGGGTTGTGTCACGTTGACAATAAAAACTAACCAAGACACACTACTTCATGGTTCTATGCCTGGAAAGGATAGCCTCTGCCTGCAGGGCCATCACTGCAGCTAAGAACTCTCCTTAACCTGTACTTGGTATTGCCTTCTCTCTGATCTTCAGGAAATTGTTCTTACTAACCTAATAATTATAATGCAACTGAAAATTCACTCATTACTTTGTGCGTATGCTCAAAACACTTTGCATATTCCCTCATCTCTAAGACAATCCTATGGATGGTTGTTATTATTTCCATTCCACGGATTTTAACAAAACTTAGGTTAAGAGACGTTAAACAGTATGTGTAAATGTGCTTAATTCATATGAGGCTTGTTCACAACTCTGATCCCAAAGTTTGCGTGTGCTTTGCCCTTCTCTCCCTGAGTATCAAGCTAGTATTACATACTTGCTGATGGTGCACATAGTTTTCCTCCCGCTGTGTTCCTGATTTTTTCCTCCCTCCCTTCCTTTCTTTCTTTCTTCCCTTTTCTTTTTGCTTTTTGAGACGAGCTCTCACTATGTAGTCCAGCCTCAAACTCATGAGTATGCCAAATGATGGGACTGCAGGCATATGCCAGCAAGCCTAGCTCAACTTTTCTGTCTTTTGTTCATCTAAGACTATTCAGGGACTACGATTTGTCTTGCCACCTATGGCCATAGTCTACTCTAGCATGCATGCTCACCCTCCTCCCTCCTCCCTCCCTCTTTACCTCCCTTCCTCCCTTCCTCCTTCTTCTCATTTGTTTGTTCTGTTTCAGACAGGGTCCTGCTGTGTAGCATAGGCTGGTCTTGAATTCACTCTGCAGCACAGGCTGATCTCAGATTTACAGCAGTCCTCCTATTTTAGCTTCCTAAGGGCTGGGGTTGCATGTATGTGTCACACTTTAGGTAAAACACTAGTTAACAGGCTGTATCTGACTCCACGGTGTGACTTTCAGCTCAGCCTTTCTTTGTTTTAGTCCTTTCCTCCCCCCGCCTTCCCTCCAAGGTCCTCTTCTCCCTACTGTGGTCTTAGCTAATCTGCCCTCCTGTTTTTTTCTCTCTTCAGCATTTCTACTAGTTACTGAGTCTCCACTACCTGCATCCATCTCCAGCCCAGCCACAAGGAATGGTTTTCCATTATTCTATCATCTTGGAAAGTTCTCAGCAGTTCTTCTTCTTCTTCTTCTTCTTCTTCTTCTTATTATTATTATTATTATTTTGTCTTTTTGAAACAGGGTCTCACTGTAGCCCTAGATAGCCTGGAACTCACTATATAGATCAGGCTGGCTTTGAACTCATAGATATGCCTGCCTCTGCCTCCTGAGTGCTGGGATTAAAGGCGTATGCCACCACACTCAGCAAAGTTCTTATTCTTATTATTCTTAAAGACGAATGCTTTCTACGGAAACATAAGAAACTAAGAAAAGTCTTCTCCATCATATTATGAAGTGAAGTCCAGAGCAGATACGGTATGTGTCAAGTATGTGAACAGGACAGATGAATGACCTATCTTAGTAGCTTGGTAGTAAGATGATGATTTCTTTTTCTAGGTGGTTCAGGAATCAAGCAAATTTTACTACATGTCTCCTATAATTTTTATCTTTAAACTATATGAATATATTACTAATTTTAAAAATTGACAAAGGAGACAGGAGAGGTAGCTCAGAGGTTAAGAGCACTGGCTGCTCTTGTAGAGGACTTGGATTCTGTTCCCAGTACCCACATGGAGGCTAACAATGACCTGTAACTCCAGCTCCAGGGGATCTGACGCCATCTTCTGGCAACCATGGATATTGCAAGACACAAATGCACCTACATGCATACAGGCAAAACACTCAGATATATTAAATAAATAAATAAATGTCTTAAAAATAGATGAGGGGTTTTCTTCTAAAGAAACAGAAGTAACTTTCTTGGTGGAAAGGAAAGGATATTTTGTTACAAATAGACTATAAACCATGATTAAAAGCAATAAACAAATAGTTTTTTATTTTATGAATTTCATACACATATTTTGATCATATTTAGATCCTCCCCTGTATCTGCATCTCCATATATATATATATATATATATATATATATATGTGTGTGTGTGTGTGTGTGTGTGTGTGTATATATATATATATATATATATATATATATATGCCCTTCAGTGTGGGTTCATAAACAAATAGTTTTGAGGAAGAACAATAAGATAAAGCACTTGCTTCAGACTGTTTAGGTTGGTAAGAAGCTTGTACAGATCTGGCAATACCAAGTCTTCAGTGTTGTGGGTGATTTGGGTAATAGTCTTCAGACCATTATCAGCCAAATGGAATCCGAAGGAACAGATACTGCTGTATGTGTTCTATGTCTTGCACTTCCCATGCTTGGTATCAGAGACTTTCTCTATCACACAGCTAGAATTCCATAAATTCAGGAATGACAGGGATATATCATTACACAGAATTTCTTCAACCTTTAAGAAAAACAAAAAAAAAATTCAGTATGATTTGTCAATCCCTACACACACACACACACACATGCACATGCACACACTCAAGAATCCTTCGGGACACAATCACGCTGACATCAACACAACCTTTATATAATACCATGAAAGAGAGAGCAATCAAGTAAGCAACTATACCCTCACTCATTACTAACCTGAGTCTTTGAGAATAGAAAACTCTGCTTTAGCCATACTTCTCAACACAAGTACGATGAGGAATCTGGGATCAATTCAGGAACCCAGACACATTATTCATATTAATTAATAAATTAGCTCTATTAGTTTATCATCTCTAAATAGTCCTGACTGTACCCAAATGTAGACTAAAGTCACCTCCAAAAGTGGCTAGCCTTCTTGGTCTCTTTTGACTTGGAGATGACCAAGGGTCAGCTCCCACCCTGTGACTGGATGGGTTGGGCATGGCTCTGGGCTTTCTTTTCAGTCAGATCCAGACTCTTGGTATCCTGGGAGCAGGATCAATGGCAACCTGTTTTTGAACTCTTATAGCAAATGAGGTTTTGTTTGAAATGAGGTAATGCGAGGAAACCTCAATCTTTCTCTTTTTAAAAATGCATCTTAATTGGCAGATAGAAGTGGCATGTAGTAATCATATTCATGTTTTGAACTATATACATAGTTGTGAAAATGACCAAATGCAGCAAAATTAACACATGCATTACCTCACAGACTTTTTGTGGTAAGATCACTTAAAATTCAGTCCCATCAATTTCCAAAAATGTAGCACATTATTATTAATTATAGTTACCATGCTGTATATAAAATCTCTTGAACTTATTCCTCCAATCTAACTGAAATCTTATAACCTTTACCAACATCAGGGGGATGTTGAGCAGAAAGTATTTTAAGCCTTATTTTAGAAATCTGAAAGTGACTAAGAACAATGGAAAGAATGTGTACAGAAAGCTAATGTCCAGATTTCCCTAACTTCAGAGTTAGTCTGCAGGCAAAGTCTTCCCTAACTTCAGAGTTAGTCTGCAGGCAAAGTCTAAGGAATTCAGTGAGTCCCAAATCACTCTACATTAGGATCACATAGGAAGCCGGCATTTCATGGTTGGATCCTTTCATTCCAGGAACCTAAATCTGAGACAATGAAATGTCTGATTGCCTGTCTGAATTTTATGGGATTTTAAAATATAAGACTTGAACATAAGAGGGCTAGAGACATGGCTCAGCAGTTAAGAGCACTGACTGCTCTTGCAGAGGACCTGGGTTTGGTTCCCAGCACCCACATGGCAGCGAACAACCATCTATAACTCCAATCCAGGGACTCTGACACCCTCTTCTGACCTCCATGGACACTGCACTACACAGGTGCACTTACATACATGCAATCAATGCACTCATACACATAAAATTTTTAAATAATAATTAAAATATTTTTTAAAGACTTGAATATAAGCAGGCATGGTAGTGCATGCCCTTAATTCCAGTACTCAGGAGGAGGCAGAGAAGGTAGATCTCTGGCCAGCCTGGTCTATATAGTGAGTTCTAGGTCAATTAGGGCCATAGGAAAATCCTGTCTCAAAAAGACAAAAAAAAAAAAAAAAAGACTTGAACATGAAGAAATTCTTATAAATGTACATAAATATTCTAAACATTAGGTTACATGTTTTGGGGACTGCTGTCAATAACAGTAAGGGAGTGAAAGAGGCATGATGGGACAAAAAGAGAAACTGAACTTCAATTCAGGTATAGCAAAACGTGAGTGATCCCCAAGGGAGCTTGAACCTTGGATCCCCTTCAGAGCTTTCTAGAATTGAGATGAGAGGGTGAGCCTTGGTGAGCCTTGTACTCTGCACAGAATGATCACTAGTCAAGGGGTGCCACAGGATGAAAGCATGTGTCCAGCAGATCCTCTAGGAAGAAGGGAATTCCTGAAGAGGAGCTCAGTTCTGGATCTTCAGTAAGCAACACTCCTGAGAGGCGAGAGAATAAGTGCCTGGGAGATCTGGCAATGTGCAACAGCATAATTAAGCATCAAAATGAATACCAAACAAATGCAGCAGGCTCTGAAAGCAGCATGCTGGTAACCCAGAGAACACAGCAGTGTGAAATTCAATGGAGCCATGCCCTGGATAAATGTATTTGGAGGAGTCCTGAAGCCACAATTGTCTGTGTATGATTACCTTCTGACTCTGAAATTGCTAGTTCAGTAAGCAAAAGGAAACTGATTAAAAGTCCTGTGTGTTCTAAAACCTTCAGAGGCAGGTCCTCTCAGGGCCAATTTAAAGGGTGCATTCTTGCTGCAGCGTCTTCCACATTTTTCCATTTCTATGTGTTCCACGAGCAGGTGGCCACTACCTGTGGCTGATAATTACAAGCTTTATGTATGCTGCATTATGAAAGGAACTTGTCAGTGGTCATGACTGACAGGAAAGTATGCGACATATGTTTGACCCCATAAAAAGAAGGAAATTCTCCTTTTGTTAGGGGCCATGGGGTTTTCAAGGTTACTATCCATGGAAACACTTACCATGTTCAAGGGCTAAAGGCCATGCACACAATCTTTTAAGAGCACAAAGTCCATTCACTGAAAGACTTGGCTGTCCCCGGTGGTTGGCAGGTAGAGTCCTATTATGTGACCCCACCTTGGTAAAAAGCAAAAGTTCTATAGCTCCCATCACTAATAATCTTTAATATTGCACCTTTAATTTCCAATAATAATAACAATAAGGAAGATGCTGGTAGGTGTGAACTTTGTGGATAAAAGTGAAGGTTTTGATCTTTGCGGAGACATTTTCTTTTGGAAGGCAGCCTTTCTGACAATGCCTAAGAAAATGACACAAAGGTCTGGGCAGGAATGTTGCAAAGACTCCACTGGCGCTATAAGAACAATTGGAACAAAAGAGTGGCCTCAATCTGGCTAATGATGTCTTTCCTCCCACCTCATTCCCAATTCCCAACCACAGATAACTGCCCAGTCATTGTGTGCTTAGCTAATAGAGGCATTGAACAATGTTACTGTGTTAGTATTAGTAGAATGTTTTATTCAATATGAGTAATCAGGAAATTTCCAAGATATAGAATTAGGTTAGGCGAAGTGACCGTAAAGAAAAGTGAAGTTTGCTTCCACAGCGGCAGCCATTCCTGTGGCTCTTTCTGACTTCTAAAACAATCGCTAGAGAGTATGCTGAAAATCACTTATTTTTTATATAACCATATGAATATTGAGAGAGTAAAGACAAAATTGTGGGATCTTAGAATCAGAAATTATTTTTGAGGTTATTGGGTATAGGCCATCTTTTGCCAGTGAAAAAAGAAAAGATGACTTTTTCAGTGTCTCACATTCAAGACAATGATTCACTCTCCTGGTTTATTGGCAGTCTTCTTTGCACTAGAAGAAACATGCTTTGCTTACCAATATTATATGTATATGCTACTAGAAATCCTTTATTAAATAAAAGGAAAAGAAGGCCTAGATGCCTTTTGACTAGACAAGGTTTGGTATTGTTTTTCAGTTTCTGAGAGAACTAAATCAGAGACAGTATGACCCTTACCTTGACTCGAACCTCAGGCACAGGTGACAGATGAACTGAATCTCATGAAGCCCCTGACATGGATCACAGTCTGGGAGTTTCTGCACTTCTGGCTTTCCTATCTCTTCTCTCAGGATTCTTGCAGACCTCTGAGGATGGTCATGACAGTTGCACCTGGTGAAACTTCTGAAATTCCTAATTGATGCAGGTACATTTGTAGATTCTAGTGTCTCATTTTGTTCAGATTCCTAAATAATGACAGCCATTCACAAATTAACGACTTCAAAACATTCTACCGAGAATTATACTATTATAATTTATACTATTATAATTATACTATTATACTTCTGTCATTATATGATGCTAAGGCTAACACTACAGACACGGTTCTACACATTGTCTCAGTTCTGGGCACTAGAAGTCCAAAATTAAGAGTCCACAAAGTTAGCTCCTTCTGAAAGCTGCAAAGAAAGGAGAAATAGTTCCTTGCCTCTCTCCTAGCTTCCGGGGTTTGCTGACAATCTTTGTCATCTCTTGGACTGTAGATACATCATCCTAATCTCTGCCTTTGTCTTCACATGCATGCTCCTTGTACATCTGTCTGTCTCTGTCCCCAAGTTCCCCATTTCCTTTCTTTTTTTGTTGTTGTTGCTGTTAAAAAAGTGCCAGTTTTTTAATTTGTTCATTTCTTGCATTTGAAATACTCTTTGATGACACCTTTGGCTTGAGATTCCTTGCCATTGGATGCAAGCCTACAAAGATAGGCTTGGTGCTTGTATAAGGCCTTGGAAGTTTCATAAATTCCACATGCAAGGTCATCATGGATGAGGACAGTCTTCTGTATCTCTTGTGAAGCAGTGTTGACGTCATTACATGTACAGCTCTAATACCTTCATTGGCCGTAGCAGATGAAGCCAAATTTTGAATGCTCCTCAGCCTCCATCTTCACATGACTCAGCGGCTACAGGGGGAAAAGCACTTTCTTTTCCTTTTAAGATGTATTTATTTTCCTATTGTGTATGTGTATTTGCCTGAGTGTACCATGTGTGTGCAGGATCCTGTGGTGGCCAGAAGAGTGTGTTGAATTCCCAGGAACTGGAGTTACAGGCAGTTGTGAGTCACCAAGTGAGTCCTGGGATCTAAACTTGGATTCTCTGCAAGAGTAGTAACTACTCAGCCATTCAGCCATCTTGCCAGCCCCTCAAACCCCTCTCTTCGTTATGACATAGTCATATTCTATCAGCCTTCACTCCTTAAATTACTTCATTTGTACTTGGTTATATGCCAAAATCCTGTTTCCAAATAAGGTCACATTCACAGGTATTGGAGGTTAAGACTTAAACATCTTTTTGAAGCAACACTTTCTACCCACAGCAGGACTTCTAATATGAGTCCAAGGAAAACAAGTGCCGTTGGACTGGCCTGGAAAAGCCTTAACCCCCCTTTATCCTGTCAGGTATTTTCTCATCCTCTAGGCCTGCCCAGTCATCTCAAGGATGGGCTTCGTTTGGGAGTGGGTTAGGATTCAGATCTAAGTGCCTTAGAATGGAGGAAAACTTCCTTGTCTACTGAGACTTTGGGCTAGTTAACAGATTCTAGGTCTGGATTCTGATTCTTCCTATACCAGGTCTCTCTGGGATTCTGATTCCTGGTGGCATACTTGCATGGCCTATGCTTCTGGTATTTCTCATCTAAATTTGCACAAGGGACAGTACATAAGGTAAAAACCTGGGCTCTGTAGCCAGGCTGAGCTCTCAGACTTCCTAGATGACATTGGACAAAGTTACATAGGCTCTTTATTTTACTTCCCCATCTGCAAACCCATCACTTCAAAGAGTTAAAATTATAAAAAGAAAATAATTCGTGCAAAGCTGTAGAAGTGTGCCTGGCAGATAGGAAACATTCACGGAAGCTGACTGGCATCAGCTTCGCTTTTCCTTTGCCCACTGTCGTAGACAGAGCAAAAGTGATAGGAGGTATCAGAGTGGAGAGAGCCTCAAGGACAGGAAACAAAGGAAACAGGCTGCTGCGAAGGGAATGAAAGGGAGTCAGGAGCGCTGTGAAGGACTGGAGAGTATCGGGGTCACAGACCATGGAGGCAGCAGCTCCCAGAGGAATGGACTTCTTGCCTGCTTCCTCACTGGAAGCACAATGTCCGCAGTCATTCTGAGCAAGCCTCGGCAGGTATACATAAGGAAGACCAGTAATACAAGGGTGTGGGTGTGTGTGCGTATGTGTGTCTATCTATCTGTCTGTCTGCATGTCTGTCCATGTCTGTGCATGTATGTGTCCGTGTCTGTATGGTGTATTCAGAAGTCACCAGGAACTTCTTTGTCCTGTGTCCCTGTTACCCAAAGTACTGTTCTATATTTTGTACATCAGTTCAAGAAGACTTTAGCAGCTGTCCTTAACTTGAGCTTCCCTCCACTCTCTTGAAGCTGAGTCTATGGCTTTCGTTAGAATAGGGGCCACCCCGGAAGCTGCTGCCAGGATAGATGTTCTGCTTGCAAAATTCTCTGTTTGGTTGTTACTGTTTGGCTATTACCCCATTGCAAAGGAACGACTCAACAAATGAGTTTAAACTATTCACTTCTCAAATATTAGGTTAAGGCAATCTGAAGTTTGATCAAGATATGGTGGATAAGAAATCACTGCCCCTCCTAAAAATTTAGGTTATGATCCAAGTGCTTTTATAAAGAAACATTTCAGAATGTTGACTGTATACATTATCCCAGTGCCAGGCAACCATGGCAGAGCTACATTCACTTAGTCTTTTGTGATGAAAGACACATGTGGGTAAAAATTTGGTCATTCAAAAAAGCACCAACCCTCCCCTGACCCTGCCAATCCCTAAGGTGCCACCCAAGCTTCTGCTTCTCCTCTGCACCACATGTTGTCAGGAAGCTAGTCCATGCTTGCTGTTTCCATTGCCTCATGACTTACACTCATCTTTGAGGATCTAACCTTTAACTCTTTGCATCTCCATCACCCAGCTAAAGTTACTCCTGGGAGGTTGTCATTACCTGTCACATCATCAGATCCATTTGCTGATTAACAATCGTTAATCTTCCTGACTTCTTTGTAGCACTGAATGCCTATAAAACTCCCTCTTCCCAAGACTGCAGTGACCATGAACCGCTGTGAGCCTCCCTTATTCTGACAGCTCTTTCCCCTTTGATCCCGCTTTGATTATTTTTCCCTTTGGCCCAACCTCTAATGCATGTTCAAATACGTCCTCAAGCCCTCCTCCTTCCTTCCGCCGTCTCACTATACCTCCTGTGTCGCATATCATAGGGCCTTTGGACAGGAAGCTGTTGAAAATACAGGCTATTGAAGACCAGATATATTTAGCCTTGAGACTTTGCAGAATCTCCTATGAGGAAAGAGGGTGAACATCAATTCAAACATCAAAGCAGGAGAAAGCAACATAGCCATGTGGCTCTGGGACACAATCTCAGTGCAGCTTGGGACAGAGGTTGGGCACCAGTGCTCCTGACTATGGGAAAAAGGAAGAGTCCAATATAGCCAGTTTGCTTGAAGAAGGCTATTTTTGATGGTTATGCATAGCAGTCTTACCAGTGTTTGTTTTTGAGAAGAGTCTCTCATATAGCCCAGGATGACGTCAAACTCACTGTATAGCCAAGAATGACCTTGAACTCTCAGTCTTCCTACCTTTACTTCCCACGTGCTGGAAGTGCAGACATGCACTACCTTATCAAGTCCTATGGGGCTATTTTTGACAATATCTTTCAATGCAGGGTAATTATATACCATAAATTTAAAGTATTTCTATGACAGGAAAAACAAAGTAATATAGGTGAGTCCCTAGAATTCTAAGAACCTGGTTTATTCCAAAAATAAAATTTAGAATATTCAAGACAAGTTGTGCCCAGAGGCACATGAATTTCCCTTGTAATGTGATCTAAACAAAGATTCTCTGGTCAAGTACAATTGAGAAATACTATATACTAAGAATCTTCTGTTGGGTATTTATAAGTACATTAACATATATTAAATGCTTTAAGAGTTCCTTCAGCAAAGTAACTTTGTCCAATGCAGAGTTACTAGTTACTGGTCACGAAGCCTCCAAGGCCCCCAAAACAGCATAAGCTATTACCAGTGCTCTTGGTTTCCCACCAGAAGTAGATTGTTTAGACCCCGTTGCTGAAGACATTCATACACCTTGAATACAGGGCATAGAGAAATCAGTGTCAAAACAACCAAAAAAAATCTTCCTCCCTCCTGGCTAGCTTTCACAGTGCAAGAAGGTGCCATGTTGTCTGCTGGGGGAGAAAAGCCATCAGTGTATTACCCAGTAGTGAACTCTGTATGCTACAACACCAACTTCCTAGGCAGTATGTGCCCACTGGTGAAATAGTGGCATGACTGTTATAGGGGTCAACAACTGCTTTAGAATTGGATTTAAGGCCTGTTCTATGGGAGGGAATTCAGGCCTTGTACTGTAAACCTGGTCAAAAGCTCATGGCTAGGGAGGTCATAGACCCTGGGGGCCGGGGGGCAGATGATCCACCACTGTTTTTTTGTTCAATGGACATTTTGTCAAACTGCCTTCTGAATTTCTATGCTTATACACATAGATTAGCACTGCTCTCAACCTTGGCCAGAGAAGCTTCTCTCTGCAATGGCCAGTAGTTAATGCAGAAACTCATAACCGATCACAGTGCTCAGAATAAGTGATCATTGAGTGCTCATCCCTAAATGAGACATCCATATCACCTCAACACACACACACACACACACACACACACACACGAATCAGGGAACATTATGGAAGAGGAAGAAGAAAGAAAATGAGAGCTGCAGATGGGGAGGAGTGCAGTGAAATGTTGTCTTCTGGACATTACACAGCTATTGCACTCATGAACTCACAGCAAGTGATTTCCTGCACAAGATTAAGTCAACAAGATCAGTCAGCATTCCAACAGGTAGCACTAACTGGCCTCAGTGGATGAGTGAGGGGTACCTGGGGAGGAGGGGAGAGGGGTGGATATGATCAAAATACACTGTTTACTGCTGTCCTTTAGGAATGAGTCAAGTTTCATGGAACTGCATTGACTCCACAAGAGCAGGTCTGTGGGAAACAACCCTGGCCCTGCCCCAGCCTCTTACTTCCTCTCTCCTATACACTCTGCTTACCTGCTTGTCATTTGTGCGTGCTCCTGCCATGTGCTGCCATCCCCTGTAAAGCCCTCACCAGAAGCTAATGTTGGCACCATGCTCCTGGATCTCCAGGATCATGAGACAAATAGATCTTTCTCTCTTTTTACATTATCAAGTGTTACACATTCAATAACGACACATTGTGTGTGCACTGACCTCCCTAGAAGTGGTCAGAAACATAGTGCTGCTATTAAAATGATACCTTCTCATTATCTTAGCCAGTGACTACTCTCTGTAGATTAATGTCTCCCTAATTTAGGCTGCTCAGTTTTCTCCTCTAAAACTTTATCACTAGATAATAAAGAAAAACCATACTATGCATTGCCCTCTTGCTGGCTAGGCAAGGGGCATGCTTCAGATTAATAATAAGAAAATATAACTTCCATGACAAGGGAAAGGAGAAATGAAGTGTGTGTCTTGGTATATTCTTTGTTTTTAGCCAGATGAGGACTTCACTCTGAAGTGTCAGAAAACCAGCAGGTAAATGAGGATCTGGAGATAATCTAAGTTATCTGAACAAAATGGGAGAAAAACTTTAAGAAAACTTTTCTGGGGGCTGGAGAGATGGCTCAGTGCTTAAGAGCACTGGCTGCTTTTGTGGAGGACCCAGGTTTGGTTAGAAACACATATATATGACTATACCTGTCTATAACTCCAGTTCCAAGGGACACAACGCCCTCTTCTGGCATCCACAAGCACTGCACACACAGGTGTACTTATATACATGCCAACAAAGCACTCACACACATAAAACAAAAATAAATAAATCAAAATTTTTTTAAAGAAAATCTTCTGGGCTCCTTTGAAATCACTAAACTATTTCTGCTTTGATTTATTGGACCTTTAGCATGAACAAAGATAAGCTTCATGGACTGAGTGGAAGACTGAGTTGGTAATGTGCTTGCCACGTGAACATGAGAATCTGAGTTCCTTCCCCAGAACCCATGCAAACAAGCAGGCATGTACCGGTTATCCCAGCACTCGGGAGGCAGAACCAGGCAAATTCCTGACACTCACCAGCCAGCAGCCAGCCTAACCTAATTAATGAGCTCTGGGGCAGTGAGAGACCTTGTCTCAAAAAAACAAGATGGAAGGCACCTGAGAAACAACACTCAGCGTTAACCTTTAGTTTGCACATGCATATACACACGTGCACATTCATATGTGCACACACAATGTATGCACACACCCCACATGCATGCACATACACAAATAAGGATGAGGCTTTATATAAAAATATCAGGTAAGCGAGGTAAAAACATTTTACAGTTCATTCTGGAGTTCATTATATTTTTGGCAGCAAATTTATCTTGCTAATTATGTTTTACTTATGTTGAAATTAATCTTAATTGGTGTTTCCTGTGAACACACAGAGTAGGAAGCTGGAGGAAAACCTGTCTGAGATGAAAACTTGACCTTGGATAATCCCAAATTCACACTCCCTCTCAGTGGTCCCATGTGTGTCCAGAAGTCATCTACTCCTGATGCTACCCCTGAGAAAAGAGCTCTCTTCTCAGAACCCTCTCTAGAACTCTGCAGTGGATCCCAGCCCACTTTTGGACACAGATTGTTGATGTGTCCGATATAGGTTCATGGTCTTCCTGACCTTCTGCACCTGCTCCTTCTCCATGTCCCCATCCTCAATGATTAGATCTACCTCCAGCTAGCTACCCAAACCAAATCTGTAAGTCATCCTACACTCTCCATCCCTTCCACCTTTCCTGAGGCTAAAATCTAAATTCTTTGGGATGCTGCTGAAAAGCTTCATATTCTTTCTTGGTGTTTTCCAGTGAAGACCCCATGGGCAACAAGGGTGCAATTCTTTTCCTTTCTAGTCTCAGTCACTAAGTGCTGGTAGTAATCTCTGTTTGCCATGATGATTAGAACACACATAAGATCCTTGGAGATCTTGAGGTTACCTTACGACTAATGGACCAGCAGTGGGTCCCCAAAGATACTGGCCCATTTCCTCTCTCTCTCTCTCTCTCTCTCTCTCTCTCTCTCTCTCTCTCTCTCTCTCTCTCCCCTCTCTTTCTCTCTCTCTCTATCTCTGACACAAATATAAAGATAGAGCCATTTGTCAGAAGTTGCTACTGCTAAAGAATCATAGGATGGAAGAACAGATCCTGCTTCAGAGTCTATGCGGGCTGTGACAGATGGAGAGACCATAAAAGTCCCATAGGTAACACGGTGTGGACTCCTTCCATCATTGTCCCACCCTGACACTTGGGTTCCATGAGGAGAAGTGTGCACAGGCAGAAAGCAGAACTGAGAACTGAGAAGCTGAGCAGCAGGGAGTGGCCCCCCGACAGATGGGGCTAATGCTCTTTGATCTGCCTCCAAAGCGCCTGCCGACCCGGCATACAGATGTTCCTCTGTTGTGCCATCCTGGCCCACAGAGAAAAAACAGACCAAAGAAGAAATCTGTTTCCTAGTTCTGCCTCCACTGAGTCTAGTCCCTGTAGTTTTGGAGCATGTTTTCTGATATGTAGAATGGAGGTTTATGTTGGTTAGCTTTTTATTATTCTCACAAATACCTGAAATAACATAAACAGAAAATGTCTATTTTGGGTCACAGTTTTGAAGGTTACGTTCCATGTTTTAACAGTCCCGTTGCTTTGGACCTGAGGTAAGGCAGCAAATCACAACCAAGAATGCATGGCAGAACAAAACTCTTGCCTTCAGGACCAAGTCATGAATGAAGAAGAAAAATAAGAAGGCTGGGTCCTCCTGGCCCGTTCCAAGGTCAGTTTTTAATCTCAGGCGGGTTTTCCCACTTCCTACTCAGTGTGTTTGCAGGAAGGCCTGAAGGACCTGAAGATGCACAGCTAGATCCACTTCTCGAAGATTCCTTCCCTTCCCAGCTGCACCAAACTGAGGACCAGGCTTCTAACACCTGGCCTTGGGGAACTGTCCAGATCCAAACTATAAGGTTCTAAGATATTTTGTACCAAGGTCCTGCTCAATTATTAGCTAGCAGTATGATAGTAGGTAAATCATGTGGTGTCTTTAAGGTCTGTTTTCAGATTCTAAGATTAGATGATTTGCTAATAGATACTGGGAGAGGGAGAGTCAGTTTTCCTTGATGTTATGCCTGGTAGGTTGACCAGACTCCAAGGGACAGAGACCCACATCCAAGAGTATTTAGGAAACATAGATTAGAGTTAATAGGCCTTTAAAATCACAATAGAGGACATGAAGCCTGGGATAGAGGGTATAGAAAGGTGGGAATGGAGCAGGGAGGGGGTTGGAATATGATCGAAATATATTGTATGAAATTCTTGAATCAATAAAATATTTTAAAATAAATTTTAAAAGTAGATGAATAAAATCCACTTCACAAAGAGGGCATAACAACCAAAATAGGTTCCCTGTGTGGGGAATGCCTTGTAACTGACCCCTGCCCTGTGTATCTTTGTGATTATTATTTCACTGTTTCATTTCTCCATGCAAAGTAAGAGTTACAGAGATGGATTTATTGGTATCTGTAGTTACACATCTAGGTATAGTGTGCTCATTAACACTAGCCTAAAATCATATTCAACTCTAGCAATTTGGTGTTACTTACATCTTAAACCCACTTTTACACTATTTCGAAACTAAAGAATTATTTAAGTTGACCATCTCAGTCAAGTAAGGAATTGCTCTACTTCTGAAATCTGATCATCATTTGCTTTTGATTGCAATACTTTGAACTGCTTTGCAGGCTATAAATCAGTGTTCTTCACTTTATCATGCACTGTTCCAATTTAACCATTAATAACAGCTTTAAAGACTTTATACAGTTACGAAACAATTTTTGTGGTTACTAATAGTTTTTTCAATTCCTTTTGGACATGTGAAACTCTGAAAGACACTGAAACTAGGAGATTCTTTTTTTTCCCACATCTAGTCAATCTCACAAATATTCTTAACTCTCTCAAGAACCACTCCAGTGCTGTTAACTGTAGCCCAGACTCCCAGATCTCCCATGTGAATGCCTGCAGCACTACCTGACATCTCCCACCTGTCCTGAAGACGACGTCAGTACATCATAACATGAGCAATGTATAAGTTTCTAAATGAGTGGCAGACTGATGTTTAAGGCACTCAAGAAAACTCCTGTCCAAATTATGATATATGTTATAAGGGAATAAGCAAAGAATTGTCACAGAGTAGCAGGTGGGGTTGACATGTTGTAGTATGCTGTGGTAAGAGAGGAGCTCTCTGACAATGTGATTTTTGTAGTAATACTGAAAAGACAGGAATGAACCAAATAAGAGAGGAGAAAAATGTGTCCTGAAAAATTGAAAGTACTATGGAGAAAAGAATGTCTTCCAAAGAGACCAGCAAAGGTTCATAACTCTATGTCTATGAAGTAACATCAGCCCTTCTCCCCAAGACATAGAGAAATGTGGAAAATGAGAACAAAGTGCCTCATCTCTGTGGATGAGTATCTTTTGAACAGTAGAAATCTAATTAAGTCACTTAAAAGCCTTCATGATCGCCTATTGTTTATAAATGTGCAAAGGTCTTAATTTGAAAGAACCTCACACTCAAAGGTCTTAATTTGAAAGAACCTCACACTCAGGTCCCCACCCCATTCCCCAGCCTCATTTGTTCCCACTGTCTCATTCTGGACTGACTTCCTTTGCTTTCATGTGACTAAGACTTATCTCCCCCCACCTGCTGACTGAAACACCCTTCTTCTTGCTGTCACTTGATTGATTCTGTCTTATCTTTGAATCCTCAGCTTAAACATCAGTGTCTCTGACATAGCCTTGAAAGCATGTGTCTGAAAATTTGCATATCACCCACGCAGACCCTTAGATTGTGTTGTCTAATTTCAATCTTACTGAAGGATCTTCAGTTCTTATTTAAGATCTCTACAAAGGAAGGTCATGGTACCTTGCTATGATTACTGATGTCAACATAGTCATTGATTGTTCTTTGGCCAAGAATCTCAAAGTGCTCTGTCATAAACTCTTGATCTTAAAACCTCTTTTAAAATGTATGAATGGAGTGCATTGTATCTTGCCATCACAACACTTAGAATTGAAGCTTTACCTAGCTCTTAATCCAAGGTGGTTACAGACATACTAGTACAACACTCTCGTTAAATAGACTCCAAGAGAGAAGAATAGTATGCCTAGAGCTCCTACCTTAGTGAAGTCTTTTTGTAGGTTCAAGCAATAGAAAGAAGAGAAATGACTTCAGCATCCTAAGATCATATTCCTAAGGTACACATGAAAACACTTTGTTTTTAATGTTTTTTGTTATTTTTATTTTATGTGTATAAGTATATTGCCTGCATGTATGTAAGTGCACCCATGTGGTACAAACCCCAAGGAGGCCAGAAGAGGGTGTCAGATCTCCTGGAACTGCAGTTATAGATGGTTGTTAGCCTCCATGTGGATGCTGGGAATCGAACCCAGGTCCTTTGCAAGAGCAACTAGTGCTTTTAACCACTAAGCCATCTCACCAGCCCCTGAAAAACAGTTTTCACATTTCCCGTCTATGTGTCTATGTGTATATGAGTGCTGACACTTCAACTTACGGCCTTTAGCATGTTAAGCATGTACTCTATCACTAAGCCACATTCTCACCTCTTGACTTTCACCTTTAAGGGCTGCATTTTACATAGAATTCAAAGGCTAAGATAGATTTAAGATGTTTAAAATACTGCTGGAGGGCTGGCAAGATGGCTCAAGCCCAACGACCTGAGTTCTAGCCCTTAATCCCATAGTGGAAGAACAGAACTGAATCCTCAAAGATTTCCTCCAACCTCCACATACAAATGTGTGCTCGTATGCACACACATGCATCATATTAGATAGATAGATAGATAGATAGATAGATAGATAGATAGATAGATGATAGATAATAGGGGCTGGAGAGATGACACAGTGGCTAGGATCACTGTCTGCTCCTGCAGAGGACCAGGGTTCAGTTCCCAGCACTCACATGGAAGCTAACAACCATCCCTAACTACAGTTCCAGAGGATCTGACACCTTCTTCTGGCCTCTGCAGGCATTGTACTACACGGGTGCACTTACATACATGCAAGCAAAATAGTCATACACATTAAAATAACAAACATATTTAAAAATAAATAAAATAAAAGTAAAATCCTGCTAGAGTGAAATGATGCTTTACATTAATTTCTTTTCACTAAAATTTATGTAAACCAGACACACAACAACTGGTTTCCAGATATATCACAGTATATTTGTATGCCTGAATCTTCTCATTTTTAACCCACATGGCTTTAGACTGCTTGAAATAAAAGTATATAAAAAAAAGTAATAATCTTCATGACTCTGAGAAGAAATGCCATGAAATAATGTAAGTGCAAATTATTGGCTTATTACTCAGCAAGAACCTCCTGGCCAACACTTTGCACATATAAGAGTTTGATACCGAACTGTCAGTTACTCACATGAGCTGAGAAACCTGTGTTAGTTTACTCTGGTGGGAAACTATTTTGATGTTAACTTCCAATGGTGGCTTGTAAGAGATGTTCCAACTCAAATGTCAGATTTCTTCTACTTGCTTTAAAGTCATCAACAGCATGAACCCCATTTATTTTATGTATACCATACTTGTTAATGAGAAAGATGACATATGTATATTTAAGCAATAAGATCAAAAGACAAATAACTAAGGAAGTAGATGCAAAGGAATAAATTAGGTAGAAAAATAAGATAGAACTGAGAGTCTGACATCACGTTGTTTGCAGTGACTTTTGTCTCAATGCCGTTTGACAGACTGCAGGTTTTACTTGTGTGTTGGAGAATGTGTTATTATTCCCATACTATATACAACCTTATCTTAGTTTCATTTGCTGTTGCTGTGACCAAATACCTGACAAAAGTATCTTACAGGAGAAACAGTTTTTTTAGCTCACAACTCTGGCAACCATCACTGTGGGGAAGTCAAGGCAGCAGGAACCTGAAGCAGGCAATCACATTACATCCATAGCCAAGAACAGAGGACAGTGAGGTAATGCACACATGCTAGTGCTCAGCTTGCTGTCTCTACTTTTATACCCTTCCAGGATTTTCTGCCTAGAGAATGGCTGGGTCTTCCCACCTCAGTTAATGTAATAAGATAATCCTCCATAGACCTGCGCACAGGCCAACCTCACTGAAACTGCCCTTCCCAGGTGATTCTAGACTCTGTCAAGCAGACAAAACGAACCATCACAGCAGCCTTACTTTTTACATTAATTCTGGACACTCTGCATATTTATAAAAGTAAAGGGGAGAGGAAATTAGTGGAGAGTTAGTGGAGGAAGGAAGCCGAGGTTGAGAAATGCTCAACCGAGAACCTTAAGTGAAGCCAAAAATGTTATAGCCAGGGCCTCAGTGCTTGCTATTGCTTTGACATAGCCCTGGTTGGGCATCCTAATCTGCTGGGGAGATTTCAAAGAAAAGGGATGCTGAACCAGTGTCAAAATCTGAATCTCCAAAGATGGAGTCCAAGTTTGTCTATGTTTATGGCATGCTTTTAGGTCTCCCAGATGATACTGGTGCACAGCTCGAACTGTGAGCCACTGGCTTCAACTGTGAAATTGAGGTGGTCTCAGAAAGAAAGGCAAATATGAACACATAAATATGTTTCTAGAGTAGCCAACTTTACTTATTTTTTCTTATAAATAAAAGTATCTACATGTATTCTGGGAATGTTAGGTCCTCAGTCTCTAAATTTTTTAAACATTTATTTTAAATTAGATATATGAATGTTTTGCCTACTTGTATGTGCACTACATGTGTGCACTGCCCACAGAAGCCAAAAGAGAGCATCTGATCCCCTGGAACTGGAGTTGTGGTCTGTTGTGAGCAGTCACAGAGGTGCTGGGAACCAAACTTCGGTCTTCTGCAAGAGCAGCGAGTGCTTTGATTGTTAACTCATCTTCCCAGTCCTCCAGAATCTCTAAATTCTGCAAGTTATAATAAAATTTATCCTCAAGGTTTTTTTTTAACTTTAGTAACTCTGCAATAGAATTCCTTTCAGGCAAGATTGGGTGTGCTCGTGGTGGTATGACAGTAGATGTATAGTGCCTTTCAAATACTGTGGCATTCTTAAAAAGAAGGTTTCCTAACCGACTGTGTCTTTGTTCCCAGCCCAGTGGGATAGCTGCAAACTTTTTCTTACCCTCATTTCAAAAACAAACCTTCCCTGGCATTCCGTCCTCCACCTAGCAGCATTCTCTACAATCCACCCCGTTGAATTCTCCTTTCTTAGATGTGAGGAGGCAGAAGGCATCGTTCTAGCACTAATAGATAGAGTCACTGAGGAGTTGCTGAATTCCCAGAGGTGATCACCTTTGAATCAAAACACAATTATGGTGGCTAAATTCAATTAGCAAATAACACTTTCTCCTAGAATAAATTTCTTGCACTAGTTGATGGGGTTTGGGTGAGGCAAAACGTGGGGCTCTCACTACAAATAGAAAGTAACGCGAGTAGACGGAGGCTGATACCCAAAGGGCAGCAGCTGTTCACATTCAGATTATTTATTGAAAATTTTCCAATGCATTAGGCTCTTTAGGGCACAGAGCTGTGTTCACAAGATAAAGTACACAGATAAGACATGGAGATAGGGTAGGGATAAAAATATTCTTCAAGGAAATGGGGTCTGCCGTGCAAAGGTTAAGAGCCTTAGAAGAACATTTCAGATTCTAGCTTTTAAGTGAATTGAAAGCACAATTCCTGAAAGAAATCCATCTTGAGAGTGTAAGGGGGAAGAGCAGGGAGTTCTTGTAAGACTGTTTTGAGGAAGGTTGTTTATTCAACAGGCAATTCAGTATCTTGCATGGAACACAACCAGAGAGATACTGTTAGAATTGAAATTTACTTCAGTGTAGATTGGGGCCAAAATGTCACTCTATGATTTGGAAAGGATGCTCGGAATATAAGGCTGAAAAACTCCCTACTGTTGCTGTCTCCAGAATCCCAAAGCTTACTTCTGTGAAGATAGATAAGCCAAGAAGGGCTGGATTCTACCTGCTGGTCTCCCCTGAACAATTTTGAGGGAAACCTGTTTTTGTATAGGTGTGGAAACTAAAATTTAAAGAGTCAAGTCAAGTGCTTTCCCACCATGTTAGGCTAAATCCTACCAGAGAGGCTTCTCTCCACCTTTCCGTAGGTCTGTGGTATTTTGTCCTGGATGTGTGAGACATCTTATGTCTGGTAATCAGTCTAAAGTGGACCTGAAAGTTGGATCTGCACTTATTTTGCCTTGTATTTTTTTTTTTTTGTTTGTTTGTTTGTTTGTTTTTAAAGCTTTACTAAGGCACAAATAATGTGAAAGAATTAAACAAATTGAATATACACATCTTAATGAGCCTCGACATGTGCATCTACTGATAATCCTTTCTCCACAACTAAAGCACAAGCATGCCCATCACCTTCAGAAAGTTCCTGGTTGGGGCTGGAGAGATGGCTCCGTAGTCAAGAGCACTGGCTGTTCTTCTACTCAGGTTCAGATCCCAGCACCCACATGGCAGCTAACAATTGTCTGTAACTCCAGTTCCAGGGGACCTGACACCCTCTTCTGGTCTTGGTGGGCATTGCACTACATGGATACACTTACAGGCAACACAGTCATACACATAAAAATAAATAAATAAATAGAATATTAAAAACAACTTCCTGATGTTCATGTATATGTATGAATTGTGTTTGTTTGTTAAGAACACTTAAAATGAGATCTTTCTACTCCAATATTTTAATGTTCCTAACACCATACCGTTAACTGTAGGTGGTATGTTATACAGTAGGTCACTCTAATTTACTCATCTCGCATAGTAGAGACTTTATGTAAATTCTTTAATCTTACTAGGCTATTACTTCAGAGAATAATTTTCACATTTGTAAGTTCTTAGCAATGTGTAAAAAATACCTCACCTGTAGTTTGAGGCTCACTGTATATGAACAACCTCTTCCAGGAAGGCAAGTGAATATTTAAACACAGAGATGAGAGGTAGTGACAATGTCATAATGACAGCAGCGCGTAGCGCTCACTATATACCAGATTTTGTTCTTGGCATTTCCATATATGACTGAGTTAATCTTCAGAGCACCACCATGCCGATAGGGAATGCTTCTAAATTTTCCAGTTTTCAAGGAAGGACCCTGAGCGCATATATATATATATATATATATATATATATATATATATGTATTTGAATCTTCAAAAACTCTGTGCACATACATGTACACGCACACACACACACATATACACACATACCCCAAGCTATCATCCATTGAGTCAGTTCCTTCTTGTACTACTTTACTCTTCATTTACTCTTCACAACACAATCGTATGGTTGGACTGTTAATCAGAACCTTAGAAGGTAAGTTAACTGGTCTACGTTACACACTTAGTAGTCGAGTTAGCATTTGACACAGCTGGTGGGCATTTAGTGCTATGTGAATTTCCAAGTATTTTTTTTTCATATATTGGTTTTAAAATTCTTTTTTCATAACATTTCTTTACCTTCAAAATAGTTTTACCCACTAGCACTGAAATAATTGCTCAATGTCAGTGGTTTTATACTTCTTCGCTTGAGGCCTCTTGGACCACTTCTCTAAGTTCACAAATGACATCTTCGTATTTTCCTTTGCTGGGGAGAGCCTCTCCATGTGGGCCACAGTCACAAGCCTCTTTAAACATCTGACCTTTGCCCTGGCGTCATTCTTTCCTATAGCACCACAGTGGGTCAAATCATCTCCCCTATCCATAAACAACTCCACTTGTGAAGTAGAAATGACTATTTAAAAAGAGTGGCAGAGACCCCCTGTGGGGAGCTCTAATAGGCACTGCCAGGGACCAGAGAACATTACTATCACATCCATATGTGTCCTCTTACTGGGGTCAGCCTCGTGGAAACAGGCACAATAATAGCTTCAGACAAAAGCTGGGAATGATATTGAACTGACTTTCTAGCGAGAAGCCTTCCTCACAAGACCATCACATTCCTGCCCGGGAGTCACCACTGCAAAGGCAAATGGAGTGGTCGATTTGTGACTTTTTTTTTCTAAACTAATTTGCATATGCTTGCTTGGCACTTCCTGCCATCCAACTGAGCTTTTAGTTTAGGCATTGAAAATAAAGGGTTCATCATCAGGCACAAAGCTTGCCTCTTTCACAACTAAATGCATGGCAAGGAATATGCTATTGTTGTCTGTTATTTAAACAAGGGAGCCTGAGAATGCTAGCAGCCCCAGCCACACCGCCCACTCTCACCCTCACAGTATAGTTAGATATTTATCACTTTGGTCAGAGACCAGTTTGCCAAAAAGTTTTTCAATAGAAAGCAAATTATTTGTCCCAGGGTTAAAAAATACCATTTATTTTAAGTCTCAAAGAATAAATAACGGTAAAGCTTATCCAGTGGCATCTCCACTGTGGGCGCTCGAAGCAGCTCTGTGAGGGCATTTCCCATGGGCATCCAGGTCCTTTCTGCTGCAATGCCTGCAGTTTCAGTTGTCATGTGTCAAAGTTTACACTCCTGCTTTAAAGCATCTCTTCAACTTTAACAGCATCCGTGAAATCACCCAAGTGTGTGGCCTCACTGGTAATACGGCTTTTAAAATATTTAAGCCCTTCTCCTTTATCCCCTTGTCATTAACTAGTAAATTACTAATTTATTTCCTATTAGAATTTATATAGTTTGCAGCAATTAAGAAGAAAGGCATAATTGCTGACGAACCCAGGGCACTATTTAAATCACTTCCTTGTTGACAACATATTTCTCTTTCCTCAAACTGAATGTCACTGAAATCTGATTTGTACAGAACCCTTGTGGACGAGCGCACTGCACCTGTCACCTGGGCGCTAGCATTCTGCTAAGGATCAATTTACATAACCTCATTTAATGGTTCATAAATCATACCCATTAAGCCCAGCTAACAGGAACCAAGGGTTCTAATTTATGCTGCCTTTCATAGCAGAAAATTGGGAGGCTGGAGCCTGTGGATAAAGAACCCAGGTCTTGCCTTTGATTGTTGATTGTGATGGTAAATGTATGGATGATGAGAACAGATTTTCACTTTATTGATTTCCTGCCAAAGCACAGCATGCTTTATTGTGAAAGGGCGCCTTTTGGCAGCAACGCTAAAAGTGGCAGTTGTTTAGGAGCCCTCTGCCAAGACGAGGTCTAAGACAATACAGAGTGGTAAATACTAAAATAATATCAAGCTGAAATGCTATTCTTTAAAAGGAAAGAAAAAAGAAAGAACCTCTAACCTTTTGGAAATCAGTAACCTTTTCTCCTTGCAGCTCCTCCCCTCCAAAACATGCAAAGCCAAGAATCAAGTCAGACAAGACAGTTTTAAGAATTGCAACAATGTTTTCCTAGTCCCTGGTCTAAGTCACTTACCCATGGGAGCTGATGCAAAATAAGACAGATGTCTAGAATCCTTCAGATAATGACATTTTGGCCGGCCTGCTCTACTGGGCCAAGTCTGGAGCCTCAGCTCATCTCTCTTCTGCCATGTACTGCTTTTTGGTTGAAAACCCACAAACACCATTTTTCTTTCGATTTCATTTTTCCCCTTTAGGTCAAGATATTGTATCCAATTCTATATAGTTCTCTGTAAAACGCAATATATAAAAGGTCATCTTCTCACAAGTGCTCGGCCAGGTTTCAAAATAGCAAAAGTGGTGCTGAGATCATTTTCCAGATGGAAAACATCTCTTAAGTATTGCCGAGGCATCTTGATTCCCTGCTGTCATCTCAGCACTGCCCTACAATGGACCATGTAGATTCTCATTTTAGCTTGTTCTCAAAATCCTGGTTAAACATGGTGATTTTTTCCAATAAAACATAGTGCCTCCCCTCCACCTCCATTTGTCTCCTGAAAGCAGGATTTTCGGAAACACTGCAGCTCTTACTCCAGATGTGGATGGGCCTGGACCTAATTTGGTAGATTCTTAGTAGTGTGGACTCCTTCCCACCCCATCTTTAAATTCCAAGCCTGCAGTGTAGAATATTGGTTAGAGTCAGGTAAAAGACTCCAGTAAAACTTGACAAGTTTGACAATCTTCTTATCTTTCCTTCCTTCTTTCCTTCCTTCCTTCCTTTTTCTTTTTCCTCCTTTCTTTCTTCTTCTTTCTCTTCCTCCTCCCTCTTCTTCTTCTCTCTGTCTCTGTCTCTGTCTCTCTCTGCTTGCTTATTAGTCATTACTTCTCTGCTTGCTTTTCCCGTCCAACATGAAATGTCTTCTGTGTTATTACTGATCCTTTCTCATAAGGGAAAATCAATATCTACTTTTCTACTGTCAGAGGCTCATCTACAATTAATTGTATAGTATAAGTGGGCATTTGGAGTTTTAGTGTATCTAGATCACTGTACTTCCATCCTCCTGATAATAAAACCTTCCTTTCCCAAAGAAACCCATTCTACATGAAGAAGCTGTCTCTGCTTTTCAACTCCATCCAAAGGTTTAAGTCCACAATTGAGGCCTGGCTAATAAGAAGGTAGCCATCCCTCTAACCCCAGTAATTGGTTCAGGAATGAGCACTGGACAGGACACTGGGCATTGTCTAGAATTGCTGTCAGGAAAGATCAACTCTATTTAATGGAATTATTAATCCCATGTTGACTAGAGTTTATGCAAGAAAGAGAGAATGTAATTGAGCTTCAACAATGTCATTTGAGCCCCTGATCTGAAGTTGTATGAATCCATAGACCCTATTATTCTCCTTTTTCACTCAGCTAGATTGGTTTGGATTTCTGTCACAAGAAATAATAAAAGTTCAAATTCATATGCAAAGGTCCTCAAAACACAAAGACTATAAATGTTGAAAACTGAGCTTTTTACGGTAGAAGCAAGAATTTCTGTTGTCCAATTCTGATACCGTTATTTATTCTCACTGGGCATCAGATATCTCAAAAGTGAAAGGACTATACTGGCAGATGTGTAGAGCCCTTCCTAATCCACGTTTAGTTATTCGTTTATCCAGTCATCCATTTAACAAATATTTATTGAGAGCCTATTGACCAGCACTGTACAAGGCAGTGGAGATAGAAAAACAAAGTAGAAAAAGAACCCCGTCCTCATAGAGTTTACATTCTAGTTAGTAGAGACAGACACAACAAAAAGGAAACCAGAGAAGATTTGAACCGTTTAGTGTTTTATGACCTACGACTCTATTGCAAATCTTAAATACACATAGTGACTCCAAACCAAGCTTGTGCTATTGTCACAACTCACTCTGTCAATGACCAGGACTGTGATTGGCTGGAAATCTCCCTTACTGATCTCACCTGTGTCACACCTCTGACAGCAGGCATCTGTCAGTGTGGCTGGGGCTACAGCGTTAAAGATGTTCTCCTTATGTGTCTGGGGCTTTGAGAAGGCTGTTTCCAGGCCTCTCCCTTGATGTGGGTTCTCATTCTTTGTTGTCTGGAGCAGGGTCCTTTACATGGCCATGGAACATCTCAAGAAAACAAAGACAGGCCACAAAGTCTCTTGAGGCCTTCGCTCAGAAACTCACAAGCATCATGTTACCACAGTCTTGGTCCAAACCAGTCACAGGTCAACTCAGATTCGATGGCAGGGAGTGGGGATGTTATGGCCATGTTTTCCAATCTACCATAGGTAGAGTGGTGAAAGAAGTCCTCATTGTAGATAGGTATTTGTATAAAGAACTGAGTGGTGCCTGTAACTGGAACAACATTTCAAGCCAAGGAAATGAGTATAAACACCCTGAAATAGCAGGAAGCAGAGAAAGGAGGCCGGTGTGGATGGTGGGATGCGGAGCATGGACAAAGGAGTGATGAGCTCAGTGGTAATGGGACAAGAAGTCTGACTTACTGGAAAAAGATCATTTTCTAATGGCTGTGTGAATAGATAAAATGGGTCAAGAGCAGAAAGAAGATCAGGTAGGAGACTGTCCTGATGATAGAAGAAATGGAAAGAGAAGACGGTGACCTGCTCTAAGTGGCTGTGTTAGAGATGACAGGAAGTAGTTTTTGGATATATATTGAAGACAGAATTAATAGAATTTTCTGATATACTGTGTCAAAGAAAAAGTTGAGCCTGAATCTAAGGCTTACATTCTAAAACATTAAAAGAACAGAATTGTGATTTACTGTAGGGATGAGGATGTACCTACCGCTCATGAGTGGTAAAGGAGCAGGTTTGGGTGAGGAGACTGGGAGCTTTGTTCTAGACATGCTGCAAGTGAAATATCCAATAGCTACAGGTGTAGAGATCTGGGAGAGGTGAGGCCAATTGTAAAATTACCGAGTTTAAGGGGTTGTATTCTATGCAAATATAATTATTTTTTACTTTATCCCTGTGAATATAGTAAAGTATGCTACTGGCATTTTCAGAAGAACACGTGGTTATTAAAGATGCTTAGATACATTTATCTATATTCTCATGAGCTTTCAAAACTTGCCAATCATTCTCAAAGCAAAAAACATCAGGTTCCAGCTTTATCATTGCCATTCTTTTATTATCAGTATCTATTGACTTTTTTCCTTTAAAATTCTTCTGGTCTACCTATTTTAGACCTAACTTTACTAGGAAAAAGAAAGTGAAGCATTGTATTACAGAAGTGAATCCGTGAAGTACAGATTGCAGTTTGGGGGTGCTTTTCATGTCCGTCTTGATAAGCACTAGGATATAAGTAAAGAAAACAGTTCCTCATCTAAAGAGTCCACGTGGGTAGTGGGAAAGACAGTGCTATAGGTAGTGATTATGTATGAAATGACACAGCGGTGACAGAAACAGGCCCACAGAGCTCTGGGGAAAGACACCTTGCTTAACTTTGCTTAGGTTTTTTTCAAGAAATACAATGTCAGAACTGAGAAAGCATCAATGGGAAACGATTTCAGGAAGGCTGATTCAGGTGTGGGACAGCTCAGTAAAATGCCTCATGGCAGAAAACAACCTACTGTGCTTAGGAAATGACAGCCCAGGGCCGTTCATCTCCAAGTCTGATGTAGTAAGAGGAGCAACTTGGACAGCAGACAGGAAGTTCACCATGGAACTCATTTCCTACCTCTGTCAGACGTGTCGCTGATGAAGATTTTCTCCCACTCTGTGGGTTTTCTCTTCACTTCCTTGGTTGCTTCTTCTTTTTTTTTTTTTCTATTGTACTTTTTAGTTGAATGGAGTCCCACTTGTTGATTATTGACTTAAATTTCTGAGCAACTGCTGTCTGATTTAGAAAGTCTATTCTTACACCAGTATCTTGTAGGTTACTGCCAAAGTTTTCTTTCGACAGTTTCAGAGTTTCAGGTTTCATATTGAGGTCTTTGATCCATTTGGAGTTGACTTATGTGAAAGGTGAAAAATAAGGGTCTAGTTTCATTCTTCTACAGGTGGAGATTCAGTTTGCCAGCATCATTTGCTGAAGATTCTATCTTCCCTCCAGTGAGTGTTCCTGGCCCCTTTGTCAAATATCTGGTGGCTGAAATTGCATGTATGGTTTCTTAGGTGATGAAATCATAGGTTAATATATATTTTTCTTTTAAAAAATATTTTTAGTTACTATTTTTATTTTATGTGTTTGAGTATATTGTCTGCATATATGCAAATGCAACCATGTTGTGCAATCTCCACAGAGGTCAGAAGAGGGTGTCAGATTCCCCCTAGAACTGGAGTTACAGATGGTTGTTAGCCACCATGTGGGTCTGAGAACTGAACCCTGGTCCTCTACAAGAGTAGTCAATGCTCTTAACCACTAAGCCATCTCTCTGGTCCCTCATACAGTAATTTTTGAACTTTTCTGTATAGTCTTTCATGAGTCATTTCCCTGATGGAATTTTTTTCAAGCTGCTGAAACTTTTAAAAGCCATAACCATATTACAGTATGGGACTGGTTGGTATACAATGGGATATATGTGGTTTGAATACTGTCTACCTACTGAAGAAAGTATTTTACTATGCAGATGCATAGACTTAATGCGATTATATATACATGTACATATATATATATATATTTGTGTGTATGAGTGTATGTATTACCTGCATGTGTATAAGTGCACCCATGTCACGCAATGCCCACTGAGGTCAGAAGAGGGCATTAGATCCCCTGGAACTGGAGTTATAGATGATTGTTAGCTGCCATGTGGGTGCTGGGAATTGAACCTGGGTCCTTGGCAAGAATAGCCAGTATGCTGACCTGTTGAGTCATCTCTCCAGCCTATGACTATATTTTTCAATCCTGTATGTGAATATGTACACTTGTGCTCAAGAAAACATACATAAAAATGTTAACAGTAGTAAGTTCTTTTTATATTCATTTATTTTTATTTTATGTGTATGAGTGTTTGCCTACATGTATATATGTACACCCTTGGAGACCAGAAGAGGCCATTGGATCTCTTGGAACTGGACTACAGACAATTGTGAACTGCCATGTAGCTGCTGGGAACCAAATTCAGATCCATGGTGAGATCAGCCAGTGCTCTTAACCACAGGACCATCTCTCCAACCTCACAGGAGTTATTTTAAGGTGACAAAATACAGTGACTTATTGTAAAAATGTGTCTATTTTATATTTTTATGTGATGAGAAGCATTGTTTGTATAATGCTATTCGATATAAAGAAAATATAATAAAGCCAGTATTTACATCCAATAACACAACTGATCTTCAGATGGGACAGATTTTAGCAAAAGACAGCCTGAGACTGTCCCGTGTGGTTTCTTCAACTATTGACACCAATCTGACAGGTACATTCTGGCTATCTTTGGTCTTGAGTTGAGCCCTTTTTCAGTGGATATGTATTAACTTCATCAATGACTGTAAAGTCTGAAATAGACATTTTCAAAATTATAAATCATAGCTATCAAGAGTCTTCTAGAAAGTGCCTTCTCAAAACCTGATTAATACATTGTCATTGGGTTGGAAAGAATTGACAGGGGTGAAGGGAATGAAGAATTGTTCATGGGAATTGTAACTGAACAACCTAAAAAACAGAATTCCTTTTCCTTTTCTTTCCTATGTCTTATACACCCTTGTAACAACATGTCAGTAAGAGAGATTTTGTTGTATCTGCTAGATTGAACTGCTAATAACTTTATTTAGGAGGGTCTGTAATGGTAAGAATGAAGCTCCCTCACCCTTTACAGTGTTATTTTCAGATTTAGACTTAATGATGGCCATTTTATTCATGACCTGTTCTTCTCCGTCACATCTGGAGAGTACAGTTATGGGCTCCTCTGAGTGGAGAGACTAAAGAAGCACCCATGGGCCTCAGGAGCTGAGTGAGTTTCACATGCTTCATCCATTCTCTTGTGGCTTTCACTTAGGGCATTAGCACTATGTTTGATATCATCAAATAAATAGCATCCTATGTCAGTGCCAAGATTATTTTATTAATGTTGATTTTCTTTGATCATGGAAAATGCATTCTTTCTCTTCAGGGAAAGATTTTGGGTCAGATGATCTGGTGAAAATGGAAAGGTTTGAGAACAATGGTGTCTGTGCTTCTTCTTTTAAATCAAAGTAGCCCTGATATCATTTAGCAACTGGATTTTATGAAAAATCCCAGCACAGCATAGCTCTTCTATTGAAATTGGATTGATTTCTTTAGAGACCATCTGATCTCAACAGCAGTCTGAAAAAATCCTCTGGACCTTGAAGAAACTAAAATTAATGGATTAAAAAAAAATCTAAGCTCTCAGTTTTTCGAGCACGGAGACACCCCTTCTCTATGTAATTTGCATCTAAAAACAAAAGTGAGCATGTGCGTGTCTGTACATGCAAAAACCCTAATACTCCATTCTTGTACTAAACTTCTGATTTCTCTATTTATAGAGAATTATCATATTTTCAAACACAGTAAAATTAGTTTTGAAACAATTTACCAGCTCATAAACTCAAAGTTCTGTAACTGCATGTGCTTTGTTTTAAAAAGTGAAGTACATAGCTTTAAAAATAAGGAATTACAGTGTACCTTTCATGTTTATCATGTATAGAAACTCATTAGATATTCCTTAAAACCTACACTAGAGACTAAACTGAAATACACATAACCTTCTCAGGAAACAACTTGAAGCCAGTACATGAAATTTTGAGTCATTAACTATTAATAGTGATTGCTTTATGGTGGTGATTACTGTTACAAAAGTGGTTGCCTTCCTTAAAAACTTTAAAATGGGGATGAAGAGATGAATCAGTGATGAAGAACACTGACTCCTCCTTACAGAGGACCTGGGTTCGAATCCCAGCTCCCACTTGGCAGCTAACAACCATAACTCCAGTTCCAGGAGATCCAGTGCTCTCTTCTGTTTTCTGTGGGCACTGCATGACATAGGGGCACTTACATACACACAGGTATAGCACTCATACACATAAAATAAACATAAATAAATAAATAAGAAACTTGCAAACAATTTAAGCTGAAACTTGAAACCTTCGTGTACTTTTAAAAAATTATTTTATGTGTATGCATGTTTGGCCTGCATGCATGCAAGTGCACCTGTGCTGTGCCATGCCTGCATGGGACAAAGAGGGTGTTGGGTCCTCTGAAACTGGAGTTATGGACAGTTGTTAGCCACCATGTAGGTGCTGGGATTTGAACCCAGGTCTTCTGCAAGAATAGCCAGTGCTCTTAGCTCCTGAGCCATCACTCCAGTCCCAACTTTGTATGCTTTTCAGAAATGTGTGTGTCCATGTGGAACATCTTTCCTCAGATGTGTTGCACACCATATTTCTGTCCTATCTGCCTATCAATTATTCACTTTGAATATGGCAGTTAAAGGACTTTTTTTAAAAGTCATTTTTATTACCATTTATTGACTTAGGATCATTCTAAAAAATAATATGATAATAATTAATCATTGACTTTTCTGGTATAAAATAGCATAAAATTCTAAGCAGTAAATATTTTTCATACATATACTATCAAAACCCAGCAGTGCATATCTTCCTGCATGGGAAACACTGACATTAACAAGGTATTTCTTATCTCCTTATATTTTTTTCTAAGGGTCACGAGTCTCGTTGTTTGCAGAAGGCACTATGGGTTAGCCTTGTTCCACATTTTCCACTGCTACACCAGTGGTTGTGCTTTTTCAGTGGACTTCCAAACTAAAGCCTCACTCTCTGAGACCTTGTATTAAGGACCATATTCCCCAGTATTTCCAAAATGGCCTCTGCCTACCACTAGCAGTTCTCCCTGCCTGTAGTGGCTCACTGCTGAGGATGGGGATTCCACTCACTCAGACTAGTGTCCCACTTTCTTTTGGTAGCTTTGGATCTAACATTAAAAAAACTTAAGTTATATGAGTGGTGATATGGCCCAGTCAGAGTACTTGCCTGTTAAGAATGAAGTCCTGAGTTTGAACCCCTGCATTGCATAACATTAAACGTGATGGCACATATCTGTAATCCCAGCACTAAGAGGTGAAGGCAAGAGGATCAGAAGTATAAGGTCATTCTCAGTTGTGTGGGAAGTTCTGTACCAGCCCAGACTATGTGAAACACTGGGGAAAATGAAAACAAAGAAAAAGAAAACCTGAAGTGGCTTACTTTTTCAGGTCTGACTATCTTGTATATTTTTCAAAATAAATCCAAACCAACTTCAAAATATTTATTAAAAACTAGAGGCCAGGCCTTTAATCCCAACAATTAGGAGGCAGAGGCAGGTGTATCTCAGTGATACTGAGGCCTGCCTGGTTTGCATAGTGAGTTTCAGGCCATAGGGAGAAACTGTCTAAACAAACAACACTTTGTCACTATCTTCCCTTTCCCAGACTAAGCCCAAAACACTCTGTTCTTGCTCCAGGTGACTATGATGAATTAGCTAGAATCCTGCCCACTTCAGTCTATCTATATCTTTTCCCTCCAACACTAAGCCCAGAATAGACTGCTCAGGCACTGGAACAGCCTGGTGAGCTAGCCAGAACCCTGCCACTTGGTTGACATCTTCCCCCTGGGGGACTAAACCAGGAACATGCTGCACCTGCTCCTGACCAGTTTCATGAGCTAATCATAATTGGTCCACCCCACCGCCATCTCCACATTCACAGTCGTAGCTGTGATTACCTACCTCGAACACCATACCAGTTTGGAATCACCCCTGTCCCTCTAATAAAAAAGTGAGAACCTGAAGTTCAGACCAACTGACTATTCATAACTTCTCAGAAATCAACCAAGCTATGACAACAATAAAAACAGAGTGAAACTTCTGCTCAACAAAGGCAGGCTAGAATTCAGACCAGATATACTGTCAAGAAGACCTATGCCCAGGTCACATTGGGAATAAACACAAATGACATGAGAAACCAAGACAATATGTTCCCACCAAATCCTACCAGCCCTATAGAAGTGTTCTACGATGAGAACAACTCGGAGAAATTCTAGTACACAGAACTTGAACAATCATAAAGATGATCAAAGAATTCAAGGAGTTTAAAGAACACACAAACACCTCAAAGAACTCAAAGAGGATGGGGATAAACTCCTGACTGAAGCTCAAGAAAATATAACTCAGGAGTGATGTTGTATGCCTTTAATCAGAGGCAAGTGGATCTCTTGAGTCTCCCTGAGATTGAGTCTCCCTGGCCTACACAATGAGTTCTAGGCCAGCAGGGACTACAAAGAGATCCTCTCTAAAAAGAACTACAAAGCAGGGAGGGATAAAATTATGTGGCTAAACGACATGACAAGGAAAAGTCAGGATGTGAAAAGTGAAGTCACAAAAAGAAATAGAAATGTTTAAGAAAATGCAAGCTGAGATGAAGATGGAATTGAAAATTCAATAAGCCAATTAGCACAGACAGGAAAAAGTCTTCCCAACAGAATGAATCAAATGGAAAACAGAATATCAAGACTTGGAGGTAAGTAGGAAATTGGATTGCTCAAGCAAAGCATATGAAAAATTAAAAACAAACAGGAATGGAATGTATAGAAGTCATGGAATACCAGGAAAAGACCGAATCTACAAATTCAGGCACAGAAGGAGAAGACTCTCATGAGGGTCAATGACACTGACTAGATCCTCAACAGTATTATAGAAGAAAACGTCATTAGATTAAGGAAAGACATACCCATACAGATCCAAGAAGCACAGAGAACACCAAACAGGACAAGGAAAGAAACGCCCCATGCATATCATAGTAAAAACACTAACTATACAGAACAAAGAGAGGGTACTGAAAGATGCAAGAGAAAAACAAGCTATACATAAAGGAAAATCTATCAGAATTAAGCTGACTTTTCAATGTAAATTTTAAAAGCCAGATAAGCCTGGAGCAATCTATTCCAAATAAGCATAAATGCCAAGCCAGACTACTTTACCAAGCAAAAAAATTTCTATCATAGTTTAAGGAGAAATGAAAGTCTTCCATAATATAAGTAGGTTGAAAGAATTCATGTCTACCAAGCCAGCAGTGCAGAGAATACTGGAAACAATAGGATGGACCGAAGAAAAGCATAATCATATCCAAGATGATTGAGAAGAAAACAAATGAACCTATAATTATGTAAACACAAAATAGGAGTAAGGACTCAAACAAAAAATGACAATAATGAATACCTATCTTAATAACCATCAGTTGCCTCAACTCCCCAATCAAAATACAAAAGAAAGTTGAATGGATTAAGGAACAAAATCCATCTTTTTGTTGTGTGCAAGGAACTCATATTACCTTCAAAAATAGGCAACACCTTAGAGTGAAAGGATGGAAAAAAATCTCAAGTAAATGGGACCAAAAAACAACTGGGTGTTGCTATCCTAATATCTGACAAAATATAGTTCAAACTAAAATTAATCTGAAGAAATAAAGAAGATCACTTCATTCTGATCAAGAGAGTAATCAAGCAAGAAGACATCGTAATAGTAAATATATATGGACCAAACTCTGGTGCACCCAATTTCATAAAAAGAGTACTCCTGACTTCAAGACACAGATCAACTCCAATTCACTAATAGTAGGCTATTTCAATATCCTACTTTCTCCAGTAGACAGGTCATCTGGACAAAGATTAAATAGAGAAAACTTTGAATTAAATGACACAGTATAGCATATGGCTCTAACAGACATCTACAGAATATTCCACCCAAGTGCTAAAAAATATGCTTTCTATTCAGAATCCATGGAAGTTTCTCTAAAATAGAGCACATACTGGGGCACAAAACAAACCTCAGTAATAAAAAAAATTTGAAATTATTCCATATATCCAATCTGACCACAATGCAATGAAACTTAAAATCAACAGCTCTAGTAACTACACAAGTTCCTGGAGATTGAACAACACAGGACTGAATAATGAATGGGTCAAAAAGAAATCAAAAAATGAATAAAAATATTCCTTGAGCTAAATGAGAATGAAAGCACACCATAACAAAACCTCTGGGACACATTAAAAGCAGTTCTAAGAGGGCAGTTTATAGCTCTAAGCACCTACATTAAAAAGAAAAATGAAAGAATACTAGGAGTGGTGGCTAACCCCTTAATCCCAGCACTCCAGAGGCAGAAGCAGGCAGCTCTCTGTGAGATCGAGGCCAATCTGGTCTACGTAGTGAGCTGGGGCTACTGGAGACCCTGTCTAAAGAAAAAAAAATCAGAAAGAGTATAAATAAACAATTTCCTCATACAACTCAAGAAACTGGAAAACAAAAGCAAACCAAAAACCCAAACTCAGCATGGTATTGCCACAGAAACAGATGTGTAAATCAGTGGAACAAAACAGAAGACCCAACAGGAGTGCATGAACTACAGCCACCTGATAGTTGACAAAAGTGCCAAAAATGTACACACTGGAGAAAGGCTCTTCAACAAATGGTGCTGGGAAAACTCAATCTCGGTGTATAGAAGAATAAAATTAGACCCATATGGATCACCCTGTACACAAACCAATTCCAAATGGATCTAAGGCCTCATGTGAAACCAGAAGCTCTGAAACTCTAACAAACAAACAAACAACAAAAACACAGGCAGTACTCTGAAAGACAGAGATGGAGGAAAGACCTTTTTTTAAAATACTATTATTGTTTTTATTTTATGTGTATTAGTGTACTGCCTGCATGTGTGTAAGGACACTCACATGGTGCACTATGGAGTCAGAAGAAGGCATCAGATTCCCCTGGAACTGGAGTTACTGACAGTTGTTAGCCGCCATGTGGGTGCTGAGAATTGAACCTGGGTATGCTGCAAGAAGAGCCAGTGCTCTTGACTGTTGAGTCATTTCTCCAGCCCCAAAGAAAGGAGTTTCTAAATCGAACTTCATTTCTCAGGAGTTAAAATCAACAGCTGACAGATGGGACCTCATTAAACTAAAAAGTTTCTTTACATCAAAGGAAACAACTAAGGAAGTGAAGAGGAAGCCTGCGAGCGGAGCGGGAGAGAATCTTTGCCAGCTGTACTTCCGGTAGAGGATTAATTTCCAGAATTACAAAAAACTAAAATAAACAAAGAATTAAGAAAACAAATGACCCAATTAAAAACAGGCTACAGATCTGAAAAAAGTTCCCCAAAGAAGAAATAAAAATGGCTAAAAAATACCCAGAAAAGTGTTCAATATCCTGAGTAATTCATGAAATACAGATTAAAGCTGCTTAACATTTTATCTTACCCCAGTCAGAATGGCTAAGACCAAGAAATAACTGACAACAGATGCTGGTAAGGATGTGAGGAAGGGATTCCCTCATTCTCTGCTGGTGGGACTGCAAACTGGTGGGGCCACTGTGGAAACCAGCATGGAGAATTCATTTAAAACTAAAAATCAAGCTACTGTATGATCCAGCCATAACCACTCCTTGGCATATACCCAAAGGACTCCATTTCCTAGTACAGAGATACTTGCTCAGCCGTGTTTATTGTGGCTCTTTTCACAATAGCTAGGAAATGGAAACAACCGAAATATCCCTGAACCAATGACTGGATAATGGAATGTGGTACATTTACACAATGGAGTACTAGTCAGCAGTAAAAAAAAATGAAATCTTGAAATTTTCACGTAAATGGATTGAACTAGAAACTATTGTTCTAAGAGCGATAACTCAGACTCAGTAAACTAAGTAACACATTCTCTCTCATTTGTGGATCCTAGCTCCAAATCCCTAGATACAAGTGTACCTCTCACTCTCACTACTCATCAAAGAAGCTTTCTTTTTTGCAACATATAGAGACTATTACAAAGTTCCACAATGGGTCAAAATATAGAGAATAAGAGTCTGTGAGGTGCCCAGCTCTAAGCGATACATCTACAGTGCAACCTCTATACCTGCGGCTCCCGGAGCATCGTGGAAGAGGGAGCAGAAAGACTGTAAGAGCCAGAGGGACACGTGCTGTAGTTAATGCATTTTAGACATGATAGGAAAGCTACACCAATAAAATCTCTAGGGTTTAGTAGTATGACAAGATCTGCATAATAACAAAACCGGTTTACATGACAAAGTGGTTGGGGCAAATTTCATGGGATTCCACCACAAGATGAAAAGCTACAGGCAACGAGAGCTGAGGGGGAATGAGTTTTCTCAGGGACGAACTCACGAACTCCCACTTAGAGGAGGAGTTATCTAAGTGGGCAGTCCTAAACACAGGTACACACAAGCATCACCAAATGGACTCAGGGCATTTTACATGGATTTTTATGAGTATATGTAACAATGATAATCAAAGCAGAGGACAGGAAATTGTGAGGAGTGGGAGAGACATAGGAAGATTTGGAGGGGGACTTGGGAGGGATGGAAATAACTGGGTCCCCCCCAATAAATTTGTGGTAATATTCATAACAGTTTTTAAGCTGAAGAAATAAAATGGAAAGAGCTCATGTCTTTGATCTAACAACTCTACTTCTGAGACTCTATTCTGGGATATAAGCAGAGATCCATGCAAATAATAAGTTAAATAGTTAAGGGTTACAATATTGTTTATAAGAATAAACATAAGTGATGTGATGATAATCTAGAGGATATTGTTGAAAGTGTTGTACTTACATGGGGTAGAATTTCTTTTCAAAACATTTATTAGTTTATATTAATTGCACAAAGTAATGAGTGACATTCTGACATTTTCATACGTGCCTATGACATGCTCTGATCATATCACCCCATGACTCTCTCCCGTCCCTCTTCCATCTCCCCTTACTCTCCCATGTCCCTAGTCCTCCTTTTTAAAAATATTTTTTATTAATTCTTAGAACATTTCATACAATGTGTAGATTTGAATGCGTGTCATGCTCATCCTCAACTCCCCTCAGATCTGCACCTTCTCCCTACCCCAAACTCAGTGTCTCAAGCGCTATCCATTAGAATGCAGCTGGCCTACAGGAAGCCACACCCTTAGGGAAAACTAACTCTCTCCTCCAGGTTATCAAGTGTTCATAGGTCCTCAGGGGTGGGGCCTCAGGAACCCCATCCGGCTCCATTCGAGAATGTTGACTGGCTTGATCTCATGCAGGCCTTGTGCAGGCAACCCATGTGATAGAATTTTACAATATTTTTCAAATCAAGTCATAGGACTTACTACTTTCATGATGTAGCAAATAAAAAAAGAAGAGCCATGTAAATGGGAACACTCTGTACCCTTCCATGTCTCTGTAAACTGGAACTATTCTAAACAATAAGACTCTTATTACTTAAAATATATTATGTGAACTAAAAACAAATGAATATTATAAATCAGTATTTTATTTAATCTCTATTTATATATAATTCCTATTTATAAAACCAAAAGGATGAGTGCCAAAATATTAATAATGATTTTCTTTTCCATTCTGAGTGATACTAGTATTCTTCTTCATATATTTCTTTGCTCTCCAAGTTTCCAAATGATAAACAAAGTAATTTTAATAATAGCAGAAGAAAATTAATATTTGTTGAGGGGATAGAGGCTGGAGAGAGATAGTTCAGCAGTTGAGAATACATACTGCTCTTGAAAGAGCCCAAGTTTAGTTCCCAGCACCCACGTAGAGTGGCTTACAACTCCCTGTAACTCCAGCTCCAGCAGATCTGATGCTCCCTTCTTCTCTTCTGGTCTTTGTGGTTGTCTACGCTAATGTGCAAACTTAAAAAAAAAAAATCTTAGAGTAAGGGTAAATGTAGAGAGATGAAAGTTCTGTGAGCTTCAAGACCAGTCTGGACTTCAGGAACCCGGGACTTCAACACTGGGAGATTCCCACTCTTAGACTTAGTAAAATCTATAGAGGGAAGACAGATCTTTAGGGTCACAGGTTGTCGTTTCTAAGTGATTCTTCATTCTGTCAGACTATTGTCAGGTCTGAACTCCCTTCAGTCACTTCATACCTCCTGTGACATCTGTACTATATCCCTGTCTCCTACACTGACCGTATCAACTCCCTTGGGTCACTCAAAGGAAGTAGTCTTGTGCAGCATGAACAGTCTGGACAGCCAGGAGCCCAAAAGTCATAGACGGTTCCTATAGGGTTTACTCTGGACTCATTCTGGTTTCCCTGAGGAGGATTAGTCAGTTTCCCTTAATTGAGAAGGAAAGAAGAGTAGGGTTCTTGAAAGAAGCCCTGTTCAGGAATAACAGTTTGTCTTTAACACATATTTCTTTGTGCTTATTTGAAAATATCTCCAGTGTACCCTGTTAAGTAAGAAAAACAGGGTACAAAACAGTGTACAAAATGCGAATTTTGATTAAGAAATGGAGGAAAAACAAAAAAGTATATATGCACACATACATATATATGCTTCTATTCCCTAAAGAAACTTTGAAAAAATACTCAAGAAACTAATAAGAGAGCAGAGAGTATGCTAATGCGTGTAGCAGGTGTGCTATCGCATGCCTGTAATCTCAGCACTTCAGAGACTTATGCAGGAGGACTGTTCCAAGTTTGAGACCAGCCTGGCCTGTACAACCAGTTGAAGGTCAAGATGCTGTCTTTAAAAAAAGTACTGGTAGCTAAAGGATTAAACAGGTTTGGAGATAAAGAGACGAAGAAGCAGAGTGTTCAGTACCCTAGCCAGAACCAAATAGTGCGAAAAAGCTTTGTGGAAACTTACTAGTTAGTAAGCTAATTTCAAAATACAACTCAAAAATAATGTTTGAACAGAATTACCTTGCCTGGGTAAACTCCCATAAGACATGGGTTTTTAAATGAAAATTGAAGTGGAGGTTATGGGATACCTCCCTGTGAGTTATTGGTCAAGGAAGCCCCAAAAGTCCCCCAAACAACATAAGCTGTTGTCATTCCCCTTGGTTACATACCATACCTATATGGTAAGACCCCGTTCCTGAAGACACCACAAAGTTTGGTTCTAGAACATAGAGAAACCAATCTCAAACTATCCAAGAAACTTCCTCCCTGATGACTATATTTCACAGAGCAAGAAATCAGGCTGCTGGGGGGAAAAGACATTAATGGTCTTACAGGTCCAGCACTGGACGCTGCATGCTTCAGTACAGACCTGCCAGGCAAGACGTGCTCGCTGGTACAACAATGCCACAACTGTTATTGATAACAAGCAACCATTTTCTGATTGTATCCAGGGATACAAGCTCTATATATTTCTAAAGCAAAGCTCTTCATGCTGGGCCCAGGTCCTGATTAAGTGGCCAAGTCCTGTAACTTTTTCTGCTAACTCAACAGCTCTTTCTTTGTTTATAGGCATAGATGGATGGAGAAATATGACTCATATACTTATATACTTATAGATGTGTGTGTGTGTGTGTGTGTGTGTGTGTGTGTGTGTGTGTGTGTGATGGTTATATGGGTACAGTCAATTTTTGGTTATCCACAGCTACGATTATCCAGCTGTAAGAAGGTGGGAGCTATATACAGAATTTTGGATATGTGTCCGTACACAAAAGGTAAAATGTACAGAGGAAGAAGAAAAAGACGAACTGCATGTCAGAAACAGTCTAGAAAAGGTTTGCTTCTCCTTTTGTTAGCCTGTTAGAGGTCAAATGAGGCGCCATAAAAATTCAGGTCTTGGAAAGTTGCTTGAAATAGACTAGTAGAGTTGTTTCATTTTATAAATAAGGAAACAGAATATAAAAACAGGCGGCCTGTAAGGGAGCTTAATTTATACTCAGTTTCTCTTAAAACACTATTAACTTATTCTAGTTGCTGAAATGAGTTATGAATACTGGCTTTTGCTTCCATTTATTATAATGAAGTAATTGCCCAAACACTGTAGAAATGGTTTTATTTACTTCCAGAATTAAAAAAAAAAAACCAATGATGACTAAAACCAGTAATGACTATTTTCTATTTTCTATTCCCTAAGTAATTGACCATTAATTATAATATCAATAGGCAGTTCATGAGGGAAGCAGACCCATGTAAGGGCTACATTTCATTTGTAACTGTTTTGTATATATCATAAATCTCTAATATTGGGCTATTGTCACCCATGATGAATTATTGTAAGCATGTCAGCACATGGTGGAAGTCAAGTACATTCAAATACTACTCAGTCAGAATTGAATTTGGCATGATAGTCTCATAAAAGGGGGCTCAATTGAGAGTTTCCACTTGCCTGCTCTAAACTTGTCACTTGTAGGTGCTAAAGAGCTTGTTGTGTTGGTTTAATTAGTCAACAAATCGGTCCTTACTTGATTGCGTGGTCGTATCACATATGTTAACACTTCAGTGTTTGATGGAGATATTAACAAGTGACAAGAGTCTCTTGGTCTGTGGACTTTAAAGAAGAGAAGCTCTTCTATATTATTTCATTTGGCCCTGCCAATATTTATTAGATCATGCAGCCTGCAGGCTGCCAGTTAAAGAAAGACAACACAAACATTTTTCAGGGTTATGCTCATCTGTATCCCAAAGAAGGGTCACAGAACAATCGATAGGAGAAGAGCATAAGAAAGACAAGTGTTTTCCTCCACTGCTTACAAATTCATTATTTGATACAGTTTGCTACAGACCTCCTCTGAGCTTTTTTCACTTAAAGATAATTTATGACAAGAACACAGAGGTTCTTGAAAATGCTATAGCAACTGAAGCTGAATGATGCCACTCTGGTGTAAGACGCAGAGTCACCAGAGGCTGGTAAATAGGAAGTTTGCATTTGTATGAAGAACTGTATTAGTTAAGCATTCACTCAAGGTGGATAAAATACTCATATTAATAGTAAGAGATGAAAGGGAAAATATCCAACAATCAAAATGATTATTCCCAGGAGTGGGGGCAGGGATGAAAAGTTGGTACCCTGAAAGTTCGCACAAGACCCAGCTATTCACTCTTTCTATAGTGGAACAACAAAAGGGCAGTGCTTACTTTGAAGGGCAGGCTTCATTTGTTCTGTCTCCATTCTGTTATGGCTTTTATCTGTGCATTAGTAAGAATCAGGTCTCCACACCATGCGCAATAATGAAGAGAAGTGTATGAACTGGAGCCATCAGATAGTTCGTGGATAGGACATGGCTTTGCAAAGACATTTAAATGACGCTGACAATTCAAAAATTGCCAGAACTGACTTGACTAGTGAATATGGGAGGATATAAAATATATGAGTAAAGTGGGTTTTGTTAAGACTCCCCAGTGGGAACTTTAAAAGTTCCGTTTATTTCTGTTTCTTAGGAAGGTGCTTGAAAACCAAAAGATCTTCTTCTTCTCCTTGGCCTCACAAACTATGGAACTTGCTGTTCCTTTCCTTAGAAGAACTCACAGGAATTTTATGCAGAGTTTAATTGTGTAGTGGTCACCAAGTTCTCACTGAGAGACCAACATTTATTCATTCCTAACCAGGATGTGGTGCACTTCTTAGGCCTAGCCTAAGTGTTTATCTACCAACAAACTGTTAACTGTCTTGTAGGTACAGCATGATAGCCACAGAGGTTCACATGAATAACTGAGACCACAGAGTCATTACCAAACATTCTCTACAGACACAAATCTGAAGAACACAAGTAGCAATAAGTTAAATTTAGAAACAAAGCAAAACCTCCCTAGTTAGCTAACAGCACCTTCCTAAGGCTTCCACTTCTAGTTTGGCCAAATCTTGGGTTTGGAGCATCTTGGGCACCAAGACAAACCTGTTTTCCCTTCTCAGCACAGAGACAGTATGAAGGAGGAAGCCCTTTCTGCCTTACCTTCACCTCAGGTTTTCCTTAACCTAAGCTGCAAACTAAACCATCTTAGAAAGTGATTAAACATTCTAACTTCCTCTTCTTAACCCTCTCACATTAGCACAACTGCCTTTCATTACAGTTACAAATCTACACTTAGAACCAGCCAATCAGGAGGAAGCCGTCCTTCAATGAATGCTCATTGATTAATTGATTTGCAGAGTAGGTTAAATCATGAGTGTTAGCAGAAACAATAGAAACAAAATATAATTTGACTGAGTGACAGTGTTAACAGTGAAAGGTCAAAGAGGGCAGGACGGGGTGCAGGGGGTAGCACCAATTTCTGTGAAGAATGTGGGAGCTTGGGAAAAATACTGTCTTTTAAGGAGTGGGAGATGGGGAATGGGTTGACTGGCCTGCAAAAGATAGGGGTACCCTCAGTGCAAGGATTTCCCTGCACTGAGCTCTAAAGAAAGAGAGAAGAAAGGCAAAGGATACAGAGAATAAAAAGCCATTTGATGTGAGGTGAAGAGGAAGGATTAGGGGGAGGGGAGAGGAGAAAAGCTGTTACAAGGAAAGCAAAGCGAAGAGAGGAAGAAGGGACGCAGGCTCCTGTGTGACTCAATTTAAGGCTCCAATTCCTAATGTTCCCAGGGCTTTACAGCTACCTCAGTGTTGTAAAGAGCATCCTTGGCTGACAGCTTTGACTACTTTTGAAAATTACTGGGAGAAAAGGACATATAAGAAAATTTCTTACTACTTTTTATAATTCTGCCATATCGGTGTTTCATGTAATCAAATTTTATTGCATTGACAGCCAGAGAGAACTAATTCAGAAAAACGAATTAAAAAAAAATATTGTAGCTGTGGCTATCCTCAAAGTATACCAAACTATGACATTTAGATATAAAACAAGTTGTGGCTGTTACTTATTTTCAGTTCATTCAGGAATATTTTCTCTGACTTCAGAAATGGTTTGATCTCTTAAAGCATACCTATTTTCAAAAACTTTGTCATCTTCAAATTCATCTCTTTGCTTGGTTTCTCAAGCAAGGACAAGACCATTTCCCCAATCTGGTTTTTTACAGAGCCTTAATTCCAATTATTTTTCTCATTCCTATCTCCACAGGAAGGGAAAGGACTCTGAGAAGTGAAGTGGGCTGACAAGAAGCTGACCCCTCATTGCCTCAGGGAGGGGAACTTCAGGGCGACACAGGAGCTCCTGCCATGGTGGAAGTGTTCTCTGTGATCATACCTGAGCCATTCACCAAAACTTACCCTTAATGGCCAAATTTTTCTTTCCATCAATTATGTCTCAGAAAAATGATTTTCAAGTAGCTTTGATAATAATTTGACCTAGTACTTTTTGCTATTGATGATCATTTGGAATATTCCAAATTCTAAAAGCATCAGGATTTTCTCTTCCAAAGTCCTAAAACTACTACCATGTGATATGTTAAATCTGAAGAGATGAAGGGACTTGACATACTAAAAAGCCAATTTTTATCTATTTGAAGCTAGCACAAAAAGAAGAATAATGTATTTAGATTTATTTTTATTCAGTAATTCACATATATATATATATATATATATATATATATATGCTTAATTTTCAAGAGAAGGTGGCAGGGAACCCTCACTCTCTTATCGATATTTTGATTAAAACAAATATCCACCCATTCATTAAAAGTTTCTCTCATATAAAGGAATTCAATTTTTCTTTTGATTGGTGCTAGACTCGCAGACAGACAGAAATAAGCTGCCATTCTTCCATTTGATAGCCAGACGCTGCCAGTTGTAACCAGGGCAGTCATGCTGTTAAATTAGGTCTAATGAAGGAGTAATTGCTTTAGATATAGTGAACCATTTCAAAGAAAACAAGGATTCTAATTGATTTGCAATTTGTTTGGCACATTGCATTGTCTGTGGCTATTGATTAGTCTTCTGGATTTCACACTGCATGTGTTTCCCTTTATTAAGGGAATAACAGGTTACTGATTACTTTCTTTCTGGGTTTAATGTAGCGGTTAATGTCTACTTTGTTCTTGTGTCATGTCACAGGCGAGGAAGGAATAATAGGCAAGTGGGTGGCCCTTTGCTAAGCAACTCCCCCGCTGCTCTGAGCTGTGTGCTCCTAGACAGGCTGAAAAGCAGATCAAGAGAAAGGGTTAGAATAGCAGGACTCGCAAGTTAAGGCCTGAGTCAGGCTAGACCCAGCTCCAAACTTGGCTTTCCCCTCCCAGTCAAAGCAGAAACTGGGACAAAGCAGCTGGTGGTAGATTTGTTCTTGTATCATTTGATGATTTGTAGGCAGGATGTGAATCTATACCCATTGTTTTGCTTAATAGGTATGCATACTAAATGTGTGCAGAACAGGAATATTTGAGGCAGGGGCCCTTTGGTTCATTTAACCCTTTGGAAAGTGACATTTTGTTGGCACCTGGGAAGCACTTGTTGCTGAGGTGTCGATATGATCATCAAAATGGCTCTTCTGTTTATACCAACTGCAGGGGAGGGAGAAAAGTTCTCAGGGCTGCAGTCATTTCATTGCCCTCAAAGCACAGCAGGAATTATTAGCTTACCCCGGCGTGCCCTTTTGTTTTCCTAGGGCTTTGCTCCTCCAGCAGATACTCATTTAAGGCGAATCCACTGCTTTCTGAAATGTGTTTTGCAATCGTGCACAGAACAGGCGCTCACTTAGCGGATCTAATCCTTTCACAGCTCAGCTTGTTAATGTAGCAAACTGCTGAAAATGGGAAATGGATTCTTTAATGAGACCAGTCCCTTCGTGGCTTTATTCCCTTGGTCCAACCCCCAGGCATTCATTCAGCTCCCCCCACTCACCCTCCCAAGCCAAGATCAGGCACCCCCACTTCCCACCCAGCAAGCAACCCATTTTCCAGTGGGCAACCCCCCATCTCTAGGCCCCTTGCTTCCCTAACCACCTTCCCAGAGTCCTTGGAAGCTCACAAAGTAACAAAGGGGTGTGGGCAGCCAAATTCCCTTTCTCTGCATAGTTACCTCCCTACTAAGCTGAGTCCATCTTTTCCTGAACCCAGGAACTGCATCCAATAATACAGTTTTGCTATACTACCCACATATTTACATACTTGATGTTTCCTTTCACAAAGCTTTTGCTCTTCATTGGGTTTTAAGGTGATGCTAATGGTCAGTGGTCAGAAAACACAGTAGTGTAATGAAAGTAAACTTGAATTCTAGTCTTGCTACCTGCCCTAATCATTTTTACTTTCACGAATGCACGCATGCACACACATGTAAGTATACGAACACTGGAATCCCCTAAGACTGTGGACTCTTTTATTTTATTTTGGTTCTGGGAATTGAACCCAGAATATTGCCCAAGCTTAATCCACGTGCTCTATCACTGAGCTACACCTCGAATCCTCAGAATATTACTATCAAATACAGAAAATGAAATGCTCAGAATTACAAAGAAACCAATTATATTGAAATAAAGTTAACAAAAATATCTTAAAATTACATTTTATGTGTTATTTATTGTAATTCATGAATTCATTCCTTTAAAACACAGGATCTATATATGGTGTAGCAATTCCTGTGAGTTTGAAGTAACAATGGGCAAGTGATTAAAGTCTGGATAGCTATCATAACTTAAACGTATGCTTTTTTAATCTTTGTTTTCTCTGTTTGACATAGTCACAGGTACTGATAATGATTATCTTTATGTTGCCTGCATCCATAATTGAAAGAGTCTATGAAAATAAAGTTGTAATTTTTTCACATTCAAATTCAGGGGTCCCCTGAGTTCTCTGCACAAACTGGCAGGTCCTGCCTTCTGTGGAGCAGCTTTTTCAGGACTCCTCTACCTGTTGGCCAGCAGCCTGGCATCGCACTGGAAGAAAGGAGGAGACAAACAAGCACTGGCACTGCTTGGTTGGCAGTGCCCACGCCTGACTTCACCCTACACTGTGACTGCCCTGAAGGGCAGGAAGTGGAAGTGTCCTCCAAACCCTGTCAAGATCTGTCTTCTCCCAGTGTCTCTGAATTAGTAAAATCTATATACACATGTCAAAGGGGCACACCACGACCTCACACCAGGGAGAGAGGAAATCCTGCTAAAAGAGAATAAGCAGTAAGTCCTGGCCCTTTGCATTGCAGGAGTCTGGCTACAAGGCAAACAAGACTACCAGGAGACATACAGATTAATGAAGATAGATTTTCTGGGACCAGCAAAATGGCAAAATGACAAAGGAAAACATTACCTTAAAGAACTTAGCTCAGGTTTAGTTAACTAGAATTGCCAAATTTAGCAAGTAAGAATAGAAATATTTCAGAGTACGTGAGTATAGTAAAAAAAAAAAATTCTTTACCTCAAACCCAGATTTACCTAGCTCTGTATTTTATCTGGAAAGCCTAAATGGTGTAAACCAAGTCAGTCAAGTGTAGACTGTGAGAGAGTGACACGACAGAACAATTTTACTGATCAAGTAATTTGAACTAAACTGGAAGAAGCCAGTAAAAATGAAAAATAATTCCTTTTCAAGGTGAAGAGCACTTTGAGGTTTATGTGAGAATGGTAGTCAGAGAGCTAGGTCCTCAGGAGGAGGAATGAGGTGTGCGGGACGGGACAGAAAGAGCTGGAGACGCGCCGAGGGGCTCCCTGGCTAAACAACAGGGTCAGGTGGCTTCCGGTAGGACCTGGCTCACTCACTTCTTTCTTGGCCAGCCCTCCACCTGACTCCCGGATGGGTAAAGCCAATGTTGTTTGAGTTTCTGTTTAATCCTTACAATAGATCAAGGAACCCAGGTTCCTGGAAACTAAGCATTCTGGAAACTGGCCAGCCTGGAAGTCACTGGCATACTGGCCTCCATATCTCATTGGTTCTGTGGTAAACAAAGTCTACTGCTCCACGCTGCCTGTCCTGGTTACTGTAGAGAACGGAAACTACTGGGAAATAATCCCAAGAACTGACAAATGATGGCCAGCGAGATGACTGATGGGTAAAGGCACTTGCCAGCAAACCGGACAACCTAAATTCACTCCTCGGAACACACAGGGTAGAGGAGAGAACTAACTCACACAAGTTGTCCTCTGACCTCTGCAAGAGTGCTGTGATGTTTGAGTCAACACACACACACACACACACACACACAAACACGCGCACGAATAAGTTTTTAAGAGTTTTAAATAATTGACAAATGGCATGACATTAAATTTAAAAGCTTCTGTATAGAAAAGGAAACAAAACTAGACTGAAGAGAGTCTATAGAATGCGGAAAAAAAATCCTTGCCAATTACACATCAGATAGGGCACTAATATCCATAATATGTAAAGAACTACAAAAATTAAACCCTCAAACCCTAAATCATCTGATCAATAAATAAGCCAACTAGACAGTTCTCAAAAGAAGAAAGATGGGAGCTGGAGAGATGGTTCAGTGATTAAGAATCCTGGCTGCTCTTGCAGAGGACCAGGGTTCAATTCCCAGCACCCACGTAGTGGCTAACACCAGCTCCAGGGGAATCCAGCATCTTCTTCTAAGCTCAGCAGGCATTGTATGACACAGGTGTGCTTGCATACACGCAGGCAATACACTCATACACAAAAAATAAAATGAAAACAGAAGAAGAAAGACAAATGGTCAATAAATGGTTGAAAAAGCATTTGATATCCTCATCCATCAAAGAAATGCAAACTGAAACTGCTTTGAGATTCCATCTCATCCCAGTCAGAATGGCTGTGTTTAAGAAGACAGTAACAGACGTGGGGATGGAGGCACGCTACTCACCACTGGGGGCCACTACAGAAACCAATAAGGAAATTCCTCAAAAAATTTAAAATGAAGGTATCGTACGGCCCAGTTATATCACTGTTACAGGACTGTTTGTCAGCATACCGCAGAGATGCCATCATCGTGCTCGTCTCTGCACTGCTCCCAGGAAATGGAACCAGCCTAGACATCAATCAGCGATGAATGAGTAACGGAAATGAGGAATTTCATTCATCCATAAAGAAATATGAAATCATGACATTTGCAGGAAAATGAATGAAAATGAAGATGGTTATGTTAAGCAAAATAAGCCTGACTGAGAAAGACAAAAGCCCGGTGTTCTTTCATATATGTGTAATCCACATTTTAAATTATGTATAACATGTATGTATAGATAGATGTGTATTTCTGGTGTATAGATCATAAAACTAGAAAAAGAGTTATGAAAGGTGCATAGGAATCTTAAGGGAGAGAGGAAAGAGAGTCACACTGATAAGAAAGCAGAGAGTAGGTGACCTGGGAACAGAAATGGAACTAGACACGGGGGGTGGGGGTGAGAGCAGAGTATAACACGCCCATGAAAATCCTACAGAGAAATACAGTACTTCTAAAATGAAAATGTAAAATCCACCCCCCACACACAGAAGAAATCGTCAGAACTGTGGGTGTGTGCTGTGTGTCGAAACTCTGAATACTGCACTCTCTGAAGCTCTTCCCAATGCCCAACAGGGAGCGACAAAATTAATCATTTGGGAAGCCCACTTCCCAGGGAGGACAAGAAGCTCAATCTAGTTCCTTATTAAGGACAGCAAAGCCAAGCCACACCATGCCAGCTTTCCAAGCTGACATTTAGTCCCGGGTCATGTAAATTCAGACGCATAGTTTTAAACCTGAGGAGAGCAGTTCAGACCTCAGTGGTGGCTTGAACTCAGAAATGCCTCACCACTTTCAAACCAGTGCCACCTCACAGAGATGTCTGGGGTGCTTTGCTCCAGGTGAAGACCCTTGAGAACAAGGAACATATTATTATGGCTATTTATGCCCCAAAGCCCAAAAGTAAAGGCAAGCTGCAAGTGTACTTTGGGTACTCTCTCAGGAGTCTGAATTACTGTGAAACACAGGAGATTCCCATGCTGTGTCGGCACAGCCGGAGCCCTGCATCTTCCCGAGGCAGCACACCTGCGTTAAACCTGTCCCAAGGAACAGCTTCCTTGCATAGTCTCAGCCATCAGTCCTCATCCAAATTCATCCCATCATATGCCAATAGTCAGATAGGCCTTTTGTAGAGGCCTTTTTTTCTTGCTTTATCACAAGTGGTATCAATACGTTATTTATATTTTGAACTCTATTGAAAAAGAGGATTATACAAAGGGCATTTAATTTTAGTTAAGAAAATATAGAAATTACTCCCATGTATGAAAAGCAGTGCTTTAAAATGAAAGAAAATAGTTCACTTCTCCCTGTCACAGCAGTGGCACTGGGAAGTACTTCTAAATTGCTCCACTCTGCCATTGTCTGAGGTCCTTGATAAGCATTCTGCACTTTAGAGCTTTATCTATTTCTCATCATTAAAAAGCTCATTAGTTAGTCAGCATAGTGATGCTTTCTTTACAGTTCTCAAATTCAGATTACAACCTTGTGTCCTATAAATGGTGCCACTCATTAAATCATCCACAGCACTCCACAACACTGATATGGAGACATGTAAAGGTAAGGGGTTTTTTGTTGTTGTTGTTGCTTATTTGTTTTTTGAGACAGGGTCTCCCTATAGCCCCAGTCATCCTAGAACTCCCTAGGTAGATCAGGCTGGCCTTGCCTCTGCCTCCTGAGTGCAGGGATTAAAGGCATGTGTCACCACACTCAGCCTAAAAGTAAAATTTTTAAAATCAAATTTTTACATTTGGAAGTCTCAAAAAATACCCTCACTGCTTACAGTTTTAAAAGGGATTACATCAATTGGATTCTGTTGCCTGAAAGAACTCTATTCTCTTCACTGAGCTCTGGCAAAGACTGTTTAGACAATTTGTGATCAACATAGTACCCGAATAAGAACCTGGGGAGTTAGTGCACCCAAGACCAAATGTCTGATGCCAAGCTCTTCTCTTCCTGATCTAATGTCATAGTGTTTACTGTTTACACAAAGGTCAGAATTTTCAGTGAGTGGGGTCCCTTCAAACATAGCCTTATTGTAAAGTGAATGTGTCCTCACTTGAACCTAAGATTTTTGTTGTTCTTGATACAGGTCTTACTGTGTAGCTCAAGTTAGTCTCCAACTTGTGATTCTCCTGCCTCAGCCTCCTACATACTGAAATTACAGGCAAGAACTCAGGGTTCTTGAATACTACCTGGACAGAATATATACAATAGAAGAAACCTGTCAATCACAGACTGGTGCAGGAAGGAACCAATAACATCATTGATAGTGATTCTTCCCCAGGAAACCTAAACATTCAAAGACTGAGAATACACTAAGACTGCTATAAGAATAGAAATCTCTCAGAATTTTTCAAACTATAGGCTGTTTTTATAGACTCTTTTTTTGAAGTAATGGCTTGATAAAGTCAGATACTTTAAGTGTTGTGTGTATATGTATATACATGGTCATGTGTGTGCACCTGTATGTAGAAGTCACAGGTAGATGACAAGTGTCCTCTATCACTTTATGCCTTAGGTTTTGAGACAAGGTTTCTCACTGAACCTGGAGCTTATTGATTTGACTAGACTAGCTAGCCAGCGAGCCCTAGAAATCCTTCTGTCTCTACTTCCCCAATTCTGGGACTATAGGCATGCACATAAATGCTGGGGATCCAAATTCAAGGCCTCATGCTTGTATGGCAAGCACTCTACTGACTGAGACATTTTTTAAAGGCCATTTTAAAATGCCTCAAGTATTTTTAGAAGCAGGCTTTATGGTTTAATTATCGCATTGCCTTTCTCACAAGCACTTTTTGGCTGTGGGATTTCAAGAAGGCAGGATTGGTAAGGTGACGGGCTGGGAGCTCCTCGGCTCAGCAATGCAGTGGGTGCTCAGGCTCTGACCACTAAGGTCTGTGCTCTTTCATGTCGCCTCTCTCTTTACACACATCATCCTGTGCTTACTCGTTTGTCTAAGCAGAGTATTAAAAGTATGTGGTTCTAGGGAAAGAAGATGCACCGCCCTTCCTCAGGACGCAATAGTGCTGAGATTGTTCTGATGGCAGCAATTAGGAATGAGAGGAAAGTGACTGTGTCCTTGGAAAAGTGGAATATACAGGAAAAACATCTGTTGTTCTGATTTAACCAAGGAACAAATGGAGCAGCGTTGTCAACCATGTTCTAAGAAGAAACAGAGGAAACTAAGCTCCTATGAAAACTGACATTGCCACCAAATAAAAAAGAGTCAAGGCAGCAAGCCTAACTTACTTATTAAGACAGGTTCTCATGTATCCCAGGCGGGCTTCAAATGCTCTGTCATCAAAGGTGACCTTTAATTTCTGAGTGCCTCTCTGGGATTACAGGCATGCAAGACTATGCCTGGTTTATGTGGTGCTGATCAAACCCAGGGCTTCATGTATACTATACAAGCACCCTACTAGCTCAACTACACTCCTAGTTGATGACAGCAAGCCTTTTTGAGGGGCTTCGACATACACATGTGCGCACAGCCTTTCATATTTTAATTCTTGCTACTTATTATTTTATCCTGGACAGGACAGCATTGATCTGCTATGGACCCATAATGCACTTACTGCCTCTTTCCCTCAAGTGGCCTGCTCAGTACCACTCTGTGTGCTTTAGTAGGGAACTGTCTCCTGGTATGGGGTGAGATGATAGGACATGGGACAAGTAGGAGTGTCCCTGGGGGTGCACTGTTCACAGCCAAATGTAAAGTTTCTCATGTTGGAAAATTTTAGGAATAATGTCTCTCCTGTGCCACACTTGACAGACAAGTTAACTAGTTTGAGCTTGAATGACGTTGACTCTTTATTGACAAAAATTATCTAGAAGGAGGGAAGAATAGTCTCTTCCTTGGGGAGAAATTATTGGGAAGGACAGGGTTTCTTTCAGCTTTCAAACTATAATCCATCTTTGGAGGAAACCAGGGCAGGAGATCAAGCAGGAACTGAAGAAGGAACTGAGGAGGAACAGTGCTTACTAGCTTGCTCTCTCTCACCACCTCATGCTCAGCTAGTTTTCTTACACAGCCCAGACTCACCTCCCACACTGGGCCAGATCCTCCTACATCAATTAGCAATCAAGACAATCTCTTACAGACATAGTCACAGGCCAATCTGGTTACGGAAACCCTTTAATTAAAGGTTCTTCTTCTCAAGTGACTCTAGTTTATATTAAGTTCACAATAAAAGCTAATCTGTGCACTGTCTGTAAAATTAAAATAAAATAAAAACCCCAAAGCCTGGAGTACTGGTGAGATGTCACAGTAGGAGATGCTGTGTAGATCTGGGAGCACCTAGTCTATAACGCATGCTAAAAGTCAATGGAGCTCCTTTTCTATAAGTTACAGCTGTCCTTAGTCCAGATAACCAAAACCTCTGGCAATATATTTTCCTACCAAAGCATTTTCCTTTGACATGTTGCCCAGCTTTAATGCCCACATCTTGGCTGCCCTCTTAAATATTTTTATTTTTTATTTATGTGTACATATGTGTGTGTGGTGTACACATACATATGCACATGTGTGTGCCAGTGTCCATAGACGTTATCTAACCTTTTAAGTTGAGGTTTACATCTTGAGCCTTTAATAAAGTCCAGTTTTGATTGGCTGTCATCCTTTCCACAAGTTCTCTCAGTCCCTTGTTTTTTCAAAGACTTCAGTTTATGCTGACAGCCTACCTTGTAGACCATGGGTGCTACTGTGAGAGGACAATACATTTTTGGGTGGACAAGATTTTCTTTTAAGTATATGAGAAATGTTCACTACATCAACCAGCTAGTCAATAGCTTATTGTATAAATTAAGAATCTAACATTTTTATTTTGATTTTCTGAAAACAAGGCACATTCCACGTTCCCTTCCTGCCATTTAGCAGCTAACATTGGAGATGTGATATGACCATACTTAAGTTCAATAGGGCTTGACTCTCAGGATTTTTTTTGTTGACTGCCCAACTCTTCTAGAAGCCTCTGCTCATTGCAACGCTCCTCTACTTTCCTAGCAAACAGAACATGTTGCTATGTTTTACCTCTTCAAGCCTGAATCCGAACTTCTGCCCACTTCCCTGACCTCTCCTGCTAAGCCAGGCTCTCTCCACCCTCTACAGCCTGTGGCACTTCCCAAGCTTAGATTCTCTGGGCTCATCCTAGTATCTGCCTCATCAGCTGGTAGACAGATCAAACTGATGCACTGACAAGGTCATATATAGCGTCTTCCTTTGAGAATTCAGTTTTGCCTTTTGGTCACTGCATTTTAGAAGTCAGGGCTGCACTGGCCCATATTTCTTCAGGTCATTCTGTGTTACTGTGGACAGAAGCCCTTCTCAGTCATTCATAGTAAACCGGCATCCTACAGTCAGACCCTATCCTAAGGCACAGACCATTGAGACAATAGACCTTAACACAGATGAAAGAATGTATGGATTCCAGTTGGGGGACTAGGGGAGAAAGGGATAGAAAGATGTTTAAGATTAATTGAGATGTTCTGTATGAAACACGCTATGATTCAGGAAAAAAAATTGATAATAATAAAGTACAGTCCACAGGGTGTTCATTCTCAGTCAAGCTAAGCCTGTATTCTAAAAGGCATAGTCTCATCAAGAGGCAGAAAGCTCCTAGACTCCGGAGTCATACAATGAAGTAGCTTATACTGACTCTGAGTGTCAGGAAGGCACAGGAGGGCCTTAACAGTAACAGCCTATAGAAATCATAAAGTTTCACGTCCCTACCCTCACTCCACCACCACCATTCTAAATGATCCAGTGCTCTGACATCAAATATGCAACGTAACTCAAGACTCTATGAAGTATAAACTTAGTGTATGCATATTTTTTGGTTTGTGTGGTAGGCAGATAATGGCCCTCCAAAATGTCTATGTTCTAGTGCCCAGAACACGTGAAACAGAGTGCATGGTGTTACCTTCCACAGCCAAAAACACAGTGTGAATATGATTCAACTAAAGATCTTGCAATAAAGATAAACCCGGGTAGGTGAAGGAGGCCCAGTATAATCACAAGTCTTTAATGGTGAAGAATCATTCCCAGTCAGAGGGAACCATGACTGCAAAAGAGGGAGAAATGCAACGACAGTGACCTCAACGGACCACAAGTCTAGGAGTGGGAACCATATTCTCCCCAGCAGCTCCGCTCTGGCAACACCTTGACGTTAGTCCAGTGAGGCCCATTTATTGGACTTCTAACCTCCAGAATTGTAAGATAATACATTTACATTGCTAGTGCCATGAAATCTATGGTAATTTGTCAGCCACTGGAGAAAGCTAATACAGCTTAGAATAGTAGTTGGCTAAATTTGTTGCTTTGAGAGCTTTCATTACATTCCTTTCTCCTGTGGGTTTTCTGGAAACAAATTACTCCCTTGCCTTTTAATTTCCTTGCCACCCTCCCCCCTTCACATGTAGGCTGAGTTCTTATTCTATTCGCTAAAAGGCTCTAGCAGTATTATCTCAGCATATAGCCCCTGACAAGAACAGTCCACACAGGATGCTACATTTTCTCCCTCAGTAAGTGGGTCGGAGGGGCCTTGTGCCGGGGGCAATGAATGCATTAACCAAAGACACACTCCAGGGAAGAAGAATGAATGAAAGGAAGATGTTTTGACCAGCTTGACTGTGGCACTTCATGCCTGGAGTTGTTCCCTAGAGTCTAAATTGCCACTGACTGGGCAGTTTTCCCTCTAAAAGCTTCAGGATGCCCAAGTGTGCTGTCCCTGGGGGAAGGCCGTAGGCCAAAGACAATAGCTATGAAAGAATCACAGATCTCAACCTCACTACTTCCCTCCCCAACAATCAAAGTTCAGAAAACAACCAAGTGTGTGCCTCAGAAAAATGCCCAGTCAGGCAGTTGCTTTACTTCTGCCTGTTGAACATTTGGGTCGCCTGATGCAAATGTTAAAGCTGTGTTCAAACCAGAAAAAATAAAAATAATAAGCTGTCAGAGTAATTACTAAGAACATGCAAGGATTATACAAAGTAAACTGCAGCCTGCAAAAAAGAGAATTGCATGTTAGCTAATTGTTAATTTTAGCAATCGCAGTGGCTAATTACCACGGCACACATTGACTATTAGCTTGATGCCCCAGCACCTGCTTTCTCCAATGAACAGATTTCTTCATCGCTAGCACAGGAGCAAAATGTGTAATTATTGGCCATCATTGGGGCGATTTTTCAGTGATTCTTTTGTGCGGTGTGAATAAAGCATAATGACATATTTTATTAGAGGGCAAATAGCTGTTTGTTAATGGAAATGATTTGAAATCCAAAAAACTAGAAGCTAGGAGCATGTTTTCGGTATCAGCATGAATTCAAATGTATTTTCTTTTAACTCTTTATAAAAGGAGCATAGAAATCAAATCTAAACTGAGTATAATATATTTAATGATATGTACAAACACAGCATTGATTAATTACCTCAAATGCTTTCAATGGTATACCATTTATTTTGTTTCAGTCATGTGTGAAATTTTAGTATTTCATATTTAAATTCTTATTTCTTGGTCCGGGAGTCTTGGTGAAGCTGGCCTGAGCGTCACACATTTCCTGAAGAACTCTTTTTATTGGTATATGCAGTACTTGCAAAAAAGAGATATATCCTGCATTCCTGCCTTTTCTACCTTCCAGAGCTGGGCACACCAGGTTTCCCTGAAGAGACGAGCATGAATTAGGTTATCAGCACCCAACTGTCAGCCGCAGGTTGTATACTGTAAATAAGATGTGCAGAGGACCAGACCAGAACTCTCGCAGGCTTGGAAATGATATTCTTCCCCTTTAATGACAAAATTAATGGATTGCTGCCACAGGAGCCTATGGAATAAAAGCAAAGCCCATCTTCATCTCCAGCATATAAATGATGAAACACCAGTGTGAGTGTGTGTGTATGTGTGTATCTCTGTATGTGAATTTATCTGTCATCGGCAGCGATGCAATATGGGAAATATGGGCTTTCCTTTCAACCCTGAGCAGGTTCTCAAACTCGCCTCTGCCTCCAGTTTCCACGTCCTCCCTTTGTATTTTCATAATGGAATGGTATTATGGAGCATAAGTCTAAAGTCCCCTGCAACCCTCAGATTTAAAAAAAGAGAGAGAGAATGGATAATGAGTAATACAAAGAAAGAGGGATATAGCTCAATGGTAGAGCCCGTGCCTAGCATGCTCAAGGCCTTAGCTTCAAATCTATAACAAAAAACACAGCAATATAACAATAATAATACCACAATCAACAGATCAAGCTCAGGGCGGGGGAGGGGAACCTGGTTTGAAGTGCGTATGTTTATTTCCACCCAGTCTTTCACCTTATTTGTATTTCTAACTGAACACCCTGTGCTGACTTCCTCCTAAACCAGGCACAAGCAAACACACCTCTTGTTCTCGCCAGAAGAGATGAAAGGCTGCTGCGCTCGAGGACCAGGGTTTCCTGGGCTCTCGTCCCTCCCTTCTTCTCTGGGGTCGGTTATGAAAGTCGTGTATTTTTAAAGGTCGTTGAAAGGCAGCTACCTCTGCTTACTGAGAGTAGAGAACTTGCTCCTAATTGCCAGGAGCATTGTTTTATTGCCACTGTTTACAAACAGGGAGAAGTTCCCTTGAAAGGGCACGTCCTTCCTTACCACAGGCTTCCCCAGTATTTTAAGATGTAGATAAGTTCAGTATTCAGGTTCACTGTTTGACCCATTAAACTGGTATTGAGGTATAATTTGTGTGTTTTCCCAGTACCCTTGCACATAGAATGGGGTTCATTTCCACACGTTTGAATAAATTTATCCAGTTCAGTGAACCTGTTGTGAAGCTCAGCAAAACTCAGTAGGTGGCTTTAAAGTCCTGTAATTAGCCCATTACAGAAAATCTGTACTTTAGATTTTTGCACATTGGTTAATAAGCATAACGTGCTTCATATATAAATAACATCACATTAAATGATGAAATAGAAAGGAATTAAAGGCCAATGGAGTTTTTTAAAATACTTGAAAGCGACCTCAAATTAGCATGTTTAATTCCAACTCACTGCACAGGAAAAGCCTCTTGCTCTTACTGTACCCGGTCCACAGCAGCCCAGGACAAGGGGTGGGGGCTGGGCCAGGGTGCCCAGATCAGTGCCTGTCCACCTTGTGTCACCTGGCCATCCGGCGTGGCTTGGAGTTCTCACCACCTCGCTTCTGTTCACTTCTGATCGTGGGCAAGGAGATGAGTTGAGAGGGGCAGAGGAGAAAAGGAAAGAAAAAGACTTGAGCCTGCTGTGACTTCCAGGACGATGTTTGCTCGAGCACTCCTTCATGATTCACCAGATTGAGTGGGCCGCTGGGCTCTTCCTTCCTCTCTGCTTGCTTTTCTCACTCAAGACTGTTTGGCAATCACTTCAGAATGGAGTGTGATGCGAATGTCACATATGCAAGAATTTACCTTTAGAGTTTGAAACATTTTATCAGAAATTCAACCTTAAACAACCCTGTCTAATATTGCCTCACTCTGGCCTATTCTATAAAGTGTTTGCTATCTCTCTGTGGAAAAAAGTTACATTTCCAATGAAAGGGTGCCCAAACCCGGTGGAAGAGTGAAGCTAGCCTCTTTCTGTAAATCTAAGACTCAGGGCAATATGCAAGAGTTGTGCTACAGTTATAAAACTAGAAATGGATAATAACTGGGCTATAACTCACTCCACACTGGAATTAAACTCCTTGAAGCAATTGCTCCCATCCCCTCGGAACAATTCATTTACGAATTTGTGTTTTAGCAGTTTGCTGAGTACCTTACTGCACAGGCACCACAACGAACTTTGGGTGTATGATGGTGAATTTAACCACCTTTCTAAACCAAAGCAAGTGTCCAGTTGGTCAAACATCAACCTAAAAAAAAGCTCTGCTCATTAAATGTTCAGTTCACTGAATCATTGATTTGTCAAACGTATGGAATGTAATCACTTACAAAAATACGTTTTTAAAACTATTAGTAAAATGTTCAATAATTTCTATGGGATTTTTTTGCTTGAATAGTTTTGATTTGTTCTTTATAGCAGTATTTTTAAGGAAAGTTAACTCATCAAAAATCTAAGGAAAATTTGGTCTTTTAACGAGTACATTTTATTTTATTTTTTCACTGAGGAACAGTAATTGCATATGCCTGTAGAGTACAATTCTGATGTGTTTACATTTTGGAATGATTAACATATCCATCACCTCACATGCTTGTTTTTGTGGTGGTGACATTTGAAATCTGATCTTTGAATCCTTTTGAAATACATGATGCAGGACTGATTGTAGACACCGCACTGAACAGCAGATCCTTGCTACTTGCTCCTCCTGGCTACAGGAGAGTTCATGTCCTTGATGAACAGCTCCCTGCATCCCATGTCTTTCTCCTCCACTCTCTCCAGCTTCTGGTAACCAACGTTCTACTCTTTGCTTTCCACGAGCTGAATACATTTGATACTCATAAACTATTTCAAGAGGTTTTATTCACAACTATATTTTCTTATCAATATTCAATCTTATATAGATTCCCTTTTAAGTAATTTATAGGTTTATGGAGTACTTAGCCACTGAGAAGTTCATTTTCGTCATTTTTAGTTTCAGTTTTGAAGAGCATCCAGTAGCTGGACCGCAGGATGTCATCGCGTCATTCTTTCTCAGTCTTTTCCTTATTCTGCTTGACTTTTAGCACTTTCAGGATTTTTACCAATATTTCAAGTCTGTTGTAGGTTTTTTCCCCCTAAGTGTGATGATAATGTATAAATCAAAATTGAGTTTTATTATTCACTTCATTACATCAATCCCTCTGAGCCTCCTCGTTCCTTTTATGCATCTTTGAACACGTTTGCCCTTTCATCTCAAATCTTTCAGTGCACAGATAACCAGGGGAAATTATCTTAACTTCTCCTAGTTGGAAAACAAGAAGCGAGCTTTTTATCTTCTTCTAACTTCTGTCATTTCATAATTTTTCACATTATAGTCTGTGATTACTATTCTTTTTGTAATTGCCCAGTGGCATGGTGGACTTAATTTTTGTCGCTAGCAATTAAAAACATTTTAATTTCAGCCTTAGAGCCTTTTCCCATCTTCTGAATAACATTAATAATTTCATCTCTAATCCTTTTTGCATTCTTTTGCCAGTACCTCGAATGGCATATTGGTTTTCATTTTATATGACTGGTAATTAATACCCCAAGTCTCTGCATTTGATTCACCTGGTCTTAATCTTTCTAGAAATGTCATATTTAAGGGAATCAATGCCAGAATTTGAGTCCTAATCTTAAAACTTTAATTGCCAACTATTCCCAAAACCTTTCTTGAACATTAAAAATATACCCTAAAGGCTAAGCCATCTCATGACCTTTAGCATTAACACTGAGTATGCTTAAAATTACATTGAAGATCAAATTAAAGCCAACCTACTAAACTTTCCAGAAATCAACAAACCTGCTAAAATATTGTAGCAAAATGATTTGTTGTGTAGTTTATAAATAGAAAAAATCATCCACTACGATAAAGAGTTCCTAGCTAAATGCAGTAGAGTCATTTAAAAACTTGGATTCAGATAATTATTAGGTATCTTAGAGCTAAGTGAAACAAAATCCCTACCAAGACTCTATAATCCCTGTCATGGTGGAGTTTATAAAGGAAGGGACAGGAATTAATCCAGGAATCACATTTGGCAAGTTCACAGCACCACAAGGCACAAGGATACATCCTGGGGGAACACAAAGCTCGGGGGTGGGAATCCCCAACAAAGACAAAAACCTAAACAAAGCCCAGGCCCCAAGTATAATTCGTACATAAGCCATCTAATACAGTTATAGAAAGAATAGATGATTTACTGTCAGAGACTCGATACTCTAAGCACGCCCTCATCAGAGAGCTCCTCTGGAAACTAGAGTATCCTCACTCTCCAGGAAGACTGTGCCTAGGAGGACTTTTCCCCACAGAGGACATAATGGAGCACCATTCACCCACCCACAGTCCTGCCTCATGATTGTATGTGCCAGGAATGGATACCGGTACTGTTAGCCATGGCCAGCTCTCCAAAATGAACATTCTGGGCAAAAAATAGTATAGGCTCTACCCTAAATAATCCCACACAATGTGAGCTCTCCAATGTTTCCTTACCTCTGTGCTTATTTTCTGAGAGTTCACTTCTCTAATGAGAGACAGGAGATATTTGTGCTGTGCTGTCTAAAACATAGCATGCAGAAACCCTTTCCAAACCCCCAGAATCCCCATTGTAGGAAGTAGGCACATGCATTTTAACAACCTCCCTGGATTATTTTGTATCCCAGTTTTGAGAACTGCTGGTGATAATTCAATACAAATAGAATTTGTAGAAAATAAGTAACAGGTACCCTGATGGCATTTCACCTAAGCTTTGAATAAATGGACACTTCACCTGATCTTTGAGTGTAAGGTTTACTTTTACTCTCTCCCTCACATTAGCAATTTTGTGTCAGGATGAGAAATACCACTGCTCTTTCTGTCTTCTCTCCGCCCATTATCTCCCACTACTGCTAAGGAGAAGTCCACTCCAGGAGCCAAGTTCTGAGCTGTAAAGGGCTGATATAGATTCACTTTTTCACATGTGGGTTTAGGGTATCCTGGGCCTTGGGCCCAGGCCAGTTCCCAGGTGGGCTGGGGGGTCATCTCCTTCATACCTGAGCTCATCTCCCAATCATAAGCCATTTCCTATTTGCTGTTTGTTTGTTCTCCCTCAAGCATGAAGAGAAATGCCACCGCCTTCTTTGTGGACTACAAGAGTATCATCCCCCTCACACCGCTGGCTTCCTTCTGTTCTCTAACTGCCTTCCACACAGAATTAAGTAGACATGATAGCACTTAGTTTTGGTTGAAAATAGTGTGCTTTGCGAGTTACTCCATAGTTCTAGAGTTTTGCCTCTTTTCATAAGCAACTCCCATAAAGGTGTCCAAACATCCCCTCATTTCAATTATTCTATGGAAAGTTCATTGAAGAGATGGAATGGGGAAAGCTGTGAGGCTGAAGATAAAACTAACATTTAGAACACTGATTCTGGTTTAAGCAGATCCTCCCAGAATCTTAGTGTGACTTGTGGAAGTCATCCAATCAGTGACCCTCACTTCATGTGGGTCAACAGTCCTCCTCTGTCCTGAAGGCTCTTGTGAGGGTCAAAGGAGACAATGCTGGTAAAGGCCTCAGTGCAGTTCCTGCCACAAAACCCTCACAAATGTTGCTGAGCTTTACTCTTTAAAAAGTAAATAGCTTTTTCTGCCAAATGACTAGAAGGCAAATAAAAGTCATAAAAGAGCTTCATAAGACTTGTTAGGGGTTATATCCTTCCTTTTAAAATTTTATTTTTTATTTTTTTGTACTTTATCAGTGTTTTGTGTGCAGGTAAGTTATGCTCTGGAGGTCAGAAGAGGGCCTTGGATCCCCTGGAACTGGAGTTGCAGATGGTTGTTCACTACGTGTGGGTTCTAGGAACCAAACCCCAGTTCTCTGCAAGAGCAGACAATGCTCTTGATTGCTGAGTCATTTTCCAGCCCGGGTTTTGTACTCACAATGAGTTATAGGGACCCAGTGAAAAACCCCTAGATATTATCCAATATTCACTGATTCTTTTGCTGAAGAAGGAGGAATATTGTTAGAATCTGGCTATGTCTCCAAGAAAGAGGTATACTGAAAGTATCATGGACTTTGTATGTTCCTTGAAATTTTCAGACTTTAAACAACGTAAAGAGTAAAGATCAGAAGAGTATAATGTTCACATCTATATTGTGGGTATTCAAAACAAAGGAATTTAATCTTAAAATATTAAGTGAAGGAAAAAAATCAAGTATAGAAATTGTTCAGAAACAACGTCAAAGCTTAGAATATTTTTTTCAAATGGGGAGATCATCTGGAGTCTTCTCTGTGTACCTCCATGATCTTCATGCTTAAATAAAGACTTTATCTGATATCTTTCCAAAAATCCACCCCAGAAGAGTGACCAAAAAGAAAGAAGTAAGAGAATTATCATTGTCTCCTTAGGACAAGAAGGTAGCAAGCCCAAACTATGAAGAATTTTTTTTCTTATCTCAGAGAATACTGTTGGTTGTTTGATAAACATTTTTAGAAGGTAATCACAGTAATGCCTATTTCATACAAAAAAGACTAAGTTTCATAATCTCTCATTAGTCTAAGATTAAAATAATAACATGGTCTGAGCTTCCATTTCTTGATTGTATCTGAGTGGATTCCCACTTTCCTGTATATACATATAGAAGACAATGGAAGTTGCCTATGACCTGGAAACTTAAGATAACCTTATAAAAGTTTGGTGCCATGTTCCAGAGAGCAGGATGTTTGTTTCCTTGGTTGTTGGGAATTCTTCACCATATAAAACAGATCTTTGAACAGCATAAAAGTAAGTACAAGATAGCTTTTTTTCAAAAACGAAATATTTTAGATTAATCGGCATATTTGTTTTCTTTATTTTTAAAACCAGGCGTTTGTATTTTTTCTTCTTTTTGTTCATTTATTCCATCACATGGGAAATGAGGAAACAAAAATGATTATGAATTCACTCAGTATTTTGGACTCCTCAGATGAAAAGAACATTGCACACATTTGCAACAGAGAGAAATAGAGAAGTAAAGGAACTCCCACAGGGCTACACGCACCAGATTAAATAACAACAACTGGGGTACAGTGCAAGAATTTCCCAAGATAATTCCGTCATTACCCAAAACTCACCATAGAAACAAAACCTTTGAAGCCACACTGTTTGACTTGGAAGCTTTCCTACCTTTTTAAATTTTTTTTTATATGTTTGCCACATAGAGAAAGATAGCTAGCTCAGGAGAGACAGGGTTCAGGAGAAAGGAGCGTGGAAAACCATTTCTTAAAGTTCAGGCACGTTCTTGGTCAGCCTCACATTATTCTGAACCCTCATCCTGCAGGGCACTTTCCTGAGGTTTGGTTTCATTTACAGCATCTATCTCTCCACAGTCTCCTTTGGAGGCTGGGTTGGAGGCTGGGTTGCCTTGGAGGCAATGTCAGTGACAGTGCTTAGGCTCCTCCTAGGTTTGCAGTATTTGCATATTGGAGGACAGTGAGTTATCAGTGGAAGCTTTAGAGACTTTTTTTTTTTTTTTTTTCAATCTCAGCCAAGCCAGCCATCTCCTGTAGAGCACAGCCTGGGGATTCAGGGTCCCCTCGCCCTTCTCCTCAGAAGGATCATCTCCTGCCTTGCTGGGCTCAGCAGCTTTGCGGTTGGTGGCCGAGGCCGCGTAGGTAGTAGCAGCCTACCTCTCTCCTCCCCATCACCAGCAGCTGGCGCACCACCTTCTTTTTTGAGCATTTTCCTTGTTATGTGTCCGCGGAAGCTAGCCTAGCCTGAATTTTGAAGACAACTTCATGAGTCTTATCTTTTGCTTCGACACCATCTTGCTCAAGTTTCCGGTCCACACCATTCTTTTCAGCCTGTTTGGGTCTTTTCGTAAAGACAGCGTGGTGGTCTCGTCCCTTGCCTTCTGTCCTTTCCTCCTCTCTTTCCCGAAAAATGATTTTTTAATGAATAAACTTTACCAACTTATTCACTCATTAGGTGGATTAAATTGATTTATTTAAGTATTTATTGTACACTGGAAATGTGTAAGGCACTGGAATTCGTTTAAATTTGGATTCTACTCCAGGTACCCTGTAGACAAGCTGGGGCTTGAGATTTACATAACATACAAGAGGTAGGAAGGCCAATTGCTCTAGTTTAGAAGAGGGACCAATCTCTTCCTACCAGGACAGGAAGGGAAAGTTCACGGAAAAGAGGGCATTTGTGAAAGAGGTGTTGGATGAGCCGAGGTGGGAGCCTGGAGGAGTCTCCCAGGGAGACCAATCCCATGTGAAGGCCGGGTAAGGAAAGCAAGGACCGCCAGCGGAGGCAGGATGGTGTCCAGTTGGCATGAACTGAATGAAGCCCTTGCCTAGAGCTCCTTCACAACAGAAAAAGGTTGCTGTTTTAAAACACAGCACTCAAAACAGGAATGCTATACATTGTGAATAAGCCAGATAAAAAATATGGTCATTAGATTTGATGGCGATGTTTTAAAACTTACAGTGTTGCTGAGAGCTATCGTTTGGTACATAGCAGGCCTGCACTGCTTTGTGTCATCTTTTTAAAATATAAATTACCCATAAAGTCACCTGCCTATCTCTCAGGATGTGGTGAAGCTTTACTAGATTATTATAATGACCAGGAAGAACCTTATGGAAGGATGATCCAATATATCATCCCAAGTGGGGTATTTACCAATGAAACTGTTTATAAGTTCTTACAGGTCTTCTACAAACATATAGATGAAATTTTGTGCTTAGTCCACCACATTATTTAACTTTGGAAAGTTTCAAGAGTAATAGTTCAGAAAGGAAAAATTATTATTAGAAATTAAAATGTTGTAACTCACATTCTTTAGTTTCATTTATATAATTTTTATTCTTAAATTCATTCTTGCAGTCAGATACGTAGGTATACTCTAAGCCATTCTGACTCTTAAAACTATCATTGTATTTAAGTGCACAAATGATCATTGTGATTGCTGTACACTTCATTGGAGAAAATCCTGAAAAATTAAAATGGGACAGGGAATATGCATGAGTCCTTCTGGCCAGTGACTATGCAGTTTGCGGGAAAGTCTTGAGCAGAGCCAACAGGCAAAGATAGTGATTATAATGGCACAGAAGCTAGCCTGGGGCCTGTTGAGAACCCTTGTTTGTGAAGCAATGAAGGACTGACATTTGCCTCCCACTACTTGGAACACTTTACTGGGATTAAATTAAAATAACTAATTGAGGGCTAGAGAGATGGCTCAGAGGTTAAGAGCACTGGCTGTTCTTGCAGAGGACCCGAGTTCAGTTACAGCACCCACATGGCAGCTGACAACCATCCGTAACTCCAGTTCCGGGACATCTGACACTCTCTTCTAGTCTCAGCGGGCATTGTATTTATGTGGTGCACTTAAATACGTGCAGGCAAAACACTCAGCACATAAAATTTAAATAAATAAAATACAAAAATAAAATAAAATAATAACTAATTGGGGGTAGCTCCTATTTCATAGCCAACAGGATGGATTTAAGAGATGGACTGCATTAAGTGATAAAAGGGATCTTCATTATAACATTTAGGATACAAATTCTTGGCATCATTCAAAAGAAGAAACACATTTAGTCTGAATAAACAGTTGCATACAAATAGCTCAGGTAAAATGACAATGCGGTAAACTGCTCTTTAACTGTGTGAAAAAATAATGCGAAATATGTAACTTTAAAGACCGAAAAATATTCTGGGGCTAGAAAAATTGTCTTGGGAAAATTTTTAATTCTTGAAATTTAGGACAGTATACAGAATATGTTATTAAGAGTTGCAAATAAATTGTGTGAAAAAATGGAATAAAAGAAAGCAGTTTAAAGTATCTGTTTTACTTAATTGTGTGTATATGTGTGGTCATGTGCATGCAAGTGTAGGTGCTGGTGGAAGCCATAGACGCCAGAGTCCCCAGACCTTGAGGTACAGGAGGTTCTGACACCCAACATGGACACTGTGAACAGAGCTCTAGTCCTCTGCAAGTGCAGGGTGCACTCCTAACCACCGAGCCATTTCCAGTCTCACGTGTGGAAAGAGAGAAACACACAAGAAACTGGCTAAAGTGATTTTATCTGGTTGGAGAACCATATACTGGTAGTCAGTGGGTGTGAGAAACATTTTTAACTGGATAGTCTGGAAATGGTCTTATATTATTTTGATATACTTTTGAGGCATTTTTCAAGTGTTTTTAGTTTGTGTCCTGTTTGCTTTTACCTTATTCACTCTGTATTTGCCCCAAACAAGCTTTTGGAAGTTTGCTGGATTACAAATAACTGAGTAAATAAATACATAAAACCCTGTGAGAAAGCAACTGTGGGATGGGCTGAGGGGGATTAAAACAAAGTACTTCTTTGCTCTGACTTTGTATACTCATTCCTTTTTTATATTCTACAATCTAAACTTCATAGAATCTTTCTGCAGATTCCATAATTTCAGTTTTACCCAACTCATCCACCTTATAATTATGAATATATGGACATAATTAACTGAATCACTTTGAGAGAGAGAGGAAAAAAATGCCCTACTTAAGGCTAATTAGATGAATCATGAATGCCTGGAAGGGTGCATTTCAATAAGGTGAAAAACTTTGGATAAAAATTTAATGAAGTTTCCAATTGCATTTGACCATGGAGAACATTGATAAGCATTCACTCCACATAGATTATTAAACTGTATTGATTTAGGATACCAAACGTTAAATGCTGCCATTGCTTCCACAGCAGACCTGATTGCACTTACATGTCACATTCATAAAAAACACGGTGCACTAATTGGGAGTCTCCCGCCATCTGCACACTTGCTTCCAGGCGCACATGAAATGATCAATGGGAAAGCAGGGTCAATCCAGGCAGACTGTGAGTGAGATTAAAATAATAAAATGTCTAAACATTTAACTGCAAATAGGAAATCTTTATACCCACCCACACCCTATTCTGTAGCATAAAGCTAAGGCACAATTATTCATATACCTCAAGTAATTTGCAGGCTCCATACAAAATCTCATTTAAAATAAGAAATTGCTATTTCTGCACATTTATTCTACCAAATGCCAGCTAATTGCTGCAATGGCCATTATAAAGAATAATTTTCGCTTAGTGAAAAAAAAAGGAATGAAGAGAACATTTTCTGGTTTTGTTCCACTGCGAAGGCTCTATTCAGTGAATTCTGAATGCACAGCATTTCACGGCTACATTTATTATGCTGAGAGGTCAAGTATTACACAGCATCTTGTATTACGCTTTGCATGCTAAGTATTTCACTTCACAAATTGACCCTCCGGTGTACTTACTACATAATGCTTTAAAAACCCAGCTAAAACGCAGGACAATTAGCAATACTTTCACTCCCAGTTAACAATGGGAACACCAATGTAGGTGATTGCATTTACAGTGTAGCTTTCTTCACAAAACATTTTTGACACATTAAGGTACTCGGAATTGTGCAGTACCAGTCCTCTCTTGTGAATGGCTTTCCAGCATTTGCAGAGAGAAACAGTTACTGTATGTTAGAGCTTAATTGAAAAGAATTCAGCCACGGCCTATGAAGCACCAATTAGGGTGATATTATATCATAAAACGCTGTAATATCCATTTTCAGACTTGTGCATCAGCCAATACAAAGTAGAACACAATTAAAAAGGTATACAGTTTAAACTCTTGAAACTGTTAAATTTAATTAGGAGTTCAGTATGAGAAAAAAAATGGGTGAGTGTGGGGCGGAGGCAGAGAAAGGGAAGTTCTCTGTAGGGCTGGAAGACCAGCAGACACTAGCAGCCTGTGAGAACCATGTAAGTTGGTCCTTCCTTAAACTACCTGTAGTTAGTGTGTAAGTGTGGAATGTTTGCTTGTCCAGGGATTAGTTTCTGAGGTCAGGTGAATATTCATGCTAGGCAAGAAGTGCTGCTTTCCAATAATTCTAGTGTCTGCTTATATATATATGAGAGAGAGAGAGAATGGAAGAGAGAGAGAGGAAGAGAGAGAGAGAGAATAACAGAATAACCTCTGAACCAGGATGAGAAAGCAGGGTATTGATGTTCTCCCGTGACGTTCAAACACAATTAAAATAGAGTTAACTGCATTGCTTCTCATGAAGAAAGACACAGATAATTGTGAAATAAAATGGACAAGGCCAGATTGGTAAAAGTGTCTTGGCAGGCTTGGCTCTGAACGTAATATTTAAATGCTGGAACCTGCATGAAATCCCACTTTGAGGTGACAGCCAGTAGGTAATTATCAGTAAAACAACATTATCAAAGTTCTCCTGCATAGCGTGTTTGACTGACTGGAGTGCTTCTCCTTACAAATCCCGCTAATATCCATTTCAATCTGCTTTAATATGTTCACAAGTTGGGGCTTATTTTGAATTCCACTGGGTAAATGAGGACAGCACACTTTGAATTTGCATACTATACACATTTCTTTCATTTGTAGAGGGTTCCAGTACATTTTTTTTAAAAAGCTAACCCAGAAGTTTTTAAAAGCCTTTACTATAACTAGAATGAAAATTAAAAGCTCATTTCTCTATTCTACTTACTCCATTTACAGTTATACAACAGATCTATACGCCTGATCTTCATTATATTTGAAGAAGAAAAGGTTATTTTAATTTATCAAGTAATAACACAATTTTCTAAAGGCATAAAAAATCTGAAAAATGCAGGTGGAAAAGTCTTCCTTTCAGTCTTAAGAAGCTCTCCCTTCTGTGTTTCCATGTCCTCTCCTTTCTTAACCAAACTTTTTTGACCTCTGAAACATCAGCAAATAGAAAGAGGTGGTCCAGTGGAGACGAGGTAGTTGGATCATAAGTTTCAGGCCAGTCTAGGATATACAGTTAGACCCAGTCTCAGAAAAGAAACAAAATACCATTCATAACCAAAAATAGTTATAAGGTACCACGGAAATTTTGTAATAATGTTGCAATAAGTTACAAAGGCTGTTTTGTCTCAATGGTTGAACATGAACTAGGCATATTTGTACTGGGAAATTCTGCCTTTGAAAACTGGGTCAGGGATCAGGAGTGATGGCTCAGCAGATAAGAGTGCTGGATGTTCTTGCAGAGGACACAGGATTTTGTTTCCTGCCCCTACATGGAGACTAACAACCAGATGCCCTCTTCTGGTCTCTGCAGGCATTGTACACCCAAAGTACACTTACACTCAGGCAAAACATTCATATACATAAAATTAAAATACAAATTTTAATGTAGGAAAAAGAAAACTGGGTCAGCTATCAGGCCCGAAGGTGCTAGTAGAATGAAGGTGTTTTTCTTTTTAATGAAATGAGTCAAAATGATGTAGGAGATGAATAAGAGTGACTTCTAGGGATATGAACAGGAATGGTTTTAGGTGATGGTTCAACAATTGCATAGGAATTGTGCACTGAGCAATTTAGTTTCTAGACCTTCCTATCCAATCCCTTTTTTAAATCCCCATCTTAAATGAAGTAGGTAGAGGACGTTGTCTGCAGGTTTTACTGAGAATTCTGTACCTTGTATTATTGAGATTCTTCCTAAGAGATAAGAGATTTTGCAATTGTGTTCTTGAATTCTTTTTCTGACTAGTAGTATTTCTGGAATTCTCTCAGGGAACTGAGAGAATTAATTAGCCTGTGTGGTCTGTAACTGATTTGATGATGAAAACTGCTACTGAGGTATGGAAGATTTATTTTTATTCTTTTCTACAGGAAGAGAAATGTCTCTCCACTCACTGGTTCTGTTAAAAGGCTACCATATCACCTAGTTATCAGCACTCACTTTCCCTGCACTGTAGTGCTTTATCTTTCTGTAGCTACAGCTCATAATACCTTACTATTGGAGAAGTAATTAAGTTTTCATTCATCATAAATATCTAGTGTCACATATTTCTGTGCAACCTTGGACCAATGGGAAATGAGATGGGCCAGTAGACCTGTTAAATAAAGGATGGATAGCGGGATGTGGCGGTATTTTGGTGAACTAGTCACAGCTCCAGAGATTTCGGTCACATACAAATAAATGTGCTTAGAGTTGAAAGATTTTTCAAGAGAAGCCAGATGCATGTGTTGTGTGTGTGTGTGTGTGTGTGTGTGTGTGTGTGTGCCTGCAGTGCATATGAGAGGGGGTGGGTAGAGACTTTTAAAACCCTGTTTGCAAAATAAAACACGTCTATGGCCCAAGTTTGACCCAGGTTACCAGTTTACCATCCCCAATAAAAATCATCATTTAAGGGCTGGCAAGATGACTCAGCAGGTCAAGGCAACTGCCACTAAGCCTGATGACCTGAGATTGATTCCTGGGATCCACATGGTGGAAGGAGAGAACCAACTCCAGCAAGCTGTCCTATGACTTCCATACATATGCAATGGCACTGGAATGTACATACACACATGCAAATTAAATAAATAAAATGTAATTTAAAAAAAATCTGAGACAGGGTCTCATTATGTTGCCCTGGCTGGACTGGAACTCAATATATAGACCAGACTGGCCTTGAACTCACAGAGATCTGCCTGCCTCCGCTTCTCAAGTGCTGAGCCTAAAGGTATGTGCCACCATGTTTGGCCTAATCACGTTTTATTTTAAAGTTAAAGAAAGCCATCATTCTAAATGGGTGTGGTGGACACTTATGGCAGAGAGAGCCTTAAGCAGGAGAATAATGAATCTGGAAATGGCCTTGTCTACAGAGCCAAAAAACAAATCTCTTTCCTTATATTATCTCATCAATATTTGAAATGATTTGCATTTTTATAAGCATTAATACTCTTCAGCTCTAGTACAGGGCAGGGGTGAGTAGGCAGGGCAGATATTTCTTCTAGTACATGTATCTTCTTAACCACCTGAAAAGGAACTATATAACCTGAAAGTGTTCTTTATCTCAAGGCATGTAGCCCCATCACTGTGATTTGCTACTGATTTTAATGACCTTGGCTAATGGAGTCCTGACTCTAGTACATGTTTTCACATGTATTATCTGACTCGAGCCTCACAATAGTCTAATCATGGGATTAAGCTAGGTGATATTGCTGTCACAGCTTCTGTGACTTAAGACAACCAGAGTCTATTTTTCTCCAATTCTGTGTAGAAACATCAGTTTTCGGGGTGATCTGTTCAGCATTGTCACAGACCCAAATCAACAGATGTCCCTTCTCATCTGTGCTTCAGCCATTCCCAAGGCAGGAAGAATGAGGTTGGTCATGCACTGGCTTCTAAAGCTCTGTATAAGAGAAATACATACAATGTCTGTTTAGACACAGAGACTTTCCTAATAATAAATGCTTGATAAAATAATCTTTAGAAGGAAAAAGAAAGAAAAGTCAGGTGGGACATATTTATATCAAACAGCAGACAACATCATGAAGACTAGACACCAATCAGGTATTTGCAGAAGAATGGACATCAAACCAGTGAAAGAGGGTGTAGAAACCAGAAATAAATCCCCAAATATATGAAAATTTGATAAAAGATAGAGATGATAATCCAACTCAGTTGTAGAAAATGGGATTTTTTTTGTTTAGCTGTTTGTTTGTGGTATTTTTTTTCCAGTGTTTGGGGATGAAACCCGGGGCCTGGTGCATTCTAAACAAGCTCTGTACAACTGAGCTACATTGTTTTCAAGTACATAGAAGAACCAACTTGAATTTATATGCCAAAATGATTTCAGAAAGATTTAAAACCTGCAGAAATAAAAGAATTGAGGGAGTGATGTAGCTCAGTAGTAGTACATACGGTCAACAAGTTCAAGGCCCTAGGTTTGAATCTCAGCATTCTAAAAGGAAAACAAAAAAGAACATTCTTCAATGCATCTGGAGCTGGAGAGATGGCACAACATTTAAGCGCACTGGTTGTTCTTGTAGAGGACCTGGGTTCAATTCTCAGCACCCACAAGGTGCTAAATACCAGTTCCAGAAGGTCTCTTGTCCTCTTTTGACCTCTGAGAGCATTGCACAACATCCAGGCAACACACTCAAATACATAAAACCAAAAATAATGAACAAAATTTTTTTTAATGTGCATGTATGGGATGTCTCCATAATTAAGTTAGTAAACTTACAAGCCACAAAAGAAAAAGTGTATATACTTAACTATATAAGATACATGTGTTTCATGAACACCTTTAATTCAGGTAGAAGCAGAGGTAGAGGTAAGTTCAGATAGATTTCTGTGAGATCAAAGCCAGCCTGGTCTACATAGTGAGTTCCACGCCAGGAAGAGCTATATAGTGAGGCTCTGTCTCAAAAAAAAAAAAAAAAATATATATATATATGTATATATATATTTACATTTCAAATAATAGCTAAAGACATGAGAAATTGAGAAAAACTATTAAATAGATTAATATATGAGTTCTAATATATAACTAAATATACATATAAAATATATACATATGGTCCAGTCACAGAGGACCTAAAAATGTATTAGGAAACTTTATTAGGAAAATGGAAAATATGATAACATTGGGCTTTAAGCCCCTTGGCCAAGCAAATCTAAAAGTGTAATAACTATCCACTTTGGTGTATATGTAGGAAAAAAAGGTGACATCAGTTTTATTGATGGAAATGACAATTTTGGAAAACAGTCTGGGAGCATTTACTAAGATTAAATGCTCACATGCCTTTGACTTAGAATACACACTTTTGGAAACCACTTTTTTTTTAATAAGCCCCAGTAGGCAGGGCTAAATATCCAAGGTTAATCACAACACTGGATGGAGAAATGGAAATGAAGTTTAGCTACCCCAGTTACCTCACTGAGGGTCTTATTTTTGGAGATGTTTAGTATTAAAAACAAAAAGTAGGAAAAAAGGGTAGATAATATGATCTTTCTTGTTTGTTCAAAAAACTGATTGTCTCCCAAACTTCTGCATATGACTACGTATATGTTTTTCCTTACTTAGACTATGTGTAGATGGATTCAATATTCACATTGACATATGCTAGTTTGATAACACATAGGTTCTAATGGGGGTACAGGCAGTCAAAAAGGAGATGAGAAGAAAACTTAGAAAAAGGAAGAAGGAAAAAATAGACTATACAAAAAAATTCAACATCAATGAATATATATTTAAATACTTGATTTTTTATTTCATGTGTATGAGTGTATTGCCTGCATGTAATTGCACCCATGTTATGCAGTGCCTGTAGAAGTCAGAAGAGGACATCAAATTCCCCTGGAACTGAAGTTACAGATGGTTGTTAGTTACCATATGGGTGCTGAGAACTAAACCGTGGTCCCCTGCAAGAGCAGCCAGTGCTCTTAACTGCCAAGTCATCTCTCCAGTCCTGAATGAATGTGTATGTGTAAATAATTTCTAAATATAAAAATTGCAAGTGTGAATATAAAAAAACAAAGAAAGCATTACAAATTAATGTCACCTGACTATGACTTAGCTTTTTAGATTTAAAGAGCAGCATTCTGTATCCAATCAAATACTAGGCAAGAATTAAATGACTGAATGGCAGGCACTTCCTAGAGAATGGCACACATGTAAGCAAAACTTCTCACTGTGGGTTCAAGATCCCAGATTGATTGTGTGTTCAATGAATATTCAAAGTAAAGTATATAGACCTATAATCAACCAGGCTCACTATAACCTTACTCTACAGGGTCGAGTTCAAAAAATTACCTTCAATCGTTCTTTTGTTCACATATGTTCACATGTTCACAAGCTACGTCTCTTGGTTCAGTCTCCAAATAGGAGAGTGACTTGATTATGACCACTATTAACTAATAATTTTAAGAGTGACAGTTCAATTTGATATTTCTTCTAACTGGTAAGTCTGACAAACATATCAGAGGAGCATTTGTAAAGGAAACTAATGTACATTTGGGAGTGGGCTTTCTATAGGAATAAAAGCCAGATTTTTCACCCAGTAGATTTGAGGGAGCTGCTGAATATGGTTGCAACCTGATAGTTCTAGAAAACAGTCTTCCTGAAGCTACTCAGGACGCCTTTTCTTTCATCACGAACTTTATTACCCTTGTGAATTTTTCTCAGGCTCTAGTCAAACACATAACAAGCAAGGAGAAGAGCCCACAGATTTCAGGTTCACACCAAGTGGTTCACCTTCCACAGTCTAGCTGTTGACACAAACAGAACACTTGACTGAGTCTAGTGTCGGCCGTGCAGAAGACACCCAATGACTTCAGGCAAGTGGTGTCTATTCGCTACAGTGCAGTGTTCTCATATATTCTCAAAAATCAGGGTTCAGAGAATCTTCTTCATATAAACTAGTACCTACAAGAATTTAAAATTATACACTTGTTTGATTATTTGTCTAGATTCTATCTTTACCATTAAAGCATAATCCCTTATGGATAGGGATTAAATACTATAGACCTAACACTTTGTGGCTGGCATATACTCAAATTTAATAAAAATGCATTGATTTAATGAATGGCTAAATGTAAAAAAAAAAAAACAAGTGAAATTAGCTCAAGAATCACACCATTTCCAACAGTATATGATACTCTAAGAGGCTTTGATTTTTAAAAAATCTTGTCCTTCTGCCCAAATATCATGTAGTAGATTCAGTGCCTAAGTTATAGCAGACTTCTACACCATTAGCAAAAAACAAAATGAAACTGGGCCTATTAATCATAGTCCTGTTTATCTGAAGGACTACGAGATGCCATTTTGCCCACAGCTTTGCCTCTTGGCAAAACTGCAATTCACACAAGATAGATATTTGTTGTATATTCCGAAAGTTTTTCAATCTCTTTTTCTATTTTTTCCTGAATCTTGAAATCCTAACAATAATCAAAACATGAAAGAGAAAGGACTTACAATTTTTTGGCCTGGTGATTTTTTTAGACTGTGCTTTAACAGTGGAAAGTTATTTTTCAAAAAGAAATCTTATATAGAAGCTCACTATTACTGTACCTATGTTTACATCTATACAAACAAACACTGACAGGATAAAGGAGGGAGGGAAGGCAGAGTAAGGGAACAGGGGAGAGAGGGAGAGAGAGAAAGAAGAGAGGAGAACAAGAGGGGAGGAGGGGTTAGAAGCAGGCTGTGACCAAAGTTAGAAAAGGAGCTACAGAGGCTACCCTCTCCAGCTTTGCCTTGACCTACATGTTGGGCTCCTCTCTGCCACCCTCCCTGTGCCCACCTGTCCAGTCTGCCCCACAGTGTCCCCCACAACACCATTGAGACAAGTATTCTGTCAGTAAATTGGATGACTTGTTTCCTCCTAACAAACAAAGAGATCAATATTTGGTAATTCCATCACATTCTCCATTAGTATTGCAACTTCTTTCCAGAGTAAACCCTTTCTGTTTCTTGTTAATAGAGTATTCTGTACACTCTTATTCCATGTATTCTTATATAAACCAGATTATCAGTGTTCAGTCATCTCTTCTTAGAGTGAAATTACCATAATTTAATTTTGCTCATGAGGTTTTATTTCAACAAAGAAATTTTTGAAAAATATAAAATGTCATTAGCGCTGGCCATGGTGGCACATGCCTTTAATCCCAGCACTCAGGAAGCAGAGGCAGGCAGATCTCTGTAAGATTGAGGCCAGGTGGTCTACACAGTGAATTCCCTCTAGGAGTATGGGAGACCCTGTCTAAAACAAAAAGCATTGCTTTCTCAGTAACAAGAAATAGAAATTTTAATCAAAAAATGAAAAATAGTATTGACCTTTACATCACATGCTAAAGTTTACTCATGTTTATGATGACAGAGGAGAACTAAAAGAGGATATCATCCATTGCCCACTATCAAACGAAACAAAGATCTCTGCATCCAAACGGAGATGATGTGGATGTGGTAAACACAAAGGGAAGCTCTGTCTCCCAAAGAGCAGTCATAGCATTATTGATCTGAAATTGGCATGATGACAAACTGCTCTGCAATTCTTCCTCTTCCCAATTAAGGTGTCTCTCTTGAACTGATTGAAAGCTGTTTGATAAGTACACTTTTTTCAAGATGGTATACTCAGTTGGGGGTCTTTTTATTAAACTGAAATTCCATCATTAGTTGTGACTAGCACCAGCTGCTGTATAAATTCCATGTTGCTATAGATCTCCACTGGTTTTCCAAACATCGCAGGTGAGTCTCTGACTCCAAGTCCTCAATCATGCAGTATGAATAATTAACATCTGATAAATGCAGAATAAAAAGGACCCTCATTAGAAGACAGCAATAAGGACATATCCCACCCCAGTTCCTTAGAACACAACCAAATGGGACTTTTTCCTCTGAATCTCTCCATTTCCTAATTTTCCCTATACTTCAAAGTTAACACATATATAATATGAAATGCTTTGTTTTCCAGAAAAATTGAAGACAGAATCATTTTTTTTGCACATTTTAGTACTTACCTAAAAGTTCTGATTACAAATTCCAAGTAAGAGACCACACAAGTGCAGATCATATGTAGATTTTTACCTAAACTGTTCAGAGCTATGGCCTTGAACACAGCAAAGAAACTTTCCCATTCATGTGTGAGGTGTCATTCCCATGAGATAGAAGAAATGTACAGTAAAAATTAGTAGGAATTATAGAACGTTTCATTATAAATAATATTGAATTTATTAAAAACACCTACCTTCTGACCTAGGTGTGCTAAGTAGAACTTTTCCTAAATGTGTTTATGTCTCAGAAGATACAGCTTAAATCATAATTAGATTGAAACCATGAAATACATTAAATTAAATCATGTCATGATGGTAAATAGTGGAATGAGGCTCAACTTCTGAGCTTCAATTTCTTCGTCTGTAAAATAGGGTAACACTGGAATCAGGTTTACAAGGTGACTTCACACCCCGAAGCAATGTATATGCAGCATGCAGCATACATATAGCACACAGTGCTTGTTTTTTGGTTCTGAATAACAAATTACCACATCCTTAATGGTTTAAAGCAACTGTTATTATCTCACAGTTTCCACAGGTCAAGACATGGCTCAGACGAGTCTTCTGCTTCAAGCGTCGTGAGGTTGTAGTCAGGTATCTCTAGGATTGTGCTGTTCTGCAGGCTTAACTGGGAAAGACACCCCTTCCAAGCTCACTCCAATTCTTGGCAGAATTCATTTCCTGTGACTGTAAGAGCAAGGATTTGGGCTTCTTACCAGCTAATAGTTGAGTCTATTGAGGTTCCTCTCCATCTGAGTTTTCCCAACAAGGCTGCGTCTTTACCAAACCAGCAACAAGTCTCTAGAATGAGTACTAGAAAAACTTCTTACATTATGCAGTACAATCACACGAAGGACTCCCCATCACGTTTACCATATTCTTGGTAACACAGATGCTGCACACATACAAGGGTGAGCACCAGAAGCAGAGACCATTAGGAGCCAATTTCAAGTCTGTGTGCCACATATAGTAAATTAATGAACAAATGCATGTGTGAGGAAGTAAATGGATGAGTGAAATTGACTGTGAACAATATACTTCATAAGTACTTTGAATAACAGAAAACACAGAAAATACATCTAAGGACAGGATAAACTGGAGGGTAATGACATCACTTTATAAGCATTCAACCTTTGTGAAAACACTGTGTTGAAGATTCTTGAGACCTGGACTTCAGGGTTTAGGGAATGTCAGAGTCAATTTCCGAGAGATCGAGGAATGGGATCCTAAAGGAAAGATAGGATCTTAGTTCCACTTCAGAGTTGTTCTTTCCTTGAAAGTGGAACAAAAGGAGAAATTAGAAGTGAAGTAAAATGGTCAGATGCAGTTACATAAATTTTTACCTTCAAAACAGGAAAAATAACTGACAATAAAAAGTAAAAACACATACATCACAGATAGAAAAACAATTATCTTCTCCAGGAGAACATATATTGAAACACACATGAACACCATTAGTTCCCCAACGGGTAAAAAGGTAAAAGACATGACTATGTGATTCATGCCCAGGAAATCTGAATGGTAAAAAAACATCTGAAAATACTTTAAATCTATTACAGGGGTCAGTGTGATGGCTAAGCAGGTAACAGAGCTTTCCACGCAGGCCTGACAACCTGAGTTCTGATTTTGATACTGGAACACATAAAGGTGGATGGAGAGAACTGACTCCAAAAAGTTGTTCCCTGACCTCCACACATACATCATGGCATGCCTGTCCACAAACACACATACATCATGTACACAACACACAAATAATAAGAGTTAAGAACTAAATCTTTATTAGAAACTTTAGTTTTAAAAATTAAATATCAATTCACGGTTTTTATTTTACTAGCTGATTACTATGATAAATTAAACAGTAAAATAAAATACAATAGTAATATTCACCAAACACCTGGCATAACTTGTAACTCACCCTGGGCAGATGAATGTTTGATGATAATTAACTCTCAGTCAATGGTAAGAGAGCTATAATGAATGACTGCAGTCCCCATATAATCAGAAAACTTCTGAGCTCACAGACTCTTAGTACCAGGATGCTGACAGAGGAAGGAAAGCCACTTCAAATCCTTTCAGATTGACTTGTACTCCAGTGGCTAAAAACAGTAAAAAGGAGGTAGATCCATCAGACTCAAGAAGGACAGGAAGTTAGGGAAAGGGGCAGAATAACCCACAGGAAGAGGTTCTGCTCAACAATGAAATCCACACCCCTGTTTGAATGAACATTATTGTAGTAACTTCCTTGTTTGTATCTGTGCTGTTTGTTCTAGCAGGGTATGCACTACTGCTCCTAGATGGGGCACAGGGATGGCAACACACGCTCTGCTCTTCCCTCTGCCTTGGACCTGTGCTGAGTAGCCTGAATATTGGTTTATATGGATGCTAATGTGCCTGGCATGCTTGTCTATGTGTGCCTTCCAAACTGTTTGAAGAGTATCTGTGTCAGGGCCAGGAATGGAAAGCTAACTTTCCATAAAAGTTCTTGTTGTCATTGATGCTGATTTTATCTTCAGTGGGAAGGAGATGGGGTTATTCTTGGAATCCAGATGGGCTTTCCCGTGGTGTCGGGGAGGAGGAACACTTGTAGAACAGCTGCAGTATAAGGAGGTAGCACAGCTCCTGCTGGACGAGAGGAGGATGGTTTTTCAGAGGTGTGACTGTCAGGGGCAAAGTATGTGATTTCCCAAGACAGCTCCAGGCTGACTGGCTACAAAAGATCCAGTAAATTCATCAAACCCATGCTGGTCACTACCCTTCATGACAGGGCTAACCTGGGGCCTGAGGCAAGGCTGGGGAGACAAGAAAGAAATGTGGCAAAGGGAACCCAAGAGGAAAGTGGAGGCAAAAGTTAGACAGACAAACAAGTGCTGGGTACAGTACCTTTCTGAGAGCGGCCATCTGTTACCATGCTCTGGAAAAGAGGAGGAAAGAGCTTAGAGCACAGACCTTCAAGGGAAAGAATGGACCACACATTTGTTCTTTATACTTGACTGGGTAAAGCCCGGGTGACTCAGCTGTTCCCATGATCTCTTCACCTTCTCAGCCCACATAAAAATACGCTTTGATCTTGTCCCTTTAAATGTGATTATCCTAGACTCTTTGGTGGCTCACCTATGGGGTAGATTTAGTAACTCTTGCCTGTTCTTCATGAATCCTCAACATGTGTTCTTGTATCACTTTGCCTCTCTGAAACTGAATCTTTAGCACAAAGTTAGATCTTTGGATCGATCGGGGGGTGAGTACAATAAACGATCAGAGAATCAATGTTTTTAAAATGAAGGAGACAATAATGCCTGTAAAAAAAAACTGTAAAAATTAAGCAGGTGTCATAAAGCCATTCTTTCTATCAAAATATCAACGGGAATTGGAAAGCTTGCCTCTGTTGGTGAAAAGACAGCCTCACTTTTACTTCTTACTGTGGAATTTGCTTTCTCATTTCCCTTTGGATGTTTGCAATTCCACTTCTACAAACTGAATATAGGTAAATAATCCTGTATGTGAACAAAGATGTATATGCAAATACATAGGTGACTATGTGCCTAAATATGGAAAAATGGTCAAGCAAAACTTGAAACATCTACCAAAAAGAGCCTGTGAACCACAACAACGACCTGCCCAGCAAATTATCTCTATATAATATAATATATATAATATAATATAATATAATATAATAATGACACCTTTACCTTGGGAATAATCAGCAGAGCTTTAATTGCCCTTAAGGCCCACTCAATAGGATGGAATTTCTGCATAGTACTGTAAACATAACCAAGTACTCATGGTTGGAGAGGTCATAGACCATAGAGAAGAGCCTACTACTGTCACTTTCCTAGACCAATACAATGTCTTTATATATACGTACATATGTGTGTGAGTGTGCGTGTGCGTGTATGTATATGTGTCTGTGTGTGTGTGGTCTCCCTGTAGCCCCAGCTGGCCTGGAACTCTCTATGTAGACCAGACTGGGTTTGAACTCACAGAGTCAGAGCCTCTGACTCCTGAGTATTGGGATTAAAGGCATGTGCCACCACTCCCGATGGTAATTTCTTACTATATTTTAAGTATGGACTCTTATATTCATAAACAAGCGTATCTCTCACCCTTCATCAAAAATCCCCCTCTTTGCAACAAATGGAGATTATTACAAAGCTCCACAACTGGTGAAAATTCAGAGACTAAGTGACTGAGAGGTGCCCAGCCCTAAGTGACACATCTATCCAAAGACTGTAAGAGCCAGAAGAAGGACAAAACACCTACTGTAGTTAATGCGTAGTTGACATGTTTAGGTAAGCTATACCCATGAACTCTCTCAAGAAAGAGTATGGCAGTTTAGCAAGATCTGCCTAATGACAAAACCAGTGGACATGCCAATGTAACTGGGGGAAATTTCACGGGGTCCCACCTCCAGATCAAGAGCTACAGGCAATTGATGGATGGGATTCTGAGGGAGGGAAAGTCAGATTTCTCCAGGGACTACTCCCTGAGAGATTATCTAATCCAAAGTGAGCAGTCATAAACATATGTATGCATGAGCACCACTAAATGGACTCAGTGTACTATATATATACATTTACAAATGTCCATGTGTATATGTAACTATAATAATCAAAGCAGAGGACAGGAAGCTGTGAAGCAGTAGAAAGGGGCCTGGGAGGGAGTTCTAATGCAAATACAATATTCACCATGAAATTCTCAAAAAAAATTTTTAAAGTAATAGTTACAAACTTTGACCTAATAAGGCTTGCACTGCACGGAGACAACAGAGACGAAAGAGCACACGGTATTGTTCAACAATGTTTTCTGAAAGCACAGAGAAAATTCTAATGAAATACTTGCAAAAAAAAAAAGGGCAGGGAGTTCTAGACAGTGGGAGAGAAGCGGCTTAGAGGTTAGAAATGAGGAGGTAGATGCGTCGGATGGAACCAAGCAGAGGGAAACTCATGGTTTTTGCCTACTGTAAATATCAAACTTTCTAACCCCAATAATAACTGTCTTTAACAATTAGTCATAATTTCTGAGTAAAGGTTACATGCGAAGAGTCCCTTTCCACAGTGAGCCGGAGCCTTCTATTTCCCCCTAGGAAAGGAGGGTGTCTTGAGTAAGGATTGGGTTTGTGAAATGCACCAAATGTAATTAGCATACCACTGTGGAATGTAGCTAAAGATGGGAGAATTGGTGATATGGAGCCAGGTGTGACACAGACCTGTAAACCCAGCACTTGGGAAACAGAGTGAGATCATGGTGAGTTGGAGGCCAACCTGGGCTACATAGCAAGAGCCTGACTTAAAAAATTGTGTGCGCGTGTGTGTGACTTGAGACGTTTTGTTGACACACTTTGGACACAACTGGGAAGAAAGGAGGAAGAACTTAGGCCCATCTCTACTGGCTTCTAAGCCCAAACGCTCACCTGGAATTGCTTAAGTAATTTCCTAAACCACAGAGGTGCTGCTAAAAGGGCACAGGTCAACACACATGGGTCCTCTGGGTGCAGATAGGAATAAAAGGAGGCAAACAGGGCAGGCAGTGCACAGCAAATACAAGGAACCAACAATTCACATGTAGCCTTGTGCTTAGTGCTGTCCATAGGGCTCACTCGACACTCACCACAGTGCTCCCCAACAAGCACGGCTTTCCCCATCCAACCTCACTTTTCTGCATTTGCGACAAACCTTTCTGGTCATGCGTCTCAGCAACTTTTAAATGTTCTTAATCCCTTACTTCCTCCAGCAGCTGCTGCCCCAACTCTTGTCCTCCCATGCAAAGTCCAAACTCTCTGATTACCCACAGTGGTCACTTGCTGTCCGTATACATCTCAACCCTTGCCATCTGGCTCATGTGAGGCTTCCTCGTAGTAAAACTGATTGCATACTGTCTGTTCTTGACCTTACCTGACTTTGGGGCATTTTAGTCTTTTACAATTGCATGTCCAGTTACTTGGTGGACATTTCACAATGTCTTTAAACCCCTTCTGGGCCATGTTCTTTCTTTCAGTAATGTACAAAGACGTGTGAACTGTAAGGTATCTGCTCTGAAGATGAGAAACAAAATGGGGGAAAAAACACATTAAAATCTAAGAAGATTCTATGTTGAGACAGCTCTCAATTTACTTCAACTTAAACTAAAAATAGAAAGTATAAATTATGGGTGTAGTTCATACCAGAAAGATGACCTGGAAACTTAATTTTTGGACATAAACTTAAAGAAAATTCCTAACCCTGCATCAAAATGTACATTTATACCTAATACTTTTTATTGAGGTAAAAATTTATATGACATACAACAAGCCATTTGAAAGTTATAATTCGGTAATATTTAGTACATTCATAATATTCTACTACCCCTCCCTAATTCCAAAGCACTTTCATGACCCCCAGAAAACCCTGTGCTCTTTAAGTAATCACTCTTTATTTCCTTTCGTCTTATCTCCTGGAAACTGCAAATCTATTTTAAGTTCCAATGGACCATATTGGATATACAGATGATTTTCTTGTGACTGCCCATTTTACTGATTTTTTATAAGTCCACTCACTATTGGTCTAACCCATTTGGATAAGTGAATGTCTAATATCCTTGCAGTTCTGTACTATAATAACTTCATTAGCTCCTGTCCCCACCTCCCAGATCACATTGCAGGCAGGACTCATGTTTGAGCTATTTATTTATCCTTGGGTCTGCAGTATGTGTTACAATATCTGACACATAGTATGCTCTAGATTAGTGGAATTCAGAATTCATTCAGAATTAATTCAACCAAGAAGTTGATCAATTCAACCAACAACATGCAGCTAATAAATGGTGAGTCACAATTTAAGCTTAAATTTCTCTCAGCTTTCTAAGCAGAAAATGAAAGCTGAGCATGGTGGTGCATGCTTTAATCCCAGCTCTCAGGATGCAGAAGCAGGTGCATCTCTGTGAGATTGAGGCCAGCCTGGTCTACATAGAGAGTTCTGGACCAGCTGGAGCTGTAGGGGAACCCTATCAAAAACAAACAAACAAAAAGTCCAAAAAACAAAAACAAAACACCAGCAACAAAACTGAAGTAGAAAATGGGAGCTTGTTTGGTAGGTATAACATTGTTTAATCCCGTAATAGCCCTATAATAAATGTCATTATTAGCTCAGAAACTGGGGGAGGGATGCAGAGATGTCTGCATTTAACCCAAATTTATAGAAAAATCAGAAGAAAACTTAAGCGTCCAGGGGTCACTTAGTTAAATCACTGTAATTTTTTCACTTCAGTGACAATTTTTAGGGCTGGTTTTAGGAAAGCAGGAAGTGAGGGAAGGTGTCTGAAATCGAGTCTTCTCTAGTGTCTGCTCTTCTTCATACACATTCACATGTCATATGTATGTACACACACTGCCAGTTGTGTCACACAAGTGCTCGGTTGCAATTTTGAAAAATGTCATCTTTCTTCTTTGCTCTAACAAATCACTACGACATGCAGGTGCAATCACATCTGCTGTAATCTGTGTGCTTCTCAGTCCTATTGCTCTGCGGCAGGATTTTCTGGAAACTGCTGCCTTATGTACAGGCACCAGGGCACATGCCCACTCTAGTACATATGGGTCAGCACTGCTCAGTGGTTTGTGGCACCGTGGAGGACAATGCCTCTGGCACTTCCTCTTACTGATTTTGCTAAAGCAGGACTGTCTAGCTCACCAAAGTCTTAAGAGGCTTGGGTGAAGATAGGACTCTGGCTTTTATGCACAGTCTCTTCTCACCCAGGACGCAGAATGGAGCCTGTAGCAATCTGGGCTTGGGGTACATGCACCTGACTCTGAGGTACTTTGAGTAAGAACTCTGCATCCACAAATATAGTTGATAATTGGGATGGGCTTATCCTACATTATCCCCCTTCCCTTAGCCCCTGCTGGAACAGAAGCCTTAGCCAGAACACTGCTTCACTTACTCCTAAGGCCAGATGTAGGAAGCAGAGGTGAAAGAAAAACAGGTGCAGGCGGAGGTGCTGCTAAAGACAGAGCTCAAAATTTGAGGACAAAGACTTTCAGCTTTAATATATTCTGAATGTCTCAGGAAAAGTTTTGTGTTTTATCCAGAGCTTAGAGGATGGTGATAAAAGGAAATAAACTATAATAGGCACAATTTTAAATTCTGAAACTCCATTTTTGTTCCTGTCCTGTTGGTGCAACATTTGAGGGGATTTTATAAGCCATGCCACCTTAGAACCGTAATTAAAATGCATTTGTTGTACACCACCTCAGTGCAGGCCACAAGAATAAGTCCCTTTGGGAAGTTCTGGCAATGTTGGGGGACTCTGCTTCCCTCACATGCCACATAACAAACACGGGTCCCCAAAGCAACCCAAGTCAACATCTCTCCAGGGTTCTAGCTCTTTAGAGGATAGAGTCGCGTGCTTTCTTTTCACTTCCCCAATTCTCTAGTTCTCTATAACGCAAGAATATGGGCTATGTAGTTTTTTAAAGTAAACCTAAAAAACAAGGATAACCTCTCTTCAATTACAGCTGGCACCCAGCACCGGGGGTTCAGCCCTCCCTCATCCTTCGTCAGAGCAGGTTCAAACTTCCGAACACTCTTCCTTTAGCGTAGAATACAAGTGCTAAGAGTCAGAAAACATCTCTTCCCTGGCTTTTTCTGTTTTATTAATGAGTAAACAGCTTTCCTGGACATCTTATCAAAGCCTTTTCTATGAATTGAAAACTCCAAGCTGTCACAGTTATAATAGGAATAATAAAGACAACAATAATAATAACAATAATGTGTTGAGAAGACTTTGCTACTATTTAAACAAAATAGACTATATTTTAATGAGTGCTGACCCAAAAATGAAAGTATAACTTTAAAAGAGTTTTGCTGTCGCACTCTTATCTGTTTTCAGTGTCATCCTAAATAAATGAAATATATTTTAAACACAAAGTATTTTAGTAAGTTATTTCTAAAATACATGGAATTTACTAGGTCTAATGATACATACCTATAGTCCACTTGACAGGTAGAGGCAGGAAGATCAGAAATTCAAGGTCATCTTTGTCTAGGAATTTGAGACCACTCTAAGAGAGACCATATCTCAAATCAATGACTGAGATATGTGCAAGTGTGTTTGTATTTTAATGGCCCTCTTTTCTCAGTCTGTATTATACTCATAATTTCACATACATAGCTCTTACCAGTTGAGTAGTGAGCAACTATTTCAAAGTCTAAAGTAAGGGTCTACAAGATGACTCAGTGGTAAGGACACTTGCCATCAAGCCCGATGGACTGAGTTTGATCCTTAGGTCCCATATGGTAGAAGGAGAGAACCAACTCCTACAAGTTGCCCTCTGACCTCATCCACATACTGTGGCACATGCACACACACAAAATATAATTAAAAATTAAAAGTATTGGGTGTGGTGGCACACACCTTTAATCCCATCATTCATGACGTAGAGGCAGGCAAATCTCTGTGATATTGAGGCCAGCCTGGTCTACATAGTAACTTGTAGGCCAGCTGGGGCTACAGGAAGACCCTATATCAAAAAGATGAAAAATTTTTAAATTTTGAAATTAAAAAAAACTTTTTGTAAGTCTAAAATATCTTTTGAGGCTAGACATATATCTTGATGGTAGAACATCTGCCTGGTATGCACAAAGCCCTGAGTTCAATCCCCAGCACAATATATATGTGTACATAGATGCTACTGTCTTCCCATAATTTTTTTATGTTTTGACCAGGATCTTCATCATTATCATCACCACCAACCACTACTAACATCTGGATGGGACTTGGAGTTTACAAATTGCTTCTACACATACTGTTTTGCTGAATAGCTGCCTTGCTATCCCCATTCTGTTGAAAAAGAAACCATGGGTCATGAAGGCTGATCCAGGTGATTTGCCTAGGACCTCATAGACAGTTCTGATCAGGAGCCGAGAATGCCTCGAGCTCAACTCCACCAACTCTACACATTTTACTCAATATCCTACCAAGTTGCTATTTCATTTTAGTTGCTGGAAACTAGTAGTGGAATTATGGGCCTGACTTAGAAAACCTTAAACCTTGAGTAGCTGCATTCCCCAAAAGGTTGATTCAGAAGTACAGACCTTGACTGAAGGGAGCTCTCCTACCTCACTTCACATCTTGTGCTCTTTGAAAAGTGGCAACAAACCTTAAGGATGTGCTTTTGAAAAATTATTATTAGTGCTCAAATTCAAGGAGAGAGAGAAACAGAGAGAAAGCCTTTTTCTCAGTATTACAATTAGTGACATGGCAGCCAATGTCTCACTTATGTTTAAAATTTTATTCAAAGATATGAAAATTCTCTAGAGAAAAAAACCCTAAGTGACGGGGGATAAGGAAGTGTATTAACTCATATTTTGTGGCTGTAATGAAATATCCAAAGCTGAGTACTTTATAAAGAAAAGAGGCTTACAAAGCTTACTTGTGGGGGCTCAAGAACATGGCCTGGGCTTCAGCTCAGCTCTGATAAGGTCGTCTTAGAAGATAGCATCCCAGTAGTGAGAACACCTCTGGGAAGGAGAAACTATATTCCAACACAGGAAGCCAGAAGATTTGGGGGTTGAGAGGCTGGGTTTGCTCTCATAGTAGCTCTCACTAGGACTAACCCAGGGTCCATGAGAACCGTTATAATCCCATCTAAGGGCAGTGGCTTCAGTGACTTAATAGCCTCCCACTGGGCCCTTCCTCTTAAAGGTCCCACCATCTCTGGTGGCACACGGAGGAATAGGCTTCCAACACATGAACACTAAGGAAGAAACCACATCCAAATCACAGCAGGCAGTATTCAAAGAGTCAGCTCACATGCTTGCTGGACATCCTGAATTACAGGGCTTCAACACTTCTGGGCATCTTACTTTAAAGTGTGAGCACATACATCCCCAAATGAATGTTTGCATGATTGAAAGATCCCAAGTTCCATCACAGAAGGCAGGGAAAGGACATAATAGGTATTCTTCAGCACCCTGGGGGAGGGTTGCTGGGTCTAAAAAAAACAGAAGTACAAGGTCCCCAATGATACTTGATTTTCTAACAAACAACCACCTTATTTTTCATATAGTGTGTTATGTTCAATATAGTATGTATTTATACTAAAAATACTCATTGTTTAATTAAATTTGACTGGGAATCTTTTATTTTTATTTGGCCACCTTTAAGTTGCTATTCCCTGGGGCAGCCCTGGGTCAATCTCAGGGTACTTTTTAAGGGATAAGAACTAACAGAGCTAACATGAGTAACTCTGAATTGAGTCCTTGGGTATATACATACATCTTTTTAATATGTTTCATCATCTGCTTGAGCCTTTTGTCTTTGATTGAAAGTCACTGTAAACTAGACTTGAATACCACAGCGTTAATCACAAGCTTCCTGAAGTATTTTCATATTGTGCATAATAAATGCCCATATACTTAGGATTTAAAGTAAGAACTACTTACCACAATATTTAGTTAAAATTACAAAGTGAGTACAAATTAAGCCATCGTTTTGTTAAGGTGTATATTATAAGTCTGATTTAATTTCCTCATGTTTTTATATGTATGTTTGTATAACTGTTGTGTCAAGACTTTCACTGATAAAGTATTTCAATTAGCTGCTAAAGGAAATACATTTAAGGAGTTACAACTGATGTACGTTTGGACTAAATACCTATAATCAGAGTTGTTTCTCACCTGAGTCGCTCTTACTGATGTTATGTAACAAGTGGTCCTGATTGCAGGCAACGGCTCATTTAACAGGCTCACATTTATGTGGTAATCTCATAAAAATCACTAGGACCTCTGAAAAGAAACTGACACTACGAGTGGACGAGATAAGTTATCCGGTCATTTTACCACACGTGATGCTCTCATTCCTAAATCACCAGGATTTTTTGGACTTTTTCCAAAGGATAGATTTGAGACCAGCTGGGAAACTAAATGTATTTGTGAGAGAGGGTTGTGGGAGTGGGTGCAACAACAACAACAAGAAAAAAAAAAAAAACAAGGAGTCACCATCTTCATGGTCACCTGCCTAGAAAACCAAATCTATCCCCTAGGTATAGTCTTAGGGACACAAACAACTAAAAGGAACTGAAGAGGTAGGACAGAATCAAAGATACGCAGGGACCTGAAGGATTCCTCACCCATCAGCAGCTTTCTATGTCCTTGTGTGACTTGTGTGATTATTATAACTTTTTACACTCTTCTAACGCTGTCGTTTATAATCATGAAATCATCAGCTTTTTTTCCTCATTTTAGAAAAAATTCTCTACTATCTTCTTGTAAAACATCCTAATTTCAGTTCACGGAAGTGACCAGCGGATTCTTCAGATCTAATTCTATCCCAATAACTCTTCCCAAATCACTTTAATGTGACATTCTGGGAATTTGTGGAGTACATTCTTGTTAAAGAAAAGCAGCATTTTGATGGCAAGGCAGCTAATTTCCATTATTTGCAATTCAGCATAAGACCCTCATTCAAAGTTTAAAGAAGAAAATCTTCACATTGTTCAACTGTAAGGCTTATGTACGTTAGCTCAAGGTATGGGCTGATCATGCCTTAATAACAAATCACCCTGGGGAACCGAGGTGGCCACTTTGAAAAGTCTTGCCAATAGGCTGAGGAATGAAATCTACTCTGAATTGTTCTCATGTTTTTAACATGTGTCCTGCTCTTAAGAACTTTCATTTGGGGGGCTGCAGAGATGGCTTAGCAGTGGAAAGCATTGACTGCTCTTGCAAAGATCAGGTTCAGCTTGCAGCACCCAATGAAGGCAGCCTTTTGTTACTTCAGTTTTAGGGGATCTGACACCCTCTTCTGGCCTCCATGGGCATTGCATACATACAGGCAAAATACTCATATGCATAAAAGAAAGGTAAATAAATTTTTATAAAGGAATTCCATCTTTGAGAAAGAATATTATAGAACACGGTATTCTTTCTCCGAGATCTGCTCAAAATCATTTTCATGAGCTAGTGGGTCTGCAGGTAGATAACAAAGCCAGTGCTCCTCTGTCTCCTGCTCAGAGCCTCTTCATCCAGTAATATTCTTTATTCCAACTTAGTGTAGCTAAACACTTCCAAATACCACAGGAAAAGTAGTTTGTGGAGCAGGAATTTTATTTTAAATTTTAAAATTATTTAGTATGATGATTTAATATTATTTAAATGATTTCCTAGAGATAAAATTCAAGTGGCTCAAAAACTAAACTGCTGTGTCCTCCCCTGAGGATTTATAGACAGTTCACAGTAGCTAGGAAGGAAGGGCCTCACACGTCCCCGCCCCTCCCTGAGGTAAAGGTTGCTGAGGAAGAGAGAGACATTTTCTTCACTGGTATGGCCACTGGTAAGCTCCCAAGCTCCTGTAAATAGCCCTCAGCCCATGCTCTCATAAGCAACCCTAATGAAATTCTTTAATCATAGAGAGAAAGAAAGGAAGGAAAGAAAGAAGTGGGGACTGGAGAGATGGTTTAGCAGTTAGGAGCACTGACTACTCTTGCAGAGGACTCAGGTTTCATTCCCAGCACACACATGGCAGCTAACAACTGTCCATAACTCCAGTTCCAGGGGATCCAACGCCATTTTCTGACCTCTGTGCGCATTGCACAGCACAGGTGCACTTGCATGCACTCGTACACATAAAACATTTTAAAGGAAGGGAGGGAAAAAAGAAAGGACTAGTTGGGAAGAGAAAGGAGATCAGACGGGGTGGGACAAGAGAGAGTGATTATGATCATATACAAGTAAACATTTATGTGAGAATGTCACTGTGAAACCCACTACATTGTATAATTAACATATGATAGTAAAAATTATACATGTGAGAAAAGGAAAAGAACAAAATTAAAATAACATAGAGAGGTTTATAATTAAAAGCTACATTTTAGCCCCCAATCTCTGACGCCTCCTACAGGCCCGCTCTTTCTCGAAGTCTTCCAATGCTTTTATGTAGTCATGTGTCACTTACTGGTGGGGTTAATTTCTGAGAAATGTATCACTAGACAATTTTTCCATTGAGTGAACCACATAAAGTGTACTTACCCAGATTAAACAGCATAGTTAGTGGCTTGACATGTCCCCTGATGCAAGAAATGATATGAACATGAGATATGTAAGGTCACTGTGGAATAAGATGGCATAGTGCTTTATAGTAAACTCCATTACCAAGAAGGATACCCTAAAACTACCCAAAGTATGCCACAGCAAATACATAATAACTTACCATCAGTGTTCTCATTGTGATTTGCACTACACCTTTACACAGCTAGCAACACAACAGACTTGTCTAGACCAACATCATTACAAGTGCATGAGTTATGCATGGTTCTACCCTCCAATGGTTAACTTGTCATTTGGGTGTAGGAATTTTGCAACTCTGTTATAATCTACCGGACCACCATCATATACATGACCCACCATTGACTGAATCATTGCTTCATCACATGACTATATATAAACAAATCAAAATTAATACAATCTATTTCATAGACTTCTTATACAGAAGAACATATAAAATACACCCATTCTGTTGCTTGCTTCTATCACATGAAATTTATCCTGGGTCACTCCATGTTATCCCATGGAGAGTATTTCCAAAATGGCAATGTCCTTGTCCACAACTGAAATACTCCTTAATCATTACTATGACATACAGTGCTCCAGTGAACATTTTGCCTTTTGTTCTTGCATATGTATATCTGTAGGATAAATTTCCAGAACTGAGACTTCACAGAATTTTTATTTAACAATATGTTTTGATACTTATTAAAGAATTATCCAAGGCCTATGTTTTGTTAGTATTTAATTAGCATTGTCTGTCTTCTCATAAGCTTCTCTTAGAAGAGAGAGGTGAGTTTCGTTTCTCATTGCTTCTATGGTTCCTACCATAGTGCCTAGCACATTAATACTGAATACAAAGCAAATGTCCTGCTTTGACAATAATCTTGAGACTACTGAAGTAACTCCTCAACTTAAGGGTAAAGACTTCAGGTAGAGACTGAGGCACTTCTGAATGTATATTTCAAAATAAAACAGGATTAAAAGGAAAACAGGATAAAAAGTACTAAATAAGAAGTGGCAGTTTCATCAATGAAGCTAACTCTTCAATCCAGGGACCGGGTCAATGTCAGGTAAATGTCTGGGTTAATCACACATAGAGGCTGAATGGCAAGACAGAGAGGAAGCCTAGAGAGTCCTGCCTGATGAAGCCACAGAGTCTGCGAATAGCAATTATTTAGAAGCCAAGCCAAGGAGAAAGGAAAAGTGGGTGCACCCTTGAAAAAGAATCTGCAGATACGTAGAGAGGAGGAGTTGCGGTGCGGGAGCAGGGAGGGGGGACAGGCAGGATGGTTCTAACTTGGCTTCTCACCCAGGTCCTGTGGCAACCCAAGTGAATGGCTCCTGGTTTTGCTCTGCAGCCCCCACACTTAGAAAAGCTGTTAGCAAAGGGCCTAGAGAAAGACTCAAACCTGGCAATTGTTCTTCTCCAGCTCTCTCCCTCTCCTTCCCAGAGCAGCCTCCCAGCTCGGCTCACCCCTACCACATAGGCTGCAGGGAGTTTTCTCTTTCCACAAGGTCATCGTCAGTCATTACCAAAGCCAGTGAACTATGTTTAGTCAAGTTTGAAAAGCTGATATGGCAGATGGATGCATCTCGTACAGAACTCTCACGTCAGCACTTATTAAATAAAACCTCTGCCCTCAAACGCTCTCAAGGAAAGGTAAATTGGTACACCTTCTTTGGTTATGTCAGTAATGTAGCAATGACATTTAAAAATTATAAATGTGCTTTTTTCTGTAGCAGTTGCACTTTAAGAAGTTAATTCTTCAGGTACACTTATAAAAGTACACAAAGTATACATGCTTGCTGAAGCATTTTAAAAAGCGAAGATTAAATAAAATAACTTTGCATCGGTGAGGTAATGTTTTTATTCACAATACTGCATTATATAATATCCTTTGCAGCTGCTAGAAGAATGAGATAAACTCCCATTGTGTAGAATGTGGAGCAACCAACATACATTGCTAAGTGAATAAAAGAAAATTTAAAATAGCAAATATTCTATTATCTTGTTATTTAAAAGAAAATATGCTTACACGTGAATAAAAATGTCTGTTAAAATATGTGAGACTATCAATTGATGTTCTCCCTTAGCTACTTACTTGATTAGTGCTCTCCAGAACTATGAGTGCTAGCCTTCAGGGGAAGTGGCTTCCAGGTCAGTTCTAGCTCAACCATTTTGGCATGCTCAAGATCCATGCAAACTCAAGCAGACAAAAACCCAGCATAACCCTAGGGAAATGGGTACAGACCCTAAACTTTGCTCAAGTACTGTTGGGTGAGGATGCGCTAGTTTTCCTAAAGCAAGGGACTCTAGGCTGACTAGACTGCAGTGGATGAACCTCTGCACTGAGATCATGTGGGGACACTAACTTGACTCAATAGACCTTAACACAGATGAAAGAATGTATGGATTCCAGTTGGGGGCTGTGGGAAGGTGACAGTGTGGAAAGAGACATAAAGATGATTAAGATTGATTGACATGTTCTGTATGAAACACACAATGATTTTTAAAAATTTTTTTTAAATATGAGAGACTATTACTAATCGCCACCACTGAGACATGGGGCGGAGGGATCAAAGCAACAAAGAGTACAGGTTGTATTTTAGATGCTTTTCATATTGCTTTTGTACTTCCAAAGTCCGATTGTAACCAGGCTATTATTTCATAGGCTTCTTGGTATATAGGTTAAATAAGATTTGGTGATCATTTTTTACTCAGAACCACCATCCCTTTAACAAACCCTTAAACAGGAGTCCATTATGGCTGAGTAAACAGCCATGGTTGACCTTAATTAAGGTTCACAGGGATGACTTCAACTTAGTGGATCTATTCTCAAAGTTCAGCTCATGCAGAAAGCTTAGTAAAATTTCTGGTGATTACAAAATTCAGTGTGTTCAGTCATCATAGTAGATCAGATTGTGACTAATTTTAGTATCATCCTTGAATCTCAGCAAACTCCCATTTGTTACTCACCTGGATATATCTTTTCAGGAATACTTTTTAGTTTTTTTGTTGTGTTTCCTGCAATATCTCGTAAGCAATTTACTTGAAATACTGGGAAAACGTCTATATTTTACAAGGTCTGGGAGAAATGATGAAGATAAGGTGATCCCCTATTATGCAAGTGTCCCTTAGCCAGAGAGAGAGAGAGAGAGAGAGAGAGAGAGAGAGAGAGAGAGAGAGAGAGAGAATGCTCAGAATAGACTTACAGAAACTGATCTATTCTGATTTAGATTTTCACATCTTGATAACTGGAGCCATTCAGTTTGTTTCTGTGTCTGATCTTGAAGAAAGAGAACCTGAGACCAAAATAAGGGGCGGGGTGATGGAGTGGGAGAAGATGAGAAAATATCAAGGCAAGAAAAAAATACTTGGTTGATATCATTCATTGGTAATAAACTCAATGTACATTCTCCTGAGGAGAGGCTTTAATCAAAAGCCCCCCCAAAGAGCAGAATATCATTTAGGACATCAATTTACAGATCACCCACCTTTCCCAAGCTTTTCTGTTGCTAAGATGATGATGCCTTTGACTACATATTTTTTTAATTTCCTGTATCAGAAAGTTTTAACAATTTTCTTTCTGCAGTATGAAAAAAATTATAGAGTGTATAATGTTTATTCAGCTGCCTTGTATTGTTACTTTTGGAATAGTATGTTGTACTTACAAATGTAGAAGATACTGCATTTTAATAGTAAGCTAACATCTATATTATAAGAATATTTGATAGAAATATCAAGAAAGTAAATAATTTATCTCACTGTAACTAGAACCAGGTCTGGCTCATAGATGTGAACCAAGCCTACTATTCATAATAATCTTAACAAATCTTTCATGGTGTGCTTTGGAGGTTAGCTCTGCAACCTTAGAGAGCGTCCACTTTACAACTGAACGCTAATGCCCAATAATCACTGGGATAAGGCAAAGGGGGATTAAAAGATCAGCAAATCAAGAAGAAACAACAGAAACTAAAAGTAAAACAGAGAAAGCTACGCTACAGTGATAATGAGAGCCTACTTTACTTAGTTCATTTAGTACCAAAATGTGCATGTCTACAATTACAAAAATGAATTCGACTTTTTTCTTTCTAAGTTATTTATTCAAAATGGATAGGTTGTAAGCCTGTTTGATAATTTAATTTCAAATATATGTGTTGGTATAATTTTGAATTTATATACTGTTATTCAACAGTTAGGGTTCTTAAAAAATATATTATCTTTGCCACTAACATAAAGCCCAAAGGCACATTAGCATTGATTATTGGAATGGTTTATGGGTGAAAACACATATTTTTTATTCAGTTCTTCAGATAACTTGTACATAAATAGATCTAACCCAAGTCCACAGGATTGAGGTAGCTCTTCAAATTTATTTTAGTACAGACTGTTTTCTTCTTTGAACCACTAATCAACTTTATTACATGCCATTTCTACAATACAAGTCTATTTGTACCAATGCCTGAGCATCATAGTATCCTCTCATCAGAATATTGGTTAGGTTCCCTAGTGTGAATCACTTATCCAGTTGCTTGCCTGATTATTCACATGTTTTTGAGATTTGTGAAATGTGGCAGATAAACAGGTTTATGCTGTGTGCAACTTGGAGGGCAGCCAATGTCTGCCTGCCTATACAGTATATTTACTCTCCTTCCTCCTCTCTCCCATAGAGAGAAGCTGTATTTTAAGACTAAAAATCAGTGTAGAATGCAATCCAGTAATGTCACTGCAGAAAACAGCAGGTGCTCATCCACTCATTTGCAGTGATTCTTGCAGTGAAGAAAGTGAATCAATGATTCACCCAATGGACAAAGAAACGTCACAGTGAACATTTGGAAAAATCAAATGCAGGGAAGTAACATTTTCCTCTAAGAGTGTGCTCTGATTTTAAAAAGCAAAACCTCTCACGGGAAAATTAGGATGTTTTAAAGTGTTCTTGCTGTACCTCAGAAAGCAATAGCATGCTCCCTCTTCCAGCTTCTGCTGTTTTATTGCTTTTGTGTTGTGCTTCTAAAATAAATATCAATAAATCATTGCAGTTAGATACTCTAATATAGACAGAAATGTACTTGACTCCCTACAGTCATTACAATTGGAGGGGACTCTGATTAGGATGCTTTACTTAATTAAGTGATATCGTCTAAAGAGAGTTCTTCCCTCCGTTTTCTGTTTAACAGTCTTATAAAACACCAACAGAGGAAATTCATTCTGTTGTTTGCTTTCCTTATTGTAAACTGTTTCTTCTCATTCCTGTTTTACAGATGTCATGTTCATGAAATGGCTAATAAGCCAAAGACTGTGATTCAGTTGCAGAGTCTTTTTTTTCAGTCATCCCAGGCTATATAGATTAGAAACATTTTCTTCTCAAGCTGAGAAATATGGTTTTCAATTTTTGGCTACCTAAAATTAAGATAATTAATTTTTTTCAAAATAATCAAACTTTACCTAGTTTATGTATAATTCAGCGAAAACCTTCACAAATCTGTTTCTTTGGGAAAACAGAAAAAACAGGCCCAGAATAAGCAGTTCTTATGCATTACATGTTATTTGTGAGGCATTTTGCTTTGACTGAAAGAAGTCATTAAATTTGGATTGCCAATACAAATATGATTATATATGTTTTCTAAATAAAATGTTATTATGTTGCAACTGAACTCATCCATTTATTGTTTGTTTACCTAATGCTCAAACGCATGTTTTATTCATAGATGTCTGGGAGAAAAAAATTTTGCTTGATAATCACACCAAGCATATTTAACAAAAGCGATTCTCCTTTTATTAGTGAGCAAGTTTAAGCAGAGTGATTTCATTTTTCCCCCATTTAGTTAATTCAGACTCTCGCAGGATCCTTAGCTTACAGCTTTTGTTTCTCCCTCTGCTGCCTTTCATGCCTTTAATGTATGCATGCCTATCCACTGATGGGAAAATATCATTTCCTGAAACTCTTCCTTTTTCCTTCTTGGCTATTCTCTTGGTTGATTTCTAGTTTGGGTAGGTTTTCACTAGTTAATTTTGTCAACCCACTTTACGTACAAAACAGATAAACTGAAACCCAGCGAGGAGCTCACGATTCTGTTAAAGATTTTTAAATACCCTTTCATTAGAGTAAACTTGGATTCTTAGTATATTTATTTACTTATGTCTTTAAAAACGGTACATATTATAATTATGCTTTTAGAGAAACTAAAAAGTGCGTAAGATAGATGGCAGTTAAAAAAGTGAGGCTCTATCAGCAATCTATGATCTTGTTTTCATTACTAACTAGAACATTTTAATAAAAATGTTTGCAACTTTAGCAAATTAACAATAGCCTTGCATTGAAATCAGTATCTTTTCTCTATTAAAAGCAGTGCAAAATGTAAAAACTTTGTTAATTGAACTCAACTAGTTTAGGACAGAATTATTTCATCTTGACACAATATGCAACTAGAAGTATTTACTGATTTGTAAAATTTAAATGCAGGTAGGTATCAAGATATAAAAATGAATATTAATGAATCACATGTAAAGGGCTTTCAATTAACTGCTAAAGTATTAAAAGACTATTTCATGATATTGCTAAAAAATTCAAATTGTTTTATATCCATTCCATATAGGTTGATCATTTACCAAATCAAATAATGGTAATAATAAAATTAGTAACAATATAATTGCTGAAGAGGTTAATGCTGTTTAGCTATAAGTTTTGTTTTAACTAAATAACATCTGCATCAGACCGCTGCCTAAAAACAGTCTAAAATTACATAATTTTTCCTAACTTCCAAGCTAAGAAAGCCAAAGAACAACAGTAAAATAATGTGTTACCAGACCTGTTACATAAGGGGAATCCCAGAAGTTGCTTGTAACAGCTTTATTATTTTTTTTTCAAAGATGCTATTTATTAAAGACTAACATGGCCTGAGTTCTAAAGTTCTTTTCTCCTAATATTTAATCTCAGTCATTTTTAGGACTTAGTTAACCTACCTTCTGTTAAGCAAACTTCTTTACAAATTTTCTTTATGCCCTTCCTTTTAAAAGGTGCCTTTGTCCTAAAACCAAACATAAGCCATTCTTGTCCCTTAAGAAAAATTTTTGAGGACTTGAGTATCAGCAGATATCTCTGATAGAGACTGTATTCCACTCCTCCCCTTATTTATTTAGTTCTTTCAAAATTATTTTTAAAGTAGTGGACTTCTTTTCCTTAAGACTTTAACATGAATGGGAACTGTGTCTAACAAAGTACCGCTGAGGTTCGAGTCCCACTGAATCATTATCTCCAGAAGAATGTGAGTCCTATTTCTGCTGAACCAATTATTTTTATCGAATGACTTTTCTACTTAACTTGTTTGCTTTAAGAAATACTTATTTTAGAGCTAAGCAGAGTTTCTGTAGCGTGCATTTTAGACCATTATTCTTCCAATCCCTACAAATCAAAGTTTAAGCAACAGAACCAATTTCAGGCTACTATTTATTGAAACTCCTTTTCATGGGAGCAGTTAACATTTACAGCTAATGCTCCAGCCCTTTAAGACAAATATATCAGTCTTGAGTTACACACAAGTATTACTCTATCTTTAGTAGATTTTTTAGTAAGAAAAAAAATCACATGCTAACATACTTTTTTTTAATTTGTAAAATGAGTGTTGTGACTAAAGTATTTACCGTAAGATTATTTATCGCTATAAAACAGTGTGAAGAGCAAATTTTCTAAGGAGAAACTAACTGCAGATACCCTGCTGTGATAAAGTAGATTAAATTTGTGCATGAAAGACAAAGCAAAAAGTTTAGTGTTGTAGAGAAGATGGTTCTTGAAACTCTTTTTCTTTCTATAGAGATATGAGCTGAGTTTTTTTGTTTGTTTGTTTTTTGGTTTTTTTTTTTTTAGGGGAGGAAGAAGAGGGAGAAAAAAATCACATCTTGTGTGAAATGGGAGGAGACAAAATGCAGATCAGAACAAAATAAACAAGTCAGAACAAAACAGCCTAAACCAGACTGCATTAGTTTTCATCCAAAGTCTGTTTCCTTCTACCAAGAGATGATTGCAGAGGCTAAAGAACAATTACTCCATTGGCAAGTTGTGCTTTATAAATATTAGAAAGTGGATCATCAGCTCATTTCGAAGACAATTCCCTTTTTTTGTGTGTGACTAGTTTCACCTCCCAAAAGGTTACCTGCTAGCCATTCACAAACTAGCTTTTTAATGTGACAAATCGAAATATATGTATATGTTTATATATACATGCATTTTTTAACATATCAAATTTAAAATGTTTTGAAGCACTTCAATGACCCAAGAAGTTCTACCTTTTTATTACATGACAAAAAGGTAAAAAGAATTCTACCAAAACAGATTTTTTAAAAATATGGGATACACAGCAGAAACTAAAAATTATTTTTAAAGGAAAGGAAAAGAAACACTGTTTATAATGAACTGATTATGAACTTCATGAAAATAAGAGAAAAGCAGTATTTTTCCCTAGTAGTATTTTTTCTGAGTATAAGAAATGAAACTAAAGCTAAACTTTTCTGTGTAGAACCAAGCACTGAAGGTATTGTGGAAACAGGATAGTGTTAAGTACTGCATAATCTTTTAGGATGTCTGTGATGTTGACATCACAGTTCACTTGGTTTGGTATTGTGTTAATATGAGAATAGCTGTAATGTAACACTTAATTTCTTATAATTTATTAATCACTCATAATATCCCTGCATTCAATAGCTCAGAAAAAGCTTAGTCCTTTTTACAACTACAATAATCATACAAAAGTATATAATAACTCAATTCGATCTAAATTGAATTTCTTTAAAAATAAACATTTTTCTCATGCCCAAATACATAAAATCACAGCAAAAATGAAAGTCAGATTATCCTAAAGCACACATAGAACAACATTGGGTAAATTTTCAAGATCTTATTTCTATAACAGTTATTTTTAAAAATAATTAAAAGGAGAAATGAAAATGTGTCATAGAGTATAATGAGTCAAATGTTTACTTCCAGTCCTTTTTGCATCAAGACTGTGGGAAATGTGTATTATGAAGATCAGATGGTGCAGTGATGTGAGAAATGTTGCAAAGCATCCCGTTGATTGGTTCTAATTAACCGCGTGCTCTTGTGCTCTCAGTTTTAGCTGGGACACACTGCACAATGCCTTTTATTTTGCTTTCAATGGATTTTTACTTAATAACCACTGACCACAATATTCACAGCATTTTGGGTTTTTTATTTTCTAAGATTGTCCTGAATATCTTATTTTCCATTTTGAGAGATAAATTTGAAAATATTTCCAGACCATAAAAAATATTATCAGTATCCATGTGGTCTTTCATGTGTCTTTTGCATATTTTATGCTATGTGACTATATTCTCAAGCCACATTTCAATTCCTCTTTAAAAGTTATATATCTGGGCAATGCTGTAAGCAGGAAATCTGAAAGACAATTGTGAGCTGCAATTTTTTTAAATCTTTAATAAGACTGCTAAACAGAACAGAACCAAAACATGGAACTTACATGACTCATTGCAAGGGATGGGAAGGATTCCAGAATTAAAAACATTAAATGAGATTCTTTGCACTTACCTTTCTCTGATGATTTAAGCTGAAGCAGTTCTGATGGAGAGAAGTCATGAATTTTCATCAATTTCACACATGTCGTACATTCAAAAACATTTTGATTTGCCCTGGGACCCCTGCATGTCTCTGAAGAGTAGTAAGGGTTCTGCAGTGTTTTGTAGGTACAAACCCTATGAACCCCCAGCGCTCTGGGAGACATGTTACTGATGTGAACAGCCTTTAAGTAGGAGGGGAAAAAAAAGCATTAAATAACAGGAAGTTTCCAAAGAAATACACAAGTTAAAAGAAGGAGCTACTGTTTAGAGCAGCGATAGTTTCTATCGTTTTGGGGGCCATAATTTTATCCAATACTGTATTTTTGTGGCCATACCATCATTTGACCTGAGTTAAACAGAATCATTTTGGACAGGGAAATCTAAAACCAAAATATTAGAGCTGAAATCATTCATTTAGCTAAGTAGACCTCGAAAGTGGTTACATAGCACACTTTTTGTTCATATGACTCTAACATGTGATTCATGTGAGCAATAAGTCCAACTGCTTCAAAACAAACACGAACCTCCTCATCCCTGCCTAGGAGAAGGCTAAGTGTGTTAAGCATGGAACAATCAAAATGAAATTGTTTTATCAGGCACTTTTAGAAGATAACTTTGAAATACTTCTATCCCTTTTAAAACTGTAACAATAATTACTAGGACGAAGTAAGAAATAAACATTAAGAGAGATTATTAAGTGTAAAAGTTGTGAATCACAAAGAGAAACTCTTTACAATACAGGAAATGGAGGCTCAAAGAGATAATAGTAACTTTCCCAGAGTCTTTCAATGACTGAGTTGTAAAACAACAGGCAGGTCAGTTGGCTCCTGGCAGTACTCTCTCTGCAACTGTATAGTCTTCCATCAGAAATATCCACTCAGGTGCTTGTCAATCACACAAGTAAAGCAAAGCAATCTGTGTATGTAAAAGGTATGTGCATGTCATGAAAAATTAGCTAGCCGTCTTTGTACAGTGTGAGCAGTTGTTTTCTTTAAAAAGATACTTCTCTGGGAAATAGTTTCATGCCTACATTCTTGCTAAGCTTTCAATTTATATAGACTTAATGAAAGGCACTTCTCTTTGGCACTTTCTAACCCTGCCAGCAGGTGGGGTTATTTGGCCTGCTTCCAGTCTATCCTCTCCATGCTGCTGGCAGCATGGCCTTCCTAAAACATCCATGTTCACGTTTCTTCAGTAGCTTTCCATCTGATACACAAGATAAAATCTCCATTTCTTAGTCTGGCACTCTAAGATCTTCACAGAGTTTAGCTTGTGCCACTCTTCCAGTTTACTTCACAGTTTATGCTCTGATCATGCAGAGCAGCTATGATTCCCTGGCCATGGCAGACTTTCCGTCACCTCTGGACATTTGTGCATGCTGCTTCCTCCAACTAGAAAGCCTGATAAATCTCGTTCCTCTTTCTAGAATCAGCTCAAATATCCTCCTTCCTCCTCCAACCAAACATAAATCATCTTCCCCTGGGATCCTGCTGTATCTGACACAGACTTCACATGATTCCACTCACTGCCCTGAACTGTGATTGTCTGGCCACATGCCTGTCTTCTCACACACAATGTCCTTGAGGTCAGAGATCTCTCTTTCTCTCCATGGTTAGTACTTCGTCTGGGATAAGCACTCAATGGATGTTTGCTGACAAATACATGAATCTCTATAAGTAGAGTACTGTATTTTCTTATCAGAAAATCTTGGTCTTAGGATGATATCTCTAGTTTTTCTATTATAATGTCTCAACTGGATGTATATTGCCAACAGAACATTTGAAACAACTTGGTTTAGGTTTCTATCAGCCACTTTCTCCAAGTATAATTTTTGTGTGTGTCTTTTTGAGACAGGGTCTCCCTGTTGCCACACATAACCTGGAACTCACTATGTGGATCAGGTGGCCTTGATCTCACAGACATCTGCCTCCCAAATGTTGGGATTAAATTCACGTGCCACAACACTCAACTTCCACAACTCACTCTCTCATAGTGGGGAACTGACTTTGACATCAGGTTGGTGGTGAAATATCAACTCCTTTCCTCCTTCCTCTTTGAAGGAAGAGGAGAGTTGTTGACTAAAAACGCGCCACTATTTGTTCTAGACATCATCATAGAATATTCCTGTTAAGAGTTTCCTTTATTTTTTACTTTGTTTGTTTGTGACAGGGTCACACTGTGTAGCCCTGGCTCTCCCTTTGTAGGCTAGGCTGACCTTGATCTCACAGAAACCTACCTGCCCCTGTCTCCCAAATGCTGAGATGAAAAGTGTGTGCCAGTATACCCAGCTTTGTTTGTTTTTTAAAACAGAGTCTGCAGTAGCCCAGACTGGCCTTGGATTTACTAAGTAGCTAGGTTGACCTTGAACTCAGAATCCTCCTTCCTCAGTCTCCCAAGTGCTGAAGTTAGAGAAAGGTATTACTACTTCCATTCTGACTAGGAACACAAGCTGGAAGATTACTTGAAATCCATGAAACCTGTAAAGTATATTGGTAGATGTAAGCACTACCTGTACACCAAGTGAATGCTTTAAAAACAGAAAACTCCGTTTTAAACAAGTGGAATTTGGATGTAAAATTTAGTGTGTCTGGAGGTTGTATCGCTATTTGACTCTTGCTAGTCTTTCCCATTTTGCTGAGGAAACTATTATGATAGACTGCTCAAGGGAAGTCAGAGATGTTCTTAATACATAAGCATAGGTTTTTCCACTTGAGATGATGCCCCCATCTTCATTGATTGAAAGGATTCACCTTGCTGAGTACTGAGTACAGAGGCACACACCTTTAATCCCAGCTGAGGCAGACAAATGTCTGAGATGGAGGCCAGCCTGGTCTACATAGTGAGTTCCAGGACAGCTGGGGCTAAAGGGAGACCCTGTCTACACACACACACACACACACACACACACACATTCCACATGCCCTTGCCCTTCAAAACTATAAATAATTTTGAGCCAGGCCCTCAAATCACTAAAGAGATGATCCAGTAGCAGTTTCAGTTCATAGGAAGAACAGGTATCCGAAGCCTAGGGCCATTTCTAATATCAGGATACCACCCACATATTCAGCCCATTGTCTCCCTTAAGCCTCAAGATTTTGACCTCTACTAAAGTGTGAGGAGCTTTTCCTTAGGGGCAGTTAGCACAGTAATGTGGTCATTGTGCCATCTTCCTCAAAACACCCAATGTGGAATTAACGTTACCAACCAACACTCATTTTAAATTCTTTTCTGCTTGTTGAGGCCACACTAATCAGTTACAAAATCTATCCCTTAAAAGTGACAGTGTTCGTGACCTTGAAACTCCTTCATCACTTCAAAGCATGGCCACTCTTTAGAACAGTGAAAGTCTTGAATGATGGGTGTACTATAGAGGGTTACATCTGAACTATGAAAAGAGGCAAAGACTTTTCCAAGTTATTTCTTCTTTAAATTCATTTGGGGTTGTAGGTGGAATTTTATATTTGTTAAAAACAGTACAGCATCACTCTACATAGTCTTAACTGAATAGGAAAATATCAGATTTTTTTCTTACTAGCCAGGAAAGAATGGGTCCTTTTTTTCTGTCATTTTTATCAAAATACCTAGAATTTTAACTGTTTAACACACACAAAAAAATACCAATAGTATTCCATTACCTTCATATTTTTGCATATAAGAAAGAATTACAAGGGCAATAATGAAAGCACTGCACAAATTGAATAAGAAAAGTATTTGTTTAGTAACTATTATACTATACACTACACAACAGTCTGACTAACAGTAGACACTTAAAAGAGAAAAGGAAAAGAAAACCCATGTGGTTGTTTTATAACTTTAAGTTATAAAATTTAAGAATGTGGGATGTGATCATCTAAATCATATAGATATAAAATTTACTTCTTTCAGTTTGTTCTCTGTTCTCCTGAAAGAAAAATTGTTCTGTTAGTGAAGATGGAAAATGTTCTTGACCATGAATTTCAACCTTACAATTTAATAAGCAAGAAAATTATGTCGATGCCTTCAACTTGGGTGGAGTCATTTGAAAGTTCTTCATAAAGTTATAAAAGGACATGGATGTTGGTTGCTTTAAGACTCTAAAATGAATTTATTACATTGAAATGACTCTTAAGGCAAGAATAAGCAATGATTTGCATTACCAGCTAATAAAATGCGGGTTAGACATATTTGTATAATAAAGTCTTTTTTATTCACTTTTACAGACATTCTCTCTTCTTTTTGTTTAATGAACTTGAAAAAGTCTTCATTCAGTCTTGTTTAAATTATAAGGCACAAATCTGTCATCTGTCACAAATGTTTTAAAATATTTCCCCCTTTGGTAATGTAGATGACTAATGTCTATCTCTACTCTTTAAGAATATACTAATACAGCAATATAATCTTGGAAAATTAATTTAGGAGTTTTTTTATATTTCGCATCTATAGACCTCTCTGATAAAATACAATATTCTTTGAAAAATGCATTTTACTAGCCTTTCTGAATACTCACACTTCAGTGAATTTTATCTTCTTTTCTGGTCAAAAGTGTTAAAAGGCCTCTCATACAAGAAAGTTTCCTGAAGAAAACTTCAGAGGAGTCCAGGGAGTTTTCTTGGTACCTACTAGTAAGTTACAGTTCCACCTTCCATGATAAAAGCTCCTTTTAAACACCCAAGCCATTTCCAAAATGAGAGTATGTGAAAAAGTGCTTGCCCTCACAGCCATGGGGCCCAAGCAGTCTCCCTCATCCTTAGCATCCTTTCATGGTACACTCCTAGATTCAGTAGCCTCAGGAACAGATCACTAATATTGGAGAGAAATGCGTTTGGTTTTTACAATATGTCCGGTATGTCAAATACTTGCTAGTTTCAATCTGAGGTCAGAAAAAATGCTTTTATATTGTCTCAATTTCATGAGTCTCTGGAAGTTGAGTACCTAATCTATCATGGATTAGAAAAAAAAAACTTTATTAAAGCAAATGCTAAACTCTGGAAATTTGTTTAGCTGACATGAATGAAATTTCATTGATGGCTCTTTATTTTTTTCCCCATTAGGTGATAATGGACAATTCCTGGAGTGTGTTCCTCATCAGTGATGAAAATCCTACTTTTATTTGTGGTACTTTTTAAGCTGAGACTGTGAAGGAAAAGGCTTACAGCCTTTTTTCAGGGGAGATGTTTGAGAACTTCTGATCATTCCCTCCCTGCCCTTCTCAAGAGTGAATTCCCCCAGGAATTTGATCCACATTTGAGGTGGAAGATGTTGAAACAGGGTTGATTGGTGACCCTGAAAGCTGCCACTGAAGTTTTCCTGGTACCTTCTAGATGCTACTGCTGGATTACAGTAGTGATTCACTCCTCTCTATGTCTCTTGGCAGCTAAATGGGACTATTGGAGAGCTGCCAGAAGGGTAGGTAGCCAACCTGCTTGCCCTTGATCATGCCTGCCAGCTTTTTAATAACAGAAGTAGGGTCAAGTAAGTGAAATCACAAACGGAGGAGAGTATTCTGAGAATCAATGTCCTTCCAAACCTCTGATGGCTGGCAACCCTTGGCTGAGTAATCTATGATTTGTGGCACCTGACCCTTTCACTCTGACTGTTATCTGTGTATTCACTAGAAACGTATTTACAGAATCTCTCCATTAGCAAAGATGCCTTGTGTGTGATTACCCAATTGTCATGGTCACACCAGGGTTTTGATACAGATCCTATTCACAAATGAAAGAGTGCACAAAACTACACACAGAATTGGGTGAAAGCAGGAATCGGCAGTCAGTAGATCAAGACTTCTGGTAGGTCTCAAAGAGACCGTGACTACAGCCCCTTCTCTGCTTCCCTCTAGACTACATCCCCCCTCCCTCATCCTAGCGCAGAAATGTTCTCATGCATTCTTTTGGATTCTTAAAAATCCTAAATAAAGTTAATAATAACTAGCAATAACAATTATCCAAAGAGATGGCCCATTTTAAATGGATCCGAGAAAGCGTCATTTGTTTAAACCAGTTAATATTGTTTCACACTTATGCAGTACTTAATATCAGCAAAATACTTTCTCCCTACTTAGAAATTTTCATTGACAATTACAGAGTTAGATTGCAGAATGGCTTTCTCTCTTCGTTCTCGAGGAATTGGATAGAACGAAAAAAATTAAAAATATCCTCTCTGAGGTAAGTGATCATGAAAGCACTATTTAAAAGTCACTAAGTAGCTTAAAAGTGGTGTGTTCTTCCCCATCAAAAACAAACGGCACTGAAGTCTTCCTGTGAAAAAGTCCGTGTATACATTCTGGATTAACTGTTTCTTCAGTATTAACTGAGAAAGTTGAAGCAGTAATTTAGGAAAGGGAGTCAAACTCAGTTGTGAGCGGTAAGTCATGAATCAAAATGGAAGAAAGCTAACTCAGAGTCATTGTTGTATCTCCTAAATGAAGAGATGTTCTGAGTAAACGAAAGTGGTGGTCCTACAAATGGAGGTAATGAGCTTGCCACAGTTCTCCATCACTGCCAAATGGACAGTAACTGCAGGCAATCCTTGGAATTGCCTACGGGCTAACTGGCCGAGATCCTGAAGAGCTGGGTGACCAGTCCTTCTCAGTCTGATTGGAGGGATCACCCACAGAGGCCTGGCTATAGGCCTCTGGAGCCTGGCGATCAGAAGAAAGAGGCCAGCTACACGTGCTCAGAGTTTGAGGGTAGCTGGCTTCTGAAAGATCGCGGCCAGAAGCGGGCCAAGCCAGTACTGGCGGGGAGGAAGACCCGAAGGGAGACACACAGCACATCCCCCAGTGCAAGTGAACGGCGCTCAGGCCGGAAGCTAAACTCAAGGCGATGCCAGGGCAGCCCGGCTGGCCAGGCAAGAGCTTCCCACCAGGCTCGCAGAAGTCGGACCGAGCCAGCGGCCTCTACTTTTCCCTGGCCGGGGGACCGGTGACCTGCTCCACCGCGAGAGGACCGAGGCGACGCAGGGTGGGTGCCCACTGCCCCGAGCCTACGCAGGGAGCAGCCTTCCGGCGCGCCGGGGTGGGGAAGCCCCACGTGGCTGCGGAGGGAGGCCCCCTGATGGGGACTTGGCGGGGCGCTCCCTGAGCAAGGGCGCCTCTCTCTGCTGGGAGTCATCTCGACGACGCGGTCCGTCGCTGACAACCCGAATTCAACCTCAGTGAAGATGGTCGTGGAGTTAGCGAGCTACAGGAGAAGAAAGCATAATTTAAATGGAGGAGGGGATGGGCCAGAAGGCTAGAAGGAAGCCACACGAGAAAAATCCCCATCGCTACCAAAGCCGTTTCTAAGAAGTCCTGAGGTTTTATTCCTGGAGATTTCACTTTAAAAGCTGGGAAAAAAAATATTCCACTGTTTTTAATTGAAGTAAACAAAGTGCAACAAATCCTAACTCAAATATGATTGCAGTGAGATTAGGGTCTAATTGCTTAGGGTTCAGGTGGAATCTGCAGGCTAAATCCTACAGGGCCAATCTGAATTTCACAATCGTTCTGTCAAAAGGAGAGCGATGAGAGCCCACACGCTTCCTAACAAGTCATTTTTAACAGTTACAAGCTTCGCACAAAGACCACACAGGGCGTCTAAGAGATGCAAATCTAATCCCTGGTCATTCTACAGGCCTTCAACAAAGATGTGCTAAACCCTAATAGAAAAGAAATCAGTTCTCTGTCACCAGTCCCCGGTAAAATCTATTAGAGAATGGGCAGAGCCGCATCTACAGCGGTTGCTGTAAAGGTTAAGGACAAGTACAAATAAGGGGGACCCAAGTTTTGTTTTCCGTGTGAAATATAGGGAGACGCTAACCCCAAATGAGTGACAGGATTCGATCCGTGGTTTCGCATTCATTTGAACGCTAGAAAAAAATAAACACACACATTAAGACTTTTGAAGACTCCGTTTTTGAATTTAGGAGAGATGAAACAAATTCGCCCCAAGGATGGAAATCTTTGCCTGTGGAAATATCAGAGAATAGGAACCCGGGAGGCAAAACGAGAGTCCAGTTAAGGAAGAAACCCTCGGACCTCAGCAGCTGACCCGACCGACTTCGCGCGGAGCCGGGTTCTTGCACCGAGCCCCTCGGGCCTGGCCGCAGCTTTGGATGCGCGCTACCTCTAGCAGCTGGAGCTGAGCGGAGGGCGCCGGCCCACTGCAGCCTGGACCACTGCTCTCCTTCCCAGACCCGCCCGCGCTTGCCGCCATCCCTCCCGGAGAACTAACGCTCCTGGCCCCACAGTCCCCGGAGCATCTCAAACGTGCACTTCGGTGGTCACCACCCAAAGGAAGTCCTCACTAAACACAGCCAGTGTCCTGCTGTTTTTTTGTTTGTTTTTTTTTTAAGATTGAGATGCAGTTAAAATACATCACCGCGGGTGTAACCCTTAAAATAGCAGGTGCTCCAGACGCTGAAGGGAATCCCTAAGGGGCTGTGGTGGGGTGGTTACTTCCTTCTTGAAGTGTAGAACCGCTCGGCCGGGGCCTCCTCGAGCGCGCCGCGGTCGCTGAGCTCCGAGGCTGTGAGCACCCCCAATGGAGACAGCTTGCCCCAGAACTGTGGTTTTTGTTTTTTGTTTTAGGGGGGCGCGGCCTCTGCCAAAACACATTACACCAGGGATCGGGATTCAGGGTAAGAATCGCCCTCTCCAAACCCATCCTCCATCTTTGAAAGCTCAGAACTCCAAAGTGGAGATGTAGCGCTGGGATCTTCTAGTCCCAGCCAATCTCCCCATCCTGTTCCTAGGCAGCTGCGGCGACCTTCCACGTGATGCCTCCCTTAAGGCAGGCACTAAAGGGGAGCGTGGTCCAACGTCTAGGGTGTACCGAGCTAGGGGAACATCTGTCCCAAAGAAAAGAGTTTTGTCGGCCTCTATGGACATTTCCAGAAGCTACTGTTTTCTCTCTTCATTACTGCGTCCTCTGATTCCGGGTTCGCCCGAGTTTGTACCTCCTTAGAGCACAGAGCTGAGTTAGCCAGGCGGGAATAACAGGATAGACTTGAGGGAGTGGACTTGGGGCTGTACCCTGGGAGCTATTTAATTTGCCCTGGCAAGCCATTTGTAAACACTGACAGTATAGTCTAGATTTGCTGTTTACCTCAGAGACTGACTACCAACACAGATTTTCTTCTGTGCTAGAGCAGCCTAGGCTTGCTGTCCATAGGGGCAGTGTCATTCCTCCCTACTGGCATTAATTGAATTTCTCTAGACAGAGGGTTCTGTTTGCTTCCTCTATCGTTTTTTCTTACCAGCCTCTGACAGGCAGATCTTGGTTACTCTTTGGTCTGACTCCCCAAATGGCCACCCCCATGGACTTTACCAGCTTTCATTCTTTACAGATTAGCCCATCCACTTTATCTGCTTTTCCTTTTAGTAATGGCATTAAGAAAATGACACTGAATTGCCTATAAAATAAGACTGCGGCTATGAGCCTGGAATTGGATAAGAAAGCAAGTAAAACGGGCATTGAAACGAAGAGATGGAAAATGAGGGAACAAATAAGTTGATGATAGAGTCACATCAGGCTGTGAATACAAGAATTAAGATTTTTCTGCAGATGATCTTTGGGACCTAATGGGAGGCCTCCTGAGGAAGGCAGGCTGAGGCTCCTTCCTTCTGGGTGGATATATACCTAAAGATGTGGCCTAGCAATTCTGACCCTGTGTATCTTTAACCCAAGACCACTTCTAGAAGTCTCCATGTGGTCACTATATCCTGAAGAAGCTGTTGAGTAGCTGAAACTACCAGCTCTGGGAGCTTGGCTTGGTTCTCTGCTGTTCTAGGGCACCATGTTCATGTACACCACCTGCTGTCCACCCAGCTAAGTCTAGTCTAGGTCCTGCTGGTCCCAGCCCCTCTCTGGCCTCCTGCAAGTTAAAGCAGATCTATTCTCCCAATTTGCTAGGGATGCTGGACAGGTCTTGCCAGGCAAGGCCTGACCTCCATCTCCATCCCTACTCCCAAGATGGACCACTTCTGTAGACAACTGAATTCACCCACAGGATAGATTCTAGGGAGAAAGAATTAAGAGAATTTTGTGGGTAATGTTTATAGATCCTTGGGTTCTTATCATTGGGTACTTGTTAAAAAGAATACTGGGGTGCTTTTTGGTTCTGCTTTTGTTTTTCATCTTTTTGAGACAGGGTCTCTCTATATCCCTACCTAGCCTGGAACTTGCTATGTATATCAAGCTGGCCTCAATCTCACAGTTCCCAAGGACTGAATGAAAGGTGTGCATCACCATGGCTGGCTTTAGAATACTTTTGCAGAAAAGTGAACAAGATCAGGAGTTGCACAGAATTCCAGAGTGCCCCCCGACCCCGCTTATCTATCGGTTCTCCTGAGGTATTCCCAGAAACCAAACACTTTGCAAAGACATAAACACACTTGCCTGAGAGACACCAAGTGAAGTTAATCAATTATCCCCCATTTGAAATAACAGTAAAATAGACTTAAAGTAAGCACATAGTATTATTAGATTGAGTTTCAGCCTACTTGAAAGTTAGATATTAGCATTTGAGACGAGATTGAACTTTTTCAAAAATTAATCACAGAAACAGTAGTAGCTTTGGTTTGGGTTTTCTTAAAATTTTGTTTAAAAAATGTTTTAAATCCCTTCAGGTTAGACTTTTGTATTACTGCCCTGACCTAGTGAGCTAATATTTGTGTATTCTGGAGGTCAGAATTCCTTCTATTCTCTCACATACCAAGGCTAAATGTATAGTTTCCAGGAGGGATTGGTGGTCTATTCAGCAGGCACATGCATCAGCTGGAGAGTCCCGGCTGGAGTAGGTCAGGGAAGTGAGGCAGTGGTCTTGAAACAGCAGCAATGGCCACAGGTGGGCAGGGTGAAGCCTTGGGCTGAAGATAGGGATGTGGGGTGAACTGCCCAAGACAGTTCCTTACTTGGTTCTGGAAACCAAGTTTCCACTTGGAAAGCCAATAAAGCAGATTTCAAGTGCCCACACTTTTTACTGAGACTCCTGACAACCAATTTGGAACCACCAGACTGCAAAGGTCCCCTACATCTTGATCCCTGTAGCTGGGCTTTCTTCAAGGATGTGCTCTTTTGCCCCAAATCTCCCTGTAAGTCCCACACACAAAATACAGGGGTGCATCGCTCAAGCCTGCACACTTCAGCACTAGGCAACAGCTGTTTAAAATCATCAAATTTTCCCCTAAGCATATTCTTCATTACATGAGTTAAGCAGTACAATCAACATAGTTTCGCTGGCACCTTCCTGACCTTTTTTTTCCCCCTCCCCAAACATAGTCCCAGTTTTTAAACAATTAAGATATATCCAACAGGAATGTTCACTTATGATACACTAGGGCTAAAGGAACACAAGAAACACTGGTCTGAGGCTAGAAGAAAATATTTAGTGCTTGCCTACAGATTCTGTCACCCATCATCTGCTCGTAATGCACTCTGTATCTTTCAGCCTGTCCAGCTCTTATGATTGCAAATGGCCCTGTTTTCAAATGGAAATAAGACTTGCAAACTGATTATGTGTATTGAATCAGAATCACTCACTAGATCCTCTTGTTTAAAATGTATTGAAAAAAGGATGATGGCTGCAGACCTCTGTAACCAGCTCCCTGTCTTCTCTGGAAGGTCGATCTGTTTTACAACTTTTTGCCATTTGAACATGTTTCAGCCAGATAATTATGTTACCATTGTGTTGCTGGCCTAAAGCTCACACATAGTACACACAAGGCCTCACAGCCATCTCACAGCTCCCTCCAACCAATGTTAACCCTTAAAAGCACATACATCCCACCCCCAGCACCAATACACTCTACCCTAATACTTTGGCCCACTATAACCAGCACTCTCAGCTGTCAACAATGGACAGAATCCCATACTTTCACCAGGAGCAGGTGTTCCTGTCTTCTCTGCTCCCCTCTTTTCCAGTTCCCTTTCCACTTCTGCTTTTTCAGTGAGCAAAAGCGCATATCCATAACCCCCAACTTTCAAAGTCCCACAACTAACAAAATCTGAGTGGTTAGTAATGTCAAGATTTTTAACAACTAATTTTGTGCTGTTGTGGCATTGTCGTTATTAGAAAGGGTTCATTCAGGAAGCTTAATGTCCAGGTGCTTCTAAACTACCGCAAATCTCAAAGGCTTTCTCTTTATTCTCTCTAGGGCTGCATTATAGGGAGCATCAGCTTAAAAAATATTTCCAAAATGTTTCCCCATTTGATTTCAGTGTGAAGTCTATGGGCGTTGTGAATATGCAGAAAGTTCTGAGCTTTACCTGACCTGTTCTGCTAAATATGCATATGCTATAAGGCAGCACTTTCAAGACTGACTGCACTCTGGCTTCAGCCTCAGCAGCAATCAACATTCCAGTTAACACTGAAGGTTAATGGGTAGTGATGAGCTAGCCCCAACTTCTGTCTGTTCTGGCAAGAGGCAGGGATGTGTGCTATGCAAGCTTGTGGCTCTGGGTTACAGTTCTTTCTGAAGCTGAGACACACTGGGGGAAGCTGTCACAACTCAGCCCTCCCACCCAGGCCTCCAGACCTGGAGGCACCGAGGAGCAGCCAGGCTTTTAATCCTCTGAGGCTTCCGGGTCTCCTCTGAAGAAGCCTGCCTGCTTAGAACTCTGGTTCTCAGGATGCATCTTCAACGTTAGCTTTCTGAACTAGGCAGTATAGTCAGTTGATTAAACATTATCTGGGTTTCCTGCATTAGGGCATAGTGAGCAGCCAGTTCAGAGGGACCTGCCCATAGAACTGTTTTTGTCCTGGTAATTCACAGCTTCCATCCATATGTACACTGCATGCAGTGTGTGTGCTAGGCAGATCAGGTAAACAGTATGTAAGCACTTCGGACACCTTTGAGCAGCATCTTTCGGAAGTAGAGATTGAGGAGAGGTGGTGATGGTCCTGTTTGGAAAGATGTTCTACAGAATACCTTCAGAACACAGCAACAGGGGGAAGTATCCAAGGACACTTCTCATGGTTGGACAATCTCATATATTGTGGAAATGAACTGAACAGCAATCACTCAAAAACCTAGAAATACAATGTTTAGCACTCCACCAACAGATTTTACAACTAACAACAGAGATCTAACTATCAAATACAAGATTTCTTGGAATGTGCAAGATTTGGGTAGGGAGGACATAGTCTGTTTTCTTGCTGTCCAACAACACACAGATGTTCAGTCTTATCTCCACTACTGTGAGAAGGCCAAGAGGGGACTTTAGGTATAAATGAAGAGCAGAAACATTTTCTTCCTGTCTTGTTTGGTTTTGTTAGTTGGCTGGTAGCTTTCTTACTACCTAGTCTTTGTGTAGCCAGTCTATGAGACAATAATTTTTGTTACAGATTGCCACAAAAAAATTTCATACACAGTCGTGTCTTTGCACATCTTGAGAACAAATTTTGATATTTCTTCAGGCATTATTTAGCACTCTAGAGTTTCACATGACAAGAAGTAACTGTTCCAATTTAAAATAGGCAAAACTTTTTGTGGTCATATTTAAGGGAAACTCAGTTTTGTGTGATACCTTAATTGAGGTAGTGAATACGTTCAGTGTTTTTGCATGTAGCTAACATTCTGTAAAATACATTTCTATATTTGAATTTTTAAAGAATATCTTTCTAATAGATACATAAAATCAATACATGTATATAAAACATATATATGTATGTCTATACATACATAGACAGTTGTGCACACATCTATAGAGAACAGGTAGAAATAGATATGACTGTTATGTTGGAGAGAAGAGTTCACTTTACTGAATCCTAGTTCTGACATAATTTGTGTCCATGCTTTGTTTATCTTCCAGACAAGACACAGCAGCGATGAATTTATATTGCAATGGCTTGCCAACAGTAAAAAGAACTAAAACAGGAAAATGTTACCCTTTGTGAAACTTTGTAACAACTCATAACAACAAAGAGGACGAATGTTCAGGAAGCAGAAATGAAAGGGGAAACATTATCAGAGGAGAGGACCTGAAGCCCAGGATGGCACCTAGGTAGCCTCCAAGTGACATTAGGTGACTATCAGAAAGAAATGCAGCTGGCCTCTTCAGCTGTGGCTTTAGATGAGGCGGAGGGTATGCTGCCCTTCCTGAGCCTGCTCTTGCATTCCTTGAAGACATTCTCAAAGAAAATTCAGAAATACGACTATCTTGAGTGGGGATGAAGGTTCACGCAGTCCTTGGCCCACCCCTTCAATAAGACACATGTTACTTCCACTCATGCCGATTGAGACACTTGGTTGGATAAACTTGTGGGAGACGGTGACTGGAGAGAAGTCACACCTTTCAGAAGGCACTCAGTGAAAAGACACCAGAAAACTTTCTGTGCTCCAAGTTGGGGCAGATTCTCAAATTGGACCGCACGGAAGGTGGAAGCCTCCGGCACAAAACCGTACAAGGAAGCACACACTAGCCAGCGAGGCAGAAAGGACAGATGACGGTGGTTTCAGGCATCTCCTAACAGAAATCTGGCTGAGCAAGGAAAGCATCCCCCTCATCTCACCCAATACCATGGGCCACTGCCTTTCTTTTTAAAAGAAACAGTGTTTGAAACAAGCCTGCAAACAATCTGAGAAGCAGATCATCTCAGTTCACATTTCCCAATGGACTTCCTAGTTCTCCACAAATAAAATCGCCTCCTCACTCCGCTTGCTCTAATAACTGGAGTGGGGGTGGGGAGGGAAGCTCTGTCTGGGGAGACCGGAGACATCCGATCAGAATTCAAGGCAGCGTCTCACAACTCTCTTGTTTATAGAAAATGAATGTCTGCCTGGCTTGCTTTAGCTCAAGAAAGGGGTCAGTCTTTATCAGCACAGTTCACACAGATCCTGGATTTTTTTTCCCTTATCTTAAATTGACCCGCTTTTAAGATAAAGACATAATAGAGAAAGCATTGACCTTACCTGGTCCCTAATGAGTTGGAAGTCAGAAAACCTCGCTCTCATTTCCTCTTATCTTGGATCGCCTAAGAAGAGACTCATACTACCTTTTGTGCACTTGCGCCTTGAGACAGCGGCTCACCGACGCCCAGACGCCGGGCAGCGGGCACGGAGGTTGCCTGGCTTCTAAAGTCTGAGCATCTTCCTGGGCTCTCAAAATCAAAGACTGCAGATGCCAGATCCGAGGACTGTGACCGGAGCTCCCAGGCCCCAGCCCCGGAGGATTTCAAATCTCTTGGAAGACTCTCAAGACTTTCCCAGTGAAAGGACAAACCCTAAGCAGTGGCGGGAAGAACTATCTCCGGAGCGCCGGGCCTCTCGCTCGGGTTGATGGGGGCGCCCAAAGTAATTCTCACCAACAGGGCCCCTGCCTGTCTTGCCTTTCTCTAGTAGGCCCCCGACTATTTTCACCCCGCCCCTATCCCCGGTGTCCACCTGGATCCTGGGGACAGTTCTTTCCTCGCCCACCTCCTGGCTTGGAGAACCCCAGCTGTATCTTATGGGTGGCGGTAGCAACACAGGATCCCTTCCTCCCCTGCTCAGGGCATCTCTGTGGAGGATTTTTCACCTCTTCTCTGAGCTCAGCCCGGTCCACCAACCGCCAGCAGAAAGAACTGCTTCTTCCTTTCCGGCCCCACAGCTCGGGGTTCCCAGGCTGGGGCGGGGGTGGGGAGCCGCTTTGGGATGCTAAACATCAAACAAGCCAAGCCTGGGGTTTCAGGCCCCGAAGCCACTAGAGCGGCTCTCCAAGGCTCTCGAGAAAGTCCTCGTGTTTACATGGCAGGGTTGGGGTGAGGTGGGGGAGAGAAGCAAAGCGGGGGATGCTGTCTGCAAAATCCCCCCACTGCTGGAGCCAAGGAGGTCTGGGGTTGGGTGGGGTACTTCGGAGGGAGCAGTTTCTAGGGAATCTGTAAATCAACTATTCTTCCCCTCAGTGGTGGTGGAGTTTTTCTCTCTTCTAAGATCTCAATGCCAGGGGCGTCCTCAGAATACTTGTTTCTACTGGGATTCCAGAACCGACCTAGGCTTGAGTTGTTGGATACCTAAGACAAGGGACTGCAGTGGGTTTCCAGATGCTGACCCCATTGCATGGGTGGAGGGTGTACCCAAACTGTGGAAAACTCTTGCCCAGAAACCCAGCGTGCACCTATGTCCCTAAAGAAGCTTGTAAGTCTGCATCCCAAGGCTGCATCTGTAGCTGCGACAGGTCCCCTAGGGAGGAACTGGAGGAACCGGAATAATTGATGGCAAGAAGCGGCCAAAGCCCTCTCTGTCGGGCCCCATCAGCAAACCCCGGTTGGATTTACCTATTCCCGGGATAAGTAAACAGACTTTAGACTAAACCTGCTGGAGAATAATGTATTTGATAGAAACTCCATCCAGTGCAATGATGATGAGCCGGAGAGAGTGCTACAGAAAACTAAAATTGTGACTGGGAGGCAGGCAGGGCGATGCCTACAGTCGGCCAGCAGTGCCGGCTTCAGGTTTGTGCTGGGGTTGGTTGAGCTAAGCCCACACCTCAGCGAATCCAGACTTTAGAGCTAAACAGCAGTTGCTGTACCCAGCTGCCTGGCCAGCCACAGCCAGTCAGTCGTGTGTTCTGGGGCCATTTATGCCCATTGGAAAAAAAAGTTTAAACTGTTCTGTTTTCGTTTTTCCAAAATATAAGGTCTGCTGAGAGCCACCCTCCTCCCTCTCTAGACCCAAACAATCATCCTTTCTTAATATCAGCATACCTTCCAGATGTGAGAAGCTCTATCTCAGTAGCTAGAATTGGGTTTCTGAGGAAGAAAAATCAGGCTAATTCTCAATTCTATAGACACCACGTTGTAAAAGTCCCCTGGAAATCAATGAAAAAGTCTTCTGGGTTCAACTGGGTTCAAGGTGGGGAACTCTTGCCAAACTTTTTTTTTTTTTTAAACAAGCTGGAGTGGAGGTACAGTGGAGAGCCAAGAAAAGTTGGGAACAGCATAGGATGGAAGGAAGAGAAAGGCAGGCAGAAAAGAAGAGAAAGTAAAGTTGAACAACTGCGGGAGAAGTGAACACATGCCAAGAGTGAATCAATTGCCATAATAAACCCTTCTAGGCACAGAGGACATTTGGGCAGGGAGGGCTATCTGCCCGCAGCCCACTAGACTGCCTCCTCTCTGCAGGTTTATCAGGGGTGACTCATAAGGAGCGACAGCCCGTCCAAGGAATTACAGGTTTTCTTTCTGTCTGTAACCACTTCTTCCACCACAACCAGCCATCCCCACCATAACCTCTATGGTTCCCCTCCACACACACACATATCTAAGAAGGGCTATTGAGAAATCAGAGATTAAAGGGTGTTTAAAAGTACTTTGGTTTTGCTTGGGATAAGAGGGAGAAAAGTTGGAGGTAGAAGGAAGATTCCTTGCTGCAAAGGTTGAGGAGCCCAGAAACAGAAAGTGTTGAAATACAGTGTGTCCCACCAGAGGTGTCCTTGGACTGGCCATGCAGTCCACCCACCAAGAAAAAAATAGAGCAGCCCTGAGAACCAGGGAGGGGGATCCAGTATAGGGGCATGCTGCTGACTCCTGAGCAGGGATCCTGTTTTAGAGCATTGAGATCAAACCCAGAACCACTTTACTTCTGCAAACAACAGCCAGGCCAACCATATTCTAATTGTGAAGAGTCTGGGTGGGAAGTAGAACTGTAGATTTGACATTCAAATGTACAGAAACAATCCATTCTCTAAAGATGATAGATAGCTTCTTCGGGGTTGTTTTAGACTGTGACCTGGCCCATAGTTTCAAATGTTGGTTCAGATGTGTAAGACCAGCTTTGGAGGCTTCTAAACACAGAAGTCAGGTTTTAAATAAAATGACTCCTTTGTTTTCTTTTTCTTCCCTTCTTCCTTTACCTCTCCCTCCTAGAGAAGACGCTTAGCTTTGTTTTTTCTATTAAAGATTCCCAGGGCTGTCCAAGATTTGGTTCCACTCAAGGCCAAGATTGAACAAAACTCTGTCTTCTACAGGACAGAAACTCTAGGACTGGCTTCCTTAGCCAGGTCAGAATCTTTGGGTCTCAAACCCAAACAAGTCGGACCCGATCAGGACCAGTGCTAAGCCCACCCAATCCCTCCCCATTTCATCTAAAGCCAATCAAAACCAAACAAAAAGAAAGTTTTTTAATCAGAAAATGAATCTTTTTAATTTGTATAATTTATTAGAAGCTTCTTAGGAACTATATTTAAGCCAAATATCTACATAAGTTACAACAGAAAAAAAAAAAAAAAGACTGACTCTGCATACCAAACTGCCAAATAATATACACAGGTTTCTCAATGCCCTTAAAAAAACGTGAGGGGCTAGGGACTGGAGTGGGTTTCTTTTTACAACAAAATATACAGATTACTAAAATCTAGGCATTTAGTCCAACTTTTGACAGCATTTTACAGCTACAAGTTCACATCAAACCTAAAACAATTTTCTGAGGGACCATCCTGGACTGGACCTATAAGGCCAGAGGGCATGGAGGAGGGGCACTTTCTTTGTGTCAATTACAAGTGGGTTATGTTGAAGAATCTTTCCTCTCCCCAGTTCCTGTTCTCCTGTCTGGGGAAAAAAAAAATCCTGGTATTTACAAAGCAAGTTCTCTTTGCTGGCAGAGTGCACCGAGAGGGAAAAGTTCCGTCTTTAGAGTCATCTCAGCTCCCAAACTGCGCCCTGCCCAAGCATGGGAACCCATTTGCATCACTATATAGACACCCCCAAATTTGTTCTATGTCCTTCTCTCTTTAATGAATCCGTAAGGGATTGAATTTGCTTGGCTGTTTTTATTTCTTTTGTTGTTTTAAAAAAAATTCACAAAATTTACATAAGAAAGGGGAAGAAGGAAGGGGGAGAAAAAAGAAAAGAAAAAGGAGAAGGAAGAGCAGGAGAAGGGAGGGAAGGAAAGAAGGGAGGACGGAGGGAGGGTGGAGGAGGAAGAGGAAAGAAAGAAAGAAAAAGAAAAGAAAGAAAGGAGGAAGAGGAGAAAAAGAGGAGGAGAGGAGGAGGAGGAGGTGATGGTGGTGGTGGTGGTGGAGGAGGAGGAGGAGGAGGAGGAGGAGGAGGAGGAGGAGGAGACGTCCAGCAGTTTGGTTTTTGTGTACTTTTCCTAAACATGAACAGTCTCTTAAGAAAAGTCGAAGCGCGTGGAGCAGCGGGTGAATGGTGGTCTTTGTGGCGGGCAGAGGGAAAGCGATGAGGCAGCGCGCTGGGCTAGTGCGGGCCCCACGTCCTCTCACCAGGTCCGACCATATAGCAAGGTGGAGCAGGACATGGTACCATAGTCCGAGCCCGAGGAGTTCAGATGGGACAGACTGGAGACCTGGCCCTGCAGCGCTACGGGGCTGGCGGCGTGGTGCGCCAGGTCCGGAGACTGGCCTGCGCTGCCGGGCTGGTGGCCCGGGTGTGCGCCCAAACCCGCTCCACCGCTGCCCACTGAGATAGCCGCTGCGGCCGCCTGGGCAGCCTGAGCCTGCTGCTGAGCCTGCTGCTGTGCGTGGCCTTGTAGGCTAGTGGCTCCTGACGCGGGGGCACCCGCCTGGCAAGGTTTGCCGTCTTTCACCAGCACAGGCACGGCCACCCGGCGTGGCGACTGTTGTTGAGCCTGCTGCTGCTGTGGGCATCCGGCGCCCCCGCCGCCGCCGCCACCACCGCTGTCCTGCTGCAGTTGCTGCTGTGCCGCCTTGTCCTTGGCCTGACGCTTCATTTTGTAGCGATGGTTCTGGAACCAGATCTTGACCTGCGTGGGTGTCAGGTGGATCATGCTGGCCAGGTGCTCGCGCTCGGGAGCCGACAGGTACTTCTGTTGCTTGAAGCGTCGCTCCAGCTCGTACACCTGCGCCTGGGAGAAGAGCACCCGGCGCTTCCGGCGGGGCGCACTAGGGAGCGGGGCCATGTTCTTGCTCACGTCCCCCAGCGAGCCTAGGCCGCCCATGCCGCTCATGTTCATGCCGCTTGCTGGGCCCATGAAGCGGGAGACTGTAAGCGACAAACGCACAGCGTCGGCCGGGGCCAGGCCAGGCCAGACCAAGCCTGCTTTCCGCGCTCTTGGCCGGCCCGCCCCAGCCCTCGACGGCATCCTCCTCACCTAGGCCGCCTAGAGCTGCTCCTCCCGAGAGCGGCCCAGCTGACTGGGGTCACAGCTGCCTGGCCCAGGCCGTGCCGTGGAGTCGGAGCGCTCCCCCAGCTTCAACCCTGCCTACCCTTCTTCAGTTTCAGAGCCTCTTTAAACCCAAAATGTGCAGTGGGAAAAGAGCACTTCTGTTCCCTTCGTGTCCAAGCCTGGTTGAAAGCCCGGGGATGGGGAGAGCTCAGGTCCGACGGCAGACCCCAGTTTTGGAAAGTTAGGAGAAGGTCGAAAGCTACAGACCTTAGATGCTTTGCCTCTTGCCTTCTCTCCTGTTGGCCCCAAGGAGGATAACTGCTCGGCCCATTAGAGCCTCCTCCATAGCTACGCGCCCTCCCTTCTTGCCCAGACTGCTAGACCCGGTGCTCCAGTGTGTCCCGGCTGGGTGGCCTTCCTCCAGGCTGGGCCTCGGTTCTCCACGCTCTGCGGAGCCCTCAGCTCCGGGTTGGCCCCCTCGGTTCCCTGAGGTTGTCTGCACCGAGCACAACTGCAGGTTGCCGGTGCCCGGAGATGCCGAGTACTAGTACCTATCCGCAGGACCCCAGCGCTACCAAGTGTCTCTTCTAGAAACCCTAACCCGGCAGGGGCACGAATCCCCAGCTCCCGCACCCAACTCCCAGGCGTCGCTGCCCGGCCGCCCTCCCTGGTGCCCAGCGCGCAGCCGGCGGGTGCCGCACCTAGCGGGCGACACTTGGCGCGCCTCGGTGTTCAGCCCGCGGCCCCTCAGTGGGGCGGCCTCACTTACTCGCGGGGAAGCGTGGGTCTGGGTTGGCGCCGTACCATCCGGGGCCGGAAGCGCTGTTCCGCATGGTGTCCTGGTAAGGCGGCAGCTCGCTCATGTTGCCCAGGTTGCCGTTGCAGTAGCCCCCCACAGCGGAGTGCGAGAGCTGGGGCACCCCCGCCGCCGTCATGTGGTAGGCGGCGGTGACGGCGCCGTGGTGCCCCACGGCGTGCTGCTGCATGGCCGCGGCCGGCGGGGCCGCCTGGCCCTGTCTGTACGCCGCCAGCGGAGCCCCGAGGCCGCCGCCCTCCATGCCCACTTTCTTGTAGCTTTCCTCCAGGGGACTCAAGATGTCAGACACTGAGAACGGAGTCGTGTGCTTTGGACTCATCGACATGATTCGGCGTCGGCTGGAGGAGGAAGGAAGAGGAGGAAAAAAAAAAAGGGAGAGGGGGAAGGCGAAGCCTCGCTACTTTTTTTTTTCCCTTTGCCAAATATTCTGGTGTTACCTTAACGCCGATCTTGTTGGATGTACACGTAACGGAGTGGACCGAGTCCGCCTTAATTGGCTTGAGTGGAGGCTCGGGGGCTGCCTCGCGTTTGTTTTAGCCCGGCGCCAGGTTTTAGGCAGCCACCAGAGGCGGGGCATAAGCGCTAAAGCAACAAGACAATAGAAGCCTACATCTTGCCCGAGATAATTAGCTTACATGCTGATGACAAGGTAAACACCTTTAAGTTTCACTTGTCAGGATTTTTAGGTCAGAGAGAGAGAGAGAGAAAGAGAGAGAGAGCGCCAAAGCATTACTTCCCCCCTCCCCTGAACACCCCCACCCCCATTTTTGTGGGGTGCTGGCGGCGCGCGGGGAGGAGGCAGGGCAGGGAAGGGAGGAGGGAACCCCGAGCCAGAGGGCAGGAGGTGGGTTACAGAGTAACCTGGGAGGCGGATTGGTGAGGTGGAAGGAAGGTGAACGCTGCTTTGCAACCAACTTGAAGAGTTACAAAGTGGAACCGCATTCCATTTCGGTCGGGGTTACCCGAGCAGGGACTGGTCTTTGGGGAGAGGGGGCCGAGCAACGGGGTGGGGGTTTCACCTGAGCCTGATGGGGCTGCTCCTCCCTCCCGCTGCGGCCTCCCAGCCCCGCGCCTTCCCACTGCCTCCGGACCACATCGGGCTTCGCCGCGCCGAGCCCCAGTCTGCACCAAACGAGAGTGCTAGTCTGGGGATGAACCCTGGGGCCGCACTGTAGGTCTGTGTGTCTGTCAGTCTGTCTGCCGCTTCTGTCGCCGTCAAAGGGACACCTCTGCTCCCCGCCCCCTTTCCCCTCTCCGGAGAGAATCCCGGCGGGCGGAGGGGGAGCTGAGTAAGGGAACGACTGCCTCCGGGAGGCTGTCACGGATCTCCGCACCCCCCCCCCCGCGCCAGTTCCTTGCTTCAAGGCGGGCCAGTCCCCCAGCCCCCCACCCCACCCCTCCGTTCCCTTTCTCCACCCCTTTTGCCGGCCCAGGAACGAACACAACTGGCCTTCTGAGCTGGGAGGACAAGGATGCGGGGAATTAACGTGAGAGTCCACCGAAGTTGTCCCATTTCGAACAAACCTGGTGGCCCTGACCCTTGCCCATGGCCTGGATACTCCGGGTTCTGGGGCCGGTGCAGACTTTCCGAGGACATTCCAGTCCCACTACCCCAGCCCAGAGCTCTGTTGTGTTCCCCTTTGATGCTTCAGGGAGGGCCCCGGCAGGGAGCCGCGTGAGTGCCCGCAGGTCCGTTGCGAGCGGAACTCAACCTGAACCCGGGTGGAACCCGCTGTCCGGGAGGAGGCGAATACCCAGCGGGCGGGAGGCTGGGCTGAGGCTCGCCTCCTCCCGGATCTCAGCCATGCAAAAGTGCACTTGCTTCCCCGGGAATAACCAAATATCTTTGTCTAAAGTGGCGGCGTAAATGGCCAGTCGCTTTGTGACCACGCTGGATATTAGTAGATGAGGATCATTCTGCTTCAATTGGGCGCCTCTCATCCTGCGAGCAAGAAACTGCTTAGGAGGAAGTGGGTTTCCTGTCTGCGCGTTCCCAGGCTTCAAGTGTGAGCCCCGCGCCTTGAGGGTCCTTGGGCTCCAGGCGAGGGGGAGCTGTGGGCTGCGCTGCCCAGCGGGGCCGGGGGCGTCAGCCCTGTTGCTGGTTCCGGGCCGGGACCCGCAGCGGAGTGGGCTACCCAGCCTAGCCCTGCGTGGCACAGCTTTTGAGAACACTTCCGATTTTCCTCCTTGGAATTTAAACGTTTTCGTGGTTGTTTGCTTTTGTTTTTCTTTGGGGCTATTTGAGCTTCCTTGGCGCGCTAGAGGCTGGGAGGGCGGGGTGCTTCCTGGCCCTTGCAGGTGCCTGGGAGACACTTCGGCGGCCAGTCAAGGAGGCTTCTGGATTTTGATTTTTGTTTTCACATTTTCTTTCCTCACCTCGTAGTGAGAAAGCTGCCAATAACGAACAGGCAGTTTGAACTACTTAATTCAGCAGGGTAGGCTCCTTTTTCATTAATAGCAATTATAGTATGGAAAGTTGTTTTATTTGCTTTTTAAGATTTCAGTCCTTGAAGAGTGCTCTCTGCTCCCTCAACACAAAGCCAACGGCTATACTAACATTAGCTTTCCCCACCACCTACCTCCGTCGCGAAGGGAGGGAAGACTCTGGGCACCCTCTGGCCTCCCATTTGGGCTCGCATTTTCGTGCGGCCCCCACAGCGGCCTGGGGCAGGCAATCCTGACTTTAAGCAGGGAGGTGCGCTGTGTCTTGTGTTGCTAAAAACAAGTGCGAAGCAGAGCTCAGTGCTCTTCTTTTCCAGGGACTTCTCTGGGGGGCGCTCTTAGGACGAACTCAGACCCCATCTACTGCACTTTGGTCAATGTGTCTGGAGATCTGGGAGGGGAGGCGACACCTGATCAAGTGAACATCAGGGAAAAGCAGGCAAAGCCAAAGGCAGAGCTTATCTGAAGGCTCGATCCAGACTTGCTTGTGTCCCAAAGGGGGTCTTATTTTGAAGTAACTGGTCATCCCTTTTCATAACTGTTGGTAGGCATGAAAAACACCAAGTATACATGGTCTTTTCTTTTTCTGCTCAATGCCACTCACAAACGGAGTTAATGCTTCTAAAGGTTTTTATGAGATTTAAGTAAGATCAGGCACATCAAAATACATCCAAAGCTTTGGGGAAAAAAAAAGATGTAAGCTCATTGCCAGAGTTGAGGCTTCCATGGTATTGTCGTGAGTATATCCTCTGCCTCTTTAGGAACTCTTCTCCAGTCTCTGGGTCATACAGCCTGGGCCTTCATAACACTCCCACGGGGCATAAGGCCCTGCGGCATCCAGTTTGGGGAGTGTGAACCACCCAGGTCTGAGCTCTCCAATTACCAGGGCAGCTTCCCAGCTATCAGCAGGTGTGTGTGTGTGTGTGTGTGTGTGTGTGTGTGTGTGTGTGTGTGTGTGCTGAGCTGAGTCAGGGCTCACAGGCAGGAGAGGGCAGGCAACTACTCTGACTTCATTCTTTTTAGGGTAAACTGGGACTGAGCTTCAATCTCTTCTGACAGGAACCCTTCTGCATGCAGTCTAGACTTGGCGCCAAGGCACCATTCTGCAGCCCAGACCCCACGGGCTTCTCCTGCGCGGCTCACAAACACCCACCACTCTGCATTCTTTCCAGGCACGCTGGCACTAAGAATAAGACAATACTCAATAGTCATGTGGCAAAAAAGGCGGATGTATGTATGACCCCAACTACTGGCCTTAGGAGTCCCTCTCCAGGCTCCAACACCTCTTTCTAACTGAAGAAACATGCTTTCTTCTTGGGTTGCCTCTCAGATTCATCTTGAACAGGGCCACCCAGGTTTAAACACATACCCTACCCTCTATCTGTGATTTAATACTAGTCTGCCTTTCATAGCTGGCCTGTCTTCCTTTACACTGAAACTTACAACACTCCAGTAGAGTTGACCAGGTGGCTGGTAGGGCAGAGCGCACATGGGGCGTTCTCTGGTTCAGTTCAGTCTCAATCACACAACTAGGCTGGCTGCAGTATTGCAGGCCCAGGCACAGCCCCAGACCTAGGAATGGAGTAGCCACTAGACTTTGCAGCACACCTAGAGGAAAACACCCTTCTTTCTCTCCAGTGTCTTCGTGAAAGGCTAGGAGGGAGAGCTCACAGAGAAATCTATGTGAAGATTTTGAGGTCTGGAGTGGCACAGGATAGGATACTGGGAAAAGCACTGTTGCCCCTGCTCCTCTTGAGTCTGCTTTTTTTCTGACTCTCATGGTGCCCTTCACACTGGAGCTAAGTTTTCTGCCAGTGTTACTCTGTTTCAAGTTTTACTGCAATTCATGATTTAGTCAACAAATACTTACTGAGCCCAGGCTATATCAGGTATACTGGGCTAGGTCAGAACATCCAGCCTTCAACTATTTAGACACAGTTCACCCCCTATGGAGTTCCCATATCAACACTAAATCATCCAGTAATATGTACTTACTTGTGACAAACATTACTGCAAGATTCAACCTAGAAAGGGTTGCAATGAACTTTGGGGGAGATGAGGGCGAGAAGGTGCGTATGGTTCATTTTCTTCTTTCTCAGTGCTCCCAATAGCAGAATGAGCACCTGAGTAGAAATTAGAAGCCTTTGCATTTGAGACCTGGCTTTCCTACCTTTCAGCTGTGTGGGCTCCCACTAGGCCTCGGAGCAATGTCCATTACAGCCAAACTAAACCAGTGTGTTTACTGGTGGCCCTCATCTAGAGCAAGATCCTGTTTTATCCTTGAAGCCCCTGGAAACTCAGACTTCCTACATTGTCGCGCCACGAATTTAGATGATTCATGAGATCCTGTGCCCGAGTTTGTAAATTTTTAAAGCCGAAAGCAAACAGGACTTACTTTGATTCTGGATTGTTTGTGAGACAAGATTTTACTATGTAGCGGTGACTGGGCTCCAACTCTATGTGAATCTGGCTGACCCAGACCCCACAGAGATCCACCTGCCTGTGCCTCGGGAATGCTGGCATTAAAGGAGTGCTCTGCCACCACGCCCAGCCTAGATTCTGTATTTTGAGCTTAAACTTTGAGACTAAACCTCTAATGATCAGTCAGAATCACCAGTAGGCTACTAGGCTACTCCACCGGGTGTAGGCTCAAGGGCTGGGCTGCGCTGGGCTGAGCCGGGAAGGAGACCCGGCGCTCGGAGTTGCTACTCTCCAACCCCGGGACCCAAGAGGAACCTTTCAAAAATGGCTTCCTGGCTTCTGTAGCCGAAAAGTCCCACAGGATCTCTCCCTAAACTCTGTCAGGTTGCAGGTTTGAAAGCATCCTTCGGATTCTGCCCAGGAAAGACGAGCATCTAGGCAGCTTTCGCGCAGTGTCGCAGGGAAGAGATCCCTCGGCCGCTCCCTCTCTGCTCTGCTTGAGCCTCTAGAACCTTTGAGAGATGTTTTCTTAAGTGGTGGCTTGTGGGGATAGTGGGGGGGGGGGCGGTGCGGGAGGGGGATTGCGTGGGAATAACAAGGGCCGCTCCAGCGCCTCCCTTCTGCGATTCTCTGGCATGGGAATGCGAGTGTGGGCGCCCCAGAGAAGACCCAGTGGCGAGGAGTCCTGCCCTCTGCCCTCCGAGAGCCAGGAGCCCTCTTTGCTCTTAGATCACGCTTTCCCGAGGGTTAACGCTTGGGGTCTTGAGATTTCACTTTAAGCCTAGCTTCAACTTGTCTCAAGTTGTGTCCAGAACCCTTGCTCCAGGGACGCCCCCTGGCGGGACCGAGTTGGAGAATAGAGCCAATTTGGGGTGTGGGTTACTAGGCAGAGAGAAGTAGGAACTAACGACTGGAAACCAAGACGCGAAAGAGGCGGCGACACCCACTTGAAGCCAGGCTCCGAGACTGAGCTCTGGACAGACTCCAAAATCACAGAGAACTGGCTCGTAGTTCTTCCTTACCGTTTATTTTGAGAGCCTCTGGAAGAGTGGACGATGGGTAACTGGGATCATCTGCCAGGATGCTCTCGGGTGAGGCAGATTTAAGGGAAATTTTGGAGGCAAAGCTACCAGGATTCTCAGAAGGGCGCGGTTGTTTCTCCCCAGGACCTGTGCAACTTCCTTCAGCTTTTATATTACTATTACTATTTATTATTATTATTATTATTATTATTATTATTATTATTATTATTATGTGCTTGAACCCAGGGCTTCACGCATGATACACAATCACTTTATCTCTGAGCCACATCTCCAGCACCTCTCCTCCAGTCTTTTAGGTAGTCTGAACTTGCAGGTCTTTCTGCCCTCCATCACCTATCAAACCCTGTCGCCAACAGTGTTCTTGCATTTCCTTTGAAGTTGCAGCAGTGTCGGTTCCCTTCCAGCATTTTTCTCTTCTTTATAACCTCCCCCTTTACTTTCCGGTCCCTCCTCTCCAACACTTGTACCCAGGAAGAGTTTCTGGTAGCCACAATACGGTCAGGACTCCTGGGGATCGCCATTTGGTAAGAGTCAGGATTCTCCTTGTCTGTCCAGGTGTTGACGCCCGACAGCTGCAGACCAAGGCAATCCGCAGCGCCCTCTACCGGTCATCTGTAGAAATGTACCTCTAATTGCAGTCGGGGAAACTGCTACTAACAAGGTCTTGGAAAGGAAGACAAGTAAGTTGATCGAGACAGATAGTGATGAACCTGCCACTCATTGACTCATCTTAACCGTTCATCATATTACTCATTGGTCCAATTTGTCTGACTTTCCAAAGGTCTACCTAAAGCCACTGCAATATAGGTTGACTTAAAATTATCAAAGCTCCTGCTCTTTGAACGTGCCCATGGGTAAATCAGGCCCACAGAAGGTGCTGTGATGCTTAAAATTCCCCCTAATTATGACTTACCTTGTGATTTTGTTCCTGGGATTTCCTCTCCAAATCTGAGGACAAGTGGACACATATTTGATGGAGAAGTGCCTTTTACTTCTTGCATTTCTAAAGCCTAAAGAAAGGAGCCATCCTTGCTGGGCAGTAGGCTCTGCTTTGTGCTGAAATGATGATGTGAGAGCTCCTAGAGAACACTTGAGCGAGAACATTTCTGGAACTGGCTTCATGTAGGTGTGCACTTTTGAGCCCAGGCAAGCTTTCCTCCTAATTTCCCTGTACCTACCCCCACCTTTGAACTCTTGTCAAAGCAGAACCTTCTCCATCATCTCCACACCACTCACCCTAATGATGCCTACATGGTCATTTTTCACTCTTCCATTCAACAGAATATCACTCCTCTCACCCTCTTACTTAAGTCATAATTCCCTTCTGCCTTTTAAGATTGATTGCCTCTTGGGGCTGGAGAGGTGACTCAGAGGTTAAGAGCACTGGCTGCTCTTGCAGAAGTCCCAGGTTTGATTCCCAGTACCCATATGGCATCTAACAACAGTCCATAACTCCAGTTCCAGGGAATCTGATGCCCTCTTCTGACCTCCATAGGCACTGCACGACATGGATGCATTTACATGCAGGCAATCATACATATAAAATAAAAATAATAAATAAAAAAGATTGATTGCCTCTTGGAGAAAAAGCCTCTTTATTAAAGTCAAATGTCTGCAAAGTGTATATTTGAGGAGTAAATGGATGAAGCCCTATTGTACTTCTGTTACATTAATAAGGCAAATTATTCAAAACTGGATGATTTGGTACTTGTGTCACATGTGTTTGTGATTTCTTCAGGTTAACTATAAGATCCTTGATTTTAGGAGCCACCTCAAAATACTTAGACATAGATTATGGCTTGCATTGTCCCCTCCGTAGGCTCATGTACTGAACACTTGTTCCTTAGTTTACAGGGCTTTTCTGAAGACTACAGAGCCTTTAGGAGGTGAAGTCCAGCTGGTGAAAGCAGGCCATTAGGAGCGGACCTTTGAAGCTTGTGGGTGTTGCTGCAGTGTTTTCTTTTTGGTCTGCTGTCATGTGAAGAGCCTCTGTCATACACCGTTGCTACCACAAACTCTACCACGCCTTCTCTGCCATGATACACTGCACTCTCTGAAACCAGATGCCAGAATAAGCCCTTTTCCTATGTTTGAATGTAAAATGCTCCTCCATACACACGTGGTTCCTAACTTATGACATTTCCCAAAGGTTGTAAAACCTTTGGGAGGTGAAGTCTCACTGACTGGAGGACATGGTTCACTGGTGGGGACAGGGCTTGAGGTTTTATAGCTTGACTCAACTTCCTGTCCAATTCTCTGCTTTCAGGCTGTAGAGCAAATGCGACATGCCTTCTCTGCTGATGACCCATATCTCCCAGACTGATAAGCCAAAATAACCCCTTCCTCTAAGTGACTTCTTGTCAGGTATTTAGTCACAGGAATAAGAAAAGTAACTCATACAGAAAACCAGAAACAGAAATGGGGTGTTAGTATGATAAATCTGACCATGTGCTTCATAGGTTTTTGAAAGTTCATTGGGGAAGAAAGCTGGACACATTTGGAACTTCGGCTAGAAAAGTCTTAGAGTACTGTAAGCAGGTCTTAATGGACCATTCTGGAGGAAATTTGGAAGACCAGAATGTCAAAGACGCTTGGACAATGGAGAGCCAACTCATGAGGGTTTGGGAGAATAAGACTCTAACAGAAACTGCACTAAAGGGTGTTTCTGTGTATGGCAAAGAATCTGGTTGCATTCCACTCATGTCTTGACAACTTGCGTAAGGTTTAATTAAAAAGTAATAGACTATTTTTGGTGGAGGAAATCTCAAGACAGGATAGTATTCAGGCTGTGCTCTGGTTACTGCTCACTTCTCACTTCTCCAATTCTTGTCCACAGTGAGAGAGAGCAAGAAGTGAAACAAAAAGATATGAAAAGTGCGATGGTCAATTTTCATTGGATTTGACTGGATTTAGAATCACCATGGAAACACACTTTCAGCTCTGTCAATGAAGGTGTTTCCAGAAAGGTTTAACCTGTGAAGGAAGACTTAAGCTAGAGAGATGACTCTGTTGGTAAAATGCTTGTTAGACAAGCATGAGGACTTGATTTCAGATCTCCAGCACCAATGTAAAAAGCCAGGCATGGTGGAGCACATCTATAACTCCAGTACTTAGGAGCAGAGTCAAGTGGATCCCAGGGCTTGCTGGTCAGCCAGTCTAACTGAAACATCAAGCTCTAGTAACAAATCTCATCTCAAAAAAAAATAAGGTAGAGAACTGATTGAGGAAGACAGCCTGACATCAGCCTCAGACTGCCACACGCATCAGTGCAGGCAAGCACGCCTACACACACACGCACACACCACACACACATGAACTTGGATACCACACATGTACACATCTTAAAAAAGGAAAAACCCACACTGAGTGTGGGTGGCACCTTTCCATGGGCTGAAGTCCTAGGCTAAGCACCAGGATTCATCTATCTTTGTTTTTAAAAAATTAGATTAAAAATTAAAAATTTCATGTGCATGTGGCTGTCTGGATATAGGTGCATGCACACTTGTGGGTACCCAAAGAAGTCAAAGAGGGCATCAGATTCCCTGGAGCTGGAGTTACAGGCAGTTGCAAGCTGCCTGACATGGGTGCTGGGAGCTGAGCTTGTCCTCTGAAAGATCAGCAAGTGCTGTTCATCACAGAACCATCTCTCCAGCCCTGCCTTTGCTTCTTGATGATGAGTGCAATGTGGCCAGCTGCCTCCTTCTCCTGTAGTCCTGTCCCTCGTCCCTTGAACTATATGCCAGATATGACTTTTATGGTCAAATTGCTTCTTGTCATGTATTTGACCACAGTAAAGAGAAAACTAATACAAAAAGCGTGTTGTTTGGTGAGGAAGGAAGCAAAAGGGAGTTTACAGATGCAGACAAGAAGGATACTGAGAAAGCAGCTATAATTAAGTATTGAAGCGATTACCCTCATTACAGAGAAACCTAGTGCTTTGTTCTTTGGCAGCAGGGAGGGTGTCCTGAGGGTAAGATCCCGTTCACTGAGGGCTTCCATCCAAGGCAAGTTTATTTGAGAGGAGAAGGATTGAATTGGGAATGTGACTGAAGAGGCTCCATGCCCCCAGACAATGGGTTAGGGAAGGATTTCCCCAGTGTCAGCACCTAGAGATCACTGTAAATGTGCTCCATGTAGAGATGAGAGTAGAACTTGGCAGCATCAACCGTGTGGTATTGTTTTGCAGGCATGAGAGATACTAAATAAGGGAATCTTCAGAGACCAGGCAATGTGCAAGAAGGTTGGAGGCCATTTCATGAAGCTGAGAAGAGGAAGCCAAGTTACAATGAAAACTCCAAGCTATTAGAGAACCCAGAACTACGGGAAATCCACAGAGGAAAGCTGCAGGGACAGTGAGACCTGTTTAAAGAGAGGGGTTATATGTACAGCAGGCAACAAAACTGGACGGGCAGAGCTGCCCTAGGCCTTTGGAACCAAGGCGATTCCATCGGAAGTCCCAGGGAGATGCAGGGCCTGCTAAATTTGGTTAGCTTTAGTCAGATCTTTCTGTGATATTCTCCTGTTCCCCACTTTTGGAATGGTAATGTTCTCTTGGTACTACTGTCTATTTGAAATATGTAACATTTTTTTTAAACACAGTTAAGAAATTGCCTGAGTTTCAGAAGACTTTGGGCTTGTTAAAAATATGAGGATTTTTAAAATTGTCATGGGGGACTGGAGAGATGGCTCAGCTGTTAAGAGCACTGACTGCTCTTGCCGAAGACCCAGGTTCAAATCCTAGCACACACATGGTGGCTAACAACTGTCCTTAACTCCAGTTCCAGGGGATCCAGTGCCCTCTTCTGTCCAACCTGCCCACTTGCACGACAAGGATGCATTTATATACATGCAGGCTATAAACATATACACATAAAATAAAAATAAATAAACTAAAAAATTTTAAAAAGAGTTTACAGGGTTATGGAGTCTTACTGCTTAATGTGTTTCAGCCCCTTACCAAACAGCCTTTATGAATCAGTTGGGAGCTTGCCCATATATTCTTCTGCTATGTTGGCATACAGCACTTCTCTCCTCTAGAGGATGCAGAAAGAAAGTCCCTGTCAGATTTTGGCAGCTCGATCTTAGATTTCATATGTGGGAAACAAATTTCTGTTGTTTTAAAAATATCTATCCTCAGGTATTTAGATATAATAACGTATGAGCTAAGACACACCTTAAAGGTCCTGTCTTCAAATATAGTCATAATATGAGTTAGGACTTTCTATACATTTTAGAGAACACAATTCAGCTCATAGCACCTCCGTGGTCAGATAGCTTTCCACTTCCTAGTTTTAATTCTATATCTTACATGTCTCCAAAATCCAGCCCCGCCTCGGCACATCTACTTCTCTCCTTTCACTGCCTTAACTGTGGCCATTCATCACCTGTTGCCTCATCATTTAGTTTTCATTTCAGCCATCAGATTCACTCCATTCCAGTCCATAATCCTTTCCAAAGGTCAAACGCCACCTGCCCACTCAAACACAATTTCCTCCCCGTCTGAGTTCTCCTCAGCCCATTCTCCAGCTGATCCAAAGTAATCACATTTTGTAGAGCTTTATTGGAACGTATCTGACACTAAGTTGCCTATCTTTGGAGTATAAAATTTAGTTACTTTTGAACTTTGCATATATCTATGGAAACATGATCTCGAGTAAGATAATGAGCTAATATTCTAGAACTTTCTCATGTCCCTTTGCAATGCTTATCTCCTGTTTTTCTGTGCACCAATCCCTATCACTATGCAATCACTAACCTGTTTTTGGTCACTATATTACATATCATATATAAAGATATGATATGTAATAAATAGAACAAAACTGTATTACTATTTTATATGTTTTTTCACTTAGTATAATTATTTGAGATCAATTAATATTTTTGCATGTCAGTATTGTTGTTTACAAAAATTATTCTTTTGATTGCTGAATAGTATTCCATTTTACAGCTATGACAAAACGTGGAAGGTACAGTAATTCATTTGAGATTATACTAGCTTCCCATGGATGCTGCAACAAATTACCACAAAGTAGAGTAATAAAGGATCAGAAATTCATTTTCTCACAGTTCTGGGGGCCAGAAGTCTGACATGAGGATGTCGCCAGGATCATACTCTCTGCAAAGGCTCCCGGGGAGGAGTATGTTTCTTTTCTGCCTCTCCAAGCTTTCTGGTGGCTTTTGACATTCGTTCACTTGTGACTTCATGTTTCCAATTTGTCTTCCTTCATGTGCTTCTGTATTTCTTGCAAGGATGCTTTTGATGGCATTGAGGGCCCACCTGGAAAATTCAGATCTCCTCACCTCAAGATCTTTTATCTACAAAAAAAATCTCTTTTCTAGGGCTGGAGAGATGGCTCAACAGTTAAGAGCACTGACCATTCTTACAGAGGACCCAGGTTCAATGCCCAGCAACCTCATGGCTGTTAACTGCTGTCCATAACACCAGTTCCAGGGCTATCTGAAGCTTTCTTCTTACCTGTGGGTATTGAACTACATGGGTGCACTTGCTTACACACATGCAGGCAATACACTCATACACATAAAATAAATAATAAATAAAATATTGTTTTAATTTCTTTTCTAAATAGAATAAGATAGCATTTACAAGTTCTAGTGATTAGGACATGGATACATCTTTTTAAAAGGTTCTTTCTCCTTCTTGTTCTTCTCGTTCTCCACCCCCAAGACAGACTCTCACTAGGTAGCCAAGGCTGTCCTCAAACTCACAATTCTCCTGCCTCTTCCCTGAGTGTTGGGATTACTTGGCTTTCTTCTTTACTTTTCCACATGGGCATCTGGTAGCACATCTTTCCTTCTGACTTCTGCTTTAGCTACATCCAACACATTCGTTCATATGCTGTACTTCCTTTTCATTTTTGATAAATGAACAACTTTGATCTTGAGAAATGTATTTTAAGGCATCAGTGTATCTCACATTCTGTAAATTCCATGCTAAAAATGATTCTCAGAACACTTGGAATATTCAAGACATAGTTGAGAAAAATTTAAAAATTCAGGAATAAATGAATGCATGAATGAATTGATCAGTAATCATTGGGCCTGGGAAGAGTTGGCGGGAAAGGAGTGGGAAGAGAATTTGATCAAACCGTATTGTGTTCGTTATGAAATTCTCAAACAATAAATAAAATGTATTTTAAAAAATTACTTGGGGACTTTTTATACTATAGATTTCTGATCTTTCTGTTGCTACAAAACTAAAACTCAAGCCCTGGAATCTCATTTTCATATAATTTTTGCTTATATTTTTCTGAAACAGATTTAGCTATGTAGGCCTGATTGGCCTCAAACTTATGATTCTCCTGTGTTAACTTCCTGAGTACTGAGATACGATTTTCTTTTGATGTGCTTTTATTTCAAATATTTTATTTATTCTGTTTGTTTTGTGTTTATGAGTGTATTGCCTGCATGTATGTAAGTGTTATGCACTGCTTGCAGAGGTCAGAAGAGAGTGCTGGATTCCCCTAGAACTGGAGTTACAGATGATTGTTAGCCACCATGTGGGTGCTGGGAATCGAATCCAGATCCTCTGCAAGAACAGCCAGTGCTCTTAACCACTGAGCCATCTTTCCAGCCCCTAGTGTGCTTTTAAATAAATAAGTTATATATCTTATCCAATTTAATTTTTAAATGCCTGCATTTTCAGAGATGTTTCATTTGATTTTATTGTGATCAGAGTACTTATTTGGTATGACTGGAATCCTTACAAACTTACTGGGACTTGTTTAATGTCCCAGAATGTGGTCTACCTTGGTAAATGTGTCCATACGTTTGAAAAGAATGTTTATTGTGCTGTTGTGCAATGAAGTGTTCTATAACTGTCATTTAGGTCAACTTGTCTCATTGTGTTATTTGAGACTTTCATACCCTTTCTGGAATTCTGCCCTTTTGTTCTATCAGTTATTGAGAGTGATGTTGAAATTCTCAACTGCAAGCATTTCTTTGCTCCCATAGTTCTACCAGAGTTTGCTTTGCCTATTATGTAGTTCTTTCATGAGATTTATAAATATTTAGGATTGCTGTAGCCTCTTGGATGCAGTTTTATTATCATGGAATGATTTGACCTTCCACTCTGCTGCATTCTATATCAGAAGTCTTCTTTTTCTAATATAAATATAGTTTTCCTTTTATCAGTATTAAAATATAATATCTAGTTTCCTTATTTTACTCTTAGACTATTTATGTCCATATATTAATATTATAAACAACATCTAACTGAGCTTGCTGTAATAATATCTGCTATCTATTTGTCTGTCTTTCTATCTATCTATCTATCTATCTATCTATCTATCTATCTATCTGACAATATTTGCCTGCAGGCCTATAGTTGAAATATTTAGATTAGTTTCACTAGTTATGTGATTATGATCATTGACTTCTTTCGTGGTGCTGGGAATCTAGCCCAGGGTCTTGCATGTACTAGGCAAGGGCTCTGTCACTGAGCCCTAGTACTGTTGGGTTTCAAACTGCCATCTTGCTGTCTGTGCGACTTGAGATTTCTCCTATGTTCTCATTTCTCTCTTCCTTCCTTTAGGTTGAGTGTCTTCTTCAATTCCTTTTATCTCATTTAAAATCTTATAAGCTATAACTCTTGTGCTGTTCTAGTAGCTGCTTTGATGTCTGACTTATCATCGTCTTTTAGGTGATGTTATACAATTTCATGTAGTGTTGCATACTGTTGTCTCTTCCCCTTCAGTTATTTTGTATTATTATTGTCATGTATCATATTTCCAAACATAAACTCTACAAGTGTTAATTACCTTTATTTCACAGTTATCTTTTGTGCTTCTTTTTGTTTATTCATTTATTTATTAAAATGTTTTCTTTGTTTTATATTATATGTATGAGTGACTTGCCTTCATATATATTAGGACTCACATAGATAAGTTCCACCTGGAACCTGAGTTACAGAGAATTGTGAGCTGCCAGGTTGGTGCTGGGAACTGAACACCTATTGATTAAGAGCAGCCAGTGCTCTTAACCCCTGATCTATCTCTCCAGCCCCTATTTATTTGGGCTGGAATTAAATGTGTGTGTTACCACATCCACGAGAGAAGCTGAGAATGTCTCTGTGTAGTTGTATGTGAGATCTTCTAGGTTTAGAGATCAAAGTGTGAGACTCTCTGATACAGTAAGGGTGGGTCCTGATTTCTCCTTGTCTGTTTCATGCTGGAGATAGTGTTTCAATAAAAGAATTAGCAAAGCTCTGGCTCATAAGCATAGTTCTGAGAGACATCAGAAGGAACTGGTGCTCTGCAGTTGGAATCTGCTGTTGGTCTTATGAAAGCTAAGAGTAAGACTGTCTCTTTTAAAAAAGCATTGACATAATGTGACTTAGAAACACTGCTAATAGTATATGCATGTGTGATTTGCCCATGGAGTCCAGAAGAGGGCACTGGATACTCTGGAACTGGGCTTATAGGTGGTTGTTAGCCCTCTAACATGGGTGCTATGCATTGAGCTCAGGTCCCCTGCAAGAGCAGTATGTGCTCTTAACCTCTGAGCAATCTCTACAGCTCCTATGCAGCTATCTCTTAAAAATATTTAAATACTAGGGATAAAGCCCCTTATATTACATATATAGTTACTATTTCTGGAATTTTCACCCCTTTGTATAAACACTTTTTTCAATTGGTATTATTTTCCTTTGATCAAAAGAATTTAAATACTTAAATATATAAATACATATATTATGTGTATGAGTGTATTACATACATGTAAGTGCACACATGTCATGCAGTGCCCACAGAGGTCAGAAGAGGGCATCAGATCCCATGGAACTGAAGTTACAGATGACTGTTAACCACCATGTCAGTGCTGAGAATTAAACCTGGGTCCTCTGCAAGAGCAGCCAGTGCTCTTAACTGCTGAGCCATCTCTCCAGCCCCCAAGCATTTCTTTTTCTTTAATTTTTATTTTTTGTTTTAAATTTCTACATTTAAAACTTTTAAATAAAGAAAGTTTTATAAACATAAATACACAAACATATAAAACAGCTATATGGCCACATGTTATACAATTCATACATTATTTTAATTTGCAAGTTTGTATTTCCTTTGATTCAAAATATTTCGTCTCAAGATTTGATATTTGTTAGTATCATATTTTTATTCATTGAGAATTCCATATATGTATGTACACAATGCATTTTGATCAGATCCACGCCTCTATCCCTCCTTCCATATCTCCCACCCACCCCCAACACATCCTCCTTCCACCTTCATGACCTCTACTTTTAAAATTATTGATAACTCCTACAGTTGCCCATGTATGTACATGCATAGGGCCATCCACTGGAGCATGGACAACCTAACAGGGGCCACACCCCACAAGAAAATGGATTCTTCCTCCCCCAGCAGCCATCAACTGCCAATAGCTCCTAGCTGGTAGGGGGGGAGTTGTGGGGAGGTTTCAGCATTCCTTATAACACATGATGAAATCTTTCAGCTTTCGCATGTTTCAAAATGTTTGCATCCTCCTTTTTCTAAGATATTTTCATTAGGTATAGATTATAGGTTGTCAGTGTAGTTTTTCGTTAAGTACTTTAAAGATGTTCCATTGTCTTCTGGTTTCCTCTGTCTTCAGGGATGCATACAATCCAGGAGCACTGTGAAGACTTCATTTCTCCCCCGAGAGTCTCCACAAACTTCTTTCAGACTTTGATAGGTAAAGTTTATTATTTTTTTATGTTTTGTTGTCTTTTTTTACTTTTATTTGAAACTGTGTGTATATGTAGTTTGCACATAAGTGCTGAGTCCAGAAGAGGGTTTTGGATCCCCTTTAGCTGGAGTTATGGGCAACTGTGGGTCCTAGGAACAGAACTCAGATCCTCAGCAGGAGGATCTTAACTGCTGAACCATCTCTCCAGCCTCCTTGACTTTCTTCTTTTCTTCCTTCCTTCCTTCCTTCCTTCCTTCCTTCCTTCCTTCCTTCCTTCCTTCCTTCCGTCCTTCCTTCCTTCCTTCCTTCCTTCCTTCCTTTCTCTCTTTCTCTCTCTCTTTTTTTCTTTCTCTCTCTTTCTTCCTTTCTCCCTCCCCCCCCTCCTCTTTCCTGTGTTTAAAGGTGCACCATCATATCTCCTTTTTCACATTCCAGGGATCAAAGTGAGGTTATCAGGCTTGTATGGCAAACACTTTTACCTGCTGAGCCATCTCCTCAGCCCATTATTTTGTGTTCCAATACAGGAAACACCCTGTGGTCAGCCTTGAGCTCAAAAACCTTCTGCCTCAGCCTAATGAGTGCTGGGATTACAGGCATGTGCCACCATGCCCTGCTTTTAAAGTTTATTCTTAAAGATTTGTTTTCAGGGGCTGGAGAGATGGCTCAGTAGTTAAGAGCACAGGCTGTTTTGGGGAGATCCAGGTTTGGTTCTCAGCACCTACATGGTGACTAACAACTGTCTATAACAGTTGTTCCATAGCATCTGATGCCCTCTTATGACCTCTGCAGGCATTGCATGACATTAGTGCACTTACACACATGCAGGCAATACACTCATACACATAAAATAAAAATAATAAATAAATACTAAAATAAAAAATAAATTTTTAATTTATGTATATGTGTGTACATTTCTGTGTGTAGATATGCACATATGCATGTGATTACACAGGGAAGCCAGAAGAGGGAACTAGATCCCTGGAGCTGGAGTTGCAGGTAGTTGTGAACCACCCATGTGACATAGGTACTAAACAGAACTGGAGTCCTTTGCAAGAGCAATAGAGTCATCTCCCCAGCTCCTTACCTAAGATTCTATGGCTTATTCATCATGATATACTCTTGGGACAGTGTGGAAGGAACCACAGTGTAAGTTTTTAAAACATTATTTTGTGCTTGAGCTGAGGTTGTTCACTGAAGCCTTAATCTCTCTTCTACTAATAAAGTATCAGGGGAACAGACTGAATTTCAAACTGGTCATAATAAATATTTGCCTTGGCCTTTTGAGAACAAAATTTGGTTAATACGCTTGCATAAAAGAAGAGTCCTGGGTCCTTCATTGTGACATGTTCCAAGAAATGTTTTGAGGACTTTGGCAATCATATTACAAGATATTTTCCTATTTAAAATTTTTTACATTTATCTATTTTTCTGTCTGTGTGGTGTATACATGTACATATGTATGTATCCATACATGTGGCGGGGGGAGTGTGCTCTGGAGCTAGAAGACAACATGCAAGAGTTTGTTCTCTCTTTTCACCATGTATTCTGGGAATCAAACGTGGGTGGTCGGGTTCTGCCCATGGCAGGTGTCTTTACCTGCTCAGCCATCTTGCTGGTCCATTTCCCCAGTTTTTATAGATGAAATCAAGACACAGAAGGTTTAAGTCAGTTTTTAAATATTGCATGGCTAATAAGGAGACCAAGTTTTGAATGTAAACATGTATTCTAAAATACAAGAGAAGTCAGCCTAAATAAACAGGAACTGTAAAGGAAGCTCAGCTGAGTGCAGCTTGTAATCCCAGCACCTGGGAGGCCAAAGCAGGAGGCTGAAAGCTCTAGTTACCTAGGGAGATTCTGTCTTAGTAGCAAAAACAAATAAGCAAAGAGAGGCCTCTACCTATCTTGGAATTTTACAGTAATTTTGACAGAAAGATGATTTGAAAATCCACTTACCACTCGGAGACTTGTTGCATGTAGTCCGTCTTTTCTTCTTGCTCAGCTGTTATACCCAATGTCCATAAAAATCTCCACTACCAAATTATATGCACAAATTTTGTCACCAATTTCATCGGGGATTTTTTTTAACACTGCTGAATTTCCACGTTAAGCATCACCATATTTGAAACAAAGGCACTTGGGCATAGCACTGTACTTTTTCCACTTTGTTCCTCTGTTCCTCTGAGTTTCAACAAATAGTTTCCATCCCTTTGTGGAAACTGCAATAAGAAATACACTGTGGGGAAGAACATTTTTGCCAGGTTTAGAGGACTTTACTTTCGGCTTTACAGGAGTGTGACTAATGTACATGGAGAGCTTAACTTATTCTTTGGAGTAAGAAAATGACTTCTCAACAGACAAAGTTAAGCACAGAAGTTTGATAAGACAGCAGCTCTCAGTCTTCAGAGTGTACACAGAGTACCTAAAACACTTGCTTTACGTGTATGTTTCTAAGTGGGTGCTATGATTGCAGTAATAGAAAGTACCAATAGAAAGGCCATGCCTTTCCAAGAAAAAAGTTATATAACCTAGACACGCACACACACACACACACACACACACACACACACACACAAACTCACAGATACATGTACCCACCATTACTTGAAGGCACGAGAAAGTGATCAAAAGTGGGTATTAAACCAAAAGGAGTTTTGATATTAATAGAAGGATTAACTAGATGAAAATCATCTCCACAAGGCTGTCTGTCCTGGTGTGGACACAGTACAAGACAGAAGGAAGGTGAACAAAAACGTCAGTGGTTCTGATTTGAAATATGAAATGGTGAAGTCGGAAGCTGGAAGACTACATAAAAGACTTACACAAGTGTGATGGTTTGAATGTGTCCTCTATAAGCTCAAGTATTTGGATAATTGAGCTCATCAGTTGCACTGTTTATGGAGATTTAGGAGGTATAACCTTGCTGGAAGAAGCGCATCAGTGTTTTGAGAGGGCTTTGAGAATATGTAGCCTTGCCCAGTTCTCTGCTTCCTGGGCCTTCTTGAAGATGTGAACCCTCAGCTTTCTGTTTAACAGTCTGATCCTTAGCTTTCATTTTAAAACCAAGAGTGGACCCAAACTCTGAAAACCTGTTCCTTCAGATGTCTTGCAGAACTGTGCCCTCCAGCCAGGCCTCACTCATTCTTTTATTGAAACAGCATCTCCAGCATGGACTGGGGAAGTAGAGGGAGGGGCCCACTCTTATCAAAGAATCTTATGGCTGCCACGATGGGCGCGGCAGATAGGGTCAGTGCTCCTCTTCCTCCTCGTCCCCGGCCCGGTCAACGGGGAGGGGAGCTCGGGAGAGATCCAGTGTGTGGCTTGCCCCAACCCAGATCCCTGGCGTGATGCAGCAGAGATCATAAAGGCGAAACCGGGACCCCTGACGGGCCAAGAAGAGTCTACAGCCGGCTTCTTCTAGTGTTACAGCTCTTTATTGTGTTACAGTTCTTATTTGGCGCAGCAGGGAAATACTCACGTTATGTCTATATTGTAAAAGTCACACCAACATTAGGGAAATAGAACCTATTTTTAAAATCAAAAGGAAATTCAGAAAGTAAAGAGCTAAAACATCTTCTATGAAAAAGAGAGATGACTGTGTGAGCCGAAAAGAAGATCGGAGACAGCAGAAGAGACAACTTGAAGACAGATCAATCTGAGCATTCAATATGAGAAGCATATTCAAGAAAGAGCAGAGAGTCTTATAGGTCTTGTTAGCCAATAGTCTTATAGGGTGGGGTCCTGACCACAACCAATCACAATTTGTTCCCAGGTGGATCAGGTTCCCTCCAGGTGCTGGGCAGAAACTGGCTTCACAACCAAGCAGTGTGGCGCACCACACCCACGAGAGCCATTCCTCCATTCCTCCTGGCAGGTGGCCTAGCTAGGCCCACCCTGCATTATGCCCAACATCCTACGTCATCTCTCAATCCTGGAAAATTAATGATGTTAGGAAATTCTCTTCTTTTTAACTTTAAACCTATTTTAAGTGTATCAGTGTTCTGCCTGCAGAGATGTAAGAGTACCACATGCATGCCTGGAGGACAGAAGAGGATGTTGAATCCCTTGGAACTAAGTTAACAAATGATTGTGAACTATCGTGTGGGTGCTGGAATTGAACTTGGGACTTTTGCAAGAACAGTAAGTGCTCCTAACTGCTGAACCATATCTCCAGCTCCAGACGCTTTATTGTTATTGTTTTGTGGTTTGGAACAGTCTTATGTACTCTTGTTGGTCTCCTTCCCAGCTGACCTAGAACTCACTATATTGACCAGGCTGGCTTGGATCCCACAGAGATCTGCCTGCCAGAGATAGTCATGTTGCTGCCTACTGAGTGCTGGAATTAAAGGTGCACAACATAATGTCCAGGCAATGTTAGGAGATTCTCATACTGAGACAGACCTTAAGAAATTGCATGAAGAAGACATGACTATGTTGGGTGGGCAAGAATGTTAAATTGTTGGTAGCAATCAGAGGCTGTACCTAATGAGTGCTTAAACATTTTATGGCAGAACCTTGCAGTTCATATTGGCATGGGTCTCATCATCCTCTTCCCCCATTACATTTGGGATTTTGCCTTGACATTTGGCACTATTGATAGTTTCCATTTGGTCATAAGGTATTTTCTTTTATGTCCTTGGGAATAGTTATAATAGCACAATGCATCCTCTTAGAGTTGTATCAACTGATGGTGTTTTGTGTACAGCTATCCTTTTCCTTTTCTTTCATATTTCTAGCAATGTTGGATGGCATCCTGAACATGGTGAAATGTTCTTTGTGGAGACTGTGAGTTTGCTAGTTTGACCTGTCTTCAAGAGAAGAGCCATGTGAGTCAAAAATTCTATTAGAAGGCTAATGCCGGTCTCTTCAATCAAAGATGACTCCCTGCAGTTTCTACCTGCCCTGCGTTAGGCTATTCTCTGGGGCCTTTAGTAAATTCATTTCTATTTGTCTAAAATTTATAGATGTCTGGGAAAGATTTGGCTAAATAGGAACTACTTTTCCTTTATAAGTCAGAGTTCCATCTTTTTAACTTTTGGTCTTGCTTTTTAAAAATCCAGACTGATAATTTCTGCCCCCTTTAGATCTTTTATTACATTTTAGTTCTTTTTAGGGAGTACGTTTTACTTATTTTTTATGCATGTATGTGTATGTATTTATGTCTGTGAGCACATGCATGCTTTATGTGGAGATCAGTGGACAACTTTCAGGAGTCAGTTCTCTCCTTCCACCATGTGAGACCTTGGGATAAAACTCAGGTCATCAGACTAGGTAGGTGGCAAGTGCTTTTACCCACTGAATTATCTTGGCAACCCAATTTCTGCCTTTTAATCAAAGTGTTAATACCATAAGTGTGTGTATATACACACACATATCTATGTTTGAGCCTTTTCATTTTGCATTGCTCATTACTGAACCCAGGACCTTTTACTTGCTAGGCAAATAATATCACATCTCCAGCCCTGGCTGTATTTTCAATCATTTTAAATATGATCAGCACAACTCTATGATCCTATTCTTCTTGAATTTGTTGTTTCGGTTACTTGCTCCTTTCTGCCTCTTCAGCCTTCTTTCATTAGCTGAGTTTTAAAGTATTTCGTTTTAACATTGCCAAGTATTTTCTGTAATTCTTTTTTACAAATGGTTTCTGTAGCATGAAACTCTGCATCTTTAACTTACCTCAGTTCACTTGCAAGCAACACTTCTTATAGTGTCATTCATTTTCCCCTTATGCAGGGTGCTGCCATACACCATCTACATATGGAGTAAACAGTCTTATTTTTTAAAAGCTGAAAGCCGTGGAAATTGCCTTTCATATCTGTTCCTGTGCTAACATTGGTGCATTTTCTGTTCTTTTGTATTGACCTGATTTTCTACCTTGTATACTTTCTTTCACAGTGAAGAGTAACTTCTTTTAACATTTTTTGTATTTTAAGTCTGTTGGCAATGCCATCTGTCAATTTTAATATTCTGAAAAGGCTTTATTTTCCTTCTAATTTAAAGAATATTTTGCTCAGAATAGAATTCTAGATTTAAATTTTCTTTAAGGAAGTGACTCTAGATAGATTGACCAGATGCCAGTGAATGCACTGAGGAACACCTGGATAGAAATGCTTGACCAGATAGGACTTAACACATATGTCTGAATACTTGAAAATTGTGGGGGGGGGCTTGGGGAGGGGAAAGGGGGTCTAAATTTGATTTAGATGTATTATATGGAATGCACAAAACTCAATAAAAACATTAACGATGAAGAAAGAAAAAATTCTCTTCTGTAGAACTTTAAAGGTCTCATTCCATTGCCTACTGACTCACCCTTCACCTGTTAGGGTTCCTTTTTTCTATTTTAAATATTTTCGTCCTTGAGCCCAATTTGTCACACTTATCATGTGTCTTCATTCATGTGCTTTTCTTTGTGGTTATCATACTTAGAGCTTGTTGAATTTATTGGATATGAGTCTTTATAGTTTTTATCAAATCTGGGGAATTTAGGGCCATTATTTATTCAAATGAATTTTCTGTTTCTTTTTGAGGGAAAGCCCTAATTATGAGGTAGACTGCCTTAAATCTTTCTACAGATCACTTAGTATTTGTACATTTTATTTCTCCTTTGTGCTCTGGTTTGGATAAATTCTATCATCGTGTATTTAAGCCTAACAATATTTTCTATTACCTTGTTTAAATTTTGCCTTGTTTTGTTTGTGAGACAAGATCTCCCTCTCAGATGGCCTGGAACTTGCTATGTAGATCAGGCTGGCCTCGGTCTCAGAAAGATCTGCCTGCATTTGCCTTGTGAATGCTAGGATTAACGGCATGAGCCACCATGCCTGGTTTTGTTTAATTAAAAAATTATTTTTACTTAATGCGTATCAGTGTTTTGCTTACATTTATGTGCTAGAAGAGAGCGTCAGACCCCCTGGGACTGGAGTTGCAGATGATTGTTAGCTGCCATGTGGGCACTGGGAACTGAACCTGCATCCTCTGGAAAAACATCAAGTGCTCTTAAACACTGAGCGATCTTTCCAGCCCCTGTTTTAATTTTTATTTATTTTTATTTTTTAGTCATGGACCAAAGCCATGTCAGACCTAGGAACTGGAGAAGCTGAATGTTGATTCAGGAAAAGATGGAGATCTTGCAAACCAACAGGTGAGACAGAGAGTGAGTAACTTACAATGTGTGTGCGAATGTGAATGCTGTTTTTGAAAATGACTGCAGCTTCATTTTTGCCCTTGCATCTTACACAGGAATGTCTGTGTGGCTTACTCTAATTGCACACGTACAGAAAAGAGAATTCTGGGAATTGAGTTCAGCATAGCCAGTTGACACAAAGCCATCACAGAAGTGGTTGTTTCCATGGAACCCACTTGGGTTCCATTTCACCAGTGCAAACCAGCGTTTATTAAAAGGAATGGCCATGGGAAACCTCTGAGAACAAGTTGCTCAAGTGGCGGGGCTCTGAGACCCACAGGGCTGGTAGCAGCATCAAGAAGACTTTGTAAAACACTTGCATTTAACAATAAAAACTGGCCAAGTAGAAGCAGAATATTAGCTTTTGGCTTCCACTATACCAGCTTCATTAAGCACTGTGGTAGATTCCTCTGCTTGCAGTTTTCGGTGTTTTGATACCCTTCTCATGGGCCCAAGGATTTCTGGTTCACTGAAATTCCTATCAACTAGACTTCTAACTGAAAGGAAAAATTTAATGATAACCAGGATAACAGTGAGGGTACCAAGTAGAATAAATATCTTTCCCTTGTTTGTGGGCTTACTAGACCTGCTCCTTCAAAGATAATACCCAGAAAAGGAACTAAACCTAAGGCATAGGAAGATGTTGAAAAACGCAGAGCGGAGAAGCTTAAAGGTGGTGAGAAGAACATGCTTCTGAAAAAGGACTTTCTGAGAGACAGGATGTTAGTTTAGTGGCACCCCAAAGAAACTTTAAACTTTCTCTGAAATAAGGCATAAAAACGGAGTAAGTCAAGAGACCATGATGGAAGGGAGGGAGGCTATTGAGAGGCAAATGGGTGACTCAGGAAAGGTGTGACTGACAGTCAAACGACACACTTTAAATCTGTATTAAGAGCAGTCCAGTCAGACTTCTTGAAAAACTCAGAATAAGCTGGGTGTGGTGGTGCACACCTTTAACCCCAGCACTCCAGAGGTAGAGGCAGATGCATCTCTGTGAGTTCAAGGCCAGCCTGATCCACATAGTGAGTTCAAGGCCAGCCTGATCCTGGGGATACAGGGAGACCCTGTCTCAAAAGACCACCCCCAACCACAACAACAAACAAACAAATACTAGAAACCCAAACTCAGAATAGACATATTATTATAACACTTACCATTTGCTCACCATCCACTAAAGATAATTAGAAATATTTTGTGAATTGTTTTCAAATATATCTCTCCCCCGATTTTTTTTGGACCAGAATACTTAAAGCAAACTCTAAGCATAATACAACTTTACCTGAAAATACTGTAGTATCTTTGATACATAAACACTTTCCTTTTCCCTTATAAAAAATGGTCACAAATTCATCATCAAATTTAATATAAACCAATAATACTTTTCTTATCATCTGATACCCAGACCGCACTCAAATTTCTTCAATTCTTTCTTTAAGGAGGCTTATCTATCAAATTAGTAATATGGAAAGAATAATAAGGCTGCTGGTTTGCAATGAAAAAGTATATAGAAATTAAAATAAGGAGCCAGAAGTTAGAGGTGGTGGGAGACAGAGATAACTTACATATGGATGGTTACTGCTTATAAAGAAATCATTCATATGTAAAACAAGAGGTAATTAACACTATAATGAAAAACAACTTTAATTAGCTAAGTAAGGATCTGTGTTGTAGATGGAAAGAGTTATCTAAAAAATAACAAAAAATATACCAGTACTTACACCAGGGATTCTAAACCTGAGGTTTTCAATGGATGTGTTTCAGGACATTGACAAAAACTTTAAATTAGGGCCCCTTAAAATCTGGGATATGTTTATTCTACACTCTTTGAATCTAAAATTTTTATTGAGATATGTGAAGATTAGAAGTTCTCAATGTTTTATAACTCCATAAATATTTAAAGTTATTGATCTCTTCAGGAAAATGCATAGATATTCACTATTTACCAAATATGTTGTGTTATTACAACACTCTACTTGTAGGGACCAGTTTCTGTTAGATAATTTCAAGTTACAAGTGAGTTATTTTAGTTAGATAGAGAAATGGTGAGATGAAATGCTCCCAAATTAGTGGTTAAAACAGCAGCAGGTAGTTGTTTCTTGTGATTTTATTGTCTGAGTGGTTTTTCTGCTGATTTCACTTGAGCTAAGTCATTAAGAGAGTTGACTGGATGACAAGCCATGAGTCATAACTACTATGACTACATACTGTTGGTGGAGACATCACAAGTTTCCTCTGATTTAGAGGTCAGGAAACTATGGCCCATTGGCTAAAGATATTCATTTTGTGTTTTGGGAAATGCCTGGTTTATTTCAATTCAATCATTTCTAATAGCATAGCTGAAGAGTTAAAACATAACACATAGCCTACAAATCCCAAAATATTTCCAATGAGACTCTTTAAAGAAAAAGTTTGTGGACCTTGTTTTAGTTAATTGACCATTAGATAGTGAGTTAGCATGTAGGAGAAGCCTTACCCACATATGATGCAATGGACAAGATACTGAATCAGATATTACAATTACAGCTGTCAAACTTTCAGAGAGCTTGGGAGGAGTTAAGCATCCCATACTTGCAAAAGGGGTGTAGATCATTACCAGGGAAGGTAGATAGTAATAGAGCAAATGCAGCCGAGTTCTTGGAAGGATCTCCCTTCAAAAGGATAGCCTGTTTCCCCACCCCTCAGTCTGGTGGGCTTTGCTTTGATTGACAGAATGTGATAGAAGCCATGCTCTGGGAGCTGTGGAATTTAAGGGAAACCTTACAGATTTAACTGTCTTATCTAGGAGTGTTGACATCAAGAAAATCCACTGTAACCTTGTGGTTGTTTATTTGGTCCCCAGTTCATAGAGCTGTTGAGGGAGCATCATGGAAACTTTAGGAGATGTGTCCATACTGGAAGAAGCACATTGCTAGGACAGCATTGAGAGTTCTTAAGCCTTAATGGATTTCCAGTTTCACTCTGCTTCCTGCGCCTGCTTGAAAATATGTGTGCTTAACTTTCTGCTCCACCCACCTACCATCCCTTCCCAACTATTATGAACTTTCCTTCTGGAACCATAAGCCAAATAAACTCTTCCTTCTATAGGTTGCCTTGGTCATGGTCTTTTACCCAGCAACAGAAAAGTGACTAATAAAAACCAAATTCAAGCATGAGAGGTCACGTGTCTCCACCACTGACAGCCAGGATCAACTATCAGACACATGAATGACGTCACCATGTTTCTTTCAGTTCAGCTGACCATCCAACTGAGAGGGCAGTGTCATGTATGTTCCTCATGAAACCAGCCAATAAACTGTTCGGCTCACCCACAGAATCATGTTAAATAATAACCCATTGCATTTTGGAGTGTTTGGTTAAATATAAAACATTTATTAAATATAAATAAATTCTATGGCTAGAGAGATGATCCAGTACGTAAAATGAAAGCATGAAAACCTAAGTCTGGATCCACAGCACTCACATAAAGGCCAAGTGGGCAGTGCCCATCTGTAATCCCACATTGGGCAGGATGAGAAAGGGGAAACCAGGGGCTCACTGGTCAACCAGTGAGCTTTAGATTTAGTGAGAGAGCCTGGCCCCAATAGGAGGGTGGACAGCAGTTGAGGAAGATACCCAATACCTATTGGATTTACACACATGCATATCTACACACACATGTGAATACATAAGCGTATACCACACACACGTGCGCACGCACACACACACACACACACAATGTAGAAACACCTAAATAAAAGAACTAAGCTATCTATAAAGCAATAATAATTATTCTCATATATACAATATTTATTATTAGAGAGCAAAAATGTGGCATCTGTACAATTTAGAGGGAAATAATCATCATTAAAAGGTAAAGTTGAAAATGTTTAAAGTTTATCTTAGAATCAATAAAATACTTATGTCTGGGACAGGGACCCAGCAGCTCAGTGAATCTTAGAGTAGACATTTGAAGGACTTTCTTTCTGGAGGCTGGTTATTCTTCAGAATATTTTTTCTCTGCCAAAGAGAGACATATACATCCCTCTTAGAACTGTAGAAGACTTTTAAAAACATAATTTCAGAATGATGTATACCTTCAAAGAAATGTTGTGCCTTCTGGCAAACATTTGGAAAGCTTGAACAATAAAGTTTTATTACAAATGTTCTTTCACTATGTTCATTAATCAGATGATAGCAAGAAATGAAGTTAGTGATAAATGTAAGAATTAGCAGAGTTAGGAAAACTTTTTTTCAGTACTAGGTATTGATTCTAGGCCTTGTGTATTGTAGACACTCACTCTTCCATTTTAATTTTTATTTAAGGCAGGGTCTTCTTAAGTTCTACAACCTAGCCTTGAACTTAATGATACTCCTGTTTCAATCTCCGAATATCTGGGATTGTTGGATTTCAGGCCTAGCTGTGCTTTCTGAGGTGAAGTTTTACTATATAGCCTGAACTGGCCTAAACTCTTTATGTAGTCCAATTATGTAGCTTCAATTCTGTGGCTTCATCCTCCTAGGTACTGGAATTATAGGTGTGAATCACCATGCCCAGCTAACAGTTTTGACAAAACTTTCTTAAAGTAGTCCTGGAGAGTTCATTTGTAGGTCTTCTCAAATACTGTATTATATTTTTGTTTTGAGACATTTTGTGTTATATTGCCATAATAGAGCAGAACATTCCTCGCTTAACCAAAAATAAAGGTCATCAGTTACTATTCTGAGCCTGACAAGGCATCAAATCCAGCAAACATTATATAAAAATAAAAGGCATTTTATCAGCCTGAATGAGATATGTAGTGACAATAAATATCCTCCAAATCTTGGTAGCTTCAAGCAGCATGTCCATCGTGACTCAGTGGGAGACTCCTGCCTATAGTCACTCAGGGACCAAAGCTGTCAGAGAGGTCATCTTCTCACAGGATACCTGTCTCATGCCAGAGGCAGTAACTACTCTACCAAGAAGAGCCACATTTCATTTCTGCTCACAGTTTACAGGCTAGAGCTAGACATGGCCTTACAAAACAATAAAAAGACAAGATGGATAATCCTAACATGTTCTCAGAAGTGTGAGGATATTGGGAGAACAGCACTAAAACATAGTCCAGATACCCTTTTCTGTAGGTTATGGGTAGAACCTCAGTTTGTTATTTCATTCAGACCCACTTCTCTTACACCAGAGACAAGTGGCTACTCACATCTATGGCAGTAGAGACTGGTGGCACCCTGGAGAGTTACCTGGAAAACTGCAAGGAAATACATGTGTTCTAATTGTTTTCATATTGCTGTGATGAAAATACTGACCAAAACCACCTTGGGGAGGGAAGGGTTTACTGGACTTACATCACAGTTCATCATCAAGAGAAGCCAAGGTGGGAACACAGGGCAGGAACATGGAGCACAGGCTGTGGAGGAGTGCTGCTTACTGGCTTGATCCCCTGGCCCATGCTCAGCCTGCTTTCTTATATAATACAGAACAATCTGCCTAGGGGTGGTATCACCCAACATCAATCAACAATCAAGAAAATGCCCCACAGACGTGATCACAGGCCAGCCCAATGGAGGAAACTCTTCAGTTGAGGTTCCCTCTACGCAGGGTGTTAAGTTGACAACTAAAGCTAGTCACCACAGCATGGGTGCTGAGATAGGAACTCAGGTCCCCATGCTTACAAGGCAAGCGCTTTAACGACTGATCCATCTCCCTAATTCAGGAATCATTCTTTCCTTGCCCTCAGTTCCCTAGTAGTTACAGATATATTTGTCACAATTATCTGCCTTTTCCAGAATTTCACACAAACAGCATCATACAGCACATAGCCTTTTGAGTACAGTGCCTTTTACTTAGCATTATTTGCTTGAGTTTGATGCATCAACAGTTCAATCTTTTTATTGCATGGGAGTACTAAAGTTGCTTATTCATTCACCAACTAAAGAATGTTTGGATTATTTCATGTTTTTTTTAAAAAAATTAAGAATAAAGTTCTTCCAGGCATGGTGACATGCCTTTAATCCCAGCACTCTGGAGGCAGAAGTAGGTGGATCTCTATGAGTTCAAGGCCAGCCTGGTCTACATAGTGAGTTCCAGGCTAGCCATGGCCACATATTGAGACCCTTTCAAAAAACAGTTCTTAGACATGTGCACATATATTCGTTTCATTTAGAACATTTAAATCTGTAGGCATGCAATTGCAGGCTGGATTAGATGGTAAGTTCATATTTAACTCTAGGAGAAACTGTTCCATCCTGTCATCTTTACTAGCAGCATGTGAGGATTCCCTTCACCCTTTAGCCTTGCCAGTGAATCTTCAAATTTAGACAGTTTTCTAACACTGCAAAAGGAGATTCAACTGTCTGGAACAGAACAAGCAAAGATAAGAAAATAGAAAGCAACCATCCCACCACTGATAATACCAGTCTTAATGCCACACCGAGCAACTAGCACATTTTAAAAGAGTGTATCATTCACACCTATTTTCTGGGATTCAGTCCACAGAAGTTAACTTTCCAGGATTCTTCCTTTCCCTGAAGTATGGGTTATGACACCATCTTAAATAAATGATAAATATAACTTAAGTATATGATAAATAATATTAAGTAAATATATATCTCATAATTACATAGATAGGGATCATTTTACTAGTTGTGAGGCTTTGGGCAACTTATTTAACTTCTTTGAGCCTTGATTTCTTCGTTGTATTTAGAAATGGTAATTCCCACAGCAGTAACTAAATATGTATTTAACCAATAGTGAAGTACATGCTGTACAATAATATCCAATAATGGCAGTTGATATTACTCATTTATTCTTAGCCTTCTATGACTGCTTTTTTTCCACTTTAGTTCCTGCAGTCGGGAACTGGGCTACATATTGAAGTCATTGGTGTTGGCAGCACCTTGTTCCTATGGATACTCGAGTACTCTAGTTTTGCTGAGCAGCCTTCTTGGGCCAGCTCCTTTCTCCCACCCTGTTAGACTTGCAGTGTGTCTGCTCAAGTCTATGTGCTAAAAACTTAGTCATGGTGCAATAGTGTGAGAAGATGGGTCCTGCAGTGAGTGATTAGGTCAAGAGGGTTCTGTCCTCATGGATGGAATAACGTCATTGCCAGTTTGGGGTCTAGCTATCATAGATCAGTATCTAATAAAAGGATGAGCTTGGCTCTCTTCTCTCTTTCTCCTCTCTCTGTCTCTCACTTTCACTCTTCTTCTCCTACTTTAAATGTTGGGATGATGCAGCATGGACTTTCTAGCCTCTCAAATGGTAAGAAGTAAATCTCTGCCTCTGAGAGATTACCTAGTCTCAGGTATTTTCTGATAATAGGACAAAATGTACAAAGACAATCTGTCTGGATCTTCCATTAAAATCTTTCTTACATATGGACTTCAAATCTATTAGGCAAATTACTAATTTAAAGACACTAAGGAAGATTTCATAAAACAGGTTATAATTTTGTAATTGTAACTGTCTCTTACTTTCTTGGTTTTATATTTTTCAAGTGTATAATGCAAAATTTTGAAATTTTATTATTATTTTATTTTACATGTATGAGTGCATTGCCTGCATGTATGTAAGTGCACAGTGTCATGCAATGTCCACAGAGGTCAGAAGAGGACATTGAATCCCCTAGAACTGAAGTTATGAACAATTGTTAGCTGCCATGTGGATTCTAGGAGCTGAACTCAGGTCCTCTGCAAGAGCAGCCAGTGCCCTTAACCACTGAGCGATCTCTCCAGACCCCTACTCTTAGTCTTTTTGAGATACCTTCATATTGATTTCCACTTTACCAACAGCACGTGAGGGTTTCTCTTTCTCCACATGCTAGCTAGCACTTGTAGAATGTAGAGAATATTTGGCATTCTTGTCTTGTTCCATATTTTAGAGAAAATGCCCTTAGCTTTTCATCATTTAATATAATGTTGGCTATTGGTTTACCAAATATAGTCTTTCTGGTGCTGACATATATTACTTCTAGTCTTAGTTTCTTCAGAATTTTATCATGAAAGGTTATTGAATTAGACAAATTGTTTCTTTGCACCTATTGAGATAATCAAGTGATTTCTGTTCATAAGTCTATTCATATTGTTATTGTATTCATTAATTTATGTGTGCTGAACCATCTTTGCATCCCTGGGATGAAACCAACTTCAACATGATACACAGTCTTCATAATATGTTCTTCAATTCAGGGTTTTTTTTTTTTCTGTTTTTTGTTTCGTCTTTTTTTGAGACAGGATCTCCCTGTAGCCCCAGCTGTCCTGGAATTCACTGTGTAGACAAGGCTGGCCTTGAACCCCTGATCTGTCTGCCTCTGCTTCCTGAGTGCTGGGATTAAAGGCATGTGCCACCACGCCTAGCAAATTCAGTTTTATTTTAACGTTTTCTAAAATTTTTGTTTATTTATTTAATTTTATTTATTTTATGTGTATGAGTGCTTGCCTGCATGTGTGTAAGTGCACCTATATAGTGAAAAGTCTATGGAGCCAGAAGAAGGCATCAGATTTCCTGGAAATGGAGTTATGGATGTTTGTTATCTACCATCTGGGTGCTGGGAATTGAACCTGGGTCCTCTACAAGAGCAGCCAGTGCTCTTAACCACTGAGCCATCTCTCTAGCCCCTGAATTCAGTCTTTAAGTTCATTTAAAAGTGCATTATTCCATCTCCAAAGTCTTTGTGTCATTTCTGTGGTTTCTTTTGCTCTTTATTTCTAGTTTTATTCCACTACACCCTGCTTAGATACAATAAATTATTTTGATTCTGTTATGTTTGTTAAAGCTTGCATTGCTGCCTATATTAGGATCAGTTTTAGAAAAGGCTTGGTAAGCCTCTGAAAAAATGTGTATTTAATATAGTTATTGGATAGAATATTCTGCAGCTATCTGCTAAATCTAATCTATCTACAGTATAGTTTAGCTATGAAGTTTCTTTGCTGATTTTTAGCTTGGAAAACCTATCCGAAGATGATAAAAGGATATTGTCTGCCACTATTTTTGTTCAGGACCTATTTGAGTTTTCATGCTTTAGTGTTTGTTTTATTAAATTGAGAGCTCTAACATTCAGTGCGTACTTATTATAGCTTCCTAACAAATTGTTCCCTTCGTAGTGACTGTATGTAGTGACTTTATCTGTTCTGACTGGTTTTGGGGTTCATTTGCTTCATAGATTGATTTCCCTCCTCTGACTCCCAGGGTTTGAATGTCCTTGCCAGTAATGTACTTGAACACAGCAGCTACTTAAATTTTGTTTTCAATTCAATCTATATTTTTTAAGTGATGAGTTGGGACTATTTACATTTAAAGTTATTTCTGAGAAGGACAAAATTGTTTCCTGTGGTTTTGCTGGCTGCTTGTTCTGGATGGGTAGAGTTCCACTAGTTATTTTCTCTCCTCTTGTAGTACTAGATATTTGCTCTGTTGAACTAGGTGATATTTTCTACCTCTCGGGCAGAGTACAATAAGAAAGAACTCCTGGAAGACTGTGTCAGTGGACAGCTCATTTATTGAAATCAAGGCAGGGGTTTATATAGGGAGGCCTGTCTGGCCATTACTGAAGGTGGGAAAGTTCAAGGCAGGGTCTTTAGGTAAAGGTGGGAAGGGTCCAGGGCTGACATGGAAATTAGAGAATGAAGAAATGAAACCCCCAAACCTGGCTTTGGTCTGGGTTTATCTTTGCGGGGGGGCGGGGGGGAGAGAAGATTAAACAACTGCTGAGGAACGAGGGTGTCGAACCTGCAGCTGCTTCCTAGAACTTAGGTCATAGCTTCAGGCAGAGCAGGTTGGACTCCTACCGTCCCTTCAGGATATCCGGAGTCACTTTGTTTGCTTTGCCTTTTGCAACAGACCAGGCCCTAATTATACCCATGTCATGCAATGCCTGCAGAGGTCAGAAGGGTGTTGGAGTCTCTGGAACTGGAGTTATGTACGGATGGTTGTTAGCTGCCATGTGGGTGCTAGGAATCCAACCCTGGTCCTCTGCAACAGCAGCCAGTCCTCTTAACCACCGAACCATCTCTCCAGCCCCTAGTCACTATTTACTTTTAAGGATTAAAATACATCATTCCATGCTTTCCCAGCTTTTAAAGTGGCTGACTTTTAAAGAGATTGTATACTATTCTGATGTTTCTTTGTGTATGAGTTGACATTTTTCCCTTTACAACTTTGTACATTGTTTCTTGACTTTGTATTTTTTGATATCTCAACCACAATACATCATGGAGAGGTTATACTCCAGGTATATCTTTTTGGGGTTCTCTAGATTTGGGAGATGTTTGCTATATTTCATTGAATAAACTGTCTATGCTTTTAAACTTTATCTCAACTCTTTCTTCTAGCATCCAGATTCTTAAGTTTGGTCTCTTGAATGTATCCCAGAGTTCCTTCAAGTTTTGATTACACTCATTGATTTTTGTCCTTTATACAAGTCTGGATGCATTATTGTCTCAACCTTGTCCTCCGTATTGAAACTCATTATTTTTCTTGGTCTTGTCTATTGATGATACTCTTCACTGTGTTTCTTATTTGTTTGGTTGATAGTTTCACTTCTAACATTTCTGTTTTGTTCTTTATCAGAGTCTCAATTTCTTTGGTGGATTTTCCTTCATACTTTTGAATTTCCTCTTCAAATGACTGTTTCATCTGCTTTACTGATTTGTCTAATTGCTGGATTGATTTCCTTACTTTAACTATTTGAGTCTTCAAGGTAGTCATTGCTCTGTTTTAGGAATCCTAAATCTTTTTCTGGTTTTTTAGCTGTATAATTATCTTTGGTTTCCAGTATTGAGGAACTGTGGGGTTGTGGAGCTCTTATAGGGGCTGGCAGTATCCTTGTTCTTTCTTTGTTATGTTTGGCCCATATCTTGGAATGGAGGTGTCCCCTAGTTTTAAATTTTCCTCTTTGCCCTCTCTTTTTATTAATTTTACTTTATGAATCTTCCTGTGGCATTGCATTCACTGGATTTATGCTCCCTACTGATATTTAGGGGAGGAGCTGACAGTAGGGACAGATCCAATGATCTGACAGTAGTCCAGTATTAACTCACCGTAAAACGGCGTGTACTTCACTTGCACTCCCAGTGTGGTTCAGAAACATCAGCACCAGGATACTGACTGGAAAACAGTGTGGGTGATGGTCTTTAGAGCTACAGGTATGATTTATTAAGCATTAAAATGAGGAAAGAGCACAGAAAAAGGGAAAGAGAGTGTGAAGTGGTGGATGAGAGGTGAAGTTCATGAACTAGAGGCAGGAGAGTTAGCAGAGAACATATTGTAAGTGTAGATAGCGTGACAAAAGTCTAAGCAAGTGATACAAACTAAGACAAAACAACTGGGTAACTGAAGAGCAAAAGCATAGGTTAAATTTTGTTTAATTAAGACATAAAATGAATCAAAGGTCTTGTAACCCCAGTCAGCATTTCTGTCTGGTAGGTGTGTTTTCTTCCTCTCCCTTGACTGTCTTGTAGCAGTCTCTGGAGGTGGCAAGAAACCTCCAGTCCCAGTGATTCAAGTCGTTCAGTGTATCGTTGCTACCTAGTGTGACTTCTGTTCCAGAACTTCACCTGCCAGAATTTCTTGGTCTGATGACGCGGCTTTCCTTCCTAGCCTGTGGTGTTTGGAGGATCCTGAGCCAGGCTTTCTGTGACTGGGGCTCTGAGGAGGATGTGGGAGGCCCATCTGCCCTTGTTTCCTTTTGTCACTGGAAGGGCTCTTAGGAGTGCAGTAAGAGACTGGAACAAGTTCAACAGCATGCTGCCCGCATTCCCCTGGAGCCCACCCAGGTAGCGGTGGGGGCAGGGGTGGAACCTTTTCAGACAACGAACTCCCCGGACAATCTTGGATGCAGCTCGGCACCACACTTCCGCCTGTTGGCTCTAGCTGTTTCTCTGTACATGCGGTGTGCAGCTCCAGGCCGTGTCACTGTATTCTGGACAGTTTCTCTCTAGCTGGCTGTTCTTGTGATGTCTGCGTCCAGACAGGTGAGTACCTCGTTGGCAGTATCACTGATTCTGTTTCAGCACAAGCAGTGTGGTGTGGCTGAGAACCAGTTTGGGTGTTTCCCTACAGAGAACATCTCACCTAGGCTTGATTCTTTCCTTCAGCCCTTTGTCATATAGAACTAAGATCTAAGGGTGTTTATCCTGACTTGTCTTTCACTGGGATGCATTGGGACAGCTTCAGCTTCCAGTCTACCAGTTAACTCTCAAGTTTATATGGAGTGGTTTAAGGGAACGGAGTCTATCATGGCAGAGAGGGAAGGCGCTTGCTCACAATCGGGAAGAACAGGAAACATCTCTGTCTTGAAATTTTTAACAAATTTTACCTTGATTTGTGTTCTTTTTTTCTTTTTGCAGTGAATTCTGATTGGACCATGGAAAATGTGCCAGAGACTTGGGCCCCACCTCCTGCAGTCTCCAAGATTTTCTCAGTCTTCTCTTCTCTCGGCAGTGGGACAGGTGTAAGGGGGCAGGTCACTTGCCCCTGCAGGAAAAGTCAGGTATTTCAGTTGGAGAATGATAGCAGCTGTAAGCAAAGGCTCATGGAACCACGGCTTATTTGGTGGGATGAGCCTCCATCCATATCCCTTTCTTTCACCTTGTGTGTTCCAAGGAGATTGCAAACAACCTCAGTCTCTCTCTCTCTCTCTCTCTCTCTCTCTCTCTCTCTCTCTCTCTCTCTTTCTCTCTCTCTCTCTCATTTTTTTGAGACATGGTCTTCTATAGCTCCAGCTGGCTTGGAACTTGCTATGTATACCACACTGGTCTTGAACTCACAGAGATTCACCTGCCTTTGCCTTCAGAGCACTGGAATTAAAGGCATGCTCCACCACACGAAGCATCTGAGGTTGTAATCTCTTGGGAACCACCCATTCACCTGGTTTGGGGATTGGAGACCCATGAGAAAGAAAGATTGACTTTCATGTTTCTACCTAGGAACCAGCACAGCTGACAGAAGGGAGAACTGGCAGCTGGTGGATAGGAAGATAATGCTGGGCTGTAGGGACAAGCTTCACCCTGACCCCAGGCTCGTGAGGCTCCGTCCTTGTCGAGTGAGTATTCCAGTTCCTACAGGAGCACATAAAATTTCTAATAGTTATATATAGTTGGATATTTTGGGTTACATACAATTCTATCTAATCAAAAACTGTGACAGGTGAGAGTCTGAAGAACAAAGGAAGATGTTTTATATTTTAGTGCTTTTAATGCTGTTCATGATACTGTTTTCCTGAGTTCAGAATAAAGTGTCTGGCATTTTCATTTTGTCCTGGGCATGGCCTGTCAGACAAGGATCTGGGCTGCTGACTAGGAGACATGACGGGGTTGGCAGGAAATAACATAACCAGAAGAGGGCCATGATGGAAAATCACAAGTGCCATATGTAAACGATGGTTATGGAAGGCAAGACTTATGAGAGGTAAGCAAATGTGTGGATGACAGGAGGATTGCTGTTGCTGGGCAAACATCATCACTTTCGTCGGGAAGGTCCTTTCTTTACTTTGAGAGTACTTTGGGTTTTTTTTTTTTTTTTGCATAATTTTTGCAGATAGAAGATCTGGAAAAAATTTAATAAAGACATTTTGATATGTTTAGGGAGAGGTACAGAATGCTTATGTGTTCTCCCAGTTCCACCCAGACCTTTCCTACATCCATTTGTTCTCCTTGCACCGGACATCACAGAATGACAGCACAGGAAGTGAACAGTGCTATTTTGTATGGAAGTAACTTACTTTTCTGTGGCCCAATTAATGAGTCTTGAATATAATATAATATATAGTAAGTAATAAATACTTTCAATATTAATTTAAAAATATTGTAAACATTTCTTTTCAGAAGAATTTGAATTTAAAATAGTTGTAAAACTCCACCTGGTGTCCAACCTGTGATGTTCTGGTGCTGGACTCAGTATTTCAGGGTGCTAGTGATAAGGCTAGAGGGACCATTTTGCTTCTCTCTGCGGTAGTTTACTGACAAAACTTTAGGTCACCATAGTAAATTAGGGTGGGATTTCTCACCTGGAACTCTGCATCTTAACTGTTCAGGGTGCCTCTTCACCCTTTCTTATTTTTGCTGTAGAGACATTTACACTTTCTCTTAGAAAATGTGATCAAGATATTATCCTTGATTTTCTTGATAATGAAGAGATCGTCCTCTACCTTGTTGAACATTTTAGTTCTAATCCTACCAGGCTATAAATAACATGAGAAAAGCTTGTTAGACACTGCATTTTTCCTCTCTGTTACTCCCATCTGTCTTGTCAGGTAAAATGTGATAAGTATGTCATATTAACTAAGACCATCAGATCTATAGAAGAATCCAAGGATATATAGATATCTTGCCATATGTTGGTATTTCTACATATCAAGATTATACTTAATCCAAAAGAGAACAGAAATCTGCCACTGTGGTTTCAGTTCCTTCCGTATTTCTCTTAACAGTCTTGGTTAATGATCTTCACTCTCTTGAGGTCTTAGTGGTAAATCAATGAGTCCATAAACAAAGGGTGGCAAACTATGTCACAAAGGCCAATGCCTGCTGTCTGATTTTATATATATATATATATATATATATATATATATATATATATATATATATATATATATATATATATATATATATATATATATCACTGTTCTACCCACTCTGCATGGTTCTTTTACAGTACAGTTGCAGAGCTGAGTAGTGGACACTAAGGCCATGTGTCTTAAGTCTGAAAAAAAATGACAACCCCTGTCTTTTGATGATCTATGGATGCTCTGTCTTACTTTTCCTTTCTAAAAAGTGAGGCAAGATATGTCCAGTGTCAGTAGGAAAATGATGTGAAGGAGGCACAACAGGAGAGTTTTGTGCATTTACTGTTGTTGTTCATCCATTGAAATAAGTATACTCTTCTCATCCTTCAGTTCCCACACAAGTGGAAAGAATAAAACATTGTACAAGATGATTCAACTTAATATCACTTTTTAAGCTGAAGGGTCTTCTCATGGCATGAAGTCATTTTCAATCTTAAGCTGTAAGGCAAATCAGAAATAAAACATCTTGTTGTCAATCAGTGTTTTCTTTGTACTTCTTCAAGATTGTAAAGTAAGGGTTTCAGACTTCAAACTTCCATGTACTCTGGCATAGAATGATTGGCCACTTATCCAGCTTGCTAGCTTCTAGCAAGATGGCAGTGAATGTACATAGACAGGAAGAAAAATTAGCAAAGTCTCTGTTTGATTATTTATAAATAATTGACATTTCTCTGTTTACTATCTCTAATTGTTGCAGATCTCTGTCACTGAAGACAACGGGAGGCTTTCTGAGTCATGCAGGACTTTCAATGCTAACACCAGAACATTTAATTAAATTTGAAACAGGATCCTTAGCTTAGGCTGGTCTGGAACTCACTGTATACTAGAGGACGATCTTGAACTACTGATCCTTTTCCTGTACCTCCAAGGTATCTATGAGAGAGACTTACAGGTGACCCTAACAGATGTTAAAAGTAAAAGAACCAGTTTCTAGCTAGCATATTCAGAGCACTTTCTAAACATGAACATCTTAGGATACTATGTGCATACTATGTACTCTTACTGGTATGTGGACATTTAAAATTGCTTATGTTACTAAGTCTGTCACTTATGGCTTCTGAAATTGTAATTTACAGAAATGCTCCCCTACCAAGTTAAGTTATCCAAACATCTTAACTGCCTGAGGATGCTTTGATTACATACCTAGAAAATTAGTGAGATTATACTAAAATGATAGAATTAATAAGCTTAATTAATATAGTAGCTAGATATAAATTTCAAAGAAAATATAGTAATAAGCAGTTAAAACTGGAACTAAGTTTCTTCAGTCTTAACTATATATTTATTTTATTGTTATTCTTTTTGTAAAAGATGTAGCTCCGATAGACCTGAACCTCTCACTATGTGGACAAGGCTGGCTTTCAAGTTAGGGCATTCTACCTGCCTTTGCCTCTCAAGTGCTGGGGTTCCAGGTGTGTGCCACCATGCCAGGCTCTAATTTTAACTGATTTAAACTGAGGTAGCCACATGTGGCTGTTAACTATGGCATCCGAGACAACACTAGTTTAATGTATCCCATGAAGTGTTAGATTCAGATGAAGTAAGTAAGCTAGAAAATGAACTAAAACATGCTTTTAAGTAAAAAACAAAGCCAAACTAAAGATAGGAATCATTTTTTATTAAAAGGTATACATAAATATAAAGGCATACTGCATCTTAGATGGGAAGATGATACAAATGTTATGTAGGCATGCTCCACCATGCCCAGCCTAAAATTATTTATTTATTTTAGGTGTTTGAGTGTTTTGCAAGCATGTATGTAAGTGCAGCTATGTGTGCAATGCCTGTGGAGGCCAGGTAGGGTATTGGAATCCCCTGGAACTGGAGTTACAGATGGTTGTTAGTTGCTATGTGGGTGCTGGAACAGAACCCTGGTGTTTTGTGAGAACAGATGTACGGTGCTATTCAATCCAGATGTCTGTCTGTTTATTCTCTGTTCAGTTGACCTGTCTAATGGAGACAGTAGGGTACTGAAGTCCCCTATTATTAGTGAGTTGGGATTAATCTGTGTCTTACATTCCTGTAGTACTGTTTTTATGAAGTTTGGCGAACAGAATTTGGTGCATATATGTTCATGATTGTAATATCTTCTTGGTTAATTGTTCCTTTGATCACAATGAAGTGGCCCTCTTTATTTCTTCTGATTAGTTTTAGTTTGAAGTCTGTTTTGTCAGATATTAGAATGGCAACCCCTCCTTGTTTCTTAGAGCCATTTGTTAGGAATATTTTTTTCCATCCTTTTACCTTAAGGTCGTGCCTGTCCTTGAAGGTGAGATGGGTTTCTTGTAGACAACAAAAGGATGAATTTTGTTTCTTGATCCATTCAACTATATCTAGGGTAATTTTTATTAATTCTGAGTTAATCATGAGAAATTCTTATGTTCAGTATTTTTCTTTTACTGAATAGATTGTGCATACTGAGAAGAGTCATACCCAAGGGTCCTCTATATGGATGGGTTATGAGTTGAAACTTCATCTCCTTCCCACATGTGAGGTTATAAGATGGATAGTGGTAGTCTCACATCGGGAGGAAAAGTAAATGGTCTTATTCTAACTAGCATGGGACTGGCAATGTAGCTCAATTGGCAGAATGTTCGCCTAGGATGTATAAAACCCTAGGTTTAACCTTCAGCACTGCATAAACTCTGGCGTGGTGGCCTGTACCTGTAATCCCAGATGTTTAGGAGGCTGAGAGCAGGACTGCAATTTCATGGCCAGCCTGTACTATGCATAGTAAAACTCTGTCTCATAATAAAACTTAAAGGCTGTGGGTATAGCTCTGTGATAGAGTACTTGCCTAGCATACTTGAGGCCCTGAGTTCCATGCCCAGTGTTGTCCTCCTTCCCAAATGTAATAATTTCAGGAACAGACACACACACACACACAGGGTACCCCTCACACTTCCCAGAGAGTAAACATGTAAACATCATTTCAGGGAAGATAATGTAAGAGCAGTAAGAAGCCCACATCACATCTCTTTAACCCGATGTAAGAATGTGACGGTACTTTTTAACTTTCTGGAGGCAGTTGAGTATAGTTGTGTCTGCAAGGAAAGGCAAACAGCTTGGGTTGGGTTTTTCTAGTTGGATAATCAAACACCAGGTGTCTTCAATTTTTTGTAGACTTCAGCCAGAGTATTTAATTGGTAGAATACAAGCTGAGACTATTTCCTATCTTGAAGAATGATTCTTTGTCTGCCTGAGGAACTCCTATATTCCATTATCCACACAGAGAACCAAAATGCAATCTTTTCCATCAGTTTTGATATTGCCAAGTGAACATTAATCAGCATAATTAGTCTTGGCATTCTTCCCTTATTACATAGAGAATTTATAAGACACATTCAGTGGTGATGCTAGCATTAATATATGTAAGCAATTCAGAAATTCTTGACTCTTAAAAATAAATCTCCCTCCTTACTTAAAAGTTTTATTCTGTGTCTTGTAGGGCACAGTCTCTTCCACCAGAGGTCTCTAGCTCACTGACATCTGAATCTAACTCTTCAGGGACTATGCTACATCTGTGCTGTCCCACATAGTAGCCACTAGCTACATGTGGCTATCTAAAGTTTCCTAAGATTAAATAAAATTAAAAATTCACTTTCTCGATTGCGTCACTCACATTGTAAGTGCTCAGTAGCCACATGTGGCTAGTGGCTCCCATTTTGGACAATATAACTATCCAATATTTTCACAACTGCTGAAGGTTCTAGTAGGCATGGTGCACTACGTACTGTGAGTTTAATTGATAAATGTAGAATTGGTAGTTCGGAACCATAGCGTTAACAAGAAACTAACGCACACTCTCGTCACAGTGCTTGAACCATCCTTTTGATCCACATGGTGTCCTGGGTGGATGATGAAAATGTTCTTTATGGTTACAGTCAATTTGCTCCTTCCTCAGAATGAGCATTATAACTCATAGCTATCGTGACTTCTTTATTTTATTGGCTTGGTGTTCATTTGTTTTGTTTTGAGACAGAGGTTCCTTGTAGTTCCCAGCTGGCCTAGAACTTGCTATGTCTACCAGGCTGGCCTCAACCTCACAGAGATCCACCTGCCTCTGCCTCCCTCTGCTGTGATTAAAGACATGTGCTCCCATGCCTGGCAAGTTTTGTTTGTTGTTTTGTTTTGTTTTTTAATTGAGGAAATCTGGGCTGGGAAATTGTAAGAAAGAACTTTGGCAAAAAGAAAAGTAAAAAAGAATCAGAAAGTCTTAACGTAATCCTCAACTGTACCCTTGGACAAGCTGATAGACAAAGAGCTACTGAATTTCTCTGGGCCTGCACTTGCTTCTACATATAATGAATGGGGGTCCAGATGTTCTCTAAGACCTGAGACACTGAAACCCAACCGCAAAATGCAGAACTCTAATGGATACCCCTTATAAGTGCAACTAATCTCTGATCCAGGTAAGAGGTTCCAATATGCCTAGATCATGTTGGTAGTGTCTGCCAAATGTCCAGATAAACTTAAAAGTCACAGAAATGTGACTTCAAAATGGTTGAGGTAAACAGAACTGGCTAATTGTTTAAAAGATCATGTTAGAAGACAATTGCTATTTTTAAAACTTCTTTGATTTATTTATTTTTATTTTATATGTATGAATGTCTTGCCTGCACACACGTAAGTGCACCCATGTTATACAAAGCCCTAGGAGGCCAGAAGAGGACATCAGATCTCCTGGAACTGGAGTTATAGATGGTTGTTAGCCCCCATGTGGGTGCTGGGAATAGAACCCAGGTCCCCCAAAAGAGTATCCAGTGCTCTTAGCCCGTTAGCCAGATCTCCAGCCTGAAAATTGCTATTTTTAAGGTAAATATAATCTTCTGTTTTATTTGATTGCACCCTTTAAGGATGATACTAATCATATTCATTTAAAATTTTTTTATGTGTATGAGTGTTTTACGTGCATGTATGTAAGTACATCACATGCATGCAATGTCCACAGAGGTCAGAAGAGGGTGTCCTTGGAACTAGAATTACAGATGATTGTTAGCCACCGTGTGAGTACTGGCAACTGAACTCTGGTCCTCTGCAGGAGCTGCAAGTGTCCTTAATCCCCAAGCATCTCTCTAGCCCTTGTTAAATGTATTCTTGATTGTTCATGAACCACATTACTTCAGTTAAAGTATTTCAAAATAACTCTGTGACTTTATTTCAGGATCTCCAAGTTTGTGGTCATTGAAAAACAAATTAAACAACAATCACTTCCCAGATGGCTCCTCTCTGGATGACTCTGTCCCTCAACTTGATGCCACTCTTTATAGAGACATGAACACTGACTCTATTCGCTGTTTTAACAATTCAAAATTTGAAAAACTGGGGCCTTTCAATAACTATTTTAAAGGAAAAGAATGAGTTTTTCAGTTCCATGTTTTCTGCTTTTCTCAAACTCTAGGTAAGAATATTTTGGGGGAGGTCCAGAGAGATGGCTCAGTTGTTAAGAACACTGGCTGCCCTTGCAGAGGACCTGGGTTCAATTCCCAGCACCCACATGGTGGATTACAACTGTCCGTAGCTCAATTCCAGGGACTCCAACACCTTCTTCTTACCTCCTTAGTCATTGCATGACACAGATGCACTTACATACATGCAGACAAAACACTCAGACACAATTTTTTTTTTTCATTTTTAAAACAGTAACTTTTGAGCTTGAGTTTCTCTTGCAGGTAAGATTCACATTTCAGTGAGTAGACCGGAGTCTCATCCATTTCATTGCTTATTGTGTCTATAGTTCCTAGTAGGCTGACTATGCAGGGAAATAGCTCATAAAATTGAGTTTTAGGGAGACAAGATGTGGGGAGAAGGAAGCAGATGATGAACAGGAGCCGGTGATGGTCAGATCCTCAGTTGTTCACCCAGTCACTTTGTTGACAGGAAAATAAAAAGAACTTTGTATAAAACCCCACCTGAATTCTTTCAACTACAATGATGCAAAGAAAATACTCGCTAATTATGAGCAGGAACATTATCTATTAATATGTTAATGAAGCAGGTTTGCTAATGGTGAAAGACCTGAATTTTAATAAAATTTTAAGAGCTTCTTGATTACGTGTTTGTTAGTCGATATGATCATTTAAAATTATCTCTAGGTGGCTTTACATGGAATAAAACCTACATTAGAACTGTATTCTAAACAGGCCTTAATGAAGCAGGTGAGGATACCATCTGTGACATAAACACTGTCAGCCAGAAATTCACTTCAAAAGAAATGTAAACTAGTTAACAGGAAACATGTTATCATACCTGCCAGTAACATCTTTCAATGCAGGTAATTGATTTACGCATTTGCTTGCTAATTTTTTCAAACATATTTGCTTATGGAAATAATGTTCGATTGAATTAATGGATATTGCCTTTCAATATTGGAAGAGTTATTTTTCACTAAAAAAATCCCTGTAGTGTCCTGTTTTGACAACATCCTATTCATAAATGAAAGCTCTTTTATTCAGCTAGTCCTAGATACCTTTTGAGAAAGACAGGAATCACCAAAAACCTAAGTCAACCAGAATTGGTTTAAGAACCTCAATGGTGTGTCTCTATGAATAGGAGAAATTGTGCTATGTTTTCTCCAAGATGATCTTGCCATCACAGCGCCTGGTAATCCCTATCTGCATCTCTAGGAGATGGGAAAAGCACTTGGCACCCTCCTTCATTTTGCATATTAGAACCATGATGCTCTGATTAGTGGTTGAGCCTAGATTCAGCCCTGAAGGTCCTGAAGGCAGCAGCAGGATGCTGACTGTAAGGTGTGAGCTATGTGCCCAGGAGGTGTCAGGGGTGGAGAGGTCCGGAAACGTGTTATGTATGCAATGGGCTTTCTCATGGTCTGACTGTGAGTGAGGTCTGTGTGTTCTCCATAATACACGAAGAGGTTACAACAGGGTTAAGTGAAAGAAGTGAAATTAATACTAGAAACAAAGGGAGTGTGGTCAAGATCCTAAATGCAGATGACTTAAGACCCCTAAGCTTAATGAACCAAGAATGAAGTGAAGGCAGTCGTTTGAGTGAAAGGAGGAAGGACAGGTGCCTCTGGCGCTGTCCTCTACATTCAGAGGTTTGAAAGACCCTGCAAAGCCCATGACTGGAAGTCCCTTTAGAAGGAGGAATCCCATCTGAGAAGCCACCTGCTTCTTGAGAAGACCTTCATTCCTTCTACACGTCATGCTATCCATGCGGTGCTCTTAGTAAAACATAAAGCTTAATAGCCATTAGAAATTACAGGAAATACTTGCATGAATTTGGGGAAGTATGTCCATTGAGATTTTCTAGTCTTTTTAAAGGTGAAGGCGGAACACCTGGTGGTCTAGACTCCACTAGAGTCTAGTTAGGGCCAGGGTAAGTTTCTTTGAGGGCATGCTGCCCTCTAGGGGTTGAAGCCAAGGGCCCAGTGGAAGTTGTCATGTGAGAGTCTCAAGGGAATGGAGTGCATCCTTCATGCTCGACTTTACATACAGTGGTTCATTCTTCTCATCAACTTGTCTTTTGGCTGTAGAAAAAAAAAATTGCATAGGAGTTTTTTTTTTTTTGCTGTTTTAAAGGTCTTAAAGTAACATCAGATCGATAGATCTATACATTCCCTCTTTCTTTCTTTTTTCTTTATTTCCTTCCTTCCTTCTTTCCTTCCTTTTCTCTTAGGATTTTTAAAGATCTGCCAAGTAGGGCTAGGGGGTGTAGAGCATTTACCCAGCATGCCTGGAGCCCTGGCTGCCATCCTCAGTGCCTCAGAGGAAATTAAATAAATAACATTAAAATAAATAAATAAATATAACTCTGCTTCAGGGTAGGGAGTGAGAGAAATGTGCACACATTTAAAACCAAACTATTTAGGGTGACAGTAACTTAACCTTCACAGGACCTTGCTTGTGCACGCCACATTTAACATTAGCATCACTATTATGGGAATGTTAAGGGCACAGAGCCAGGAAAAACTGCAAAGCCTGTATTTGAACCCAGTTTTCCGTATTCTAGAACTAGTGGACTTTCCATTTTGCCACTAGGCGAATGGAATGACTGTCACTTAACTTTTTAAGGAAAAAATTTTTATTTATTTCTGTTTTATAGATGTAAATGTTTTGCTTGCATGTATACACGGGCACCACATGTATGCAGTGCCCTCAGCCAGAAGAGGGCATCAGATCTCCAGGAACTGGAGTTAACAGAACAATTGTTAGCCACCATGTGGGTGCTGGCAACCCAACCTAGGTCCTCTGTAAGAGTAGCCAGTGTTTTTTTCTGCTGAGTCATCTCTCTAGCCGCTATCACTTAGCTTTTTAAATAACTGGCTATTTTGATTCTTTTCATGCCTCTGATTATACACCGTCATCATGACTTTTAAAAATCATTGAAAGGGTTATAGAAAAAGTTGTCATAAAAATATGACCACTCATTTGGGTGTGGTGGCACACACCTTTAATCCCAGCACTTGAGAGCCAGAGGCACGTGGATCTCTGTGAGTTTGAATTCAGTCTGGTCTACATAGTGAGTTTCAGGCCAACCAGGGCTGCACAGTACAAAACAAAACAAAACAAGCAAGCAAAAGACAATCGCATGCTTTATCACTTGACAACTCGTTTACCTAAAACCTCAATTTGGCTACATAAGCAATAGAGAAAGCTAGTGTCATGATATAGGTCATAGAGAAAAAGTAAAGTCCCAGCGACTGGGAATGAAGCAGATAACTCAGAATAATAGAAGAGAAGACTGGAGGCACAGGGTACAGCCAGAAAACGACATTGACAGTGAACTTATGGGGCTGTGGAGATGACTCAGTCAGTAAAGTGCTTGCTGAGCAAGGACCTCAGTTCAGATCCCAGATCTCAATAGAAGCCAGGAAATTGATGGAACACACTTGTAATCCCAGTGCTGGGGAGTCAGAGACAGGATGCTCTCAGAGGTCTGCCAGTCATCCAGTCTGACCAAATCAGTAAGTTCCAAGTTCAGTGAGAGATTGTGTCAAAAAGTAAGGTGAAGACTGACAGGGGAAAACACCTAGCACTGACCTCAGGTGTGCCGACGCATGCACACACACACACACACACACACACACACCCCAAGTGAAATGATGACCTCTAGCCTCTGGGTGCTTCATACAGCACAAGAGAATAGTTTAGAGTCCTCCAGGAAGGACACGTGCTCCTAGGGGGCTGCTCCCATCTGGGACACTCTGCCTTGCACCGCCTTCCCACCCCCTATCCCACACTTGACGAACAACAGGGAAACAGAATTGTCAGAGCAGGCTATAAAACTTTCTTGTTGCCACAAATGCTGTGTTAGTGGAAAGTATTCAGACTGGAAAGCCACAGCCCAGAGAATTCTCAGAGTACTAAACAGCGACAGCAGACATTTTGCATGTACCATGCCCTGAAAATAAATAATAGCATTACAGACTCTTAGGTGTGAAAAGGATGTTACTAACCGGTTTTGTACTCCAACTATCAACAATGCATAGACTCCCAGACTCTTAGCAGGGCCTTGCCTATACTACAGTCATTCAACCCCGCCCTTATCTTGCCATTCATTCATCTTTGCTTTGGTTGGTGCTGAGGATTTGAGAGCAAATGTTCACAATTAGATGTAATTTTTCTAAAGTCTATTTTCATTATGGGGAATGCTAACCCCACCCTCACTCAGGTTGATCCTCCTCCGTGATGATCATCTGTTTCTAATGCTGCCCCAGAGTACATACATGCCAGCGGGATCATTTGTGTGATGATGGAGTTGACATTATCAGGGAATGTCACAGTTTCTGGAAATGTCTCTTGGTCAAGGAAAGAACAGGGCTGAGAAAGCTCTAAATAAGAGAAGGTTTAAAAGTGCAGAGGTCCTTTCTTCTATAAAAGGCAGCACGAGAGGAAGATAAAGAATCTGTCATCCGAATGCTGTGTTGCCTTGGAAAGTGGAAAGTGGCTTGTGAAGGGAAGCTACTTTTAAACAAACATGGTAGGAACTAGCCTGGTATTGTATATTTGTTCATAAGAGAGAAATGGAGGGAGAAGAAGGGACAAAAAGAGAGAGGTGTATCTCAGTAACCATGATGACATGATCACTCTTTCTGCTGCTGTCTAGCCTAATTTATCTTGCTGCAAATTCAGGCCAATTTTCTAGTTCAGATCTCTCTCAAAATTTACCACAGGGCTGGAGAGATGGCTCAGTTGGTAGAACACTTGCTTTATAAGTGTGAGGACCTGAATTTGGATTTTCAGAATCCATGTAAAAAGCTGGGTGAGGAGTACATACCCATAATCCCAGGAATGTAAACTGGAACAGAGAGACAGTGGTTCCCTAGCTCATGGATCAGCTAACCTGGCCTATGTAGTGACAATCCAGGTTGGTGAAAGAGATTTTCTTAAACAAAATGTGGAAGGTGCCTAAGTACTGACACCTGAAGTTGTCCTCTGATCTCCACATGTGTGCACGTGTGCACACACACACACAAACACACACACCACCATCATGTCTACCACCACCCCACACAGAAACACCCTGCAAGTTCTTAGCACCTCCACTCTGTCTTGTCTCTTGGCTGTTATTTAAGGAACTTCTCTTCCTATAGCATCATCTCTTTAGACACTATAGATTTGTCAGATCCTGTTTCATAAATTTAATTTTTTTCTCTGGAAAATATAGTTTATAAGATAGATCTAAAAAATGAAGATATGATATTTATCAGTTTTAAGGTTAAAAATAAAAAGAAATACCAAGATATTTATTTATAAAATGTTATTTGTAATGCACATTAGAATCTTTTTAAGATTTATTTTTAGTGTGTGTGTGTATGCGTGTGTATGTTATCTGTATGTGTGTAAGTGGACCCATGTGTGCAATGCCTGTGGAGGCCAGAAGTCAGTGCCTCATCTCCCGGAACTGGAGTTAAAGACAGTTGTTAGCCTCCATGTGAGGGTTGGGAACCAAGCAAGGGTCCTTTGGAAGAGCAGACATTGCTCTTAACCACTGAGCCACCTCTCCAGTCCCCACATTAGAATCTTTATTGGTTTTTGATAGCACTGTTTTTTTTTTTTTCCTGACTTATCCAAGATAGCCGACTATACTGTGAGAGGTAAGGGGATGGGACCAAAAGCTATGTTAAGTATTAGGAAGTCTGGACTCGATTCTACAAATACTGGGTCACCACTTCAGGGTGTTAAATATGTAAGAGACATGACCAGTGTTGTCTATAAAAGTAGAGAAGAGAAGCAAAACTGGAAGCCAAGAGGAGACTGCAGCAGCCCAGCTGAGAGGGGAGGCGGCCTGTCCCCTGCAGTGCTTTGCCCCTGGTCTCTGCACCCGCATTCTCAGGAACCTCTGTCTCCCACTCCTGCCCTGATGTTAACAAATATTTCTGAGGTGGCTCAGTTTGCCATAGTTGCATGTATGTCTTTTGTTTTCCATACTCTGTGTTGGTTTGAGTCTCACCTTTTGCTAATATCTAGGGTTAGGAAACAACTTGCCTTCATGGAAGTCTCTTGAATGAGACAAGCCAACCCAGAATCCTCCCCAAACCACCCTCCCAGATCAGTTATCCAGTTATCCAGTCCTTTATCAGCACAGGAGTTTGTCCTACCGTCCTCATCCCGTCCCATAAAAATGGCAGTGAAGGCTCTTCCCTGGTCCTCTCCCTTCACTGTTTCTACTTCAGACTGTCCCTGTTCTCCTGACGTGGTCTTGTGCGACATAGATTGTTCCCTCTTTTTGAAAATAGTAACAAACTGTCTTTACTATGGCAAGTGTCTCCTGATCTTGCCATATCTGGATTAAAGAAACAAAGCAAGGTCCTGGTTCCAACTAGTTACATTTCACCTATTTAAGCCTCAGACTAAGAAGGTCCTGAAAATTCATGACTGATTTTCTCAGTTCTAATCTGTTAAACAGATTCACTTGGTGTTCCTACATGTTATGTTGCTTATGGTATTAGTAGTAGTTTCCAAGTGCTCAAGAAGAGTTAGACTTTTGTAAATTTTAAGCACAGAACTAGTGTTGAGTTCACAGTCTGATCAGTGGTGGCCTTGATACAGTTTCAGCAAAATATGGGCCAGGTGGTTAGAGGGCAAACTCACTGAATACTGGGGTCTTTGTTGACCAGGAAGAATTAGTGGCAGCAAGATTTGCCCTTCAGCTAAGAGCTGAAACAACTAAGACTTGACAAAACAGTTAAAACAATGGTTTTCACACATTCAACACAGTCAGTATAGGGATGGTCACTGGGAGAAGAACAGCAAAAGAAACAAGCTTTGGGGACTCATATGTTTCTGTTTAGAGACAGCTTTCTTTTTCCCACAGTGTAGTTTTCAGGTCACAGTGTTTTCAGAAGTCATTCTGTTAAGCTAAAGAGATCAAGATCAAAGTTTGAGGCTATCAACACTCCTAGAATTTATAGCATGGTGTACCAACAAGAATGGTGCTGTCTAGAGAAAATCTCTAGAGATCTGAAGTGGAATCATTGTTCAGGCTTGATCTGAATGTCTCTGGAGAAAGTCTCCCAAGGCTGAGAGGGTTATCAGAACAATTTTAAAGGTTTTAAAGTGCTCAAAAGAATTCACATTCCCACTAACCATAACAGAGCCACATCATGATGCCCTGGTTAGGATCATCCGAAGGATCATACGTTAGTGATAGAACTTAGTCTCAAAAAATAAAAAATAAAAAAAAAGGCTGATTTCCATTCCCCCTGATGAAGCTTAATCGAGCCTAGGGAGGATCTGTGACTATCTGAACAGGATTTCAGGGGAACCTCCATAACTCTTAAAGACACAGTAAAAGTCAACAGCAAAGAAAACAAAACTGACTGTTAATAGGAGTGTAAAGTAGTACAGACATCATGAATGCCAGTACAAATGTTCCTCGAAAACTTAAAATAGAACTACTGTACAGATCCAGCTTTTCTCTTCTGAGTATATATCTGAAGAATAGGAAGCCATAAGCCAGGCATGGTAGCACACATCCATAAGCCCAGCACTAGGGAGGCACAGGCTGAAAGATGCCAAATTTGAGACTAACCTAGTGAGTTTCATGCTAGCTTGGGGTAAGAGTGAGACTGTCACACATTAAAAAAAAACAGAGGAGAAAAAGAAAGAAAATAATAAAACCAGAATCTGAAAGAGCTATCCGTACCTTTGTAATCATCGCTGCATTGTTCAAAATAGGCAAAAAATACAGAAACAACCACTCTAGAAAACTTATTATCAAAATACTGATTCTTCCCAAGTTGGTCTAAGTAATCTCAACCAGGCCCTACATATACATGTTGAAAAGCTAGTTGAAGAAGGTACTTTACATGTAAATTATCCAGAGATAGAATTCTACAAATCAATTATGAGTAAAGAAAACGAAGTTTTAGGATTTTATCATCTGATTTTATGACTTTCTTTTTTTACTATTTTTATTTGATGTATATGAGTGTATTGCCTGCATGCACGTGAGTGCATCTGGGTCGTGCAATGCCAAAGCAGTCAGAAGAGGGTGTCGAATTCCCCTGGAACTGGAGTTAAGGATGATTCTTACCCGCCATGTGGGTGCTGGGAATCAAACCAGGGCCCTCTGCAAGAGCAGTCAGTGCTCTTAATTGCTGAACCATCTCTCCAGCCCCCCTGATTTTGTGACTATATATAAAGCCAGAGCAATCAGAGAACTGTAGTTTGGTACAGATACATAGATCACTAGAACAGAATAGGGGTCCAGCAATAGACCTACGTGTATGATCAATTCATGTTTGATGAAGGCACTTGGATATTAGAATGGGGAGGATAGTTTTTAATAATGACATGCTCAGTTCTGGCAACAGCTGGGAACAAAGTACAAGGACACATACTGACAAGGCAACTGGAAAGAAATGAACCTCAAGTCTTATTTTCTTTCCAAATAATTCAGTGAATTACAGACTTAAACATATGAGCTAAAAATGTGAATCTTCCAGAAAAAAAGTTCTCCATGGCTTTGGGTTAGTAAATATTTATTAGAGCGTAAGAAGTTTGAATGAAAAAGAAATTATCAGTACACTGAGTTTCATCAAAATTCAATTTTTTTCCCTTTGAAAGATGTCACTAAGAAAATAAAAATTAAGTAACAGAGAAAAATCTTCAGAAAACTCACATCTCATAGAAGAGAGGATTTCTGTCTAGAACATATAAAGCCCTAGTCACTGAATAACAAAAAGACAATATGTTTTAAGTGGGCAAAGGATTTGAAGTCATTTCACCAAAGAAGATACATGTCAGTAAATGCTCACAGCTATTAGGTGATTGTGAACTAATTGCACTGTGAGATGTCTCTTCAACTCACTAAAATGACTGAAAATGTAAAGGCTTGAGAATCTCAGGATTACAGAGGATGTGAAGCAACTGGAACTATCATTCGCCCTTTCATCTGTATTGAAGATACGAAAAGGACCAGGCTTGGTAGTGCATGCCCATCTGGAATGCCAGTTCTCAAGAGGCTGAGGCAGGAGAATCAGGAGTTTGAAGTCTACATAACAAGTTTGAGGCTAATCTAGGCAACATGAGACCCTGCCTCAAGAAAAAATGAGAGAAAGGGAGAATACAAAATGGTACAGGCACTTGGGAAAAAAGGTTAGACATTTCTTTTACAGCCAAATAGTTATTAGATGATCCAGCATTTGCATTCGTACTTATTACCCAAGAGAAACAGAGGCACATGCATGCAATAGAGGCTTGTGTTTGGATTCCATAGAAGCTTTATTCATGGTGGCTAACAACTGATAATGGCACAAATAACTATCAACTGGCAAACTGATAAATTGTAGTATGTCTGTGTGTGTAAGCAACATGCTGTTTTTGTCACTATGGCTCTGTAGTATCATTTGAGACCAGGTACTGTGATACTTCTAGTGTTGTTCTTTCTGTTTGAGATGTGTTACTATGTAAGATCTCCACTGCCCCTCACTGCATGTTGACATCAAGACTGATCTCATGGTCATGCTTTAGCTCGTTAATGTGAGTAGTGTTATATACCCCTTTGAATTAAAACTTTGTCAGTCCTCTTACGGTTCTGTCATATTCCTTTTCCCCTCTGCCACAAGTCTGAAATGCCCCATATAGTGACTGACTCCAATGCTTGGGTCCCATAATTAAAACAAAATAGAACAAAGTACCAGAGGCATATAATATAAATAAGAAATAAACATTATTTAATAACTGACATGTTTAGGTTATGTAAAGTTTATTCCAAAACGACTACTTTAATAAGGTAAACGAATTGAATTTTATATCAGAATACATAAAAGATCCAAGAACATTCTGCAGAGTAGAAGAGGAACAGTTTTTATTCAATATCAATTGTCAGGCACCATCCATTCATTCAATACTCAGACTCACCACACTCAGCAGAAGCCATCACCTACAGGTGAAGGTTAAAGGGTCCGAGACTGAAAATAGTTGCACACAATCAGTGTGACACCCAATACTCAATCTTTTCTTTCAGAATGAAGGCTGATTGATCCCCAATTCCCTGCTTCCTTCACTCTGTTGCCTTGCTTTCTAAGTGAGAGTTCAGAGTTGGGCTGCAGCTTTAGCTAGGAGGAACCTGTGGGAAATCTTTACTTTTCTTCCAATTAGTTTGCAAATGTCATGTAGACAAAGGAATTTAGAAACAAATCATTTGAAGAAAGTAAAAGAGTTTGGTGACTGGCAGCAAGGAGTATTTCATAGCAAATGTAGTCAAACAAGCTCTAAGGCTGGGTATGATCACTGGATGATGAAAGCTAAGCTGGAGATAGTCTGAGTTTCCAAGCCTCAGCATTAATAAATGTGGTTCTATTTGAGTGTGGTGTCTCTGCCTGGTAAACACCAGCACTTCAGACACCGAAGCAGGAGAACTGAAAGTTTAAGGCCAGTCCGAGCTATGCTGCAACATCCTGTCTCAGAAGAAGTGGACAGGGAGGACGAAGGAAGAAAGAAGGAAAGGAGGAAAGAGAGAGAGAGGCGAAATAATGTGACCCAGGGAGGTCTTGATGAAAATAGTTGCACACAATCAGTGTGACACCCAATACTCTTTTGAGTAAGAGCCACAAGCATAGGTAAGGTTCATTTGATTAAGATTTGATTGAAAGAGTAAGAGAATTATTTTGTACTTTTGGTGGATATTCTGGCCTTTGTTTTCCTTAATGCAATGATGAGCTCCTTTTTAAAAGAAAGTGTAAATGATACATAAAATTTTACATGCAAGATATTAATATTTATTTTTATGGTTACCACACTCAAGTCAACTGACATTCGCATTACCGCCCATGCCACATCTTAGATACACAGAAATCATTTATCTTTAACTGAAAGCTTGTGCACTTTCAGTCTCTAGCTGGTTCCCACGCCTCCCAGCCCCTCATAACCACCTGTTTCTATTCATTTGATCTCTTTAGGTGTCACATATGAGAGAGATCATATGGTATTTTCCTTTCTCCCTCTTATTTTACTTAGCTGAATATCCTCCCTCACATGGCCGGCATTTTTCTTTTTATGACAGAACAGTATACCCCCAAATCTCAATTCTCCATTGTTGTACACTTATTTCTATTTGTTAGTTATTATTGTGAATAATGCTACAACGGACATGGGGACCCAGATCTCTCTTCTAGATACTGATACTAATTTCCTTTGGATATATGTACTTATCAAAGGGATTGCTAAATCATACAAAGTCCTCATTTTCAGTTTTTGAGGAACAATTACACCATCTTCCATAGTGGGTATACTAATTTTCATTCCTGCCAAGAACATAGATTCATCTTTATACCCTCAACAACAGTTGTTGCTTGGTTTTAAAACATACATTTGCTCACTTTGTGTGTGTGTGTGTGTGTGTGTGTGTAGAGCATGGTGCATGTAATGGAGGTCAGAGCACAACCTGCAGGAGTCAGTTCTCTCCTTCTGTGTGGGTCCCTGGGATCAAACTTAGGTTGTCAGATTTGATAGAAAACTGGCTCCTGCTTCTCTTTTTGATAAATAAACCATCTTAATAAGCATGGGGTGATATTTCACTGTGGGTTTGGTTTGCATTTCTCTGGTGATAGTAACGTTGAGCATGTTTCCTTATACTTGTTGAGTATCTGTGTATGTGTGTCTGTATGCTTGTTTAGAAATGCAGAGTCCAGTCCTCATAATCAAGAAATTTGGTATTGTTATTGTTGTTGGTCCTCTGTTGAGATGCATGAATTCTTCATGTATCTAGGATATTAAGCTCATATATACATGTGTGCATGTGTAACTTGTATTTTCCTCTATTCTGTAAGATGCCTTTTTATTTTGTTGATTGTTCCTTTATCGCACCAACGATTTTCCTCATTTTCGTATTTACAGATGAAACATCTTACGTAAGTCAATCATCTAATCAGTTTGGGACTGTGTGAGATCAGAGAGGACTAACAAGATAAAAGTAGATACTGTAGCCCCAAGGCATCATTAGTTGCCTAGAAGATAGGGTGCTGGCCCTTCCTCAGAGCCCAAATACCTAAGTTTCAGCAAGTTTCTGAGCCTTTATGGTCTATATATCAACTGGCTACAGCATCCTGTGGTGATAACGATGGAAGAAAGTTAATGTGACACAAACTGCAATGATGTTATTCAGCATTATTGAAGATAAAAAACCTTCTCAGTTCAGTTTAAAATTCATCCTTCCCCTGTGGTACTGCTTTGTGGGTGTGGCCTTCAGCTGTGCTATCAGAAGTCCATGATTTTCCAGAAGTTCTAGAATTCCCCTGCCCAAATTCTTGTCCTGCCAAGTAAGAAACAAGCATCTGCTTCTGTCTACATACTGTGTGTCAGTTCCTAGTTTGGTTTTTGCCTTGTTCATGGCAGAGCCCATTGCTCTGGTTTCCAGTGCATGACTCTTGATAGATGGGAGATGCCTGAGACTACAGAGAAGAGGAAACTGAAGAATAAAGAAGACTTGTTCTTTGTAAACCAATATGACCCCTGTCATTTGTCTTTGTGGTTATGGTTTACAATGGTTACAAATAAGATTTCCTTTCTACACTTTAATAACTTGCTCACGTCTCCTACTCATTACACCAGTATTCTGTTAATAAAAAACAAATGTTATTATAAAGACAACTAGATTTAGAAACATAGCATATATATATATATATATATGCTCTCCATATTATGAGAATATCTGTCATTTTTAGAATGAGAAAAAAAAACAAAATATTCATCCTGTGTGACTTTGACAAATGGGACTATGATTCAAAGTTTGTTTGTTTTTTAAGGAAAAGGATACACTTCCAAAATCTTCACACAAGACTAATATACATTTTTGTGTTATTATATAATAAAAATTCAGTTGTTGAATTTAGGTTGCTCCATTGTTAGACATACATAACATATGTGAGAACATTCTCATCATTTTCCTTTCAGTCAACAAGCTCGGTGGAGAGAGAGAGGATTCTTATAGTTTCTCTGGTTAAAAAAAAAATTCTAGGAGCTCTCTTTTCCTTTTTAATCCTCTCTCTTCCCACATAGCCCAAACTGACAAAGTTTCATCCACACACATGAAAAATGAGAAAATCTGTATTATCTCTTTATTTGAACTTGAATTAAATATGAAATGCTCCTGGCAGGAAACTGAGAAAATGTTGAACATTTTGTCAGACACATCCCTAGTTCTGTTCATGTGATTAGGCAGTAAAACAATTCCCTAGAAAAACAGTTGCTTCTTTGTTTAGCATTTCGGGTTTCTTTTGTCTCTTTCTGGCATCTCATATCTTTTATGCTTACATTTGAATTTTGTTGTAATTGTGCTGATGCTTATGTGACTGCATCAGCGTCTGAGAGCTTAGGATGATTCAGAGTGGCCTCTAGTTCTGAATTTACTTTCTAAGAGGCCATTTAAACCTAAGTTGATAACTTCTTTAGGGCTGGAGGAATTGCTGATTAATGTGCTATCCTTCAGCTTTGCTGAAGGAGGAAGATATAACAGAGAGAAGGCATCTTAGGTAAGAGAGTCAAGGACCCTGTTAATGGATTTTCATGACACTGTCACAGTTTAATTTGCAAACAGCCTACATTCCTCTTCCTAGAGAATTCTTCCAAATATCCCATCCAATCCCCAGGTCAGAAAAGAGGGACAGGGGAAAAAAAAAAAGAATGACAGGGCAATTGGTATTAAGAGCAGAAAAGAGAGAGTCCAATTCAGAGCTTTTAGCTGGAGAACAGCATTTGAAACTGTTGACTCATAAAGGACCACCCAGCCAGAATACAAGAGGAAGTTAAGCGTGACCAAAGTCCCCTCAGATCTTCCTTCTATCACATGCTGCTCACTGAAGTCATATGAAACTGTAGCACATTTTGAAATTACATGACCTCAAAAGACACCTACGAAATTTTTTATTGGGCCATAGGGCAGGCTATTGATGAGAGAATGATTTCTAATTGTAACAAAGTCACTTTCCCGAAAAAGCATTAAAATTAGTGTATTGACCATGACAGGAAAATCTGAGAACCCCTAAGCTTAAAAGTGTGGAGAAGGTGAGAGGTGAGAAAAAGAGCTGGAGTAGGAAAACCTGATTGGTGAAGAGAATAAGCAATTCTCTTTCAGGCCCCTGGAAAGCTAAATCGTCACTCCCTGGCTTAATATTGAAAAGACTGTTGTCGATTCTTGGGTGAACTTATAGACTAAGTTATATGAGCAGTGAATACAAGGAAGTAAAAGGAATGTTACACACCATTACTTACTGTACATATGGGAAGGGGGCGGTCAGAGAGCAGGAACAAGTGCAGAACTAGAAATAAGGAGCCATTCAGTAAGTCTCCACCTACAGCATGGCTTGGAAACAGTTATCTAGAGTGATACAGTTTCTCAGGCAGATTTTGAATACTAAATGATATAATCACATTTGCCAAAACTGTCATGCTTGGGGTAGAGACGGTACTTCCTCAGCATTCTAAAAGCTCCTTTAAGCACCTGTTACTCATACAGAAAACCAACCTAGGCTGGTGAGCTGAAATATACAGAGCCGATAAACAGTTAACAAATCTTCAACCATCCCACCTATATATCTTATTCACAAGTCAAAATGTTTTAAAGGTACTGAAGTGGGGGGAGGGGGAGAAACTAATAAATTGTATCAACAAGGCAAGAGAATAACAAACATTAAAACTCTATTGTTAAAAGTGAGGGTGTAGGTTAACCTGGGCTCAAATAACTTCCTTCTAACCCTTCAGCAGCACATTATCTAAGATACTAAAGTGCTAAATTGGCCAGATAAGAGATGTGCTAAGATGTAAGATTCTCTGAACAACAAGGAAAGAAAATTGAAGTGAAAATTGCAATCTCCACCTGCAAGAGATTTAAGTGAGATGAAGTGAAAATGTTTACAATGGAAGGAAAGTGAGAAAATGTGAAGAGAGTGATATTTAATAATAAAGATGAAACCGGAGACCTAGGGAGGAGAAGATGGCTGGGGAAAGGGCTAGGAAAGCCAGAGGCATACAGCTCCACAGGGATGTGGGCCTGGGGCTGGGAAACACTTAGAGGAGCTGATCAGAGTCAGCAGTGACTCTACCGAGCACTGAGTGCACAATTGGTGTCAAGCGGCAGATGTTTTTCTGGAAGAAGAATGGTGGAATGATAGTCACAGGAGAATATTGTGACCTGCAAACAAGAGCTGTGTTTCATTGACAGCTAGACAAGAAAGCACACAAACAAACCTAGGAGAAACACAGAGGCTGTGTCCAAGCTGGAGGCTTGGTAGATGGAGTGGGGGCAGGAACAGAGACAGAAAGATGCTAAGGAACATGGCTTTAAGGAAACATCTGTGAGGAGGTTAACTAAGATGGTGAACTGATAACGACAGAAGGATTGGGAACTACTTAATTAATATCATGTGATTAATGGTATAAAATCTGAGGCTGAGGGGGCTAGAGAAATGCCCCAGTCAGACAAGCATAAAGACTTAAGTTCAGATCCTTAGCAGTTACAGACAAAGCCAGGGGCAACAGTGTGTACCAGTAGTTCCAGTACTAGGATGTGGAGACAGGAGGATCCATGGGGATAGCTAGCCAGCCAGCCCAGTAAAATTGGTGAGCTCCAGCTTCAGTGACAGACCCTGTCTCATAAAATAAGATGACAAATGATTGAAAAAGACACCTAACATTGGCTTCTGACCTCCACACCCACATATCTACACTGAACTAACACATATCCATCCACATGCACACACATGGACAGGATCAGACAGAAACACACACACACACCCCAGATCTGAAACCAGGCCGCTTGGGTTCACAACCCACCACTTACTAGCTATACGAGTCTAGACTAGATACTTATAACTTCTTTGACCTTCAGCTTCCACATCTGAAAGTGTGACTGATAGTACTGAGGATTGAATGTGCTATTGTGGAAAGGAGCTTAGAGTGTTACCTGGTATGCAGGAAATGTTAATGCATTAGCAGCTTACTGAACTAAGGGTGGCCATGAGCTGTGTATAGTGCACTTGGTTTGTTCTTGCATCCTTCCAGACTAGCCATAAGAAAGCATATGAAGACTGCATAATATACACATCTCAATGACAATTGTCCTCCTTAAGGGCAGCTTGTAGGGAGGCCAAACACGAGCTCAGCTAAGGACAATGGCAATATTCTCTGAGGTTTATAACTACTCTGAGAAAATCACTTGAGCCTGTTTCTTATCTATAAAACGGGGACGGTGTGGTGTGTGTGTGTGTGTGTGTGTTTGTGTGTGTAAGGTTTTTTGTGAGATCAGTGTGAAAACAGTCACCTGAAAAAATATCTGAAACACAGCAAGTTTCAATACAAGTTTTCTGAGTGTGAATCTGCCTTGTGGCACTGATGATGGGTGACAGGTCTGAAATACTTTGCCCTAGGGAGGGAGACCCTGCTTTCATAGCTATTGGTAGAGCAGACTTGGGTTCACCTTTTGTCACAACCTAGAAGAATTGTTCTTTTAGGTCACAAAGAAAACTTACATTTTTCTTTTCCGAGTTTATCACAGGTGTGAACAGAAAAAATGCTACAACTTAGGTCTCTAAAATGCGTTATGTGACGTGAACGCATTTACCATCTCCCATGTGGTCTTTCTTTTCTAAAGGAAAAGGTGAAAGACTGCCCGGGAAAGGCTAATGGTTTGGGTTTGTGTAGTATAGCTCCACTACTGACCCTCTCGTACCCAGAATACAGCTGGCTCACTGGGTGCATCTTGCTGTGTCTCTAACCACCTTATTTGGACTTTTGGTTCACCATTTAGGACCATGATGAATTGGATTATAGATACACTTTCCCCAAAACCTTCCTGGTTAAGATGTCTCTCCACAGTCTCCATCCCTTAGTTCTAAGGATAATAGGCCCTTCTCCACATTGCCCATTCCAAGATCTACTGAACTGGTAGAGCTTTCTCTTTAACTTTCTCCCTAAGGATATCAAGGAAGCTGTTGTTATCACCTGTGCATTAAAGGAGCTATGATTCTTTCTACCTGTGCATGGAGGACTATCACAGAAGAGCAAAGCACCCAGTCAGCTGATCACAGCTGCATGTCCCAAATCAGGCCTTCCTCAGAAACCTCTTCCTCCTTTTGTCTCCCATCTGCTCTGCCAAACCTAACTGGGAAGTCCCTGGCAGGTCCCAATATATGCCTTACGATGTTCAGGCACCCTCCCCACCAATCATTTATTAGAAAGGGGTTTTATGATACAAATTTGATAATCTCCCATGCACACTGGCACTGTTCTAATTGAAGTTGTAAGCCCATAAAATTCAAGCCCTTTGTCTTGCTGAAGGCCACAAGGTTTAAAAAGATACTATTGTCCTGCCTAACACCCACTACATTGTCACCAGAGACTGATTAAACAGAGTCCTGAATGGAAACAGTGCGGATTTGTCTAGGTCCTTTTTAGGCCTGACAATACCTTCTTCAGTGCCCAAGACAAAAGGAGGTTTAAGGATGGAGATTCTTCAGATAACCGCATCCATATGGAAGACAAGGCGGCAGGCAGCTAAGCCCCAAACACCCTGTCCACCTGCCCCCATCCCAGGTGACAACGTCGCCTCTTCCTCCCTGGACAGGAAAACTATGAATCCTAACAGGCCCAATGCCTGCCCCTCACAGACTTCATTGGAGGTCTCGGTCCTTATCCTGGGTAGCTTGCTGGAAACTGCTCTCCTCAGGCACATCTTCCTGCGAAAGGGCAATAAGGTCATCATTTCTCAGAGACAGCGACTATCTGCACTGGAAGTTTTCCCCTCCAGATATTCAAGCGAAGCAGGTGCAAACCCAAAGGGTGGAATATTGGAGCCCGGGTGTGCGCACTGGGAGGGCAGGTGAAGACGCTTAAAAGCTCAAGCGCCCCCACATCAAAGCGCTCAAATCTCCTCAAAGGATCCTCTCTCCTTAGGGTCTCCTTGAGGCAGTGCCCAGCACCAGCCATCCCTATCACCTGATGATTCCTTTACTAACTTCCCTATTCCGTCCCATCATGGCCAAGTATAGCCTATAGAGGCGAGAAATCACAGCAAAGCACGCGGGAGCTTAACTTTGGGTTCCAAGTCCTTTGGTGCTCTCCGTCCCCAAATTCCGGGCTCATGTCTCCTTAGCACGATCCAGGAGAAGCCCTTGCACCACAGCATGGGGGAGATGGTTGACTTTTGGTGTTTGAACCTCCAGGACTGGCAGAGCCACCACCCGTTGATCAGAGTCCCCATAACTGCCTCCACCCTCTTTCCTTCCTAAAGCCCTTTTGGGACTTCAACTGGCTTATCACCTAACAGGGGAGGGGAGGACTTAATGGGTAAAGGGCCCAGCGGGCTTTGGGAACTCTAGACACCCAGGCAGGGAAGCACCACTCCCATCCCACTACTTTAGTGGCCGAAGTGCAGGAGACGCAACCCTTCACATTACGTTCTAGGACCATAAGTCGGGAAAAAATACTCTATTTCTCTTAAAAATAAGTTGCTTCAAACAAGTCGCTCTTTAAAAATATACAAATAAGACTCAAGCAAGAAAATCTAGCTCTGGGGTTCTCGGTGGAGGGCCAACCGGAGTCTTGGCATAAGTCCTCTGCTTGTGCTTTCTAGACGGCTGGTGAGGGAGCGCCGGGAACCCGACGCAGGCAGGCCGCCCCATCACTCTGGGCCCTGGGCTGCACCGTACTGCGGCAAAACAGCGGGCTCCCGAGCACCCGCTAGCCTCAGGCTGCCAGCAGCGACCTCACCAGTTCCAGGAGACCAAAGCGGCGGGTGCTAAGTGCTGGTAGGCAGGGAACAGGCCGAGCCCCGAGCCCCGCCCGAAGGCGGCGTAGCCCGGCACAGGGCAGGCGGCGGCCGGGGGTGCGCTGTACTTGTCCTGGGCCTGCGCGGCGCACCCCTCTCCCCGGCGCGGCTGCCGGTCCTGCACCAGCACCGGCACCACCACGCGGCGCAGCAGGCCGGGAGCCGCGTGCAGCTCGGCGCACGCAGCGGGGTCCGACGTCTCGGCGGGCGCGGGCGCGCGCGCGCGCTTCAGCTTGTAGCGGTGGTTCTGGAACCAGATCTTGACCTGCGTGGGTGTGAGACGCAGGAGGCGCGCCAGCTGCTCCCGCTCGGGGGCGGACAGGTAGCGCTGCTGCCGGAAGCGCCGCTCCAACTCCAAGGTCTGCGCCTTGGAGAACAGCACCCGCCTCTTCTTCCTCTTCTCGGAGTCGAAGCCCGGAGACGCGGGCCGGACGGACTCCAGCTGCGATGACTCTGGAGGGCTGGTCTCCAGGCTGCTCTCGTCCGAGGCTGCGAACCACAAAGGATAAACCGCCTGGTGAGAGGCCGGCCTCTGCGAGGGTCTGGGACCCAGCCGGCGCCCCCAGCCCTGGCATAAGGCTTTGAGGAGCATTTGCTTTGCCGGGTTCCCATCTGGATACCCAGCTCTCCCACTTCTATCACTTCGTTCATCCCGCAATGCTAATCACCAGGTCCGAGACGACGCCCCGGAGAAGCCCACCCTGGGGCCCTTGTAAAGAGCCGCACAGGTAGCTGAACTGGCAGACCAATTTCTCTCAAGCTGAGTCACCAAATACGGGCCACCTTTTGTTTGTACTATAGTTTTTTCAAGGTTTGCAAAGCTCTGTAGGGGCAGATAGGGGCGGAACTGTAAATGTTTAAATATTCCGATCCGTAGGGATCGCCAGACACCGAAACCCAAATCTCCCGGCACCAAGTCAGGGTGCGTGGATCTACTCTGAGGATGCGCAGACGAGAGATGGAGGATTGAGGACCTCAACGCCTCCTGCCCCGGGGATGAAGAAACCGTCTCTGGGCAGGGATCTCGGCCCCTCACCCCGGAACAAGCCAGGGGCTAGGCTGGGTTCCGTCTACCCCCCACCGCACCCTTCGCTCACTCACAGAGATAGTGGCTGCGCTCTGACTCCAGCCAGTCGGCGCAGGAGTTGGCCTGGGGAACACACGTCTCTGACTTGCGCCTTGCCCGGGGCTGAGCGTCCTGCTCTGGTAAATTCAGAATACTCCGCACAGTGAAGCTGAGGCGTCCAGAGGTGGCCATGGCGGAGGAGAGGAAGAAGTCGGGGGCAGGGCAAGCTGGGAACCCTGGGGTGGCAGGGACGCTGCTTCTAGGGGTGGATGTGGGAGGCGCTCGCCATGCGCTTGGCACAAGGATATTACCGCATTTACGGAGGAATCCCTGTTTTTATAAACAGCCCTTCCCACCCGGTATGCTTTGAAAGCCGAGGCCCGGGTGTCCCGGGTGTTAAGTACCTGAAAGAGTGCTGGCCTGAAGCCCAGGCAAGCCCGGAAGGTGCCATCCCCGCCCCTGCCCCGCCCAGTTTCCCGCCCCTTTGCGCCGGGTTACCTCCCAGAGGCCGCAGGAAGCATCCGTCGGTATTAGCGATTGTCTGATTAGTACAAACTGGGGAGAGATAATGGGGATTGTTACCAGTGAATAACATCTTGGGTGGCAAAAAGTGGCCATCCCCCCGCAAGTCCGAGCCCAAATTCCCTCCTCCTCCTTCTCCGCGGCTGACATGGGACCTGGCCCCGCGGGAGCACCGTGAAGGGTGGGGCGACTTGGGTGAGTTTATGGGCACGTAGTAATAGGTTCCTTGTTTGTTTTTTCTTCGATCTTGTTTGCTCAAGTGTTAGTTGCTCGCAATTATTTGCAAAGTGATTCACAAAGCTACGGTTAGCACTTGCTTTTCCTTTTTGGCAGCACCCCCCCCTAAGGAAGGCAAGAAGCTTAAGGGGTGGGCTGGTCTTTCCAGCATCTGTACCAGGGATTTGAAGGTTTCTAGGCACCTCCTCACATCCCAGTCCAACCACACACACACAACCACAGGGTCTAGGAAAGAGCTGGAAGCGGCCCAGAGATCCCAAACCCGTGCCTGTCTCCAGACCTACAAAACTGAGACAGTATTCCGGTCATCCCTGCCTGGCCTTTATGGGTCGTGGGGTGGAGCTCAATGGTGAGCTCCTCAAAGCTGGACCTGGGCCATTCTAAGATCTGTGGGTGGTAGCGTTTCCTGGGGCAGCCTAGCGAGGATTTGATGCTTCCTTGGCATCGCCAGACACTCTGGCATCATCGTTGCCCCTCAGCCACAGGTCCCCAAAGTTACTTCTAGTTTTTGAGTCTCGGCGAGCGGCATGGGAAGGGGTAGTGGTCTGCGCTCCTCCCAGCTTGCAATGTGGCACACCACCGCACAGCTGACTCGCCTTACACCGGAATAGGCCGGAACGCAGAATTAGCGCCCAGCCTTCCCAGGAAAAAAAAAAAAAAAAAAAAAGCAGGCTTACACTCCTGGATCCACTAGGCCCCACCGTCCGGAGAAAATGACCTATTGGGAAGGCGCGTGAAGATGCAAATACTTTTTCTTGGCCTCTGGCCTTGCTTCAGTCTAGAGCTTGGCAAGCGCTGCCTCAGAGGCTTCTCTTCCTCCAGCTAGTGGTTTGGATACTTGGTTTCTAAATTTTAGGCATGACAGCTGCATCTGGGCGGACGCACCCGAAATCCTGGGTCTGCAGGGGCTGAATTCGAACCTAACGTGGACGTGGCGGCCTGCGGCCGCGGCTCCGCCCAGCCGGCGCTTCTCTCCAGCAGCTCTCCTACCAAGCGTGCCTGAGGTGTCCTGTACTGCGCGGCGCGCTGGGTGGTCGGGCGGAGGCTAGCCCAATACAGGCCAACTGCCAGGCCGCAAACAAAGAGGAAATGGAGCTCGACGCCCCGGACCTGTTGGAAGCATTTGTTCCAGTCAAGATTTTGCATTTGTTCAGTTCGAAATAATGCGTGATTGACGTCTGTTCACAATGCGCTTTAGCTTGCCGGAATAAATCAGAGCTTGTCCGGTGTTGTCATGGTTTTCAATGGGGTTCAATGGGACTGGGAGCAAGATCGACTCTGCGGGCCTTCTTTCCGCGGCCCTGGCAATAGATTTATTAGTTATGTCTTTTTAAATAAGATTAAATAGAAATGACTCTCTGTATACAAGGCCAGGTGGGAGTCAGAGGTGGGCCGCGCGGGCGGTGGCGTTCTAGCCTTAGGATAGGTTCCCTGATCCCCTGAACTTGGAGGCTGTGCCAGTTAAAGCAGGTCTGGAAATCTGTGTGCATCCTAGTTCTGCCACTGATCATTAAAGTGCTCTGGGACTCTCTACTCACTCCCTCCCTCCCTGCCTCCCTTCTTCCTTCATTTCTAAGACTCCTACCTGTCCATTCATCTGGAGTTTTCCTGCACCCTTCTCCCTTCTGACGCCTTACTAGCGACTTTTAAAACCTCTCCTCTCAGTTTTCTTCACTTAACTGTCCCCGGATCTCTGATTCCACCTTCTCCAGGACATTTTAGGGGAGGGCATGTCATCTTTTGAGTTTGCCAAGGACCCTCCACAGGCCTGAGTCAGGACATCTAACAATTTTGGAAAGAACCAAGTCTGGAGAAGCAAAAGCATCTTCCCCAAGAGTGACTGACCTCTCTTAGCCTTTTAATCTATTTAACATCCTAAGACCACACTGATGTGTAGCAATAAGTAAATGACACTCTTCAGTTCTTAAGGGCTCTTCAGCATCAAATGTTTGCTTTTACTCTTAGTGTTTGGCTCCCAAAGCGGAGATACATCCCTCGTGCAGAGGTTGCTTTGGGGAGAACTTGGATCTGGGATAAGCTCCAAATATTACTTCTAGTGCTGAGAACAAGTTCCTGGGGCCCATTGTGCCTGTGGATATCCTGGGAAAGCCTGTACCTCTTGGTTTAGGCAATGCCCAGCCATCTTCCTGCATGGCCTTAGATTTCTACTTCCTCTTTAACCACCTCTGCCATGATCCAGATGTCTTCCCAGTCTGTGCAGGTGCTTTATCTAAATTCTTCCCAAGGGCTCTAGGAGGTTGTTCCATGCAAACTGCCTTCTAAGAAATGGAGGAGCAGAGAGCAGAATCCTTGGAGAAAGGAACTCTCTTAATTTCCTCTTCATCTCCGTAGACTCAAAGACTTGAAAGTAGAAAATTATTTTGATATGGAGCCAGTAGAAAAAAATAGTGGAGTCGGGTGTGGGGTGCATGGCTTTAATCTCAGTATTTGAGAGGCAGAGGCAAGTGATCTCTATAAGTTTGAGACCAATTTGGTCTACACAGTGAGTTCCATGCCATTCAGGGATACACAGTGAGGTCATGTTTTAAAAAGAGGAAAGGAAAGGAAGGAGAAAGGATAATGGAGGCAATCATTACCTCTTGCATATTGAGGCTGTGTCTCTGTCTATATCCTCTCAGATACCAGAAATATGTAGGATCATAGGTTCACATCGAACTAACTGGGCATTCTTTCCAGACTTTCAAATGTTGTTTGGTGCTCCAGACTACAACACAGCATAGTTTGTGAATATTATTACTTAATTATAAGTATTTCTTTCCCTGTGGTTGGGTCTAGTACATATCAATTCAAATAAGAGTTTTAACCATTAAGGATCTGTGCTACGCTGAGTCTGTTGAAGCCACCCACATTAATCAACCTTTCAAAAGTCTCACCCAGAGATGCTCCTTGTCGATGCATGCTTGAGAATTTAAGACTAGGAAATACCAAAGTGAAACTAAAGTATCTTGATTTTATAATAAAGAGATTGTGTCTATACCTCACACACTGGTTTTTAAATCCTTCCATTTTGGTTAAGTGTTTCACAGAATCCTGCGAATCTATGCAGTGCTGGAGAGGCAATGCTGCAGATTCCCCTTGGTAGATGGAGGGCCCTCCACTGCAGGGCATTTCTCTTCGATTCATAGCAACAGCTCTCCCATGTTATTAGTATTCTGGTTAAAAGAGGAATAGGAAAATAAAAATGGGCTTTTGACACTTCCAAGAAATGGTAAAAGATTATTTTAATTGGTTGTAGGATGGAAAGAAAAGACCACATTTAAAATCAGACCTCTGTGCCTTTCATTCTGAAGACTAGTTGTGATGAACAAATAAATATTTCTCTTTTAATAGCTAATAATCAATCGGTTGGTGATAGACTAAGTTTGGCTGCAATGCTTTCGTAGTTATGTTTTTGATATATACCCAGAGGACAAAGGACAGTCACTTTCAGTCTGAAAATTCAGTCCATTGTTAAAATCAACTTTAGATTTTGTTGCTTAATATCAAAGATTTGAACCATTCTAAATTAAGTCTTTTAAAATAATAACTTTTCATTGACTTTGCTGTGGTTCCTGATCTCCAGAGGGAATTTTTTTTCTTTTTTTTCTTATGTTTATCTTCTGTTTAAATGTACATTGTACATGCAAATATATATATGATAACATGGTTCTATGAATTTTAAGGTGTTTAATTACATATCTGTACTCTCGTAGTTCTTAAACAGCCAACAAATAACTTTTTATCTTTAAAATAACTTAATTAAATATTTCTGATCTTTGTCATGCCTTCCACCATTATTTGTAGACACGGTTTGTAAATTGTCAGAATAAAAGGTTATATAACTTGGAGAAATATTATGTCAGGTAGCTGATATTTTTGTTTCATCTTTTTTGTTTTAGTTTGTTTTGTAAGATACCAATTTATAGCCTTTTGCTTGATTGGTACAAATAGTTTCTAAAACACAAAATCTTTACTGATTTTTACACTAAGAAAAGATCCAGGCCTTACATCACATGGTGTTATATGAGGACACTGTCAAGGTAGACAGGAACGTGTTTTATGACCAGTAATTCAAACAGGTTTTCTTACTGTGAGTGCTGAAAACCAGTCACCAGCACTTCAGCTGAAGGCACTGAGGAGGGAAAAAAAAAGACCTATTTATATATTATAATGAGGCCCTTAAAACAGCTTTACATTGTTTTGAGACTAACTTTAGAAACTGATTACACATTATTAAAGTGAGAAATTGTTTCTGTTTTTATTGACAATAGTTTAAACCACATACCAAACCAGTCATTTTGGAGACGTGTTTGTTGATATCTGATTAAGGTAGTTCCTCAAAGACTAAAGAAAGATTCAAATATTCAATTTTCTTATCAATAACAATGACAGCAATAAAAAATTATCACCTTATGTTTCCAGCATTTTAGAATGTTCCAATGTACATTCATACTCACTAGCTCATCCTGAGTCAGGACGGATTATCCAGAACAATCCAAGCTTAAGGAGAGTCCTAAAGGCAAATAGGCTGTGGTATCCCTAGAATTGAAGAAATTAGTTGGAGGATGAAAAGGACTTAACGCAGAGAAGGCCTGCTTAATAGAAGGTCTTAGAATGATCTACACTTCAAAAAGAGACTAGGTTCTAACTTAGAGCTACAGGCCCAATCTGATCTGGTCAACTCAGAAGGAAGAAGGATGAAAGGGATATTCCAATGATAGGAGATAAACGCCAGCTTTAAAAGTATCCCAAGTTGTGCTTTTTACTTTACTCTTAAACTGTTCTTTGGAAAAGTCCTTTGCCTCAGTTCAAGAGAAGGTGAGAAAGTATACACCAGGGCCAAAAAACGACAGCCTGTAGGAATCCCCTACAACAAAAGTATAAGAGCTGTATCTATTCACCGAAGCTCTGGAAATCCCTACCCAGTAAAGGTGGCTGTCTTTGTGTTCTTGATTAAATGGGTATTTGCACTGAAGTCACATGCCACACAAAGGAAACAACACAAAATAAAAATGTCCTTCGTGTTCTGTTTTCCAATCGTTTGTGTGAAGGAGGTTCTTGGCCTTTATCACTGTCAGTGAAAAGTTCCCCATTGGAAGGAGACATTCCACTCACCCTGCTTCTCGAACACAGGGAGCTTGCCATGGAAACTACCTCTGGAGTCCCCCGGCAAATATATAAATGACAAGACTAAACACTGGGCGTTTTGGGTTTAGCTTTATCTCAGACAGAGATGAAGAAAGGTTTTTCTTTTGAGAAATTTATTGTTTCTATTTGTCTTGCTCTGAACAACACACACACACACATACACATATAAACACAGAAACAAAGCTATAAATTGGACTTATCTGAGTTACAAAACTAAGAAAAGATTTAATCTTAAGCATATTTTCCCTGACACTAAAACATGTGCTATGCATTTAACACAATTTTTGTATGGTAAAGTAATGTTTTTATAAATTACTTTTAAAATGATAGTTTCATTGTCGCTAACATGAAATTCACCTTTAATATATTTGTATTTTCTGACTTGGTTTGCAACTTAATTAAGTGAAACAAACAGAAAACCCCAGTTTCTTTGACTGAACACGTTTCTCTTATATTAGGCTCTCTCCTTAAATGTTGGCTTATCATCCTAAAACACATTTTATTTTGTCACATGAACCTGAGGACATAACAGAGCACTTCACAAAACTTTCATTGTGTTTTTTAAAATATTCCATCTGTTTGGCGAGCTTTCATTTAACTTATAACTAACCCGAGGGTTCTGCCCCAGGTTTTCCAGCCAGTCTCCTTTCAGCTCTCCTCTGTCCATGGTTCACATGAACTAATAATAATAGGTGTTCGTGTCTAACATGTCTGCCTTGAGCAGTGTATTTTCTTCCCTCGTTTACTTTGCCAGATCCTCACATGGAGTCATTCAAGTTGAATTAATTGTTCCTGGATGGCTAAAGCTATAGCATCAGTGTGCACACACTTTGGGTTGGCAATCCAAAGCCAGTTCTCTTTGTTAATGGAAGCATGTGTATGTTTGGGTGATCCCATTACAGTTGCTACTCTGGGTTTGATACTTGAAAACAAAGTCAAAGTCTTATTTTTTTTAACTTAAATACTACAAAAGAGCAAAAGTGTGATTGAATAGAGAAGTCAAATCAGACTGGCCATCATATTCAGCTATGCAATATTATCAGAAAAGTACTGACAAGATACCTCTGGAGGGTTACTCTATTATATATATTTTTTAACCCAGTGGAGATTTTTTTCCTGTTGAAGAGCAACAGTCTTCCATCTTGGCCACTTCCCATTTCTGGGTCGGTGATCCCAGAAGCACTCAGGTGACTTTTAGAGAGTGAAAGGGAAGCAGGACAAAAGTGGACTGCATTACTGCTTTATATGAATTGGCAATTGATATTTTCTATGAATGGCTATGTTTCCAAAACTGTTCCTTTTCAATTCTGACTTTATCAGAGGGGACTTTCTGGAATACATAAAAGTATGTCAAAAATGCCTATGTATCAAAAATTCTCTTTCGTATTGTGTTGTGCTTGTTTGAACTACTGGAGCACCATATAGGCTAATTGCTTAGCATCAGACATTTCTTTTAATAAATTTACTTTATACCCCTGATGCTTTTTCCCTTTAAGACAAAGGACTGAGTTGGAAAACAGCTTGGAGTAAATCAAACATTCAATGTGGGCCTATAGTTGAACATTCTGTCCCTTGTGTATTAGAAAATCATCTTCTATTGATGAACTTTGCAAAAACTCAGAGGCCAGAAGGCAGGGAGTTGTCAGATATTACTAGTAGGTGCTCTCTGGTAAGCTGTCCTTCTGATTTCTTCTATAGTAAAAATAAAAAACTACTCAGTTTCAATGAATTATCATCTTATTTACTTAATAGATGAAATCACATAACTTTTCGTGATTCACAGCTTTTCTGTTACTGAGATTTTTTTCCCATTATTCAAATCCTAGAAAAGTCAGAGCAAGATCCCCATTCTCACACCAGTTGACTGATCACAAGACCATCCCTAAGGGCAGCCCATAAGGGGTGGGGGAACATCACCTGCTAGGGATAGTGTCCCCAGCTGATGTGAGGCAATTTTCAGTGTGAAAGGAGGAAAGTGGCCCGAGTCAAGCTGGGTGGAGGAAGCAGAGAGCCTGAGACTTCATGCCAGCTTCAGTTTGGTGATTTGGAAAAGCCACCCTAGTCTGGTTTACCAGCTGGAAGATGGGTGAGGAAAGACAGTGGTACAGAAAAGCCAGGTTGCTCATCTCTAGACTAGAACACCCATCAGGAAGCAGAGAGATGCTGTCGTTTTGCGCAGATGCCAGCTCAGTGACCTGAGGCCTGCATATTTTAAAAGTCCAAGTAGGAAGCAGAAACTAGTATCTTGGAATCCTGTTGTGGTTTTGTTAGTATCTCAGTGACCAGCAGAGTGTGATTTTGTGTGGTTTAAATTCTATTTGTTTCCAAACAGCTTAGTCTCTTACAATGCTAATTGGGAGGCACAGAAACCCCTTTAGAAGGTGCAGTTTTTAAAAAGTTAAATCTCCTTAGCAATAAACATAGATTGAAAACCGGTTAAAAGCCAGTGAGAACAAATGTGTCTTAAATCGAGAATGAAACAAAGGGAAGGTGGGGGCACATCCCCTAATGTCAATAGGCAGAATGCCCCACGTGCACAAAGGGGCTTGGGAACGACCACCCAAGGTGATTCCAGTCAATTCTGGAGACTGACAGAGACCTGTGGCTGGGCGAGGCCAACCACCCAGAGTCCTATCAGGATGGACAGAAAATTGTCTCATTCCACTCTACATTGTATCCACAGCCAATTTCTTCTTCTAAGTGCAACAAAAATATCAATAGGCCTGCTTACTGGCTGCTGTGGCCAGCTGTCACATTCCTGGATGATGCTGAGGGCTGTTAATGAGACTGTGAGACTGACCCAGCACCAACTGAACTAGAGTCAATTGAATTACTCAAATATACAACCCCAGCCACCCCCACCGCAAGACTGCCCACCCACATAGCTTTATCAGTAACATGCAGATCCTTTCTAGGCAGAATTTTGAGAAAGAAATGGAATCCACAAGTATATGGTATATAAGTCATGTGTACCTGGCACTGAGCAACACTAAGACTGATCTGGTCAAGTACAAAGAGTAACTAGAACAAGCAACTGCATTTTCTTTCTAATATGCTCTGTATTTTGGAAACACAAAAACAGACTAGATCCGGGTTTAATGTCTGGATTATTCAATATCTGCTGAGTCAAGTTGTACAATTTCTTTACACCAGTTTCCTTACATATAACATGGAGGTAATAATTCATATAGGTGTTGTGATGATTAATGAAGTATTTTATGTAAAGTACCAGGCACAGTGCTTTTCCATAGCTAGTAGGTACTCAATTAATTGTAACAATTATTGCTATTAATGGAGTTGGGAAGAATGTGACATAAGGAGAAACTGAGTTTTCCACTCAGATTATCAACTGGGGGCTATGTTCTGATAAGTTTAGGTTCATCAGTTACAGAGCTGAAAAGAACTTAGGTCAACCTGTTCTGTGCAGAAGAAACACACATAGAGGGAAGGAAGGAAGGAGGGAGGGAGGGAAGGAGGGAGAAAGAGAGATTCTCTTAACCTGTGGTTCTTTCTGTTTTAGCACCCCCTGAATTGCTAGCCCTGATTGCCTTTTTTTCTAACAGAATAAGGGAGATGCCGCCTATAGAAGATATTTCTTAAACAGTAGCATTACTCACTCCCTCCAGCTCCTGGGTTTTGACTCCAGGCCTCTTGGTTCCTTGGCTAACAAACCTGTGTTTAGGTTCTCATCATACTGGAATGAGAGAGGTTCCAGCTCTGCTGACTTCATGTCTAGGTGCCTTTATAGCTACTTCATGTTTTTTTCCCTAACATCTCTATGTTTCAGGATGCATGCTCTCTCCTGTGTGAAGCTCTGAAGCAGCATTTGCGTCTTTTTGATTCAGCCAGAACATCTGGTGATAAAGTCCTTTCTCTTTAGCATACATGAAACACCTCGAAAGACTAACACCAGATGACTTAGAAATAAATGATTTGTCTAGAAAGAACCAGAACCAGGCAAATGTTAACTGCTTTTAAAAAGCAAAATGGGAGGGTGGGCAGGGGGAGGCTGGAGAGATGGCTCAGCAGTTAAGAACACTTGCTGTTCTTCCAGAAGGCCCAAGGTAACTCCAGTTCCAGGGGATCTGACACCCTCTTCTGGCCTCTATGGGCATTGCAAGCATGTGTGCACTTACATGTATACAGGCAAAACACTCATACACACAAAATAAAACATTTTTTAAAGCAAGAGGAAATGCAGTGAGATTAAAGCGGGGGTAAGAAAATTTTGCACACCAGGAACAGTTAAGAGAGAATGGTGCGCTTCACAGTAAGGTTCTATTACTCACAGTAATGTTACTGGAAGGCTGTGCCAGTATACTGGGGTAAAGGCTTCTCCACCCTCCTCTGTGCCTGCCCTCCACAGACTGAGAATTCCAGAATCTGCAGGGAGAAATGAGCTCTCTCCTAGGCTCTCTTTAAAACCCAGGATGCACATTCTACCCTGTTCTTTTGTTTTCTAAGCTCATTTAACTTTTCTTCTAGTTTCTCCTTCAGTATTTCAAAATACACTAATTCTACCTTCCTATCTAGACTGCAAACCTCTCCAGGACAGGCACCCTGCTCTGCATGTCTTTGATATTCCCTAAAGAAATATTTGTTGATTGGGCGGGGGTGGTTGTTTGACACAAACATATTGGTAAATATAAAACAAATGGAGTTTTTAGTTGCAAAATTATTTCATTAGAAGGAACTATGGTTCTTTGCTGTGATAGTGTGTCCAATTAGGTAGGAATATGATAGAAGATTAATTTTCTTTATATCCAACAGAATGGATATAAAAGCATTTCTTGCTTGAAGGTGTAACAGAATGCCATAGACTGAGGTTGTGTGAGACAGCTCACCCTTTTGAAAGGGTTGGCAATCCATTGGATCTCAGAGAAAGGTCAAAGCGATTTTGCTGTTTGTACTCAAAAGTTCTCACTCCCCTCGAACAGGGTAAGACACAATAGATGATAACAGCTGATTCAGAATAGTTACAGTCTAGTGTATAAATATGTAAACATGGGTAAGCATGTATTTAGACAATTTAAAAGTGTATCTCATTTACCCAATTATAAACAGCTGTCTGAGAGCAATTACGATTTATCATGTAAATGCTTATTTGCATAATTCAAAATATGAATATTATTTGCTTGATAAAGACTGTAAATAAATGGCAACCCGAACTTTCTCACACTCAGAGTTTTATGCTAAGTTTCTATGACACAGAAAAGGACAATTTTGTTCAAAATGATACCTAATTTTGGTAATTCTAACAGATCTAAATAACTACTAATTTAACAAGAAAAGAGCCAAAGTTTTGAAGTGAAGGTGGTTGGCTAAGAAGTAAGAAATGGGGTCATAGTACTGCTTTTACTCCCAAAGTTTTCTAGATAAGGATGGTAAATTACCTTACAGTTCTTTTCACTGATTGTGTATCTTTAATAGTGATTTAAAAAAGATAATTAGCTATTATTTTTGTTCTGTGATTTGATATTTATAGTTTTCCAATAATATCCCATTCTTTTAAAATGTAGGATTACTAAATGAAAACATTTCTAAGCCCACTAAGAAATACTTTTAAAAAATATAACTCTTCTAGTTGTATTTAAACAACTAATAAAATATGGACATCAAAATTAAGTAACTAGGGACAGCCACTTAAGATGGTGCATTGGATAAAAGCACTTGCCAAGCTAAGCTTGATGACCTGAATTCAATCCCTGAAAGTCATAACTCATATGAAAAGCTGGATGCTTTGGATGGTGTGCACCTGTAATCCCAGCACTCCTATAATGAGATGGGACAAGAACCAGTTGGAAGTTTGGAAGCCAGCTAGCCTAGAGTACACTGTGGAAACAAGAAAGACCTGCCCAAAAGGAGGAAGGGAAAAACTATCTCCTGAAAGTTGTTCTCTGACCTCCATGCATGCATGCACACTCACACATACACACAATAAATAAATAAGCTTTAAAAAATAGTGGTTTAAAACAGCAAAAAATTGATTTTCTTGCTATTCTGCAGGTAAGAAGTCTGAAATCAAATATGAGCAGGACCAGATGTGGGGTGCATGCCTTTAACCCCAGCATTTAGGAAACAAAGGTAGAAGATCCCTGTGAATTCAAGGTCAGCCTGGTCTACATAGCAAATTCCAGGCCAACCAGGGCTACTTAATGAGACCCTGTCTCAAAACAAACAAACAAACGAACAAAACAAACCCAGATATGGACGGGGTTATGCATTCCCTAGGCTTTTAGGGAAGCGTCTTTCATTGCCCTTCCTAGTTCTGATGCTCACTGGCAACTTTTGGTGTTATCATGTAGTTGCACTGTATACATTCAATCTGGTGGGGAAGGTATAGCATGCTGGCAGGAGCAGGAAGCCGAGAGTTCACATTTCATCCACACACAGGAAGCAGAGGGAGAGAGCAGGAAGTAAGGTGAGGCCGTAAACTCGTAAACCTGCCTCTAGTGACATACTTCCTCCAACAGGGCCGCACTTTCTAAAGTCTCCATAACCTCCCCAAACAGCGCCACCAACTGGGAACCAAGAGTTCAAACACATGAGCCTATGGGCGAGCTGATTCTCTCTCTGCAGCTCTTCATCACATTTAGGACTTAATCATGGCCTCTTTTAGGCCATTTTTTCCATTCACTACGAAGGAACTACTTTGCCCCAAGAAATTTTCAATTAATTAATTAATTAATTAATTAAATGTGCGAATGGTGTTTATGTGTGAGGACAACACAATAAAAAAGACATCTGAGTCCACCGTACACTAACTTGACCCAATAGGCATTAACATATATGACAGAATTCATGAGATCTGGAGGGGGAATCATGAGGGGTTTGGAAGGGGAGACAATACGAAGATGATTAAGATGTTTTTAGGAAATGCACAAAAACTCAATAAAAATATACATTAAACAAGTTTTTCTCTACTTATAAAACAAAGGGCATGGTTTACTTATACCCAGCATCTTGCTTATGGGTAAGACCTCATAACTTCTTTAATTTATGAGACTCATGTCCCACAAAATGCCAGGAGGACTGTTTCAGGGCTAATTCTAGTGTACCGAGAATGTCCAGAATTAGTATTTGTTGCTATTGAGATGAAAGATTTTTGTTTCTTTATTAGGATCTCTCTCTCTCTCTCTCTCTGTCTGTGTGTGTGTGTTCTAGCTACAGAAAAATCAAATAAATCAAATGTGAAATGGATGCCTGACTTCTGTGATTCCAAAGTCATATGCTGTGTAAAAAAAATCCACCTTAGTGCTCTGTTTTATGATCTGCATTTTCTTCTTTTAATCAAAAAAAAAGATAAATTAGCATTTTATGCACCTGTTGGTGAAGGAACAGTTAGGTGATAAAGTGCATCTGAGTCTGTCCCAAGTGAAACAATTAAGATCCTGCTTGAATTTCCAGGCTTGTGCTCTGCCTAAAAGTTGTGACCTTTCCTGGAACACCTCTAGAACGGATTCTACTCCTTGCTGGTCACCTGTCCTGGTGACAGAAGGGCTAGCTTATGGGGGCTCACCATTGTGTCACGTTTAACTGACTTCAGGGCTATTTACCATTAGCCCCCATCTTCCTCAGTCATTTATTTTCTTCCTGCTCCTTATAGAGATGCCATCTCATTTGCGGATAAGTCAAAGTTTTGACTTTAAATATAGCATTCTAATTATATGGTTAATCCGTAATTTTTCCAAAGAGGATGGCTAATTTATTATTACTACTATGTCTCTCATCTATTCTATTCAGTGGACTGGCATTTATGGGTTCCCTGTCACGTGACAACTGCTTTGCTAAGTTCTAGAAAATTGCATTTGCCCAGTATTTTGCTCTCCTGTTTTGTTTGCACTCCAGTAAAGCAACTATTCTTATTTCCACTTTACAAATGTAAAAACAGGTTCAGACCCTAGAACCTTTATTGAAGGAAGGACTGTCAACTATGATGAATACAAATTATCAGATGCCTCATTATGTCACTGCATCTCCACACTAAGTAATAAAAAGTGACCCAGCCCCTGGCACTGTGGGGCCAAATTCTTAATATGAATACAATCATAGGGTTTGCATGCAACTCGTTACCCAAATAGAGCACTTGAAAAGGATAGAAGGTACCATTATAAATAGACCTAGACAACTGGCACACACTGAAATGAATGGCCATTTCCAAGCCCCAGTGTTGTTTCCTGGTTCCCCAGCCTCTGTGCCCAGGGAGAAAATGAATGTGACTCCAGACACAATTTGCTTTCATAGAAGACACAGCGCTGCTGTGTGTGAGGCAGACAAACAGACTGGAGCAGAGGGGTGGGAATGGGGGAGCAGGAAGCCGCATCTAGGCTCACCTGCATCAACCAGTTAGTCAGAGATGAACCCCAGTGGAAAGGCGGGGCTGCTCTGAATGCCAGCTGCTGGGCCATGGCCGTCTCCTGGCTGATTCATTTGAATCTAAGAGAAAAAGGTAAGAGTACTCAGCAGATTGTTTCCTGGACCAAACTTACTTCTAGTGAAATCACTTACTTCTAGTATCTAGCGAGGATCACTGGGTGAAATTCTAAGATGTCTTTTGTTTGCTTGCGTATTTTTTGTTGTTGTTTTGTATATTTTTGATCGGAGATCTTTTTTTATTTATTTACCATGAATGTGTGTGTGTGTGTGTGTGTGTGTGTGTGTGTGTGTGCGCGCGCGCGCGCGTATTCAGTGTGTCCGTGTGCATGTGGAAGTCAGAGAGCTTGTGGGAGTTGGTTCTCTCTTTCTAGCATGAGAGTCCCAGGATCAAACTCAGGTCATCAGACTTGGCAGCAAGACTCTACCTCTGAGCGCCATCCCCATCCTCAGCTGAGTGCCAACTCTGGAGGTTGAGATATATATATATATTCTACCCAATCAGGAATTTGTTGGATAACTAAAAATTTAATATTATTAAGGGAATTTTTCTCACTGAGTGTTGACTTTTGAAAATCGTAGCAAAGAGGAGGCTATTTTTCCTTCGTTATTGAGACAAAGTTGTATTGTTTAAGGCTGTGTACCCAAGGTTGGAACTGAGTTGTTTGCTCTGAAGTGGGAATCATCTCAGACCTGGAAGGAATTTGAGAAGATTATGGGTTCAGCCTCTTGGCTCTAGGCAGTTAATTCCAGAACTCCAAACATACTTCTAAAGGTCTTAAAGACTTCCAAGTAAAAAGGTAAAATATGATATAGAGAATCTGTATGGGTGGAACTGACTCTGGCTCCTGCCATCACATATCTCTCATACTTCCAATGATGGTGATGGTGATGATGATGAAGACATCTGACATCTTTGGAACTCACAAGATATATCAAGCATTTCCTAAACCCTATTGTGTTATCTCAGTTATTCTTTAAAACCTCATGAAAACCTTGTTTTCATGATAATTTTGTAGGAGTTAGATGTAACGGACAAGTTAAGTGGTTTTCTCTAGGTCTACATGTCCCGGCAGTATTAGCTCCGAGCTAATCCTCTGTGTAGACCATTGTTGCCTAATTATGTCTGCATATTCTTCACCTCTGAAGACACAGTGTAAGTGCTCTACTGCTTACCAGCGCCTGTGCCTCTGGAGGCCAGGCTGAGTGCTAGGCATGGTATCCACTACATCACATCCTGTAATATCCATTCTAGTTAGTTTATCATTCTAGTTAGCACTGGGCATCCTGGATCCTTGCTGTCTCTCCCCCCCCCCCTCTCTCTCCCCTCCTCTCCTCCTCTTTCCATCTTGAAACCAGAAGCTCTTTCACTTCTGATATTCAGTATTCAGTACGTGCCCTACTTAGTAGGCCTTCATACAATAAAATACATGCATTTAGAAAATAAATTTTAACTGTGGTGGTGCTATGCTTATGGACTTTTCTAACCCATAGAATGCACAAGCAGAAGCAGAACAGAGAAGGCTGTGAGGCACATTTGTTATTTCATTGTAGAATCGGTGTTTTGTGTTGACTATTTTAGACCATGGGTCAATGAAGACTCAACTGATAAAAATGGAATACTAATTTTGGAAAAATATCCTAAGAAATAATATGAAGCCTGTTGGTTGGCCTCGGCTTCTTGTAACTGAGCAAAAATTGAAGACCTTAAGAACATAAACAAGGCTGGAGAGTTGACTCAGCGATTAAGAGCATTGACTGCTCTTGCAGATGACCCAGGATTGATTCCCAGCAGCCACAGAGGCTAACTCCAGTTCCAGGGGATCCAATGCCCTCTTCTGACCTCCTCAGGCATTGCATGCGCAGGTGCACTTCCATGCATGCAGGCAATGCACTCATACTCATACAATGAAAATAATAAATAAAATATTTTAAAACATGAACAGCTTTTGATTCACTCACTGCTAGGATTTTTTACAAGTAAAACTCAGAACTATATAGAAATATATGCATAAATTTCACTGCAGTATTACTTAAGAGAGCGGGAAAATGGAAGCAGCCTAAAATATTCAGGGTTAGGTAATGATGGACTGTAGATGGCCATTTGTGTCATGTGCACAAAGAGTTTGTAATGATATAGTAAAGATTGTAAAATTTCATGATAAATGAATAAAACTCTAGGATAGAAAATTCAGGAAACAGCACAATTTCCACAGAGTAGGAAAACTAGAAAACACTATGAAAACCTAGAGGAAAAAATACTAACATGTTTAACTATGATTATTTCTGATTAGTGATATTGAGTATTTTTTTATTTATTAGCTTTTTTATTTTTTAAGTTTTATACAGTGAACACATATTACTTTAATGTTTAGGAAAAATTGTTTCAAAAATACTGTGTGAACTGTAACATGCTATTATAAATTAATAAAGTTGAAGCATATGTAATTTCTTAATTAAATGTAAAATGTACTCGTTTATAAGATATAAATGGAATTAGATAAATAATGTTAAAAAAGAATTATCTTTGGAAGCTGGATGACCTCTTCAGGGAGAAAGATATCATTTTACATGCCAGAAAATTTGGTTAATAATATTTTCACAGTAATTATGTAACCGAGAAGAGTCACTTAAACCTCTTTTTGGCTATGTTTCTTCATAGAAATAAATTGGTTGACTGAGATGATCTCCAGTTTCCTTCTGACTTTTGCCCATTGATTTATCCACTATTTATCTCATGTGTCTTAAAAAAATCCACTTATGAGTAATCAACATGAAGTGTTGAGTGTGAATTCACTGGAACTTCCACATCAGTAGAAAGTTAGTGTTCAATTCCAGAGGTTAGAATTCGTTCAGTTTAGAGGATGGGGGAGAACAAATAGGTCACAATGCCAGAGGAGGAGTCAGGGACAGAGGGAGGTGCTGGAGAGGCAGTTGGGTTGGGAGAAAGAGCCCTGTTTTGATAGAATGAGCTAGCCACATATTTAGGCAGTCAGTGGTCAGCGGTTGATTGATCAGTGATGAGAGGCTGGCTGACAACTTACCAAAGGAAGAACAGGGAGATGACCTTTCACCCTCAAGCCCCTAGCACAAATTCCCTGGAGACTCAGAGTCTTACAACCTTTGGTGTCAGAAGTGAGTGACTGAAAACAAAGTTCTACTCAGAACCTGGGCAAAGGGTAGATTTTTGACTTATGGTCATGAAAGAAATGTTTTTAACTCGCAAACAACAACAACAAAAAAGCAGATTTTTGGCCCAACCTGTAAAAGAATGATAAAGACTAAGGAGGAAAACAGAATTTAAAAAAAGACCTGTGTCCCAATCCTGCTTTGCTGGGGTCTTGCTGGGTGGCCAGAAGCTATTCACTCTTTGGAGCTTTACTTTCCTTCCAGTGAAACAGGAACAGCGACTCCTGTTCCCATCTCTTGGAGGGCACAGACGTCACCGAGACAATGAGCAATGGTGCCCTGTAAACCCAAAGTCCTACTTCTCTCCACTCTTGGCCAGGCTGAATCTAGTGGTAGGACGGAGGAGGAGGACGGAGTTGGGAGACAGAGACAAAGAAACACAGTGAGATGGGCTTCCTCTGAAAGTAATCATATTCTCAAACTAGTAGATGCTGAACTAGGACAATCCTGAAACCTAAATCAAACCCCAAACTCTCTAAATGCTTTTGCATCAAGAGCATTGAAATTTCTAGGAGAAAGAATGAATGCTTGGAATATTCAGATTATTTTACCCCGTGGGAATAGGAATGCTGAATTTTCCTTCTCAGTGCTCTTTTTGTTTACAACTAGCAGCAATCACTATTATATTTTGGTTATTCAGTAAAGTCTTCTTGCTTAGTGTTTTAAATCTTAGAGTGTAGTGATACTTGATTAACGTCAAGAGTAGAGACTATGTCTGCTCTGCTTGTATTTTTTTAGAATGGTGAAACAGAGACTCAACTTCATGTTTCCCTTAAAGCCCTTTGCACCCCTCCCACATCCTCTGTGCATCTTCTTTTGACTACTACTCTTGGTACTTGCCTTTAGCTTTGCCCCATTTGTGAACTCCTGCATGATGCAGGAGCCCGGAAGACATTAGGCTATGATTTTAGGGAAAATAATCAGGGCACATTTCTATTTATAGGTTTAATTGATTCTAATCCAGAAGACTCTGAATTCTCAATAATTCTGTGCCAAGTACCTTCTATGATGGATGATGGTTTGAAGACCTCTGTCAATCACCCAGCAAGGGTGATGAGTGCCCAAGTATTTCTAATTTTAAGGACCCCTTTAATCAATCAATTGCAAAGTCCTCCTTCCTTTGAACTATGCATGGATTAATTCTATAAGAGTAGCTTTTTCGTTACAGAAACTGATTGCAAACTTTCCTTCTAATTGTGAGCTGATCACCTGCTCACAGTAAACCGTTCTTGAAAGATACCTTCGTTTCACTTATCATTTGCCTGGGGAGAGTGGAGTTTTGGTAGAAGTTTAAGAAGTTAGAATTTGATATTCATCCACACTCATAAATAGTGCAGCTGATATCTGAGGTCACTGAAAACTACAAAACTGTGTCAACCCCGCCAACTACTTTGCAAGGACCTCAGTTGTTTTGTTTGTTTCTTTGTTTATCATCCCTAAGTGAGGAAGGAAATGGTGAGTGGAAGGAGGCTTTGAGTTCATGATTAAAAAGGGGACTGGAGAGATGCTCAGTGATTTAGAGCACTAGCCGCTCTCACAGAGGACCTAAGTTTGATTCCTAGCACCCACATTGCAGCTAACAAGTGTTCTTGACTTCAACGAACCATAACTCTAGTTCTAGGGGATCTGACACTCTTTTCTGGCCATGGGCATTACACGCATGGGTGCACTTACATACTTGCTGGTAAAACACTTATACACATAAAATGAAATTATAAATAAATAATTTAAAAAGAAACAGCCATCAAAAATTGGCAATGACCTAAATATCCAATAAGTGGAGAAATTCAATCTTAAATTCAGTTTAGTATAGCTATATGTAAGAATACTTTGCAATTATACAAATTCTATTTTAAAAAAATGTTTACATTTATGTATTGTGTGTGTAGGTGTGCCCTCACACGTGTGCCATGCATGTGTATGGAAATCAGAGCACAACTTCTGGCAATCAGTCCTCTTCTTCCACCATTTGGGTTCCATAGAATCAAATGCAGGCTGTTAGGCTTGGTAGCAAGTGCCTTTACCAACTGAGCCATCTTTCTGACTCTGGAATTCTATTTTGTGTAGAGTGTCCAAAAGTGTACAAGATGAGAAAATATTCGTGGCATACTGTGAAATGAAAAAGGAAGTGTGCAAAACCTGTACAATTATTTTGAGAATTTGTAGTCCTAGAGAAAAAAAAGACTTCAGAAATTACAAAGAATAACACGAATTAAATGTACTCAAGAAGATTTCTGAGACCCGACATGATACCAGGAAAGCAAGTTTCAAAACAAGGCCCAGTACTGCACAATCCTGTCTCAGTGCGATGTTGGACAAAGAAGACGAAGGAGACTGTAATCTCCTTTTAAAGCCCAAGTTTCTAGAATGAGAACATATTTGTAGACTGTGAAATTTGAAATAATACTTTTAAAACAGAGTCGGGGAAGGAAGGGAGAAAATTACTATAAATGACTCTGCAGTTCAAACTCTTCCATTTCCTGCCATTTCATTTTCCCAATCACATGCCCACAGCTGTGGGAGTCTGGTTGGCCAGGGGACGAAGAGGAAGAGCTGAGTGTGGATTAGAGGATGGCTGTATTTATTCATGAACAGTAAGGCTCCAAGTTCAACCAGAGAAATTAATGACCAGGCCAGTGAATCAAAGGTGGTCAGAGAGGCTGCACTATCAGCTGCTCTTAAAAGACTTTAAACTCCTTAGCAGCAGTGGTTCACAGTGCAGTCTACTTAGGTTTCAAAAGGTGGATTCTGGGAATGGAGAAATGGCTTAGTGCTTAAGAGCACTGGTTATCTTCCAGAGGACCCAGGTTCAATTCCCAGCATCCATATGGTGACTAAATTCAACCATCTGTAAGTCCAGCTTCAGGGGATCTGATGCCCTCTTCCACTCTTTGTGGACTTTACACAGCACGGGTGCACATCCATTCATGCGGACAAAACATTCCTACACATAAACTAAAATTAGAGAAAATAATTTTTTAAAATGTAAAAATAAATAAAAGGTGAACCCAAGGGCACACCTCCAGACACTGGGATCCGGTAGGCCGGAACTACACCCGTACAGTCTCAGTTCTGTGTTTGCGTAAGCTTTCCCTGTCATTCTTAGGTCACTTCTTTTTAAAATTGATTTTTAATAAAAATTTTTAACTGTACACAGGCATGGGCTTCACTATGGCTTCTTCATACATGCATGTGATGTATTCACCCTCCATTACTATCTTGTTTCCCTCTGGCTCCAACAGATCCCTTCCTCTTCCCACCTAGTCTCTCTTCTGGTTTCATGATTAGGGCCCTCTTGGGAAGCTTTGCTATTCTTGTGCAAGAAGACAGAAACTTCCCAGCCTATAAGACCACCCTCTGAATCCTTTTTTTCCCTCTCTCAGGATGGCCCTTTGTACCTTTGTACCCAAAGTCAATACCACTGGATATTTACTGGGCAAAGACCTGGAGAAAGTAGGATCATACGACACGACTGGGCTGGGAGTTGCAGAAGCAACTGAGGAAAGAGGAGAGGCAGCTCGTGAATGCTGTGATGTCTAAAAATCAATGAAAACACTCCTCTCTCTAGATATGACCCTGCCAAACATATGACATAACAGACAGCAAAACCTGTTAAATAACAGTCATTGTCCGAGAATTGTAGTGAAAATAATTATAGCATCTGAGTAGTGAGCATTGAGGCCCTGGTCATTAGCTTAGCTAGGAAAATGATGTTAGTCCACCAAGGTCAAGAAGTCCCACTGCAATCAGGTTTGTTCAGACGGCTGGGAAAGCAAAACAGAGGTCCTATGTCGCCACCTAGAGTTCAAAGCCTAGAAGTATTGGCTGAGGACATTTAAATTGATCTGGCTCATCACAGGCATCACTCTGTCCAAGTTTAATTAAGTCGCTTTAAAAACAGCCTCGGGTTTACCGGTGCCAATCAATCCTTTTTCACAGAATGTGAATACGTGTTTGCATTCAAATCTCCTTAATGACTGAATGATTTCAAGGTGGGAAAACATTGACTGTTTGTAAAACCTTTACTAAAGGAGAGAAACGACATCCAAGAGTGTGTTTGTGGAATGGGTGGAGGCAGTCTTCACCACCACCATCTAACTCTAAACAACGGATGACCTTAGGGAAAACAACCAAGTACTCAACCCTCCCCTCTTATAAAGGACCAAACTCATTTGACAACGCTACAGCCTTCTAAGCCCTAAAGTTCTATGTTTCTATTTTTAAAATCCAGGCACCAGTCACAAAAATTGGCAGAATGTGCAAAAGACATCGGTAGCCTACTTCTGTGAATGTGGATTTCTTATCAAAGAATCTGTGTCTTTGCTGCCCTCTAGAGCTCTGCTTGATATCTGCAAGAATTTCATGTAAAAAATACCCCAAATGAGAGACTTCCTTGTTTTGGGACTTGGAACCTTAGCAGTTCCTTGAAGTCCCTGGGACAACTTTTTGGTTGTTGTTTGTTTTTAAATTTATTTTTTCCATCTATATTTTATGCACATCAAAGTGACACACTGTTCGACTCAACTGTCTATTCCAGAGTCCTGCTCCCCACCCAGTCCCAGCTGGCAACTTTTCTAAAGCGCTTTCAGCTTTATGAATGTGTCTCTTCTGAATGAGTTGTACACTGGCACCGAGGAGGAGGATTATCTGCTCTGATTTCTGGAGCCAGGGCTTATAAAATATAATCCTGTTTTTTTTCTCGTGTTACTTCCAAGTTATGTGCTCCCCAGACTCCCACTGCATGAACTGTCAAAGAGATCTGTTGAGAGGAAGCCCAGTGTGGGAAGAGTCTGTAGAGGTACCATAGCCTCAGTCTCTTTGAGAATTATACTCAATCCTGAGTTGTCTCAGATCTATAGCCAATCTGTTTTTTCTTTAAATTTTTTTTTTTAATTAGGGAGTCTAACAGACCTCAAATAACACTGGTCATTGCCTCTGCTCTTGGTTACCCACCATAACTAGATGGAATGCCTCTATTGCTGTAGACACTCCATATATGAGCTGTAAAACACACAAGGAAACATCAAGCTGGTACTGACTTCAGAGCCTCATCTGTACTGGCTAGCATTCCTAGTGCTAGAAGGTGTTATGCAAGATACTGAAAGGAAAAAAAATAATCATCTTTACAGAGCTGTGAATCCTGTGAACTACAATAATAACTGTTCTGGCAACAGATGCCTACTGTGTAATAGTGGCACAAAGAGTATAGGAGTAACCAAGCACTCTTTAATTGGATTTAAGGTCTGCTTCTTAGGATGGAGGTCATGCCTGATGTTGATATCAGGTTTAGGAACTGAAGGCTAAACAGGTCACAGGACATAGGGGAGTACATAGTACTAGGCTTCTACCAAATAGTTATCAGATTAAACTAACTCCTAATTGTTATACCCATAGATTAATGTATCTCCCAACCCTCACCAGAGAAGTTTCCTTATACAACAAATAGTGATTTAACACAGAAACCCAAAACTGGCCACTGTGCAGAGAACAAGAGAATCAGAGTGCTTGTCCCTGAATAGGACGCCTATTTCAAACTTCTGCCTCCCAAGACTCAGGAATCATTGTGGAAGAGGGGGTAGAAAGACTGAAAGAGCCAGAGGTGGTGGGTGACCACAAGGAAACAAAGTCTTCCACGTAACTGGTCAGTTACTCATATCAACTCACAGCAATGGTGAAATGGTGACAGCATGCACAGGTCCCATGTAAGCTCAAACCAGAAAAGGCCTAAGCATAGACGTGAGGAAGTGGATAAGAAACTTCAACCCTCCTAAGGAATTGTGGCAACAAAAGGCTGCTGGGCAAGGCACAGAAAATCTTTTTCAAGCATGAGAATTTTGGTAGGTTAACCAGGCTCCAGTGAATGAACTCTTACTGAAGGACATTTAGAGGTACAAATTAGACTTTATAGTTCTTATTCTGTATTTATATTATATCTATAATAGAGTGCATTAAATTGGTCATGGGGCTGTAAGGGGAGGGCTGTAAGGATCTAAATATCAAATGGTATGAAAGTCACAAAAATTCAATAAAAGAATTATTACTGATATTTAAGTATACATATTTGTGAGATACAATGATCATTTCATAGACATAATCTGAAATTATTAAATCCGGATATTTAGCCTTTCTTTGTGTTGGGAACCCTCAAACTTGTCTCTTCAAGTTATTTTGAGGTATATGATAAATCGATAGTCACTGTACTGTACTATCAAACACCAGAACTTGCTCCTTGTATCCACGGTATTTTGGTACTTGTTATCTAACCTCTCTCCTGGTATTTTGGTACTTGTTATCTAACCTCTCTCCTTCCTAGCCTCTAGTGATGACTCACCTACTCTTTACTTCTATGGAAATAACTTTGTAAAATTTCCACATGCATAGAAACATTTGGTATTTGTCTTCCTGAGTCTAACATTTCATTTAGCATAATGTCTTCCAGGTCTATCCATGTGTCCACAATTGGCAGGTTGTCCTTCTTCCCTTCCTTCCTTCTTTCCTCCTCCTCCTCCTGTTCTTCCTTCTGCTTCTCCTCCTCCTTCTGTGTGTGTGCACCCCACACCCCAAGGATAGAGCCTAGTGTCGTGTGCATGTCAGGCAAATACTTTAACACTGAGCTACATCCCCACCTGGGATTTCATTCCTTTTTATAGTAGGGCAGATCTTTGTTCTATCTAATCTTTTGGTTGATGGGCTTATACATAAAGAACAATTAGGAGAAAAGCAGGATCAAGTTTTGTTTCTATATTGACAAAAATCTCCATTTAAGGTAAAATCATCACACTTAGATGTTTTTATTCTGATGACCATAAGACAACAGCTATATTTTTCAAAATTTATGCCAGAAATTAATGTGGACAGTGCCTGTTATAAATTTAAATATTGCATCAGTATTTGAAGATCCCTAGAGATTATACTATGGTCCTTGCGGGGATACCACTGAAGAAGATCCTCCAAGGCACTTCTTTATCTGATCTGGAGCCCACTTGGGGTTCCGGGCCCTGACGGGTATGCAGTCAGGCACACTGGGAGCTACCTAAAGCTCTTTAGGCCGCAGAGCATCAGAAAGTGAATGAAGCATTGTGTAGACAGATTTGTGGGCCTGCAAATGTTCCTCACTGTTTGTAGTCATAAAAAAGAACTTCCAGTGGTTAAACAAGCAATTATTAATGTTTTTTCTAACTCTAACAGGACCAACCATAAATCTGGCTTTTCTGTTAACCCATAGAGCAGCTACTGGGTCAACCCAGCAACACAGCGCTTTCCTGTTTTTAGGCAAGACACAGTACCTTTAATTCCCAAGGAACAGAGGACAGGAAATGACCTAATCTGTTCTCAAGGGCTGGCTCAAGGACCGATGCTGGGCATGGATTTGACTGTACAGCCCCTGCACCACTCCACACCCATGAATCCCGCTCCTTCTTCCTGGCATTCTCCACGGTCATCCATTCTACCCACCTAGACCACACTGACTTGCACAGACTGAATCATCTGAGAACTAGCTTCTGCTGCTCAGAAATAAATGGTGGCATTAGTGTTTACTGTCCTACCACAGATCCTGAAAACCTCGTCCACGTGTAAGGAATGGAGCTTCGGAGTGGAACTGAGAAAGGAGGCGGAGGCAGAGATAACCGTTGTCGGATGTTACTGCAAATGGCCGATAACTCCGTGTCTCTTTGCAAAGGCTGAGGATTGCTCCTTCCCATTCTTTTAAGGTCGAATGACCCTTAAAAGGTCTAGGCCAATTAAAAGGTTTAGGCCAATTAATGTAAGAGGAACTGATGAGTATTACCTCTCGGGGCTGGGGTGTTAATTCGGTAAGTAAAGGGCTTGCCACATAAGCCTGAGGGCCTGAGTTCAACACCCATAACCCACATACAAAAAGCTGAGTGTGAGGGTACATGCTTATAATCCTCCCTAGGGAGGCAAAGCAAGTGGATCTCTGCGGCTTACTATCTAGCCAGAGTAGCCACATTGCTGAGGTCTAGGCCAAACCCTGTGTCAAAAAAAGAAAAAGAAAAAGAAAAGGTGAACAGTGGCTGAAGAGCAACAACACTGAAAGTTGATCTTGGTTCTCTACATGAGCACACACACACACACACACACACACACATCACTTCTCTGTGAAACTGTTTACAAGATCAAAGTCACTTGTATTGTTGAGTCACCATAGGAAGGACAGTTCACTAGAGACTCAGTGGGGATCTGTCAAAGGACTTTGCACAAATGGGGATTAAATCCTATTTATTACTTCATCACACTGGGTCTCTCCTGACTGGTAGATGCCTTCATGCTTCATGCTACCGTATGTTTTCAGTGTGCATGTCATTTTCCTTAGCAAAGGCAACAGAAACATCTAGAACTTCTCATTTCTCTGTGATCTCCATAAACATTGCCGATTTTCGGATTAGCCATGTTTTGATCTTTTTCTCTCACTTTAAAATTCCCCCTTGTAAAATTCTTTTTATAAGACTAGTTCCACTGGGAACGCCAGCTTTTCCAGCCCCTCCATTACTTACCTGCACGACTGTCTTAAATTTATATTTAAAATTATATGATTTATATCATGTCCTCACACACTTTCTGTCACTTTCACATGTTATTTAAAATTTGGGTGTGTCACGTTTTCTTTGTGAATTTGCCTTTGCTCTGCTATACCTGGCTCTGTTCTGTTGCATTTTTTACAGTTGTCAGCATTTTTTTTTTGATGGAGGGTCCTCACTATGTAGACCAGGCTAGTCTTGAATTCTTAGAGATCCTCCTGTGCCTGCCTGTCTCACAAGTGCTAGAATGAAAAATGTCTATCACCAGACCTGGTCTTAAAGGGCTATTATACATGGGTCTCTGGGTTTGATACCCAGCCACACAAAAAGAATAAAGAAAATAATTTTTCAGGGGCAGGAGAGATAGCTCAGTGGTTAAGAGCACTGGCTGCTCTTACAGAGGGCCCAGGTTCAGTTTCTAGAACCCACATGGCATCTAACAACTCCAGTTCTAGGGGATCTGATGCCCTCTTCTGGTCTCTGTGGTAATTGCATGACATGAATGCACTATCATAAATGCATACAAAACACTTATACAGATAAATAAATAAATTAAATAATAAAATATTTTAATAAATAATACACAATTTTAAAAAGAAAATAATTGGCTGTTTGCTCCTCCCCATTCCAGAGACAACTGCATCTTCTTGATTGGAGTGAACAATTTATTTGGCAGTGTTGGGAGCCTGGAATTTGTTGCCATTAATGATCTCTTCATTGACCTCAACTACATGGCCTACATGTTTCAATATGATTTCACCCATGGCAAGTTCCATGGTACAGCCAAGACTGAGAACAGGAAATTCATCATCAATGGGAAGGTCATCTCCATCTTCCAGGAGTGAGATCCTGCCAACATCAAATGGAGTGATGCTGGTGCCGAGTATGTTGTGGAGTCTGCTGGTGTCTTCACTGCCATGGAGAAGGCCACGGCCCAGTTGAAGGGTGGAGCTAAAAGAGTCATCATCTCTGCCTCTTCTGCTGATGCTCCCATGTTTGTGAGGGACGCGGACAGCAAGAAATGTGACAGCTGCCCCAAGACCGTCAACAATGACTCCTGCACTACCAACTGCTTAGTCCCTCTCGCCAAAGTCATCCATGAAAACTTTGGCATTGTTGAGGGATTCATGACCTCAGTTCTTGCCATCATGGTTATCCAGAAGACTGTGGATGGCTCCTCTGGGAAACTATGGCATGACAGTTGTGAGGCTCTCCAGGACATTATCCCTGAATCTACAGGCACTGCTATGGCTGTGGGCAAGGTCATCCCACAGCTGAATGGGAAGCTCACTGGCATGGCCTTCCACGTTCTTATCCCCAATCTGTTTGTCATGGATCTCACCTGCTGTCTGGAGAAAGCTGCTAAATATGATGACATCAAGGAGGTCGTGATGTAAGCATCAAAGGACCCCTTAAAGGCATCCTGGACTATACTGAGGACCAGGTCATTCATTCATCTCCTATGACTTTAACAGAAATACCCACTCTTCTTCCTTTGGTGCTGGAGCTGGCATTACTTTCAATGACCACTTTGTCAAGCTCATTTCCTGGTATGACTATGAATTTGACCATAGGAACAGGGTGGTGGACCTCATTGTTCACATGGTCTTCAAGAAGTAAGAAGCTCTGAACCCCAGCAAGAAGAGGAAAGAAGCCCTTGGCCAAGAGTCCCTGCTCAACTCAGATCCCAACACAATGAGTATCTCCCTTCACAGTTTCCGTCTCAGACTCCCAGAAGAAGATGAGGGGCTTGGAGTCCTACTTGCTTGAATATCATCAATAAAGTTCACTGCACTGCGCCCCCTGAAAGAAACTAATTAAAAAAGATGAATAGCAGAAAAACAAAAAACCCAAGCTGGGCATGGTAGCACATGCCTTTAATCCCAACACTCAAGAGGAAAAGGCAGGCAGATCTCTGTGGGCTCAATACTAGCCTGGTCTACATAGGAAATTTCAGGCCAGCCAGGGCTACACAATGAGAATCTGTCTCCAAACGAAAATTGTGTATCTCTCACCACTCATCAAAGAAACGTCTTATTGCAACAGATAGAGACAATAAAGTCCCTCAACTGATCAAAATGTAGAGAAGGTATGTGCCTAGACCCAACTGACACATCTACAATGTAACACTTACACTGGAGGCTCAGGGAACATTACAGATGAGCACCACACAAGCACCACTAAATGGACTCAGTGCAATATATATATCAAACAAGAGGACATGAATTTGAGAGGGCTGGCCTTGGTGGTCCATGCTTGCAATCCCAATTCTCAGGAGGCAGAGGCAGGCCAATTGCTGTGAGTTCAAGGCCATCCTGGTCTACATAGTGAGTTTCAGGCCAACTGGGGTTACAGGGAGACCCTGTCAGAGCGAGAGCGAGAGCGAGAGCGAGAGAGAGAGAGAGAGAGAGAGAGAGAGAGGAAAGAAGGAAGGAAGGAAGGAAGGAAGGAAGGAAGGAAGGAAGGAAGGAAGGAAGGAAGGAAGGAAGGAAAAGAGAGAAATTTAGAGGAGAGTGAGCAGGTATATAGGATGAGTTGCAGTAGAGAGAGGAAGGAATATAACTGATACAGATATAGTACTCAAATTTTCAAAAATAGGAGACCTCCTAAAAAGAAAATAAAAGAATTGCAATCCAGACAAAAATATTGCATAGAATTGGGGAGATGGGTAAGAAGCTCCAACCTTAGTTAAGGAACTATTGGCAGCTGATCACTGCTGGGTGAGGCAGAATTGGTCTTCTTTAAGGGAGGCTGACCAGGCTCCAGTGAATGAACTCATGAAGGGACATCTGGGGACACAACCTTGACTCAATAGACCTTAATATATTTGACAGAATGCATGAAATCTGATGGGGGCCGGTGGAGGTGCAAATAGGGGACAGGGTCCAAATATGACTAAGATGAATTGTATAAAATGCACCAAAAATTCAATGAAAAATACACATTGGAAAAAACAAAACTAAAAAGTTCTCTGTGATTACATTCCACGAGTAATGTGATGTATACACTTTCCTCCAATGATTAGAGTAATAATCACTAGGGTTATATGCTTTTTCTCTAAGAAATGGGATGGTCTTAAGTTGTGTAGGAAATATTTTAGGACCAAAAGACATTTCCAACAAATGTCTGTAGCATGAAAAAACCCTTCAGCCATGGAGGAGACACTCCTCCTATGCGTGCCTTGGCCAGAGTCTAAATCTGTGGCAAGACTTTCATGCATGTCTTCCCCTGCATGAGGGACCTGAAGAATTCTCATATCACAGTCCTTCCTCTCTCCCTCACCCTCATCAGACACCTGGAGTATGACTCACTAGCTCACTGAATGTTCAAACCACCTATGAGCAGCCATTTTCCCCTGCTCCTGGTTGAAATTTGGGACAGTGTAATAATTTTTACAATTGCTTTTAATGATTAAAGAATCTGACCCAATATTCATATAATAAAAAAGCTTCATTGAACTATTGCATTTCCATCTCTCTTGATCCTGCCTCAGCCTTGAAACCCTGCAGGGAGGTAGAGGACTACAACTGACCCTTTACAGTGTCTCACCCTACCTGCTCTGCTCCTCCATAGTCACCATCTGTGGTTCCTCCCAGGTTGAAAGAAAAAGGAGGAAGAAAGGTGGGGACTACTCTTCATCCTACTTGGCTGGTGCTATAGGCGTGTGGGAACCAACTGCAGTGGAGACCTCAGGAGTTTTGTGAGGAGTTATTGGGGAACACACTGTAGAGCAGTGGAGGCACTGGAATGGGCAGTGGGAGCCAGTGGGCTGTGGTGCAACTTCTTAGCCATTCCATGGAGAGCTGTGAAACTGGGATAACACTGCTTCTAAAAGGAGTTAGCCTGCAGCTTACTGTAGGGGCTGAGGGAGAATAATCTTCGGCTAAGAGCAATTATTTGACAGAGTTTTGGAAAAAGGTGCTTTGATTTTGAAAAGGAGATCTTGAAAAGTGCACAGTAGCATTCATTACGGCCTATAGCAGTAGAATAAGATATTGCCTGGTGTATAGGTTCCCAATGTTGGCTTTTTTCTTGAAAGGAGTTCATGTATTCTTTGGAGACCAATCACTGATGGAGAACTTGAGTTAAGGGATGTCTCCTCTGATGACATTTGCCTTCCTTTTTTTCATCTCTGGGGTTCTTGTCTATTTTGTTAGGTCTTCTTAACCCTCTAGGTAGCCTTCTTGGGCTAAGCCCCTTTCAAAATGATCCATTCCAGCCCTTTCTGGAGATTTTTCTGGCATATACTAGAAGTGGCCTAAAAAACTGACCTTGCTATGAAAACGCTGCCAGAAGAAAAGATCAACTACTCCAAACCGAATTCCTCTTCCTTGGCAGATGCGTTCTGTGTTTCATGTGGATTATATCCAAAATTCCCTTCCACTGCTCAAATCATTTCAATATCTGAGGATATGATTTGCAACTAATTCATCTTGAAGTGTTTGACCAAAATCTACATTTTTAAAAATTAGAAGTGCTATGTGTATTTTATTGGGATTTTTCAGGGCCTATGGTGGATGATTGCTAACATATGCTCTAAAAGCTTTCCAGGATAAAATCATTATCTCCTTATTCTATAGCTTAGAAATTTGGGTCCTGGGGACCTTTCACTTGCTCTGTTAGAGGTCCCAGGACTATTTTCTATGAGTTTTTCTGATCTTTCCCATAGTTTGTCCCATTTTGTAGTTCCAGGTAGAAGTATTGGTTATTCTCCCTAATAATCAGATCTGAATCCTACACCTAAGTCCATGTTGTCTTTTTCTCAACAACTCAAAATAGTCACTCTCAATGTCTTGCCAGAAATTTACAGTTTTGAACTCTCTGTTTGCCAACATTTTTCAAAAGCCAGTTTCAAGAAGTATTTACAGACTCTGGCTTTAGGGGATAGGCAGTCATTCTTCTAAGATGTTTTTAAGTTTTACCTTAAGATTACACCAGATCATATGAGTCTCTTGCCTTTTGTAGAAGTACGGATTCACACTTTGGCCAACACTGACAGATTTTATAGGACTTCCTGTTGAACTTACAGGGACTGTGGTTGAGAAACTATCTACTTTCTATTCATTGTTTCCTGTAGATGAGGACTCCCGGTTATAAGGGAAAAGTAGACGTTTCCTCTAGACCCAGCTTGCTTACATTCAAGGGAGAGTGTAAGCTCTAAAGTTTAATGTGATTTCTTCATACTGAGTTATCAAAAAATTCAAACCGAAACTGTGACTCCCTCCAACTATCAGGACCTTAGACTCTGCATTTATTGGCACTGATGTCACTATTTTCCACCTGTTTCTTATTTCTTTAATTTTTTATGTGTATGAGTGAGTATATTGCCTGCATTTATGTGTGCTTATGTCGTGCAATGCCCATGGAGGTCAGAAGAAGGCATCAGATCCCTTGGAACTGGAATTATAGATAGTTGTTAGCTACCATGTGGGTGCTGGGATGTGAACCCAGGTCCTCTGCAAGAGCAGCCAGTGTTCTTAACTGCTGAGCCATCTCTCCAGTTCTTTCACCTCTTTTTTTCTCATAGGTTCCAACCTATGTTTATTTTTATCTTTTATTTATACTTATTTTTGTAACTTGCCTTAAGTCATTGGTAGAGCAAATCTTGCTTATAAACAAAATGGAATAGTTTCCTCGCCTCTAGTTTCACCTCTTCCTTGCCTAACCATGTACTTCATTTGACGTCTTTGACCATTTTTTGTCAAGGTTTACTAGATAATTGATGATGATGATGATGATGATGATGATTATAACAGTTGTTGAATGAGAGATATTCTTTGTGCTAAACTGTTGGCAAATATTACTTTCTGTAATCTTTCTAGTTGATCCACAAAGCAGATATTATTTCCCTCATGTTATAGAAAAGGAAAACAAGAGTCAAGAATATTTAAGTGTTTACTAGAGAAACATTAGAAAATGATAAAGTCAAGTGGGAGCACTCCAGAGCCCTCAGTCCTTTCTCTGCCAGGCTGCCAACTCTGAGGGAGAATGTTCTTTTACTCTTCTTAAGAGTCACCTATCTGGGGGTACCCATCAAAATCCAGTTGTTCAAGGCTGAAATGTAGCTCAGTAGTGAGGATTTACCTTCCATGTACAAGATTATGAGTTTGATCCCACTAACACACACACACACACACACACACACACACACACACACACACACACCATGAAGATATGAGGTCCCTTAGTTACTCAATGTATTATCCTTTCTTGATGAGTGATCTGAGCTCCACTACCAATCATTGAAGGAGTTTAGTAAAAGCTAGAGTTTCGACAAAAAGAGTTTAGGAAGAAGACAAGGTCCATAAATAACTATTTTAACTGAGCATGGTGCCATACATCTTTAATCCTAGCACTGGGGAAGATAGGGATAAGGCAAGGCAGGCAGATCTCTGTGAGACTGAGGCCAGCCTGGTCTACATAGCAAGTTACAGGCCAATTTGGACTACAAGAAGACCCTGTCTAAATAAATAAATAATAAATATTTTGCTACGTTTTACTAAGTCGTAGTACTGAAGGAGAAAAGAGACTGGAGTGGGAGGGTGTAACACTTTCATTAGTTTGTACAAACCAGTCTGTGTAATTTTAGTGAAGTGAATAGATTTTAGCATTTTTAATTTTAAGCAGTATTGATGCTGGTCAAATGCTTTCAGATGAATTACTTGTGAAACAAATACAGTCAAAAGCCTGTGTCTCTTGTTATTTTTAAGCTGAAGTTATAGTGCAATAACATGTATGCAATAAAAATTTCCATCTCCAGGGTACAGCTGGAAGAATTTTGATAAGTGTACACATTCACATGACCGCCGTTATCTGTAAGGCGCAGAATATTTTCATCATTCCAAAAAGTTCTCCTTTGGCAATAGGTTCAGACAAACAAATCAGGCACTGAAAGACAAATATGATATATGCTTGCTTATATATGTAAGCTAAAAATGTCAAATTTATAGAAGACAGCAATAGTCTCTAGAAAGAAGGGGAGGAGTAGGAGGAACAGGTAGGCTAAAAGGAGACTGGATAGGGTGAAAAAAATATACCTAGAAAGGAGGAGTAATTTGTAAAGTCCTGTAGTACAGAAAGGTGGCTATAGCTCATAATAACTTGTTCTTCACTTTATTGTTGTATAGTTGTTTTCTTTGAGTCAGACATAACCATTTCTGCCTTGAATCAGAGGAACAGCGATCGCCTGCGTTAGACCCTCATGATACTGGTCTGATTAACATTTCCTCCTGGAGGAAGGGAGGAGGCTTGTGAGACTCATGGGCTTCACATATCTCTTGAGCTTTCATATCTCACAGGCATCCTTTCTTTTTTTTAATTTTAAAATAATATATTTAAAAATAAGGAGTGGAGACATGACAAGTCCGACAAGTGGCCTCTCTCTGAAGGACACAGTTGTGAAAACGGTACACCGAGAATGACCAAGCAGGGAGGTGAGAGTTTTAGCTCCTGTTATTTCTGACTCCCTGAAACCAGACATTAGGACTTATTACTGCGTACTAGTTTCTTCATACCAACTCTGCGTGGAATTTTGCTAGAGCTGAAAACATAGCCTTAGTTTTTTTAACTAGACAACTACAAAAACGAAAAACCCGACTAATTAGATTTGCTCATGGCAATATGTTATCACTTTTTAGTCCTTACTACGTAGACCACCTGCCTCCTCCTCGTGCGTGCTGGAACTACAAGTGTATGCCACCGCATCCGGCCTGTATGCCAACATTTTCTATCGGTCCCTCCAAATCATCAATGTGTTTGCATTTTTAGCCAATGCCAGCAAACTCTTTTTATTTCTATCCTTAGGAAATGTGGTAATACAGGCACAGCCTGAAGCTACTACCACGCACAAAGGAAATCAAGATGGTTTATGTTTTTAAATCCAGAACGAATGAAAAAGGACAATCATCAAGGATATAGGTACCAGACACAGGACAACCAAGAAGGTAGGTAGCTAGAAAAGGGTGCTTTAAAAGAGGGGGTAACCTGCATTCATGCTGCTGTACTTTGAGAAGAAAAAAATGAAACAAGTTGTGACATCTTTTGATATTGTTTTGGAACTTTAACTTTTACTTAAGTATTTCTTAGATCTGCTAATGTGGAAGACCAATTTGCACTTGCTTGGAATGGATACCAGTGGACTCTCAGAGATTCTGCCAACTCTTTGTAAAAAGGTTTCATGATTTAATGCAACCCTTGTATGTATGTCTTACACATTTGGAAAAGCATTTGGAAAAACAATAAAAAAAAAACCCAGCTGTTAAGATGAAGTCACCCAATGTGATTGGAAGAAATCACTCCCAGAAGCTGTAAGTTATGTGAAAATTCCAGGGCCAGGCATGGGCTACCTTCCTATGAATTGTTGGTGAGGGAGGCCTCTGAGGCCATCCATTTAATACAAGCTATTGTCTCTGCTTAGGTTGTACATCAGAACTAGATGGCAAGTCCCTATTACTGAAAAGATCACATGCTCTGGTTATAGGACACAGAGAAAGCATGCTATCACTGAGCCGAAAGCTCCCTCACTCCTGACTGACATCTGTAGAACTAGAAGTCACTATGAAGGCTATGGGGAATTGTTTCCAACTGCCCCATTCATCTATGGATACTGGCTATCAGCATGCCGGGAAAGATGCACCTACTGGTGAAATGGTAGCATTTAGTTATGATACAACCATAACCCATAGTCCTGGGTAAAACCTCTCACTGTGGAAATCATATGCCACAACAGTGAGGCTGCTGCTATTGTTTGCTAAACGGATATTGTTTTGTTTCAAATTGTCTTCTAACCATTTATGCTTATGCCCGTAGATTCATTTTTACAGTGTGAAGCACTTACTGTTGACTCACAACAGGTCCAACTGCTGAGAATAAATGTCTGCAGCCTATACTGTTGTGACAGGTTAACCTAGTGCTCAGCTCTAAATGGAAAAAAAAATTCACATGTCTCTACTATTGCCCTCCAAGGCTCAGGGCGAATCAAAGAAGAAAGGGAAAAGAGAACTTAAGACCCAGAAGAAGGAGTGGAGTGTTGGGTATCTTTCTTCAGCTTGGACATGATCATTACTACCTTATATCAGTGCAACTGTGATTAATGGCATGAAATACTCATGAGGTCAGGCCTACTAGCATGGAAGGAGGGATGAAGGCTTATGAGACTCAGGGACTCAGTGCTCATGGAACTCGTGAGCCTTCATGAGATCCTCATGAGGACTTTCCCCGTCCCCAAGGTTATATACGAGATGGATGGTTGGTTGAGAGGGGGACTCTTTGTCAGCAAGCTGTCTGTACATCATCTTGAGGGACTCTGGTGGTGCAGTTTTCATAAGCTTTCCATGTTACAGGTGGGAATCTTCAATGGTGTAGTGGCTTATACATTGTCCAGAGGGCTTCCCGGTACTGTAGCTCCCTGCAAATCATTCTGTAAGTAATGCCAATAAACTACAGTAGACTTGAATGGATCCTTTTTTTGGTTTGTTGATGTCCTCCCTATTAGGAATGAATAGACATTTATGTCTTCCTAGGAAAATTCCTATAATATTCATAAATAAGAAGATAGAAATGTTAATTATCCTAATTGGGCCCTTACACATTGTATATATGTATCAAATCAGCATGTTGTACCACTAAATATATACCACTAAAAGTATAATTATTATGTTAATGTTTATGTTTTTATTATATTTTCATTTATTAAGTGTATGTGGGATACAAGTCTTTTATTATATATGTTTTGCAACTAATCCTTCTAGTTTTTTATTTTCCTTTTCCTTAGCAATGTGACTTAAATTTTTTTTTATTTTAATGAAGTCCTTTATAGTTTTTGCTCTTAAATTTAACTATATGATCCACTTTCAAGTTCATTTTTGCATAAGGCAAGTATTAGTGTATTTCTTTTTCTTTTCATTTAGATGTCTAATTGTTTCTGTTGTCCTAATACCACTTGTCAAAAAACCTATTTGGGGAGCTGGAGATGGCTCAGTGGTTAAGAACACTGGCTACTCTTGCAGGGGATCTAGGTTTGGGTCCCAGAACCCACATAGCGGATAACAACTGTCCAAAATTCCAATTCCAAGAGATCTGATGCCCTCTTCTGGCTTCTGTGGGCACTTCATGCATGAATGTACTTACGTCCATGCAGGCAAAACACTCTTACACATAAAATAATTTTTTAAAAAAAGAAGTCTATCCTTAACCAGGCATGATGCCACACACCTGTAATCCCATTACACAGGAAGCTGAGGCAAGATGGTCATAAATTCAAGACCAGTCTAAGCTACATGGAAAAACCTTATTTAAAAAAAAAACAGCATATTTTCCAATTATCAACATCTTTGTATAAAAAAATTCAACTGACCACATAGTACAGATTTATTTATGAAGTCCCCATTGACCCACAACTTTTCTTATAACAATACTATATTGTTTTTAATTATTATAACTTGATATTGTTCTTTAAATCAAGTAGTAAGAATCCTGCATGTTTATTTCTATTTTCACTTTGCTTTATATAATCTATAACTTGCATTTCCATACAAATTTCAGAATTTACTTGTGTGTCTTTTTTGCATTTTATTTACTGTATGTGTGTGATCAAGAACATGCGTGTGCTATGGCGTGCATGTAGAGGTTAGAGAACAGTCCATGGGAATCAGTTCTCTTCTTCCACCATAGAGATCCCAGAGATCAAACTCAGGTCCTCGGGCTTGGCAGCAGGCACCTTTACTCACTGAGCCATGTCTTAGACCCCTGTATTTTTTTATGAGCTTTCTTTTTTAAAATTAAATGTGTGTGTGTGTGTGTGAGTGTGTGTGTGTGTATACGAGCATGCAAGCACACACTACAGCATGTCTGTAGAGTTCTGAGGACAATATGTAGTAGCTGATTCTCTCCTTCCACCATGTGGGTCCTGGAGATGGAGCTAAGGTTGTCAAGCTTAGAGCAGTGTCTTTACCCACTGAGCTACCTCCCCTCACCAGCTCTTGCTTGTCTATTCTAAAGAAGAATCACCTTCTAGGATTGTTACCGGAATTTGTTGAAGCCATAGATCAATTTAGGAAAGAACTGTTCTTTTCCTTTTTTTCTAAAATTTAGTAGCTTTTTTTCCCCCTTTTTAATTGAATTTTGTTGCATTTAATACAACATATTTTGATTGTGTTTAGATTCCTCTGCTATCTGCACTCCCTTACTAGCCCTTTCCCAATTTAATGTACTCTATTGTGTATATATGTATATATATACATATATATATATGTATATATATATATGCCTATAGAGTCGAATTTGTATCCCCAAATGTCCTTCCATGTGGATCCATCTACTGGAGCTTGGTTAACTTACCAAGAATCCCATCCTTGAAAGGGATTGACTCTCTCTCCCCCACAATGGCCATTGGTTGACAGTAGTTCCTCAAGTAGGGTTGGGTTGTTACTCACTTCCCCACCTCTATGTTGTCTGACTTGAGTTTACATGGGACTTGTGCATGCTGTCACCATTGCTGTGAGTTCATAAGATTAAGTGACTTGTAAGGTTTTTAAAGAAAAAAAGTTTGAAAATAAAAAAGCAGGGGCTGGAGAGATGGCTCAGCGGCTAAGAGAACTGGCTGCTCTTGCAGAAGACCTGGATTTGATACCCAGCACACACACGACAGCTAACAACTTCCTTAACACCAGCTCCAGGGGATCTGATGCCCTCTTCTGACTTCTGTAGGCACTGACAACATGGGTGCACTTACACACATGCAGACAACATACTCATACATATGAAATAAAGAATAATAAATAAAAATATTTTTAAATAATAATAAAGCAAAAATTATGTGCATATTGGCCAGCTCTCAGACCCATGCTAGGTCTTGAGAATTCTCAACAATTGATGTCTTGCAAATATTGAGACTTCCAATTGAAAAGCACAAAATATAACTTTATGTATATCATCTTTTATTTTTTTTCTTTGTATGTAGCATAAATGCTAGCTCATTGGTCATAAATTTCACTTTCATTATTACCCTGTGACCTTGATAAAACTCACGTAGTAGTTCAGTAGTCAGTTAAACTCCTTGGAATTTCCTATTAGATAAACATGCCATCAGCAAGAGAGATAGTTGATTTCTTTCTTTTCAAGCTGCATGACTTCTACTTACTTTCTTCGTCTTACTGCACTGGCTAGGATCAACAATATAATCTTAACTAGATGGGATGGCCATGCTCTTGCCTATGAGGGAACGGATTCACTGTGATTTACATGATTAACAGTCTTGCAATGTCTTGCCTACTTAACTGTCAGCCCTTTTTCAGATGTGGGAGATTCCTGTATTGCTTGTTTACTGAGCGTTTCTGACATGAAAGAACTCTGGATTTTTTAAATGCCTCTTCCCTCCCTGCATCCTTTCCAGTGTTAATTTTTTTTCTTTTTGAATTTGTTAATATGGTGAACTGCATCCACTGATTTTCAAATGTTCAACTGGTTTTGTAATCCTATAATAAATTCTACTTTATCAATAGTCCAGAGGAGAATCACCATTAGATACTGCTGAGTTCAACTTGCTGATATTTTCTGAGGATTTTTACATACCAATATTTGTGAGGTTTCCTGCTCAGTACTTGCAATGTCCTTTCTGGTTGGGTATCAAGAAGCACTGGTCTTATAAAATGAGTTAAAGAGTATTCTTCCTTATTCTAATTTTTTTTTTAAGATTTTGCTTTAGACTTTAATTTAAAGCTTATTTATTTCTGTTTATTCTGTCCCTGGTCCACCAGCCTTAGCATTGTATACTATTCTTCATAGTATTTTAAAGTTACCTTTGCTAAACTACAAAGAAATGGATTTTCCACACACAGGAGAACTAGACCCCCCAAAAGGCTGTTGAGTGAATGTGTGTATGTATTCTAAGTAGATGAGAGGAAACTGCCCAGATCCTTCATGGATGGAACAGATCAGAAGTCAGAGTTCATCTTGGAAGAAGGCAAACTTGGTAATGTGTGAGAGACAGGAAGGTTGAAAAGAAGCCAGAGACCATAAGAAAGGCAACGCAGCATAGTGCTCAAGTGAGGACGCAAGTAAGGCCAGGGAAAAGTCACTGTAGCAGTATAGACAGTGCAGGGTGCTGACTTGGCTAAGGGCTGAGAGAAATGGTAACGAAACAAGAATCCCATGGGTTTGGGATGGATGGGTTTGGTTCTCAGCACCCACATGTTGGCTAAAAGTCATCTGTAATTCCAGTACCAGGGCATCAATGCCTGCCTCTTGCCTTCATCAATACTGCACACATGTGGTGCCTTACATATGTGCAGGCAAAGCACTTGAACACGTAAAATAACAATAAATAACTACACATTTCCAGTGAACCAAGCCCTTTAGTCCTAGAACAACCCTTCATTCAGGAATAAATCAAACGCACAGTCCACTTCTTACAGAATCCATCCATATAGTTTTGCTATTGTTTAAAAACTTGACAGAGGCTAGACTACTAATAGCCATCAATGAGGACTGAAAGGGATTGAAAAGGAAAGGGATTTATACAAGCCTGTGGCCCTCACTTTCTATATCTCCATCCTTTCCATAGGGAATGAGGAACTCCTGAAGGAAGTCCATACATGGATAACTTTGTCTTTGGAAATGGATTGAGTTCTTATGGGAGGAAAGGATGCTGCAAAAGACCACTTTCACCCTGGCTCTATGAAAGAGGAACAGGAAAGATGACAGTATGTATGCTTTCAAAGCTCTTTACTGGGCCATGTCTGAAACTCTTAGTCACTCACATAAGCCAACACAGGCCTCGGGCTCAGGCTCTGGAAAAAGCATTTGCCTGCAAATCAAAAGATTTGATGTCCAGTCCTAGAGGAGCTTTCCTGTACAGAGAAGGCATATCCCACAAGAAGGAAGGGAAACTGGGCCTACCCACATTTACCAGCCATCACTGTCCACCCTTCCCTTCTGGCATCAAGGAGAATGGCTTTTCTCTGTGTACAGTAGCCCAGGCCTCATCTCAGCTAACTGTGCCCTATTCCTTAAGAAAGGAAGCCTTGCTCTGGAAGATCTGGTTGAGGTGGGCTAGCTATATAAGTCAAGGTTCTTGTAGAAATATGTTTTCTTGCCTGAAACAGATGGCATAATCATAGTTGGATAATCTGAGGAAAGTTTTAATAGCCATCTATCTGCAAGGTGTAGGCTGGTTATAGTATTATTACTTTACTGGCCAACTCAAGTGAAGAGAGGCAGTCAGGGTTACTAGAACCTGTATCAATCAGGTCCCAAGTCTTTTTTTTTTTCTAGTGCTGAAGACTGAACCCTGGACCTGGAACATGCTGAGCAGGTGCTACAGCACAGAGCTACATCTGCAGCTCCATAGAGGGTCTCTTGGCAGAGGGTTTTATAGTATGGGTGCCAGGCCGTGAACACCGCCACCACCCCTTCAGTCTCCTACCGGTCGGTGTACCGCATTTGCCTGATCCAAAGGGAAGTCAGAGGACATGGAGCAGGGCGATACCGTCCACACAGATGAGATCTCTCGGACCCAGATTGTGACAGATGAGAGAACGAAGTACAGATATCTGGTGAGTAGCTATGTATTTGGGGACCTTTCCTACACCTCCAGCCCCTCTTGACAAAGACAAATACATCTCTCCTGGCTCACCTTGGAATTTATTCCTCTGAATGAAAAGCTCTGTGTTTCTCATCTCTGGAGTGGAACCAAGGAGACTGTCATTAGAATCTGGCGCTTGCTACAGCGATGGGGCCACCAGATGGGGCAAACTGGGAAGAGGGAGAAGCCATGCTTTTTCCCTCAAGCAAACGGGTCCCTGGCAAAGGCTAACACAGTGAGTAGTTCAGCCATGATCATCCCTCTTAACAGTCACTGGTAGCCAGAAAAAATGAAAACGGGCAGAAGTGAGGAAAGTTCCAAAACGCTTTTACTAAAAATAAAACAAATAGCCGTTTCTTCCAAGGTGCCCGGCCACTAATTAGCTGCAATACTTTTGTAGAGAGAGAGGCCCTGGGCTTCAGAGTACGAATTTAAAAACTGAGCTCTCTCTCCAAAGTGGCAATTAAAGGCTTTGCCCAATCATAATAAACCTTGGTCTTCCTTTCCTAAGTCCGTGCTGCATCTTGTGCCAGAGCAAACCCATCAGCTCATTCCTGGTTTCCTTCTGAAAACAGAATGGAGCCGTGACACTCCACAGAGCCAGCGCTCTGACTGCTCCCTTCAGGCTCCCTGTGGCACCTGAGCAGCTCTCAGGACCAGTAACAGTGTTACTTAGGCACAGAAGTCCCCAAATGTCCTTCAGCCTCTGGCCTCAGTCCAAGTTGCTGTGCCTCAGGATTTGTAACCATAGGAGTGAGTTTTGCAGGAGCAGAGGAAGAATGTGTAGGTTTCCTTCATGGATTTTATCAAAATGGCAATTCTACACATAACAGTGACAAACATTTTTACCCTGTGTGTGCCCTCGGCCTCTCTCTCTTCTTCTACTCAGTCTAAAAATACCCTGGCATTGTCTGCTTAGCACACCCTGTTCTCTTCCAGCTTGGGCACAGCATGGGGTGCAAGGAATGAGGCTAGAAAGAACTCATAGATGAAGTTCTGGCAGAGAGGGTAGGGTAGAGATGTAATGGGTAAACGGAGCAGTGTAAAAGCAGCAGAGGGTTCTATGATGTGAAAGAAAGAGGTAGATTCAGTTCAGTCCTGCCAACTGTTCCCAGGCAAGAAAGTAGGCCGGTGTGGTCAGATCCAAACATTTTCCAAGTCGACTTCTAAATTTAGATTTCTTTTGTGCAGAGTATCTTTTTCTAATGTCATGGATAAAATCCTGTACTTTGAACGTAAGTACTGTACCCCTCAAGGCATATCCCCAAAGTTTGTTAATTATTGGGAAGCCAAACAAAGCAGTCTATGTGCCAGTCACAACCCCAGCCTACTAGTTCGTGACTCCAGCTGAGAGATGTTCACAGGAAAGGGGATAGAAAAGATGAGGAAGAGGTGACGGAACAAAAGCCAGGTTTAAAAGAGTCCTAAACTGAGGGCTCAGGAAGAATGAGGTACTTACAAAAGTGAAAACGATTCTTACAGTAGTTGAAACTATGAAAGGAGATTTTAAAGATCTTTGTGCATTAGGAGTGGGCTTCTTTAGGCTGGAGAAATAGCTAAGTGGTGAAGACAGCATACTGCTTTTGCAGAGGACCTGAGTTGAGTTTCAGCACTCCTGGTACGTGACTCACTGCAGTCTGTGACTCCAGCTCCGGGGCATCCTATGTTGTGGGCACACACATTCACATATCCATGTACAGATAGGCACATATACATAATTAAAAACGAAATAAAATTTACAAAAATATTTTATAAGCCAGGCATGGTGGATCATATCTCTAATCCCAGCACTTGGGAGGCAGAGGCAGGCAGGTCTCTGTGAGACTGAAGCCAGTCTAGTCTACATAGTGAGTTCCAGGCTGGCTGGGGCTAGAGGAGAGCCTGTCTAAAAAATTATTAAAATTTTTAATTTTTATTTTATATATATATATATATGTTTTGTCTACAAATATGTAAGTGTACCATGCCCAAGAAGCCAGAAGATGGCACAGAATCCCAGGAACTAGAATTATGGATGGTTATTAATCACCTAGGAATGGAACCCAGGTCCTTCGCAAGAGCAACTAGTGCCCTTAACCACTGAGCCACCTCTCCAGCCACACCTTCCCCGAAATTCTTTTATTATTTTTTTTTAAAGAATGGACTTCTCATTTGAATGTTAAGAGATGTTCTAGGTGCCATGTGCAGAGAGAAAAGACACCAAGGCAGTCCTTTCCTCCAGGAAGCAGTGTACCTGAGCTAGTACATGACTCTGTGAGAGAGTTCTCAAAAGCAGGGCCCTAAGCTAAGAGAGACCCAGCCTTGTCTGGCCCCTGTTAGTTTCCCTTTCTGGTTCAGTTTCTTTGTCTTCCATGTATGATAACACATGGGTGCTCTGTAATACAAGGTCACAAGGTCATGACTTGCAGACCTGTGTACTATGTACTGCACTCAGGCACAGACCAGGCTGCATTCCTTCTTTCTTTTGTTCTGAGGGGTTCCTACCACAGAGAGATTAGGTAAAGATTTTAATTATTTTAGTTACTGTTATCATTATTTATTGTTATTATTAGAGACAGGGTCTCAATATGTAGCTCCAGCTGGCCTAGAACTGGATATGTAGACCAGGCTAGACTGGAACTCACAGAGATTCATCTGCTTCTGCTTCCCAAATGCTGAACTTAAAGGCATGTTCCAACGCACCCAACTCAGTTACTCTTTGATGGACAGAATATGACTTGGCCTCACAGCAGGCAGAACAATATGACTGCTAGGTTTTTCCCTGTACGATGTCTACTCATGTGTGTGATTATGGGTTGCATCAGCCATCACACCTGAAGGCAGGACAAGGACCTACTTTGCACCTTAAGGGCATACTGTGTCTTAGACCTGCCTCTTTTTTCACATTCATTTCATATAATGTAGTTTCATGCTTCCTTGGACCAACAGGTATAATTACAACATAATAAGCTGACTAGGAGGAAGTTGAGACCTCAACAATTATTTAAAATATAGTAAAGATATAAACAAACTGCTTCTGAACCTGTAGCCTGTCTCTACCAAGGCTGAGGTTCAGTGACTAGAAGAGGCTAAGGAAGACATGTTTTATCTACCTTCTTGAACTGGGGCCAGCCAAGGTCACTCTTAGAGGGCAGGCTTCAATCTCCTTTCAACCTCTTAAAATGTATTAGTTATTATTTTGTGAAAAAAACTACCTTGAAATTTAGTTTAGATTTTTTTTAAAACAAAACAGTTATTACCATAGTTAAAACAAAGGCGTCCACCTTGTTTTTTGAGACAAGGTCTCCTTTAGCCTTAGGCTTGCTTGTTAGGCTAGGCTGCCTGGCTAAGGAGCCCCAGGGATCTGTCTGGCTTCACCTCCCTAGTGCTGGAATTACAAGTGCATGCCACCGATCCTGGCTTTTTTCTTTTTCAATGTATTCATTTGTTTAGTGTGTATTCGTGAGCACATGTGTGTCACAGTATCATGTTGGGGTCAGAGGACAGCTTGTGGGCGTTGTTCCTCTCCTTCATTGTGTGGGTCATAGGGACCAAACTCAGATCCTCACATTTGGTAGCCAGCACCTTTACCCACTGAGCCATCTCATCAGCTCATACCTGGCTTTTTATGTGGGTTCTGGGGATCAAACTTAGGTCCTCATGCTTTACTGGCTGAGCTTTTTCCAGCCCACAGCCATCCTAGAAAAGTCCAGCACTGATGTGTCTACACAAGTGTGCCATGTACACACATGTTATATACAAACCCTAGGGGACATTGAGTCATACTGTAGTTTATGGGAGAGAGAGAACCATAACACATATGCAGCTTATCTTTTCTGCATTCTCCTGTCCTCTTGGTTTGAGCTCTGGTTCTGTCCTTGACTAGCTGTGTGTCTCTGGATAAGAACCTTCCTTAACACCACATCCTAATCTGTAAAATGACAGGGGAAGGGGATAAGAGAACAGTTTAGATCAGTGGACCTGGGTGGGATTAAATAAAAAAGGATTCCACATTATGAAGATCTAGCATAGTGCCTATCATTGCTGTTATTCCTCTATTATTATTCTTTAATTGAATTGATTTCCTTTCAAACCTTCCTTCTGCCCCTAAAATCCAGGTGGGCTCTCCAAGGATTATTTTTAATTACAACATTTATTTTATTTATTTATTTATTTATTTTTATATTTATGAGTATTTTGCCTGCATGTATGTAGTGTGTAACTCCTAGAACTGGAGTTACAAATGATTGTTACCTGCCATGTATGTGCTTGAAATTGATCCCAGGTCCTTGCAACAGAGCCAGTGCTCTTAACAGCTGAGCCATCTCTCCAGCCCCATTTTAAATTTTTTTTTGATTGATCGATTTTTTTTTATTTTTTAAAAATGTTTTATTATATTTATTCTTTATGTGTATGAGTGTACTTATTGCCTCCATGTATGTAAATGTATACATGCCCTTCAGTGCCCTCAGAGGTTAAAAGAAGGAGTCAAATCCCCTGGAACTGGAGTTAGGGATGGTTGTTAGCCACCATGTGGGTGCTGAGAACTGAACCCAGGTCCTCTTCAAGAGCAGCTGCTGAGCCATCTCTCCAGCCCCCTGATTGATTATCATTTTATGTGTATTAGTGGTTTTGCCTGCATGAATTTTAGTGTATCACACGCAATGCATTGCCAGCAGAGGTCAGAAGAGGGCATCTGATCCCCCTGGAACTGGAGTTACAGATGGTTTTAGTTGCCATGTGGGTGCTGAGAAGTGAACCCAGTTCTGCAAGAGCAGCCACTGCTCTTCACTTCGGAGTCCTCTCTCCAGCTCCTCCATAGGATTCTTTAAAACTGGTAAATGCTAGAAATTAATGAACAATTTTTAATGACACCAATGTATGTAAATTATAGATAGAATTTTGGAAGACTCGCTACTTGTAGTTGGTTTCCATCAAATTAAAGCTTCTTGGATGTGATTCTTTTTGGTCGCTGGTCACAGTGATCAGGAATGCATTGGGGCTGAGATGCATGGCAACTGATGAAGTTTGTGAGATGGCAGTAGCCAAGAAGTTGAACAAGACTCTGGGGACAATAGGCAACATGGAACAATATTGGGCTGACTTAAATTTGTGATTTAAGCAGATTGGCAAAGACGTGTTTGATCCTGAAGCTCATAGTCTTTTCACGCATTAGAGCCTACTCTCACAACTATTTCCTTCTGGCTAGTTTCACAGGCTTCTGGATTTAGGTTTCTAAACAGAGGGTGCTGGATCTTTGTTCTAGACAGGAGGTTTTGGTAGTCAAACTTGAAAAACCCAAGGGCATGAGAAAGCTTTCATCTGTTCAACAGAAATTTGATCATACATCCAGCCTTAATTCCCCCTCTCTGGAGGGCAGCAGTTGTGGTAAAGGATTCCCAAGATAATTATGACTTGAATCTCTGTTCCCATTCAATGAAGCCTCATTCAGGGTAGACTTGAAGAGAGAATCACTGTCCACAAGCCCTGTCTATACAACATTACTGAAGAGGCTGTTTCTACTGTCCATACTATGGAGAATCACCTCAAAGATACACTGACTTCAGTTATATCAAGAAACAAAGCTTATTGGTTAGGAGATGGTCATTTTAACATTGCCTTTGGTAGTCACGTGATCCCACAACCTTATGTGAATATTCTGTGAATGCTCTTAACATTAAAAGAATCATCATGAAACTGGCACCCACATCACGAAGAGCTATAGAAAGACAAAGTCCACCACCAGAACTGGGTTTAGGATTACTAGTCACTGAAAGTTGAATGCTTTTGGTTTTAAGACTAAATTGCATTTTATATAAAATATATATATATATATAATCTTCTTATAGAAATATGACATTGAGTAAATTTTGTATGGTATGGTAAAGCCATATGTCTCTGACTGACAGTGACCTATGTGTCTGTCTATGTGTGTTCACAGTTATTGTAGCAAGCATTAGTGAGGTTTTTTTCCTGGGATAGGAATGCTTAGGCACCTGAGGCTTAGTATCTATTATCTGATGGTAAGATAGATGACATTCTAGAATAAAGGAGCTATTGTAACTTAGTCCCCATAATTGCAAGTCTAATATTTCTACTTTTTCTGTAAAACTGTCCTCTGCCTATGCATAGAAATAACTTACACAGCGTTTAAAATCAGATACCTCTTTTAGTGACCAGTTAGAAGTTGTAGGAAGTCCCCAAGAAACCTATCATTTTCACTCCAAAGAAAATATGACTTGGAAATTCTGTGCTATTCGACAAAATAGAGTTCTTTCTTTGCATTTAAAACTGAAATCCAAACTCATAGACTATATTTACCCCTATAAAAAATCTCACTGTAACTCAAGATATTTTTACCATTGATTAAATGTCCAAAGACTGACAGGCTTATCTGTTAATTATTCCTATAGAACTGGTTCTCAAGAAACATTGTAAACAAATTAGATATATGCTTGGTAATTCCTTCTGTTTCTATTAGTTATTCTATTAAATATTAAAAATAAATATTTAAACCCTTTCAAGTGATAATGTACAAACAATTTATAATTGATGGTGTTACTGATAACCAACTTTGTTGTTTTATAGACATGTTGCTTTTATTAAAATAGTGATGATGGAAAATTACAATATACAGATGGATTTACATAGGACTAAGAAATAGAAACATGCACAAAATTAAATGTGTTTAATATCTGAATCTGTATACTTTCTTTTGTAGTTTAAACATAACAACTCAACATTTTGGGAGAATAAAACAAAGATCCTTAAAACAGGTTATCAAAGAAGTGCTCAGAGCGTAAAATATTCTATAATAGAAGAGACAATACTAACCTTTCCCATTTAATATCTTTAATCCTTTCCTACTTTCCTTTGTTTCTTGATTTAGGTCTCACTATGTAGTTCAAGACCTCAAACTCAAGATCTTCCTATTTAGTCTCCCAGCAGCTGGGATTCAACCCTGTATCACCAGCTCTTGCCAACCTTTCGAATAGATGTTTTGTGAATATAAATGGCCAGAGCTGCATGGACACTTTGGTCAGTCTGAGAGAAGCCACACAAAGCAAAAGAAAGTGGTCTTAGATTTTTTTCACTGGGATTGGAGGCCCCAGATGTTTTGGTGGACGATGACCCTCAGATACTTTGTTCACCTATGTTACATTTTGTTGAGCTGAATTGAGTCTCTTACTGCTTGCCTGAGGGTGGTGTTAGCTACATTCCACAATGAGCAGACATAGGATCTATGGAATAGTTGTTGACTTTCTATGTGCTATGAAAAGGGGCTTAGCAAGACAAAGCTACTTTTTTCTTTCTCTTCTAACTTTTTTTTCCCCTGAGAAGCTGCAGAATTTTGACCCATTTCACATCCGCCTCCTGCCTCTGGTTTTGAAATCTGCAGGCTGATGGCTTGTTTGCTTGTTAGCATGAAAGACTTGCTCTGGGTCTGTGCTTGTTAGTAAAGAACCAACAAGCATTGCAATCCAAAGGTAATCACAGAATGAAATCATTTCCAGATGGCAAACCCCACTCCTGATGGTGAAAGCAGACTTTACAATTGCAATGGACCAGGTATTCCATGGCTCTCACCCAGTCCTATTAGGGTTTTGAACATGCACATGTGTTCTAGTCCTCTCTCTCTCTCTCTCTCTCTCTCTCTCTCTCTCTCTCTCTCTCTCCTCTCTTATTTTGCTTAGCTTGGATCAATTTCAAACAGAAGAGTAAAATTAAAGCTGCATAAAACCCAGTCTCAATTCTCCCCTAAGTGCCTGAGCTTCTGTTACACTGGGATCCATTATATGATGATAGCTCTCTGTTAGGGCTGCAGCCACCAAAGATAAGATAGTTATTTTTTCTTCCCGCTGCATACTCCTAGCTCACAAAGAGAAAGTGCAAGTGTGAAGAACCTTTCCCTAGAAAGCTGATAAAGGGTGGTCAGAGGGACTACCCTGCCAGAGACCTGAAGGAAAGGATCATGGTTCATACTCAGAGGAGGACGGCATGGAAATAAGATTGACTGAAGGGAGCCAGAACACACACACCCGTGTGGGCTCTGGTTGACTGAAGGGAGCCAGAACACACACACCCGTGTGGGCTCTGGTGGCATAGGTGTTTCCAATCCTCACATGCTCAGATGTGTCAGAGCTTCCCACAGGGAAAAGGAGGAATGAAAGAAGTCAGATAAACAAAAAGGAAGAAAATAAGGGTAAGAGAAGAAAGGACATGGACAGAAAGCACTGGAGTTTCACAGCATCAAGGTCTGAGGGAGAATAGAATGAGGAAGACTTTCAAAGAAGAATTCATCATGAACACGTGGATTTTCTTCCCTCTGAAACTGAGTACTATGAAATCCGATTTTATTTATCATCTCAGCTTAACTCCTAGAAGTCCTTGAGTGGCAGACTCCTTTCCTCCCTCACTGACTGGTCTACTTCACCCAGATTCCTGTGGACATTCATGAAGACAAGAATGTCTGACCTGACCATATGCAAATAGATAAAGCACAAGACATTTATGTTCAGTCAATAGAAGTACTTTTAAAAAAACTCTTTTGTTTGACTTATGTATAGTTAGTATACTTATCAAATTATTTCCCTTGTGGATAATTCACTATATTTTAAACACAAGTGTATTTCTTTTTAGGAAAATAGCACATAGCTTTTCTCACATTCAGCCATTTATTCCCATGTGTTTCTGTCCACAGGATCCAAGAAATCCATAAAACTTAGGATAATAGCACATTGAAAATATCTGCCCACAACCCATAAAAGAATGTTCATAATAAAATGCTCCCACACGCCAAGCCTCCCTCCAGTACAAATCTTCCAAATGTTTCAAAGGAACTTTCAGGTACAGTGTGGTAGATTCCCCAAACCTATGTTTTCAAATCATGGAGATCTGAGTTCAAGATCAAATTGAGTACCTTCATGTATTCAACTCCTTTCGGAAGATTTTCTTTCAAGGCATTTCAAAAGAAAAATGCAATGGCTGGTGAATGATTTGGTTTTAAGGGAACAAAAGGGGGATATGAGTGTGTGTGCATGTATGTTTATATTAATGTGTATATGTGTATGTGTGTTTTGTGTTTATGTATATATGCATGCATGTATGTGTATGTGTGGGGTGGGTACATATATGTATGTGGGGATATATACATGTATGTGTGTATATATGTGTGTGTATGTGTGAGTGTCTGGTTATACATGGATGCATATGTGTGTGTGTGATCCCAAAATGAAGAATGTTTTCTCCAAATGGCCAGATTTTCATCACCTGCTCCCATGTTGACGACAGCAGCTTCCTTAACTTTTACTAAGGTGGGTGGTTTTTTAGTATTTTATTGGATAGTAAAAGTGTAAACTACTTTATATCAACCTTCCAATCCGCCACTCATCTGAATCATAATTCACATCAGAGAAATAGCAAAAACCCCTAGCTCAATCACTTCTTGATTCCGGTTAGAAACAGAGGCATCCAAAATGTGGACCACTGCAATGCCCAGTCGACAGCACGCCTTTCGACTTCACCCGCTTCTGAGGAGAGGAGCAAATGAAGAAGAAACTGCAGTGCTGGGGAGAGACCAAAGTGATGCAGTGATTCAGTGACACAGGAAGGTATAATACGTGAACACGCCCACAAGCTGCTGTGGTCACCCAGCGGGACATAAGTACACTTAATGAGGTAAGAAAGATGAAGGAACTGGAAAGAAGCAAGAGCCGGACACAAAGAGGTAAGGTATAAACCAGCTATGTGGCAGAAATCAAAAGAATTTAAAATTAGAAAATCTGGGGTCGAGTTAATCTTTTTATCACAGTAGTCATGTGACTTAGTTCTAGTTTCTTCATCTATAAAATTGAGACAAAAATTCTTGATTTGATTAGTGGAGACCAAATGATCTAAGAAACTTTGCAAGTTACACAGTACCATGCACGTCTGCCCTAACAGAGTGAGTAAAGTTGTATAAAGAGTGAGACAGCTGATGAAATGAAAACACCCTGGGACCTAGTCTCACTTTTATTTATGCCTAACACATGCTCGAGTAATGAGTTCCATCTTGTTTGCTTGTCTGTTAAATGGGGATTACAGTATTTGTCTTATGTGGTTGCTGCATGATCAAATGAGAGGCTATACACGGGAGATTTGTAAAGCCTGAGGTGCTATTCAAACTCAAGGCTTTGTCACACTTTGGTGAAATATAACACATGTTCATTTATTCACTCATTCATTCAACAAATATTCTTTGAGCATTAAACTATGCCAGGCTCCAACAAGCACTGGGAATGTTACAGTAAGACAGGCCCGAACTTGTCCCCATGGAAAGTACAACAAACTTTTAACAAATTATTTACAAAATAATGTAGGCCAGGACACTTTTTGAAAACATGTTCTCCATGTTTATTCTTTGGTATACCCCCAAAAGGGAGGAAAGTTTATTATAATGATAATTAGGGAACGAATTAGAGATAAGGCAGTTTCAAATCACAGGCATATCACTCAAAGATTTGGGCCTTTTTTTCCCATCAATCATCAATAAAACTGTGTTTGCATAGGCTTCACCTGCTACAGATGACTTCTCTTTAAGATTAAGTACTAGGTAACTTTAACCTAAATATGGTATATTAAAAGACTATTAGAAGATAGAGTACTGGACAGTTGAATTGGTATCTTCAACCAGTCAACAGCTTAAAAAGAAAGGGAAAAAAGAGAATTCAGATATTTCAGAGATGCAATAACCAAATAATGTGTGAATTTTGGATTAAACAGTGATCTCTAACAGATAATTCTCAGATAATCACTGAAATTCATAGTTGCCTGAATTTTGTATGCTATCAAGACAATTTTGTTAGATATGAAAATAGTAATATGATTTCATAACAAATGGGTCAGTTTCAGTATATGTAAAAAATGACTTAATATCTCATAAGATAAAATACTAATGATAATGACAAATCATATAATAGAAGAACAAATTTGAAATCTTCAGTTGAAGTATGCATCCATAGACATATCTTACAGTATCACCTTAAAGAAAATATTATTCAATTTTTTATCTCCTCTCATACAGAAAATAATTGACAAAACTCTTTGAACAGGAAAACTATTCCTAATATCATGTATTGTTTTAGGATAAGAAAAGAACATAGGAACACAGAATATAGGGAAGGAAATTTCTACACGTTTCTTTGTAATGAATTTCATTAAATTTATGGATGCTGTGCTCAAACTAGGTTATTGAAGAGACTGGGCCTTATGGTTCTGCATCTGACATTTGTGTGGTTGCAAGGTTGAGGTCTGGGAGGATGGGAAAAGGAAGCCAACCCTCGAAATGAGTGAATTGATGTCCTCCGGTCTATATCAGTACAGGAGAGATAGCCCTTGGGACCATGGTAGATTATTCTTCCTTTGCTAATCTTCATTGTGTAAACAGCACGTGCTATTATTTGGTAATTTTTATTATATTACCTGCATAGCTACCCACGTTTTACTCCACATAAGACTTCTTGAAGGATTTTTCTAGTTCTGTCTATGGGTGAAGTATACGTAGAGATTAATTACATCAGTTCAAAAATCGATGCCAACAATGTGATCATTTGTGTTATAGGATAAAGCAAAGCCTTTTAAAAAATACCTTGAATCTTCTATTTTTCACAAAGTACCTTGAATCTTCTGTGAGATTCAAATAGCAAGTATAATGGGAACATCCTAGGCACCATAACAGCCCCATAAATATCCTCAGCAGAGCAGTGCATCTCCCTCTGGACTTGAAGAGAGTTCTTTGAAGTCACAAGGCAGAAGCCGTACACGTGGAAGAGGTATGCAACTTAGTGTTATCATTATTTGCCATTGCTTCCAAAGCTTTTAAGTAATGCTGGATTTAGCACATTTTTCTTATAGCAAATTTTAGTTTCATCTAATGTTTCTTCTGAAGACTGAATCAATAAACTTGGCTGTCTTTGTAGTTGATCTGCCACAGTAGTTCCCATATTTTTGTGCCAAGAAGCCCTTTCAGAATCCGATTAAGTGGGTGACGTGACATTTATGGCTTCAGAGATTAGAATACCTGGAAGGAGGCCCAGAACCTACCCAGTCCCTTTGGGAACCTCTCGTATAAATCAAACTGGCCCTTGTTGGATGAGTCCAGCTCAGAGCCAGTTTTTTGCTGCTATTCATACCTGAGTCTATCTCAGCTACGGAAGACCTTTTAGATTACCTTGCCCAGCACTGCACATTGTAAGTGTTCAGCAAAGATTTTATATTTTGATCTGATTTAATTTTACTGTGCAGTGCTGGGAAAAGGGAGAAGTTCTACAACCAGCTGAAAACCTCCATCTCTACTTAAGTTTCCTCTTTTGTTTCTGTCTACACATAACAGAGGTATCATTTCTTTCTTTTTTTAAAGTACACACTTTGGGGCTGGAGAGATGGCTCAGCATTTAAGAGCCCCAGCTCTTGCAGAAGACCTAGGTTCAGTTCCCGGCACTCATATGGCAGCTAAAAGCTGTCCATAACTCCAGTTGCAGGGGAACTGAGGCCCTCTTTTGATCTCCTCTTCATCGAATGATGCAGATGCACCTACCTGCATACAGGCATATAAAATACACACACATAAAATAGAAATAATAGATAAAATATTTTAATGGAAATAAAAAGTATACATTTCAAAAGAGAAACATATAGTTGCTCACAAATACTTCTACACATACATACGTCTTATTTTCTTTATAATTGCGAAACAAAGCTATATGCTTATTGTAAAAATAAATAGTAAACATAAGCACTTTCTTATTACCTGGTATAACCAGTGTTAAGATGTGTGTGTGTGTGTGTGTGTGTGTGTGTGTGTGTATGTGTGTATGTGGCTCTTTTGTACTTTTTAAAGTTAACAACCTTTTACATTTTTATAAATGTATGATTACTACCTTTGAAAGCCTCTTTGAAATGAATTTTAAAAGATGAACTTTCAAACTATTTTAGCAGTGAAAAATAGGATCAAAATTCATCAGTAAGTCAGAAATCTATAGAAAAGCTATCTGGTAAGTGGGGCAGTTACAGAAGAAATAATAAAAGCTGTCACTTCAGAGGCAAAGGGTAACTTTTGCAAGGAAGTCCTCAGGAAGGATAGTTCTGGGTTTACAGACTAGCCAGGGATTTAAAAACTGTCTTCTGTATTTAGGACAGCTGGGGTAGATGGCGCTTTTCCTCTAGTTATAAATAGAATAACTGGCAAAATAACTTCTGACTTCCAAAGGACATTGGAAATAGATGTGGGAAGGAAAACAACAGCTCATAGGGGAAGCGGCTAACACTAAAGACCTCCACCCCAGAGGAGGAAGCCCTCCTGGCTCTGCAGTTGTGAGGAAGCAGCAGACTCACCGAGCATGGAGCTCCAGAAGGCAGTGGATAATGAATCCTAAATTGTAAGGGAAAATTATTGTGAACCTTGATTTCTATATCTAGCCAAATTTCCGCTAAGTATGAAGTCTACAGGAGGTAACTAAAGACACATAACATTTCAGTATGTTTGGAACTCACACACATAGTGAGAAAATATTACAGCTGAAGTAGTCCAGCAAAATAAAAAAAGAAACCAAGAAGGAACAGAATACAAGATACAAGAATCTTCCTTGTTTGAACTTAGAAGAGCTTATAGAAAAAAAAAAACATTAAAGATGTTCCTTCCAATCATTGTGACTTAAGTGACAAAATGTTCAGGACTAAGAATTACATTTTCTTCAAATGCAGGTTCAGTGATAATATTTGTTTCTAGAGACACTCATGTAATCTTAACAAATGTTTCAAGTAGGCCTTTTATTACCATAATCAACCTAAAAGAGTTCACTATGTTTTAACAGCTCGTGTTTACTATAAACACTCATGTAATAAAAACAAAAGTTAAGGCTGAGCATGGTGGTGCCTGGTTTTAATTCAGCCTGGCGACAGGTGGCAGGCAGATCTCTGTGAGATGGAGGCCAGCCTGTTATACATAGGGAGTTCCAGGCCAGCTGGGGCTACAGGGAGACACTGTCTCAAAAAACGAAAAGCCAACCAAACAAACAAAACAAGCAAACACAAAAAGAATTAATCAGAAAGAGAGAGGTGAAAATTCACTCAGGTTCTAAATTAATCACGTTTGGTACTCCTAGACTGATGCGTGATGCCCGAATTTGACAAAAATAAAAAATCAGAAGCACGTACATATTTACAATACAATAGTAACTCATGAAAGAACCAGAAACTGAGACCATTAGCAGTGGAGGGAGAACAGTGATGTTAGGGGAAATAGAATTGTTTCTGACAGGTCTCTAAATGGCATTATTTTTCAACTAGGTGCATGCATTACCTTTATACCAACATGTCTTGGATATCTTTCCAGGAAGAGTGTCTCAGTGTGTGGGTTTCACTACGGCCACATCTATATTGCCATTCCAATTGGAGTGGTTAGTCTTCATTTTCTCAGGCAGGGACTTAGCTTCCAGGGATTTCCTGAATCTTCCAGAGAAATCCCTTTCATCTGAACATTGCAATATCTTCCAGCTCCAACCACCACCATCTTTTTCCTGTGTTCCGTCTCCTGCTTCTCACTGTCTCGCACATCATTTTAACAGCACCCATCATCTCTTGATCTTCCAGAATTGTCCTACACTACACCTTCAAATCACAAGTCAAACTTCAGTTTGGAAGAGATAGAGGACGTAGAGGAACAAGCTAAACAGCTGCACTGGGAAAACAGTCCAACACCCTCAGATGTGCAGTCTGCAGGATCACAAGCTTAGTCACCTCAGTGAGTCTGTGGGAGTCCAAGCTAGATTTGAACTGAAACATGGGTGATACCGCCAGATGCCAAAGGGGTCCTGCCTTAGATTCTGTAAAGGACATTTTGAGGACACTTGGAAATTTGAATTAATCTAGTTGTTTTATGGGCTGAAAACTTTTTAAAAGCATGTTATCATGAAAGGGGAGATAATGTACTGAAAACCATGTACAGCGTGACGTCACTTAGCAAAGACACCTACACACACACACATACACAATGAACACACATACACACACACACACACACACACACACACACACGCTCACTCTGAGGAAGGATCTGGAAGAATATCCACAATGACTTACCAGTGTTTGTCTTGTTGGTAGGAATATGGCCATGCTTTAATTTTTAAAACATGTCTGTTTACGTCTTCTAGTTTGCTACCGTATGTACTGCTTTTGAGAAAATGAAAGACTATGAAATTCTCCCTGAGAATTTACTTTGTGGACTCTAGTTCCTGTTTCCTTTCCTTGATCTTGGATTCATTCCTCCCTCCTTTGTCAGCATCTAATCTACAGTGTAAAACATGAAGAGTTCTCCCAACAGGTTTTCCTCCTCTCCGTCAGTATTTTACTCTCAAAATGGAGAGATTACATGGCTTCGAATTCTGGTTATTTAAGCCTGGTTATTTAAGCCTGGAAATCTCCCCACATATACCTGGTTTTGGTAGACCCCTGTATCATGTGCACACTTTAGGTTTTTAATTTCTCAGCCTCCTGAGGGGAGATGCACAAGTGTCTGAGATCAAGAGAGCACATTTACGTCTCAGATCATAGCAATGCACCCGAATTAAGATGGAGTTTAACACCCGTGCGCTGTTGCTGAGAAATCACTGATTGAAACCTTAAGGCATTCTCTTTCACAGAGAATAAGATTAGTTCTGAAAGGTATGCGAGACCTAGCAAGAGGCCTCTCACCTCACAATGTGAGCCCCACATGTGCGCCCACACTTGCCTCTGACCCCTAAGTATTCCAACACCAGGGATGTTAAAGGTATGTTGTCTTCCAACAGATTTTTCTCAAGTAGTCACAAAGGACACAAAGAACAAGAGCATTTTTCAGACTCTCTGAAACCAGTCAGAGTTTCACATTAGTGGCTGGAGAGTTGGAAGGAGATGGGAATGTATCACACAGACCAAAAAAAAAAAAAAAAAAAAACCTGTAACTTTTTTTCTGTTTTTCCATACAACTGTTTGCTTCTCTGGAAATTGTCTAAGTAACTCACGTGCTTAAAAGCAGAAACACACATTAGGTCCCAGGTGGTTCTAAGACAGGAAAGATAAAATGAGAAAGTCAGGATTTTTAGAAAATTTAGGCTGCAGTGCAGACAGACATTCTTGATAAGGAAGTGATAGAGATGAGGTCTTCCAAACCTCACATCTAGAGAACCTCCAACATCAAATTCCTCCTCTGCAACTGCATTGTATGTTTTCGAATAATTCAGACCTAAACTCCAGGATTAACTCATAATGCCACTTGCTGTGCACTTCAGATCCATCTGTAGCCAGGAAAGATTTGCCAGAACAGCTCATTAACAGCAGGGATGATAACACAATCTGTGGCTGGTCCTCTGTTCTCAACTCAGTGCTCAGATATCAGGGTTTTACAGGATTAAAAATGCTTCTTGGAGCAAAGCTCCCATTCCCTCCACCTTTCTCACAAATAATCTCAGGGACTGAAAACTCTAAGGATCCTCATGGATCTGTGATTATAAATTTTGAATCTTATTATAAATAAACCAGAGAAGGAGAAGGGCTTTCCGAAGTAATTAGTAACAAAATCCAGACCTCAGTCTGACTCTTTTCTAAATATCAATTCCAGAATATTTACAATGAACCCCACATGTTTAGTGATCTTTTAAAGATAAGATATATCATTCTTAGTTTAGTCCTTTTGTTAGCAAAGCAAAGCAAAACTAAGCAGACATGAACAAAAATCCCAAGAGCATAGACACATCCATAAGACCCTGCCACAATAATCTGTACCATTAAATTCTTAAACATATAAGCTTCCTTAAATCAATGTACAGAGGCCTTGATTTTTAGCTTGTAAGAATTAATTTATATATCCTTATATCCCTCATATCAAAAAATTGGTATATTGTTTACCTCCAAGAAAATGTTTTCCACATCTTTTCTAAAAATGTATTTTAATATTTATTTATGTGACTTATGTGTGCAGGTGTTGGTGTGTGCCTGAGAAGGCCAGAAGAGGGCATCAAATCCCCTGGAACTGGAGTTACAGATGGCTCTGAGTCACATAATGGGGTGCCAGGAACCGAACTCACGCCCTCTGAAAAGGCAGCAAGTTCTCTTAACTACAGAGACATCTCTCCAGCCCACTGACTATTACCTTAGAGACTTGTGTTTTTCATCCTTTATATGTAAGTACTTGTTCATATGGCTATTTCAATTCTTCTTTTATTTAAAAAAAAGTATTTGTTATCATTTAATGAACTCCCTTGTGTGGTTTCAAGCCACCAGGACTCTGGTGCCCCCAACATCTTAATCTTCTGCTGAAGATCTTGGCCTTCATGCTGACAGTCTGCTTCTTAATCTTCTGCTGAAGATTTTCGCCTTCATGCCGACAGCCTGCTTAGAGAGCTTTTCCCTTCCTCAGAACTTTGTAGTAGCCCAGTGGTGCTCCACCTATGACTGAGGCAGCTCCAGTCTTGTTTCCGGCGGCATTTGTCTGCTCACTATCAGTGTCCACAGTTTATCAAGGCCAACAGTTAGGCAGAAGCTCCTCTGGTTCCTCTTTAAGAGGAGCCTCATACCAACCTTCCCAAAGTAACCTGGATGAGAATGAAACCCATGGCCACCGTTCACACAGCCCAGAAGTTTCCTGGTCTTCCTCAGTCTGGATGACATGTTGGGGGCTAAAAGGAAAGAGCTCAATTCCTTTCTTATACCTTACATAGAGGAGAAAAGTGTATGGATTAAATCAACAAATAAACTTAAGCAGTCCCATCTTCTGGATGGTTCTTCCTTTTTGAGAAGATGATTTATTGCACACACCAAGGAATTATGTTACTAAAACTCCAGTTTGGAACCATAATTTTGCCACTAAATATATTCTTTTTATGGGATATATTGTTTGGTGTGTGTGTATGTGTGTGTGTGTGTGTTGTTTTGTTTTTAGATATGGCTTCACTCTGTAGCTCAGGCTAGCCCCAAACACTCTATGTGGCCAGGCTCCCTGCAACTCTTGGCAGTTCTCCAACTTCAGCCTCCCAAATGATGGGATCACAGATGAAAACCATTATGTAAGTCTAAATATGCTTAAAATATACCTATTTGAGGAAGTCGTAGAGTTTTGCAACTACTTCCATAAAAAATAAATTGCTTAATTAATCTATTAGTTGCATTAACTAATTGGAGTCTTTTCTATCTTGTGAGTTGCAAAATGTTTTATTAGCCCATATTAATTGTACAAATAGTGATAGGCTTTATTGTGACTTTCCATACATGCATATAGAACCCATTGAGCATGCACATCTTATCTTCTAGCCTCTCTTCCTTTTCCCTCTCTCTTTCCCCAAGCCCCTGATGGTCCATCTTTTACTTTTTGATAATCACTTTTGTTTTGTTTCTGCATGAGAGAAAATATGTGATTCTTGTCTTTCTGTCTGACTTATAAGATTTCCCCCAGTTCCCTTAATTTCTACAAATGACAGGATTTCATTTATTTTTATGACTAAATTCAAATAAGGTCCAATCCAGGCCTTCGTATGTTCCTTTTGCTACAACAAAGGACCTATTTATGGGTTGTCCACCAGTTCCAGTACAATCCCAGATTTCTATCCAGAGGTCCTTAAGGTCAACTTACTTTGTTAATGAAGAATTTTTCTGAAAGAAAAAAAAATGCAAAGGCATTGTCAAACATGTGAGATTGGAATTAAAAATCTCAATCATGCATCCTTATTTATATCAGTGATTCTAGTGAATAGCCAGATTAATTGGCTTAATTGTTATCCAGTGAACATTTCAGCAACTGAGTCTCAGGTATGTCATTTGGAGTCAAATGGAAGAATTCATTGATTTGCTCCTGCCTCAAATTTTTGACTGCCTTCCATTAGCAAAACCTTCAGGTTACAGAGTGAGCTAGTGTTGGTTCTTAAATGGAGCTTAAGAGTCCACCAGAGATGCTCAGGCAATTGTTCCATTTGTCTCTGGATTATAAACTAAGGATCTCTTGCTGTGCTCCTCAGCAGAATAAATTCAACAGTATTTCAATTATTTGAGAAGACCTATGGTGTACTCTCTGAATCTTCTAGTCTCTAAATAATCCCAGTTCTTATTAGTTTTGGGTCCTTCACCATGTTTGTGGCTTCCCTTTGCAAAATACTTCCACTGTTAGTTTCTCAATGGAGTAGTAGAGGAATGAGACATGCCCTGCTTCCGGTAGAGGAGAGTAATCACACTTATGCCGGACACCTTCTTCTCATTAGCACAAAATAAGGATATTAACATTTTAGGCTTGTGCTGCACCTGCATCAACTGTAAGCCTTGGTTCTAGCTATGCTATGATCTCTCGTAGAATCCTCACACATTGGTGTAATTATTTTGAATCTGAGTGTAGAATTTTACATTTATCTACCTGTTATAGTGTTCTTTGTGGTCAACTATTCTAGCCTACTGACAAAATTTAGTATGGTTGCATACTTTTTCAAATGTATTTGTTTTCTTATTTTATTCATCATCATCATTACTATTAATTTGTCTCTTTTTTTGACATAGGGTCTCACTGTGTTGACCAGGTTGACCTTGAACTTGTGGTACTCTTCCACATCTGTCTCCTGAGTCCTGGGATTATAGGCATGTACTACCATACTCGGTCCCCTTTCAAATTTCTTGTCTTTTCTTGTATCATGTATTTCACAACTGTGAGAACATATCAATGCCTCTCATGAGTCTGAAGATACCTTTTGGTGCTCTCCTGTACTCTGCAGTATTTTGTGTCTAAACCCATTATAATATTATCTTTTAAAAATATTTTTTACTTAGTATGTGTATGAATATATTGCCTGCATGTATATAAGTGCACCTATGTCATGCAAAGTCCTCGGAGGTCAGAAGAAAACATCAGATCCCCTGGAACTGGAGTTTCAGAAGGTTGTTAGCTGTCATATGGGTGCTGGGAACTGAACCTGAGTCCTCTGCAACAGCAGCCAGGGCTCTTAACATCTCCAGCCCCCAATATTATTATTTTAATGCTATAGTATATTTCATGTCCCTTCATTAGGGAAATGGTTTATTTATGTTTGTATGTCTGGTACTAACACCAGATCCTAACACATGGACCATGCTTAAAGAAACACTTTCAAAGGATGAATGAAGCTAATCGATCACATCACCCAGCTTAAATTAGCCTTGAGGTTACCATTTGAAAAAAAAAAACTTTGTCAAATATTTTACTAAAATATAAGCACAGGGGCTGGAGAGATGGTTCAGAAGAGCACTGGCTGCTCATACGGAGGACCTGGATTCAGTCCCCACCACCCACCTGGCAGCTAACAACACCCCCTCCCATAACTCCAGTTCCAGAAGATCCAGCACCTTCGTTTTTGTGGGCACTGCATGCATACGCTGCACTTATGTACATGCTGGCAAAACGCTCATACTCATAAAATAAAAATTAATTAATTAATTAATTAATTAAAATGTAAACCCAGGTCCTGACACATGGACTATGCTTAAAAGAAAACCTTTATTTGAAAGGATGAATGAGCTATTCAATCCCTTAGGTCACCCGAGTTAAATTAGCTCTAAGGTTACCATAAAGAATGTATATATTTGTCAAATGTTTTACTAAAACGTGAGTAAATTTTACCAACTCCATTCCTGTCTTTCTTAGTGCTTCACAATCCCCGTATACAAACTTGAATTTTACTAAGATTAATAAAAGAAAGGACTATGCAAATGTGCTCTGTTGAACTGCAAAATGTGCAGATATAATATAAGCATTTCCTCATTCCAACAGCCCTATCAAAAAAGGAAATTAAATTTATTGACCTTACCAGAGCTTGTGGTTTGTGGCTTCCACTGAAGCAGGAAGTGAAGCCTCTGAAAGAGAGTCAGGGACAGGTTAAAGGGTTGACTCTTGGAATCAACTCCACCGCAAGCTTCGGCTCCTGTGGAAGGGCTCTGAGGAAGAGCTGACTAGTCTTTGGGAGTTTTCTAAATTCTGCTAGACAGTCCAAACAGCTCTTCTGCCGATTTGGGGGTGATCCTGTGGAGCTTCTTTAGTCATTCATCAAAGATTTACACCATTTAAAGGGGGGAAATGTTTTTAGAGAAAAAGAAAGTAACACAGAGATATAAGTAGAGGTGTGAACTTGCCTTACTGACTGGGTGTGAGTGTGTGCAGGGATGATCCTGTTGTATACTAGGAGGCACGGAGCAGCACCAGCTGCCTTCCCTGCTCATGGGCATCTCCTTTACTATGGCTAGAGCATTCACAGCCTTTTGATACGGTCTTACTGATGCCTTAAGGAAAGACTGTAACATATATGGTGAATCATCCAAATAAGAGATAGGTCCTCAGCTACTTGATTCAAGAATTTTAAAAACGAGGTTTTGGTTCTGCTGGCGAATCCACTCCCTTCGTGCCCCTGGCCCCTCAACTTCCACAGAAGATGCCTATTTTGAGAAGGGGGAAAAATTGCCTTTGCATAGAGGAAACAGCTAGTCCTACAGAAACCCTAAGCTGAAAGCAGTATCTTTTGTTTTATTTTGCTTTTGAGACAGGGTCTCAATTAATAGCCCTGGTCGGCCTGTGGACCAGGTTGACCTGGATCTCCAAGAGAGCTGCCTGCTTCAGCCTCCTGTGTGCTGAAATAAAGGTGTGTGCCACTATACTCAGGCATGTTTTAAAAATGCTTTTATTGGGGTTGGGAAATGGCTCAGCATTTAGAAGCACTGGTTGGACTTGCAGGGGGTCCTGGTTCGAATCCAAGAACCTACAAGACAGCTGACAATCGTCTGTAACTCCGGTTCCAAGGGATCTGAAGCCCTCTTCTGAGGCACTGCATGACACAGGTGTACTTACACACGTTCAAGCAACATTCATACACATAAAATTTTTTAAATTAAAATTTTTTAAATTATTTTTATTGTTTAGCCATCTGTGTGTACGTGTATGTGTGTGCACATACACACTCCATGGCACATACGTATGAGATCAGAGGACAATTTGTGGGAGTTGGTTTTCTCCTTCCACCATGTAGATCTTGGGAATTCAGGTCCTCAGGCTTGGTGGCTGTGGTGGTTTGAATGAGAATGTCCCCCATAGGCTCTAAGTATTTGGATATTGTGTCCCCAGTTGGTGGTGCTGTTTTGGGAGATCTTAGAAGGTGTGGCCTTGCTGGAGGAAGCACATCACTGGGGGGGCGGGCTTAGAGAGTTCATAAGCCTTGCTGAATCTCCAGCTACTCTCTGCTTCCTGTGCCTGCTTGAAGATGTGAGTGCTTAGCTTCTGGGTCTACTGTAGCCACCTCTGCCGCCATGCCTCCCCACCATGATGGACTCTTGCCCCTTTGGAACCATAAGCTAAATAAACTCTTCCTCTTCTAAGTTCTCTTGGTCAGTGTTTTTATCACAGCAACAGAAAAGTAACTAATACAGTGGCAAACACTTTTTAATGTAATATTTTCATTCATTCTTTGAGAATTTCATACATGGATATATTGTACTTTTAATATACCCACCTCCCCACCTTCCCCAAGTGCTTGTCAATGTTCTTTTCCTTTTCATCCCTAGAAGTTAAATTAGGTGATTTACATTTTCTGCAGGGCACAGGTGAAGGTACACTGGGACTATAGAACTGTAAAAGAAAATGATGGAAAAGCTCTTGATGCCTAGGCGTGGGAAAGGTCCAATGTCAGGATCTGGCTGCCCAGTACCAAGTGTGGAGTCAAAACCTTAGTAGCTCATCAAGGGAAGTGGGAAGTCCACTTTTGAGAATCAGTCCTCCCATGACTAGAAACTGCAAATGATTAAATGATTTAAGCTCCCTACCCAGTCCCCATCATAAGTCTAAGACAGAGGGAAAACAACTGCCATGCACAACTTGGGGCCTCAAGGGAGGAGGTTTTGGTGACAAGCATGCTTATGCCCTGGGCCATCTCAAGAACCAGCACCATAAAGACAGTATGTTATTAAGTAAGTGGTCCCACTTGTTGATGAAGCTATTCTTTTCTCCTTTGTCATTGTATTCCCCAAGGTGCCTGACACACTACAGGGTCTTAATAAAAGTATGCTGGATATATGAGTGTGCCTTTTTGGACTAATAAAAATGGGTACTTACGATCTTTGGCCAACGCTTTATTACGCATTTGGCAGTCTCTCCCTTTAACAAATACCTAAGATAGTCAACATTTAAAAAGAAAAGTTTATTTTTGCTCACAGTTTTGGAGTTTCCAGTACATGGTCCATTGGCCTTGCTGTTTAAAGGCTCTGGTGAGGCAGCATATGAAACAGTGACGTTTTCGTGGTAGAGTAAAGCTATTCACATAATCACTGGAAAGCAACAGAAAGTCAAAGAGGAACAGGCCAGGGTCTCACCATCCTCTTCAGGGGCACCCTCCAGCAACCTAAAATGTCCCAGATACGCTCAGTTCTTAAAGTTTCTCCAACTTTTCAGTATTGCCAAGCCAGAGACCAAGCTTCCAACATATGTGGCTTTGGGAGCTGAGATCCAAGCTGAGTCAGCACTTTCTCCTTAGGATTAAGATGGAAAAATACTTTTAGTAAGAGTAACCCAAAGTGGCTTGTCAGACAAATGGACAGAATAATCTAGCTCTTACATTCCCCCTTGAGATTCTCCCTTCTCAGCCTACTGGAGTTGATTTTAGCCCTAAGGTGGGCTTACCGTGACCTTAGGTGCATTAGGATAAGTTACCTCCTACTCTGTTATTGTTCCATCCGGATGAACAGAAAATATTAACAGAGAAGACCAAGTCTCAAAATGAGGCAAAGAGGAAGTCAGAAAAAGAAGCTCAATAATGGGATGCCTGTGAACAAGGATTGGGCTGTAATTAGCAGCAGGCACTACCTGAAAACCTTTCTGTGTTTCTGAAAAAACTGGTCGTTTTCTTCCTGTCTTTGACTCAATTTCTTGCTTAAGACTTTATTCTGAAAAATATCAAACCTTGTTTGAATAAGCGAATAGGAAAAGCTTTCTGTCTCCCAGGTGGCGACAAGTAACTGACAAGGTGCCTCCCTGGGGGGGCGTGAAGTGACCGGACCGCGGTCTCTTGCCCCTACTTTCGGAGCCTTCCTTGGTAGGTGAGTGAATTGGAGTGGATAGGGTCCTAGATCCCCCAGAAAGTTCCCCTGGGAAACACCGGCCCGTGGTGTTTCTAGAGGCGGTTCCCTTTGCTCCTTCCTCATCCCGGGGCATTAGGGCCTGGGGATGCCCGCGGGCGTACGTGGCTCAACCCGGGAGTGGAGTCTTTTCCCTGGCATCAACTTTGGCTTCATGAATTTACACCAGGCTCTCCTGGAGGCGTTCCGCAGTTTGGATGGGAAGGCGCTCCGACGGGTGCTTGCTTAGGCCCCTAGGAAGAGGCGTCGGCGCTGGCCACCCGGGGTGCGGCGAGGTTTCCTCGGGAGGTGGCGCCACAGCCCGCTTCCGCAGCCAGCCTCCCGCAGCGCCGGGACCCCCGCCACACTGCTTCCGCGCTGCGGCGCGAGACGCGTGGAGCGAGGGCATCCCGGAGGCTGCCAGTCTCGGACCGTGTCGGACGGCGGCTGCTCCGGGGGACTCTGTGGGAGCGTTGAGGGATGAACGCGAGCCGCATCCCCACCGCATCCCTCTCCAGGCCGACTTTCGGCTCCCCTCCCGGTGGCCACCGAGCTTTAGGACTGCCGGGTGGGGACAGGGCCTGGGAGGTGTGCGCGTGGCTGGCGGTGGAAGCCGAGGGGAGCCGCGTGGCGTCTGCGCAGGGGCGCTGGCCCTCCGGATTCCGCACGTGGGTCTGCGGCACTGGATACCTGGTCCGAGGTTAGAGGCTTCAGACCCAAGGAAGGGGACCTGCAGTCGGGGCCAGCTCGGAGTGCCGGACGCTCGATCTTGGAAGGAGCAGAGTTGGCGCGCAGGCGAGTTTTCAAAAATCCGGGAGGGGGCGATATTCTCCAGGTCCTTCCCAGAGCAACGGCAAAGCGGTTGGGCTAAGGATGCGGGGTCTGTAGAGTGGGGATGAAGGATCAGGAGCAGGGGGCCTTCCTACCCGGGTAGGGAGCCGGGCCAACTGCAGGCATGCTCTCAGCCTCAAATGTCGAGAGGGCACAAGTGTTCTTTCTTTCATTTCCAGTTTTCGTCCTCCCTCTCCCTGTCCTTTGGCCACTCTAAAAACAGTCTCTCTCGGCATTGCACTCCTTGGCTTAAGGGAGTAGTGGTTTGCAAACTATGTAATACAGAAGCTTCGTTTTGGCGATCTGTGGTTCGTGTTCTCGAATTCTTCATTTCCTTGGAGTATTCGGCAACAGACCAGGAAGTGCTGAAGTGTTCGGACCCCGTACCTGAGCCGGAGGGCTTACTCTGTGAAGTCCCTAGAAACTTTGGTCTGACTCTAGGAAGCCTTTCTGGGGGATGGATCTGGAGACAGTCCAACAAACCAGAGCTCCAGTCGACACCCAACAGCTCCAACCCGACCTGCTTACTTCTTTTAAGAATTCAAGTTAGGAAGCAATGAGAAGCCTCCAAAATTGTTAAGATTCTCTGATGTCTTCAAGAGCCCTAAATACTGTAATTTATTTGTCTTTGAGACCATTATCATCCTTAAGCATCTAATTATTTAATGACAACCCTCGTGTATACGCTACATCATTCAAACACACGCTTCTGCAGTAAACTATTGTCAACCCCTCCTCAAGACTGGCATTTATTTTATTTAAAAGATCCCATTTCAAAAGCTGAGTTTGATGGCACAGGCCTGCAATCCCAGCAGTGGTAAGGCCGAGGTGGAAAGTTCTCGAAGGTGGAATACCTCCTCAGCCCTCACACACCTCTAAACAGAGGGTTCCAGGCCAGCCAGGACCACATGGTGAGACCCTTTCTCAGACAACAAAAAGAGTTCATTTAAAATCCAAATTTATAAATCTCATTACATAACTTTGAAATTTTAATTGTTTATGATCATTTAACCATGAGCAAATAATTTCCACGACGTATTGCCAATCTGACCTGACGAAGACAGCTGACCCAAAGACTTCTCAATCTTCAATAAAAAAGAAGAGGACTTTATGGCAGGGGTGAAAAGGAGCTGGTGAGCTAAGCCAATGGGGCAGCATGGCTTTACTATGTGCAAAAGCATTCAGACACATGGCGACCCTTTCGCAATAAAACTTTATTGATGATCGTTTGAAAGTTATAGCAACTCCAAGGTTATAAAACTTACCATAAAATACCAAGCAGTCATTAGTTTACCTGACCTCATTTCAATATAAACTTCCACAAAACATTTTATTTTGTTCCTTCCTATAAGTGGAGAAAACTCAAGGAGGCTAAACACAGTAGTGGCCTTTTATTGAGAACCCAAGATCTGCAATTTGACATTCTGACCTTCATGTCTGCAAATAAACAGTGAAATTCACATTCTATCCTCTCTTGTAAACATGACAGTAAGAATGGAGATGATAGCTATGTTTTAGGTCCAACCATCAGTTTGTAGAACATAGGCAGGGTTCAGATTTGGATGAGAGTTGTTCCTTTTTGGAAGACCCATGGATTACCTTTCAGAATTGTTAAAGAGCAGTTGCATTTGTGTTGTAAGTCTAAGGAACAAATGACCATATGTTGTTTGTCATGTGACCTGAAGAGTGAGCTGTTTAAAAATCCCATTGGTATATAGAGGAATAAGGAGATCAATGGGTAGTTAGCAACCGCCCCACCGCCCCACCATCACTCAGGAGTTGGGAGGAAGGCAGCTTCCCCCAACTGAGACAAGCACTTAGACTTATACTGCAGAAAAGAACCCAAAGTGATATTCCAAGAAGCCTGAAAGGAGATAAACTACAGAAAACTCCATCAAAAACATCATTGTTTATGGTTCAGCTAACTGCACATGTGGACTTGGGCTACAGAACAGCCAGAGAACACTGATAGCTTGGAGTAGCTTCTCATCTCCCCAGGCTCCACTTTGGATTGGTTGAAGCTATGTATAACATAGGTAGATCTACCTGCTTTTAGGGCAAAAGGATCTGTGAGCAAGTACAGATGGTAAAGTTGACCTTGTGTTAGCTGTGTGCTAATTTCTACTAAACATTTAAAGGTCTGGATATGCTTTTCATGGATTGTTTAAAACATAAGCTCCAAGACAGATCCAAGCATATATGCATTTATGGTGGTTTAGGAATCTAAATGAAGAAGGCTAACTGCTTTATGAGCTCACTGGAACTCATCTTGGTAATGTTATGCTTAGTTTCCTGATGTGCCTTAAAATATCTGGGGGATTTCATGGAATTTTAACCAGAAAAGAACAATTAAAAAAATCAAAATCTTATGCAAAATGCTACTTTCTTCTCTAGAATGGTGTGTGTGTGTGTGTGTGTGTGCGTGTGTGTGTGTGTGCTTAAGAAAAGTATTTCATAGAAAGGTATAGAGCTAGACCTAAGGAAAGTGGGGTCCGTAGGAGGAAGCAGTAAGAGCAAACTCTTGGTGTCTTTATCTCCCCCTAATAGGTACAGGCTGTGGTCCTTTAAGTTATCATTTTATACTCCCAGTTACATATGTACAAGGGTTGCCTTGCATCAAGAGGAAGATTCTGTGTTTTTTCAAGCTAGCGCCAACTGAACTTAGTATCATGTGTAATCAGTCTTAGAAGCAAATAGAGGCTGGAGATGTAGCTCGTTGGCAGAGCTCTTGCTTGTTACATGTGAAAGCCTAGCTTAGATCCCTGGCACTGACAAACAAAAGCCTGTGTGTGTGTGGAGGGGGGATTCAGTCTTTTGAATTTTCCAAAAGGCGTTCACTGTGGGCTAACTTCAGGGATAAGATGAAAATACCAGTAAGTTGATAAATTTTTCTTGTAATTGAAAAATAGTTACATTTATTTATTCAGACACTCATAGCTATAAAAACTTATTGGCAAAGCATGCTTTAGAAATAGCAGTGAATTTAATTTATGATGTTTATATATATATATATATCCTTCTGCTATTAACCCCAGTGTTAAAATTCATTTTACTAGCCAGGCATGGTGGTGCACGCCTTTAGAGGCAGGTGGATTTCTGTGAGTTCAAAGCCAGGCTGGTTCACATAGTGAGTTCCAGGCCAGCCGAGGCTACAGGGAGACCCTGTCTCAAAAATACCAAAAAGAAAAAATCATTTTATTTTTTTTTCTATATTCTTTGAGGGGATGCTTTTGAGAGAAATTGTCTTTGCTTTACTTTGGTACAGAAAATAGATCTCTCTTCCTCCCTCAGCACCCTTCTCAGAATAAATATCCTTTGCCTAAGAAAGGCCGTTTAAATTCTTCACATTATTTTTCATTGTGGTCACATTACTATATCATTAATGACCACTATTCAGCTCTATATAAGAAAGTTTATTTTCTAGAAAGGTTTGGAAGTATGCACTTGCATTCATTTTTATGATCATCCCTTTTACTGTATTCTAGGGCAAACATAGATAGTGTCGAGTGGATTTCTAAAAAGGTTTTCAGGTTTAAAAAGATTATAAAGTACAGCAATGCATACACTTCATTTTCTTGTAGTCTATTCTGTTCAAAGACATTAGAAAATTTCATGAGATACAAAGTGCTTCTTCAAATTTCATTCACAGCACTTCCCTGGGTGATCTAGTTAATTAAGGTTTAACTATATGATAAGAAGTACATCTTCAGGATGCCTTATGGAAATATGTGTAGATTTTGGATAGCTGGGTAATAGAATTCTAAAATCTCAAATTATGTCTTGGCATCTGGTGACATGTACAGACTGTGTAACTTTGCCCTCCCCATTTCTATTGACACAAGAAACTTTCTCAGAAGAGAAAAAAATGCAGCTTTTATGTAGTGTCATCCAAGTGTATGTTATTCATTCCTTCTACAGAATTCAATGTATATTTTACCCTAAGGGTACATTTTCCTCAATGAGACTAATTTGCTCTAATAGAAATAATGATGCCTCCTATACACCTAATACCTTTATCCCCCAAACCCTCATGTGCCTTAGCAGTTCCATGATGAAACACACTGATCATATGCATGTTGTTGCCAGAAGCCATGGCTCATCTTACGAGAAGGGCTGTAACATTAACCCTATGTTTTCTGTCCCTTTTTTTTCTTTTTTCGTTATTTGTCATGAAAAGGAACAATAAGTCTCAAGACAATTTTGTTTCACAGCTAAATATCAGAAATAAGCCTGATTTCAAGGCAAAATACACGTCTTTCTTGGCTATCCCTTGAATTAAAAGAGGAGACTGGGCAGGGACTGTTTTGGGAGGTCATAATCCTTAAATTTTCAGCTATGTCTGAATTTCTAGCATATAACTTAAATAACATGTCTTAAAATTTTTGGTTATTACTTTTATTTTATGTGCATGAGTGTATTGCCTGCATGTGTGTAAATGCTCCCATGTCATGCAATGACCATAGAGATCAGAAGATGATGTTGGATTCCCCTGGAACTGGAGTTATGGATGGCTATTAGCCACCATGTGAGTGCTAGGAATCAAACCCGGGTACTCTGTTAGAGCAGCCAGTGCTCTTAACTGCTGAGCCATCTCTCCAGCCTCATAATATGTCTTTCTACTATACACTTTCCTCTGGAGGATACTTTACATGGCAGAAAGTTTTTGTTCTCAAGCAAAACTGAGAATGTGACAAAGAAAAGGTATCTACTTGCACCATCAGTTTCCATCTGAGAACTCTGAGGACTTCATTTTGTATTAGAGTTGAAGAAATGTGTAGAACTGACTGCATAATGAAACTTTGACTTTAGCGTCGAATTTTGGAAGTCTGTAAACATTTGTGGCATATTTCCATCTTGTTTTGAGTTGGCTTTTTTTGTGAACTATAAGCTAATTTGCTCTTTTAGCTTTAAACACATTTGCCAATATATGCAGTGCATTACTTTCATGTAACAAGCAACTGGTGAAATCTGCTGGTGCGAAGCATTCGGACTGCAAAAGATCTGCTCACTTGAGAGTAGTGCTGAGATGTTTTCCTTTTAAACACAGCGGTGGCAGTGGCCGTGGCAGCCTGGTTGCTGGAATGGCCTGGCTAGGGAGACTTGTAAATGTACCGTGCCTTACACAGCCGGGAAGCCAGGGTGATTGAATCCAACTAAAAGAATCTTGATTTTTCTATTTCCTGACTTTCGGGGGTTTAAATTTTTAGCCTTAAACTGGCATTATGAACGTTTTTACATTGAGTAATGGGATCATTATTTTTCCCCCTAGTGAAATGGTGTCTCTAAGAACAGAACCATGTGTTGGGCTCAGAAGGCAGTCCCAAAGGAACTGGATAGGAATCACTCTGGCAATAAAATCTGCTAAGGGAATTTGTGTTGTCAGCTCGCCAGAACATCAGATTCACACCTCCAGCCCTGCAAGAAGGTGCTAGGGGGCTTTTAAAAAGTCCTCTGTAGCTATGAACTTGACTTTCTGTCATTCTAAATAAGGCTTCACCTTTTAGCCGCTGTCTTGAGCTGGCGTCTTGATCTTGCAGGAAATAGAATCATTCTTCTTTCCCCAGCTCTCTAGATCTATCCAGGGAATCTGTCCAGATTGGCAATCTTGGCACAGCTGCGTCATACCCAGGACTTGAAGGGGCTTTTGGGTGCTAATCTCCAGTTGTTGCAATTCCTCCTCTCCCCCTGAAACCATTAAACTTACCGGCTGGATACAGAGCAGCAACAGAGCCCAAACAGTAACACTTTAATATAGAGAACCCCTTGAAGATAGAGCTTTAAGAACTGGAACAAAACAAAACAAAAAAGTTGTAAGAATTGTCACTTTGTCTAAGCCCCTCCTTTATTTGCTTAAATTCTCCCCTCAAGAAATTTCTCTCTTGCTTTTTTATCTTCTGTGTATATCCTTCCTAATTAAGTAACTTAAAAATTAAAACTTGTCAAAAACTCTAGTGACTAAGATATGCTCTTAAACATCTGTGTACCCCTGGGTCTTTTAGACGTGATTTTTTTTCACTGTATAAACAATCTTTAAAAAGTTAACTTTTTTGTCTGTGCAAAAGACAAAAATCAACATTACTTGAATTAGGCAAAGTGGCCCCCTGGGGCTGAAGGCTTCTTTCCTAGCCTGTATGAGGCCCTGGGTTCTACCCATCCCCCAGCACTACAAAAAAAATTTTTAAGTGTGAGCTAATTCATATTGTTTTGCAAAATTTCATTGATGAGAAGATGAATCATATGAAAACAGTGACCTCCACACCCAGAATACACACACACACATACACACACACACACACACACACACACACACACCTGGTATTGAAATTCGTTTACTGTACAATGACATTATACAGTGTTTTATTTTTCTTTATTAAAGACTTCAACACTTAGACGTGTGTGGCGGGGGGGGGCATGTTTTGTGTATGTCCTTGTTACAGTTCTCTTCCTTAAGCTTAGGTATATCCATTGAAAATCGCATGGTTTTCCTAGAGAGGCCCTTTCTCAGTGCAGAGTGGAGGAGAGAGAGGTGGGCTCAGACTTGCCATGGATCTCCACTGCCAAAGCCACTGCGAGGTAGGTGGGAGGCTACGTCTTTGGCTGATCACTGCATAGATGGAAATTTTAGATGCTGAGGGAAGAGGAGAGGATTGCCCCTGACTCCTTAAAGGGAGTCTCTTGGGGCAGATAATCTTTGACAGAGGGTCCTATGAGCGTCTGCTCAATCTTCACTGAGAATGTGGGCTAGGCACAAGGAGATCTGAGGCTTGCAACCTGGCTTGGGAAGTTGAAGGAAGAGTCTACTCTAACGGAAAGATTGCTTCTGGCCTGCAGAACTCTGGGACCCAGGTGGAGACATCCTAAGGATGGAAATTTCTATTGAAACCTAAAATAGCAGTTTGAGATTTCACAGTCCAGATCCTAGAAGACACGGAGAAAGTTCTTCGCCCTCCCACCACCCTCAGACAACAAATCGAATTCTGCAGGGTTCACAGCTAAAGTAAATCTCCCAAGCCAGTAAAGACCCCTGCCTGGAGAATCTACACACTGACTTTGGTTGTCACCTCCCAGAGTTCACGAAAATCACTTTGTCATTATGCTTTTAAAATGAAATCGTTTATTTTGCCGTTGTACTCAAGGAAAATGTAAGAAGAAAGGACTTGAAACGATGCACTGGGAAGGAAGGAATACCGACTGTAGCCCAGACGCCAAGAAAGCGCCACTAACTCTAGCACGTGGCTTCCTGGCCACTTGGGCCCAGCTAGCTAGCTGTGTTAATTATGGGGGTCTAATTTTATTGCTTCTAGGCACCTCCTCGTTTTGTTACCACTATAGCGGCCTCTAAATGAAACACAGGGGTACACCCCAACAAATCCCTAGAAAAGCAACTCTGGTATTTTCCCGTGCTCAGGTTGACATGCACACTAGAAGCTTGCAAACACATGCTGGTAGTCGGGGAAACAAGCGGCGTTGAAGAGCACAGTTCCTCCCGGTCCAGCCTGGGCTCTCTTTTTGCTATGAGTCTGGGGTGCCTTTGCAAGATGCATCCTCTTAGTCTCTGTGCACTGTGTCTCCAAGCTTTGGGGTAGCATAGAGTAGGCACGAAAGCAGGAAGCTGCTGGAGTTGTTTCTCCGCCCTCTTCTGTTCAGCCGTGACCTGCGGCGCCCTGCGCCTTTGCGCCTGGCATTCCTGTCCTTGGTGAGGAGTGCGAGAATGGGTCCTCTTTGCAGGCTCTGGGTGCGGCCTTGGGGGATTCTTTTTTCTAAAACGTGAACAGGATAGGAAGGGTCCGTTTCTGTGCATACACCTGCGATTTGCGGGGGAGGGAGGAGCGGATTTGCTTTAGCACAGTTACTCCTGCTGACGGGGGAGATGAATAGAGCAAAGGGCAGTGACGGCCGGCCGGGCGGACTTCTGACCCGCTCCTGCTTGATGAACAATGTGATGTCATTTCAGTGTCTCTCTTGTTCATATTTAATCTAATCTGTGTTTTGCCTGTTGTAAAATGGAATTGGTAATACTACTTCTTTGCCGGGTTATTGTGTTTGACTTTGTGGGCTCTCACCAAACGGTGGAATGAGCAGGCAGAGACCGACTCCATCTCTCTTCCTAGTATTGCACAGCTTCATTTCAGTCCATAGCTTTCCAGCCTCAATGCAGGGACAGCTAAAAAATATCCGTGACTCAGAGTGGCCTCTGAGGACAGGAAAAGATCTGGAGCGGAAGGTCGTGCAAGAGGTTTGGGGTCGGGGGGAGGCTTCATGAACAACTGATGCTTGGGTTTGCCTTGGCGTGGGATCGAGCAAGACCCGAGGTTTAGAATCCAGTAGAGTTGAGAGTATACCGGGAAGTGAAAGGGGAAGGTCTTCGAATTTTCAAAGGCGGCGGTTCCCCGCCGGGTCCTAGCGGGATCTAACCTCGTGCCTGTAGGTGGCGCTGCGAAGAGGTGCCCTGGCGCGGAGAACGCTTACTGGTGAACTCTAAAATTTAAGAAAATTTCCATAACTCCGATTGTGGTTCTCTAACCCCGTCCCTGCTTCCTTTATTCTGAGTAATAGCAGGGACGGTAGTGAACGAGTCTCGGTTCTCGTGTTCAGCCCGCGGTGACTGGGTGGGTGAATGAACCCACAGAGTGGGGCAGAGTTGGAAATAATGGGCCTCCACCTTGCAGGACGATGCTGCCCAACCGCACCGCCCAGTGTCTAGGTGCGAGGACTCAGGCATGAAGTCACCCTAATCGAAGAGAACGTGCAGCGATGGATTCTCAGATCGCAGCATCACCGAATACACTGGCGACTGTCAAGATGCTTCTAATAGGCTGATTCAGGCCCTTCAAGAGCCATAAATCAGGCTAGAGAGGGTGGTCCCCTGCGTGCGTGAGAAGTAAGTTCAAAAGTTGGGTATAGCCCGCTGCGGCCAGGCCCTACTATAGGAAACGCCGTCTCTGGATCCCATAGCCGGAAGACACCCCTGACCTACCGATAGAACTGTGTTGAGCATTACCTGACCACATTAACCCTGGCCAGCCCCCTCCTGCACTTTACAAGTGCTTGTCTCAAAATCAGGAGCGGCCTGGTTCGTTTATCTTTTCCAGACTTTAGGCCAATCGGGTCTTTCAAGAAGGCTGCCATTCTGCCTCGCACAGACACCCGACCGGAGGCCTTCAAACCGAAGTGAGAGCGGAACCTACAGTTCTGCTTTTCTCCCACACGGCTGCTGCCCTTGGTGCCGAAGCTCAAGATCTGCGCGTGACCGTGGACTGCGACTTCGCCTTCGTATGACCTCTGCTAAATGACCTTAGTAAGATGATGGCCCCTCCTGATGGCTAGAGGGTCATCCTGACCTATGCTCAAGACTCCTCCCAGTCTCTGCCCCTTTGTCAGGATCAGATCCTTGCTTGCACTTGCTGTCCCGAAGTCACGAGTTTTGCTCCTGGAACAAAAATATGTTCCCTTTCATGTGAAGCTTTAATAAACAAACGTAACCGTGCCACATGAGGCTCGGATCGTCCTTCTGAAAGCAATTCCGTTGTTGAAAACTGAAAAATGGGTGTAATTTGTGTTCAGAAAGTGATGTTAGGGTCATAGCAATTTCCCGGGCCGTTATTTATTTTTACTTTAAAGTCTTTAGGGAAGATTTGCTTATGTACTCGGAAACCTTCCAATGCCAGAATACCAGCAGTCTCGCTTGCCTATAACGCGGGAGGGGGGCCGGAGGTGGAGAACAATTACTGAGTGACGCTAATATGGGGAAACTGAAAAGAAATGTCGATTGTTTTTATTGTAATAGAAGGAGTGAGCAAATAGAAAAACCAACCCCGGTGATCGGAAACAGGCAGGCGGAGAATGAAAAGTGGGTTTCAGGCCACTGCAGGCCCCTCCCCTGTCCTGGGAAGGAGAAAGCGGGAGTTGAGCGCTCGCAGCCCGCCGGGCAGACCCCACAGCCCGCAGCACTAGCGACTCCTGGCCCCCTGGTCCCGCCGCGCCCGCTGGGGAGTTTCTGCGCTCCTGTCCATCGATTCATAGAGCTACTCCGGGCGGGCGCAGTGGAGAAACGGCTCCTAGAGGGTGAAGATGGAAGGCTAGACAGACGAAGGCGATTGTCCTGGAGTCCAGAGGCTCCACCCGGGTCCCCTGCGGCTTCTCATTGCGCTGGTGCGTCGGCAGCCTCACCCAGCCTAGGCCAGCAGGTCAGTGTGTGCGCTCTTCCGGCGCCCTCCTACCGTACCCCGGACCTAGGCGGAGGACCTCTGGGTGCTGGCTTTCTCTACAGCCCAGGATTGTTGTTTCCCGTAGCCTCAGCCACCACTCGCGGCCCCGGCGCAGAGCTGCTGGACGAGGATGTCCAGGATGGACCAAACCTAGCTTTAGACGCGCTTCCCGCGACCGATGGCTCTGACACTTTCTGGGAAGGGCGATGGGTTGCCGGCAAGGCTCGGTTTTACCAGAAGCCCAGGTTAGGGAGAGACGCAAAGAGTCTATTTCTTTCTAAGTCGCGCACAGTCCCTCACTTACCTAGCAGTGGTTTCCAGTGGGATAACCGGATTTGAGGTTTGGAATTTGCCTAACATTTCCCCCACAGACAACAGGGAAGAATTCCCTGTACCCTGCAAATCCCTGTCGCGAGTTGGAACTCTGGCTGCCTCCCGGGCCTCCCAGTGGGCTTGAGACACCGCGGTCCTGACTTGGTTAGACCAGTTTCTAGCAGGGGCCAGTTGCGGAGTTCAGTTCCTAAATGTTCTCTACCAGTTGTGCTAATCCGAACTGCAACTGAGAACAGAGGGCCTCCTCCACATTCACACACCTCCCTCTAGCCCTAACATCTCACCCTCGGTCACCACCGACCAGCACCGCAAAAACAAAGCAAAAAGACCTGTCCTCAGAACAGGTTGGGATCAAGTGAGGTCTCCTGGCGTCCCTCAAAGTTTTTGACATAGGCAGCTGAGGGCGTGTAATCTGTAGGGCCAGTAGAGGAAGCCTTGGAAAAACTAGACTATAGTCCCTATGCATCTCTCCTTGCTAGCGTCCAGAGGGCCACGCCACAAGTGACACTGGGACCTCTGACAGATTTATGAAGACTTACGAACCTCTGGCTTGGGTCAGTGGGGACAGGGTGGAGCCCAGCGGAGGAAGAGAAGCGCTGGGGATAAAACTCCCCAGCCGCCCTAGTGTGTGGGAGTGGGGGTGGGGGGGCAAACTGTCCCTGGAGTTCTGGACTTGGCTTCCACCGCAGGCTGCCCAGTGCCAAGTATGTTGAATCCCGGTGTAACCTCCGTTTCACACCCTCTGGCCATCCAGCTTCCAGTCTCATACTGAGTAAATATTTACACAGAGAAGGGGTCGCCCCGAGGAGGCCTTAGCGCCTAGGGAAAGGCGTTTGGCTTCTCCTTGGCGGAGCAGCTGTAGGCCTTACAGGTTATGTTTTGGTTTTGGTCTTAAATTTCTCCTTTTTAGTAGAAATTCTTCTGATTCCTGTATGAGCTCCTGGATCTAGAGCTGCAGTGACCAGGGGCACTGACCTCAGGTGACCCTTGCTCTTTCTTGAAGTCTTGCATCCCTATGCCCACTGGGATTCACTGGAGCTTAGTGTCTCTTCTCTTCCCCCTCCTGTCCTCTCCTTTGTGGATTGCCATCCCTCCTCCCTCTCACTCCTCCACCCTCCTCCAGATCAGCAGTGCTTTTTGCTAGGGCTCGGGGGATCCCTGGAGACTTGGCCTTCACACACTGTAAATTGAAAGAATTTCTACAAAGAAGGTTAACCATCGGCCTTTTCCTAGATTTGTCACGCCCCTCCTCTGCTTCCACATTGTGGGCTCCTTGAGTCCCCTCAGTGCAGGCTTTGGTTTGCCACTGATGCTTAATGGTCCAATGTGCCCAAGATTGGATCCACCAGAAGCTCTTGAGAATGCACTGTGAGGTGGGCCTGAGTGACACCGAGGTGGGGACCTATGCCCAATGAAATGTTGCCTGAGAATGCCTAGAGAGATCACAGCAGCTCTGACCACATACCACCAACAGCCAAATTCAGCAGGGTAGAAACCTGTAGATGGCAGTGAACCTGTGCAAGAGTGAGGGAGATATGTGTCAGATGAAGGAGTTGGTAGTGGATAAGAAGATGCTGTGAATTAAATCTCCAAGCCAGAGTGCTGAGCCATATGGGTCTCTTGATCACTCTGGGTTGATGCAGGCAGATTCTCATTAGTCTTGCAGTCCACAGGCTGAACATGCTGTCCCCACACAATAGCACAGAAGAATGTGACACTTACCTGGAACCCTGAAGTAGGGCAAAGAGCATGAGACGAGGACACTACTTGCATAGGTCCCCAGCTGCAAAGCATGGCCATTGCTTTGTGTAAAAAACAGGCAAAGTTCTAATCTCTCAGCCTAAGGTCTCAAGTAATTTACACTTTAGCTCGAAAGAGATACCCTTTCTGAAACCCTGGATTCCCACGGCTCTCCTTGTAAAGCATCAGTCGGTGCCACACAATAAGTTTTGTTAGGGGGAGATGGGCATAAAAATCACAAGTCAAACTTGAAAAGGACTTTAAACACTTGAAACCAATAAAGGAACGAAATTCCAGTATTTCTCATTCTGAAATGTTGCAAGATTCTTGATAATGACCAAAGGCCTTTGACTTTATCTTTCAAATCCTTCACAATCTTAGTAAATTTGAATTCAGAGAGCAGCAGGTGTCTGGCGATTGGTGTTCACTTGCAGCACAGCTGATTATGAGTTTTTGTCACTTACTGGCAAGCTATTTGGGTCCATCTGATTTCTTTGTGTGTAAACAAACCTGAACTACACTCATCTCTCCAGACTGCGGAAACACTTTTGACGGCAAAGTAGAATTATAATCCTCTTTCAGAAGTACTACAAACTTCTAGATTCATTAAGTGTTCCCCGACTTATTTTGCTTACATTCTTCACAATCTTTATTTCAAATATAAATAAATCTCCCTTCCCCAAAGTGTATTGTCCACTTTGGACTTGGGATGACCGAAGGTGAAAATTCACCAGTGGCAGAAGTGTAGGAAATTCGATAGCCAAAGTGAAGTCGGGGTGGGGGGTTACATACATATCCACGAATACAGCCTCTGCCGGCACCTTCGCGGGACTTTCATATTAAGAAGCAAAGGACAACAAATCCTTTCGCAATGGCTCACTGACTTTGAGCAAACTCTAACACTGAGACCCCACGGCCCTGAGCCCCGTGTGAGAGGAGGAGAACGGCCACCGTGGTTCTACTGATGAGCCATTATTTTAAGGCGGTGGTGAAGTTGCGTTAGCCTGGGGTAATTCTCTGTAGAGCACACAGTCCCTACCACGATTCTGGGTGGCTGAGGGTTAGCCGTGCGCTCTGGGACTAACCATTGAGGGCCTGGCATGAGACGGTTCCAGCAAGAGGGGTCTCCTTGTTGGAGACTCACATCTCAGACCCCGGACTCTCCTTGATCTCGGAAAGGCCGGTCTTCTCACACCTGAGCTCTCCCAACCCGTAGTGGACTGAAAAAAGGTAGGATTTGTGGGTAACAATTTCCTTTCAGACAGTCCCAGAGGGCCCACACGACAGGTAATTCTCAGACATCCTCGTGCCTCTGACGCACCCTGGACGTTGGCGCCCGTCTATTACATTAGATTCTTAACCTGAAATTTCGATTCTAAGAAGCCCATCTCTTTCCCAAGATGACCCCACGGTCTCTACCCGCTTCGAGTCACTCATACAGAGAACAAACGCTTTCATTCGCTTATTCAGCATTTTTACCAGCTTGATTTTGCTGTGTGTTTGTGCCGCCCCTGGGAAGATGTCAAACACTCATATTCAATGCGTTTAGTCACCCAGGTGCGGAGCCCGCCTGAAAAAGACAGCGGAAGGAGTTTCCCGGACTGCGTTGTCACTCACTGACCCGCACCAATTACAACGCAGCTTGCCCTCGGGCCCACCTCTTTTGGGGTGTGTCGGTAGTGAGTGATAGACGGAGCCGCCCGGCCCGGCTCAGCCCAGCCCACGTTGCTGCCTAGATTGAAATGCAGAACTCAAGCCTCTTTCAGCAGGGCACAGACTTCCTTTTACTCCTTCCTTTTGCACTGTCGTCGCCTCCTCCCGGGGAGAGGCAGAGGCACCAGCAGCCCGGAGCAAGGACAAGCCCGGCCAGTGAGATTTCTGTCCGGGAGTGCGGAACTGGGGCCCGCTCGGCTTACTGCTCGGAGCAATGGGTGAGTGGCGAGGGGGGACGCCGTGTGAACCGAGGAGGGAGGGAGGGAGCGGCGGGCGGGGAGGGAGGGAGGGAGCGCTAGGGCGCTCACACTTTCCTTAGGAGCTTGCTGAGGGTCAGCGGGCGCTCAGCAGTTCAGTCTGAACGCCTGCTACTGGGCTGCGGTCGTTGGCATCTTCTGATTATAAGAGAGCAGAGGCATCGTTGAGTCCCGCAGCCCTAGTGCCCATTCAAGTTTGTTTCACGAACATTTTACCCATGCAAACAAAGCAGGGGAAAACAAACAAACACAACAGTAGCTTCCCCTAGACTTTGTCTAACCGCGGGGCCCTCCAGGAGAGGCGCTGGGGTGAGGTGGTGGAGGTTGTGGAGGAGGCAGCGGCCCAAGCACTAAGTGCCGAGCAGGCGTGGAGAGGTGCCCGGGCGTCAGGATCTGTCCCCGCCAGCTTCGGAGACTTGAGTGTTCGGGGCAGGCTCTCAGATTGTACCCGGGGTCTGCGGGTCAGGAGCGAGGTCCGGTCGCAGCTTGTTTTGGGTGGGTCGGCATCGTTCCGGGACCATCAGGTTTCGGAACAGCCCCAGTCCTTAGAGGAGGGTGTCGCAGCGCTGGCCCCGCAGGTGGTGGAGGCCGAGTGGCAGCAGCTGTCCCAAGCAGCGGGTGCGCGTCCTCGCGCGCTGTGTGCTCCTCTTGCAGAGCCAGCCTTTGGGGAGGTGAACCAGCTGGGAGGAGTGTTCGTGAACGGAAGGCCGCTGCCCAACGCCATCCGGCTTCGCATCGTGGAACTAGCCCAACTGGGCATCCGACCTTGTGACATCAGCCGCCAGCTACGAGTGTCGCACGGCTGCGTCAGCAAGATCCTGGCGCGCTACAATGAGACCGGCTCGATTTTGCCAGGAGCCATCGGGGGCAGCAAGCCCAGGGTCACCACCCCTACTGTGGTGAAACACATCCGGACTTATAAGCAGAGGGATCCCGGCATCTTCGCCTGGGAGATCCGGGACCGCCTGCTGGCCGACGGCGTTTGCGACAAGTACAACGTGCCCTCGGTGAGTTCCATCAGCCGCATTCTGCGCAACAAGATCGGCAACTTGGCCCAGCAGGGTCATTACGACTCCTACAAGCAGCATCAGCCTGCGCCACAGCCTGCGCTGCCCTACAACCACATCTACTCGTACCCCAGTCCTATCACGGCGGCGGCCGCTAAGGTGCCCACACCACCTGGGGTGCCGGCCCTCCCCGGTTCGGTGGCCATGCCGCGCACCTGGCCCTCCTCTCACTCTGTCACCGACATCCTGGGCATCCGCTCCATCACCGACCAAGGTAAGGGCTCAGAGGTCTGGCATGGTAGCAGGGCCAGTTCGCGCACCCCAGGGAGGACCCCTGTATCTGTGGGCCCTGTGGGTGCCTATCCCACCACCTGAGGTGGTTTTTTTTGTTTTGTTTTTTTTCCTTTTGGAAACTTAAGGATTCTTCTCAGGGATGTCCTGATCTCATTAATTTGAAACTCCTGCCCTCTGCTTCCTTGCCACACACAGTCTCCAGCCTCATCTCAAACTACCAGACCCATAACATCCCCCATCCTCAACACATGGTTCGCATTTTCCACCCTCCCCCGCCCCTTCGCCCGCTTGCTCGCTTGGAGAGCGTGGCCCGCCGACTCCCGGCTCAGCCCTGGAGGCCAGAGCCTGCCTGGGGCTTCGGGCTGCAGATGCCGCTGCCGGCCACTTGCTTGGGGATCAGATGCGGCAGCTAGGAGTCCCGCACGCTGTGGAAATTGTAGTATTATTCTCGGATTCTGGCAATCAGGCCAAATTTGCTCAGGCAGGAAGTTCAAATGTCACCTAATTGGTTTCATTCTTATGCTTCACTTCTTTTTCCTCGGAAACGGAGGTCCTGGTTACTTACCTAGTAACTTCTCTCTCTCTCTCCTCTCTCTCTCTCTCTCTCTTTCTCTCTCTCTCTCTCTCTCTCTCTCTCTCTCTCTCTCTCTCCTCTCTCCCCCTTTCTACTGTTGTGCCTGGTTTTCCCGGAGCCTGCCGCTTTCCTTACGGTCCTCTGGCACCGGGAACTCAAAGTCTCAAAGTGGACATGTGTCTAGTTCTTGCAGGTTTTCGGCGCTGTCATTCCAATGTTCTTTTCCTTCCTCAACCCGAACGCCTCTAGAGTCCAGAGCGTCCTCCTTGTGTGCTCAGGACAATTCCCCAGCACTCCCACCCTTTAGTCCTGCTTGCACAGGATACCAGAGTTTGTTTTCTTTAATTGTGTTGTTAAAAATAAAATTTAAAAGGCATGAGCATCTTGGTGTGGGAGAAAAGCAAAGCAAAATGCTCTAGATGAAGAACTTAATGCATTAGAGCGTACAGTCTTAAATTTTCATTGTAAAGTTGAAGACGTGCAGAGTGAAAATTAAATGGGAAAGGAGAAACTTGTTTCTTTAAATTATTTCCTGCCTTTTGCAGTTGCCCCCACATTGGCACAATTACTTTTTTAAGTCATTAAAGCAGGGCTGTGATTTCTCATCTTCTTGTTTTTTGACTGTGAATTTATGAGTCCAGTTTTGTCTTACTTGGAGCTAGTTGGAAATTAAGGTGGAGAGCATTGCCCTTGATTTATAGGACAAACTGACCTCACTGACATTTAAAGGAAGCCCCCGCTCATGGGAAAGTGTGAGATCAGCAGAAATTGGGGCGCTCGGGGGATCTCAGTTTCTAAAGATAACTTCTGGCTTGTGCCCACTGACTATCTTTTGTCTGGGAAGGCAAAGATCTTCAAGAGTTCTAGACCAGCCATGGTTTTCTGTATAAAAAAAGGGATAAAATCTATTTCTCTGGAGGTAGAAGGAAGGTATGTGGAAAAGGCTGACAGTTGAAGACTCTTCTTCCTCAGGTTATTACTTCAGCCCAAATGTCAGTTAAGGAAGGCCAGATCATGGAGGGGAGTGCCTCCTGTATTGCTGCTCATTCTGGAGGATGTCAGGCTTAAACAACCTGGTTTCTGACAAATCTGTGTCCATCAAAGAAGAATTTCTCCAAATGATCATTCCTTTGACACACTGTGTCAGATGAAGAAGTGTTTAAAATCAAGTTATAACGACACTGCCAAACTTGCATATATAGGGCCCAGAAAACAAAAATATAACACATTTTGTTTTCAAATATCTCCTCATTAAAGTGGGTTTGGCTATTTGAAGATGCCAAAGTGTGTAACCACAGGTATCATGGCAGTCACCTTACCCTAATTTTCTTTGTGTCTCTTTAAGAACAGAAGGAGCAGCAGATGGTTTCACGCTGAATACTACTTTCATTTTCTTATTTCATTTCTGTTTCCTTAAAAAAGTAAAACTTATTTTCCCTATAACCCTACTCCTGACACGCCCATGGTATTCACAGTGGTGATTATGGCTTTTTAAAAAAATAATATGCATATAACCTTACTCGTTTAACGAACAGAGGCAGAACATGTAGGGTAGTACACACAAAGTGGAATTTGTTCACACATAATTTGCATGTGTATTTTGGGCTTCATTTATTTCATACTGATTTGTTTCCAAAGGACTTTGCAGTTTATTGACATAAGGACCAGATCCCCACAAAGCAGTTAGACTTTTTCTGGATATCTCTGAACACCGACGAAGAACACACTTAGGTCAGGACGCTTCTCTACCCCCTCAGTCTTCCGCAGGGTCAGATCTTTGTCACCTCCAACTCCTGTAAGGGCTGAGAGGTTTGAGTTCTTTCTTCCATTTGGGAAAATTCTCAAATTTCTTCTATTCCTTTCCCTGGGAGACCAAGAAGGGAGAAAGGAAACCAAAGGCTGGTTGAAAAAGAAAGAAAAATCTTCCTTCAGGCGTGAGTGAAACTTAACCGAGAGAGGCCTACTTTCGGGCTAATAAAACTTCAGGTCCTAGGCTGGAAGCCCAGGAGTCTGCACCAGGGCCCAGCGCTCCTAGGAGGCCTAGCGTAGGGGGCCGACCTGAGGTCTTAGCCCTGGAGCACGGTGGTCACGGCTTCGGGTCGTGTCTCAGGAGGGGGCTCACGGGTTAGGCCCTCAGTTTGACATCTACCTTCCTTCCTCCCAGCAGTGAGCGACAGCTCCCCCTACCACAGCCCCAAGGTGGAGGAGTGGAGCAGCCTGGGCCGCAACAACTTCCCCGCCGCTGCCCCGCACGCAGTGAACGGGTTGGAGAAGGGAGCCTTGGAGCAGGAAGCCAAGTACGGTCAGGTGAGGAGGAGAGGACTAGGCCAGGTGGGCCGCCGGGCTGGGGGCGGCTGGGAGATGGGGCGCACAGGGCCCGGAAGGAGTCCAGGCTGTGGCCCGGTGCAGACAAGAGCTGGGCCCGGCTTGACTGAGTGCGGACCGAGGCTGGGCCGTCGAGGGCAGAGTTGAAGCCCGCACGGGCTGCGGGTGCGCGTGCCCTCTAGGACGCGCGGCACCTGGGGCGGTGATGCCCGAGGCTCGGCCTGGGGAAGCGGGGCCCCGTCTGTGTGGCGTCTGGAAGCCCTTCGCGCTACACTGAAGGTCGTCGCTAGGACCAAGCTTCTGCCGGGCCCAGTCTTGGCTTTCCAGAGCAGGGCCGCGCTAGTGACCGGCAGGCCCGGAAACCACACGCCCCAGGTCCCTAGGCCTCGTAGGAGGCGGCTGCGAGGGTCCGAGCACAGGACGGTTCCCGTGCAGTGCAGGGGTTTCCAGGGGCCAGCTTGTCCGGCGATAATGGAAGAGAGGCAACCAGATAAATGTAATAAAGTTACCATTTCCCGATTAAAGGTCACGTTGTAATTTCCCAAGGGAGGTTAGTGAGAAAACCTCAAATTATACGGACTGGCTGTGGACCGTTTAATTTTTCTTTCCCTCCCTTCGTCCCTCCCCCTACTCTCTGAAAGAAAATTTAAAACACTCGTGTTTTGTTTTTTTTTTTTCCCTGAGAAAAGCTAAGCAACCACCACAACAAAAGTCTGAGCCCAAATTCATCACTATGCTTAGAGTCAAGAGTTCAGAACTCTGAAATTCCGGACTTGAAGGCAGTGAATGATGCTCCCTGAGTAGACTTGATACTTGGAAGCTTCTCCATCCCAGACTTCAACATTAGAGCCTTAAGATAGTTTTCGTCTTATTCTGTTATGTTTTATTTGTCAAAATCAAGTTTAATATTTATTGAAACTCATCCTAGTCTTTATTTTTTTTTTTCTGTACACTTAACATTTCTACTTCCTCTTTTCTCCCAGATTTTGTGGAAGCAAGAATACGCTTCAGTAGCTATCTCACCGTGAATACCACAGAAAACAGCAAGGCTAGAGAGCCTCTTTCCTTACTAAGAATGCCAGTGAGATAGATATTCGAAGCAAGTTTGCTGCTTTCACAAAAGGGCCTGTTTATAATTCTCAGTTCACAAAGACAGGCAAGGTGTGTAATGGTTAGAAGCCCAGTCTTCTGGTACCTGCAGTAGTCCCAACGTCAAAAGAGACACTGCACTAATATGGCACTCAGTAAGCATTAAATATTCCTTGTGGCCATAAATGGCAGAGATTGACTTTTAAAAACAAGTGATAGCCTTAAGAATACACTTTGTTTAGAAGTGTATTCTTCTATAGTTTAAGAAAAGCGTTTGTGACAAACAATGGAGGGTGTACATAGAGCGCCAAGAATAGCAGCAAGCATTTTATAGGTGCTCTGTGCTTTTATTAGTCATCATTTCTTGGAATCACATTGTGAAGTTTCATTGAAAATACGCTTTAATTTCCATATGTAGTTGATGAATCTATTTTGTATAAAAAGCAGTTTTATCGTCCAAAAATCCTTTATAGTTATTTTCATCTTTTTCTCCCTTGAATTATGTATTGGTCAATAAAGCTTGTTTAGAAGTAATTAATTCATAACATGCTTCAAAACTAAGCTGACAGTTATTTAAAACAAATTAAACATCATTTCAAATAATTTGCTGTCTCTGATCATCAAAAATCAGTCACACTGAGCCCGGAGTGCTGACACATGCCTTTAGTCCCAGCACTCAGGAGGTCTGCAGAAGCAGGCAGATCTCTGTGAGATCAAGACCAGCCTGGTTTACATACAAGTTCCAGGCCAGCTGGGGCTGCTGAGAGAGCCTATCTCACCCCATCCTCCCCAAATCAATCACACTGAATTTTAAATTATTAAATTATCAGTTTTATAAAAACAAATAATTTAAGGGAAAAAGTGGCCAAATAAATACTGCCTTAAATACTTAAGAGAGCATGTTTCTCTCACCCAGAATAAAAGCAATTTGTGTCAAATTAATATTTGAAAGCTCTTACTTCAATGTTAATCCACACTGGCCTGTAGGTAGGTAATTTAAATGATACAAAATTCCAAAACCTGAAAAGTTTTTAACAATACAAATTAATGGATACTCTATTCTGATGATCAAAGTAGTGCATAATGATGAAGATATGCTAAGTAGGCAAATATTTCACTGTAGACCTTGATTTCATTGAGGGTAAAATTCTATATTAACACTTAATCACAAAAATGCATAAGGTGTTGCATATATGTGCCTTTCTCTTACCAGCATCCAAAAGCTAGCTTTATTTTACAATATTTTTTCCCAAACTGTGATCAGAGTATTCTAATCAAAAGATAAACTCAGGTAATATTTGCTCCTCTGGACAAATAACAAAATTTGAAAGGTTTTGACAAAGAAACACTGAAAAAATTGTCCATACTTTTTGGGCATTTACAGTTGTAATTAAATAGTGTGTTACTATGAAAAACCAATTCCATCTTAGTGCACACAGGGAGAAAGTAAGGGTTCAGAGATAGCAGAAAGTCATGCTTTGGAAGACACCTGTAAAATGACCGAAGGGCTGAACTGGCAACTGATTATTGATACAACTGGTGACCGTAATCTAGCTTCTTTTTTCAGTTTAAACTGCAAAGAAGACTAACTCCTACTAATTAGAAGTGTGCATATTTCAACTATACACATACCCATTCTTGTTTTGAAGTTACTTTAGAATATTCTAATTTATTTAACACATTAACATTATATTATAATTCATGTTGAATACCACTCAAAAGTTTTTGTTGCCTAACTCTGAGGATAGAATATTTATTTTAGGTTTTCAATTACATTTAACATTGGGCAAGAAATCCTAAGTCATCCAAATGTAAAGGGCAACAATGTTTTTCTGTTCTCAGATGTTGAAAGAATAAATCTTTACTTAATGTGGTCAAATGAACAAAGAATATTATATTCATATATATGAGTTGGGCTCAAGTTCTTTTACATAGAATTTTGTGAAGTAATATGTGAATCTGCTCAAAACATTCATAAATAAATATATAGTTCTTGAAAATTTTTCTTAAAATACACATGCATATTTCCACAGAAAAATATGTTGTTTATCTGGTACTGTAAAGTAATCTGAATGATACTTTAGATTCATAAGGTTCCAGTATCTTCATTTTGGAGCTGAATATGTTAACTCAGTAAATTTAATATGACATTAGTTACAAATTGAGATGTCAGAAATAAAGAATAGTCTATACATGCTTGCACTAAAAAGTTCAGAATTAAACAAACTGTCAAATAGTTGAATTTAAAGATATAACTTCATCTGAAATTCTCATAAAGCATCTATTTGTACACTGTTTCTTAAATGATGGTACTATGTCAGAATCTTGAATATAAATTCCTAGTGAAGTACTGTAGAAACTGTGTGATGATTAAAAAATAAATAAATGAAAACATTTTTAAAATCCTATTCTTCTGAACTACTCTTATTGAGGAAGAAATGACATTACAGAGAATTTTCTTCACAGCAAATAAAATCAACCTTATAATTTTATGGAGGGTGAAATTTTAGACAAATGTCAAGAGTCTTTGAAATTCATCATATTTGTTCTTACAAAACATTATTTGATCTGATTATCTTTTTCTCAATATTTTAAAACAAAATTAATAATCATGTATCGGCAGAATGTACCACGTAAAATAGCAGCAAACGGAAATTAAAAGAGTCTAGTTCAAAAGAGCTAACAAAGAGGATTCGAATATGCTGTTCAGAAGTTGATGATGTTTAAAGTGACTGAAGTGCAAAGGTATTTGATCATTACACAATGTATACATGTGTAGAAACATTACATTGCACCCCATAAACAGGTACAATTATGTGTCAATTGAATAGAAAATAAAGCTTAAAAATAAACAACATGGGTCTATATCAATTGTTAAGATTTGAGAAACAAAGTTTGGAAAAAGTAAGTACTATAACAGCTTCCTATTACCTAGAGACATTTAGATCTGCAGTGTGATAATGAGAAGATCCTCTTGGGTGAACTCTGAGGCCTCAGTTATAACTGTCATTTCTTTGTATCAGATTTGTTTTGCTGGGTCATTACACAATGAATAAAGAAAGAGAGAATGGTAGTGAGAAAAATGATTTCAGAAAGAGAATTTCACAAAACCCTGCTTGTTTTCAGACTTGACTTTCTTACATGAAATTAAGATGGAAAATATAGGTGAAGCCCAGTACTATTTGCGGCTAACTCTGCTTTATTATAAAGCCAAGGTAAACTCACTTTAGTAGCAGGGAAAGACCAGGTGGATTTGATGAGTGCCTGACAGATTCCAAGTAGAGGATCTGGCTCTGGACTGTTATTTGCATTTTCTTCAAGGCAGAAAAATGTTGAGTAGACAATTGCCAGAATTTGAAAAAATAGCCTTTAGCTTCTAATTGCCTGACAGTTGTCATACCGGTTCTTTGTCATGGTCACAAGTGTTTGAATACTAACGCATTTCCATTTTCTTTGAGGGGAAGGGATACGTGGAACAACCATACATCAAATAATTAAATGGCTAACTTTTATTTATGTTGCCAACAGCTTCATTCATTTTGCTTACTCAAAGTGTAATGCCTTCTCTGTGATAAAGGGGCCTAGCTTTTTGTTTTGCTCTCAAAGTAAGAGAATCACATCTTTTGCTTTCACAAACTTTTAGTGACTTGTTCATGAAATGACTCTGATGGTCCCATTTTGTGGGGAGACAAGAAGATTAAGGCAAGTCCTTGGCTGCAAACACTTGGTAATCGAGCTTTCTGCCAATACAGCTTCACAGCATAGCTATAAAAGTCTTTATTTTTTATTTGGCAAACCTACTTTGGTAACATTTTAGAACAAACTCAGACTTTGATTCTTTTGTGGTACCCTTAGCTACAACTACATTACATCCCAGGTATTTTTCTGGATGATTTCCTTTAATGTTCATGAGATAAAGGTAATCTTTTCCTAAGACTGCTCAACAAAGAGGACTTACTTTCTCCAGGGTATGCAGTTTGGTATGTTTTATTTTTATTTTGTACTAGTAAATCTGACAGTGATCTTTTCTAGGAGTAGAGTTCTCATGGCTTTCTTGGAAGATCTATGTGAAAAAGGAGCTGATGGGTTGAAGTTTTATTTATGAAATATTTGGGTAAAGTCATTTTTAAAAATGAGATTTCTATTACGTGCCCATTGCTAGGGTTTCATTTGGAAAATTTGTTTATTCTTCTCTGGGGATTCCATATGTTGGTTGATTTATAAATCATATTTACAATCCAATTAAATAGCATAATTTAACATGTTTGCTCCCACTATATTTATGGTGTACATTTGGTAGTCTCTACTCAACGTAACTAGCTTTTCAGATTAATTATATGCCCTTCACTGAAAACATTAACCAGATTTGGGGAGTTTAAGTCGTGTACTCTTTTACTGGAAAGAATAAACAAACATCAGTGCTACCTGCAGCTCTTTTCTTTCGAAGTGGAAAGTTTTACTCTTTCAGTGATTGCTTCATAAATAACAATTACTTTACTCAGTAGAGATTTATTTCCCTTACTAATGCCATGTTTCAAAATTAATAGTGAGAAAATTGGTATTTATTGAGTCACTGGATGAATGGATGGTGAAGGCTGGAGGCAGGGGATTTCAAAGCACATTTGTTTTCTCTTGCTTACTCCTTTTCCCCTCAGATTTTGAAATCTGAACTTCAACAGCAAAAATGAAGAATGAAGACAAAACTCCCCCTTCTCCTAATCTAAGTCATTAGCACCAGGGAAAGCCAGGAGCTATTGTTCTATTAAGGTTAAGGATTTCCATCATTTCATTTTAAGCAAACACTGTACAATATCTCTCTGAGCCTTTTGTTTCCTGTCCTGACTTTCTGTAATATTGAGGGGATGGCACCACTCAACTGATAACAAATAGGTACCGTGGATTTTAGAGAACATTGAAATATTGAATGTTACCACAGATGATACGTAAAGCAAACCCGTTTTTTTTATATTTGATAAATGAACATAGTTATGGAGTAAATAAAGAATGAGAAAGTAAATCCTAAAACCTGATGGTCATGTATGCCCCTGAAGGAAGCATTTTCTGAGACTGAGTCTGGTCTCACCTTTCTGAGAGCCATGTTCCAGGGTAAGGTCTTTGGGCAAAAATAAGTAGGTCTGTGTAAACAGATTAGAGATACAAGAACATTGTTTACTGGTATGTCAAGTAGCAAGGGCATACGTAGAGAAAAGGGATGATGACAAGCAAAACTTGCAGAGAACTGTCATTTTGAATGACAAATAAAACTCATCCCCCCAATAAAAATAATGGGTCAGAAAAATTGAGCTGCGGTAGAAAGTAGAACTCAATAGCAGATAATTTTTTGCTAGCTAGATCATTTTTGTCATGAACATTGTCGTTTAACATTATACACTTGTAAAGTGTGGAGTCAAGTTTTCTATTTTTTTTTTTTAAATTGATCTAACATTTTCATTTTGTGGTGAGGATTGAGTCCAGGGTCTTGTGCATGCTAAGCACATGTCCTACCAGTGAGCTGTACCACCAGACCTTCATATTCTTATTTTGCTTTTCTGGGTATACATTGGTATTAGTGGTGTTGAATAGTAATTAATGTTAGGTAGGGGCCAAATACAGATATGAACACCTTTCCATAAAGGTGTCAGAATGATTGCATTCCAAACTAAGTTCTCATCCATTATTGGGAAGATCCTGAATAGAAGTAATTAGAGCAATGATCTCTGTGTGATGTTAGACTTTCCTTCCCTGTAATTTGATGACTGTTTATATTTTCATTCCCTCCAAATCCTAAAATATGTCTCCTCTGAGATATAACTTAGCCATTTGCAAAAAGAGGATATAAAGATTTTTTCAGAAGAAATAAATGCAGATTTAATGAAGAGAATTGAGTCCTAGAAGAAGGAAGAATATTTTACTTTTTTTCTTTTTTTACTAGATGTCTCAAAATGTGCTCTAGTTTGATGTTAAATCATATCCAGCTTCTAACAGTCTAGGAAAACTAACATGATATGCTACAGAAAACCCTGTTATCAGACAGGGGTGATCAGGTCTTGAAGCATATGGCCGGCCATCAACTTTCTAAATAGCCTTCGGTAAATGGATACATCTCTCCATCTATATATCCTTGTACATGAAAAGAAGATAGAATCTCAGTTTTCTTGAATAGTTTTATGAAATTATTTCTTTGTTAGCTGTTTTGTATTTCATTTAACAGACAATATCATTTTAGGGGCCCTTTAAAATATCACACCTGTGATGTCAGCACTTGGGAGGCTGAGGCAGGAAGTACATGAGTTTGAAGCCACGATGGGTTATACAGAGAGTTTGAGGCCAGTTTGGTACATATTGAGACCCTCTTTAAAAATGCATTTAAATTTGAATACTGCTTTATATTAATATATTAACTTGTAGTTGTCATAAGTCAAACATTTATAATGAGTTTATCAGCCTTAATAATTTTGTAAATATTTTGGGTATTTCTTGGTGTCTGGGACATAGAAGATACTCAAGAGCTTTTTTCCCCTTTCATCTCCATTTTTAAAAGAATATACAGAGACTGATGAGGTGACTTAGAGGTTAAGAGCACTTATTGCTCATCCAGAAGACCAGTATTTAGTTCTTAGCATCTACATCAGGTGGTTCACAATGACTGTAATTCCAGTTACAGGGGATGCCTCTGGCCTCCATGGGTACTTGCACTCACATGCACAGACACATACATACACATAATTAAAAATAATAAAAACGGCAGGTATATACACCTATAACCCCAGTACTTGGAAGGCAGAGGCAGGGAGATCTCTGTGAGATCAAGGCCACCTTGGTCTACACAGCAAGTTCCAGGCCAGCTGGGGTTATAGGGAGACCCTGTCTCAAAAGAAACAAACAAACAAAAATCTTTTAAAGAATATACATTGACAAACAGAAGAACGCAGATGTGTATTCTTGTAGACCCAAAATATAAGGTTAACCTTTGTTATAAATCCATGAATAACGCTGTCATATCATCCACATATATGTGTATATGTGTACATATACATATGTGTATTAGCCCACACACTCACATATATCTACTTTACATTAAGAAAAGTTTTCTACTCCACTATTAGATTCTTGTAGATGTAGAAATAAAAATGCTAATCAAGTGAGTTAAATCAGAAAAATATTTCTGAAGTGAGGTGGAGCCGGGATGAAGCTCACTGGCAGAGTGTGTGCTTATGATGTACAAGGTCCTGAGTTCAATCCTGAGTACACAAAATGAAACAAAACACAATTTCTATTGTAACTGAACAGGACAAAGCATCTAACCTGCATCTGATTCACTGAGCTCTAGGGATTAAATCCCATTTTCTAATACAATTCTAGTATTTACACTATATTCTCAGTAGGAAATATGTTGACGTGTTCATCCAGTCATGCCACTACCAGGAAACAGGATTTACTCTTTATCTTTAAACAGTGTAGAAACCGGGGGGGGGTGTACTTGAAGTGGGTGGGGAGCATTCGTGCCAGAGTGGGATTAGAAATCAGGGTGTTTTTGGTGTTGTTAATAGTAACGATACCAACAATATTTTATTGGATGCCAAGAAAGCACTAGTCTCTAGGCAGGCCTGCCTGCCAGGGCTGCTTCATTTTGCTTGCAAACCAAGATTTCATATTAAATTCATTCAGAGAGATTTGTTCATACGACTTTAAAAGAATTCAAAAACTTTGCAGGTGTAAAAATCATGTATGTAGATCCATATTTATATAGAAAATTTCCTTTCTGATAGAATATCTCTAAAAACCCCCCTCAGTCTTCATTAAGAAAACAAAACAAACAACTCCCCCAAACAGCACTAAGAAAATCACCAGCAAAACTAGAGAAAGTCCTTATTTTACAGGTCCTTTGTCCAAAAGGTGTTTTCAGCATGGGATCTTAAAATATGATGTGTTTTATTTAACAAAACCTTTTCTCACTTTGTTTCTGCCACAACAACCCACACATTGTGCCTTTCTTAACTTGGAAATGGAAGCTGCATCAACCAGGCCGGTCACAAAGGCTCAACAAAACAGCCAAACAAAACTTCAGTACTGGGAAAACTGACACAGGCAATACGGGTTGCTGAATAGATTATCAGAGTATTTAGTCACCATCAATTCTTTTCTCACCTCATCTTTCCTTCATGGACTTCCAAATCACAAGAATAAGTACTATAAATTTCTGGTTATAGTTTCCTCAAACTTTTGCTTTTCATCATTATGCTTGTTAAAGTAGCAAGATTGGCTGCCTTTGGGTCAAATTATGATTAAGGCCAGCTCTAGGATAAAAAAGAGAAGCCCAAAGTAGAGTCAGAATATTGTAAACTAGTTTAGGATTTCTATTCTGTGGCTAAGAACCTGAGAGATGTTGACTACAGTAAAGTGATTTTCTTCTACTTTTCTCTTCCTCTCAGGCACCCAATGGACTTCCAGCTGTGAGCAGTTTTGTGTCAGCATCCAGCATGGGTCCCTACCCGACTCCAGCCCAAGTGTCACCTTACATGACCTACAGTGCTGCTCCTTCTGGTTATGTTGCTGGACATGGGTGGCAACATGCTGGTGGCACCCCACTATCCCCCCACAACTGTGACATTCCCGCATCACTGGCTTTCAAGGGGATGCAGGCAGCCAGAGAAGGTAGTCATTCTGTTACCGCCTCTGCACTCTGATGGGAACGTCCATCTCCAGCAGTCTCCTCTCTGAGCACATCCTCCCCATCTTCACACCCCACCTTCCAGCAGTCCAGCCCTCCTGCCTCGAGAGCTGGCTTTAAGGACTCACATTCTTTGTGCTGATGACACTTAAATATTTCTTGCCAAAACTTATTTCTTGGAGGAAGCCTCACATAACTTTAGGATTTAAAAAGAAAAGCAACTTTAAGAACTGAATGAGACATCTGTGTTGCCCGCACACTGTTTTAAGATAGTGAAGAAATCTGCTCCCCTCAAAGGGCTAAAGAACTTTGTAGACTTGTCTTTGGTTAAACCACACATGTATATTTATTCTAAATCAACCTGAGCTTTTGAAACGTGCAATTGTTGAGATTATGCAAAGTCAATAAAGGAAAACACATGTAGAAAAAACCCCCGAAGTTATGCTCTCCACCTTCTAATCAAATAAGGTGACCAAGGAAGCCTTAATTCATCATTAGGAAACCAATCAATAACTGACTTGAGTGATCTTTGTTTATTTTTAAGAGCTGACCTATTTTGTTGAAACATATATATAAAACCCAAGCAATATCTGACTTTTGCTCCTCTTGGTGTTTTGTCTTGTTTCCAAATTCAATAATGTTTCTATTTTCTACTAGTTTGTAAATATGGACTCTGGATGGTGCCTCTGTGTCTTCTTTCCGGGATAGTCCCCTCCCACAATACCACCTCTACTTTTTTTCTTTCTTTCTTTGCAAAGGTGACTTTCTGGCAACGTTTTTGTCTCTGTTTGGTGGTGGGCCACTCAGGCTCCTGGACCTGGACTTGCCCCCAGATTGTGTGTGCAGTGAAGGCTTCAGCGACTCATGAAGGACAGTTTCAACAGCAGAGGACTCAAAACACAGATAAAACAAGCCAGTTTCCTATTTTGTATCCTAATCAAACAACACACATGCCAAGCATAGAAAAACAAGAGGGTGGAAAATATCTGTACAAGAAGGCTCTAAAGGAAGTCACTTAGAAATAAGTCTAATGTGAAATGTTTTTGTAAAGACACTTAAAATGAACTTTATGTTACAAAAACCACTGTGAAACTAAATTGTACTGTTATTGTTGGCTTACCTGTGTGTTCAACAATCTCAGACCCAAATTACCTTGTAACTTAAAAAGGAAATGGAGAATTCTGCTCTAATGAATGTAAAATGGCTTGCTGTGAAGTTTACATTGTGTACCGAAGCATGTTTCACTTGTAGGTAAACTGGTGTTGGTATTAGAAATACAAATACTATTTAATTTTTAGCAAATTCCTTTTATTCATTTCTGGAATGACAGAACAGAGATTAACTGCTAAGTCTTTCTAAGCCAATTTATTTTTCACTTTAATCTTAAGAACAGAACTGTGGGATGTGTATGTGTGTGTGAGAGTACGTGTGATTATATGTTTTATTTTTTTAAAAACTGATTTTCTTGGGTAAAATTCCTTAGTTTGTGTCCCCTGACCCCCTTTTAGGAAATTGTTCTTCCTGCTTGGCAATATAGACTTAAAAATACATTTTTAGAACATTGGTACAATTGAGCTATTGGAATATTAATGTACTGTGGGGGTGTTTTGGTATTAATTCTGTGCAATAACGATACAGGCACCTCTCTAGATAAGGATGTTTAAAGATGCATTGATGATTTGGTTTCTTTGTATCTGTGCTGTGCACAGCTGACAGAGCAATGCAGTCAGGCTACAACCAGTCTCCTGTCTTCTTTTAAAACTCAGATGTCTAGATCAGCTAGTTTTACGAATCACTAGGATATAAACTGTAAGTAGATTTCTGACACACAAGTTATGTTCAAGGAACTGCTTTTTTCAAACAACAGCTATCTTATAGAGAGCTTTGAACTGCATTTATTTCTAAAACTGAAATTCATTGCTACAAACAGAGGATTATAACTTCAGGAGAGGAATAAGCAGAAGCAGCAGATGAACTCTCAGGGCCATAGTCTTCCTTTGATCTTGTAAAACTCTCCATTGACATCTGGAGTTCCCAGTCTGGTGAGAAGATAGACTATAAACCGAATGGCACAGAGATTCAATCCAATATTTTGATGGATACTTTAAAACCAAGTTGTATAGGGACTTGGCTGCCATCCAGAAAAACTGATCGAAAGTACAGAATTTTTATCCAATGTTTTTAGGTAGCCTTTAGGGTATTAAAAATATAAATTGTTTGTATGGAAACCCAAGTAATAATGTTATTTTCCTTATCTAAATTAAGAAATCCTATTGTTATTTATATTTTTTCTGGTTCTGTATTTTTAAAAAATTAATATTAATGGTATCAAAGTTTCCTTTTTCCTTTTCATTTCTCTTTCTAGGTCTTTTCTTGGTAAAAGTAAATTCACATGGAGTAATTTAAAAAAGACAACAGAAAGCATAAAAACAGTTGGCTATTCATAGCCAGTTATGATTTAAAGTCACTTTAAACACTAAGAGCAGAACGATGGAATGGGCTAGAGTCAGGACTGCTTTATGCTTAAACTTCATTGTTAAAGCTAACCTTCTCCTGCCTCTTAAGGGTAAAGTTTTTGTTGGGTAAAGTTTTTGTGTTTAAATTGGCATATGCACTCTTCAGAAATTCTTTTTCAACCTGTCCTTATGGAGGGCTGAAGGTTCAGTTTTCTGACCTCTGTGCATGCACCACTATGTCTCACGAGATAGTAGCGTATGTTGCATGGACAGAACACAGTCATGCAATGCGGGCACATTCTTGTTTCTCTTGGCTTTCTGTTTTTAGTGTGACCCACATATTGAATATTGGGCTGAAATATAAATTTTTAAAACTTTGGAAAAAAGATGTACAACAGAAGGCTATGTGTGTATATACAGTATGTCAAAAGCCTTTTATTTTTATACTTCAAATGCTCTAAATTAATAAAAACAAATAATTATTATGTCATCTTTACCTTTTATTTTCAAAATGCTTTATTGGAAGAGCCCCACAGTAGAAAATCCCACAGTAGTAGTTAAGAACAGGTGTCATCTAGAACATTCCAACATTTTTGTTGACTTTAGCTACCAGAGGAGCCTCATTTCAGAATGCAGACATCAAACTAATTTTGGTTATATCACCAAAGAGCTACTTTTTTTTTCTTTAGAGTGCATGTTAGTACAGGAATCCTTGGAAATGCTGAGAATGTACTCTTATTTTGAAATAATTTTTTTTCATACAGACAGTTGATTTCATACTTAAAGTTGTCACTAAAAACTAAGAATCTGGAAGTACAGTTTTACTCTTTTACATTCTTTTTTAGAATGGCACAGGCGTGGGTTCTTTACAAAGGTATTTAGAAACAAATGCAGGCAGCACAGATGGGCCCCAGGAGTGCATCCAATTAGTGATTTAACATAAAAAATATTTCAGTGATAAAACTTGTCTTCAAAGTGAACTATGTAAAAGGAATCAGTTTAATATAATATCATGCATTTTTATTTGTAATAAAAGACTTCAGATGACATGATTTAAAAATGCTACTTAAACAACCACATGGAATATAAAGTAGATTTAGGAAAACAGAGTTACATTTTAACAGAGCACTCACAAAATCAAACATTCTTAAAAGGCCATTTTGATATACTTAATTTTTTTCTTTCTGTTCTTTTAAAATAGGATTTATGGAAAAAATAATATCTTATCAAAACTTTAAATTTTGGCTTATTTTTTGAAAATCAGTTTTCTTAAAAATAATTCTCAAGGTATTAGCCACAGAATAACTTACTTTAAAGAATTTTGGTATTTCTAGATTTCTTGGAAAAAATTGCCATTACAATGAAATTTCATTGTGAAGCAGTCTAAGCTACAAGCTTTGTAGAGCTTTTATGAAATATATATGACTTCTATTCTATTTTTATTCAACTTATACACTTCATTGCTTCATATTTTTCTCCTCACACTGTTATGTCTATGTCTACATGTCAACTTGTCTAAAAATTTCTAAAGCATCAAAATAGGTTTTGCTCTTGAATAAGCTATCTCCCCCTGCACCACACTTAACTGTGTGCCTAGTTTAGCTAAGACTGTCTTCCAGGGATCGCAGAAAAGGAAAGAATAAAAACCTCTATTATGTCAAAGGGAAAACATTTCATAGGCAATCACCAGTTTGCCTGCAGCCACGTGAAGGTGTATTCATATACCAGCAACATTACCGCACCACCTAGAAAAGAAAAGACCTGGGTTTTTACCATAATCCTATGAAATGGCATCCCTGCCTTGCATCCCACATCCCATGAAGTCTTGGGCAGCCTTATCAGGCAGGGTCTTTTGGAATCATCAATCTGGAGCTCTGATACACAGATAGAAAACTATTTGTGGGAAATTCTCAGGGTAAAATCAAGACCATCTTGAGTCTCCAAATACATTTTTTCCCCATGAGTTTTTGCAACTTTCATCATTTCTCATCAAGCACTTTCAATTTTTTTTAAAAAGTAAATAAATATAGACATATTTAGTCATGTAAAGGTCTATGGCTTTCCTGCGAACAAAAACTTTCAGATTCTTCACATAGCCAAAGCATTTATTTTTCAGCCATAATTATCATTGTCTTAGCTGTATTCAAAAAGGAAATCTCTAAGATGATGCTTGACAGATGAGTCTGGCTTTCTCTTATGACTTTTAAGCTGGATTGTGTTGTGAAAAATAGCTTCTGAATATTTTTAAACTCTGCATTGCAAAACTCAACAAAAAGGAGTTGAAAGCTAAGCATCATTCTATGTATCTACTAAATATATATATTAGGACTATATTTATATATATTTGAACTGGAAAATCTGGTAGTAGAGTGAGATGATCTGGGGTCACTATTTGCCTTAGTAGAGAAATGCATAGCTAGTTGTGAGTGTTTACAATGTAACACATCAACAGCAATGTGACTCAGGAAAATAAGTGCAGAGGCTGCTCGATACCTTACTCTGGGGAAGCAGTAACACATGCATCATTTTGTGTTCTATGTGGTGCAGCAAATAGGATGTGTCCTGTAACTTATAATAGTCTCGATTTATTCTTTCATGTCTAACTTGTAAAACAAATCACAAAATCAAAATGTGGACAAATACCCTGAGCAGGACTTAGGGAAGGTTTGGCTGCATGAACCGAAGACTGACTTTTCTTGGAAGGAAAAGGAACTTGATTTGGATCTTAGCTATTTTGTACACACTGCCATATGATTTTTTTTTAAATCTATTGGCTGCACATGTTTATGTAACCATAAACCAAAGATAATTATCTGCCTGTAATTTTCATTTTTAACCCATGAAGATACTCTATTAAACTCCTGTGAGTTAATATGGCCCTCCTGGAACTCTGAAAAACAAACAAACAAACAAGATACTCTACAGGGGATTGTTAATATGTATGTGATTGTTGAATTTACTTTTACTAACTATTCACAACCTGTAAGGCTAAAAACCTGTTAGAACAGTTTGGTTTCAGCCTAGTGAGATTTGGAATTGAAAGCACAGACTTCAGGATTTTGTAGGAAGTACCTGATTGCTAGGCACATGGAACTGCTAAAGCTTTTATAAAAATAAGATGAGGGAGCCGAAGAGATGGCTCAGCAGTTAAGCTCACTGGCTGCTCTTGCAGAGGACCCGGGTTCAATTCTCAGCACTCACATAGCAGCTACCAACTATAACTTCAGTTCCAGGGGAACTGAACACTCTCTTCTGACCTCTCTTCTGTGGCATTGCATGACACAGGTGCACTTGTCTACATGTAGGCAATGCAATCATTCACATAAAATAAATTATATATATATATATATATATATATATATATATATATATATATATATATTTAAAAAGATGTTTCTCTAGAATGACGGATGAAAAATCCAGGTTGTCCATTCCCCCCCTTCCTTCCCTCGCCCTTTCCCTCCCTCTCTCCCTCCCCATGTCCTTCCTTGTAGTGCTGGGAATCAAACTCATTGCCTTGTGAGTGTGAGCCATCCTTTACTCCTTTTCTTTTCTTTGGTTTTAGATTTTGTTACATTACATTTATTTATTTGCTTATTTAGTGTACACCTGTGTGTGTATGTGTGTGTGTGCGTGCACACACACATCCACATGCTACAGTAAATGTCGAGATCAGAGGACAACTTGGGAGAGTCAGTTCTTTCTTCCACCAATGGACCCAAAGATCAAACATGGGTAGTCAGACTGGCGGCAGGTGCCTTTACCCACTGAGCCATCTCACCAGTCTCTTTTTTTCTTTTTTTCACTATTTTCTTATTTCCCCTTTAATTATTGGTTAACTCAAAAGTCCTACCTTTCTCTTCTTTCTTTTTCCCTTTCAAGTTCTGGGACTTACATATTTGAAACAAGGTAAAGGTGAGAGGCTTCCATGAGGTTACTGGTTCTTTTTTAGGTTGGACAATATCTACAACAGCCCTTTTCATTGGGTTTAACACCACAGCGACTTACGACTCCTCATGCAAAAATATTTAAAAACCTAACCAAACACTTAAAGCCTCTAACAGAATAGGTCAGATTATTTAAGAGTTTGGTTCAAAGTTCTAGTCCATTACCTTTTTAGCTACACTCCTCCTTGATAGCATCATTTTGGTACCACCCCTTCTAAGAAAGCCAGTTTGGGGCTGGTTCTGTGAGTTTCTTTAACATTATTAGATGCATTCTCAGATTTTTACTGCTAGTGAAGGAAAAACAGAGATGCACAAAATTCCCAGTGTTTTTAATTATTGGGATAGTTTTAACACATAGACTGATGATTAACAGAAGGTAGGTCTGGAACTCAGAAACCAAGAAAAACCCATTCTTAAATGCTACAAAGGTTGGGATAGTAGATTGGGGACTGTGGAAGGATTTTTAAACCCATGGAACTGTGAACAATTCTCCAGTTTCACTTTACAGACACTTCGTTATCTAGGGCAGATAGAGAGGCCAGTTTACTGGATCTAAATGGAAGCGTGCTTAGCATATGTGTGAATGGAGGAGGCTCTTGGTTTTAAAATGGAGGAATGACGATGAGAGAAAGGAGAAGATTCTAGAGAAGATACCAGGATGTCAAAGTAGGGACACACAGTCTGTTTAAAGTATGTGGTCTAGAGCATTCGTTCATATTTCTTCACAAGGTGCCTTGTTCGATGGGATTCTTTGCCCAGGCAGTTGAACATGCAGCAGTGATTTTCTTATCTCTATTTACATAGAGGCAGCTGACTCTCCCTGTGGGAATGGCAGCTGGCTTTCTTTTTTTTTTTTTTTTTAATGGGCTGGCATCCTTGTCCTCAGACAGGGCCCTGAGCCAGGAGTCTCCACCATCAAAATGACAGAGCTGGGTCAGGTGAGCACTAGCAGGGACAGCCTCACCGCTCTCCAAAATGACCCTGAAGAGATACAACTCTTGATGTTCATGGAGGCAAGCTGTCCTCTTTTGTTTTGGAAATGACGGTGAAGCAGGGGCAAGACTGGACTGGGAGCCCAAGGGAAAGTTTTATTAGACTGGTTCCTGGGTGAAAATCCTCCACATCAGCCAGAAGCCACTGTGTGTGTATACCTTGGAGCCCACTCAGGCTTCAGTGGCTATGGATCCTTTTCTATTGACTTAAGCTGTGCTTTGGCTCCCATCAGCCTACAGTAAAGCCATAAATAGTATTTATAAACAAAGGCAGAGCATTTCTAATGGATGCTTTCAGTATATTGAACGCTCACAGGTGACTTTATATCTTCAAGTTCCCCCCCTACAACCCCCTATCCCACTATGGTAAACTTTTGCCGTGTTGCAGAAAAGGAGGAACCCCAGAACAATTAAGAGGGGAGAATTCGAACAGTAAGATCATTGTTACCTGGTCCAAGTCTCATAATCTTGGGAAGCAGGCCTTTGTATAAAGCTAAAAACCTGTGACAGAAGAAAGAGAGAGAGAGCAACATTCTTATTCTGAACAAAGAGGGAGCTGGACCTCAGCTGTATTGAGATGCTGGCTCGGTATTTATGAAGAAACTACTTGAAATCACACCCATCCCCAGCCTGCCAGTGTCTGCCTTAGTACTCAGTGCAGCAAACTGGATGAAGAGAAAGGGTTAATTGACTCTTTATCACGCAGGCTGTACTGGTCTTGTCCAATCAGAAACATGACTTTCATCAGTGAGATGGTTTTGCTTTCAAGACAGGTCTTGCTTTCAAGACAGCTGTGTATATGGGCAAAATGACTTTTGTAATTGAATTTAAAAGACCACAAACTCAGTCTTCACATTAGGAAATATGATGCAGTTTAGATCAAAATAATAAAGTATCACTTGTTTACTTGCAAATAAGATATTGGTGGGAGGGGATTGAAGAGATACAAACTAAGCCTTAGAAATGGATCGGAAAAAGATCAGCACTTAAAATTTCTTAGAAATCAAATTTTTTTAGAATTCTCACATTTAATTCTTCCAGGATAATACAATGAGAAGACATTCTGATTAGATTTTCAGTCAGAAGACAATTATTCTCCTACTTACATACCAACAGGACTTGTAACGTACAATGGTATATTATGCACACTGACAAGTAAAGTGTTCATCTCGGTGTTCTAAGGCAAACATTCAGTGTATTGTATGATTGTGCCTCTCTGGCATGATCCTGGTGGTGTAAGAACACTGTGCCAACATCTCATTACTGTGTGGCCTTGCAAAGTTTGTCATATATTCCACAGGGCTTCTTAGACACAAACCCAACCTCGGAAGCCTTACAGACTCTCAACAAAATAGACAGACGATCTGGTTTTTAACAATATTTGAACCTTGCATATTTATTAAAGCAAGAATGTGTTACCCTTCTTCCTGATAGATGGTTGCCAATGTTTTAAAACAGGTTCTGTACTTGATCTCTCCAGGAACGGGCTGAGGCCCTTGAATCCTACTTTTGGCAACATCAAAAGGGATGTTAATGACTGAGCCTATTGTCCCGGAGACAAAACCAATCCCAAATTTTCTCAAAAACTCCAAGGTTGGATCCTAAAAGAAAAAAAGAATAAAATAACAGTAGGGGAAGTGGAAGCCCCTAAATTGGTTAAACACTATAAAGCAGTATATATGTGAGTGGAGCACTGCACTCCGGGCACCCTCCTGTTATTCCAGAGGAACACATTAGGATTTCTAGGCTGGAACTTGTTTTCTTGACAATCCCATTGGCTATGTTTTTACACATGGTCTAAATTGCTGAAGTACACATTTCCTCACACAGGATTTATAAACACAGTTCATAAAGAAAGACTGGTATGGCATATGGGGATGATTTGTATAATTGGGCTTCACAATGTACTTAGTATTACTGTATCAAAACAGGAGAAATCCAAGCACACTATTAGCTAATTGGCCAGAATATTTTACAAATGACAGCAACTTCCACCATGAAGCCTACTAAAACGCTCATGTGTGTGGACCCCAAATGCTAAATTAAATCAAGGCTACTCTCGGTCTGCTGCTATTCCCCTCCAGGTTTTTTGCATTTATTTTCACGTGTAGCCTGATCCACTGTACTGAGAAGTGCTAGCTTCCTGTTATTAACAAACCAACTTGGGGCGGCTGCAAAACAGCCTGTGACATTCTGCGCATTATAAACAGTAGTAAGTCACTAGACTAATTGGCTGAAGAATTTACAATCTATTGTTCTGAATCTTGCTCTTCCCTGGAGGAGGAGGAAGAGGAGGAGGAGGAGGAGGAGGAGGAGGAGGAGGAGGAGGAGGAGGAGGAGGAGGAGGAGACAGAGATACAGATAGAGAGACAGAGAGGGTCAGAGAAGAAACAAAGACAGAGAGAAGGGAGGAGAGGAGATAGAAAGAAGAGAAATAGAAACAGAGAGGGGAGAAGAGAGAGAGAGGGAGAGAGAGAGAGGAAGAAGGAAAGAAATATTTTTTTCTTTCCATTTGAATGTAGGCCTCTCACATTGGTCTGGTTTGATTTTCCAACCTCCCTGCTCTGTTTTCTGACATCAAAGTACTTAATGAGGTCTTATGTGGGAGTCACTTTCTTTCAGCCTATTTTTGTGCCCAGTGAGCACGCATTATGCTTTGTTATAATGAATTTGCTGGGAAGTTCTCATTATGTTTGCAGCCTCAGTTCTTGCCCTAAAAAGAAGTTGTATCATGTGTTATGAGCAGCTAACTCTGACACCCCCCTCTCATCCTTCCATTGGCTTTTGATAAATATTTCAGAGGCATCCTCACCAAGAACAATATAGGGTTTTGCAATTTATTATCCTTTTACATAGCATAAGTAAAGTGTTTGTTCATATACATACCTTGTTTAACAAAATGAGAGAGAGAGAGAGAGAGAGAGATAAGAATGAATGACTGAATATATTCTTGTATTCAGGTCAGCATTACATGTTTCTAGCTTCCATGGAAGAAGAAATTTTCTGGAAGCCTGGAAATTCTCAGCTAAAGCAAGAGTTACCATCACAGAGGCTCCTATGAGGTTACTTTTAAAAAGCAAGGGATTTGGTAAAAATTTTTGGATCTGGGCCATACAGGTGCCAGGGAGGTTTAAAGGGATTTAAAAACCAACAGGGTGTTTCAACAGGAAAAACAATGTAGTGAGTGCGGAATGAGTGAGGTGTGTTTAAATAATTCTCCCTCTCCCATGGTTCTCTTTTACAAGGAGAGAAAAATGCCTTTATGCTGCCCTTATGCATTATGGCCCAGAAGAAGCAGAACTGGAACTCTGGCTGATGGCAAACTGAGCACCTGCTCAAGTTGTCTGGCCCTGGATGAGTCACTGAACTCAGGGTCCAGTGTACAGCGGGAAGTTCTTAACACCTAAACTATCTGTGCACTGTATCTTCTTCCTGAGAAATAGAAGTGATAAACAGATGCAAGTGTGCTACGAGTACTGTGTAAGAGTGGCAGAAAATGGGTAGTGCTACAATGATCACAAACTGTTATGCTTTCTTTTTTAAAACATTGTGTGTGTGTGTGTGTGTACGTGTGTGTGTGTGTGTTCATGCTAGACATGAAATGCATGGAAGTCAGAGGACAACTTGTGGGAGTTAGTTCTCTTTTTCTACCATGTGGGTTCTGGGAATTGAATTCAGGCTATCAGTCACTTGGGCAAGTGCCTTTACCCACTGAGCAATTTTGCCAGCCCTGCGAATCATGTTTTCTAAATATATAAAACATGCTGTAAAAGGATGCGCTTACAGTGTTTCTGTGACACAGCCGAACTCTTTCTATTCACAATGATTGTGAAAATAATGATTTGTGCGCACATTGTCTGTCTTGGAAGTTCAGATCTTGTTAAGTCATTCAGTCTCTCCTGTCTCCTGATATATTTGCCAATGATCAGGGCTAGGCCTGGAGGAGAAATCTAAGCTATCTAGAGAAGTTCACTGTGCCTGAAATACTGTTGGATACCCAAACCAAAGGTTTTCAAGCCAGCACAGGGCTCACTGGTGTAAATGTCAAGTCTGTTTTCTGCATAATCCCCAGCATAACAATAGGATCCCACAGTAGCTCTGCAGGTTTACAAAAATAAAGATGCCTGGGTCCTACCTTAGACCCAGCTCAGCTTCCCAAATCAGTTTCCTTCTACCGGGGAAAGTTGTCTAAAAGTAGTTTTAAAAGGAATGAAGGGCTGAAGACCTAAGTTCGATCCCCAGATCTCAAAAGTTTGCAGGAAAGAATCAATACCTGAGAGTTGTCCTCTGACTTCCACTCCTGTGCCTACTCACACACATATACACACAAGAGCAAGCATACACACATAAATTAAAACAAATAAATAAATTGAGAAGCTATTAGGCTGAGGTTAGACTCCTGGAAAACAGTGGTTTGGCTTTTCCATAGGCAAAACAGTTGGTCAGCGGTTATCCTTGTGGATATTCTAGGAAGGAAAATGCTCTTATGGGGTGGCCAAGAGGGTAACCCTCACCACTTGGTTTCCGAGCCCATGGTCAATATTTTTCTTTGACTTCACAGCTTGCTTTGTGCCAGAATCCAGGCTGGCACTGGAGAGCCACATCCAGCCTTCTCATCCTACCTCTACTGTGTCTCATGGGAAACTTACGCATATCCCTGTCAGAATTTTTTCCTCTCCTCTACTCCTAAGATGCTGCAGCATAGAAGCATGTATGACACTTCTCTGTGTTGTATATGCTGCAGTGCACACAGTAGATGCCAAATAAATACTGGCTGATTGATCTATTGAAGCCCTCACTTTTTATTAGATAAATAATCCAGAGAGAGAATGACGGCAGGCGTATAGCCACTATCTCTTGCAGTGTGATGAGTACTGAAGTGGTGTGTGAGGAAAGCACACAGCAGAGATTTCCCTGTCAAAGTCCTGTGAGATGCTACCATGTTTCTACCTCTGAAAAGCTTAGCCACTTTGAAGCCAAGATATATCATACTGCAAATCGCCTTGCTTTAACTGAATAGCTAGTCTCTTGGCTTGGGAATCCTACAACCCGGATTTTCAGTTTTACTTTTTCCATTAGTTTATTTTTAAAACTGGGCTAAGAAGATGATAAGACACTCACTGTGTACCAGAGAGTGGGTTAAGCATTTTTTTTTTTTTAAGGCTTCATGATATTCTTGAGCAGGTGAGGTTTCCAAGTCTAGGGGAATTTCATATATATATATATATATATATATATATATATATATATATATATGAATGAAAAAAGACCGAAATACATGTGTGTGTATGTGTGGAGATATATATATATAATATATATATATATTTCGGTCTTTTTGAGACAGGGTCTCCCTATAGCCCCAGCTAGCCTGGAACTCTCTATGTAGACCAGGTTGACTTTGAATTCACAGAGATCTGCCTGCCTCTGCCTTCCAAGTGCTGGGATTAAAGGCATGTGCCACGACACCCTGCTAAAAACTGACATAATTTTGAATGAACCCAAAAGTTAAGGTATTGAGGATCCTAGAGACCGTCAAGTCCTAGCCAGCAAAATTAGAAGCATGTACACTTGCCTCTCAGGACTGCACCCTAGGACAACATCCCTGGAACTGCTTCTCAGTCTAAGAGAAGACAATTAATAGCAAATAAAATTGCAGAATCACAAAACTCAGAGTAAATTCATAATATCATCCAGCTTGCCAGATATGCAGATAGGTCACACCTAAATTGTGTGACTCATGTAGATGAAAAGTCTATCATTATTAAAAATATCCAACAAACGTCCATAATCTGCCACCATTTAGGAATCAGAAATTCCTACAGGTATTCATCACCTGTAAGCCCAAGTCATTTTGACCACATCTTTGCTCAAGATAAGCAACTATCATTATTCTCCATGTAATTCATCACAAATGAAAAGCCACTATTGCAATAGTCTTGTTTTCATTATCTGTAAAAACAAAGAGTTCCTTTCTAATATTTATTCATAGGGAGTATGTATTATTTTTCTTTCTACAGATCTCTTTTAAAAGATATTTTCAGATTTTCCTGGTATAATTTGCAGCTTAAATAAACTGAACTGAGCATCCTGAACTCAATACACATGTACTGACCTTATTCTGTGATAGGTATGAGAAATACAATAGAGATGGGGTACTTCTCTGCAGTGGTAGGGATGGAACCTGGGGTCTTATGCATGCTAAACGAGAGCTTTGCCTCTGAGATAAGTGCCCAGCCTGCACAGGATACTTCTTTGATAATTTAATTTCCCTGAAAACACTTAAGTAGTTAAAGTTAGCATTCCATTTCACAAATGAGAACACAGAGCCAGAGGGAAAGATGTTTTGTCAAAGATTCACTGTTAAATAGGAAGTACCAGAGTTGGGAATTAACACCAGGCTTTCTTAGAAGAATTCATGGTTCTTTCTGTTACACTTGGAAATTGGGTGAGTGCAGAGCTGAAGAGATGTATTTGCCAGCTCCTCTTCAGGGAGATTAATGAGTTTCCTTGACAAAACATCTTACTATACAGTCTCCTTGACTTAAAAAACACTAAGAAACGATCCAAAACATTGGCCGCTGTGGCATTTTATAACCCATACAAGCTTCACAAAAGGAGCCAAGTCATTAGAAGTGTGATCTATGACCCCAAACAATTACCAATCAACACATTTGTTGTTAATTTGACCATCTAACGCAAAATATAGTCAACAGCCAAAGACAGCATCAGCAATTTAAGGCAATACCACTGGAGGACTTAATATGCACAGATAAAAACTCTTGATGGAAAGAGTGATTCCCTCACTCCCTTTACCTTCTCTGGCATGGGCTCTGATGCCCCAGTAGTGATTGGCCAGCTGGCCGCTAGCTTGATATCAGAACTATTGCCCATCTCACAGGCCTTTGTGATTAAGAAGACATTCCACACAGAGTCTGCCAGAAGGAGGGGGTTAAGAAGACCGGGGTGGGGGTGGATTTTTTTTACTAGTATGTCTTGGGACAGCAGGAAGTTGAGTAGACTATAGTACAGCTTTTGAGTGAGGGTAACTCAGGACATCAATATAAACACTAAAACCTAGTCTTAGTATCTTCCCACCTTATGTCATCCCAAATCACAATGTCTCTATCCTGGTAAGTGTCACCTTTTAAGTTCTCTTGGTTACCACATCAAGCAAGGTAGTCCTATGAGAAGTCATAGGACTTCAGGGTAATACTTGAGGATATTACAAAAGCACTTCTTTGAAGAACTCGGTTTGATGCCTCAGTTTATTACATGTGATTCGTAGCATGTTACTACCAATAGCTGAAGGGGTACTATGATGCTGTCCTTCATTTTCCCCAAGGCTGCAAACAATAAGCATTATAAACATGAGGTTCGCAACAGACTCCCACATGAAGGAACTGTGGGAAAACTACTCTAGTAATAAGCTTTTGAAAGTTTTATATCCTTTTGAACCACTTTGCACACCTTGATTTCAGAAAATCACTTGAAAAAAGAATCTCTGATGTTATGCCAATTAGTAAGAAATGGAATTAATAAAACATTGGCTGGAGGATGGATGTGAGGATATCTGGAGAGATTCTAATTTAGATAGGCAAACTGGTTTTCGGTGAAATATGTGTCTGAATGGCAGCCTGAAGAGGGGCTGGATGAAACTGAGTGAGGATGGGAAGAATCTGCTTATTGTATTTGCTGAGGACACAGGTTGGGGAAGGGTGCTAGGATGACAGAGGGAAGATTCCACATCAAAATGACCATTTCTACTGGACTGAACCCACAAGAGATTTAAGCATAGTGAATGTGAAGTTTTTAATTTAGTCAATGTTTAAGACTTGACTTCACATAACATGAGGCACACATGCCAGCACCTTGATGTTAAAGCAGCATAGATTCCCCAACCCCCGGCTTCAATTTCCTTCCTCAACAAATCCCTCCACAATCTATCTCTGCAGAGTCTTTGGCTGCATTAAGAAAAGTATATGGGGGCTGGAAAAATAGCTCAGTAGTTAAGAGCTCTGGCTATCTTGCAGGACCCAGGTTCAATTCCCAGTAGCCACATAGTGGCTAACAACCATCTTTAACTCCAGTTCCAGGGGAATCTGGTACCCTCTTCTGACCTCTGAAGGCATTGCAGGACACAAATACACAAATACAAACACACAAATAAAAGAAAGGTATGTGTTCAGCTCACAGGAAGGGTTAACACTAGTGTATTCTAAGTTGGTCATCTCAAAACTAGTCTAACTCTGACATCGACAAATTGGTTGAACCTTAAAGTGGGAAGAGAAAGACCACACAGAGGACCACAGACACCATTGGAAGAGTAGATGGAATTACAGCTACAATCTGATGAAAGAAAGAAAGAAAGACTCAAAGACTGGTGTCCCCACATATCTGAAGAGGTGTATAAAACAATGCCTAAGGGCATGGGCTGGACTTCAGATTGCCTAGATTCAGGTCTCATAGGAGTTAGAAGAGATGGGCACCAGACTCTATATATGGAGTCTTCTTCAGAACCTCTTAGGGATATGTCATGTCACATTCATCTTTGTATATGCCAAGCCTGACACATAAGTGTTTAATAAATGCTTTAGCTCTCCTTCATAAAGACGTAATAAACAAAGAACTATGGGTTCAGAAGCAAATTACAAAGGAGGTACATGCACACACTAGTTAAGCAGCCAAGAGCAACCACAAGGCAAATAATAGCAGCTCAGCATCGCCTTCCCCACAGCTGGCAATGGTGGGCATGGAAATGCTGCGGTGTGTTGAAATGGTAGTTACCTCCTGGTAACTGAGCAAGGTGCAGCCTGGGTAAGATTGAACTGCATTTTCTGTTTAGAGAGGAAATTTGCATTTTCGATGTTGTTAGTCTTAAAGGGTTCAATTCAGCCAGGAGTAGCTGATTTTCTGTATAGCCTTTTCATTCTTTCTAATCTTGGCTCTGTTTTGTTGTTTTGTTCATAAACTTTGACAGAAGCATTTTTCCCTGATGTCATGGTGCCATGCTGTTTTGTCCTCAGTGAAAATAGCTGCTATTGAAGCTTAATTAAGAAAATACAGTTGTTTCCACTTGACAGCTATCAGAAGAATCTATTATAGTGTTTGTTTTCTCTTCATGTGAGATAATTTGGGGGGAAATGCTAGCTCCTTACTCCACAAAAGGTCACTAAACTAAAATGAGATGGTTTAATTGATAAGCATTCTTTAAGGAATGTGGAGTATTCCCAAGATTCTATCCTTGCAGGGCTCTGACTTTTGGAATGAAATCAAAGTCTTGTTAAAAGCTCCACATCTAAATGTAGCCATTCAGAAAATAGCCATGAAAATTCCTTTTCCTCTGCTAAGCTATCTGTTCTTTAAAGTATTCTGAAATGCAAAATAATTTTCAAGGCCTTAGCCATTTAGGTCAAATTGTAAAATGTACAAAATGATTAATGATTTAAATGTAACTGCTATCACTAGATGGTTTCCTATATCTCTCACATACAATATGTTCTATGTAATTATTTGTGCCCATACATTTACATGGTTATATAATAGCTTCTGAGAGCTAATTAAGTCTTTGGGTTAGTATTTGCACTTGGAAGACAGTAGGATTTTTCTGTTTGGGCATGCTTTGCCTCATCCTTGCCTCAATATACATATTGATTCCAAGGAAAACTAGCAAATCAAAGTCCCAACAAAATTCTAAAGGTTGAAATATCAAGGCACATTGAGAGGCTGTGCTAGAGTAGGCAGATGATCCAGTAGACATCATTGAATCAGTTCTTTTCTTAGGATTCCACTTCTGTACTTCTGTACATAAAATTTTCCCATGTTCACTTAGTTTCTCTTAGGTAATTGATCTGTTCAACATGTCCCCTAGACAAAGCATTTAGAAGTAAACTGTCTTAAAACTACATTGCTAAAATATTCTGATCTAGCTAGCCTTTACAGGCTCCACCTTTTCCTTCTGCCCTGATTCTCTAAATACAAGCTGTCCTCAATCTTTATCTCCTCCCAGGTCTCTAAGTCTTCTTAAGCTTTTAGACAGTCACATCCTGTTTGCTTTGTCTAGTATACTCATCCTCTTCATTTTAGCCTGGCTAATACTCATCTCCAGCTCAAGCATGCACATTGTTTCCAATGTAAGACCTTCCCTACATCCTTACCCTGTCCCACCATGGGTTGAGATTAGGGTACTAGTCAAATTCTCACAGTTGTATAGCTGTCTTCATGGCACTTACCACAACTAAGAGTCAGCATCTCATATGATTGGCTTACTGCCTATCTCCTCTATGAGACTGTAAACCCCACTAAGGCAGGGGCATTGCTGATGCTTATAAAGAAGATGTCCGGCACATGGATGGTGCCATAGAATGTGGAATGCACAAAAAGAATGAATTCACTGAGAATCTAAGCTACTTGCACCTCATTTTCATCCACTTGGGTGGTGCCTGACTGGAAAATTTTGCCTGAAGTTTATTTAAGAAAGTGTCTGAACTCCTGCCTCCTTCCTCTCTGCCTTCCCCTCCCCCTTCCCCCAACACACATACTCCAGGGAGTCTGTAAAAACTGCCAATGAAAGATACTCTTTTACCACAGAATCTTGTCACATATCCTAGAATTTTATAGAAAATATGTACTTGGAATCCCCCCGCCCAATGGTTATTAGAAAGGAGCGTTGTTCTTAATGAAACCTTAATGTTCCTGCCCTTCGCATTACTGCATGATTGGTAAGACTAATGGTTAAGTAAGGCAGAATCAGAAAAAACAAATTCTCATAAATCCTACCATGATCTAATTCTATTGAGAGTCTTCTCTTCAAAATATAGACAGCTGAGTCTAAGTTCTCCACTTGAACCCAGATGTGCATTTTTCATTCAGCTTAGTGTACACCTTAGGGAAAGAAGTAGCTCTCAACCATGAAGCCAGAAACTTTGCACATTTCTTCTGATGAACTGATGTATGTCTGGCATCACCTTTAAACTTATACTGAATTTACAAAACGAAGAAGGTATTAAAAACAAGAAAAGAGAAAAAACATTTGCATTTCTGGAAGTCAATCTTCTCTGAGTACTAACTACCTTGGAAGAAAACAAAATTTTCTTGACTTATGGCTTTCTCCAGTAAAATGACTATAGGGACAAGTCTAAATGGTTTATTAAGTAAGAAAGATTGAATATGTAAAAAATTGTTCTCTCAAATCCACATATGTAATTTATATAATGACGGAATTCAACACAAAAACTTTATTGTTTTTGGCACAATAGCCTGCAAACATCCATAGTTAGGATGCAAACTGAAAGCATAGATTAATATTTCTGATGACTATCACCTTTAGATAATGATGTCTACTATGATTTTATTTATGGAAATGTATAAAGTAAAACAAATACAGAAGTAGAAAACAAATTATTAGAGATGTGTAATTTTTTAATCTTATATTTCTAATTTGTGTGTCAACATCATAAATAGCCTGCTCTGAATATTCTAGTGTAGAATGGGAATGAAAGAAATTGTTTTTGCCATGAAAGCTTACTCCCATAATATCCGAAGAAGATGTCAGTATTTAAGTTAATTCCTATATTTCTGGGGACTTTATAATGAGAAGTGATGGCCTCTTTCTGGGGTGGGAAGGACAATTCTTCATGTTGACTTTCCATTTCATTTTTGCAAGATATAAGTGAGTGCCCTATTAAATGAGTTTTGCGGTCAGTTAGTATCTAAAACAGTCTTTTCTCTATTGTGGCTACTTACTGTGCAACAGGAATGCTAGCTCCTAAAAGACATCAGGCAGAATATATCACAGGGCATAATTTTCAGATTGCTAATGCCCAATTCCTCCAGAGTTATGTTTTGGAGTTCTGTGTCTCTATGATTGTATAGCAAAGATGCAAAAGGGAGGGTTAGGTTGTAGTTCTGAATGAAGAAGAAACTGGTTACATTATATGGATATTCTGGCTACTTTACGTATTTATATTTTTATAACCATTAAAAATTTTATAAGCATTTTAAGAGATAACTTCTATGTGATGAAATATGAAGTAAAATGTAGTTAGGTCATTATATGCTATATACAGTGCAGAGTTCTGGTCTCCAGCACAGATTGATTGTGGCCAATAATCTTCACTTCTGAACCTTAACTTCCCATTTGGTTTCCTTACCTGAAAAGGAGTTACTGTGAAGAGGATCAAAGTCATGTAATCTACAAAAGGGTTTTTAACAGTGAAATGACACAAAAAATATACTATTTGAAAAATGTATGTCTCAGAGACCACCAATCCCAGTACTAGTTAAACAACTTATAGGTTGGCTATTTGACCCAAATTAACTGGGTTTAATGTTTCAAATTCCTACTTTACCTCTGCAGACATACTCCACAATTGATTAAAATGTGTAAAAGTGATCCAGGCAATCTGTTTTATGAGATTCTATTAAATTCTTTTACTGATTGATTTCTATTATAAAATTAAATACACTCTAAATGTAAAGGCTTTTAACAGCTGAGAAGGACATATCAAAAAATATTCCATTACTTTCTCCTGTTCAACGTTCAGTCTCTTTCTCTTTTGTTCTCTGTCTCTGTCTCCTTCTCTCTCTCTCTCTCTCTCTCTCTCACTCACTCTCTCTCTCTCTCTCTCACTTTCTGTCACACACACACACACACATGACTCCCAAGACTCCCAGTTTCTACTCAGCAGTGCTAATCACTATGAACTGTTTCTTACAAAATCAAATACGAAAACACTGCAAGGCGTTTATGGATTAAAAAACTTAAAGAATCTAGAATTATCTCATACCAGTCAGAGTTGATGAAATCTCAAATTCCCTTGAAACAAGAGAATGACCAATTGATAGTGGAGGTAACTGAAACAATAAGCCAGTAAACAAACTGCAAAGCGAATGGCAAGAGAGCCTACAGCAAAGATGGGATAATGCCGTCAAGGAGCACAGCCTCCTCATCGTGCTTTATAACAACTTGATGACGTTCTTCAACATGTTTTAATGATTATCATACCTTCCCCTTCACAAAGGATTGATTTATTTTGGTTTAAATTTAAAGAATACTGGTCTCCCAGTTTAGAGTCAGGCTTAGATTACAGAACACATAAAATCAATGACTTTGTTCTAGGCAAGGAAAACCCAGTGTTCATTTAAGTGCAAAAAGAAAAGTCCTAGGGAAAAATTCCTCACACAGCTCTTCATGCTAACTGCTTCCACCATTGCACACACCACCTCTCCTGTTTCCCGCTGCTGTCATCAGCACCACCACACTTAACACTTTCATGGCACCTTAAATGCATAAACTACATTATATATTTATTTTAATTCTCAAGATGATTTTGTCCAAAGAAAAGACAAGCATAGCCTTCAAATATAGATGAAAACCCCGGCAGTTCAGAGCAGCAAAGTGATTGGCTCAAGGCATTGCACTGTAAAGGGTAGGGTCTTCTCCTCTAATGGAGGTGAAAGAATGATGTATCTCCAGCTCAAACGTCTCCTCTCAAGGCCCAGAACCCACATCCAACCAAGAGACTCCATGTCTGCAGTTCGACGTTAGACTCAGTTTCCATGCTGAATCCCTAATAGTCTCCCGTGGCCTTTTTCTCTTTCGGTATGCTTTCCCCAATGAAGGGTGTGATTGTCCTTTCAGTTGCTTAAGCCAAAAATATAAGCATCAACATTATCCTCTCAACATGTTCTCTCAATATGCATATATATTCTATCACTACTTGCTATAGATTCTTAGGGCTGTTTCTCAAATCTGTCTACTTTTCCTTGTCTGCATCGTGGACATCACAGGTCCAGACTCCACAATCTCATATGGAAGCCATTCTGTGAATGAATTCTGTCTTTCTCTCATCATGTCCACTTCACCCATACCTACGCTATAACCAGAGTGATCAGGTAATCCCACTGGTTAAAATCTTTTATTGGCATCCCAGCTGCTCTGGTTTGGATGTTTTGTCCTAGGCCAAACTGATTTTAAAATTTAATTGCCAACATACTGCTATTGAGAGATGATGGGCCTTTCTGAGTGTTTGTGTCATCCCGGAAGTCCTGCATTCAGAAAAGAATTAATGTAGTTCTTGAGAAAGTGGGTTAGTTACTATGAGAATGGGCTGTGACAAAGTGCCTGGACCATTCCATCCCTTCTCTCTTCCATATGTGCCTACTTGCCAGTCTGCTTTGTTTTTCTGCCAGGTTATTAGGCGACTGGAGAAGCTCACCAGACCTAGATGCCTGGTTTTGAGTTTCCCAGCCTCCAGAACTATAGTTAAATAAACATCTTCTTTATAAACCACCCAGTCTCAAACATTTTGCTATAGTAACAGAAAATGGATCAGGACATTAGTGCTTTTTTAGGTAAAGACAAGAATCTTTAATGTGCCCTCTAATAGCCGGTGTGAACTCGCACAAGCCGGCTTCCTGTGCTTACTCTTCTGCATTGAGTACTTGGGGGTATATTTTATTTAATCCATGGCCACCAACCCCTTTTCTCTTTAGAGACATGTTCCACATGTCTGGAATGCTGGTGCCCATCTACTGTCACTGGAACTGCCAGTAACTAACTAATGCCATTTCTTCAGGGAATAAGTTCTTCCTGACCAAAAGCTTTATATCACTCCTAGTGTAGTTTTGTTTGTTTTCTTACTTTTGTTGGTTACTTCTCTTATCTCTAAAGCTCTGGGATAGCCTCTCACTATTGCATTCCCTGCTACATTGTACAGGGCCTGTCACCTGTTAAGCATTCAGTACAGGTTAGAGTAACATTCAGACTTGCTGATCCCAGACTTTATGCACAGCATTCCTCTCACCCCCCAATATAGGGGCCCAAGTGTGAAGATCATTATAAGTTATTTCAGCTTAGAAATTAAAGTGTAGAAATGAAATTCTGAGACAACCTGGCAGATTTCAGGACTGACAAAGGTTTATGATTTTAAATTGTTCAGAGTCAGATGGGTAGGAAGCCCTTTCTTGGCTTTCTTCCCCCAAAACTATTACATAGTAAAGAGTACAGTAGGATTTATTTGACTTTTAATTTTTTAACTTTTTGAGACAATCTCACTTAGTAGACCAGGCTAGACTAAAATTTACAGTGTACCCAACCTGGTCTCAAACTTTCGGTGTTCCTCCTGCCAGCCTCCTGAGTTCTAGCATTATGGATGTGGGCTACCAAGCCCTACAGGGGCCACCAGCCCTTTAAAAAATAACCACACAGCATATTTTATAGCTTTTTTATTATGTGCTATTTTTGATTGAGGTGTATTAGAGGGAGGTGTTCTAGCCATGAGTTTTCAGCTTGATAAAAATTATAATTCAAGAGCTTCAGGAAATAGGATTATGAGTTTAAAGCCAGCCTGGTTTATATAGTAAGTTCAAGGCCAGAGTAAGTGATAGAGTAAGACTCCTCCTCAAAAGAAAAAAGTCTAATATAAAATGTATTTTTATTTAAAGATTTAGAAGTTTTCTTTAGGGTCATGATTAATAAACGAAGCATTTATTTATTAGACTAATCTCAATGTAGGAAATACTAGCTGACAGAAAATCCATTTGGAAAAATGCTGGTTGATGCTTCAGTGACTAGAATCAGGAAAACTGGGCAGATACTGAATGTGATGAGGTCATGAGAAGAGAAGTTCACTGCATTCCTTTCTGTCTGGTTCTCTGCAGGTTTGTCATACAGTGGTACCCTATCTACACTGCTGATGTCTTCAGGATTTTGGTTATTGCCAAAATGTCTGCTCTGTCAGTCTAATGACATGGGGAAACCAAAGTTGGCAATGTGAAAATCTCCATTTTAAGAATCATTTCCAAAACCAAACATTTTACTTTCTGCATATAACGACCTTATTGTGTTAAATATGACCTTTCTTGGAATTCTGTTTGATTAGTTGATTTGTTCTAGCTCTAAGCCCCTCAGCCATAAGCTTTCTCCCAGCTTCCTATAAACTACTGCCAACCAATAGAGCAGCTCTCCCAAATGCCAGCATATCTCTTGGTATCTAGTGAAAGGAAGCAAATTCTTCATTCATCTCCTCCTTCTTTCCTCTGATTTATTTCATGTTTAATGAGGACCTGCTTTGCACCGGGCACTATTTTAATCTCTGGGGATACAGCAGTGAAAAAAGAAACCAAAAAAAAGTCTTTATAAAGTTATATTTTTTTATGTGCTTTATAAATGAGAAAGTGAACTGGGAACAGTACAGATGTTGGTATGCTGGAGTGATAGTCATTTATTTTTATATTCCTAAATTTAAAAATCTTCCTCCTTGGTTGAAATGTTAGAAAAAAAACCCACATTGCTTTTAAACATTGGTGATTTATTCCACATAAAAAATCAGATGGGGATTTATTTTTAGAATATCAGCCCAAATTCAGAAAAACTAAATCTGAGAATTTATAAAATATTTTTCAAACATGATTACAAATAATGATCTTGTTAACAAGTGACTACCAACATGATGAGTATCAATGCCCCCAATGCACCATGTTCATCATGTCTCTTAAGTGGCCTTTTCCAGAAAACTTTTGAGAATAGGGCAGACTTCACAGAGTGCTAGATGGAGGTGCTTAATTCAACTGTTTATTGAAATAAAACATTGTTTTCAGATGAGGGATAAAGTTGGATTGCAAACTGGCAAGCTAAATGGATTCTCATATAGTTTTAGGAATGTGTGAGCTTTCAAGAAAATAAAGGAATAGTTAAGTTTCTGGCCTTTTTCAATCATGTGGAACATTTAAGAACTTAAATATATTAAATGTGGAATGAAGTTTGTTCTTGTGAATATTTGTTTACTTATTGATGTTTGTAAGACAGGGTCTTGTTATGCAGCCCAGGTTGGCATCAAACTAGTGGTGATTCTCCTGCCTCAACTTCTAGAATGATGAGACTATAAACATGAACTGATTCGTATGTATTTTTTCACTTGAAAAAACTGTTTAAGGGGGCTGGAGAGATGGCTCAGCAGTCAAGAACACTGGCTGCTCTTGCAGAGGACCTGGGTTTGATTTCCATCACGCACATGGTGGCCACCAGCTGTCTGTAACTTCAGTTCCAGGGGATCTGACTAATACCTTCTTCTGACCTCCGAGGACATTACATGGCACGGGTGCACTTAAACACATGCGGGCAATATGTTCATATGCATAAAATAAAAATGATAAATTTAAAAACCTGATGATTTTTAACCAGGAGTGGTGATGCACACCTTTAGTCCCAGCAGTCAGGAGGCAGAGGCAGGTAGATCTTTGTGAGATTGAGACCAGTCTGGTCTACATAACAAGTTTCAGGTCAGCTGGGGGATACAAGGAGACCTGTCTCAAAAAACAAAAAAATTCAACCACATATATGTGTAGAATGTATTGTGATCATATTCAGCACTACTCTCTCTTATCCTTGAACCATTTTGGTCCTCTTAGAAAGATATCTTTTCCTTTAAGTTATGGGTTTTAAAAAGCATTCAGTAATGTTGATATATGTACATTTTATTGATTTTTCTGAATTTCTTTATTAAATATAACAAAATTCATTTCACTGTAATAACATATATATTGAAATGGTCAAAAATATAATATAATATACTAATATTTAATTAGTGCAAACAACTTATGTAATGCAGTTCATTGTGTGCAATTTAAGGCTACTTTCAGCCTTTCGGTAGCTGGAGAAATGGAGGAGCAAACAGTCCTTTAATGTTAAATGAACGGCTTTGCTCAGAGTCTAAACAATAGAGTTGACACGGTGAATGATAGAAATTAGATGGTAACATAGTTTGTAAAAATTTCTACTAGTGATGAATGGAAAGCATTTCTGTCTAAATGACACCTTGTTCATGTAGATGAACTTTTGCATCAGACTTGAGTCCAGGCTTAGCTTTACTATGAAATCCTGGGCAATATACTTGATCTTCCTAAACTTCAGTTTTGGGATTTGAAAGAGGAATGAGAACATTCAGTACACTGATGTTCCCAGTATCAGCCTGATACTGGGGTCAAAAGGATAATGGATGGGAATGAGGTGGGACATGATAAACACCCTACAGACAAAGCTAGTATCATCGTTAAAATTTCCTCCCAACAGATCTTAGAGCATTATATAGTTACCTTATTGACTGGAATAATGCTTTTGACATTGTAGTAGAAGCCAAAATAAACCATGTTGAAAATTCCATGACGTGCCAAAGTTGCTGTAAGTCCTTTGTTGAGGCCCTGGAGTCCCAAGCCTTCCTTCTTAATGATTTGTCTTGCATAAGCCAAAGTGGATGGCTGCTGCATGAGAGAAGCAAAGCCAGAGACATCATCTTTGGGACTGTGGAACAGAGTAAATTACCATAGTAACTTCCTTTCAAGCTAGAATTACTAGGAGCTATTTTCCCAAACATGAATAATCATGCTTTTATCTCTGTTTTTTTAAAATTAGAATTCCCCACTCCCCCCAAAAAGCCCCACAAAACTTTATGCATTACAACAGACTTTATAAGGAATTTTTGGCAAAGAAAAGAGTTGGTGAAACTAATGTCATGTAGTAATTACCATCATTTTCAACATGTAAATAATTGTATCTAATTCTGGATTATCCACTCTAAAGGAAGGATTAGCCATATAGATATGTTAGTAATCCACAACTGCATGTCATCAGAAAGGAATTTATATTTGGCTCTTCAATCTAGCATGTTTACTTTTCTAATTATGCTTTTCTCAAGCTAATGTTAAAATTAGTCTCAAACTCATGGCCTCAGTGATTTAAACTCTTGCTACATTAAAAACTGACCACAGATAAACAGCTGTTTATTATGCATCTCTTCACAAAGGTGAGCAATCAGGGAGTGTATCACTTGCTGTGATAGCTTATCAACCAATGGTGTTGGAAGCACGAGATTACCTTAGTTTAGTCTTTTCCAGCCTTCTTGTTGATTATCTAAAGTTGAAATACCTTGACTGCTGGAATCCAATCTGCCCTTGCCTTTGGAGCTCCCTAATGAGTTCACTGAAGTTTACAATTCATTACAATATAATTACAACCATTCACGTGAGTTTTTAAAAGAGTATGAGTGTTTCTTCTTTGTAGGTACTATACCTACATTCTCTCTCATATTTTGATGATTCACAAATAGAGGGAAATGCTCAGTGCTTAAGTTTTTCCCATGAGGCAAATACCACGTGACATTTATTTGGTGTTTGCTGGAGCGGGTTGCTGGAATGACTGCAGCAGTCTGATGTGCTTTCAGAATCAAAGTATTCTCTTATTACAAGCAATTCATACCACATCAGTAGAGGAGAAAGATATCTAGCCAGTGCCTTTCATCCAACCGATAATTATGTTATGTGATTAACATAATACACTTAAAAGTATATATTCTCATAATAAGTATATAGTAAATATAGTTTTTCTAATAAAATGAAAAAAAATGCAATTCGCTATAATTCTACACTTAGCTTTATCTTTTCATTTAAGATTAATTACAAGTTACCTTAAGCTGAGGGAAGCCCTTCTTCATAATGGGAAGCTACCATGTGAGAGTATATCTTGAAGCAAAAAAGGCATTTCACACAGGCAGTCATCAAATTCTCACAGTTAACGTTTGTTTTCCACTATGGGACCTTTTCATGTGTGCTTTGGTACGCTGACTAAAAACCCAAATTAGTTTTCAAAAGTCATGAGGACAAGGTGTACAGAAGCTTCTATTTGTTGGAAAGCCTGGGAAGTACTGTGCAAACTGCATATACAGTGCTTCCTCGGTCTAAGGAAAGCAGTGTAGAGGCAGGAGAAGGAAAGGAGGGCACTTTACTGGGAGGGAGGAGAATGGCGGAATGAGGATGCCTGGACCCAGGTTGACCCAGGGAGATGTATCCTCTTCCTCTGTATCGTCCCTCATCTAAGGTCCTGGAGGCAGGACAGAGTTCAGAAGACATCCAGGTTCTACCCAATAGACATCCTTTAAATTTTTATTTATTTTTATTTTATGTGTATGAGTGTTTTGCCTGAAAATAAGTGTACCACGTGCCTTTAGTGCCCACGGGGGCCAAAAGAGGGCATCAGGTCCCATGGAAATAGTTACAGAATGTTATTAACTTCCATGCGAGTTCTGGGAACCAAACTCAGGTCCTCTTCAAGAGCAGAAAGTACTCGTAACCACTGAGTACTTCCAGTCTATGGGCACTCTTGAAAATGCTGACGCCAATACTACCCCCAAGAGTCTAGACGTGTTTCTACTGTTTAGAAATCATAGTTTGCCGAATCATCAGAATTGGGATGACTAAAGCTAAACATTAGTTTGAATAGCATCTTTTCTCACCATCTTAAAAAGTGATCTAGTGAAACATTCACAGGGTGTTTGTTGATTGATAATTCCATGAGTTTTACTGGCATGGTGCTGGGTGGGTACAAGAAATTGTGACTCATAGATTTGTTTTGTTATATTTGAACTGTAATTGTCAATAATTAAGTACATCAGAAAGAAAAGGACTAATTAGAAACAGGAGCTGGAGTAAGCTTCAGGTTTGAGCCTCAGCAATACCATTTATTAACCTTAGCAAATATTTTATTCTCTCTGATTTATCTTCACATCAATTATTTATAAACAAGGATAATAATAACATTTTATTTATAAGTTTGTAGTCCAGGAAATAAGTCAACCAACTTAGTTAGTCCATTGTATTCATTGTATATTTAGCTGTTTATGATAATGGCAGTCACTTCTGACAATAAGAGTTATAATAATAAATAGAAAATATGAATTCCTTGGAAGTTCAAGACAGTGGCAGTCAAAATATGGAGCTGATTTGAGAGAGGAAGCTATGCTTAATGTGTTTCCTCTCATTCTTTTTTGCTGTCCTTCTCTTTCCCTAGAGTCCAGGGTACTTGTGATGAAGTCCACCATTAACACATGCAGAAGGTAAGATAACAGATCTGCTTCCTTGAGCCCCAACGCAATTCAACTTCTCCAGTTATAGTACCTCACTCCAGTGCCCGTGTGCCTCTCTGCAGCAACAGATACTATAAATGGTCCTCCTCCCTATCCCTCAAGTCTATTGTCTTTGCTAAGGACTCTCCACTTGGCAAGTGCATAGGAAGTAAGGATCACTGGGAGAGACAGATGGGATTGGAAAAGCACACAGAGTTTCTACCATGTGGTTTTATGGAACACTTACCATTAATGTTATCAGGAACCTGGAAGACAGCAGGCAGTACTCACCAGACTTACCCTTATCTTAAATGGTCCATACTTTATGTATAGTGTGTTATACATAATCCTCCCAAACAAATGTGAGAGATAGGTACTATCATTACCCCCATTTAACAGAAGAGTAAACTAAGGCTTAGATGTTACTTGTCCACGATCATAGCATAGGTAGTAATGTCAGAGCTCAAATTGAGACCTTTGACCCTCTACCTGGTTTTGCCATCCTAGTAATGTTAACTTGCATCTTTCAACAACCCTGTAAGGTGGGCAGCAGGTACTGCACATTATCACATTTCATTTCTGTTTAGTGTGGGAGGAGTGAGGAAGCTAAGGAGAACTAAACAATGTGCCCAGTGTAAACACTGAAGGCAAATGGCTTAACCAGAATTCGGCATCTAAACCAGTGTTGCCCTTTTCATGCCCACTCTTATAATAAATGATAAGATTGGCAAGGGTCAATTGACCAGGGCAGGCAACAGGTACACAACAATACACCTGTGTTTTCCTGGCAAGCTAGAGTCTTTGGATACAGAGAAATCAGAATTCCAATGCCTACAAAAATTGAAAGTATGATAGACTATATTTTGCTTCATTTGGGGATCTTGTGTCACACACATGTAAGCAAATATTCAATTAGAAAGTCAAAACACGACTTCCACTAGGATGCTTAAATAGTAAAATGTAGAATCATTTTGACTAGATCTCTGTAAACACAAGGAATTTTACTGAACTTATTTGATTACTGGGCTTCCATTTCAAAACAAAATGGTGACTGATTAGCATCATCAGCCAAATGATTCCAACACTATCCAACCCAGCATCAGGTCAATTTCTTTGTGAAATTTAGAATCGCTCCAATTTTCATATTTAGTTTCCAATTGTGGGCCAAACTGCATTCTGACTTTCCTAGATGCACCTTTCCCTGATGGCCTCAGCACAGCAGGTCCAGGAGAACAAGTGGAGTGGCGTGTCGGCGAGTTCAGGAGAATGCACACCCAGCAGTGGTTCACAGAGAGCGCCCGGCCACTGGGACCTGCTAATACTTCTGCCTGAAGTAATTAAAAGTCCTTCTTCCTCTTCCGTCTTTTTCTTTACATTTTCAGGGGTTGATAAAACAGTGCCTCACACCATAGCCCAAGTTGGCCTGGTATTCACTATGTATCCTAGACTAGCCTTGAATTCACAGCAATCCTCCTGGAGGGTCTTAAGTGCTAAGATTATAGGCAGGAGCTGGCTCAAAGTCTTTCATTTTAATTTCAGCTATTGCCAAATGTTAATTCTGGAGGTCCATGCACTTTTGCACATATGTCGAATGCCTATAGTCCCATCTATTGCACTAAAGGTCTAACATAGCTCTTTGCTCATAATTCTAGAAATGAAACACACATATTTTGCTTTGACTTTTATTTCGAGAGATATGTTGACAGTTTTTGCATATACCCATCAAACAGTTCCATAAGGGTTATGGAATGTGGAATAAAATTTCTAGTTAAACAGTCCTCCTCAAGAGATTTAATCAAAAGGGAAGAACCTCAATGAAATAAACCAAAAGACAGACAGAAAAATATTGTATGATCTAAATGAAATCTAAGACCCAAACCAAAAGGTCAGATAGTCAAGAGATGAAGAATAAAGCCAAAGTGACCATGGCAATGGAAGGGACAGGAAAGAAGATGTAGGTCAAAAGATACAGAGTAGCAGACACACGTAGGATAAAGAAACCTAGCTGTCTGAGCTCCAACAGGAGCACCACAATTAATAAAGCTGTATTGTGTTGGGAGCTTTGTTAAGTAAGTCTATTTTAGTTGTTCTTGTCACACAAAAAGTTAACTATGTAAAATGATGTTATTTGCTTCAGTATAGTAACCACTGTATTTTATTAAATATTTATTTTATTTTTAGCTATACATATGTGTGTGTGCCTGTGGTGCTGAGGGCGTTGATCTTCTGGTTACAGGCAGTTGTGAGCCATCAGATGTAGGTGCTAGGAGCTGAACTCCAGTCTTCTGGAAGGTCAGCAAGGGCTTTTAACTGTTGAGTCATTTCTAAAACCCTGTAACCATTTTAGTATCTATATGTGTCCCAAAGCATTATCTTCAAAATCTCAAACATACATAATAAAATTTGTTCAAATAATAAATTTTAAAAGTCTAAAGAACACATCCACAAAAGAAGAGAAAAAAAAATCTTTTACCTAAACAGTACCCCCAGGTGCCACTCTGGGGCACTGATTCCTTCTTCTCCAAGAGCCCAGTACTACTAACAAATCACTAAGATGACATATGGCAGCCTGGGCTATTTTTTCTGGAATCGTTCCATCCAACTACTGACCATAGTTGGCTCTGATTAGTGTGTGAGATCACAGACAGAGGTTTTAGCATTGTTCCCTGGATATCAGAGCTATCAGAGTGTGGTAGACCTAGATTCCTCCATCTCTAAGGCCAAGGCAGAACTCTAAGCTCACCATGTCAAAGGACAGCACGCTTCACATGCATTTCTTTACCTGCTTCTGATGGCAAGGTGAATGGTATTGCATTTTAATGCCAAAGGAGCAATGCTATTGCACTGGATTTCATCACATGGCTGGAAAGCAGAGTGGAAAGAATCTTTACACAGAGGAATCAAGGATCTATATAAGTGGACCCTCAGAGAAATACTGCTTTGTTAAGGGAAAGCCTAGTTGCTACATTTAAGGAAGAAATATGCTGGTTCTTCAGGAGGAAGATGATCATCTATACTTTTCATTACTCAAATGAAGTCTTGAAGTATTTTCATAAATTTGAAAAGAGAAAAAAAGGAAACCTTCCTTTTATGTGAGAATAAAATGTAAGTGAAAGGCAAGGAATTGGGTTTAAAAGTACACATTTATTTTAGCTTACATATTTCATTGATTCATCATTACAGTTTATTTTAATAGGGCACAATTACGAACAAAAGATACTCTAAATGCAGTAACATTCTATTCTGAGTTTGCTTTAGATGTACAGATCTCTTCAAACAATCTGTGAGTAGAGGATAATCTGATGTCAACAAACCCTCCCATATGCTGAGGATATCAACAAACCCTCCCACAAAGCTCTGACAACAGGAAGCTACTGTCCATGAGGGAACATGTGGAACACTATGCCATCCTGGCACTGTTGGCAGACTGTTAAGGAAGATGACAATGATGTGGACAGAGGCTACTGCTCAGAGGAGGCAAAGAAGGAACCCACACTTCATCAAAGCTCCAGAAACGCTTTCTACGGACTTCTCCCCGAGCTTCTTCGTTGTTCATTGTTTACTTATTACCACAAAAGCAGTGTGGCCAATAGTTCCCAAGAACTACTAACATAAGGGGTCTTATTTCACCATTTACAGATAGGAACAAAGCCCCGACTTCAGAGAGATAGTGGGAAGATCTCTGAAATACCAAACAAATGTGTAGGCACAGGAAAGAATGGATCATTTCACAAGGCGACCTATAGGATGAGGTCAGAGAAAGTGATGGGAGATCCACCAACGATCTTTTCTTTCTTTAATTCTGTTTTTCTTGAGTTGTGAAAAACAACATATATTATTCCATCAATTTATAAATGTATAGAAACACATTTTAAAATATTAAGTAAGGGGCTAGAGAGATGGCTCAGTGGTTAAGAGCCCTGTCTGCTATTGCAGAGGAGCCAGGTTTGGTTCTTATCACCAACATGGTGGCTAATTACTGTCTATCACTTCAGTTCCAGTGGATCCGATATGACGCCATCTTCTGACCTCCATAGGCATTGCATGACATGGGTACACTTACATACATGCAGGCAATACACTTGTATACATAAAAAATAAAATCTTAAGTAAAAGAAAAAAAACATGCAAGTTATTGCTGCGTCTGGAATATAGATGTTCTGTAAATGGCAGCTATTATCACCACTTCAAAGTCTTGCTTTTTGAAAGCAAAAATCTGGGGTTCCTGGCATAGTGGAATGGAAGACTGAAGTCTATTTTCTGTAAATGATAAAAGAGAGGCAACTTGGCTGCTCCTTTAGGCATTGTTGAAAGGTAACTATAAGAATGGACTCATAGACATAATTCTCCTTTCTGTTCATAAGCATCACAGGCTGAAAAGAACTAACAGTTCTGAACAGTTGCCAGGCAGTACTTCATATGGTAATTCAAGAAAAATCTCAACTTGATACATCATCATGAACACTGACAATGTCATTGGATTCTCACACTCTATGCACAGCCATACGCTCATTCTTTATGTAACCCAAATTCTCTCTTTTTTTCTTTCTTGAAAGAAATGTTCACAAAATACATATCGTACTTATGTTGACCCTAATATAAATAAGTTTAATAAAACATTTGTTGATTTCTATGGAAAAAGTAATCACTAAGCTTTGTGATATCATATCTGATCTAACTGGTCTCTATTAGGTTATTAAGCTTCCAGAATAAAGTGTGTGAGACTATATATTTAGTGGTGTTATCCAAAACCCACAAGCAAACTCTGAACTAATTAAAAAAAAATCTATCTTTAAAGATTTACCATCAATTACCTATTTACTATCTGTTCATCAAGCCTTAAAATTATAAGTATGGATCAAGTAGGTAGGAGAAGGATCATTCCTTTCTCGGGTTAGATGTCTTTAAAGACTAAATAAAGGTAAAACAGGCTTTTTCTATTTTCTAATGGTTGAGTTTAATATTTTGGGGTGGGAATGGTTTTGTTCCTGTATAATGTAGACAAAAATGACGGAGTAGAAGGAAAACCTGTGTCCCAGCCACACATCAGAGGCAAACCCTATAGACCTCAAGGGAAGGAAAACAAGCCTTTAGCCAAATAATAACTTTGAAGTAGATTTCAAAGCAGAGAGAAAAACTGGGAAACAATTCATACAGAATTTTGCTCCTGGGGAGAACGTCACATTTTCCAGGCTAGCAGAGAGCATGCCAAACACTGCTTAGCTTAGCACAAGTGATAGGGGCTTCCAATTCTTGTAAACATACAGACAAAAGCAATACATCCAGGTAGAGGAGAGAAAGGTAAAAAAGGACAAGCTGTAAAGTCTCACTTTTGGCAAGACTGGATGAACAACCCATCTCCAATACAGAAATCCTCAGGCAAGCTTAGTCCTAAGCCAAAGAGATTACAAACCAGAACAACTCTTTACTTGGGTTTAACTTGAAGGACAGGGGGAAATTTGGGTCTATCTCGATTTTATCTGAACTTGTTTTTACACCCACTGAACCAAACCAGAGCATGACAAAGCTGTGATTACTTTGCTCCCCACAGAAAGTCAAGCATATTTAAATTAGAGACCAGTTTTCTTTACTTGCTGTGAATTTTAAGATACTGGCCAAAGTGAGTTCTGGTGTTGGAATTGGCAGACGTGTGGCAGGGATTATAGTCTTTAAACGATATGATGGTAATTAACAAAGCAGAGACAGGACAAACACACCTGGTGAAATATTTTATACCTAAGCTGTAAGGATACGAGGGCTGTATCAGGACCCAAAGCAGTCACATTTCCTTTGCATTTCTGGAATAGTTTAAGGCTGAACTGGGTGGGAAGGGATATTTTGTGGGTAACATATTTCTGGCAGACTAAAGAATCCGGGGAGGACAACCAGGGCAGCTGGAACTGACACAGTACCTGCCGTGCCTGAGGTCTGTTGGGAAATGCACCAGGGGCCCCAGCACTGCGGTTCCCATCACTAAGTAGTCAAGAACATTGCAAAGGGGATTTTGCTTTCAGCCAGCACTGCACTTAGACCTCAGCTAGGCTGCCCTTGGTCCTGGATCCCATGCTTCAGAGGGACACATTTGAGCCCTCTATTAGTGATGCCCTTCAACCAGGGCCAAGAGAACATCCCCTTACATTCCACACCTCAAGACTGTGCTCTGTGTGGCCATTGCTTAGAAGATGCTTAGTAGTAAATGTGACATGCACTGCTGTTTTCTTAGGCTCTTTTCCACTGCAGCAGAGTCCCTCACAGCTGTGGGAACTACTTGGAAAATTTCATGTTCAAAAGATCACGTTGATTCACCACCTCAGGCTGAGGAAATAGGAAAACTCAAAATAACCTGTGTTGGATCCCATGGCAGTTCATTCAAGACGTGAGAGCAGCAAGGCACACAGACAAGCTGCTTAAAAAACTCACACAGTTGGTAGGACAAAAGCAATCTGGCTGCAGAACCTAACTGTTTTACTTTAAAAAAAAATTATGTGTATGAGTGTATTGCCTGCATGTATGTAAGTGCACCCATGTCGTGTAGTGCCTACGGAAGACAGAAGAGGGCGTCTGATCCATCCCCTGCAACCGGAGTTAAGGGCAGTTGTTAGCTACCATGTGGGTGCTGGGATTTAAACCTGGGTCTTCTGTAGGAACAGCCAGTGCTCTTAACCACTGAGCCATCTCTCTAGCCTCCGTTTTACTTTTCTTAAAGGTGCTGAGCTAGCTGGCCCTTCTGTTTGTAGCCCCATGTATGCACTGTCCCACAACAACCGGTAGCTGTAACTGATTGAAAATGAACTCAGACTTCTGTGAACCTACTTTGTGAAGTGAATCAGAAGACTTAATAAAAATAGTTCACATACACTATTCTAGAAGAATATCTGGATTGTGATAGAATTCTTCCCAAAGTGGCCTCAAATGATTTCAGCTTCACCTCTAATTTGTCCTGCTGATCACAGCTAACAGACCACTATTCACTGCTATTTATGACAGCAGACTTCCACTGGAATTTAAAGACCTTGTTCACAGGCTTGGAAGCAGGCTGCTCTAGTCTTGGCAAAAGTTTGGGCTCATCAGTCCTCTTCTTTTCCCTCTTTCCCTCCCTTCCCAGTCTCTGGTAATCACTTTACTACCCTCTACTTCTGTGAGTTCAAACACCTTAGAGTACACATATGATTGACATCATGTAGTATTTGTCTTTCTGTGACTGACTTATTTCACTTAACATAATGTCCTTTAGGTTCATTCATGTTGCTACGAAGGATGGGATTTAATTCTTGGTATGACTGAATACTATTCCATTTTGTACATGTATATATGTATCATACTTTCTTTATTCATTGGTTGATGAACACTTAGGTTGATTTCATATCGTGATTACCATGAAAATGTAGAAATTAATATGGGAATACAGATGTTTCTTTGACATACTATTTCGTTTTCATTGGATAGATGCCCATTATGAAAACTGTTGGGTAAAAAGATAATTTTACTTTTAATTTCAGAGAAACTTTCACACTACAGTTAGATAGGAGGAATAAATTCTAGTTTTCTGTTGCACAGTAGGGAGACTATATAAATAATATTGTATTTGATATTTCAAAACTGTTAAAAGAGGACTTTGAATGTTCACATCACAATAAATGCTAAATATATGTCATAGATATGCTAAATAACCTGATTTGACTATTATACAATGTGTAAACATATTGAAACATTACAGTGTATTCCATAAATCTGTACAATTATATGTCAGCTATAAACAAAGTAAGTGAAGCGAAATAACAAGATTTCAGTCTGTGATCTAGTTTGCTTCCTTATTGCTTTGATAAAGCACTGACCAAAAACAGTCTTGGGAAGCAAGGGTTTATTGCATCTTATACCCCCAAGTGACAGTCCATCATTAAGGGAAGCCAGGGCAGGAAATCAAGGCTGGAACCTGGAAGCAGGAACTGAAGCACAGACTATGGAGGAACACTGTCTACTGGCTTGCTCAGCTACTTTTCTTATACAGCCCAGGCCTACTTGCCTAGAAATGGCTCTGCTCACAGTGGGCTGGGCCCTCTGACGTCAATTAATAATTAAGACAATGCTTCACAGACATGCCCACAGGCCAATCTGATGGCAGAAATTCCTCAACTGAGGTTCCTATTCCCAGGTGACTCAGTTTTTGTCAAGCTGACAAAAACTAAGAAGCACAATCTGAATGGATGGTATTGGTGATCTACAGCGGACCGAGGGAGAAGACTGGCCATCATTCAGCAAGTTGTTTGTGTTCACATCCTTGAAGGTGACTGCAATTGCTCAGTATTAATGGGTGCAATATTTCAAGATAAATCTGTCGCTTCTTAAACTGGAGAATTTATATGTTGAACTCAAATCTACAAATAGTTATTGGTTGAATGCCTACTATTTGTCAGGCTTTGTGTGAAGACTTTTGTGTGTGCATACACATTTCAATTATCGTAAAAAACATGCTGTCGTAATAACGAACATTTATTTAGCTATTGCTATACACACAATGCAACATTAGCTTTACATATGTATATTTATATGTGTATATGTATGTGTGTACTATTTAACCCTCACTATATCATTTGACATGGAAATTAGTACTGTTCTCTAGCAGAAGTATCAGGCTATAATCAGAATAAGAAATATGACAGCACCACAATAGTTAATAACTGAGAAGTCTCTCCAGGACTGTGCTTCAAATCACTATGTAGAAATGCCTTGCTCTAAGAAAGATGGACTGTTACCACTTTACCAGAGAGAGACATACAAGTGCTGTATTCAAGGCTACTCTCTGTTAGGAAACAGTGAAAAGCCTGGTGTGTCTCCCCAAACCCTGGGCCTGCTTTGTCTTTTATCCAACTGACTTTCTGTTTTAGACCACTCTGACATATATATTCCACAGTAATTTGCTTACAAGATTTGCACTCTTAGAAATTACAGGGCAGGAAAAAAAAAAGGGAATCCCTATTATAAATGAAGTAATGAACTTGAATTATGCAAGGCTCAGCCCCAACAGGGGCCAGCAAGTCATTCCTACCCAATCATCTGTAGCATTCCTCACAGGTACGGCTTCAACTTGGTAGAGTCATTAGAAGCATTTCTTTTGGATTGCATATTTCTCATTATATTTTTTTCTGTATTTTCTACAGTGAGCAAGTATTTTAAAAGCAAGTGTTCACAGAGATTATATGAACACATCTCATATCAAAATATTCAATTAATTATACAAAGCCCTTCAGGTTAACTCCTATCTTCAGCCCCATTTCACCTTCTTTGGAACCAGCACTTAATTTAGTGTGATTTCCTTGTACCTACACTGTCCTGTGTGGGAGTCACCACCCACATGCAGCTACGGAACTTGAGAAATCCTAGTTGAGATATGATGCAAGCATAAAATACAAAAGACTTAAAGTTTTAGTGTGGAAATAATACTACATAGTTTTTATGTTAATGACATGTCAAAATGAAAACTGTAGAGATAGTAAAAGATCAGAGGTTCTCAGGGATTAAGAGGGAGGAAGGATGAATACCTGGAGCACAGAGGATTTTAGGGCTGTGAAATCAATTTGTATCAGTAAAAATTATTTTTTCTTAATTTTTTTGTGTTTATGTGCATTATGATGCATGTGTGAATATGTATTCATGAATGTGGGCATGCATGTGTCTCAGTACACCTGTGAAGGTCAGAGAACAGTGCTGGATGTCAATCCCCACTTTCTACCTTGTTGAGACAGGGTCTCTTTTACCACTGCGTACAAACTTACCTGGCTCACAAGGTTCCAGAGACTATCCTATTGCTGCTTGCCATCTCATCACAGGAGTGCTGGAATTACAGATAGATAGTACTTTGTCTGGACTTACTTGGGCTCTGGGGATCTGAACTCAGTGTGCAGCAAGCTCCTTTTCCACTAAGTCATCTCTCTAGCCCATATCATATTTTTAAGGTGAGTACATGTCACAAAGTTATTTAAATCTATAGAACGCATAACACCAAGAATGAACCTCAATGAAGGCTACAGATTTTGGCTGCTGATGTATCAATGTAGATTTATCAACTGTAATAAATGAATTACTCTGGTAGAGATGTTGACAATGAGGAAAGCTAGATAGAGGGGTGAATGCTTTATTTTGCTGAATCTGAAATTCTAAAGTTGATTTAAAAATGATAATTTCCTAAAAATATTTTGGGTATATTGGGTTGAGTTAAATATGCTATTTAATTAAATTCACCTATTTCTCTTCACTTTTTTTACCTAGCTACTAAAAAAATGTGGCTCACATTATGTTTCTACTGAATCAGCATTGCTCTTGAGTCGGGATCATTTTTCATGTTGTTCTACACTTACATTATAGGCAGAAAGATATAAATTTTTGTTTTCTAATATAAATATTCATTACTTTTATAGCTGGATAAATTAAAAAATGCATTAGCTGATAGAGAATTAGGTTTCCTTATGCATTCTCTGAACAAAATTTGCTTTGTTTCTCCCCTTCTCCTCCTCCCATGCATCTCTTCTTTCTCGTGCCCTCCCTGTCCCAGACTTCTTTCCATTTTCATGCCACACATAGGCTTGTACCCTCCTAATTTGCCTCTCTTATCCCCCTCTCTTGGCCTCCTATTTAGTTCTATAATCTATACTCACTCTTGGACCGCTTTATTTACATACGTATAAAATTAAAATCAGGATTTGTATATGAAAACAAACATATAATTTTTGTCTTTCTGAGGCAGGGTCACCTCAGTATAATAAACTCCTGATCCATCCATTTCCCTGCTACTTGGATAACTTTGGGTTTCTTTGCAGTTAGGTAAAATTCCATTGTGTGTACATGCCATATTTTTATTATTATTCTTTTGCTGATGGACATCTAGGCAGGTTCCATTTTATTGCTATTGTGAATAATAAAAGCAACATGGATGTGCAAGTATGCTTGTGTTAGGATCTTCAGTCCTTTGTGTATAAGCCCAAGAGTGGTATAGGTGGATCGAATGGTAGTTCTATTTTTAATTTTTTGAGCAGCTGCCATACTGATTTGCATAACAATTGCACGAGTTTACACTTCTACTACTAGTTAGGGGTTTCTAAAATGATGCTGCAGAGCTGATTCTGCAGTGGCAGAAACAGCATGGTGCTGACAAAACAAAAACAAAACCCAAATAGGTGGACGAGTGGAACAGACGAATAACGGACCCAGAAATAGATGCACAAAGTTGGTGGCCACATAATTCTCAACAAAGGCATCAAGAACATACACTGGAGAAAAGACAGTCTATTCAAAATGTTTGCTGGCAAAACTGGAGATCTACCTGTGTAGGAATGAAATTAGATCCGTATCTCTCACCCTGCACAAAATAAATTTAGAAAGAATGATTTTAAACCCTTAGATTTTGAAACTGATGGAGAAAAATACAGGGAATATATTTTATGTGACAGGTTTAGGCAAGAGCTTTCTGAATAGGACTACAACAGCAGAAGGAATAGTCCTAACAATCAACGAGACGACACAAAATTAAACATTTCTGCACAGTAAAGGAAGCTATTAGCAGAGGGAATAGACAGCCTAGACAACTGGAGAAAATCTTTTCCAGCTATATTTCATACAGGGGTTTGGTATCTAGATTAGATACTAAACTAGATAAAGAACTGTAAAATTTGAACACCAAATTAAAAAAAAATGCCGATCAATAAATAAGCTAATGAACTAAACAGATAGCTGTCAAAAGAAGAAACACACCAGCCTTTTCTTTTTTTGGTCTTTTTGAGACAGCGTTTCCCTGTAGTCCCAGCTGGCCTGGAACTTGTTTCATAGACCAGACTAACCTTGAACTCATAGAGATGCTCCTGCCTCTGTTTCCTGAGTGCTAGGATTAAAGGTGTGTGCTACCACATCCAGTCTCAATAAATACTTTTTAAAATGTTCAACATCCTTAGCCATCAGGAAAATACAAATTAAAACCATTTTGAAATTCCACCTCATTCCAGTGAGAGTGGTTATGATCAGGAAAACAAATGATAAATGCTGGGGAGGATGAGGAGGAAGTGGATACAATTTTAAATTGACAAAATGTTTTTAAAGGCAGTGAGTGGGCTTTGAGTGAATCCCTTTCTTCCTCTCTTTCTCTTCATGTTCCTTCTCTTCTGTACCTTTTATACTTGACAGTCTACATAGCCTTAAAGTGATAGAAACAATGAATATTGGCCATAAAAAAGCTGAAGTTAATTCATGTAACATTTACATTCTAGATAAATTATCTATGAATTTGCTAGATATTTACCTAGCAAAATAACTACTAGTTTTTTTAAATAACTAGACCAAAAACTATATTCTTCTCATATTGTCTCTCTTACTTTTTACTTATTTATTCATTTATTTTATTTCAAAAATATTTTATTTATTATTTTTATTGTGTATGAGTGTATTGCCTGCATGTGTGTAAGTGCACCGTTGTCATGCAATGCCTGGGGAGGTCAGAAGAGGGCATTGGATCTAGTGAAAATCGAGTTATCTACCACGTGGATGCCAGGAATGGAACCCAGGTCCTGTACAAGAGCAGACAGAGCTCTTAACTGCTGAGCCGTTTCTCCAGCCCCTTATTCATTTATTTTTAACAATGAGCATAGCCCCATTACTTTATGCTGGGTGACCATTCACTGCAAACTATGTTCTCAACTTGTCTTCTACTCCCTTTAAAGTACACATCATAATTAAACTTCAGTTCACCTGAACTCTGAGAGTTTCTGTAAACATATGCTGATGGATATGATCTGTGATCACCATTTTGCTAAGTTCTGACTTGTTGAAGTTTATTAATTATTTCATAATGCATCAAATAGATTTTATTCTAAGTAAGTATGTGATGAAGTTCTGTTCAATGGATTCTGCAAAAGAAATGACTCCAAGCAAGCTCCTCTATCTCCCTCATAAAACTGGTTGAAATAAATAGTGTACTGTACTCATGCAAATAGTCATGGAGTGCATACACGTGCAGTAGTTGGATGGGCACAGTGTTTATCATGCTCTGGAAGATCACTGTCACATGCAGTAGTAGCACTTACTTGGGCTCAGTGCAGAACCTCCTTAGGAGCGGGAGAGATAAAAAGAACATTAGACATGAACACAGGTGCTGTGAACACTCAGTAAGTCCGTTCCCGTGAGCGTTCCTCGGTGCTCTTTCCCATTTTTGTTCCTGTATTCACACGCTGCCTGGACCAAAAGTTGTAGCTGAAGGCTTATTTATTCCTTAGCCCCCTCACTGCTCTACCCAAACTTCCCAGTAGGTAAAACAAGGCATTGGGTAGTGAACTCCACAATTTTCTTCTTGCTGGTAATTTTCTCAGTCTAATAATTCATTTTCCTTGGACAGAGTCCATGGGAACCATCTTAAATGCTCCACATTGATGGGAAATTTGAACAACATTTCTTTTTTTCTCTCATTCCTCACCTTCATTTTCTCTTGTTCCAGAAAGCATAGATAACGGAACATAAACAAAAACTAGACGTATGAAAGGATTTTTCAATCCTTTCCAAAATGGTCCAAAAACCATTCAAAATGCAAAAAACAAATTCTCTTTGGATTTGGATTGATTCATCTGAGTTGATACCATATGTTACAGCAGCCCAACCCTTCCCCGGCCTCTCCCGCCCTGAGTCTTGGCAGCTACAGGTAAGTTGGGCCCCTTTTCCCCACATCCCTGCCCAAGAAGCTGTCAGGGAGCTCCAAGGCAGTATCAGCAGGCAGGAAGTGGGTTGGGGGCGAGAGGGTCTCCACCCGTTAGCAGCTGCTTAAGTAGTAGGCAGGGGTAGTTTTCTACAGAAAACAATTCAGGTCAGCAGATATGCCAAAGCAATTTACATCGCATGCTACCCACTCTTGGACTTAAAATCCTAGGAAGTGTCCTGAAATTCTAATCCTCTTGCTTCTCTTCCACGTTGTGTTTGGTATCCAAAAGAATAAAACAAGAAGTTAGACTTGGCAGTTTAAAGGGAATTATTAGGCAATTAGAAGGAAGCGAAAGCCGTACACACTGAGGGATGCTTTCTACATGGAACATTGTGTGTCAGTGATTAAATGTCAAGACCCATCATTGTCCAAGTGGGGACGTCCATATGGGCTTAGTAACTCCTTCATTCAGATTTAATCTTGAGACAACTTTAATAGATTATCAGAAACTTCTGAGGAGGGCGATGGGTGGAGTGGCGGAAGGAATGAGGTCATTTTAAAACATGACTTCATCTCTCTAAAAGCACAATAATTTTATCACCTCAGTGGTTTTGCTACAGCTTCCTCCAGTGCAGATTGAAGAAGTTTTGAGAAAACCTCCAAAAGTCATTATGGAACTTGAAAATAAAAAATACAAGCATATTTGTCCATTACGTCTTAGTGTACTTTAAAAAATTATTATTTTTATTTTATGTGTGTGAGTGTATTGCCTGCACCCATGTCGTGCAATGCCCATGGAGGGCAGAAGAGGGAGTTATATCCTATGGAACTGGAGTTCCAGGTGGTTGTTAGCCACCATTTACTGCTGGGAGTGAAACTCAGGACTTCTGGAAGAGCAGCCAGTGCTCTTAAGCGTACTGAGGTATCTCGCTGGCTCCTTACTGTACTTTTTAGTACTTTTCTTCTGGGAGATATTTAGCTTTTTCTTATCTTACTTTTTTTTTTTTTGGAGAAGGGTCTCACTAAGTAGCCTTTGGATGCCCTGTAATTCACTATGTAGTCCTGGCTGGACTCAAACTCACAGAGATCCACCCGCTTCTGCCTCCAGAGTGCTGGAATTAAAGGCATGTGCCACCATGTCTGGCTTACTTTACTTTGTTAAGGATGTTGTACTTTAGCTTTAATAAGTTCATAAAGGTTGGGTGTATAGTTTCATATATAATATTGATGCATATAAACATTTTTATATTCCCTTAATAATTGGAAAACACTAAATGGTGTGGTTACCTCTGTGAATGTGTTCAGATTGACTTGCAAACCAATTTTTACTACCTCAAAAGGGTTTACCACGATGGCTTCTGTGAGTCCAGATCCCAATCCAGCAATGGCAAATGTCTAGAAAAATTAAACCAACCAATACTTTAAAATAAGTGGGCTTGCATATTGAGTTAAACATTCTATTCATTACACAATGCAGTCGAAGTTGTGATGAGGATAAAGGTAAGTGTACCATATACCATTACCAAACAGCCTGAATTCTTGATTAGATGCTGACAATTCATGAAGAAGAAATTACAGAAGCCACAAACCACATCCTAAGGATTTCAAAATAAAATGTCAGAGCCCCATCAACAATGACTTTTTCCTTTAACAAAAGACAGGGTTGTCTAACTATTTGAAGGTGGATACTAAGACATCTGCATGTATACAATTAAGAGAGTGGTTAAATCGTAAACGGAGAGCTTCACTTTTAAACATCTACTTAATGCAGTTATTGAGCAGAACCACAAATAAAATGTTTGTGAAAAGTCACATTTCAGGTTACAGACATGTAACTAGAAACACTTAAATGGATTACATGTTCTGAGAGCCACTTTTCAAGATTAATTATAAACAAATGATTTTATTCATTATTTATTTTCTTTTGTCTTTCCAGTGCTGGGAATCATAACCAGGGCCTTTTTCAAGGTAGGAAAGAACTCTATCACTGAGCTACACACCAACTTGAGGATTTTAAATGAATGATCGCTCATTTTTGGACCTAAAAGCTGAGGAATAAAAGCTGTGAGCACAAATGGATGGGCTGTTCTGAAGGACTCCACTAAAATGCAGAACATTTATCAAAAGGTGATTGTATGTCAGGCTCATATTTAGATGTCCTTCCCCATGTGCACTCCTCCTATCCTATTTCATGTACTCCATTATATGCTTGTTGAGTCAGTTATTTTTTGAGATTAGCCCTCTATAATGTACAGTCCAGGCAGGCCTTGAACGCTCAGTGATCCTCCTGCCTCAGCCTCTCAAGTGCTGGATGTACATGCCTGGCTTCATATAATTCTTATTTAGCATGTCTAATATCTTCAAAATAGGGGACAAGAAGTGTTCTGTAATCTTAGTGTGGAGGTTGGGTTGACTGAGAGCAGGACCAGATCTTCAGGGTCCTGGTTCTGCCACTTACTGGCTACATGACCAGAACCTCCATGTAGAGCATTTTTTTGCATGAGCAAAGGTGTTCTCCCAGGGGAAGCTAATGTCTAGCCCACATCTCAGTCTAAAGCTCTGGAGAGTCAGTGGTCAGGAGAAAGGGGAAGCTTTCACAACCCACACAAAGGTATCATTTGTGGTGCCTGGGCTGTGCACAGCTCACAGAACTATTGATAGGCCACAGTTTCTTCATCTGTAAAATAGAGATAGTTAAGTCTGATTTCTCTACCTCATGAAGTTACTATGAGGGTCACAGTAATGAATGAAAACTTTTGAAAGAGCTTTCCAAACACCATTGCTCGTTTCCCATAAAAAAGGAGGGAGAACGGACTGCACAGACTCTTGAAGAGAAGGGATGACTAATGACGTTTACCATTTACCCCACTTCATTACAATTTTAAGCATAATTTGTGTAGGGTAACTGACCAAATATTTTATTCATTTATCTCAGACTTCTATCAAGGAATCCAAAAACAGGAAGAAAAAATACCAGTCCCTAACTCTTCTGACTGCGAAAGCTAAAATCCAGATGCTCAGGTTTTTATTACTTATTATATGCAATCTTCCAAGTAATTCACTTTTTTGTTCTTCTATAAAGCTCGGCTACATTTGCTGTCAGAATGAGTGTTTAGCAGTCCCTTGTCAAAAGAATTGATCAGATATCAGCAGATCATGTTACTCAGATTGTTGCAGAGACATGTCTCTGCTGTCAGCTTTTCAGCCTCCTGGGCTTTCATGTAAGCACCAAGGCATATTTAACGGTTAAATGCCTCACCGTATCAAAAGAGAAGAAATGTATATGGTTTGCATGAGTTCAGTTATAGTAGCTAGAGTAGCCAAATGCTTTTCTGTTTTGACTCTTAAGAATCAAAAGACCTGCATTCTCTCACATGGTACCAAACAACTGAAGAACAGCCAGTTGGCCCTCTGGAGACGTTTTATTTTTTCCTATTAGGAAGTCTGTAATCCTTTTTTGTCAAGGTATTTCCAAGGTTCAGAATGATATTAGGAACGAGGGTAAGGAATTAATAAAATTTTAATGTAAATTTGAGATTCCTGGTACCACTGTTCCTTTGTAGGAGGACCTGCCTCATGGTCACCCTGTTTAGTCAGGGGGTTGGATGGGGCCTTTTGTCATTACAGAAAGTGATCATTTCCAGAAAGGGGGCATGCATGAAATTTTGTGATAACAAATATTTCTTTGACAGTCTGTTTGGTAGAGTAAAAATTCTGAAATAAAATCTAACAAGTAAAGCATAAAAGGTCTGATATTGTACTGGTTCAACCTATCATTTTTTGACTTTATGATAAAACACACTGCACACTTTTAATTTTGGTCTTTTTCTAAGCTAGCAGCTTACAGTACTAAACAACAACTCACAATGTTGTTTAGTAGCAGTATACCACAGCTCTTAGTCAGTTGCCCCTTCAGAAGAGTAAACAACCAATTCTTTACAATGTATTCTGCTGCAAAAGTGGGATGACTATGGGATAGATGCATTTATTTTTTAATTTACAGTGGTTTTATCAAATGTAACTCTCCCATAAGTGGAGGAACATCTATAACTACAGAATTGAAGATTCTGGAGTCAGAACAGAGCTTTTCCAACTGAGTTTTGAGGTACATTTCAGCATCAGAGTAGGGGTTTTTTTCTAGAGCTGGAAGGTATATCGGCAATTGGGGCAGCAATGCACTTTGTTTTGTTTTCTTTTGCAGATTTGGAGGGTGAGATTAGTGCACTGCTCTCTCTGGAGCTCTCAGTGCACAAACATTTGTTCAATATAATTTAACTTGCTTTATGAAAGACAGCAAAAGCACCAAGCAGAGGAGAAATGACATGGGGCAGTAGCCAAGTGAGTTTTTTGTAATACTTGAGCTATGTCATTGTAGGATCACAATTCTCCCCGGCTGAGTTGTTTACAGTTACTCCAATAAAGAGCCCTTCACTTTGACCACAGAGCAATTTTATCCCAAGTGACTTACAGTCTTATATTTACTACAGCTTGAGCAAAGGCTGGAAAAGTGACCTAAAAAATTATTAAGAAATAATCTCAGACATATTGATTTTTGCATAAATAGATATGGTCAGTATGTATGTAAACAAATGCATGCTTTGGTTTCAAAAATGTCTTTGATGAATGTATTCTTTATTTTATATTCTTGACCATATCTTATAAAGGCCTTTCCAGAAATATCATTATTATCATAAATTCATCACTGGGAGTTATAAAATGGCTAGATTGTGAATTATTATGAAGATGGCTTTCAACAAGTAGCTGAGCATTGAATAACTCAAATTCATATTTTAGTAGCTGGACTTTGGGAATCAAAAGGGTTTTTGTTTCTAGATTTTGCTTTAAGAAATAACACACACACTTAAGTATAATAAATACTCTCACTTACCAGTGCTGGAGACACTGAGGCATGTCCTAGCAATTTCTTGTACTGCTCAAAGGTGGAAAACTGTGAAAGAAAACCAAACCTAGAGATTTATAACAATTTCCCGCAACAAACTCTCTAATTGACTAAAGGTTCTTTAGTAAATCATCATATTAGCCAGCATTTAAAAATGATAAACCATCTAACACAGCTTTAATCCTGTCTGGGGTAGTAGCTATTGGATCTTATTTTAACATTCACATTTTTCAAATGCAGTTATAATAACCTACAGAAAAGCTGATGGAATCTTTTATAGGGGTAAATGAACCATACAGCGTCCATTTACCATGACCATTTTTAGCTTCCCCAGACATCAATAGACTTCTTTTTGATGGCAGCGATTCAAAATTATAGGCTCAGAGACCTGAAATCCTTAGTCTCCTATATTTTCTCTATGAACTGCTTCTCAAGCAAATGTCCAGTTTTCTAACACACTTGTGAAAGACATCTATTTCTCAGCCTTAACTTGCATATATAATGCTTATTCTCCTGATTTCTCCATGGAATTTTAAATACTGATTATGAAGATGCAATGATAAACTAGGGAAGGCCCAACAAGATGATCCACTCCATCCCTTGTCTTAAAGCAAGATGGTTTCCACCTGAATGGAGAGAGTTGCTTAGTCTTTCCTTTAGGATCATAAAGCTGTCATTAGCACCTTCAGAAAACAGTATTCAGTTGTACAAACACATTTCTTTGTTTTTCTTTTTACGGTTTTATTTTATTGTATGAATGTTTTGCCTGTACGTATGTATGCGCACTGCGCACATGCAGTGCTTACAGAAGCCAGAAAAGGGTACTGGATCTCTTGGAACTAGTGTAACTGACAGTTGTGACCATCATGTGGGTGCTGAGAACTGAACCTGGGTCCTCTGCACAAGCAAGGCACTCTTAACAGCTAAGCTATCATCTCTCCAGCTCCTACAAACACTTCTATTAGTGCTTTGAAATAATTTCTTCATGTAATACATTCATCCCTCTCCTTTTCTGCATTTTTATTTTGGGAAACAACTCTGCATGGATGGGATATTTTGCTCCTGAGTACTCAGTTGGGTGACAGCCAACATCACTGAAAGGTCTGCTAGGTCTGAGTCTCAAGAACCAAGAAATGGCATGGGAAATCAAATACTTTCTACTCTATTAATTTAAAGCCTAGTAAAACAGGGCAAGGTTGAAAAAAAAACAGCAGAGTTTTTGTGGCCAGTAAATACTCTATTGCAAGAAAGAAGTGGTTCCTTGTATACATGGTCTTTGGAGTCTTCATGCACCACTAGATGGATTCTTATTCTCTTATTTTTTTAAATTTATTTTCTGTGCATGAGTGTTTTGCCTGCATGTATGTTATATATATGTATGTATACTTGTGTTTACAACACCCATGGAGGCCAGAAGAGTTTAGGACAGTTATTAGCCACCATGTGGTGCTGGGAACTGAATCAAGGTCCTCTGTAAGAGCAGGAAGTACTTTCAATCTTTGAGTTATCTCTTCAGTCCCAGTTTTCTTTTTAAGACCCAGGAATTAATTTAGTGTTATGATCTTTTCAGGTCAACTGTGGACACAGACTTTTCTAGAACAGGGATTTATTGACTCATCTAACTCATTTTCATTAAATTCCTCCCATTCTAAGCACCGGGAATGAAGCAAACATAGCCTGTGCCTCTGCTGTTCCTGATCCCACACTGCTGTTTTGATGAGATACCCCAGAAACTCTAGAAATCACTGTAGAAAGGAAAATACTACAGTCTTAGGCATCATTTGCATCTCTGAGACAGCAATCTCATTCTGTAACCCAAGCTGGCCTGGAGCTCAATTTATGGCCGTCTTCCTGCCTCAGCCTCCTCAATGTTCAGATTATAGATGTGAGCCACCCACCTGGCTCTAATCTTAGGCTTCAAAGGCCATTTACTCATGTATTACCATCATCATCACCATCCCTGTGCTTGGACAATCCCCTTGTCAGGATTTTGAACTGAGCAGTCCGACCTCTGAATCCTGGACAAATCACTTAGCTATGAAAGTCTGAGCATATCGCTTCACCTGTCTAACCTCCAGCAGCAGAAACCTTAGCTATTAGAGTTGTCGTTAATGATAGAATTTAGATAAGATCTCCTGACATGTCTGGCACATAGGAGATTTGCAAACATTTTAGTTTCTATTTTTTGTCTTTATGGAGGAACCACAGATGTCTTAATTATGAGAGTTTAGTGTGGTCCAGAAACATGTTGAGGCCTTGCATGCGTTACTGCAGTGGATTCATACAGCAATATCATCAGATTACAGACTAGAGTATGGACTGTGGCTGTAGCTCAGTGGTAGAGTACTTTCCTAGCCATGAGCAAGGCTCTGGGTTCAACCCTCAGTACAATGAAAGAGAGGTGAAGGTACACTCATGAACTCCATTATATATGGAGTAAAGGACTGAGATTGCCCCTGAGACAAACACTAAAGCTTGTCCCTATTTTACCACAGTTGTTAGTAGTATAGGAAGATAGTCTCTGCCTTAGGGCACTCTTGCTATTGAAGATAAAGTCTTCTTGGTATTCATTATACCTGAGATAGCCACAAAGATCTTGAAGTTGTGGAGTCTTTCAATGAGGAATTTTTCAAACTTTTGTGAGTTACATCTACACAAAAACATTTACCCAACACACACAGACATGCATAAGCATGCTGTCTTACATTTAAAATTGAAATAAAACATTGATATGACTTCTTCTGTGAAATAAATACATTTGTATTTAGTCTATTTCATTAAATTTTTTTCTGGCTCACTATATCCACTAAATTGAATTTTTGGCCCCTGCACAATTTTGGAAACATTCCTCTAAGAAACCATGTTGAAATTGGGGTAGGGGACATTCTAAGAGGAGAAGATGCATTTGTTCAGTGCTTGTTTACCTCTGTTTCTTTTTGACTTTCTGTCATTTCAAGGATTAAAGGACAAATTGGAAGTCAAAGAAGAATTATGGGGACAAGGGATTCAGTCTACAACTTCAGTAATACAACTCCAAGTCTACACTTTGAGGACAATTCTAGGCTTTTTCTTTTCCTGTGTCTCTTTCCCCCTTTATTTATTTAATTTATTTTTGTTATGTGTGCGCATATATATAAGTGTGCCTGTGTCAGTGCAATGTCCGAGGATACCAGAAGAGAGGAGTTGGATCCCCCAAAACTGGAGTTACAGATGGCTCTTAGCCCACATATGGGTGCTGGGAACTGAACCCTGGTCTTCTGCAAGAGCACCCAATGCGCTTAACTGATGAACCCCATTGTTTTCAAACCACACTCATTATAAAACCTCATAAGAAGACTGACATCCTGGATACTCTGTTCTTGGATGCAACTGAGTTGTATGGGAGCATGAACCACTTGAGTCTTGCTTCCAAGAAATGGAAACTATGGAGTGCTCAATCCTGGGCCCATTCTTCTTCACTCTTAAGGCAAGAGCCTTTTGAGCATCTTCTTATTGCCTTTTGAATGTTGAAGTTTCAGGTCCAATGGCAGGCACAAGTACTGTTCTTAACCTTGTGCAATGCCAAGCACAGCACCTCTAATCTTTTGGATGGTTCTTCCTTGGGTGATAGGAGTTCTTCATAGGTTTATATTGGTTAATACTCTGCTGAGTACTTGAGAGATCCCTCTGCAGAGCTGAGGATATATTTCTCTATCTTTCTCTGTCTCTCTCCTTTGTGCTCTCTTCCCAGGTCCCTTGTCCTGTAAGCTCCCATTGATTTTCCTATTTCTAAACTCTGATCTTCTTAACCTAAAGGGTCCATTGCCTTTATTTGCCTTCCTTATCTTGGGCCTGGAAAACTTCTGAAGGCAGGAGGTTAGGGCACACACAAGGCTCATCATGTTTGTTTTACCTTCAGAATCTGATGTTCAGTGTCTTGATAACTGTTGTTTCATGTATTTTGTTCATTGTTATTTTTAGTGTTAAGTGGGAGAGTTAATTTAGTCCTGTTACTTCATTTTGGTGAGAAATGGAAGTCTTTGCCTTCAAGATACTCTGAATAGCTGTGGGAATTTGGCAAACCTGAACAGATTTTCTCTATCTATAAACTTTATTTTTCTATACATTTCTTTTTGTCATTTATTCAACTGGAGATCAACTATGTGTAGATACCATAGTTGGTATTGGTAACACAACAGTGAACAAACAGCCTTCACAATTTATGATTGCCTGTGAGTTTGGTCTGGATACAGCAGTCCTTGAAAATCTGAATCTGGGGGAAAATGGACATGTGAGGCCTAACATCAGATTCTAGAAACTAAAACACGGTGCCTCTCATCTCTCAGAGACCAGTGAGTTGCTTCCTGAGTCTTTATTTCCACTTGTTAAGTACATTTTGGATTCTGTCCTAATTTGTGAAAAGAGAAGTTTCATTTATTTAACAACAAAGAGTTTTAGTACTTTAATGATGAATATAATTTTAAACAGTCAAATACAGACAGAAAACTTCCTTGCTTCTGATTATGGTAACAATTGTAACTAAAATGTCCATGCCAAGGAAGATATACATGCATGTATGCACGGGGCACACACACACACGCACATGAGTTTCTGAATTTTTATTCTGAGGTAAACTTTGATGACACACAATGAAACAGTTTATGATGTATGAAATCATTACAATCAGGTGATTGCTTTCCTCACAAATCCCAAGATAAATATCTATAAAATGAATGTTTTCATAAATTGTGTTGAAAAACTGGTGTTATCCATCTGGCAAAGATACACTTAACTCCAAGTTATACTTAAAAAGCCAACGTACTTACCATATGTCTCAATAATTTTAAGGTGAAATCTACTTGAAACAAGATGTCTGGGACACATCCACCATATCCAGTTGCCCAAAAGTTCATCTGTTAACCATTGTTCTGGCATGGAGCACTGCTTTTTATTTTTTCTAAGCAGAGACTAACTCAGTTTTGTAAAGCTCATTATTATTTTTTTTTTTGTAAAAGATTGATAAAACTTAATTCTCTTAAAGTGTAAATTGTCTCTAATATATAGCATTGAGCAAAAATATCCCAGGAAGAATTCTAATTATAATTTATTTACATATAGGAAACACTGAACAAATGAATATATTATTCCGGGGAGACAAAGTGGCTTTCCTTTTGAACAGGAACTCTGCTCTGTTTGTTGACTCGGGCAATCTTTTATCAAGTGAGGCCGTTTCATAATTCAATTCAGCCCTTTTGTGTACTTTGGTGAACTTTTTCCAGATCCTCTACTGCAATTCAGATTCTTATAATGAAATTTGTATTGAGGTAATAATATGAGAGCACAAAAACTATAGCAACAAAGAACACAAATTTATAGAGAAAGCATGTTTTAAAGCTATCTTTTCTGAACTGGAGACCTGAATTAAATTCTATTACATTACTATTTGACATAATGTAAAAGTTTGATGTTTGTATATATATGTTGGTTAGTTCATCATAATTTTTTAACCTAGTCATCCCCTTGATTTACACAGTAAAAGCATTTAAGCTGTCCCTTCTTGCCTTTCAGGAATATTGGGAATATAAATTGAGTATGTGAAAAAAGCTTTATGTCATTAAAATAAATGGCATAAAGTTGGAAAGGAAGTCTTTAAGTCTATGTTTATGCTCTCATTTTTATAGAAAGACAAAACCATATTTGGTGATGTCAGTGGTGGGGGCGGGAGAGCCAGTCAGAGGCACTGCAGTCAGGATTTTTGCTTGAGAGAACAGATGGGGAAAAGTGTGTGGGTAAACTTCTTTCATCCTTCGGGGTTCTGGCACACATTCCCCGTCACATACTGAACCCAGCAAGTAGTACATAAACCTCCACAGTTATATGGTTAAAAAATGGAAACAATAATTTTGGAGCACCAGAATAGAGAATTTTAACATAAGACACTAGCGTGGGCTGGAGAATAAAGGTGACTGTTAAATAAATAGGTCATTCAAGAATCTTATACAAAGAAATATGGTATCCTTCACCGGACAGAAAAGATTCAGGAGGAAGGGGTTTCCACTTCTTTTTCTTCAATGCTTACTGCTCCAGAGGACCATTTCTCAATTACTTTGAGAAAAGGTCTGGCTATTTTGTGGCTTTTGTGATTTAATTACATGAATTTCCTTCACCACTGTGTATTTATGTGTATGTAATTTCCTCATTAGAAGGGAGCACTTTTACCTGGGGAAAAAAAAATCTACAAACTGATATGTATGTTCAAGAATTGACAAAGTCTATTTCTATATACTTTATAATAAAAATTATGCTGTAATTTCTACATTAAAATTTTTAGTGTTTTATGTCAAATCATTTTAGTGTCCCCTCATTAGTGTGGGATGTTTCCAGACCAAAGCTTTGCTTCACTCTGTTTTCATGTGGTGGGATGTTAAGCAACACTTACCTTCACTGCCCTTTTTGGTGTTTCAGCTAAAATGGGTGGCAGAATTCCTTTGTAAAAACCAAAAACCCTATTGGAGAAATAGAACATTCTTATATGAGTAGGAAAATTAATGAGGTAATTGTACTTTTGTTCATGAATAAAGCAAATAATTATATAATCTAGAATATCAATCATGAAGTTTTCTAATTCATGAACAAAAATATGAATCTTATGTCTATTAGCATTATGAAACTCAGAAAATGAACAAGTGATTCCGAGCCTGGAATCTCTTAACTGCTAAACATGGTGACCAACAACTGTACCTGACAGATGAACGTGAGTCTTCTCTCTGAAAGGAACCTTCATTTTCTCTGTGCTGTGGCTTCAAGCTATCTGTAGTTTGCATTTCCTCAATTTTGGTAACCAAATGAGGTTAGGGTTCTACCCAAATAAGGCAGTCTGGAACCTTTCTGAGGTAATGAAACCTTGGATTTGAGCTTCTCTAACTCTTTCTGATATTAGGGTTCCCAGCCCCATCTTGAACCAGTTTTATAATTTTTTAAAACTTCCTTAACGAAAGCAGAAGAAAGTCAAGAAAGGCCAGTTATATAAGTCAACAGAAGAAAAGCCAGTCTTTTGATGTCAGTGTGGTGGGCCTATGGTCATGTATTTAGACATATTTAGAAAAAAAGTATGAGTGGAAAATGCTTCTGATTAGATTAAAAGTCATCATTTTTTTAGGATTTTGGATACAAAATTTTAAACACTTCTGTATAGGAAACTTGCAATGTACATGCAATCTTCCTTTTAGTACATGCAATCTTCCTTTTAAACTTGCAGTTATGCAAATAGTGGAGAATATCTTGCATTATTTCCTGAAGTAACCAGTTTTCTTGAAGAGTTAGGTGACTACAGAAAAGGGTGGGGATTACCATGCTCCTGTTTTAGGATCTGCATTTAACCTGGGGCAGGAGCATGTCTGATTGAGCCCAAGCTTCACTCTAACTGCCTTAAATTGGGCCTGTTTCTATCTGTGCTTCTGGAACAAAAAGTTGAGCTTATTCCGACTAACCCACTGTGGCACCTGATCCCACCTCTTGCTCTTGTCAACTCACTGGTCTAACCAAAATCCTTTAAGAAGGGGAACAAAAGATTGTGTTACAGTCTCTAAATTGTAGCTCCTTGAGAACAGACTGACTTTTGGAGTTCTTACTTCAGTCTTTTTTGTGTATATAACAGAGTATTGTTAAGTATATAGATTTCATAAAGTTGAAAAAAGAGGAATCAAATGGTACCTGATATAGGTTTACTCTGCCCCAGTTTTTTACTTAATAGATCATGATACTATTGTGATTGTAAATAAAAGAAATGTGATTTGAAGAGTTATGGGAATTCATAAACTGCTATACCTCGCTCCATTTCAATTTTAACTATCACTACCGAAAATTCTCACAACACTTTCATTCTCAAGACAATTTGTAAAAGAATTATTTTTGTCATTTAAATTTCATTATAAGTGAATTAACATTTACTCTTCAGCATAAGAGTTACATAAGTACAGGATGGATCTTCCCACAAGATAAATGTGATTTTTGTGACTGGAAGTTCTATAGCTATAATGAAAGAGGTTATTAGTTGTTCTCTTTCTGTGAGGATCTTTTCATAACTAGAAAATTATTCCTGTATATGAGGGGGACTAAGAGGAACATTTAAGCAAAATTTAAAAACAGAATATTGAGTTTGATAGGGGAACTAGGCATTCTATATTTCAAAGATGGAGAACAGTGATAGAGAGAAAAGTTGTTGAGCCTACAGGACAATGTTAGGCAGAAAAATGATGGGTATCAGGCTCTCACGAAAGGAAAAATACTGGATTTTTCTGTTTGTTTCTAGGCGGTAGAACTGGAACCAAGAGAAAGAAGCAAGAAAGACAGGTTTCAGGCGGTTAGAGTTCATTGAAGGGTGCTTCTAACAGTTAGAACTGTCCAAGGATAGAATGGTTTTTCGTGGAAAGTGCGAGGTCCCACTTTGGCATATGACTAAGCAGTAGACGGCCATTGTCATAGATGCCAGAGATTGACTGTATTTAGCAATGGATTGACTTGAAGTTCCTCAAAACTGATCCTTTTCAATCCTCAGATTCTGTATTCCCATAAAAAGAAGAGAACATGAGCAACTTAGCCTTCCTTTAGAGTTTTGTCTCAGAATAGCAAAGCTTCTCTGAAAGAAGACTGCCTTCTAAGTAACACAGAAGGACTTCGTTTTAAAAGTGATGGGAGAAAAATATTAAAAAGAGGTGTATGGCAGGAGAGAAGAGAGAAGCAGCTGGGAGAAGCATAAGGATTTAATCTGGAAAGATCTGGGAGGTCCAGGGCCCTCTGCTTCAGATTGGCAATGCTTCATCAATGTACCTTCCTTTCTTTTTCTCTGTCCCGTTCATGTTCAGTACCATCCCCATTCCGCCGTCCTGAGCTTTATAACAATACCAATTCTAAGGGACCATAGGCAGCTTTGACTGGCAACTGGGACTCTAGAACCATTCGCTTTCTTGCATTGTTTTTTCAGAATCTCCATGCAACAGCAGTCATGAATGGGACGGTCATGCGGTCCTGCCACACCCAGTCTTTTTTAACTGCTGGAACCAACATATTAGTATAATATGATGCTGCTGGGAGGCAGAGGTTGGTTTTGTGCCTTGTTCAGATGGATGCAAATAATAGTATAGTTCTTTAACCTGATTCAAGCAAGACCTATCAGAGTTTTTCTCCAGGACTTGGGAATTGGTACTAAAAAGCACAGTCTTGGTCTGTGTAGTTAAAACCCTAAAATACAAATCCAGCATATCAGCAGGAGTCACGCTTCTGTCATTTAGAAAAGGCTAGTCTGCTGTGGTGAAAAATAAGGAAGTCACTATTCAGAGACACACAGCACTAAGAGAAGAGAGCCCCAGCGCTGACTCTACCGCCCTGTTTTCATTGAGCGTGATTACGTATAGACCAGTTTAAAATTGTGTATCTACGATCTTAATTCTGTCAGATACTCAGTAACACTGCCAGAGTGGTTGCTTCAGGCCTTCTGTGCCATGTGCTCCGAGAGAGATATTTTTTAATCTGTTACGATTATCCCTTGGGACAACCAGAAGAGTTACACACAAAATATGGAGAGGGGAATGTGAGCAACGGCCACAGTGATGCTGCGTCTCTGGCTTCCGTAGATGACTGCTGGAAGATTCCTACTACAAAGTATGATAGATATATATTTTTTTTTTAAAAGGAATGGTTTGTTTTATGAAAGCCATTTTTTTTCTTCTAAAGGACAGATGTGATTACCTACACCGTCCATTCTGTCTTGGTGTGGTTTTAGTGTGCTCTATGAGTGTGGTTTGCTACATCTCAGGGCAAAGATTAGGGGAATGAGATAGGGGTACCACGGCTCATACTGCTTACTCATACTGCAGACCGTGCCTTCTTCATTCTGCTTACTGGATGAATGGACAGTAAGACTCTAAATGCTTAAGTAGTGCTGATGGCAGGCTTTCCTCTGACTTGATTATAAAGGAGCCATGCTGCTTTTAAATCTGAACCTGCATCAAGCTAACTGGAACAATCTCTGGAAGAGGCATGAATCAATGTAAGGCACCTTATAAAAGTGTGCTATAGATTGGGCGTGGTAGTGCACACCTTTAATCCCAGCACTCGGGAGATAGAAGCAGGTGGATGTCCCTGAGGTTGAGGCCAGCATGGTCTACATGGACAAGTTCCAGGCCAGCTGGGCTCACAGGGAGACTATGTCTTGAGGAAAACAGAAATCCAATCAAACAAAAAAATGTGCTATGAACTACATGGCAGCCCTCACAGTTTGCTTCTCAAAGCTGTTACTTCTGAGAGGTGTCAGTTTGATTTTAGCTTTATTGTGTAAGAAAATAGGACCTTGGCTGCTTATTGGCTTTCATTAATGGTATTATAAGTAAACATAGTCAAAACTTGTTGACTATTCCCTATATACTAGCTTCTCTGTTAAAAGGAAGTGCCTGTAGTGGCTGGGGAGACAGCGTGGTGAGTTAGAGCACTTGCTCTACAAGCATGAGGACCTACCTTTGAATCTCCAGCACCTGCATAGAAAGTCAAGCACAGCAGCGCGTTCTTATGACCCTAGCCCTGTGCGGGAGGCAGAGACAGAAGGATCATGGGAGTTCCAGGCACATGTCTAACTCCATGTTCAGTGAGCATCCCTGGGTCAAGGGAGCAAGGCTGAGAATGGTGGAACAGGATACTATGGCCTCCCCTGGCCTCCACGCGTGTACACCTGCACACACAGTGCACATACACATACTGAGAACTACATGGAGGTTTGTGCATAGATTATTCTCATTAATTTTTCACAACAGTCCTTGGAAGTAGTCAGTATAACTACTGCCTTCATTTTGCAAGCGAAGCTGCCTACCGTCCCCTGGTTGCCAAGTGGAATGCGTGACTCAATCAAGTTCTTTTCTACTTTTACGGTCTATGTCCTTGACCACTGGGCTTTACCATACAAATGTTTTCTTGAAAAAACTGTTTCTTTTTCATTTTATTTTCTCTGTCTTGCATTTGCTGTAACAATGCCTTGCTATTTCAGAAAGAAGCAGCAAAGGCAACTGAAAGTTAGGTCTCAGAAATAAATACGTTTATTTTCATTGTAAAGTAATAACAAACATTAACTTCATAACCAATAGCAATGGTCTAAGATGAATAAACTTATTTTTGCGAAAGCTTTTAGACTGCTGACTAAGTATTTTCTAGCTATGTAAGAATAAGAAAAAGAACCACATCAAACCAAATCAAAAACAAGGTCTGTGTATGAACATGTTCTCCTAAGATCAACTTTTGCTGTAAGAAACAGACAGGATACTTCTGTCAATGTGGAGAAGAGAATTAATATGTCAATAGGACAATAAAGCATTTAAAATATTAATATTAAATATTACTACAAAACCATCATTGCCCTCAAAGCCAGTGGGGAGTGCTGTTGCTATTGACTCAGGAAGGCCATCCCTTGACCTTTGGATTTTCAGAGTGTGGGTGTTCATCAGCCCCTGTGTTTGAGTAAGACACTCTTTCTCCAGCACACGGGATTAAGCAAGATTGTTCAAGCCTGTCATGGTAACCATATTTCTCCTTCGTGAGTTACACAGGCACGGGCTTATGCCCCCACTGTAGCCTGAGAGACCAGTGAAGACAAGTTGGGGATCTGGGTTTTCAAGTTAAGGAGAAAAGGTACATGGGAGTCAAAGCCGCTCTCCTTTGCTAGCTCTGGTTCCAGTTCCATAAAATTCTGTGTCATTCAGGGAAGTGAGACATCAGGGTCTACGAGCAAAGGACAGCAGAGACACCCAAAGGATGACATTGTTGGGCTGCAGAATTAACCAGTCTCAGCATTCTGCCTCCAGATTGGAGTGTGAGAAATTACCAGTTAATTCCTACTATTAGGCTGCTTTTAATCGTGTCTTCTGTTAACCTACAGCTAAAAGACATTATACAGCTGGAGCCAAACATTAGTACTGCATTTCTGAACAATCTCAAGTTGTAATGCTTAAGCCAAACTCATATTAGATACTTACTGTTACTGCAAAACATTCAGGACAAAGAAGCTGAGAGAATAATTTCAAAAGACAAGGGTTTAGCTGGTTTCTTGCAGGGAAAGATATATTACACCCTACCCTATTAGTATGATTGCCAGTGGAAGAGCCCTGAACCACAGACAGAACATGGGATATCAGCAGATCAAAAATATATGTAGTAAACATGAAGATGGCGAACCAGGTCTCCAAGGCCATTAGATTATAATAGTGCACACACTAATGAGAGTTATTTGCAAACCTGGTAGAGACACAGAGTACCATAAAATTAGATTACATTTGTTTTTAATTGTACAATGAGAACTGGCCTTGTAGTACTTATGTACATCTATAAAACGAAGATCAAAAACTACATTGCCCGTGTTCTTCTCAAAGATGCAGCTCACACAGTTTATTTGAAACACAAGTTTATGTCAAACCCCACAAAATAATTTTATCCCTCATTTCTTCCCGCCTTTATTTTTGAAGTATGAAAGTATTTAACATATGGGTGGCTGTAAGGTCATCAACCAATCAGAGATGCTGATTGTATAGAGGCATGAAATGTGGAATTCTTTGTGCATTTCAGCTTGTGCCTTGTACAGCAAGCGAAACTCTCAAAGACACCTTCGTGTTGTCTCTCATCATTAAGGTCCAGTTCTATGTTACTCTGTTTTAAGGTCTAAATTCAAGATACAAAGAGAACAAACATTCAGATAGACCCTAAGTAAATTTCTTGTACCATATAACACCTGTAGTCATTTGGAGAAATGGAAAAAAAAAACCTACATATTTTAAGTTAGCTACTGAAATCTGAAGACTGTGGTGAGCAGTGTAGACGGGGCAGGGTTTACCATTCTCAAAATCTGACTCAGGTAGAGAAACTGACAGAGTAGAAAAAAAAATCACATGTCTGTCTGCTCACCCATTTCTCTCTCTGAGTCACCCCTTGCTGGTTTTCCTGTTAGTTTTTAAATACAGTACAAGAAAATATTTGTTTGGAAATTACTTATTCCATACAGTCAGACTACTCCTCAAGCAGGCTAGGAAATTTCCTTAGTTGCTTTCGGACACTTCTGGAGTTTGGAACATGAGTGTGGATTATTTCCTTCTTTGTAGTTCACAAGGAGGAAGAAAAGCAGTGAGACAGCCTCTCAACTGATCTTCAGAGGGGGGTAAACCGTGTTAGAAAGCTTACTATCTGCCTCGACTGATGAGTTCTTAGAAAACAAGCACTAAGCATGGGAAGAGTGAATACAGCATATTCCTTCCTTAGGGCTGAGGAGATGGCTCTGTGTGTGACGTGCCTGCTGTGAAAGCATGAGGACCTGAGGTCGGATCCTCAGCACCCACATAAAAAGCCTATATACTACTGCAGTCCCAGCTCTTGGGAGCAGAGCCAGCTCGACTTCTGGGGCGGCCAGCTTAGCTGAATTAATGAGTTCCAGGTTCAGTGGGTGACTCTGTCAATAAATAAAATGGAGAGTGCTGGGGATGTTGGTAGGGTGCCAGCTTGCATTAAGCCCTGGGTTTGATCCTTAGCACTCTACAAATGGGGTAGTGGCATATACCTGCAATTCCAGAGGATCAGAAATTCAAGGTCATAGTGACATTCAGGCCAGACTGGGCCACATGAGACACTGTCCCAAACTGCCAGCTTACTCCTCTCCTCCCAAAAATGTGGAACATGTGCACACACACACACACACACACACACACACACACACACTCCCTCCTAGAAAAGGAAAAGATCAATGTGCAAATCTCCTGCCCATGGAAAGTGAGGCAGGAGATTTCCCTGGTAGTCAGAGAAGTCTTTTAGAATCCAAACTGAAGTTTGAAAGTCAAATCCAACAGCTGTCACATTGGAAGAAGCAAGGTGAAGATGCATGATGCAGGGTCTCCGAACCTGAAACTGAAAGTACAGAAACTCTTTCCAAGATGAAGAGCCATTTTCCAAGCCACCTGCATCACACAGGTGAGAAGCATGCCTTCACCTGGATCCTATTTCTTTGCCAAAAACCTGGCATTCCAGAAGCACCCAAAGTTACACTGGCTGGTGAAGTATAAAATAGAAGCGACAGAGAAAGTGACAACAGAGTGTCCTTGGGGAAATGGGAAAGCATTAACATGTCTGTATACCTAGCAGAGCACAATTGCTACATTTTATTTTGTTTCAACAGTTAGAACCTAAGTGAACATCACCATTCAGTTCTGTTCTGGGCAGCTGTCCAAGCTCATCTTTCGTACAGTAGATTTTGAAGTCTTACGGTCAATCATATCTTCACAATTTGTTCTTCTTTCAGGCTTCAGGCATCCTTCTGATTTCCGTTTCTGGTTTGGAACGGTTTAGTCATCTCTTTTGGCAACATGACCAACCCAAATCAGTCATTTTCTCCAAATTATACTGGAATAGAGAATCTTGTGCTAGTTTGTTGTTTTCTTCCTCTTTTTTTTCGTTCACATCATTTTCTTTTTAAGAATCTCCTAATGCAAAGCTGACTGAAGGCACACAATGCTCTCTTTCTTCTACTGTCAGGCCCAAGTTTCTTCCACACACGCTTTGGCTCTGTTATTGAAACAAGGAAGGCAGCACTAAGCCCTTGAGTTATGAGCACATGGGATGTTAGATGGGGTCGGGTATTCCAGGGCAGAATTCTGGCCTGACACTACACCTTTAGAGCAGTATTCTGATATCATTTGCACTGCACAAGTCTCATGAGCCAAATGAAAAAAGGGAGTCTTTTTTGTTATTTGAGTTATGTAGAATCTGCAATCTGAAGTTGTAGAGGCCATTGGGGCCATTTTCATTTAGTCAGTATACAGGAGAAACTTCATCTTTCAAAGGAAGGGGAAAATAGTTCAGAAACCTAAATAACTGTCTCTTAAAGACAGTAGATTGAGTTCAACAAAGATCAGATAACAAAACTTTTAGTAAACATCTAACACAAAATTAACAAAGGTTTTTCTCTACTTGGCTCAAATCAGGTCTTCGGGTACAGACAATATAGCTTTTATTAATTCATTACTGAAAAATAATTGAATTGCTTCTGAATATGGTCCTTGGATATATTCATTATTTTAAACTATACCACTTTCATTATATGTTGAATGGAAGAATTCTTTAAAGTCATCATGAACACACATTTAAAGCAAAATGTTTAGCATGAATTTACCATAATTTGCCGATGTGTCTAAAATAAACTACAATTTTGATTTTCTAAGGCACAAAAAGATATGTTTGGCTGTCAGTGTCATGTGGGAGGCTCAATTTCATGAAAAGCTGGAAGAGTATTTCACTGTCTAAATACGCCGTTCAACTCAGCCCAAGGAAGGCATTAGTGTCCAGAACCCTGAAGGAAAATGCCTAGGACAGGAAGAAACCAAAGTAGTCAATAATATTGGCAAAATGCAGGCATTAATTGCCCCATTAATCTGTAAGCGACTTACTTATAACTGACACCAAATTACCTTGTTCATAAAGGAATGTTTTCATTAGGAACTAAGAATGAGTCTTTCCTTTATATGGATGGGACCTACAAGCAAAAAGGTGCAAACCAAACCAAAACAAAATTGAGGAAAGATAAGCTAGTCACGAAGTCACAGATTTCTTTACCAGCCAGCTTCCTATCAGCCATCCTTCTGATAGATCAATGCACAGTCGGAATTCCTTGTTCTGTTCAAATAATGCCATGTTCTCACCTACCATTGTTCCCGTATGTCCTCTAGTTTCTCTCTTTCCCACTAGTGAAGCAACTAACATTCATCTATCTATTCATGCATCATATTTTGTGCAAGCCTTAGGCTAAAAACCTGTTTCTAGGATTACATGTTAATGCATTCAACTAGCACCTTGATTTTCTCCAGAAAGGCTTCTCTAACATGCAAGAAAACAAAATCTTGATATTGTAGCTGCCTACACTATTTGATGAATATGTTGCCTTTCATGTTATCTTATGTCTAGCATACAGAAACACTCCGACAGTAATACAGTAAATACATAGAAATGCAGTCTACACACGTATATCTCTATGTTTAGGTAGATAGATTCACACATACATATGATTTCATATTGTATCAACAGTCTGAATGTCTTGTATATTTTTAACTAGATTGAATAAATATTATGTATTTACATAATTATAGTATTTAGTTTGTGTTATAACCTCTTTAAGGCATAAGGACCACTGGCTGGAATTTAGCCTTAATAATTCAAGGTTACTAGTCAACAAAGGTAATGTGAATTTGGGTTCTGAGGCTACAGAATTTAGTCATCGGTTTAGCTCAAGCACAAGTTAACTATTCACCCACCATGGAAAAAGTTTGGTACATGGTGAGCAAACTAATTCTCAAAGATTACTGTTAAAATGGAGATCTCCTCTAAGCCTGCTCTCTGGAAATGAGTCAGTTGCTTGGTTTAATAGCTTGACCTTGCTTCAGGGAAATATTTGACTGAACTGGGGAAGAAAGCCTCAGAATTGAGAGATGCCCTTCATAAATGGAATCTTGCCTAAGTGCGTGACCTAGAACACAAGGAATTCACACCTTGCTATGGATTCTTCAATGACCAATTAATATATGTTCCTGTCAAAAAATGTTGCTCACTAAGAGCACTGTGCTGTCTACTATCAAAGTACAGGTCATATTTGGAAGAGCATTAACTTTTTGTGGTCATCAAGTATGATAGTCTATTCCAAAATTAATTTTTTGAGGAGCCCCCTGGTGGGTGTCAAAGTTAAATGCAACACAACAGTTACCGGTACTGCCAATCAAATGTTGGATCAGGAAATATTTTACATCAGATATTATAGTCTGATTTAGTCACCTTTCAATTCACTAATAGGCTACAAATGAAAAGGGCTGTGACATCTTGGACTTCTATTGTAATTCGTACTATTGAGGGAAATGTCAGAAATAAAAATAGCAGTCATGTAAAATATTTCAGAAGTACTACCCCATTAAAGTATTATACAAAATCTCCACTTCCAGGAAAGGCCAAACACACTGGAAAAATTTGAGCAGCCTTCCTTCTAATCGAACAGCTAGTAAATGGTAGTGTGGGGATAAGAGCCAGGCCCACTTGTCACCAAAGCCTAGCGGTTGAACATGTGCTCTGACTTTTCTAGGAAGCTTCTGCCTCTCATAGTTTCTTCCTTCTGTGTTTATCCAGATTGGCTTGAGGTATCTGTTCAGGCTCTGGTTCATCTCTAGAGAGAGATAAAATGCTGAATTTGAGTAGAGGAACACTTAGGACAGGGCTGGTAATCCATTTTGTCTTTGATAGTCCCTATATCATTTCTTACTTAGCTGACTAGAAGGTATGTTAAGTGGATAGTCATTGAACTTTGTGGGTTCAACAAGTCAAAGTCTGTATTACTTCATAAGCTCCTGAATATGAATAGTTGTTGAGATTACTTTGACAAAGTTTTTACTTCATTATTGCTATTGAATCCATTATTATTAATGAATAAAGACTAGCTACCTCCATGCCTAACTCTTTCAACGTCCTACAAAACCACTAGTTGAATAAACTGGGGAGATCCTAAAACGCTTGTAAAACAATGTCAATCACTCTTCCGGGTGATTTTATCCAGTTCTATGACCATATTTATCATCCATATGATGGCAACTTTCATATATCTCCAGTTTCCATCTACTTGGCTATCTGATTGTTATCACATAATTGGTGTTCAAATGAATTACAGATGTTCTCTTCACAGACTTGTCCTACCTACAGTATTCTTCAGACCAGCTAATGCTGACTTTGCAGTTGCTCAGGCTAGAAACTTTGAACTCCTTCCCTTGTTCATCCTTATTACCCTAGTTCAAGTCCTGAATATACCTCACCTGAATCAATGTAATAGGCCCTCATTGATATCCCTATAGTCAAGGCAGTTACAGAATGACTCTGTCACATGAAAAATGGATTGTTACTCCGGCTCACAACCTCCCGGTGTCTTCTTCTCTCCTCAAAGTAAAACCCAAATTCATGCAAGACGTCTAGCTCCTCTGCTACGGAATCCTGTGTGCCACTTTTCCTCTAATCTGTTTCTCGTTCTTTGTTCATTTTTCTCTACCCTCGTTGATCTTCCTTCTGTGTCTTGGACCATGTACACCCCAACGCTGGTGCATGCTTCTAGTGCATTTTTACATGCTTCATCATGTCTGGGTCCTTTCCCCTACATATCTGCATGGCCACTGCCTGCCTTCTTCACATCTTTGCACACATGTTTTCTTTTCAGTGACACTTGATCTCATCTTTATTGAAATGCCAACAACTCCACTCAGGTGCTGCTTTTTGTTCTGTCAGCTTTATTTCTCCTTCTAGAACTGATTCCCTCAAGCATGTTATCCTATTTGCCTGACTGATTGATTGACTTTCTGTTATTACCTTTAGGAGGTCAGCTCCATGAGGACAGAATAGGGATTTTTGCCTGTGTTATTTAATGAAGTGTCCTGGGGCCAAATATAGTGTCTGGTATATAACAGATGCACAATAAATATTTTTTGAATGAAAGATCAAATGCATATGCATTACATCTGTCAGGTGTGATAGCCCCTGCTTACAATCCAAGAAGTTAGGGAAGTTAAGACTAACCTAGGCTACATAATTAGTTTTAGTCTAGCCTGGGATATATCATAAGAAACTGCCACAAACAAATAAGCAAACAAACAAACATGTCATTGTATCCCAGTGATTTAGGCTGATGGTTTGAGCATACAACTTTTTTTTTCTTTTGTCATTTTTGAGACAAGGTCTCCCTGTAGCCACAGCTGGCCTGGAACTCACAGAGATTCACCTGCCTCTACCTCCCAAGTACTGGGATTAAAGGCATGTGCCACCACACCTGGCTTGTGAGTATGCAATTGTATCTGGTATTTTGAATCACTTTATCTATTTATTTATTTATTTTAATGTGTATTAGTGCTTTGCCTGCGTGTGTGTTTGTAAATCATGTGTGTGCAGTGCCAGAGGATGTCAGGAGAGGGCGTCAGATCCTTTGGAACTGTAGGTACAGATGGTTGTGAGCTGCCATGTGGATTCTTGGAGCTAAACCAGGGACATCTGCAAGAGTACCAGTGAGTTTAAACACTGAGCAATCTTTCCAGCATCCTTGAATTATTTAAAAATCAACCCCTTTCATTTTCTTGCCAAATGTCAGTTCTTTCTGGCTTCTCTGGCATATTCTAAACTTCATAAAAATGGCTACTAACAAAGAAATAAAGTTCTGGTGTTTGATCTAATAAATATGTCTAGACTTAAAGAAATGGTAAGGAAGGAAGGGAATGGTCCATGCAAGTCACCATCTCCATCAGCAACCATACTGTGGTACCAAATACCACCTCTGTCTTCTCCCTCTCAAGACTCTGCATCCCTTCATTGGACATGTAGAACTGAATCCTAGTTCTTTAAGTCCGTGTGCTCAGTAAAAGGGGACTCTCTTGTATGTCTGATATCATTCCTGGTCATGCTTTCTTGGCTGGTAACTATACAAGACATGAATGTGTGACATCATTAACCAAAGAAACTTGAGAAACTTTTGAGACAGGATTTTCCTTTCTTAAAATAAAGATTCTTGGGAGGCTGGAGAGATGGCTCAGCAGTTAAGAGCACTGACAGCTCTAGCAGAGGACCCCGGTTCAATTCCCAGAATCTACATGGAAGCTAAGAACCATCCATAACTCCAGTTTTAGGGAATCAGACACCTTCTTCTGACCTCTGTGGGCATTGTGTGACACAGCTGCTCTTACATACATGCAGGTAATATACTCATACACATAAAATAAAAAATGATATATAAAAAATTTTTAAAAATTGATTCTTGGGCCTTACCTCTATAGATCCTTATTTGATTAGTCCAAGAGAATGTGGTGGTTTGAGTGGGAATGTCCTCCATAGGCTCCAAGTATTTGAGCACTTGATCAATTGATGGTGCTGTTTGGGAAAGTCATGGAACTTTCAAGGAGGTGTGGTTTTGCTGGAGAAAGTATGTCACTGGGAGCAGCCTTTGAGAATTCATAGTCTTGTCCCATTTTCAGTTTCTCTTTGCATTCTGTGTGTGTTTGAAGATGGAGCACTCAGCTTTCTGCTTCCCCACCACGATGAACTCTTATCTCTCCAGAACCTTAAACCAAATAAACTCTTTCTTCTATAAGTTGCTTTGGTGTTTTATCACAGCAGCAGAACGGTACCTAATAAGAGAGGTTTGGGAGTTTTTAACACTGCCCCTTACTCTGGTGCAGAGGCCCAGGAACTATCCGTTCACAGCAGAAACATCTCTTCTTAGCAGGTGGGTGATGCAAGGCTGCTCTTACCCAGACATCTCTCTGTAGGAAGCAGGTGAAAGGACTAGGTACTTTTGCCTGGTAATTCTCCCAGAAACTTCCTTGCTAGAATACTTTCATTTTGGGGAGGAAGGCTGATGTTTGGCTCCTAGTCCACTCTGTGTCTCTGCTGTGCTTATCTCTGGCCTCTGACCAGTCAGACACCTTTACTGAATGTGGTTACATGTTGCTTACCCTAAGAGTGGCTACAGTTCTTTGTTGTCTACTTCTCAGTTTCCTCTTCTACTCATTTAGGAACAACACCTAGACATACCAAAACCAGATTATTAGCTTGCCTATATCTTGTCAAAAGAGATTCATATTTCATTCTTCCTGTCTTTTAAAACTGGCAGAAACCTTGGTTGGCATAACACATGCTTTCTTTGCTTAAACAATAGACCGAATTTTAAAGAAGAACACTTTGCTCTCATTCTGGGCACAGCCTTGTGCTTTGCAGAACAGGTACAACAGGAAGTAGCCCTGCTATGCAGCCAGCAAGACTGCACCTGTGACTGGAGGAGCTGAAGAGTGTAGGGAAACTCCTAGCTTTCTGGAGGGAGCCAACAAGAGTCTTTGGAGCTCTGCAGGTGACTGATATGTAGAAAAGCAAAGCTGAATAGGGAGTGTGGCAAAAATTTAGCTTCTAAATTGATCACTAAGTTGAAAAACATTGTGAGTTTCCCACTGATCTTGTTTACACTTTCCACTAAAGTCATTACTGGCCTATGGCACTTTTGTCCTAACACGTCTTTCACATATACTCTGTATCTTTCTTTATAAAAAAATTTTTTTATGTGTATGAGTATATTGTCTACATGTATGTAAGTGTTCCCATGTCATACAAAGCCTGTGGAGGTCAGAGAGGGCATCAGATCCCTTTGGAACTGGAGTTACAGATGGTTGTTGGCTGCCATGTGGGTGCTGGAAACTGAACCTGGATCTTCTGCAAGAGTAGTCAGTACTCTTACTGCTGAGCCATCTCTCCAGCCCCGTAATCCATATTTTTTCATTACTGTTTCCAAGACCATCTGCTTGCTTGTCAGTAGGTATTTAATAAACACCTACTGCAAGTGTGGGATAAATCATCAACAGTACGTCTAGTTTCGTCATTGAAATAGCAAGCATGCTTTGGTTTTATCAATTGCCAAGTCTCGAAGCTGGAATAAAGCAGTCACAACACATTATCCATCTGGATAGTTTATTTTGTGAGACAGAAAAGCATAGATACTCGTTTCCCATTTTCCATGGAACATTTAGTGACAGGTGACATTTACTTATCTCAAGCAAAAATTGAATGATGGATGACTACCTTGGAGTTTATATTTGGAGTGTGAATTTCTATCTCCAGCCAATTCATCTATTCCTTCATTCAACAAGTAGTTGAGTATCTGCCATGTGACAGATACTCACAGACTCTCTGGATTAGGCACAAGATGCAAATAAGCTGGACGCATTCTTTATGTTTGCTGAGCCTATGACCTACTGAGGAAACCATACAAAGAACAGATAGCAAATAAAGCAATAAACTGGCACCAGCTCAACATCAATGATCACTGAGGAAATGCAAATCAAAACTATGGATATGCCATGCCATGTTCACTGGGGATGTCCGCTCTATGCAAAGAGTGAGAGGAGAGATAAGTAATGCGTGCTTGTGTATAACTGAAGGTTACCTAACAAAAACCTCCGTGCCAAGCAAGGGAAACCTTCCTTCAAGTTATTGGTCGGGGTAGTCCAAGAGACTCCCCAAACAGTATAGCTCATTGCCACTGCATATTGCTGCCCCACAAAGCTTGAAGGTAAGGCCCTATTGCTGAAGACACCACACACTTCAGTCAGGACTTGGAGAAATTGAGCTAGAATTGACCTGGGAGCCTCTTCTCTGAAGACTAGCTCTCATAGTTTCAAAGAGTGCGATGCAAGCTGTCAAGGGAGAGGACCAACCAAGGGTCCCACCAAGCTATAAAGCCCACAAACCACAACAACGACCAGTCTGGCAATATCCTCAATAGTGCAAAAGTGGTACTTTTTATCTTGGAGGTAACCAACAGTTCTGTCTATTTTGACTTAGGATGTACTGAAAAAAAGAAAGGACACATGGTTGAAGAGGTTGCAGACCCTAGAGAACTGACTATTGCTAATTTCCTTAACCAATGTAAATTCTTACTATATCCTAAATACGTATACAGATAATGTTGTTTATCAATGGTGAGCAAGTCAAATGGTACTCAAAGAAGCTTCTTTTTTCAATAGATGGAGGCTATTATGAAGTTCTACAGCTAGTGAAAATGCAGAGAATACTATGGGACCCGATACCCAAGCCTCAGAGAACATTGAGTAAGAGCAGGTAGATATACCAGAGAACCAGGATGCTTAACACTAGATAGTGTCTTCTAGAAATGACAAGGAAGCAGTTGTCATGTCAGTGTGAACGGGGGAATTCACAAAGTTCTACCTCTAAATGAAGAGCTACAGGCAACCAATGCCTGCTGAGAGAGGAAGAATCAGTTTTCTCCAAGGAGTATCCAATCCCAAGTGATCAGCCCCAAACACACAATTAGCACCAAGTGGACATATCAAATTATACGTATATGTATGTTTATGTTTGTATGTATAAAAACAATAAAGAAGTCACAAAATTGAAAGGAGCCAGGCCTGGTGGTACGTGCCTTAATCCCAGCACTCAGGAGGCAGAAGCTGGTGGATCTCTGCAAGTTCAAGGCCAACCTGGTCTTCATAGCCAGTTCCAGATCAGTTGTCACTACAGGGAGACCCTATTTTAAAGAAACAAAAACAATAACAACAAGAAATCCCAAAAACAAAATTGAGAGGGAATGGGGTGGAAGTGGGAGGGTTGGGTAGGATGGAGGGGGTGGAAATAACATGACCACAGCGTGAAACTTAGAAAAAAGAAAAACCGAGCAAACAAACCCCAGAAAACAAGTGTTGGGAAGGAGGAGGGGAAACTGGCTTCTTTGAATATTGTTTTGGAGGATGAAAAATGCTGTCACTGCTGTGAAGAAAGAATATGGTATGTCCTCCAAAAATTAAAGATAGAACTGGTGAGATGGCTCAGCAGTTAAGAGTGTTTCCCTCCAAGCCTGACAACATGAATTCAACATGGAACCCACATGGCAGAAAGAGAGAACCAGTTCCTGAAAGTTATCCTCCGACTTCTACACCTGTGCCGTGATATGCATGTACACATTGTATATGTATGACAGTGTGGTTGTGTACACAATTTAAAAATTAATGATAGTTATATGACCCACCAGTTCCACTTTGGGATCTATACACAAAAGAATGAGAAGCAAAGACTTGGACAGGTACAGTCATTTGTCTCTTAACAACTGCGGTATGTTCTGAGAAGCGTATCATTAGGCATTGCTGTTGTGCAAACATCATACAGTGCAGCTGGACCAATCTAGTGTTGGTCAATCCCTTGGTGTGGTCTTTTGATGTAATCAAGAGATACCTGTAGTAATCACAGGATGCAGGAGGTTGCTGTGAGTGTAATATAACAGTATTTCATGTAAGTAGTAGTACACTCTAAAATAAAGACAAAAATATAGTATAGTCATATATAATTTACAAACCATGACATTGTCAATTATTTTCATTATCAAATATATATATATATATATATAATTCTTTGTGATGCACTTTAAAGATATTTATTTTATTTTATTTTAAAATTCTGTATATATATGTCTTTGTGTCTGTATGTGGGTATATGCAAGTGGGTGCAGGTGCCTGTGGAGGCTAAAGGAATTGGAGACCCCTGAAGCTGAGGTTATAGGTAGTTGCAAGCTGACCAATATGCACGCCACATGGTAGGAATTCTTCCAGCTCCATTATACTGTCATGAGACTTCTATCATATATGTCGTCTCCATATTGTGATTAATCAAAACACTGATAAGTGCTGCATGACTTTTATGTTCATAACATCATTATTCATAATAATCAAAAGGTAAAAATGAGATAAAACAAAATATATTATATACATACATGGGGTATCATTCAGATTTAAAAAGAGAAGCAGTTCTTATATAACATGGATGAATTTTAAAGACACTATACTAAGTAAAATAAACTTGACATAAGAAATATTGTATAATTCCCCTTATATAAAATACCTAGAGTAGTCAAACTCAAAGAGACAGAATGTGAAATGGAGGTTGCCAGGTGCCACGACGAGGGGAGGATGGTACAGAGTTTCATTTCGGGAAGATGGAAATACTTTGGGGCTCGGTGGTGTGATGGTTGCACAAGAATATGATACATTTAATGTCATTGAAGTATACATGACCCTGAAGGGCATTTGGGGACAGAGATTTGCCTCTGTAGGCATACATATGTATATAATAGAATATATGAAACTGGGTGGAGGCGGTAGGCGGTAAGATAGAGGAAGGGATCTAAACGTGAAATCCTCAAAAACTCAATACAAAAGGAAGAGTTAGTTAAAATAGTACATTTTTTAGGTATACACATTCTATTTTTACTTATTTGTTTGTTTTTGTTTTTTATGTGTATGTGTTAGTGTTTTGTCTGCATGTAAGTGTATCCATGCATGCTGTTCCCATGTTCCCATGGAGGTCAGAAGAGGGTTTCATATCCACTGGAACTGGAGTTACTGATGGTTGTTTGTCACCACGTAGGTTCTGGGAACTGAACCTGAGTCCAGTCAGTGTTCTTACTTTTAACCACTGAGCCATCTCTCCAGCCTCAGCTATATTTTAATGCAATCAAATTGATATGAGAAAGTAAGAATTTATAGGAAAAATAATTCAGAGAATTTCACTTAGTCTGGGCCCTTCGAAAACTGTGGTTCAATTCACACTCCCAATAATGATGTCCGCTGTTGTTACTTAGGCTCACATGTTGGGGCACTTGATCCCCAGGTGGCAGTGCTGTTTTGAGAAGCTGAGTAACTTTTGGGGGTTGCAGCAGAGCTAGAGGAAATGGGTCACTGGGGTGGGGAGGTGTCTTGAGGTTTATAGTTCAGCCTCATGCTCTGTCAGGTCTTGATTCCTGATGGTCGAACATGTGAGCAAGCTGCCTCACATCGCTTCCAGAAAGTCTTCCCTGGCATGACACACTGTATCCTCAGACCATGCACAAAAAAACCACACCAAACCGAATCAAACCAAAACAACAACAAAACCCCAATGCCTCCCTCCCCTAACCTTCTGTTTTCTTAAGTTGCTTCTAGTCAGATGTTGGTTCATAGCAACAAGAAAAGTAACTTATACATCACTGTAGGCTTTAGAGCTGTTCTTTTGTTCCTGGAGGCCAAGTGACTTCTACGTAGCAAGCCCGGCATCTCGAAGCAGGAAGGCGAATGAGAGCCTGGAACACCAGGCTGAAAGTGGATTTCCTGCAGGGCGGAGCCAAGCACTTCAAACTGTCCTGCCAGATGTTTCTCTACATGGTCCTGGCAGCCATGTCCTGGGGAAGAGCCAGAATCTGGCCCAATTTCTACACTGAAAAGCTTGATAGAATGCTGGGGTAGTGCCATCCCGTAATAAAAGAGGAGGTCCCTCTGATCAGCACACCGTTCCCATTTGCTTTGGGAGTCCCTCCAAGGGGAGGGTGGGCTGGGGTAAAAGTGGATGTGCCAGAGCCTGCATGGAGGGTGGGAAAGGGCTAAGGAAAGGTGGATGGGGAAGAGAAATTCTGAGTGATTGGGAGCTGGAAGAAGACGCTCTCCAGCCTCCCTCTGCACATGTGTGGCCACCAGGGGATTGCCCGGCTATGCGCGCCGCTTCACATCTGTCAGCTGAATCAAAGATGCATAATTGAAGATGCAAAGCGAGAAACATTACGTGGTTCACAAGGCTCCCCAGAGGATTTGGAGTCTGTAATCCAGTGAGGAGCTTTTAATGAGACCTGAGCCTGTGTTCTCCTCTGCGAGAGGGGCTTGCACTCCAGCTGTGCTCAAGGATGCGGAAAGCTTTTTTTGCGCAATGTGGGCAGTCTTTCTTGACTGGTTACTGCCTCCTCGTTCCTCTTGGCACCTTTTGCCTTCTTCCAAAGAAATGCTGCTTTTTGAAACGTCAGCCATTTCTGATTTTGTGATTGAGGTGTTAGGATAAACAAGCGAAGGAAGGATGTGCTAGGTAAAACCATTATGCCGATACACTTCCCTAAAACCAAATCTAAACATTCCCAAATGTTTGACCATGAAATCAATACACAAAATAAAAATCGATAAATAAAGATAGCAATAAATAAGGACAGGAAGCGGAAGCATGAACAGGATTCTCTGCTTATGTCTGTCTACACAAAGTTCTCAAACATTCTGATAAAGGAAGAATGTTTCTTTCTAATAGTCATGGGCCAAGACTTCTGTAAACCACAATACAAATGAATTGTTAGACTAATTACAAAAGGCATCCAAGGACATTTAAACACAAACTTTTTTTTAAAAAAAAAAACATTCTAAGTTCAACAGACGACACACTTGGAAGTCAGGGCAGTTATCAATTGCTCTCGAATTTCTAAACATTTCCTATTTCTGCATTTATTGTAACATTTCACCCCTTGTTTTCTCCTTGAGATTAAAAAATTCTGTACATATCAACATCTCTACATACAGACTTTTAAAGGAAAGTTGTAAGAGGATTCAGACTATGCATTTGGCTCCTACCATGTCTTTGAAATCAATATTTTTGATACATTTCATGTTAGTCCTTAAAGATCTAATTATCTTTTACTGTTTTTAAATTTTTCTATTTTCAGTTACATGTGTGTTTATGCACCTGAGTGCAGTGACTGTGGAGGCCAGAAGAGGGCAGAGGAATCCTTGGAGCCGGAGTTGGAGGCAGTTGTGAGCTGGGATCCAAATTCAGGTCCTCTGGGACAGGAGTGTGCGCTCTTAAAAAGTAAGCAGTCTCTACAGTTCCTACCTGATTCTTTTTTGGTGAGTTTCTGGTATTTCCTGGTATAAAGGCTCTACTGTTTTCTTTGTTTTTGTTTTTAAACTAGTCTGAAGATTTATGGACATATAAGTGGTTTCTACTCTTTTAAAGATTTTTTATTTTATGTGTATGTGTGTATTGCTTGCATATAAGTGAACACATGTCATGCAATGCCTGTAGAAGACAGAAAAGGGTGTTGGATTCCCTGGAACTGGAGTTATGGACCATTGTTAGTCGCCATGTAGGTGTTGGGATTTGAAACTGGGTCTTCTGTAAGAACAGCCAGTGCTCTTATCCACTGAGCTGTCTCTCCAGCCCCTACTATGTTTTGTTTAGAGTAAAACATGCTATATTCAGTTCAGTATTGATATATATTCGTTTATATATCCAGTTTAGTGCTTATGATGGAACCGGAGACCCAGTGCATGCTCAGCGGGTGCTCTGTCGGTACAGACCCTTATACCTTTTGATGTTTAAGCTGCCAGTGGAACTTCCTCTTGGAATTTCTGGTTTGTGAGTGAATGCAAACCTTTTTGCAGCCTAAAGGTTCTTGTTGATTTCTGTGAGAGTCACACCAACGATGAATGACTGAAACAACATTTGTCACCACACCCAGCATAAGGCACACCTTCTATAGAAGAGGGCTGGGTGTCACTTCAAGAGGATGGGGATGCGTAACATCATAGGCAGACTTTGGCTTTTTCATTCAGTAGCAGAAAAATGAATATAAAGTCATCAGTACAGGTGCCTCAGAGAGTTGAAAGCACACTCTGGTCCCTAGGAACCAAAGCTTCTTATCTTAGTGCCCCAGCTCTCACCCAAAGAATCTGAATGAAGGGAGGTAAGCTTGGCAGCTCACCTTGGCTTAAGGCTGGATTCCTTACTCCTAGTGTTTTTTGTTTTTTTTCCTGAAGAATTCAGTTTGGGGCTGTGCAGACTTACATGTGTGCATTTTTGCATTGTGGCTAGGGCTTTAGGTGGCCTGTCATGGTAGCAGTTGGCTTTGTGTTGGGTAAGCCACACTCCCAGGCAGGCAGGTCTAGTCAAGATGAACCTGAGCATTTGGCCCCAACAATCTTGCTCTGGGCATAGGGCACGACCCAGAAGAGGGTGTAACATTTCTTATATTTGTAATTCAGATGTTTCCAACACAGGCAATTATGCCAGATCTCTGGGAATATATGGAGACACTGGAAAGGATTTTGTGTTGAAGGCAAAATTGCCTAGGCAGAAAGACAAGTTTTCCTTTCTACTAGGTTAGCCAGGTGAAAAAGAAAAGGCTATTTATTCTGTGTTTGTACCATGAAGTTTGATTAGCCAAGATCTGAGGAGGAAGATATCATTAAGTCCCTTCTGCATTTTCAGCTGAGAAGAGAAATAATCTCCAGATATCTAACAGCTAACATGGATGTAAACTCATGAGTGTCAAAACTAGACACACACCGTGAGTGAATGTAACTATTTGATTTTGCTGAAATGTCATGGATCCAGGTTAACAAGTTCCAATTCAACCAAGACAGAATGAATTCCATCAAGGACAGGTTTAAGTTTACTCCTGGAGTGCGAATTAGACATGTCAAAGGTGGGTTTGGGCCAGCAACCAGAGACATGTATTTTCATTATCAATCTCATGCTCATTCGGGGCTCTGGGGTGGCATGTCATGTCCCAGCCGTCACCTGCCCTGGGAGAGGTCTTGGGATGATATTTACTCAGTGACCTGCCAGCCCCCAATACACAACTCATGCAGGATTTGTTTAAAAACACTGCAAAGAGCACTTTGAGTGCAAACCTGCCCGAGCAGGCCTGCTCTACACAACCTTCAGAAGTGAGCTCTTCTGAGTAAGCTCCCTCCCTGCTTCCAGCCTCTTTTGTTTCCAAGCAAGGTTGCCTTCTGAGTCTAGGGAAAGCAAACTTAAATGTGTGCTAAGTTTCGTTTTTAAACAGGTCGTTTCCTCATAATACAGGGACACTTTATGCTGACACTGAAACTCTTCTTGTCTTCAGATTCTCAATTTTACAAACTACCTAGCAAAGAAGAAACTCTACTGTGTTGTTGAGACAAACCTGACTACAAGAAAGCGCCAGGACTCGTGTTCTCTTAAGACTCTGGCCTGAAGTGACCTCATCTCTGTTTTTCAGAGAAGAAAACTACATCTCAAAAGGAGCAATGCCAGATCACAGGATCGTTCAGTTAACACAGGCAGCAATGCTTTATGCTGAGATCACAATCAGCATGTAGCTCTCATTCCCAGGCGAAAATGTCGGAAGAATTGTAAAAGGAAACTGCTGGCGTCTCAGTGATTTTTTTTTTTTTTCCTTATTGCTGTATCAAGAAAGAAATCAGCGTTTATACATACTTTTTCTGTAGGTAACAGAAAAAAGAATCTGGCTGTTCCTTGGCAGCTCATTGAAGACTTGCTTCTGGGATGTGCCTGGGATGTGTGTTCACCACAATCCCACGAGGCCTCAGGGGTGACACAGGGCCCCAACCACGGTAAAGCCAAACCTTTATCAGGAACAACTAAATTACTAAATTATTTCTTTAGCTCTTTAAAAAAAAGAAAGGGAAGCATGTGTTTTTAAGGGGGCCACTGGCTCCCTCAACCACGCTGTCAAGGGTGGAAGGAGACACAGGGGAAGAGGTGACCTCAAGGACAGAGAATGGAGCTCCTTGCCAGCCTGAACGTGGTGGGTGCTGAAGGGAAGAAAAGGGGCTCCAGGTAGGCCAGAACCCTCGGAAGAACAAAGGAATCTCAAGGGCTGAAGGTAAAGCGTCTTTAGGCAAATATGCCTAAAAGATTCTTCTAAGGGCAAAGAAGAAGTTTTCTATGAAACAGCTAAGCATCACCACAAGGACTAGAAGCAGAATCAAAGCCAAAGCAAGAATACCCGTACAGGATCGAGATTCAAATCATCTGCGTGGCAAGGGAAGCTGGAACCTTCGAGGTACCTGCAGAAGCCAAAATGGCATTTGTCACCTGAATCAGTGGTATCAGTGTTGGGAGCCATAAGGTGCTGGATGGTTGAGGTTTCTTCACTTTCATCATCTTCACCACCGGCACCTCAGTTCAGAATTCAGGGCTTTGGTAACCATGCTAGATTGTGGCCCCATATGCTGCACAAGTGTAGTTGAGTCTAAAGTCAGAAAATGAACTAATCTAGAAGGGTGCTTAGGGTAAAATCAGTAAGAGGTGAATTGACTTAACAACTCTGCTTGATTCTTGGTAAATATGGCACTGTCTACATGAAGGATTTGACTCTATACGGCAGGACCTGAGACCTAGACGGTACAAAAATACTTCCACAGGAAGCAAATGATTTCCTGTAACACTTCAAATTATCTTCTTGGAGAGGGGAAATGAAGAAAAGTACAGTTCGTTGTGTAGAAAGTGGAGATGCCATCGACAGGGAAGACTAGCCGTCCTGTTCGAAGGATGAACTGAGTTGTCTACCATGGTATTTTTGTAATATGGATAATTGATAAGCAGAGATGGGGAGGATAGAGGGAGAGGGAGGTGGAGGAGGGAAAGCGAGGGAGAGAGAGAGATGGGGTGAAGAAAGGAAAGTGCTTTCTTCCTCATCATTACTTTTCATTCTTGCCAAAATTATTTGGCAGATTCTTAGAGACTGTTCCTTGAAAACCAACTGGATGTCTAGACCAGGGTTAAACACATTTCTTTAATTACAGCCACAGAGATGTTTCCCTTCTCTTTCATCTTAGAGCCTTTGAGAAGCTCACCTCCTGCCCTCATCATCATCCCTGAAAGGTTATATGTGCCACTTTCCCATTCAGTTTGTGCATCCAAACAGAAGCCTTAAGCATTTTTCCCTTGCTTAGGTTGGCACAGCCAGCCAGGGGGTGTGGCTTTACCACGCTCCTTCTTTATTTGCTCCCTTGAGCACATATCACATTAGTGTCCTGTTCTCTGCCAGGTATGTCCTTCATGACAGCATTCATTCAGGCAACTTCCTTGAAGGGGTTGCCCCTCTGTTTCTGTCCCTTAAAACATTTCCTAGTCTCTCACCCCGTCAAGTTGGCTTATTACAGTTTATTCCAATGAGCAGATTGCTAAAGAGTATTTGCAAATGATTTGCAACAATTACTGAAAATCAGTTCATCGCCACAGATTTTCATGGGGGATCATAAAGCACGGTGTGTAGCTAATAATAACAAATAAATGGTCTTCACTGACTTTTCAGGGGCCACACAGTGAGTTGGAGAAGAGCCAGCTTGTGAATCATCATTTCTGTCTCCACATTGAGGTATATTTGCATAAAAGCAACTTGAGAATTAATAAGGTAAATAACTTAGTTCATCCTTCGAACAGGATGGCTAGTCTTCCCTGTCACTGGCATTTCCACTTTGTACACAATGAATTGTACTTTTCTTCATTTCCCCTCTCGAAGAAGATAATTTGAAGTGTTACAGGAAATCATTTGCTTCCTGTGGAAGTATTTTTCCATCGTCTAGGTCTCAGGTGCTGCAGTTTATTTATATTTGTAAAGAGCCATGATGAATTTGAAGTTACTTTTGCATATGCAAGCATGGGATAGGCCCTGTCAAGACCAATGCCAGTTAGAAATCTCAGGGAAGTAAGGTATACTCTCCTCTGCTGATAACATAGCCAATCTGTCATATGTCACAGAAATTATATCAAACCAATCATGATTCCTATAGGAATGTTTTTTATCTACCAAGCACCAATTTAGTATTCTACCCAGTTGTCCTAATAATTCTGAAGTACATTTTCCTAGTTCACTTTTGAATGTGGAGTTGGTGCCCAATCACAGTGCCAAGAAAGAGGCAGTTCTGGGTTGAAGCACTGTCTTCTGTGGAAACTCTGGGTCCGGGAAAGACTGCTACTGTGAGAGTTGCCAAAGTCACATAAACAGCATGACTTGGAAATGAAGCGTGTAACAGCAGAATTATGAGGTATTTTGAAGGGTCCTCCTTCCTTGACTACTACAGATTAATCTGAATTTGAAAATGTAAACTACCCTCAATTCTAGTATAATGTGGATGCTGTAGTTTGCATCTTGAATGCCCCCAAAGGCCCAAGTATTGACGGCCTGGTTTCCACTTGGTTTATCTGGCTACTGGGAGGAGACAGAACCTCTGGGACAAAGCACCCACTTGGAGGAAAGCACAGTGTCAGAGGCATGCCCTGGAAGGAGTGTTGGCTCCTGCTGCTCCCCCTGTTTTCACTGCCCAGTGGCCTTGAGATGAACGGTCTCCTCCGCCGTACACTCCTGCGGGGTTAATATGCTGCCACAATCCAAAGCAAGAGGGTCAAGTGGCCACGGACTTCTGAAATCATGAATGTTCTTTTCTTTTTTTAAAAGTTAATTATCTCAAGCATTTTATTCCCATGACAGAAGACTAACACAGTTCTTATCAAGCTTTTAAATCAGGAACTAGATTCTAGTTCAAATCCCAGTTCTGCCTTGGACATGGATGCTTCTAAGCTTTCACTTTGGTTTTCTTTAAAACTGTCAGTGGGATGACTTGTTATCAGTATCTTTGAGTTGTTTTGGGGATTGAATGAGATAATGTTTATAAAGAACTTCCATCTGTGCCTGGTACCTAGTAAGCCCTTAGTAACTGTTCGTTCTATGTTAATTTTGTAGCACAAAATAGACCTATGAATGTGCCATTATCTTGAATTAATCCAAAATGTTTACTCAGATAGTTTAGTAAAAGTACACCCATTACCTAAGTTATAAAGAACCTGGTAGTTACACAATACAGGAGGTCACAACTACTGTAAGGTGACCATCATGTCATAATTATCTTCCTATAGCTTAAAGAGCCTGCCTTAAACCATACAAAGCTGAGATTAAGTCTTAGAATTTCAAAACTTAACTCTGTAATTCCATAAAACAAATAGCATATTCTAATTAAATCCTATTTAGTGTAGACCCCCAGACAACAAATGAAAAATGTAGATATGCTGATTCTGGTGTAGGATTTAGTTATTACCACAAAGGCCCAGATCTTGAGTTTTTCACTGGGTTGATTTAGGAAAAGGACTACATTAATTGTTCATTTAGTCAGTTATTCTGCTTTTCATTCGTTGTAACATATACTTATTGAATGCTGCCATGCTAAGCTGGAGGGTGCTGGAGATATTGGGAGTCACTCCATCAGTGGAGGTAAGAACAGATAGAACCCAGAGATTCTAGTCTCAAATAAGAAATTGTCACTGTGCTCACTCAAGTATTAGCTACTTTTGTTGTGTAGTCCGTGCTTGACTAAGGGTGGTGCTTGTATAGAAACCAGACACATTGGAGCACAATGAAAAGACGAGAAAGCAGCCACCATGTCTTTTACTACAGACACTGCAGCCTCCAAAGATAATGTATCCCCAGGCAGGGACCAGCCCGAGCATTCATTTAGCCAGTCACAAAACCATGGCTCTTGGTCAGAAGGCTACATTTCATTGAGATTTCTCCTCCAACCCAGCCCTCAATAGATACTGTGTCCTGGGCAAGTGAGCTATGATTTGTAAACAGAAACAATGAGGGGCGAAAAAGCCAATCCCAAAAGAGTGATTTTCATATGCAATTTCCATGTGATATTGCTTAGAGACCAAAGTAACTGTAGCAAAAAGTCACAGACACAGACACAGGCTGACCACCTAGCACGGCTCTGATGGACTCAGAGACCCAATAGCTCAGGCAGCAGAAGACCTCCAGTAGGATCTGTGAAAAGGTACCCGACATGGTTTTGTGGGTTGCAGACATCCTTCAACACATATCTGAATGAAAAGGAAGATTATGATATGCTACAAGATTATTGGTCATCCTGACTTAAATGAGAGCCTTTAAGCAGATTTCTGGAACTAGCTGAGAGGTAGGAATGCCTGTGTCCCTTCTTTTCAGATCTGAGTTGGCTCTGTGACTAGTCGTACCATGCTTTTGGTAGAAGTGAGGCTGAATCAATTTCTAGGCCTATACAACTAGAAACTTCTATGTATTGCCTTTTGAAATACTTATTCTTGGTGTTCTCAACCTTCCTGTAAAAAGTGAGACTATACTGTGGCCAGCATGTTTAAAGAGGCCTAGGTCACATGGGGACAGACTGAAATGCTAAGAACGACCAACGTACTAGACATGGAAACAAGAAAACAATGCTGGAAATGGTCATCTAGTTTCAGCTGCTCCTGTAGTCCCGTGGAGCTGAGAGGAAGCACCCAGCCAAGCCCTCCAGAATGCCTCACCTAAAGAGACTGAACAAGATAGAATGGCTGGGTGACATCTCAGAGTTTGTGGGGGTATGTCGTCACATAGCAGAAGATAACTGGAACTAGAGGCTTAAAGGACAAGAACAAGTAACAGTGATTTAGTGGACAGGTGCCAGAGAGCAGATGCCAACATTGTCTATTGTTTGTTTCTACTCTGCTTGACCTGAGAAAATTCAGTTTATACTAGAAGAACAAAAACAAGAGAACGGTTTACCAATGGTATCACCCTAGCTTCTCTCTGGCCCCTCCCGTGCGTCCTCCACTGCCGCCCCCGCCCCCAGCACCTATTCACACCTGTTCAACTGGACTTGTTCTGGGATTTGTCCCTTCTCGCACTCTCTTCACCTCATCCACCTTTCCATAAAGATGGCAGTGCACATAGGCTGTAGGTGCTTGCTCTTGATGGCCTTGTAAACACATTTAGAACCTGAAACTGCCTTGGAGCTGAAACCAGCAGATCCCAGACTGGGTTCTCTTTCCACAGAGAGCTAGCTTCTTCATTCATCTTTCCAGTTTCTGCCTGCAGACAGCAGTCTTAGGGCCTCTGGAATTGCAAAATCATTCTTTCCTCAATCACCTTACTTTCTACGGCTGTCTCATTTCTCTGCACTTGCCCAGACTTCTGCAATAGCCTTTTGGCTGCTCCACATTATCCCATCTCTCTATCACATAAACCAGTGCTTCCTTTACTGATCAGTGGATTTTGAAAATCAATTAATGAGGAAACAAATCGGACAGAATAAAATAGAATGAAAAGTATCAGTATTTTGCAGCTAAAAAGGTATTAAGTTTTAAATTTTTGGTTCCATTAAAGTATGTTTTAAAGATGCTTATACTGGGCTCCAGTTGAAAATATATTTCTGCAGTGGGTTCGACAGGATCGAAGCACCTGTCAAATTGGTGAATCAATTGTTCAGTTGTTGTATGACTGCCTTGTTCAAATGTCTTTGGTGGTTATCCATTGCCACCTGAAGGAAATGAAGGGCTGATTCTCAGCCAAAGTTCTCTGATTCCCCTTTAGTCTGAATCTCTTCTCCAGCTTATTTCCTAAAACTTTTCTTTATAAGTTCCTACACAAAGTAGGCTATTTCCTGTTTTCTGAGTAAGTTCCATATTTCCTGACCACTAGGTTTTTATTAAGCTTGTTTCTATTCCCTGCTCTGGTTTATCCACATATCTCTATTTCAGTGCTGATGAGGCAGGGCAGCCTAGTGGACAGGGTCAAGTCATGCTATCCAGAGACGGACTTCAGGCTCTGCCACTTACTTTCTGGATAAGTTATATGTTTTAGAGACTGAGTTTCCTTATCTCTTAAAAAGGGAACCTTTCAAGGATGGCCTTTAAGATTGTCTGAGAACATGTATGCAGTATATTTAGTACCACATGTGGCAGGCACCCAAGGCCATCTTATAGTTGTTATAATTTTTTTTGTTTTTACTATATGTGTATGGGTGTTTTGTCTGAATGTATATAAGTGCACCCATGCGTGCAATGCCAAAAATAGGGTGTTGGCTCCCCTGGAACTGGAATTATGAATGGTTGTTAGCTGCCGTGTGAGTGCTGGGAACCAAACCTGAGTCCTCTGAAATAGCAGCCAGTGCTCTTAACTGCTGAGCCACCTCTCCAGTCCTCTGTGTGATAATATTTATGCTCACAATCGTATAACTACATTGTATATTGCTCTAAGCATAAATGTTACACTGTAAGACCAAACGTACTAAAGACACTGAAGTGTTCTTTTGTCATTTCAAGCTTTCTTTCTAATTTTATTCTCTTTGGTAACTTTTGTACTGGTTAATCTTTTGGTGGACATATTACTTCTAGATCAGAGATTGTTATTTAATGCTCTCTCGTGGTTTTTTTTTTGTGTGTGTGATACTTAGTAAAACAAACTTCAAATATGAAAGTGGAAATAGCACCTTACTGAGAAGTGCACCTCTGTTGGCCCAGCATAAATCCACCAGGGTTAAGTCCCGACCCTTTATTTTTTATTTGAATCTGACCCCACAGGATGGCTGAAAATCTGCTCACTTCAGGTCTGTATGCATGAGACAGTCTTCTTAGAATGGGAATAGACTTGTGCATTGCTGTTTGCTCAGGGAAGAGGCCAGGGAGATCAAGTCCCTACATTCTGTATGGTACTCAGGAGAAGTCAACACAAAAGTAGAAAGGATGACTATGAAACTAGTTATTTTTGGGAGACAGGAGCCTTCAGATCTTGAAAAGTTGGAATGAGTCAAATAGAGCAAAGATCAAATGCGTAAATCCCGGGACTGCACTTACTCACTTCTTGTGGTGAATGCTCTTTTCCTCCTAATCCATTATGTTAATACATGTGCCACATTTTATGAGGCCAAGGTGAAAACTAATCAGGCTCTATTGTAACCAAGCCCGTTTAGCTGACATATGACACCTAAACGGATTTCTAGCTCAGCAAATCAAGCCCAATGGTATCTGCTGGGAGGTGATGAATAATGAGGTAATCACAAAGGATTGTCTCACTAAGGAGGTGGCAAAACACGCTCTGGATCTGAAGTTTTAACCCTTTTTTACTGGACATCTGGCACTGCAAACACTGCTGTGACTGGGCTGTTGTAAACCTGACTCACATCTGGGCCGACTCCCATGGCATTGTTTCATTGAATTTTTCAGTGTGGAAAAACATGTAGCAGCCTGAAGCTCTCTCTTCTGAGCCTGAAGCATTCCAATTGGTGCTTCGCATTTCTGTGGCCCTGGAGTCACACGCTGGAAATGGTCTTTGCTTAACGGCTTCAGCATATTTGGGCTTCAGAGGTCAAATGGCGGAAGAGCCCAGGTCCAAGCCAAACTTGATCAAGAGGGGGTAGTGCAGGGAGCCAGATGCAGTGTGAGAAGGAGCAACCAAGAAAAATGCATCTAAAGCCAGTGTTACCATCAAAATGGACATGGTGAGCAGAAGCTGGGTCACTTTCTGTATGTGCTGACAGCTTTAAAACAACAAAAAGCAAACCCAGATCACTAAGTTGAGAATACTTTGGGTTTGATTCCCAATTATGTTCTTTTTAATTATGAAATATGAATGATTAAACTTTGTTTTAAAATAATTTGAATGACACATTTTTTTCACAGTGGCACTACGTGTCTCTCTGTTCTGACCTCTCTGCCACTTCTGACTTAACCAGGCTTTCCCCTTGTGTCTACAGCAAACTTGCCACATGCATAATCTGTCAGGCTGGGACAAACTGCCACAAATTATTTTCAGTTGAGTGGATGTTGCCTTACACAGATCTGACTTCAAATACCTGCAGGTTCTGGATGCTTCAAAGATTACTTGTTTTAAACCTTAGCTTTCCTGTCCATTAAGGGAGCCAGTAATAGAGGCTGTGCCATGGGGTTGCTTAAAAAATAAAATGGATACGGCACGAAGCCTAGCTAAGCGCCCAGAGAAGGACGGCTGTCATGTTCATTGCTCAAGGTGATACAACTCCACGTGCTACCCTGCTCTAACGTTTCCTTCACAAAGCAATATGATGTGGCCTGATACAGCCCACCTGCTGTTGTTGCATCTGAAAGGGACACAGATGTGGTGTGTTGCCAGGGCAGCTAGGGATAGTCCACAGGACTGCAGAGTGTAACAGTGGGCTCCTCTCCTGGTAACACAGTTCAAAATGCTTTCCCTTAGCTTTCTAGCCAGATTATCTTGAACATTTCTATTCTATTTCCAACAATGACAATGTTTTCTCTCTCAGTAATTCAAAGAGGAAGATCTTTTTCTCCTGATGGAGTTTTCAGTGGTCTCTCAAGAATTTGTTTGAAAGATCTTATCCATTTTGAAGTTTATTCCAAATTTGGGGAATGTTTTCATTCAACATTTGATGAGGAGTTTAAGATAAAGCTCTAGTGATTATAAAAACAGCTAAATTCTTAAAAATCTCAAGAAAATAGCACTTTCTTCATATTTTTTTTTTGCTTCCATATTTTCTGTCACCTAACAAGAACAGCAACTTAGGTTTGCATGGGTTAAGTGTACATTTTTCTTATTCAAATGGTATATTAGAATTCTTTAACTTTTCTTAGTTGCTTAAAACTCTTTAAAAAATACATCCATACTTGTTCTACTTTGCTTTGAATTGTTGTGACAAAACACTCCGACCAATACCAGCTTGGGGAGGAAAGGGTGTATTTGGCTTACATCTCTCAGGTCACAGTTCATCACTGAGGGAGGCCAAGGTAGGAACTCAGGGCAGGAACCTGGAGGCAGGAGCTGAAGCGCAGGCCTTGGAGGAACACTGCTTACTGGCTTGTTCCCCTGTCCTGTGCGCAGCCTGTTTTCTTATACAATACAGAACAACTTGCCGAGGGGTCGCACTGCCCACAGTGGACTGGGCCCTCCCACAGCACTCAACAATCAAGAAAATACCCCACAGTCATGGCCACAGACCAGTCCCATGGAGGCATGTCCACAATTCCTCCATCCAGGTGTGTCAAGTTGGAAACTAAAGTTATCCAGCACAATGTTTTTCCACAGAAAGAGCTCCTAACGAAAACTAAGACAACTCTCAGAACAGGAGAAACCTGGCGGGGCACTGAAACTCAACTGGTACAGCACTTTGATGCTTCCCCTCCTTCCTCTCCCCTCCTCTCTCCCTCCTCCTTGTCCTCCTCCTCCTCTGCCCCTCTTTCTTTTAGACAGGGTCTCACTGTAGCCCAAGATGGCCTGGAACTTGCTATGGACAGAGATCTGTCTGCCTTTGCCTCCCAAGTGCTGGGGTTAAAGGTGTGAGCCAGTATGCCTGGCATGTGAGGTCAGAAGAGGGTGTTGGGTCTCCTGGAACAGACAATACTCTTAAATGCTGAGTTATCTCTCCAGCCTCTTACATTTCTTTCATTGAGACTTCTTACTCTTGGGCTGGAGAAATGACTCAGTGATTAAAAGCACTTACTGATGTTCCAGAGGACCTGGGTTTAGCTCCAGTGAACATTAGCCACCAGTAAATAACTTCATTTCTAGGGAATGGCATGCCCTCTTCTGATCTTTTACAATGGTACACTTACATACATGTAGGCAAAACACTCATACACATAGAATAAAAATGAAAAAAATCTTTTAAAAAAGACTTCTTTCTCTTACACTTCTTTGCCGGGAATATTATTTTCTCCTTCACAGAACCTAGTATACGCCTGTGTGAAGAAGGAAACTGAATGTCCTATCAGGTCAGAGACTGTGTGTTCTTGAAGGCAGTGACTTCACATCTTTAGAGAACTGTCTAGAATCCATCCTCAACTCAGTCAGTTCTGATCTAGACAGAGCTTGTTTCTAAGCCTGGGACCTGACCAAATGCCTTGTTCAGTTTATATCTACTTCAGAAAGCACGACATTGTTTACATAGCATTTGTTGTTGATTATTTATGATTTCTGGTGATTTCTATAAAATGTTAGGCATCAGGCTCCTGGTGAAGCATATAATCCTCTAATACAACTGTTTCTATGAGGAAATCAGATGTGATTTATGACTCTCTTACTTAGGTTACCTTCACCGTGCTCACAGACGGCACTGGAGGCTGCCTGTGTTTCGTTTTGCCATATGTAATTATGTTATGTGTATAGCCAGTCTGAAAGACTTCGTGACCATATTCAGTTATTACTCACACAGCCTTCTTGATTTTCTTCATATCTGTTTTATTTAGATGTTATTTAACTTTTACACTGATGTCCATCTCATGCTTAAATGTAATACTAGTCTCCTTATCTTCTTTATCAAGCAAATCTAAATATAAAGACCCTTTCTGGGGTCCAGATCTTAGATGTTGAATGGGCTCCACAGTAACGGATATGTCAACATTCCACTGCGATAAACAGCACGTGAAGATGTAGGTTTTCAAGAGTCATCGCTTGTTAGTTCAAGTTTTGCTATCTTACAATCCATCTTGTCTTTTGGCCTGACTTCTATATTTAAATCTTTAATATGCTATTTAAAAATTGTTTAACACTCCTCTTAATTTTAAAACCTGAACGTTATGCAAATACTGCATATGTCTTACAAAAACATGAACATTACAACTTTGAGATACAAAATAAATCACTGACTCAATCTTATTTTTACAATTGTCATTTTTGGATGAAAGCCAAGACTGGATTTTTTTTTAATGGTGCTTATGAATGCAAAAAACACCTCCCTCCACTGTTACTGGAACAAAGATCACTTACTTTGAATGGCTCAAGATATGTAAACACAGCTGGTCCAATAGTTTGAGTGGTGATGAAACGCAGCTCTAGAGAGGAGATGGGTTTAAGGGTGACCCAGGGACTCAAATGCTTTTGTAAGAAAAAAAAATCCCAGAGTCAAATTGTATCTATGCCTGATTTTGAGAACAAACTCAAGCTCCCTTAAGACATTTATCCCTTACTAAGGTATATAGTCTCTCTAAACAACTTCAAGACCATTTATTATCTATTGAATTTCCCAGATAAGAAAAAGTTCAAAACTTTGGGGGAACTTATGTACAATTGTCAATTTGTTGTTGTTGTTTTGTTTTGAGACAGGGTCTCCCGGAGCCCCAGCTGACTTGGAACTCCCTATGTAGACCAGGATGGCCTTGAACTCACAGAAGATCCCCCTGCCTCTGTTTCCTGAGACCTGGTATTAAAGGCGAGTGCTACCATACCTGGCAGTTGTAAAATAAGAAACATAAAAACCCAAACCACCATCTGCCTTCTCTAAATGCCTCATTAACATTTACCTGACAAAAAAGTATTAATAAAGAGTAAGTCTTTAAATGGAATATGAGCCTTGAAACTTTTTTTTTCCCATTTTACCACATACCACAAGAACACATCACACACAGTGTGGTGCTTGGGCCCACTGGCTGCTCCACACTGCTTCAAATGCTAGTGAATGGTGAGCAGAAGTCTGAGCCGAGGGCAGCACTGGGGTGGGGGATACCACCTTCTTCAGGGCCAAGGAGCAGGAAAGCTGCCAGGAGACCCTCAGATCTCCCTGTTCCAGCATGTGCTGCTTCGAGGCTGTGCTGGGCCACGATGCATTGCTCATGAGCCGTATGGGGTCTTCAGGGGAAAATGATGCCACTGAAAGCCCTCATGAGAAGTGAGGGGACTCTTGTCTGAGGCTCAACAGACATAGTTCAACTGTTTCAAGGCCAGGGAAATGTTTTAATTCTTTAAAATCTCATCCAGATTATCTAAAGAACGTACCTGGAAAGTCCTGGTATTTGCAAAGGATAAATATGGAGTCATAAAAAACAAAGTCTCAAAGATATTTACCTAGACTTCTGGCCCTTACAATAATCTTTGCTGAGACATACATATTTCTATGGCACATTATATTCCCTAACCAGACAAAAGTGATGAAAAGGTTTACTCTTGTTTTATCTTTCAGAGATGGCCATTTTCATTTTTCACAGAAACAAATTTTTTATTCTTGAGAAACAAAGTGTTTAATCACTCAGGAATTACTGCCCGTCAGGAAAAGGGAACAATAACAAGAACAAAAATCTGACTGAAGAGCAATGCTGTGTGGCTGGCCCAGCTAACTCAATCACTAACACTAGGTTCAAAGTACATACGATTCAAATTTGAACCTCAGCAAAACTGCCAATTAACACATCACAAACCTTCATGGTCGATTGCAAATATTCAAAACCTAGAGTGTTAAATCTGCAAATACCAAAAGTCTCCTGCATAGTTCTTCGGCAGTTCAGGGTTGCATAATTTGTGGTGAGACATCCAGGTCGCTGTTGGGAATGGTAACAATCACTGACTGCATCTTCCTTTGTTGCAATGTAGAGCACAGTGGAGTAAAAGAAAGAAATATTTTAAACTAACATCCTAGTTGCCCATATGAATTTCTGTCTCTGAAATGCACGGGCGTAGTGAGAAATGGATATTAAGAGGCACGAAATCACAGTCGCAGAACACTATTCAGAAGAAAAACCAGGTAAAGGTTCTATTTGCTATGGAGGTGCCATGCATTCTAAAAAGTCTTTCACATTTACCAGCATTCTTGAGGGATTTCATGTTCTTTCAAAATAAACCTAAAATACTTTGCCTGGTTGTATGCATGATGACAGATTTTGTGAAGAAAAAAAAAAATCAGTCACTGGGTAGCTAAACAAGTGGAATGTTTGTGTCTTTTTAGCTGAGTGATGAGTTGGTCTTACCAGACACTGCTGGGATACAAGACTCAGGATGCAAAGCCCCACTTCACCAAGCTCTGTCTCAGACAATGCTGATCAGGGAGGACTGCTGAAGGGCTATAACCCAGAAGTAAGAAACATGTGGTGGAGAACACTCCACACTTGGCTCACCCTCAGATTTCATCAATCTCTGAGGGAATACATTAGAAAGCTTTAAAGTCAAAGTAACACATATTTATTGAATATTTATTTGAAAAGCATTTTAAATAATCTACAAAAAGAAAAAGAAATAGTTTATTGTCCTAAAGGAGCTCATATTCTTTTTGTATTTTTCTGTAATTCCAACTGACAAAATACTATGCAAAATTATTTCATAGAAAAAATAAAAATTGATTATTTCAAAATTTACAAGTTCTTGCAGTGTAGACAAAAAAAAAAATCATCATACTAACAGGAAAGGAAGTAGCTGTATGTACTGAGAGCTTGCCAGATTCACCAATGGTGCATTTCCATTTAATCCTCCTGAAAACCCCATATGCTGCATTCTGTTGTCAACAGGTTACAGCTGAAAAGACTGAGGCTCAGAGAAGTTAAAGAACCTACCCAACAACCTTTTTGCGCTTCCCAAAGGACATGATATTCGCCATTACATCACATACATACCTATCTCACTCCTGCCTCCAAGTGAGGAAAGAGAACTGTAACAAGGTTCAAAGGCACTCATGAATGCTTCAAGTAACTAATGAATGAACATGAGATGTCTGGGGTTAACGCACCTGCCTCTGCGGAGCAGGTGAGAAGAATACACAGCTACCAGCTCCAGTGCTTCCCTCCCTTCTTCCATGGAGGGAATGCTGGAGGGCTTTCTTTGTGCTCCTCCAGCAGCCTGCCACCTTTTGCCATTTATTGTAGTGATTTATGTTGCTACTGTAATGTTCCTTGTTAGGTTCCAAGTTTCTGTACGAGAAAGATTTGGTTGCTTAATATTTAGCAAGTGCTTCATCTCCACAAAGAACTCAACATTTGTAAATTCTAACAGCATAATTAATTACTCAGAAGTATTGGGAGAGGTTGCCTTCTGTAGTCTTGATTTCTTTGATCATATTATAGGTTTTTATACATTGCCTCAGATTATATATTAATAGACATTGATCTTTGTGACACTGGAGACACAATTTAAAAAGCAGATGGAAATGAAATTATTTCCTAAGAGCACTTTCAGATAAAGCCAGTGAGAGGGGAGAGAGTTAACTGTAGAAATTGTTAACAACATCGTCTGGACTGAAAATTCTAGATAAATAGAGGGTTCTATATCCCTCTATATTTATTTTAAAGGTAGTTTATTTTAGAAGGCAATTTTAGGTGAAAAACAAAAAATTAAAAATAAGAACTCATTATTTTCTGGTCCTTGAGGACACTGCCTAACTCTAGAAAAAGTCTTTCCTTAGTGATGTGTCGTTGTGCTGTGCCAACTGTCCTGCCATGTTATTTATCTATAAAACAATGCTGCACATTAAAACATTAAAAAGCCAGTGTCAGGAAATAGCCATCATTAGGAGTACTTTAATGGAACTGTCTAATTTTGAACTTATTCCAGTGGTATTCATGTGTAATAGTATTTTAATTCCTTTCATAGTATAACAACAGTAATAAATGGAACCATAGCAGTTGCCCATATTGAGCTTATTCATTTAAGAGTTGCACATGGTACATTCTACAGTTGTTTATTTCCAAAGAATTGTTTGAACAGAAATTACTTCTCATAGGATTCATAAAAAGAAGCAAGTTTGCTTTTTGAGAAAGGGGTGAGTGATTGCCTTTCAGAAATCATCGGTGGAAAGGGGCGGAGCAGATACTCAGATTGATGTGTAAATCTGGCTCCCAGAATACTTAGATTCATCCCTAGGAGTCAAATACTTAACCATCTAAAGTCACCAAGGGCACAGAGACTGCACCGCCATCTAGGAAATATCCAAGACAATTTACATAAGAGTTTGAAATGATAAATATTTAAGGGCTTCACAGGTCAAAAGTCATGAAATTTACACTAGGCGTGGTGGTACACACTTTTAATCCCAGCACTCAGGAGACAGAGGCAGGTAGATCCTTGTGAGACTGAGGCTAGCCTGGTCTTCCTGATGAGTCCCAGTCCAGCCAGGGCTACAGTGAGATCTGCCTCAAACAGACAAACCAAACAAAGACAAAAACAAAACGGCCAAATTGGCTTATTCAAAAAGAGATCCTGGCTTTAGCTGGACTGCTCAGCGGAGAGGATTCCCACTAGAGCTGAGGGCGTTGGCGCAGAAGGCGAGCAAGGTTGGAAGACAGCACAGCAGGAAACCGGGGCTCCTTTTAAGGACAGAGAACATTTTTTCTTTCTTTGGGAGGCGGCGAGGCTTGTTATTTTTAAGAAAATGTTTTGTCTTTAAAAAAATTTTTATTGAGCTTTGGTACATTTCAAACAACAGTTCTTAATCAAATTTAAAGCCCCTCCACTATGGCACCCACCAAGACCTCCTGCATTCTGCCATACATATTAAGTCCTATCCAGTCAAGCATTTGTACCCAGCTGTCCTTTAATGCAAGTTCATCCACTGGAGTCTAATTAGCCATTCTAGAGATGGTCAATAAGGTCTACTCTCCCTCACCTAGTAGTATTCAGTCTCCGACAGTTCCCAGAAAATCTCCAGCCCTCTTTTCCATAGCACTCAACCTATCAATTCTTTAAAAACTTTCAAAAATGAGCAAATTTTCAGGTATACATTATAGGCTAAGCATATCTACTTTGTACCTTCTGTCTTCCATTTTCTCGACCCTCTCTTCTCATATGTTCCTTTTTTTCCTCTAGACAATTTCACCTCTACTTTCATTTTGTATATAACTATGTGAGTTTATAAACGCTGGGAACTACAAATGAAAGAAAACATGATCTTTGTGGGTTTGAGACTGGCTTAATTCACTTAATATGATTCTCTTCAGTTGCTTTCATCTTCCTGAAAATGACATGACAAAGTTGTATTGTGTAAATATGCCGCATTTTCTTTATTCATTCTTCTGTTGTTGACCATCTAGAGTTATTCCATAACAGCTATTGTGAATGGTGCTGCAGTAAGTGTGGATGTGCAAATATCTCTGTGATACCTGGACTTGGAGTCCTTTGGGTAAATACCTGAGTGTGGCATGGCAATATATATATATACATATATATATATATATATGTGTAGTATAGTTATATAGTAGATTGATTTTTAGAGTTTTGAAAATCTCCTCTGTGACTTTCATAATGGCTAGACAAGCTTACATTCCCACCAATCGTGTAAAAGAGTTCCCTTTTGTTCAAACCCATGAGAGCATTTGTTGTTTTCTTAATGACTGACATTCTGACTGGGGTAAAATAGAATCTCAATGTGGTTTTGATTTGCATTTCTATGGTAGCAAGTGAGGTTGAACATTCATTCATAGGTTTAGTAACCATTTGTATTTCATCTTTTTGCAAACTGCCCGTTTCATTAGTTCATTTACTGATTGGGTTGTTTGATTCCTTGTTGTTTAGTTTTTTGAGTTCTTTGTATATTCCAGATATTAATCCTCTGCCAGATGTATAGCTGGTAAAGATTTTATCCTATTCTGTAGGCTGTCTCTTCATTCAAGTAACTCTTTGCTTTTATGTACAGAAGCCTTAATTTCATGAAGTCTTATTTCCTGAGTGACTGGAGTCATATTCAGAAAGTCAGTTTCCTATGCCTATATTGTGAAGTGTTTTCCCTCCATTTTCCTCTAACAGTTTTAGAGTTTGAGACTTTTTATTAAGGTTTTGATTCATTCGAAATTGCTTTTTATGCAAGGTGAGAGACAGGCATCTAGTTTCATTCTTCTACATGTTAGATATCCAGTTTCCCCAACACCACAGGTTAGAGGCTGTCTTTTTTCCAATATGCATTTTTTGGCATCTTGTCAAAAATCAGGTGGCTGTAGCTGTGTGGGTTGATAGCTGGGGCATCTATTCTCTCCATTGATTTACGCATCCGTTTTTGCTCCAGTACAAACAGTACAATGCTGTTTTTGTTACTGCGACTGTGGTGAAGTGCAACTTGAAATCAAACACGGTGATACCTCTAGCACTATTCTTTTTCCTCAAGATTGCTTCCGCTATAAGATTGTCTTTTCTATTTCTATGGAGACTGGCCTAGAATTTGGATGGGGAGAACATTAAATCTATAGGTTGCATTTGGTAGGCTGCCCAGTTTCATAATATTAATTCTTATAATCCATAAGCATGTCGATCCATTAACTCTTGAAACTTCCCATCAACTGAATTCTTTGGCCCTGACATCCATGGGAGTTATAACATGACCTGAAAGCTGTGCTGTAGCACATGTATGGCGCTCCATGCCAGATGGAGGCTCAGAACTCCCCACAGTCTTGACAAGGCTTCCTGGTCTTGCTCATCCATTTGCAGAGGTGCTGTTTGTAAACTTCATCCCACTTTTCTTAAGTTGTCTCTTTACTTTCGCCAGATAACCTGGTTTCTATTTCACAGAGCAAATAGAGGTTATCAGGGAAGATATCTCTTACCATCCAATTCATTATTTCTGAAATCTATTTACCTTCATAGATGCTGTTGCAGATAATTAAGGACATCACCCCCTGCTTATTAGGGGGTGCATTTTTTACCAACATTATCAGATCAGGCCTCCTGAGAGAGCTCTCTTCTCACCTGAAACCTGGTTAATGTCCTCTTGCATTGAAACTTATCTGACTTCTGTCCTGAATGGAATAAAGGCCCCACAGTGACTGAGTCCCAACTTCTAATACCTGTGAATTGGACTTTATTTGGAAATAAGATCTTTGCAAGTAAGGTATAATTACGTTAAAGATTTTTAAAATGAAAAAAAAAAACTATTTCAAGATGAGATCATTTTGAATCAAAGTGGTCCTAACTTCAACGAGGGGCATTTCAACATAAATCTTCAATGCAGTGCTTTCTTTCCATCAATTTCTCATAGAATTGTCTCTTTTAGTGGAAGGTGCTCTGCACAGAACCTGCTTTTAATGCAACAGTATCAAATTATTACACAAGTTTACATGTCTAAAGCATTCTCCACAGAAGTAGCATTAATAAGATCCTCTAGTATGTCTGCTACCTTTGCATGGCTTTATTTCATTTTCTAAAGAAGGCGTTTCCAGGGTTTCTGGTCTTGGCACCATCTAAAGGTACACATTTGCAGCTAAGTATATTTTCACAGAAAATGACTCAGTCATTACAAGCACTTGCATAGTCATAGACGTGTGTTTCATCAGGAGCTTTGCTCGTCCATCTTCTTCACATATGTCAACATGGGATGACCCAGGGCCATGCTCGGTATATATAAGCTTCTTGACAGTAGTGGCAGAAATGAAATGATTAGGTAACTTTCTTGATTCTAGATGAGGCAAACTATTTTAGTGTCTGAAACATTCTCCATTGTGTTCAGTAATTTTAAGTTAAATTAGGAAATAACTTAATTTGAGATGATGGGTGATTGGGGATATCAGTTCACCATCTCTTTGATACTTATGAATTCTGGTTGCTTAGAGGAAGACCAGATTCACTAAACGGGTTCAAAACATGGAGAGGAGGCAGTTTTACCATCATTGCCATTTTATGGATTAGAATACAGGCCAAAGAAGAAACAGACCTAGTTCTAGACTGGAGGAGTTAAGGTGAATGCTTCCTCTTTCTTTATTGAGGTATGATTGACAAATAAAAATGTTTATATTTAAAGTACACAATGTGACTACCTAAAACATGTATACATGTATACACTGTGTTATGGTTTCAATATGAACTATTCCTCCACTGGCTTCTGTATTAAAGCCTAGATTCCCAATAGGTGACACTACTTTGGAAGGTTCTGGAAACTTTAGAGCTCAGGACTACCTGGGGAAATTGGGTTACTGCAAAGATCTTTGGGGGTATCTTATTCCTATTACCTTCCTGTCTTCTCCTTGCGTCCTGTCTGAAATAAGGTTAAAAAGCTCCTTGGCATCATCCTGCTTCCTTGATGTTCTGCTCAAGTCATTGGGAGAAGCATGGAGTGAACCTCTGAAATAGTGAGTCCTAAATAAAGGAAGCCACAATGAATCCTTTCTCCTTCTGTAATGTCAAATAGTTCAGTATAGTGACAAAAAAGTAACCGATATGCTGTGAAATTATTTCTGTTTTTAAAAAGTAAATTATTATTTTTATTTTACGTGTATGAGTATTTTGTCTACATATATGTAAGTGCACCCATGTCATGAATTTCTCTCAGAGGTCAGAAGAGGGCATTGGCTCCCCTGGAACTGAAGTTACAGATGGTTGCTAACCATCATGAGGATGCTGGTAATCGAACCCAGGTCCTCTGCAAGAGCAAAGAGTGCTCTTAACTTCCAAGCCACCTCTCCAGTCCCATAAGTATGAATTTTTTACATGTCACATGTAAGTAGCTGTCTTTTTATGATGAAAAAAATATGTATTTAGAATTAGCTAACTGAACTGCTTAGATGATCCCAATTGTGTTGGAAACATCCAAAGCATGGTAATCAGGAACCAGTGGAGCATACGCCTTCTCTCCATCAGGCCTAATCAAGGTACTGACCTTGGCCACATCAGTGTGGCAGACTTTCTTCATAGCCAGTTTGATCTGGTGCTTGTTGGCCCTTGCTTTGGCTTTGGGAGGGGCAGGAGATTCCTACTTGTTTTCCAGTCACCGTCATTTTTCATCTTGTTTCACTAAGCAAAATGACCTCTAGGTTCAACCATGTTTTCACAAAAGGCAGGATTTTCAACTTTTGCTTTTAGGGCTTTTGTTAGTAAAGCTAGGTACTTTTATGATTGCTATGGCAAAATACTTGACAGAGTCAACTGAAGGAAGAAAGCTTGAGAATGCAGTCTATCATGGCAGGAAGGGCTTGGCAGCCAGAGCAACTCTAGTTTGGCAGCAGGAATGTGAGGCAACAGGTCACAGTGCTGCTGCTGCAGTCGGGAGGTGGTCAGAGGAGTGCTCGTGCTCAGCTCACATTCTCCTTTTATTCTGTCTGGGACCACAGGCCATAGGATGGTGCTCTCCATGTTTGGGATAGGTTTTCCCTCTAAATTGTTTTGGAAACACCCTCAATCCTTTAGCTAATTGAGGGGTGTTTCCATGGTAATTTTAAACGCCATGAAGGTGTTAATGCAGAGCAACCAGCACTAGATAATATTCCATGTGTATGTATGTATGTATGTTTATATAAATTATATACAAATATATTTTAAGTATGAAATCCTGGCTATCATAAATAATGATGCAATGAACATGAGAGTGCAGATAGCTCTTCCTGGACAGAACTCCATTCTCTTAGAGGCTTACCTAGAAGGGGAATTTATGAATCACAGGGTAGTTCATTTTAATTTGTTTGAGGGACTTTTATATTGTTTTCTGTAATAGTTATATCATTTACTTTCCCACTAATGGTGAACAAGGTTCCCCCTTTCTCCACATCCTCCACAGCACTTGCTACTTTTGCTTTTTGACCATAGCCGTCCTAAGAGGTAAGAGGTAATATTTCACTGTGGTTTTGATTTGCTTTTTCTGAGGATTGCTGAGATTGAAAACCTGCTGTCCTCTTTTATTTCTTTTTTGGAAAACTATAAGTTGAGATCCTTTGCTTTTGTGACAATGAGTTATGAAAGTTTCTTCTATGTGTTAGAGAGCAATCCCTTATTGGATATACAGTCTCTAAATACCTTCTCTGATTTTGTAGGTTGCCTTTCCATTTTTTAAAATTTCCTTCCTTTAAGTGGGCAAGAAACCTCAATCCTAACTGACGAACTGCTGGCAACCAATGACTGTCTGGAAGGGGAGATTCAGTCTCACTTAAGGGTGAAACTCTTAGCAGGTTGACCAGACTCCGGTGAATGAACTCACACCAAAGGGCATTTGGGGCCAGAAACCTGACTGTGTAGGTCTTCATATACAGAAATTTGGGGGGGGGGTTGGAAAGGAGGGTGCGACTATGGGAGGGGATCTAAATATGAAAAATATATATTGCATGAAATTCACAAAGTAAAAAACATACATAAAAAAGATTAACCATCACAGGACACATACTACTACTTAAGGCATTCTAGACATGATAGAATTAAACCTCCAAAGCATGGTAGCCTAAAGATCTGCATGTAAACCATATAAACCAGTCAACATACCAAGATGGATGGGAGAAATTTCAAGGGATCCCACCTCAAGATGAAGAGCTACAGGCAATCAGTGGTGCTGAGGGAAGGAGAATCCGTTTTCTCCAGGCACCACTTCCCTCGGAGGCTATCAAATTCCAAGTGGGCAGCCCTAAACACAGGTACACAGGAGCGCCACTAAATGGACTTACTGTATTATGCGCGCGCGCGCGCGCGCGTGTGTGTGTGTGTGTGTGTGTGTAACAATAATAATCAAAGACGACAAGAAATTAAGAAGAGTGGAAGGGAACTGGGAGGGATGGAAACAATATAAAGTTTATACTCATGTATGATATTAAAAATTAAATTAAAAGAAAAAAATTCCTTCCCTCAACGAAAAGTAAATATAATATTTAGTAAGCCTGTTAAAAATGGGAGTGTATGTGTATAGCTGATGACTATACAACAAAAATCACAGTGCAAGGCATGATAAAAATTCCTTTTGAGTTGTTAATCAGGGTGGTCCAAGTGACTCCTGTGGTAATACAGGCTATTGCCACAACCCTTGATTGCCTCCCAGAACTTGAAGGTAAGACTCTACTGCTGAAGACAGAACATACTTTGGACACAGAACTTGTAACACTTGAGCTGGAACTGACCTAGAAACCTCCTCCCTGAAGACGAGCTCATACTACCAGGAGATACAATGCAAGCTGCCAAGGAAGGAAAATCAATCAATTATCCTACTCAGCTGTAAAGTTATGAGCCACAGCAATGACTGGCTTAGCAAATGATTCCTGTTGGTACAGTACTGGCACTTTTATCTTGGCATAATCAACAGCTGTCTAATTGGACTTATGGCCATGCAATTGGAGGGAAATCATGCATGGTACTATAAACAGAGCCAAGTACACATGGTAGAAAGGTCACAGACCCTAGAGAAGAAGCTACTTCTAGCTCTTCCCTAGAGCAACATAATTTCTTACTGTATTCTCAATGTCTATCTTTATATTTACAGACAAGTTTATCTTTCACAGCTCATCAAAGAACAGAAAAGTTATTAGTGCATATTTGCTATACAAACTGATAGATTTCATAATGATATTTTTGTTTACGTAGATTATGTACTTTGGCTGATTCACACCATGTTAGTGTCTCCTGACATGGCTCTCCGCTCCAGAATTTACCTTCTATTTTCATGTTATATGTGTGTGTGTAAGTATGTGTATCTAGGCTCCACCTAAGAAAGAAAATATGTGATATTTGTCTTCCTAGTCTTATCTGTCTCAATAACATAACCTTCAGTTCCATCCATTTCCCTGTAAGTGACATTTGTTCTCTGTCTGAATAACACTCCATTGTGCACATTACTCTAGCTAAGACTTTAAGCACTGTGCTACTAAGAGCAGACAGTGTCTCATTCCTGATTTTAGAGAAAACGCTTACAGTTTTCCCCATTTGGTATAGTGTTGGCAATAGGTTTTTCATGTATAGCCTTCATTATGTTGAAATATGTTCCTTTTATTCTTAGTTTCTTCAGGAAGGAACAATGAACTTTGTCAAATGCCTTCTTTGCATCTATTGAGATGATGAGGTAATTTCTGTTCTCAAATCTATTTATATGATGCATTATATTTATTAATTTGTGAATACTGAACACATCTTAATGTGTTCTTGAATTCAGTTTTTAATGTCATTCAGAAGTGTATTTTTCATTTGCCAAGTAGGAAGACAACTTAATCATAGTGTACAATTTCTAAGTTTGTTTTTTTGAATTCAGTATCTTATCGAGAATTTTTACATTTATTTTTATTGGGAGATCGGTCTCTAATTTTCTTTTTTTTGCTAAGTTCTCATCTAGTTTGGGTACCAGAGTAATTCTGGTCTCATATAATCAATTTAGTAATGCTCTTTCCTTATAAACTATAAAGCTTATTGACTAGTTTGAGGAGTACTGGTATGAGTTTACCATTAAATGTCTGGTAAAATTCAGCAGTAAGTCTGTCTGAGCCTGGGCTCATTTTAATTGAGTAACTCTGTTACTGTTTCAATATTAATACTTACTGTAGGTTTCTTAAGTTATTTATATTCTGTTGGCTTACTCTGGTAGGTTATATATATCTACAGATTTGCCCATTTCTCCTAGATTTTTTTCAATTTATTAGAACATAGGTCATTAAAATGCATTCTAACGACTCTCTGAATTTCATTTAGTTGCAATATCTGCTCTCTTGTCTTCTTATAGGAATTTTGAGAGGGATTGCATTGAATATGCAGATCACTTCGGGTACTTTTTGATTGTAGTAAATAGTTAAACTGAGTAGAGATGCTTGTTATGAGTTTATTAGTTCTCATAGATTCTGGATAGATTTTGTTGAAAAAAAAGTTTCTTAAAGTTGTCTTTGGCAGTTTCACACAGACATAGAGTGCATTCTGATCACTCTCATCTACTACCCTTTCTTCACCCCTCTATCTCCTGTCAACATCCCTGTTACAAGTCCCTTTACCATGGGTTTTCTTTTTACAAGATTATGCCATATGCGAGCACAATTTTACTTCTTCACAGTGTTATGAGCCTTTACTTTCATTTTCTTGCCTTATTTTTCTGGCATTGACTAGAAGTGGTCAGAGTGGGCGTTGTTGGCTTATTCCTAGTTTTAGAGGAAAAGTTTTATCTTTTAATACCGAGTATGATGATGGCTTTGGGACTGTCACATATGACTTTCATGATATTAAGGGACATTCTTTCTATACCTAATATGTTGCAAATTTTTATCATTTTGCTGTTTTGCAAATACTTAAGAATTTTTTTATTAATTAGATTTTCTCTGGCAATTTTATACTTGTATATAATGTATTCCAATTACTCTCACCCCCACTCTCCTTTCAAATACTTTTTCTTTATATATTGAGATTATTTTCCCTTCATTCTGTTGATGTGGCGATGATCTGTGTTAAACCATCTTAGGGAGGATTCTTAAGATTGTATGTCTTCTTTCAACTTTGCAAAGCTATGTTATGTAATGAAAACGCCTTTCTAGAAATAGTGCTTGAAACTCAACAGTTTGTCTGTCTTTGTTTGCACAAAGTACAGCTAAGCCAGAAGACTGCATGTGCTTTTGAGCCTCTTGAAAAAAACTTACATTCACCATCTACAGAAGTGCTGATGAGGAGACATGTGTGAAGAAACAACCATGAGGTGGGGGAGCATTGAATGCAGAGTGTTTGGGAAAACTAATGGGCGAGTTGTAGAAGCATCAACAGGCAAGGCATCCTTCTTAAGTGGCTCATAGGCAGTCTCCAATTGAGTCCCCGAAGCAGTTAGTCCAAGCAGTTTGCTGTTGAGTTTTAAGCCTGATTACTGTTCCCAGCCTTTCCCAGGCACTCAGTTATGTTGATGTCCCCATTATTCTGGACAACATCTTATCTAGCTTAGGGAACTGATGCTTGGTCACTACACTCTCAGTTTCCCCCATGAGAGGAACTGTGACCTGAGGGGTCTTTCTTAGACTGAGCTGAGCCACCTTGGTGGGGAAGAACAAAGCTGTTCTTCCCACCTTCTTCAGTATGTCTATTTAAAAAAAATTTTTCTTTTGGACCAGCAGTGTGCTGGAACTCCTTAACTGGATTCCTGAGTTCTCACAATTTTTTAATTGATTTTTATTTTATGTGTACAAGTATTTTATCTGCATGTATGTAAGTGTATCAAGTATGTGTAATGTCCACAGATGCCAGAAGAAGGTGTTGGATACCCTGGAACTGGGGTAATAGATAGTTGTTAGCAGCCATGTAGGTGCTGGGAACCAAACCCTCTATAAGAGCAGCCAGTGCTTTTAACCACTGATCCATCTCTCCCACCCCAGAAGATACTCTTGGTTGTAAAGCAGTTATCAACATTGATTCACCAAGCAAAAAAAACCATCTATCCTGCTTGTTTGCTAATGCTTCTCTGAGTGTAAGTATGAATTAGTGCAAATCCTGTACCCAGGTCCGACCACTTTATTAGAGACTGTCCAAATTTATACTGGTTTTCAAGATAAATTATTTTTTTAAAAAATGAGTTAAAGCATAAAAGAAAACTAATGAGCCTGGAGATTTTCATATTGTTCTGTTTGAAAGCATCCTAACACCAACAAAATGAGTATCTGAATTGTTAGATATTTTGTGGATAAAGTTATCAGTTTTAAGTATAGAGCACAAATACCATCAGTAAGTTCTTAATGGCAGATTAGTGTTATATTAAGCTGTGGCTTGGGGCATTTTTGAGCACAGAATTCCCTAGACACATTTGATTTCCATTGACTACTAGCACAAGAAATAGTACTTTAAATCAGGTTTGTTAAGCAGGAAGTCTAATAGTTTCTGATAGAAATAACTACATGCATGCAGTCTGTGTGACTTGCATGCTGCTGGAATGTTATTGGTGGTTATTTTTAGTCCCCAGGTCGGGTAAATTCAAGAGTTCACTCTTCTAGGAGATAGTTCAATGTAAGAGTGAACTTGGAGCTCTCCTAAGAAGCACTCGCCTTTTCTATAGACCTCATCACCACCACTCCATTTTTCCAGGTTTGACAGGAAAATGTTCCATAGTGTAGGGTGTTTTTGAACCCACAATCCTCTTGCCTCAGCCTCCCAACTTCTGGGATTACTATAACCAATCTTCTGTTATCTTTAAGGTTAACCATAATCTCTTTGAGTGAGGGAACTGGACTGCCAATGGAAACCTCAGTTACTCCCAGAATGAAGCACATCCATTCTTTTTATAAACAGATTTACATACTAAGCCTAACTAGATAACTTCTAGGAGCAAGAACACAAGGAACTAAATTAGATTGATTTCCCTTCTTGTCAGAGGGGAGGTAAAAATGAAAACACTGAGCATCTGCAAGTGCTAGCTACTTGCTATTTTATTCCGTAAGTCCACTAACATGATTACCATTTCAAAGCCAGAGATTTCTGGGTTCTACATACTTACATACACACAGCAGTTTGTGTTTAGAAATGATTACTTAGGGAGGAGAGATAGGCAACATTGCAACTGATAGCTGAGAAGTATTTTGGGATGCTATGTGAAATGCCATCTATCCTCACTATTCCTGGTTCCCAAATGAGGAAACAGATTCATTAGTTATTCCAATAAGTCCTTGACCACAAAGGCTCTCACAAGGGGTGGTAGGCAGGGGAGGGCTGTCCAACAGTCTCAGTGCATGTTTTCTACCTTGATGACGGACAAAATTGACTCAGTAATGTAGCCAGCCCTTGCATAGGAATGAATCCATGAATTTCTTTTGTGGCCTGGACGTGCCAGGTGGTGTGAGTGAGCACTCACGCTTAGCAGAGTGAATCACATGTTCTTGAGTTGCCTTATTTTTTTGGCATGGAATTCTGATTCTTCTTGGGTCATATATTTGACAACAAAACACCACCAAGCCAAACTACTAGCAAGCAAACAAAAAATGTTTGTTGGATCATTAACATGCATTTTATAGTCTGTCACACCCCTCTGCCAGTCACCCAGAAGGTAACCTCCCTGTGCCAGTCTTCTGGCATGTGAAGGGGATATTCATCTATTTTCCTTCACCAACACAGAGGGATGGCAAGAGGATTATTCAGACAATAGCCATAAAGCTATTTGAGCTTCTTAACAAAAGGTACTACAGGAATACAAATTATAATCGGCATTACCATTGTTGTGTGGTTTAAAACAACAGTCTGAGGAGCGCGGTTATGTAGATCAGCGGGTCGTTGACACGCTGAATAATTTAAGTTCTATTTGAGTTGGTTGTCTTTGCGTGCGCAGGTCCTATATTAGGGCATTCCTTTGATGAAAGCACATTCGGGGGGCCAGGTGGAGTTACCCTGCATGGAGAATAATGAGTTACAAGAACAGACACGCACAGGTAACACCTGTGGAGAATGGATTTCTGAGCTCTTGTTTCTACAATGCATGTTTATATTACAAAGTTCTACTGCAGTGAAGTTGGGGGACTCTTACAAGCTTTTATTTAGTGCTTAATGTGCAGATTATATGACTTGAGACCAGCTGGAAACAGATACTGAAATTTTGCTTTGATAAATGAAGCGTTTTGATTTTAAAAAAAAATGTGGTATCACTGAACATTATTTCTCTAGGACAAATGTGATATTTCTTGTCATTTAAGAGCCTGACCAATGGTTTGATTCTCGGAAGGCACCCTGGTGAACAGGAGGGAGTATGGGCTCTGGATTCAGACATGCCTGGATTTATTTATTAGCTGTGGGACCTCGGGCACCTCGGTTTCCACCTATAAAATGGGGACAATAAAACCTACCTCAAAGGTTGTTGTGAAGAACGCATAATGTAATATGTGTGAAGGACCCAGCACCAGAATAGGCACTCGTTAAAGGTTATTCCTGTTCCCTGCTGTTCGGCACGTTTCAAACCTCTATATTGTTCTTCAAATACAATTGATATACTGACTTTAAAAAAAAAAAAAAAACTTATGTTTGAACTTTTAAATTTAAATGTCAGACAAGACAGAGGTGATAGTCTTCTCTGTAGATCACTTACTAAAAAGATATCCTGCAATATTTCTGGAATAGAAAAGTTCATTCAGAACAGCCTGTTAAAACAAATCCATATGAAAATTAAGAGATTTACCACAAAATGAATGCCAGTTTATTCTTAATTTGTGTGTAAATTCTTAGGGTCATCACTTGCAGGCAGAGGTTAAATTCGTTGATGGTTTAATCTGCACAACCATCTTTGTAAAATCCTTCCCCTGAGTCCTGAGGTGACTCTAATTCTCTCTCAGAGGTCTTGTACATTTCTCTCCTTTCCTTGAATTAGATATCAATGTTTTCTGAGGGCCATCTAGAAATGGAGGGGGAAAAGTGGTGTAAAGATGGAGGAGGGGTGGGGAAATGTTGAAAGAGTTTGGCATAATGCCCTGCACCCCAGGTCCCAGCCTCCTTACAGGAAATGTTCCAGGCCAGGCTGAGGCCTTGGTAGAAGCCCAAAGGCCTTCACAGCAATTAGAGCCGATGGAAGTGAGGCCCCTCACCTCTTGGGCAATTATGAGCCCGTGGTAGTAAAATAAACACACACAGCCACTGTCCTCCATAATATTTTTCTTGCTTGAGGGATGCAGAAGCAACGTCAGGAGCCTTGAAAACGAAAGTTACAGTGGAGCAGAGACAGAGATGTGCTATTATATAATCTACTTGAGGCCCTGAGGAGTGGGATTTACACATAATTTGAGGCACCTGCTTTCTAGTACTTGAAGGAATTTTGCATTAGGTGGAAGAAACAGTAGATAAGAGAGGAAGGACTGTTAGGACAGTGAAATGGTTCTAGAGCTGTATTCTACTGGAAGATCCAGACGTGATAGAAACTATGAGGCGGCGGAAGAAACAATCACCTATTCAGCTGATGCCTTCATTTGGTATCTTCCTTCTGGACAGTTACTATTAACTTCCCCTTTCTTTTTTTTTTCAAAAAAAAATAGCTATTTTTAAATTTTCATTTATGTGTATGAGGGTTTTGCCTGCATGTGTGTAGTTGCACCTGTGTCATGCAATGCCTATGGAGGTCAGAAGAGGGCGTCAGATCCCCTGGAGCTGGAGTTATGGATGTGTGGTCTGGGATTCGAACACAGGTCCTCTGCAAGAGCAGTCAGTGCTCTTAACCACTGAGCCATCTCTCTAGCCCCAAAATTTCTCCTTTCTTTAAAAAAGGACCAATGGCATTTTAAAAAGTGTAACTAAAACAATAAGCGAAAATTCAAATGATTTTAAAGGATACATAGCATGCTGGTTCTAGAGTTTGATTCCTGGGTGCTTTGAAAAATGACAAACGTTTTAAAGAACTTCAAATTTTAATGTAGAAATTTACACTAAATTATAAAGGATGAAATGATACATACAGTCCATTTTATATTATACAGAATCAATATTATTCCAAATAATTGCTTATATACATGAACAGATATAAAATGTACACACAGTATTAAGTACAGTATCATTTTCTAAAATCTTTTTGACTGAAATATTACAAGATGTCCTTAAAATTATTCTTTCTTCCTGTGATGGCAGAAACATATCCAGTCAATGTAGGAATAACTAAAACAGAATTGCTTTGGCGTCATGCTATTTTTAACACCTACATTCCTGGTTTGAATTCTGTTCACGTAAGTGCAAATGGTTTCAGTGAAGAGTTCTTTGCAAACAGTCCCGTTTTAATCAGAATGCTGTGCGAAGCATAAACTTAACTGTATCAAACCCTGCTGAAACATGCTATAGACACTCAGAGTAATTTGTTTGATGTGGACTCCAAGCAACTACAAACACTAACGTCAAGCACATTGCTCTCTGTATTTCGAAATGAAAAGAGAAGCATTTCAGGAATATTCTGCATTTATTTCTCAAGAAATAGAAGAAATAAAGCGGTTCTTCTTATAAGCCTGGGCATATTTATAGCATTGGTTTATTTTCTTAAAGCATAACAGCATCCATTTATCACTTGGGAGCAACAAAGCGGTAACCTGATAGATGACAAATATTATGAGCTTAATGGCTGACGTCCATTACCGATGAGTCCCGTACTCTGTGGAGGAGATTGGCACTGAAGGATTACTGAGCAAACACAGCACCTGAAAAAACTTGCATGCCACAGTCTGTCATCAAGGCTCTGATCGAGGGCATTACCTGAGGACGGCTCTTATCTGAAGCTGCAAACTGCTGCCGCTGCCAACAATTCTCAACAAAGAGTGGCGGTCATGGAAGGCTGAGCCACCGAAGCAGGTGGCTGGGATGCTGGCTGCCACAGCTCATCCCTTTATGGATCTTCTGAGCCACGCACCGGGCTGCCTTTAATCATGAGCACAGCAACTGAGGACTTGCATCCCAAATCTGTATGTGCTGATAAGCAAAACGTCTCCCAAAAGTCTCTTGTAATACTCTAAAATACTGAGCATTTATCTGTGTTTTTCACAGCTAGGGAATATGCGTATATTTAAAGTCCTAGTGGGGATCTTTGGATTCTGTTTCTACTGCAAGGATATGCTTTGCTGCCATTCCTCTCTCTTCTAAGAGGACCTCAAAGCCCAGGGAACTAAACTTGTCTTACTGGTTTGGCCCTCCAGGAAAAGTAAGTCATGCTTTCTCTCTAGTTATTTTGCTCACTTAGAAAATAGCACCTTTCTGACAATCAGGGGTTATGGCTTATCGGGCTTGTCAAATTAATAAATCCCAGGAGAAACTAGATATTTTGTAGATTTGGTTTTGCTCATTTTTATTGTCTTAACCAAATATGCTATATAGATTTCCCAGAAAAAAATGACCTGTTTCCTTTTCGCTTTTGTTCATGTATTTTATTGTGGTGATATAGTAGTATTTAACTATACGTTAAGATTGTTCCTTTAATTTCACTTATGGACTGATAAATAAGACACCTACAAATATCAACTTTATGAAAGAAATAAAAATGTTATTTTTATGACAAACAGAAAAGCTTTAAAGGTAGTTGAATTATTTGGAGCTCTTGACATTACTGTGATAGTTTCTCATAAATAAAATCAATGAAATAATTCACTGATGGCTGAAGTTCTGTTAAAGAGAATCTGGTTTTCCTTCAAGCATTCCAGAGTCTTCTTTGTGGAGAGAGGAACAAAGCAGATATCTTTATGGGGGGGGCAAAAAGGACAGGAGTCAAACTGAGAAATAACATGGCATCTCTGTTTAAGGAAATCAGTGGTAATCTGATATATTTAAAGTGACGATTGTGGTTTCATTTTCATGGCACCTTTCTCTTCTGAAAATTAATTCTACCAACCTCCTTAATAAAAACAGATGGCATCCACTCTATCCTCATTCAATACAAGCACATCCGCAATTTAAGACAATATAGAAATATAGAAAATAAAAAGATACGAAGGATAAAATTTTGCTTATATAAAATTCATCTGCTGTAGAACAATTAGATTATTAATATACATGTAGTTAAGGATATTTTCAATAATTTCAGATAAACCGACAGTTGGTAGAAATGAGAAGGATATGTACAAAGTACTAGTTAGGATGTTTCACTGATCGCTGAGCTGTTTGGCTAAGTTTAATTTAGTTTAGCCATAAATATTCATTGTTACCAGTACTTAGAAATTCTTTGCTTAACATTGTTTTCTGAAGTGTAATAGCATCTTAGTATACAAGTACATGTTCACTGACCTTCTGAAGGTAATCAGAAGAACAATAATTATTAATACCCCAAAGAAAACGTCCAAACCAAAATAAATTGTCATTATCCAAGGTTCAAATCTGCACAAAAATTTCAACAATGATTTTTAATCCTAGTTATTTTATTGAATTGTTATGTATTTCACACAAAGCATCTTAGTCATCTTAATATGCCTTCTTCCCATTCGCACCCTCTCATAGTCCACCCCCCGACTGGATTTCACGCATTCTGCCATTTATGTTAAAGACAATCAAGTCAAGTTAGTGTACCCAGACGTCCCTCTGTGCAAGTTCACCCACTGGGGCCTAGCCAGCCTATCTAGAGTCTCTCCCTTAAAGAAGATCAGCTACCAATAGTTCTTCGGTTAAGATAGGGACCTGCTGCCTATTTCCCAGTTCTGTGCTGGGTTTTTTTCTGCTTGAGTTTAATCCTAATTTCTGAGGGTGGCGTGTCATCCTACCTAAATATGTAAGTTGTTTACATCCCTCCTTTGACCTCCCAAGTGCTGTCACATCTGTGCTTGCCAGGTGATGCAGTGAATGGTGAGTTCACTCTGCCTTTTTAGCACATAGAAATAATTATGGATTTGGCACCAAATGCACAAGGTTTTTTGTACCCAAACCTATTTTGGACAAGGGATCAAAATGCTTTCTATTCTGGCCATATTTGAATAGTTTTTATAGTTTACTCATTTATGGATGATGAGGTATTTTTTTTCTCCAAAATGCTTGTGATACTTTTGAATATAAATTAGTCCTCTGTTAGAAAAGCCAAGGAATAATGGGATTTTAGAAATCTGGTTTAATATTAAAAGTTTGTTAGCAAATATATTTATGCAGTGATGATTCCCTGTGTCTAAAAAAAATAATAAACCTGCAAACAGGAAGGATTGGACTAGTATTAAGACTGCACGTATCATGGCCTCACTATGCTGGAAACAGGGGATGCGTGTCCAAAAATCCCTATTACATCTTCCAGTGTCCTCCATGATTAAAAGGAATATGCATATATCAATTTTCATTTACTAGTAGAGTTTAAAATCAAGTGCAGCAAGAAATACCCAAATATTCTTGTTTCCCTTTTTCATCTTATTATTTTGATATAAATTGCAAGAAATCTGTGAGCACAGGCAAATAGTTACAAGCTTCAAAACTCATTCCTATAGTTGAATAGCTAATGTAATGAAACCATAGGATACTTATAAAGGGATATAATTCAGAATTACAACTAAACTTTTTAGGGGATAATTATATAGTAGTTGCCAATTCGCAAAGAAGTAAACATCTTTTTTTTTAAAGTAAATTATTCAAGTTAGACAACACTGCATAAATGCATACATCACTTTAAATTTAACTTAAAACCATGCCACTAAATTGTCCTCTCAGGGAAGCAGTCTACCTTTTACAATAATAATCTTATCCATCAGTTATTTATTTTATCTGTCTAAACAAAAAAACACTTTACCTGCTTTTAAAACAAAGAAATTTCTTTTGTAAATCTCAGTGAAAATGTGTAGATTTTAGTTAAAAGTATCTATGAAGAAAAATCTGGCTTAATTATACTTCTTAGCTCCACTGGCAGCCATTTTAAACAGAAAACTGGTTCTTGTGTGTTGACAATCACATTTTAAACTGATTCTTTCCAGATGAAAAGATACTTTTTCAAACAATGTAATAAAAATGTAAACTCAGCTGTTTCACAGACATAAAAGTGATTTATATCACATGTACTGTGCTCATGGACCTTTTCTCCTTACACAATGGAAGTTTTATTTTAAGGAAAAGCTAATAATTAACAGCTCGGAAAACCCCACAATGCAAAGAAGCCAGCTATGGGGGATGAACCACCTCCCTTTGCTCTCCCACAAAACATCAGCCAATAAACCTGGTGAGAAAACTATGGCATATTTGAAAATTAAAAAGAGCCAAAATGAGGATGGTCCCTACCCTCAGTGGGGTGGGGTAGAGCAGTGAGGAAGGAGGCACCTGGAAGCTGGGGTGTAGGAGGGAGTGTCCCACATTCTTTCCTGGTCTGAGTGCAGCATTCATGGGATTTAGCTTGTGAAAATTCACGAAATTGTACAGTGATGAATACTTTTCTGCCTTATACTATATACTCTAATAAAAATTGCTAAAAAGCAATTTTATTACATGTTATCTTTATTAAGTGATAGAATGATAATCTTTTAGTGAAACTGGATATATTCTGTCATTAAAAAAGTATTCTGAGGTATAGTTGGGCCATCAACCCCACCCCCAAATCATAGGACGAGAGGACTTAAAATTGTGCCAGTGGCTCACATGATGAGTCCCATGCCAGTCCTAAAGAGGGTGAGAATTGGGTAATATTTTACATTTTAGGAGAAAGATATGTTAGGAAAGGAGAAAGAGAAAAGTGTGTATATTTGAGATCTCATATATGGAATCTCCATCCAAACACAGTCCTTTTGAACAGTTTAAGAGGCCTGTAAAATCCATGTTTCTAGCAATAATTTTTTGATGGCTGTGAATCTATATTCTACATATCCAGTTTCCAATCATCACTGTTAATGGGGGAGCAGACCATATGGGAAATTGAAAACCCACCATCAAGAGCTAAAGCATACCCTTCCCCATCAAAATGTTGGCCTAAGTATTAAACAAATAGAAAAACTGGTTTGTAATCAATTTGCTAAATACTAAAATGTCCAAACTCTGGGCAGTGATAGACGCACAAAGTACACTACCCAGGAGCTGTTCCCAGAAACATCTAGAATTGGACACGCAAAATGGTAGTCTTTATGTAGCTGAAACTTAGTATGTACATTTACACTCTGAATACTGGTCTTTAAAACTGTATACACAAAAGCATTCTCTATGTCTATTTTTTCAATGTATTTCCTCTCTTATTAAAACTCTTCTTTCTGGTTCTTGTTTCCTAATACTTTCTTTCCTCCAGGTCCCTTACCTTGTGAAATGTCCTATGCTGGCATTATTATTTTTCTTCTAATCTGAGTAAAATAAAAATATCACCTTTGGTTTGGTGAGATGGCTCAGAAGGTAAAAAAGGTGTACGTCATATAAACCTAGAAATCTGAGTTTCATCCCCAGAATGCACGCATGTAAAGGTGGAAGGACGGAAGTGACTCCACAAAGTTGTCCTCTGTCTTCCGCACTCGTGCCGTGGTACATGCTCTCGCCCATATCATGTGTACACATATACAACAATAATTAACTAAAAATAATTTTAAAATACTACCTTTGAGTGTATACAAATAAATAAAATTCAGGCAAAGGCATTGGGGAATCAAATAATTTCTCTATACTGTGTGGAGAATGCAACAAAATTCCCATGTAACTGAAATCTTTAAATAAGCTATTTATTGAAAGAAAAAAAAAAAGAGGTTGTGAGTAGGTGACAAAGTCACTGCAGGAAAATCTGAATAGAATACATGCAGGAACTTAGGTTCGCATGGCTAAGCAGTAAAGAAGTGTGGTCAGGAAGCTAGATATTCTGTACTCAATCATCTGAAAGGAGTCGAAGCCTTCCAGAATCCTTCACTTGCCAAAATGACACCCCAAAATACCACCTGCCCCCCAGCATGAACAGGATAATAGTCTCATCTATCAGATGCTATTTGCAGGTAGGACTTAAGGAGGAGGACAAGCCTAAGTATATGATGAACCCAAAGTTAATGGAGCAAATGTTTTCAAAGTTACTTGTGTACATCCCCAGGGTCAAATTCAATCCTCAGAAACCCACGTGCAGTTTCCATGGAAATAACTATAAACACCAAGCAGGGAGAAAAATAGCTGCAGTCAGTCTTTTTCTTAGTATTGACACATGGCCTTTATTCTCTTCTGGTTTTATCTTTCAAATGGCAAGTTTTGGCTTGGTTTTATGTATACAGTGGGACTTCATTCACTCACACACAGCTTTAAGAGACATAGAGCCAAAGTATTCATTGTGGAGACCAGCTAAGAAGTAGATGAAAATTTGGCAAGAAGCAGTAAATGAAAGAAGTTCATGAAACACATTTAATTTATCGGGTTATGAAAATAATACAGACTTGGAAAGTGAATATGATATAAATTCAAAAGAAAGTAATTAATTAATAGGGATAAAGTTGCCAACCAACAGCCATAAAGGCAAATGCATAAGAAGTCTATAACAAACTGTATAGGCAATGATCATGCACAAGTCAAAGGCATGTGCACCGATCATTAAAGGAAGAGTAGAAATGAGCAAGCCGTTTCCTAGTTAGTGATGCTCACTTTTTCATTCCTCTGCAAGAGTGTTTTTGTTTCCTCAGAAAAAAAGGAAAAAATTCAGCCTTATTTTTAATAAAGCACAATAAATGAATTTGCACAAACCTTTTCATAAAAATTCAACAGTACTATGTCATCTGCTTTTCTCAGGTTGAAACAAGATTAGAAAATATAATTATGTGATCACTCAAAAATGGAACTGTAGGACTGTTACCAATAATGTCTACGAAGATCTTAGTAAAAGAAGAATCTTGTTCATGGAATAAAAATTTCAATGGAAGGTTTTCTTTTGCTAGTGGCTCCATATACATATGAAGCTGACTAAACAACAATAGTAACAATAAAGAAATCTCATAAATTTCAAATGAATTTATAGATTTATTCCATATGTTTTTGTCATATACCATGCTTTTATTATTTGGGGCCACTAGATCATCCTAGTGAAAATTTCACTCACTATGACTTTGTCAGGCAAGGAGAAATGAGAAATTCCCAGGCCATCCTAGTAAGATTATAAATTATTATAGTAACCTTAAGGATACATCCAGAAATATTTAAAAATTGTTCTTTCTGTTATGGGGCTTTGAAGAAAATTCACTTAAAATCAAAATCAGAATATAAATTTTAAATCCATCCGTGTGGTACATGGTTTTAACATAATTTTTGCAAGTAAAACAATCTAATTCAGTAAAATGTCTCTCAGAGCAAAGTCTTGCACTACCTGACTCAATTCCAAAACCAAGCTCCTTGAGGTAAGTATGTTGCATGCCTGTATGACAAACTCGGCTTGCTAAACAGATTCTAATAATGGTCCAGACATCTTATAGAAAGTGTAAAAGAAAATGTTAACCACTTATATTTTAGATTTTTTTGTTTAGTTTTAAAGAAAGCTATTTGAAATTTAACTGACAAGTTCCTTGGGACCTCTAAGATTTCTAATCATAGAAGTTCCAAGCTCAGGAAAAGTTTATTTCCCAAACTGGAACCAATGTGGCTCTGACACGGACGATGAAGCTGTGAAGCATCTGCTCCCACCGTTCACACTCCCACCAAAAACTATTCATCTTTTTTTGCCATGACTGGCAGGAGCTGACAGTCTGCCAAGCTGAGATTCCTGTCATCAACCTGCTGGAGAAACTGGGAGCCAAACCCACAGAATGGGACTCAGAACTAGGTCAATACCTTGAGCTGTGCCCGAAAGCTATGCACAGTTCACTCAGAAGTGTTCAAGGCAGTGGGCACTCAGAATTCAGATATAAATATATACACTGCAAATGCCAAGGAGTCATTCAACAGCACCATTGTCATAGGAAGTGTGAGAAACCACATGTGGATTAGAAATGAGATGCGGTCTCCTCATTGATTAAGGGAAGTTCATCACGCTGGCAAACAGAAAGGTCCACAAGCTTTCGCTTTTATGAACCAACAAACTGATGCTCTAGGAACAAAATGGAAATTCCCCATGCTTCCACTGCCAAGTGAACAGTAATCCTTCCATCACGACACTTTAAAAGTGGAGATAATCGTCACTGCCATGGACATGAGGCAGACAGGATTCAAGAAGAAATTTCATTTACTACAGAATATATTTTTTCAATATACATTTTTAGTTAATTTCTGTGCATTTCATACATCTGAGTACACAAACTTGACTCAGTAGGCCTTAACATATATGGCAGAATGCATGAAATCCAGTGAGTGGGCTATGCGGAGGGGCAGGGGCGGAGATAGGGGATGGGTCTAAATATTGTTAAACTTTTTAATCCAATAGATTATTTTCAGATGGAAACATTTCCACTTAAGAAGAAAAAACAGCAAAGTGTCTAAAATTTTCAAATGTTTCATTAAAATTAAAATAGCACTCTGATGTTGAGACTGGCTAAAGACAAAACAGAAAAAAAAAATACTCCTTAATAGTTTAGAACAATTTTAGAATGCTTTGAAACAGGTTTAGAATGCCTTCTACTCCCTAAAATGAATACAACATAAAAAGCAACATATCAAGATAACAGTAAAAAATTCAAGAGCTCTTACTATGTATAAGAGATATAAAACAGCAACAGAAAGTGTGTGCGATGAGCTGTATGGCTCCAATTCTCTTCACTGTTCTCTAGAAAGTTTCCCTGGTCCATGCAAACTCTGTAGTCTCTGGACACCAGCATATCTCTCTCTCTCTCTCTCTCTCTCTCTCTCTCTCTCTCTCTCTCTCTCTCTCTTTCTCTCTCCAGTTTTACTTGCTTCAAGACTCCTGTTGTAAACATACTTTGGGGAGCAAAGTAGACCAGAGTTAGAAGCAGGGTGAATGAGTGGAAGAGCATTAAGGAAATCAGGACAAAACGTTTTTATGTTGTACATCTCAAACCTTATTTGAAAAAGTCTGAATAGGATGAAAAGGCTTTCTCTATTCAGTAGTTCCACTTAATCCTCAGTCCAAACATTTGCCCTAATAAACATTAGATTATTTTTATGTTAGCTATAAAGCTGTCAGTCCTCAATAAACAGATACACTCCTGGTGGTTTTTCCTTTGCTGTCAAAGAATTGTCAGTATGTATACTGGCCCTTAAATTAGAGCAAACATAGAAAAAGAAATGTAAAAATAGAATCACACAGCAGAGTTTAATGGGAAGCTATTGAAATTCTAAATAAATGGTGGTCCAAACAGTAAGTGGAGATTAGAAGTTCAATATCATGCAATATAGGGTAGTCAATGTGTTGTTAGCACCTTGGTGTTGGCTTAGTGGAATGTGCAACCTGTCCCATTCAGGTAAGCCAGACCTGACTTTAGTTCCTCTCAATGAAGTTTTATGTCTCATGTGTCCATTTGTTGAAGGAAAAGAAACAAGTTCAATGAAAGGGACACTTTGAAGATTTTTATTTCCCACAGGGACAGTTTCTTTCTGTCTGGAAAGTCCCTTCATAGTTTTGGTGTCCCTCCATAATGAAGAACACAGTCATATAAGAGGTGTGAAGACATAGGAAGGTATTTGGGAATTTAACTATGCTTACCAACCGGGCTGAATCTCTATCACTTTTGCAGTTCCTTTCAGATGGATTTTTTTCAGAAGTTTAATAAAGTTCCATTTTATGGAACTGAAATAATTTCTTTTCTTACCAATCACCTATTTATTGCAGAATCAAGAATACAAGACGAGAGCAAATTCAATTCTGTCCCTATCTGGTATGCTGCCTAGTGGAGGACAGTTTATACACAGGATGCCTCTGTATTGCCCAGTGTATTTTGTAAGGACGGCTAAGGATAAGAATATATAAACAGAAAAGATGCAGATATCTGCTTTTAGCTGGGATAATGTCATTTGTCCTTCATTCCTTATGTCACATATTTAGGCTGCATAAAGATTGTTAAATTAGATATCACAAAGAAAAAATTAAGGAACGCTTAATAATGTGATTGTCCAACATCACTGAAAGAGCTGTTCATTTTAATTATCATTATGAAGTAAGTGGGTGGCACCTTTTGAGAAAGAGAGACAGAGGGACGGAGGGAGAGGCTTTCACATTAGAAGAGCCAAAATAAGAGATAAAATGGGATGTGGGTCACTTAAAAGTATAATCTAGGTGAACAAAGAGTTTGAGGAAAAGACAGCTGAAGGCAAATATATTGAGATCTTAAGGTGTGATGAATACTCTCTTTGTTCTAGTAATACATGTATGACCTTCCCTGCCAAAGCTGAAAGAAAATGGATTTCCCCAAGGAATGCCCCATCACTGAAGAGGTCTGCCGTCAAAAGCCATCATGTTCTAGGAGGTGTAGCAAAAAGATTAAACATTTAAGACAAGTGATGGGGCAGAGGAAAGAATGAAGACAGAGGTGGAGAGAAGGTAAAATGTCAGCATCCTGAGAATGAGATCCACAAACATGAGAGAAGGAAATGGAGAGTGTCAAATTTAAACCCAGGGCTTGTCTCTAGTGGCCCTGAGCAATGTAGAGTTTAAGGAGAAAGACAGGGCATTCTGTTCACTATGCTGGTATTTTTCAAGTGTCAGACATGCATAACAAAGCCCACGCCAAAATATATTAATAGTGCCCTTATCATCCCGGGGAGAGCAGTTGACAAAAATGTAAAGATCACATTACAAGGAGTGTTAGGTACTCTAGAAGATGTTTCTAGAAAATTTGATTTCTCAAATTTTCCATTTGTTTTCTAAAAATGACAATTATCCAGCCAAAGAATAACAATTTATGTGTTTTTAAAGTGTATCAATTAAAATAATGTAAGGGTAAAGGCCTGGACATAGATCACCTGGATCAAACTCCTGCAAACGATGAGGAACTGGACAAGCTACACAAACATTTTAGTTGCAGCTGACTCGTCAGTACAATGGAAAGAACTGTAGTTCCTCTCCAATTGGCTGCTGCATGGACAACATGAATTATTGTGCACAAAGCAACCAGTGAAGTGTGTAAGGTGATAAGTTACTAATATTGTTCTAGTATCTTAATTTAGTATTTTTAAAACCTTGTGATTTCTCCTAAAATAAATGAATTATTTTGACTCCAGTAACTGTACAATCAAGTAAGCATTAGTTTGCATAACCACTCCTATATACCACATGTTGTTTGATATTACTATATACAATATCTTGTCTGATATTTAGGATCCCATTAAATGATCAGCAAGTTGAATGTGACAATATATCATGTGATTATGAACACTTGCTGATAAAATATTTATGTTATAATGTTTTTAAATTTTTCATTTGAGACTTTTTGTTTTGGGGTTTTGTCTTTACAGGTTTCAAATCTCTGCTATAATTTCTTATCTTTTCTCTTACTGTCTTGAGCATATTTATCATGGCTTTAAAAAAGTCTCTGCTAAACATTGAATCTAATGCTCTAGCAATTCCACACCAAACAACTGAGACATGGACTTGGACAGATCTGCCCACCCATATTCAGAAAGCATTATTTACATCAGGATGAAGGTACCAGCAGCAAAAGTATCCATTGACACTGGGGTGTGAACACAGAGACAGAATGTAGCAACACTCCCGATGGGCCGTTCAGCCTTCATAATGAGGGAAATTCTGACTCATGTTAAGACATAGATGAACCTTGAACACATTACATTAAATGAAATAAGTCTACCAGCCACAAAAGAATAAGTATTTCATGACTGCAGCAATGCAAACTACCTAGAGTAAAGTGAAACAGAGTTGACAGAGACTGTGAGAAGCAAAGAATGAGGAATTACTGTCTAACGAGTGAGGTTTCAATTTGGCAAGACAAAAACTTCTGGAGATAGACAGTGGTGATGGCTTCACAACAATGTGAGTAGCCTGCCGCCACCAAACTATATGCTTTAAAAATGGTTAAAATAATAACTTTTATGGTATGCATAGTTTATTACAGTGAAAAGAACATTAAAAACTCCCTTCCTGGGGTTGGAGAGATAGCTCAGTTAATAAACTACTTGCTTTACAAACATGAAGACTGGGTTCAATCCCCATAGCCCATGTCTAAAAAGAAATAAACAATCAAATAGCCCAGAATGGTGTGTGCTTGTAAACCCAGAGCTAGAGAGGCAAAGGCAGGAGGATCCCCGGGGCTCACTAGATAGTCAGTTTCACCTATCTGATGAGTTCCAGAGTAGTGAGAGACCCTGTCTTGAAAAACAAGATGAGTGGTGCCCAAGGAACAACACCCAAGGTTATCCCGTGGCCTCCACATACAGGCACACACAGACACAGACACACGGGCGTAGGCACACATACGCAGACACAGGCACAAAGCCCCTGCCAGACAGTTCCAAATTGGAATAATTTCTTATCTACTTTTGACATTTCTTTATTTGATCTTTTCTCCCCTAGAACCTTATTATTTTTATTTAATGAAACACTTGTATATAAAAAATAGTACAACCTCTGATAACATCTTCCAAAGAGGAATGTTTTCTCCTAGTAAGCAAGGGATTACAGCAGGTCACCTTCATGCCTCTGAGGTGTGGTTTCAGAACGACAATGTGTTTGTGTTTCCCCATGTTCTTAGGGTAGGTGAGAGATTTTCCTCTTGGGAGGGGCAGTCCGGTGTCAACTGAAAGCCCAAGTGCCAACAAGAACTCACCCACCTGGCAGGTCTTAAATGCCAACCCTATGTCCTTAGCATCACAGGGCTGTAATCTGCTGTCTCCACACCTGTTAACTCCTGGGGGTTTCTCCCTAATTTGGAGGTGGGGGTTGGAATTTCTAACTGCTCACATGGAACCAGAGCTGACAAATGTGTCAAGTGGAAGTTGCATAAGGACTTCTGAGCAGTTTCACTAACCCCTAAGACTTTGGCTCCCCACCGCCTAGCCATTTGGCAGCCTTGAATCCCAATCTTCAGTCCCTCTCCCTGGTCAGATTTGGTCTTGATTCCATCCCCAACTGTTCCCATGCATCCGTGCTCCTTATCAGAGCCTTGAGGTAAGATCCTAGGGGAGTGCACAGCTCTTGGTTGGCTTTCTTTCCTCGACCTGACTGCATTGTAGTCCTCTAACACTGTCAGCCAGTGGCTTTGCCTGCTTTCTTTCATATTTGTGGCTGTTTTTAGCAGGAGGGTTGCTTCAATACAAGCTACTTTGTCATGGCTTCAACTAAAAATTCTTAATATTGCCTTTTAAAATTCTAAGTCTTGATCAGTCTCTTACTTTCTATGTTCTTTAACTTTATTTCAAACTTAAAAAATTTAATTTGTTCATTTTTGGAGAATCTCATACAATACTACTGTATTTACATCATTTCTGCTCCTCCTCCTTCAACTCCATCTCAACTCCCTCTCAAACTCATGAACTCTTCTTTATTATTGTTACACACACATGCCTTATTGAGTCCATTTAGTGTTGCTTTTATGTACTTATGATTAAAGCTGACCACTTGAGATTAGATAGCTTATCAGGGGTTCTGTCCCTGTAGAAAACTGATTCTCCCTCTCTCAGCAGCCATTGATTGCGTGTAGCTCTTCATCTAGGGGCAGGGCCTTGAAAAATATCCATCAGCATTGGCTTGTCTATGGTGATACCATCACACAGGTCTTGTTTAGGCAACCATAGTACTGAGATTTCATGGGTGTAGTTTCCCTGTCATGTCTAGAAGACAGTATCTAGCAGCAGGTGTCCTGGTCCTCTGGCTCGGAATATTTAATTTTAAAGTATATTGTTTTTCATTACCATGTTTATTAAACCTCAGGCAGGAAATGTAAAAGAGAATAACAGTGCGGTCAGGACAATTCAAAGCAATGGAAGTATAGACTTCGTTTGGGTTTTATTAGATTCCCTGTCCAGATCCCCCAGTATCACACAGCCTTACCTGCCAATGGCAGATCCCATGAATTTAAAAACTGTATGCCAAAAGTTAGCTTCTCACCCTCAAATATCTATAAGATTAAATAATTACATTATATTCCTAAGACTATTATAAAATATTATAACAAGTTATCATGTTCAGAATTTTGGTCTTCATGATATAATGGTAGTCATAAAATTTTCTTGGTATTTATTTTGATTTGATTCTGTTATCTATATGAATATGGCTAGAATATATACAGGCACTGAACTCAGTAATGATCTAAATTTAAGAAACACTGTGAACTATGTTACAGTCAAAGCATATACCTTGACACTCTTGTGACCTATGTATAGTAAGAATTCCTTTAATCTTGTGCAATCTGCTTTTATTTTACCTCCTTGTTAACATGTATAATAACCATAAGCTACTTTATCATCTCCATTTGGAGGAACAGTTAGATAAAAATAAATATATCACAGTGTTTTTACTTAATCTTATAAGCCATTCCAGTAATGTAATTTCAAAAGTCACCCAAGTCATACATGTAGCTATTATTAAGCTAGCCAGTCTCCATGTTAAGAGGCCTACACCTACCTTTGTCTTGGGTACACAAAACTGTCCTTTTCTTAAATTTCTCTCTTACTGTCTTAACACGAGCACTGAAAGCTATATTGATTTTTTTTTAATAAACTCAGACTTTGCTTCATAAAAATGGCCTGTATAATCAATGGAGTTTTATTTGGTCATAAAGAAGAATGAAATGATGTCATTTGTAGGTAAATTAAGGGAGACACAGATTGTTTTGTTAAGCAAACTAACTTGGTCCCAGAAAAAACAAATATTACCTAATTTCTTTCATATGCATAATCTAAATTTTTGTCTATCACCTATCTATCTATCTATCTATCTATCTATCTATCTATCTATCAATCATGTATGTGTCATCTATCTACATACATACATATGAGAGTAGAAGGGAGGCCAGTTTGGAGGAGGAAGAAGAAAACTAAAGGGAGGAAGGGAAAGAGAAGGTAATTAGGGAGAAAGATAATCTGACATATTTTCTTTCATAAAATACACATTGAATCTGTATTAAAGATATATCCAATATATAGGGTACTACAGGAAGGAGACGATGGGGAACAATAAGCAGTCGGGGACAGAGGGGACAGTGGTGAGAACATGAGCAAAGTACAATAACCACATGCATAAAAAGGTAGTGAAACCCCTTATCTTGTATGCTAACTAAAAATATTTTAAAAAGAAAGTCAACAGTAGTAGAAATACTGAGAGAAGAAGGTGGTGTGAGTAAGACCAGAATTTTCCCAGGTGGACTAAAAAAGGAAGAGCTATTCTTGTTAATAAATGTGCATAGCAAAAGTACTGAAAATTGATTCAGGAGATTCAACCTGTTCAGAAACCCCTGAACTCCTATTGTGCATGTGTGGTCCTTGGTAAGATAAAGCTTAAAAGAATCAAACCAGATATAGAGGATCCATAAACATAGTATGCCAAGTCTTTCCATGTGTTTTCACATATTACTTACGTATATGTGTACCATAACAAATTTCCACAACATTTATCTGCAGAAACTTATCATCACAATTTCTGTAGGTCAGGAACAAAGGATTGGTTTCACTAGATGCCTCTGATTTAGAGTCTCTCATTTGATGGCAATCATATTGGAAGCTGGCTTATCCAAGGGCTTTTGGAAGGTTCATTTCCAAGATCACTCATGTGGTCTTGCAGGAAAGAGGGCTTCTGCTCCTCATTAGCTTGTGGCTGGAGCCACCCTCAGTTCTTCTGGGCTTCCTAACAGGACAGGTAATCTCAAAGCAATGGAGAATCAAGATACCAAGATGAGTAAGAGCAAGAAGGGCAAGATGTCCCTAAACAGGATATCTATATCCACACCCTCTCTCCCCAAGGCTTAGGTAACACTGTAGAAGTGTTGGTGAAAAGGATGTAAGTACCAGATGATGGGGAGGAGTGCTGTGAAATGCTGTCTTCTGGACATAACGACAAGGCTCATAAACTCACTGCACACAACCTGCACAAGATCAAGCCAACAAGATCAATCAATATTCCAGCAGACAGCAGAGACTAGATTAAGCAGATTACAAAAGAAAAAGTCATGAGGTAGGAGGAGATGTGGGGGGGGTGTCTAGGGGAAGTGGGAGGGGCAGTTGGGGTGGATCAAAACACATTATATATATATATATATATATATATGAAATTATTTTAAAAATTCATCAAAATTTCTGATGTAAAAGTGACATTATTTTATTAATAGTATCACAGTATCACTGACACCTCCAACTAGGAAGAAGTCATCCCTAGATTATTCTTCTCACTCAACACCCATGCTCATGGTTAAAGCTTTGTAATGAACTCTATTGTCAGTATGTTTTCTTTCTAATGAAATAGCACATCTTATAATCATTAAATCCCAAACTCTAGGGGAAAGATATGAAGGCTGAGGAAGTCTCTGGTAGAGCATACTGAAAATACACTGCAGACATAGTCAGAACTTGGAATCATGGAGTGCACTTAAGATACATTTTTGTAATCTGACACATATTTGATTTTATACAGGAATCCAGGTATCAGTCTGTCTTATTGGTTCATGGACTCTTTTCAAAACACCACTAATTTCTGAAACTCTATTTTTCAAAATTTCAAAGACACTTTGTCTTGCTTGCTAAAAACATGAAGAATCTGAAGCATAATGACTAGTGCATCCTGTTTTCTCTCATCTTGGTTCCTGATTGTTTTATAATGTAGGGAAGATTTTAGGTAAAGAAAACTAAGAAGTCATTCGCTTAACAAAAAACCTACAAACCTCTCTCTCTCTCCCTTCTTCCCTCCCAGTGTTCCTCTCTCCTTCTCTCCCTCTCCCTCCTAACAGAGTAGATACAGAAAAACTAGAACCTAGGATGCATGTGTGGTACTGGGTAAGATAAAGCTTACAAGATTCAAACCAGATATAAGGAACCCATAAGCATATGTCAAGAACTATGATTTCTTTGTGCATTTTGCTTTCGTTGGGTGTGTCTACATTACAAATTTTGATAAACTGTTGATTTATTTAAGCCATCATCAAGACTGAGATCATATCAGAATTCCCGGCGCCCAAGGCTTTGTTCTCCTGTGAGTTCTATGTGACTAAATGAGTAGAATTACAGACACAGTATTTACTGAGTTTATTAGGAGGAGAGCAAAGCCACTGCATATGCCAAAGAAGTCACATCTTCTTCAAGTTTAAGTAACATCACTTGAAATCGAGTGATTTTTCACTCCCACCTGGCTACGTATTCAAAGAACTTCAAATGCCTTATCTCGTGTGTCACAAGGTTTTCCAATATTAGAACTAAGTTAGGCAAAACAGACAAACAAAAAACAAACTAACAATATGTCAAATACCTGTGCTGAGTTCATGCAGTGATACTCAATCTCACCCTGCATATGGTGACTTCATTGTGAAATGGTTCTGTCTAGTCTAAGGAGCATGTGCCTCTATCTTGGTCTCATGAGATGATGGTGCCATCTTTCAGAATACATTCTCAGTCCATTTTCGTTTGTTCATGTTCCTTTCCCTTTTTCTCTAAAAAAATTAATATGTCTTATATGTTGATCTCAGTCCCCGATCTATTTTGCAATTCTCACTAAGCTCCTTTCTGCTGAAGTCTTCCAATGACCAGAAACCTTCTTATAGCCAGTCACATCCTAGATGTTGTTTAGCCAACTGAGATGAGATGTGTGACAATTCTTTGAACCCAAGTAGAGGATATTGTCAATGAGAGGTATTCTCTCTCTCTCTCTCTCTCTCTCTCTCTCTCTCTCTCTCTCGATAGAGTCTCACTATGTAGCACTGCCTGGCCTGGGATTCCCCATGTAGACCAGGCTGGCCTCAAACCACGGAGATCCAGCTGCCTCTGCCATCTCCCAAGTACTAGAATTAAAGGCATGTGCCACTGAACCCTTTCTTGCTTCTCTTACCACTAATATCATTCTTTTTTATTTAATTTTTATTTTTAATGTATTTTTTATTGAATTCTTGTGCATTTTCATACAAAATGTCTGGATTATCTATAAAGATAACCTCTCCCCTATCTGCACCCCTGGCCTGTCTCACTGGATTTCACTCATTCTGTCACATATGTTAAGGCTTATCAAGTCAAGTTAGGATATACCCAGACATCCCTCAGCACAAGTTCATCTAGATAGGTTTGGTCAGCCTATCTAGAGTTCCTCCCTTAAAGATCAACTCTTCCTCACTCAGTACTAATCAGCTGCCAATAATTCTCCAGTTAAGGTTGGAGTCGGCTGCACATTTCCCAAGTTCTGTGCTGCGTTTTTGTCTGCTTGAGTTTGCATGGGTCTTGTGCATGCTGATGCCATTGCTGTAGGTTCATAGGAGGAAGATCCCGGGAGCCTATAGGACTCTGTTTCCATATGGCCATGCACCTCCTCCCCTTAAATTACTGACAGAGCAGGTAGAAAACCACTCTGCACCATAGCCCCACAAATACCATCTGATGAACAAGTTCTCTAGCTTTTTTTTTTTTTAATCGGTTTTCTTACAAGAAAACTAGAGTGTGAATTACACTCCCTACCTGTCTACCTGTGAGGGTCTCATGGGTATTAAGCACAGTAATGCATACAGCACATTTCACAAACAGTAAAGGACCAAATCACAGTTTTAAATAGATCATTACTTTAGTGATAGCATCTGAGTCTTCGCCTTCCTCAGGTTCCAAATAATCAAAAGGACGAGGGTGAAAAGTACAGATAAAGTCATGAGATGAACCCAAAACTAAATATTAGACAAAATATTAACTCCCTTATCCCTGTGTATGTCAAATCCTGCCCAAGGTACTTTCTGTGGTGAGAGAGGCCAGTGGAGAACAGTGTAGTCTATCTGAAACTTGGAATAAGTTAAGATAAAGGTCTGAAAATACTTCTGGTGGGACATTTCTACTTGGGCTCTGAATCTAGACGTTAACCTTCCACGAAGATGACAGCTTCCCCTACTTCCTGGTCCTTCTCTCCCTCTTGTCAGCACCATGCACTGTGTTTGGTGTCTTAATCAGTCCTTGCTGATCGACTGCATCACTGCAGACGTTTTCACTTACTCTGTGGCAACAGTTAAACCCTTCCACTGTCAGCATGTGGCTAGAGGCACTGGGACTGACAGTCAGCTTGCAATCTGTGGTGATGCTGGTGGGAGGTCTAGGACCTGGCACTGGACCCCTGATTAAGAAAAGGAAACCGATCGCTGGGGCATGGAAGGACAGAACTCTGCTCACAGGGCACTCTGGAAATTTAGCTCTGTCCTCTGACTGTGGAGATGGAGCAGGCCCACTCCACATTACCATCTAGAACAGCTAACATCAATGGGAGTGACCTTAGCAGTAGTGACATACAACCAGGAAAGACAGAGCCATATAGTGTACCATGATTCAACGGCCATTTAAAAAAATATGATGAGCCACTCCCTTTTCTTCTTTGATATTGTTTCTTCTTACCCTTTATCCTTGTATTCACAAAACTGAATTGCTAAGCAATCCAAGTTTAAATTGTTAGTCACATACGATTTTGTAAAAAGAGATTATACTTCGCCACCTATATCCACAGGTTCTATGGACTCAATGAACTGTGGATTAAAAATACCCCCAAAATGGCATTTATACTGAACATATACTGATTTTCTTTTCGTTACCTTCCTCTAAACAAAACAGAATAACAACCATTTACATAATATTTACAGTATTTACAAGTAATCAAAGGACAACCTAAAACATCCCAAAGATATGCATAGGCTATACAAATACTTGAAGGAATGGAGTATCTGTGAATTTTGATATCTTCTAAGCACCCAGCAGTCAATCTCCTGAGGATGCATCCCTACTTGAGTTGAGCATCTCTTGTCTCTTTTTCCACAAAAGAAGGCTCAGAAAAAAAGACAATGGCTTTTTCACTCTGCTGGATGCCATATTCTGGACCTGGGTCCATCACTCACGAGATCTGCCAGATAAAGTTTCCGTGGTTGGTTCTCCAAATTATAACCTGTACTCACACACACAAAATTTCACTTGGGCAAGCCAGACTTGCAAACTATACACAACTGATTTATACTGCAGATGATCTCTGGGGACTTCTGTGCAAACTAGATTTGAGTGGAGACTTCATACAACTTAAGAGTCAGATAAGAGGGATCAGCACCGGGTTCAGGAAACCCACTACTCACTCCAGTCTGGTAATGCTAAGTAGATGAATCAATTTCTGTTCATAAAGAGCAAAGAAAAAACGAGCAGCAACAACTCTTGGGCCTTGGGAAGTTGGAACTTGTTTAAGTGGGAAGGATGCTGATTACTGAAATAATTACATTTCCTGGTTGTGGGAAGAGTTAGCTTTCCTCTTGTCTGTTCAACCCTGATGGTTCCCTCACTGTCACACGAGGGTGAGGGACAGATTCCAGAGACCACTTTACTCTGGGCATTTTCTTCAGGGTCAGATCTTTCTGTTTTTCCAAGGGTACTTTAAAACCAGCTAGTCATGTTAGATTAGGTAAACCACTTTTTAAAAATGTAGACCCACTAAGCCACTTTAGCCAAAGGTCTTGGAGTGAGTCCATTGGTAAAAAGAAACTGTCCAAATCTTACCAAGCTGTTGGTTTAGACTGGGAGACATTCTACTTCCTTTGTCTGTGTCACAAGCCACTCATTCCCCTTCTTAATGAAAACAAGAGGGAGTGATTATACCTCCTGGGGCTGTGCCATTTATGCCGTCTGAAAGGCACTTAAATGAGTGGCACATTATCTCACACATCTGGAGTTTACCAAATTAGCCAATTATGTTGGAGCTCATAAAATGAGGCCTTAAATGTCATTTAACTAGAAAATATTATAATCACCAAGTGGTCTGATTGTAAGATGATACTTGGGGCAGCATCAGTGGTTATAGAAAACAAATCGTGAAACAAAACACAGTTCAAATGACCCCCCCCTCCGCCATGCAACCACATATTTTCTACAGTAATACATTCTGAAGAATACCATGTTTCTGAAGGCACCAGCAATCAACATGTTTCTCATTTGAAACTGAGTTTAATCTGACCTAGTTGTTTCCTAGTTACTTGCCTTGAGCAAACCAAAGCCTAAGAACTGTTCTCATAGCTAAGGGACATACAGGATGAGAGCAGACTGACTGAAAACCACAGACTTATGCACTTGGCTGCATGGATGGGAGGGTGATTGAATTAAGTCTTGAGTTGCCAGGGCTTGTGGTGCTGTCCCAGAATCACCAAGATTTGGGTGACTGAATATATGCTGGTCATGGAGAGCATGTGTATTTCACTTAAAGGAGAGGCAAAAGCTGCTTTAAATTGTTGCACTACTTGAGTGCATAAATACCAAAGATGACAGAATATCTCCTTGAAGGTTAAAGCTTTATGGGCACTATTTCGTCATTGTCTTCTTTCGAATCAACAAATAACAAGATTTGGTCTTCAGTGAACACTGATACAGTATAATAGAAAAAACACGGTTATAGCACTAATACTAGGGTGACCTTGAACACATTGTTTAACCTCTCTGATCTTCAGTTGTCTCACACAAAATACAAATAAAATGAAGGATACCGGTGACTACAACATGAGAAAATCCTAGCATACTAGGATACGCTGAGGGAGATAAACTGCTTCACGTCTTCCTTTATCTATAGCATCAGGATAGCAAGTTCTGTTAAACCGTTTCTTTTCCTTTCTCAGGAAGAATGGCCATCAGAGCATTTGCAATGGAGAAAGAACAGGGGTGGAGTTAGGCAAACTACCCTGGTTTTAGAAGTATAATATATAACACCTCCACTCTTCTGAGAAATCTCAGTCTCCTCCTTCACCTCTTCTTCTCCCCCTCCCTCAGCCTCACTTTCTGCAGCCTCCTTCCACAAGGGTCGACACACCTGAAGTGGAATGATAGCGTCTTCTCATGAGAAGACACTTTCCTCATCATGGTACCTCCTGTGCAGGAAAGCAGACTCTTTTCTTAAAGGAATGGCAAGTCCAAGAGAGAGAAAAGATTCATAAAACACTCGGAAGCCAAGGGAAGGGAGGCCAGGCCTGTGCATGAATGCACAGTAGACAGCGACGCCAGCTACGGTCTGCCAAGTGCTCTTACAAATGAAACTTGCTGGCTTTCAAGGCTTTTAATAGGTTGCCTATGCCTTTTTCTTCTGGGCTCAGTTTTATTATAGTAGGTAGACCTGTTGATTACTTTCTTTCTGTCAAGTCAGAGAAAGATGCCGAACCGTGGTGAGAGCAGAGGTGCTCTCAAAGTCACAGTGACAAATCCCTTTCTTAGGCTCATTTTCTGAGTTCTTCATTGGACATTAGAAAAAGCAGTCTCTTTGGTAAAAGCAAAGTATGAGAATTACATATCACTGAAATCTCTGTTTACAATTTGGAACAGTTTTGGGTAGGGGAGACTGTTGAGGGATCACCATACCAGATCTCAGATTAGATTACAGAGCTATAGTAAAGAAACAAACAAACAACAAAAGAAAAAAACCCAGCATGGTACTGGCACAGAAGTAGACCTGTAGACCAATGGAACAGAATGGAAAATCCAAACATGCAGTTTCAACCACCTGATATTTGACAAAGGTGTCAAGAATATACAATGGAGGAAAGACAGCACCGTCAACAAATGGTGCAGGAAAACTGGATTTCCGCCTGTATTGGACCCTTATCTTTCATCCTGCACAAAAGTCAACTCCAAATGGATCAAAGACCTCAATATAAAACCTAAAACTCTAAAACTGCTAGAAGAAAGTGTAGGCTATTCCCTCTAAAATATAGGCATGGGAAAGGACTTTCTAAATTGGACACCAGCTGCTCAGGAATTAAGGTCAACAACCAATAAGTGGGACCTCATTAAACTACAAAGCTTCTGCACAGCAAAAGAAACAACCAAAGAAGGGAAGAAGAGACCCACTGAGTGAGAGAAAATCTTTATCAGCAGCATATCTGCTAGAGAAATAAAATCAAGTATATACAAAGAACTCAAACAACAAAGGGACAAGAAAATGAAAGGATGGGCTATAGACCTGAACAGAGAGTTCTAAAATGAAAAAATAAAAATAAAAAAAAATAAAAATAAAAAACACCTTAAAAAGTGCTCAACACCCTTAGTAACTAGAGAAATGCAGATAAAAACCACCTTAAGATTCCATCTTACTCCAGTCAGACTGGTTAAGATCAATGGAATGAAAGACACCGAATGCTGGTGAGGATGCTGGTGAGGGTGTGAAGAAAGGGGAACGCTCGTTCACTTTTGAAAATTTTAAATTAAGCCACTCTTGGAAAACTAGACTGGAAAAAGTCACATCTTTAATAAAAATACAGTCTACACTTTTAAGAAAAAAAGAATCTCTCTAAAGCAATGGGAGTTGAACCTCTGGTGGTTGGGCAATTGTCTTGTTGAAAGTATGGTGAATTCTGTAGAGACGTGGGAACTGCATCTCTGAGAACGGTAGTGAGGAGCACTTCACTCTCTTACAGTGGAGAAACGGGGATCTGGACAGAGTACATATACATTAACAGATTTTAGTGTCTCCAAGCTTTCAATACCTTTAACCTAGAGAGATACGCCCAACATGTAAACTACTGCTCTCCTCCCTGTAGGGCTCAGACAGGTTTCTATGCACCTGAATAAGGAAACCATCCCCAAAACAGCATATGTTAAAAACTGAGCAAGGAAATACAAAAGATCTGCTTTAACTAAGAAAAAAATTAAACAGTTTGCATTTAAAGGGTTTTCTCATTCTTTTCTTCATCTTCATGTGTTGGTCTTTGTTTAGCCTAAGGCTGTGAAATGCTCTTGTTCTGTATCAGAATTTACAAGCAGCTTTTCATTTTGTATTTTAAAAAATAAAACAAATATTTCCACTTCTAAGAGCAGAGCACTCTGGGCTCTGGCTAACAGCAGGTCCAGATCTACAGGCATTGGAGAAAAACGTCAATTTTCTCTAGAAGCAATTATCCATATAGTATAGGAAAAGGCCAATTTTGTCATACAAGGACCACACGTGTTGTGTGTTTGTTATACTATTTGATATCAAAGCAGAAGCATCAGTTTTTCCTAAAACATATGAACTGAAGAGTCTGGCTGAGACTCGCCTACATCTAATTCAGAGATATCCGTTACAGTTTACAGAGCTTGGTAATGCTGACAGGACTGTTTTACCAGACAGAAAGGCCATCCTCTTGACTAGATTACACTCTGGGATTTCTTAAATTTACGTGTACTTTGAAAAAAACAAGCATGATTTAGATCTCAGCATAAATATAAGTAGGCTGGCATGGTGCTGCATTTAGGTATCCCATCCTCAGAGAGAGTGGTCTACGGTGTGGACTAGTGTCGCTGCTCTATTTCCAGGATCATGATGCTGCTGTGATGATGTTTATTCACAAGTTCAGCATACGCATACTGTCTCTACATAGACCAAACAGTGCATTAAAAATGAAAAGCTAAATGAGATGTGGACTTTAGGAAACTATATTTTGGGGATGGGAAATATAAGACAGGGCAACATAGGACACATTTTATATAGCACATATATTGGGTGGGGTTAGGGAAGAGGAATAATTCAGTGTGTGCTTGAGAAAAAGTGGTAAGTTTGAATGAAGGGAGTGTTTTAGAGGGATTAGGTGGCTGGGTCCTTCAGGAAGTACATACGCAAGTTAAGAGAGTGTGAGAGATCATAAGACTGCACACCATTTCCTTTTCTAAAGTGTGTCTGTGTATGAAAAACGAGCCTGAAGACAAGAGAGACCAGGCTAGTATGGATCCACACACTATGAAAGGGAGCCGAACTTCATATCACAGGGTGTGTTTTTGCACAGTCCCCAAATAGTCTGCAGATCAAATAATTAAAACAGTATGACACAAGCATAGAGATAGATAATGTAATGAAACAGCATAGTAAATGGGGAAACAGCATAGAAAACCTAGATGGTGAATACACAGGAGTGTGATGAATGGAAAGATAGCATTTTCAATTCATGAACAGAGGATCCATCTTCAACAAGCAAGGTTTGGCAGACTGACCATTTGAACATGAAATTTAATTTCTATATATCACACTATACATTTAAAAGAATTCTTGGATAAATTAAAGATGTAAATGTAAAACACTTAGAAGAAAATGTTTATTAATCTTGGTGTTGTGATATTTTTTGATGTTTTGTATCCTCTTGGTATGACAATGTTAAATAACTCAAAGAAAAATAGATTTTTATTATAAAATGATAAAATCATAAAAATCACAATCTTCAAAAACTTACGGAAAGCTAATACATTACAGCTATAAGACAAAAATCAAGTTAGGAAAAATGTTTGTAATCCATGCAACAAAGAATTTGTGTCTACAATATATATTTCACTAAAGCCCTACAAATCAGTAATAACTAAAAACAACTCATCCAAGAGAAATGGGGGGAGAGTACAAACAGTCAATATGTGAAAGAAATGACACACAATGATTTAAAAATACTTTCTATGCCAGTAATAATTAAAGCAACTTTATTTCTCACTTATCTGATGGTAAGTAGGAGATTCATGCCAGTGACAGATATCACCCCTCCCTCCAATTCATATTGTTCCGTATTTGGGAGGGTGAGGAGAAATGGGAATTCATAAAATACTAAGGTCACACAAAGTCAGCACACACATAGAAAGCAGTTTGTCAACTTCTAGAGAAAAAAGTACATAAATTTTAGCCTATTGGTCTATAGCTAGCAACTTACATAGCTATATAAAGCATATAATATATAATCTGTAAATGTAAAATATACTTTAAAATATATATTAAAACAGGAAAATGTATATATACATACAACATGTGCAAAGATTGTGTAAGTATATTTATTATACTTTGATTTGTGATAGTGAAGTCTGGGAAAATTTTAAAATTCATTAAGGAATTTCATCGAATAAACTATAGCACATAAAAATATACATTACTGTTCCTTGTAGCCTTGGGCTCCTGCTCTTAGCACCCCATATCCTAGCCTATTCTCTTAGTCCAGACCTGCCCACTGCATCCTGAATCTTGTACTCAGATCAGCTCAATTTTTCAGTCTAATTGATTAGAGCCTTCACAGGCTGTCCCTACCCCACTTCCCATTGCATTCCTGTGGCCTCCCATCTGCCTTGGCTGTCTCCTCCCCAACCTGCCATAGTGTTTTGGGAGTAGCCTTCTTCACCAGTAAGTCTCATCCTTCCCACTTCTTTTCTAGTCCTCTCCCACCTGAGTAACTCCAGTCTCCGCAACCCACATCCTATTCTAGCACTGGGCACAGGCCCACTCTTTCTCCTGCTCTTAGCACCCCAGAGCCCTAGACTACTCTCTTAGACCAGACCCACCCACTGTGTCCTAAATCCCATACTCAGAACCACAGAGTTAGACAAAAGATGCAAACAGAATTTAAAATGATGGGAATCAATACACATCTTTCAATAATAACTTTAAATATCAACGGACTGAGCTCCCCAGTCAAAAGATACAGGCTAGTTCAATGGATCAAGAAACAAAATCCATCCTTTTGTTGCCTGCAAGAAACCTAGCTCACCTTCAAGGACCGGTACTACCTTAAGGTGAAAGGATGGAAAAAAATATTTCAAGCAAATGGCACAAAGAAACAAGCAGACGTTGGCATTCTGATATCTGACAAAATAGACTACAAACTAGAACTAAACAGAAGAGATACAGAGGGTCCCTTCATTCTGATCAAAGGAACAATTAACCAAGAAGATATTACAATCATGAACATAAATGCACCAAACTTTAGTGCACCCAACTTCATAAAAACAGTACTACAGAACTTTAAGACACAGATTATTTCCAAGTCACTAAGAGTAGGGGACTTCAATACCCCACAGTCTCCATTAGACAGGTCAAACAATCAGAGAAAAACAGAGGGACATCTGAATTACACAGTACAATACATCAAATGGACTTAAAAGACATGCACTGAATATTTTACCCAAGCACCAAAGAATACATATTTTATTCAGCATCCAATGGATCCAATTTTCTCCAAAATTGACCACATACTGGGGTACAAAACAAACCTCAAAAAATAGGAAAAAAAATTGAAATAATTCCATGCATTCTATCAAACCACAATGCAATAAAGCTTACATCAACACTGGAAGAAGCCCTGGTAACTTCAAAAACTCATGGAGACTAAACAACACTCCTGAATGATGAATGGGTCAAAGGAGAAATTACAAAAGATTAAAAAGTATTCCTGGAATTAAATGAAAAGATCAATACAACCAGAAATAAACCTCTGGGACACTTTAAAAATAGTTCTATGAGGGAAATTTATAGCTCTAAGTGCCTACATTAAAAACAAAACAGAAAGAGCACAAAGAAATGATTTAACATGGCAACTCAAGAATCTTGAAAGCCAACAACAAATGAAACCCAAAACCAGCAGACAAGAAAAAATAACAAAAATCAGAGCAGAAGTTAATTAAATAGAAACAAAGAAAACAATACAAAGAATCAATGAGTCCAAGACCTGGTTTCTTGAAATAATAAACAAGATAGATAGACTCTTGGCCTAGTTAACCAAAAGAAAGAAAGAGCAACTCCAAATCAACAAACTTGGAGATGAAAGGGGAAACATTACAATAGACAGCAAAATGATTCAGAATATTATAAGGGAATAATTTAAAAAACTATATGCTACTAAATTTGAAAACCATAAAGAAATGGATGTATATTTAAAATCATGAGAATCACCAAAGCTAAACCAAGAAGAGATCAACAGCTTAAACAGACCCATAAAATATAAGGAAATTGAAACAGTAACACAAAACTTCCCAACCAAAAAAGCCCAGGCAGAAATGGATTCACAGCAGAATTCTACCAGACATTCCAGATCTATACCCAATACTTCCTAAATTATTCAAAAAGATAGAAACAGAGGGAGAACTCCCAAATGCCTTCTATAAGCCAGCATCACTGGCTTCATAATACCCAAACCAGGTAAAGATACAACTGAAAAGAAAACTATAAACCCATAACCTTAATATATACATACATGTAAAAATTCTGAAGAAAATACTTGCAAACCACATATAGACTCATATCAAAATGATCATCCACCATGATCAAGTTGACTTTATTCCAGGGATTCAGGGATGATTCAATATACATGTCAATAAATGTTATAAAGCACATCAATAGACTTAAGGACAAAAATCACATGGTCATCTCAATAGATGCAGAAAAGGCCTTTGACAAAATTCAACATGCATTTGTGTTAAAAATCTTAGAAACAATTCGTCTGGAGGGAATATACTTCAACATAATTAAAGCTATACACCAAAAAAACCCCAGAGCCAACATCATTCTAAATGGAGAAAAACTGGAAGCATTATCATTAAAATCAGGAACCAGACAAGACGGTCCATTATCTCCATTTCTTTTTAATATAGTGCTTGAAACTCTTGCTAGAGCAATAAGACAAGAGAAAGAAATTAAAGAAGTACTCATTGGAAAAGAAGAAGTCAAATTATCCCTTATGCAGATGACATGACATTACACCTAAGACATGGTAAAAATTCCACCAGAAACCTCCTAGAAATGATTAACACTTTCAGTAAGGTGGCAGGTTACAAAATTAATCTACAAAAATCAGTAGCCTTTCTATACACCAATAATAAGCAATTAGAGAAAGAGTAAAAGGAAACCCTCCCATTCACAATAACCTCAAAAAGATATCTCTGAATAAACCGGAAAAAAGATATTGAAGATTTCTACAAAGCAAATTTTAGATCTTTATAGAAAGAGATAAGGACATCAGAAAATGGAAGGACCTCCCATGCTCATAGATTGGAAGAATTAATATTGTGAAAATGAACATCACACCAAAAGCAATATATAAATCCAATGCACTCTCAATCAAAATCCCCATGACATTCTTTACAGAACTAGAAAAAAAACCCTTCACTTTCATATGGAAGCACAGAAGATACAGGATATCCAGGCCAACCCTGAGCATAGACCAATGCAGGGGGATTACTGTACCAGACTTCAAACTATATTACAGAGCTGTCGTCATAAAAACACACACACAATTTTGTACAAATTTAAGTACAAAAAAAAATTTGATGAGACAGGACATACTTTGGAGACCAGATTTGGAGCTATGGTACTGGAACTGACCTGGAAGCCACTTTCCCTGAAGGTTAGCACTCATATCTCTGGAGAGCACTATGCAAGGAGCCAAGGGAGACTATCAATCAATGGCCCAACACCAATTCAACACATCAGTGACTGGCAGAGCATTGGACACTGGTGTGGTAGTGGCACTTATTTTGGGGCCAATCAACGGCTGCCTAATTGTTCTTAGAGCTCACACAATAGGAGGATACTCGTGTGGTACTGTAATCATAGCCAAATACACATGGCAGAAGAGGTTATAGATCTTAGAGAAATCCCCAAGGCTGTCATATCCCTAGTCCAATGTAACTTCTTAATAAATGCAACTTCTTTGTATTTATCGTCAAGTATTCACAGTTACCATTCATCAAAGAAGCTCTTTTTCTACCAGACAGAGACTAATACAGAGTACCACAGCTGGCCACACACTGACACTGTGAATTGCCCATGCCTAAGTGGTATATCCACAATGCAGTCTCTACACTCAAGGCACATGTAATATAAGAACAAGGGATAAAGAGACACTAATGAATCTCTCAACTCTCATTAATGAAGCTCTCTCATGCAACAAAGGGCCAGTACCACAAAAGGTCACAAACACATAAATCACAGAGATTAGGAATCTGCAAGGTGAGGGACAGGACTATTATATTGTCTCACTCACCCAGGGCTCAGGAACCATTGCAGAAGAGGGGGCAGAATGATTGTAATAGCCAATGAGAAGGTGCATGATCATGTGGAAGTAGAATCCTACAGGCTTCTGGGACCCTGCTGATATGATCCTACAGTAATTGTTTGGTCATGCTGAAGATCCATGTCAACTCAAGTAGACAAAAACCCAGCGTGGCACTGGCGAAATGTGGAGCAGACCCCAACATTTCCTTAAGAAAGATTGGCAACTGATTACTATTGGATGAGGATGAGCTAGTCTTCCTAAAGCAGGGGATTCTGGGTAGGCTGATCAGATCTCAGTGGGTGAACCTGCACTGAAGTCATTCGGGGACAGTAACTTGGCACAATAGACCTTAACATAGATGAGAGAATGGAATCCAGTTGGGGAGCTATGGGAGGTGCCAGTGGAGAACGGGGTATAAAAATGATTAAGACTGATTGAGATGTTCTGATGAAACACACAATGATTCAATAAAAATATTTTAAAAATACATTAATATGCTGGCAAGCAAGATAGCCATGGTACAGTTGTAACTGAGCTAAACAACAGGCAGAAGAGTGTTTGTAGTGTTATCTGGGAAGTGAGGTAACGAACTGCAGTAGTCAAAGGATGGGCTTCTGGAGTGAGTAGACTTGGATTTGAGTTGTGGCACCAACACTTATTTCTTATCTCTTTGGTTGTGATTCTGAGCATTTAATGATTGCACCAGCTCTCCAGCCAATATTTATTACTAACTTCCTTAAGTCTTTGTTGATTTATTTGTCCAACAGGCATGGACTCTGCCTCACAGAATTTTAAGGAGAATTCCTAGTGTACATATAATAATGCTATTAAAATTTTGGGCTGGTGAGAGGCTCAGTGGGGTAACGGCACTTCGTTGCTAAGCCTGACAACCTGAGTTTGAGCCCCAGGACTCACCTGATGGAAGGAGAGAACTAATTCCTGCAAGCTGTCCTCTGACCTCAACAGATGCACTGTGGCATGTATGTTCACATGTGCGTGCTCACACACTCGATATAAAAATGTAATAAAAAATTAAAAAATTGAATACCTATTATTTCTCATGCAAATCACTTTCAAAAGTGAATATAGCATATTTATTAATATAAAATATAATAGCAAATTATACTGCAGCAACATTTACATATCAAAGACAATTTTAGCTTATCAAACAAAATATTCTATTTATCTGATATCTAATAGATACCATAAGGAATGTGATACATCAGTTTTTAACAGAGATCTATTTTGATTGTACGTTCTTAGCAAATGGTGAGTTTAGGCATTATACTTAGGTAGTGAAATAAATAAGAACTATTATGCTTAGATAATCTCAGTTAAGAACTTCATGGCCTTACTGCCATAAGCAATAAAACTGTCTTCAGGTGTTTGAACTGGTTATTAATATTCTTTGTGGAGTGGTTTCCTGTATATACAGTTTTCCAGCATATTAGGAGCAAAATAGAAAGACACACTTTTAAGAATCCTTTCCCTAGTAAGACTCAGAAAGGAAACTGTTGACAATAAGAAAACATGTTAAGTGGAAATACATTTAAAATTCCCATATCTATATAGAGTCTATATATGAAAAACAATACATACCCTTCTGTTTGGAAAATCACCCGAAAGCTGTCTCGTAAACTTCTATAACTGTGGGGATCCGTTGCCCATCTCTGAATCTGGAACCTACAAACAAAATCAAGCAACAGAAAATCCCAAATTAAAGATTTTGGCAAATGGCTTTTCTGGATTTTAAAAGTCTTAGAAACTCAGCCTTTTCAGATTAATTAAAAATATTCTCATCTTTACTACAAATTTTATTCACTGATTTTCTTTATATAATCTATATAGATCATTATATGAGTATTTTATAATGCTTTCCTTTGTACTTTAATAGAACCAATGTTTCTGTTTCTTAGCCAGGCAGATATACTCTGAGTCATTTAGGTCTTTTTCCTTTGTGAAAAGCATACAGTTATATAGTTTTAATACATACTTCAGTAACCTGTAGATGTGCATGAGATAAATATATAGTTATAATCTTAAATAATGTTCCTTGATGGTTCTCAATATAAAGTTTAAAAGTAGTTAGTCTTGTACAATTTTGGATTCTCTGTGTGAACTCAGGTTGAGTTCTGGCAAACTGGCACCTGAAGAATTATGATTTATGTTGGGCTCCAATCTGCTGTCGCTGCCTCACAATGGAAGAAAGTCTTTGCAGAACAGGGCTCTGTATATAGTCATCTCTCAATAAAATGTACTCTATTTCTGAAAGCTGTTTTCTTCTTTCTTTCTCTGGTGTAGTCATTTATGCTTAACTTTAACCCACCAAATGTAGAAGTTGCCAGTATGGGGGTCTTAACTTTTTCTTTTATATTTTGAGGTTTATTTCTAGAGACATAATAATAAAAGTTCTCATCTCCATTACATGCCAGTTTTTCTTTGTTCTCTAGTTTAGTCTACCTACCGCTTTTTTTTTTAACTTCTGTATGTCAAATTCTGATTAAAGGCCCTTCTCCCGCCTCTGCTTCCTGATGTATTTCTTCACATCTCTCTCTTTCCCTTTTGTAGACATTTTTCAAAATAAACCCTCTGTTATCTAGGTCAAGGTATTCTCTCATCTCCCCAACATTATGATAGTCACACTTCTAAGAATAATGCCCTGTACAGCTTCAGGCCCCAGGGGATTACATTCTGAACACTGATAAGCATCACAGAGAAGAGTGGGTTCATCTCATTCCTTGAGGCCACAGGGCAAACAAATGAATCAATGCTTTGCAAGATAGAAAGCAAAGCTGGAATGACACCAGGGTTTGTAAAGTAGAGAGCTGATAAATTTTGGGGGCAGGACAGTATCGGTCCAGAGATGCATGCTGCATCTTCTAGAAGACTTCTTGACACAAACAAATCCCTAAGTTAACACTTACTGACAGACCGGATGGATTAGAATGGGAGTGCAGAATGGAGAACAATGATGACAGCAGCACGAGCATTCCTGTGAGCAGCATGATGCCAGCACACAGACAGTAGCAACAGACATGGAACTAGAGGTGTGCATACTTTTGAAAAAATATTTATTTGTTATTTATGTTACATGTATAAGTGTTTTGCTGCATGCATGTAGGTGCACCACATGTGTGCAGTGCCTACAGAGGCCAGAAGATTGCACTGAATCCCCTCAAACTGGAGTTATGGATGACTATTAGCTGCCATGTGGGTGCTATGACCCGGGTCCTCTGAAAGAATAGCAAGTGTTCCTAACTGCTCAGCCAACTCTCCAGCCTGAGGTGTGCATATTTTGTTTAGTCTTTTTTTTCTTTAATACATTTTTGTTGATAGTTCAACATGTTCTCCTGCTCATCTTTAACACAGCAGGTAATATTCCATAGCACTATGCTTACTATCACTAAACTTTAAACTGTCATATTTATATGTTAACAATATGAGGTTGGGAGTCACATTTATTAAATCTTTATTGGCATGGTCAATTTAGAATATTAGTTTCTGGACTAGAACTACACTTTTAAAATACAAAGAACTGTGGAGACAGCTCAGTCCAGAAAGCCCTTGCTCTGAAAGCATGAAGACCCAAGTCTGACTCCCTGAGCCTATGTGCAAAAGGCATGGTGTACACATTGGATTCCCAGAGTTCGGGAGAGGTAAACAGGGGGGTCCTCGGGTCACTAGTCAGTCTAGCCTACTTGGTAAGCTCCAGGCCAGTGAGAGACACTGACTCCAAAAAACAAAGTGAACTGTATTTGAGGAGGAATGATATTCACAGATGTTTCTAGCCTCCACAGACACTGTACAGACATGTGAACCTGAATACACAGGAAAATATGTGAATACATTTTTATACATGCACACATACACAATTCAAACTGAACAGAGGTTATCAGAAGACCATAGACCAGGGGCTAGCTCGTTTAAACTATTTTGGACCCAGAGGTGCAAATGCATATATCACTAGCTTAAAACACTCAGTAAGTGGTCTGTATAGAATGGGAACAAAATTTGATTGTTTAGGTATTTTTGGACTACAGCATGCAGATGAGATAATTTTGGATGCCTATAAGTTAACAATACATGGAAATTAGTACAATGAAAGAACTATTTTGTTCTCCTTGTGCATTTTGGTTGTGGTTCATATAAGCAACTCCACATCTACATTTGTATATTTGCAACCTGTGTTTATGACTGAATAACATTTTCTCATTTCTAGTTGGGAGATCTAAGAATTTTATAAAATTATTTAAAATAATTGCACATATTACAAAAGCATTACATGTATATAGATATTTCTCATAATACCTATAATAATCTTTCACTAAACACATTTACTTCAGTCAAATTCCTTTCTAGATGCTTTTCTTCCAAATTACCAAATATTTTCCTCTTAAAATATTTTATTTATTATTTGTATTTTGTGTGTATGAGCATTATGCCTGCATGTATGTAAGTGCTCTCTTGTGTTGTGAAATGCCTGTAGAAGTCAGAAGAAGGTGTTAGATCCTCTGGAACTGGAGTTACCAATGGTTGTTAACTGCTGTGTAGGTGCTGGGATTCAAACCTAGGTTCTCTGCAAGAGTAGCCAGTGCTCTTAATTGCTCAGCCATCTTTCCAGCCCCCCAAATATTTTCTTAATGTGTGCCATATGATACAGGGTGCTAAGGGTTTTATAAAAATCCAGGGCATTATGTTCACACTTAAGAAGCTTAAGACAGAAATATGAGAAAAATTGATACGTAAGCCTATGTGCTAACCCCTAACACCCGAAATGTCAAGAAGCATGGGAAGCATGCTGTCCAAGTTCAAGGGAAGGGAAATTACTGCTTTCTCTGAGGGGTTAGAAAGAGAGTCAGGAAGCAGAAGGGATCTGAGCTGCTCATCATGGGATTCAAAAGGCAAAAAGAGCAGATGAGGGGGAAGCAGGCCAGGTGGGGACAGGAATGAAGGACGGTGAGGAAAAGCCGTCCTTCCTAATGACAAAGTGGGGAATTCTTTCCTTCAAGCTAGCAGTTTTCCTGAGTTTCCTTCAGGAGCATGCTCTGGCACTCAGCTTACCCATGTTGCTTGCTCACGATGGGCAGAGACCTAAGTGGGTTCAGAGGAGACTACTCAGGTGAGAAAAAGCAAATCTCAGTAGAGAGCATTTGTCTTTTTGCTGTCAGGTGGTCACTCCAGTTCTCTGGATGGCTGTCTCATAGATGCATGACCCAGCTTCTAGACAGCACAGTGAAAGTCAGCAGATGGATCTCTGTAAGCACTTCTAAATTGTAGTGAACCTTAACCCCTCTTTTACTGCTGGGGTTAGAGACTTCAGCTTTGTCCAAGCTGTTTGCAAGTTCAGGTATTCCCAAGGCTTTCACAAAGATGCACAAATAGCCTGACTATTAGAAATCCAGGCACTCCACTCCCTACTTGAAACTTTTTTTCCTTTTTCAGAATAAAAAAATCATTCCAATATAATGTGAGTTATTGAGCACTGCTATGTAACACGTACTCCCCTGCTTGGAATGCTGCAAAGAAATAAGAAATGGTTTTTCATTTGAGAAGCCTGTGGTTAGGTAAAGGAGATGTGTAAAGAATGATGCCCACGGAATATTGTCCTCACATCGCGGTTTGGATTATCAGATGCCAGCCAATGAGTTTTATTACACTAGTATTACTGCTATTAGAGATGATCTACCTATGGGTGAACTGCTTCTGACAGAAAATAGTACTTTGTGGAAACACTGAGACCAGAGGAAAGCAAGGGAAGGACATCTTTAGGTGAAAAATCTGTGATTAAACTTTCAGTCGCCACCCCATTTTAGACCAGGGAATGAGAATGCCCAGGGGGATCCATCAGGGGTCTGTGTAGAAGTTGATCATCTGATGAGTATAGTGATGTTACATTCATTGCAAGCTGGAGACATAGTGTCTAAGCAGCTACATGAGGCGAGTCCACACGCTGCGCAGGCTGAGCAATGGGAGAGGAGGGGCGTGGTGAGCACGATGTGGCTGAGCGTTCCTACTACTAAGGCAGGTGGAGGGCCAAACAGGTGAGACGAGAACCCGGTCTCTTCTACTGTGTGTCTTATATATGGCGTGTCTTTGCTTTGCAGAGAAGTCCGTGTAGGATTTAGTTACACTGCACATGACTTATTCTGATCAGAGAGTTATCAGTTCTAAGGAAACGGTTTCAAGTTGATATAATTACAGTGCATTTCAGTCAATCATGTGAAACAGCAATTTACTTCTTCCCTTCTGCTATGTTTCAGGAACTTAAAAGACTTCTCTCTGGGACTGAAGCTTTACATCAGCATTTTCCAAGCTGCATTCTGTGCTAACAAATTCTCTCTAAGCTTAGGGAGACAATTTTCCAGTTACGTAACACAACTCTTTGTAAAATTGCAAAGGCAAAGCCACACTTCTCTTGATTGTACTGAGAAGAAAGCTTGGACCTCTCCATTATCCTTATAAAAGCAGTCTGGTCGTATCTGGAATCTCCATCTCAGTAACTTCTTTTATTAGATAGAATACTCAATGCCAAACAGACAAACTCGACAATAGAATAACTCTTGAGATGTAGTCGGTGCGTAACATTAGGCAGATTCAAACACAACGGAAGGGAGTATGGTCCAAACCTTGCTACTCTGCGGAAGGACCAGGCAGACTGTCCATTGCAAAGCCTGCCAGAGTCAGATCGCATACAATTAACAAAGGGAAGGGACAGCCCTAGTCCCTGCCCCACCATAAATGCTGAGCAAGTTACTGTGGTAACCACCAGGACCAGGAAGAGCTTCTCAATGTTCACACACAAATGTATCTAATATGTAGCAGACTTAAACCATTTTTCTGTAAATTTCTTGAGAATCATGATTGCAGCACTTCCCACTCATTCCATGTGTTCAGCGAGACCATTTTAAGAGTGTCAGCCTGGTTAGCTTTGCTGCTTCAGCCCGGCTTACTCGTGAGGAAGCAGCCTCGAGGACGAGGTTTATAGGAGGTGAAAGGGCTTTACAGCCTTCAAAGCTTAGGACAAAGCTATTTGAAGAGGTCAAAATTTCAAAACTGTACAGTGTCTTATTTCCAAAGGGTTAAAGGTGTCAGGGTTATATATTCATATCTTTATGTGACTATGCAGTAATTGACTGAAAAGAGTTGGACTAGGGTAGGGGATGGGATTTGTCTTTGAGGAACATTTGCATAAATACACAGTTTTCCATTCTTATTTTTGATTTTTGGTTTTAATTTATTTGTGTGTGTGTGTGTGTGTGTGTGTGTGTGTGTGTGCCACTGCATGCATGTGGAGGTCAGAAGACAATCATCAGGAGTCTGTTTTCTCCTTCTACCACGTGTTCCTAGGGAGCAAACTCAGGTCGCCAGGCTTGGAGACAATCTAGCCCCAACTATGCTTTTTAAGCAGAACACTTGGTGATTATTTGGTAAGCACTTGGGAAGGGACCTGAAGGAAATTTGGGGACAAAGGCTGATGTCAGTCATCCCACTGTTTTGCTGCCAAATTCAACCCAAATCCTATGATAGAGTGAAGTTTGTTCCCGGCATCGCCTGTCTCTGGATCATTTTCTAGTACGACAGTTTTGCGCTCTCACCCGTCATCTTTTCCCACTCAGCCCTGCTCGCAGAAAGAACGCACATTAAACATTTCCCTTTATTGTCACTTTTACTTTGATGTGTTGTCTGCCAAAGCCTCTCCTCTGTTAGAGGGATTGTAGCTACCAAAGAGGAGGTGGCAAGGTTTGGTTTTGTTTAGGGTGGGGAGGCAGGGCTCCTTACTGCCAAAGCTCTAAGTGGCACCTTTTTCTCCTTCAGTGGCATTGTATCCCACTACAATGCATTAAGCTACACAGTAATTCCATCTTTATGTCAAAGGAGGAGAGGCACAGTGGAGTCACAGATGGGAAGCCACCAGTTATAATTCCAGTGTTGCCACTGATTCATAGTGCAAACTGTTGAGATATGTAATGTAATCCCTCTCTGCCTTTCTCCTCAGTGGTAAAATGGAACAGCAGACATCAGAGGACAATTTCATTTTGGAGGAAGAGCAACACACAGAGTTAATACCTGAGTATCTTAGTCATAAGAAAGAAAGGACATTTCATTTTATTGTATAAACCTATACTCTACAGGAGTAGGAGACTGTTAATAAAACTTGTGCCATGTTACATGGTGATGAACATGATGGAACTCCCTGCAGAGATCTTTGTAAATGTGCTATGAGCAAAGATTATTAGTAATTACCAGAATATTACATGTGCTCTTTAATAAACACTTAAAAAGCCACTAATGAATCAGAGATTAACAGACCAAAGGGTTTACAATTACAGAACACATTAAAAGGATAACTGGAGGAAGATTAAATAAAGATTTTAAGTCACTGTAATTAGTCTATCTTACTGAAATAAGATGTTGCTCTTACAGAGTGTGTTTGCTTTCTTGCTCATTGGATGAGCACGGCCGAAGTCAGAGCAAACAGGCGAAGACATGTCAAAGGTTTTGAAACTTACTTATACATGCCTACCTCACCAACACACAAATTCTGTCCTTTGCAAAAGAAGGGACATTGAGGAACAGAGATGTTAGTGACGTTGAATACATGTGCTAACCAGGGCGTCCAGGAGCTCGGTTCACCCGCGATTTAGGTATCTCCTGCACTCGCTGTGTTCACAGTCCTGGCCTGGCATTAATTAACATTCTAAAATACTGCGAACACGCCCACAAGGGTTGTGGTATTTGACTCTGCTCAAGCAGTGATGGCCAACTGAGGTTCAAGAACTGTGCTTGTACATATTTGGCCGTGTGTAAAATTATTCTAAATTTTCAAGGAAAGAAAAACTTTCCTGATTGTTGCTTAGTCATCTTCCTCTTTATAAGAGCAGTAGAAACGTCCATCTGGCTAAAGTAGTGTACCTGTTGAAATTCTGTATGTCTTTGATTGGTGTAGGTAGGCCGGGCTACATTTCTACATTTTGGCTTAGCACTTATGATGTTGTAAGGGAGACCAATAAATTTCTCTATGTTATTATGAAACAGCTTATAATTTGAAGAAATATGTAACCCAGAGTGCTCCATTGGCTTAGATAATTACATAGATAAGGTGACACCATCCTGACAAGGCCACAAAAGCAAATAACTCCTCTGTGCCACGTGATGTTGAACATGGTTTTTAACAGAGTTTTAAAAAATATCTGATCACCCCAGATAGCCTGATTATATTTTAAGTCATTTCCTGTGATCCTAGACACATCTAATTGTAGCTCTTCCCACAAGCCAAGGAGACTTAAAGGCGGATGTTCTGTGGCTGGACATTTTACAATTTACACATTAACAGACACTTAACTATCTTAAAATGCTTCATCACTTGCCAACTACACATTTTGGTACAATAAACATTCACTTACACTTCTCTCAGTATGGTGAAGTAGCCCTAATTTTGACTATCTTGCATCCTTATAAGACATGGTGTTTCAAATAGTATTTAGAGTCTGTAAAATTGAACATTTCAAATGAATTGTGATAAGAGATTTTACTACAGCACCTGACACAAGCTCTTCCAGTGTTTATATTACTTAAGAGATAATAACTAAGTGCACAGACAATGTAATTCTAAAATTTATTTTAATGACAACATGCTAGTTAACAAGTCAGAGGCAAATGATCACTGGAGATTACAACTTAAATCTAATAATGTTAAACTACAAGTAATAAAGTGGACTAATTAACATGGCTGTATAATTAAAATGCTCTAGGCATAAACTGGTCTCAATTAAGCAAAAGTTTGACTATCATGACTTTCAATTATTTTGCTTTGAAATAAACATGTTACACCAAACAAAACAAAATAACTCCCCCCCCACACAAAACTATGCTTAAGATGAGACTGTAGCCTGCCCCTCTGACTCTATATACATGTATACATATACATACATTTACTAAAGCCTCATATTTAATACCACATGTATGCAGAAACATACCTAACTGTATTCTTCCAGCTGTGTTAATCTAGGCTAGCCATTACAATGGTTATTTAGCATATAACCATTCATACTTTGGAAATGAGGGAAAGATGGATTGAAGAGTAGAAACCAAACTTACTAGTAAGGTAAGAAGAATAGGAAGGATTACATCACATCTAGCCATCAAATATTAAAAATACCATAGTTACAACAAATTTTATAGTTTCCCCACACTCCCAAAATGATTAGTCAACTCCCCCTCCCCCAAAAAGATAGCCATGCTCTTTTCTGTTCCAGCCTTCCACCCATTTCCTTGGATGCACAGTTTTTACCAGCATTCATTGCTAGCATCTACTACCTGGGCACACTGTTCTTACGTCTGGAACTTCAGCTCCTTCTTCAGGGGTTGTTCAAGATGAGACTGAAGCTCTTGGTTTTAGCTGCCATACCAGTTTTCCAGAGAAGGCAATTCAAATGTGGTCAAATCTGCCAGAACCCTCTCACTGGCTCTGGGAACTGAGCCACTTCTCAGAAACTAATTATGCACCAGAGACCATGGGCCGGAGCCCCAGCAAGGGAAAATGTCAGAGAATATAGACGGTCTGGAGACCTGAGAGATTATTCCGTTTTATTTTAATGGATCAAATGTGCCTGTTGTGTGGTTTGTTTTGTATTGATAAGGATGCTTATCAAGGAAGAAAGATTAAAAGACCAAGTGGTTTCTTTGCAATTGTAAGGATAAATGCTAGAAAGAAACTTGTGGAACGGAAATAATAAACTTGGCTAATGAAAAAGAAAATGTGCTTCTCATAGCAAAGGAAGTTTTTATATTTATATCAGGGTTGACCTCATAGGTCACTAAGATTCGAATCAATTATGATCAGTTCCAAATGAGGGCTGTTTCCAAAAGTACACCATTTGTAGACAGAACCCAAAGTGATGAAGAAATGCCAACCACAATGCATACATTTTTCATACTTGAGGACATTTTTACATGTGTCATCTCTTGTCTCCTTCCTTTCCCTCCCCTCTTTCCCATTCCTTTTTCTTTCTCTCAACTAAATTACTTTAATTATGAATATTCCACTATGTTATTAACAAACACTCAACACAGCCCCAGTGGAAGGGGGAAGTTTCATCATCAAATAATGTTAAAAGTTTTAATTGACTTCGAACTTTCACAACTGAAGAAACGCATGAACTAATTTCACTCACAAGCAGGCCTAACATGTCTGTAGAATGTGTACAGGAAACTATGTTTCACTAGCAAAATAAAGGCTTAATAAAAGGCAACCCATAATTTGACAGTATTACAGCTAGGTACTTTGACAGGCAGCAAAGCATTGTAAAGCAGTTCAAGTCGTTTAATTTTTTAAAACTATAATCTTACTGTAGCTAGTACCTTTACATAACTTTGCATCTTGAAGCATAATTACCTAAAAGTAACTCTGTTCTACAACTGAAATCTAGATGGGTATCTTGGGCAACCTAGGTTTTAAAACACGAAGTCTAAACATAAGACATTCATTTAAAATAGCATCTGAAGCAGAACCTTACAATGAATACATGAGACTGTTAAAGCACTTCTTTCAAATTGCTGCTGAGGTGAGTTCTTGTATCCAGTGAAACTGCCATCACCCACATTCTACTAACCACTATATAAAATCTAGATTGGAGAATAAACTCGGACTGTAGTTTCATCTCTCTCTTTACAGGTAACATCTTATTGCTGAGTATAAAGGAACAAAAGGTATTCCTAAATAGTGAAATTTATAGAGAATTCTAGTTAGATAATATTTACTGGGTGTCATGATGAACTAGGCATCCAAAGGTAAATTTTGTTCAACTATATTTGCATTCCATTAGGGGACAAACATGGAGCATTAAAACATTAATATCAGGAAATATTCCCCGATTAGTAATATTTTTGCTTGCTTTCCCCACAGTGCAAGGAATCCCAACACATCATTTTAGGGTCATCTGGGTCTTTTTTGTTATTTGTTTGTTTTGTTTTAAAGACAAGATCTTGCCACATAGCCCAAGTTGGTCTCAAATTCTTGATTCTCCTGCCTCAGTCTCCCAAGTTTTAGGATTATAGGAGTGTGGGACCATATATCCTGTTGTGTGATGCCCTTCTGAACGAGAAATACTCTCCTGTGCTGTGATCCAGTGATGTCTTCTGGCTTGGCTCAGCCTGAGCAGATCGGTCTCCACGTCAAAGGCTTCATGGGGCCTTCTGGGTTTCTTTCATGTTTAGTTTGTTCTACCTTTTCAGTTACTGAGAGGCAGTATCAGTAACTGAGATACACATCAGGTATCTGTACTGTCTCTAAGCCACACTCCTTGCTACGAAACCCCACTCTATCCCCATCTCCTGCATTCTTCCCTTATGCTCTAATTAGACTTGAAATCAGCAATGGGCCAAGGACAGAGAACCTATAACTTGCTCATGGCTCTTAGTGAGGGCTCAAAGGGGCCATCCTGTGAGTCAAGCCCATGGCCATTACTGCCCGGCCTTTGTGACATCGTTTCTTTTCGGTGTTCAGAGACGATTACTATGTGTGCTGTGCCTCTCAGCTCGATGTCACAGTTTTTGAGATGAGTGGCTGCTGGCTGAGTTTGGGGTTTCCCTGAGAATGGGCTCTGCTGAAAGATGGGAAAAGCCAGCCACTCACTGCCCACAGGCCATGCTGCCTATCTTCAGGTAGTATACCTTTGGAAGGTAGTCCTCCCTTTGGAAGGAAGGCCCTGCTGCTATGGGCTCTGGTTCTTTCTGGTCCTTCCACTCCAAGGACTTAATAGAGTGTGTCATAACTCCTTGAGGCAAAACACAATGTACTTTATAACTGATGAGGAGGCTGAGGCCTTGATGACACAAAGCACAGGAGCTCCAGGCTATATCGTTCCTTCTCTGCTTTGTTCCTGGGCTTCTGTTGTGGCTTCTGTTCCTATTTGTTTCTTTGAAGAAAGTGCTCTTCCGTGTTTTTGTGTTTGTTTTCCACTTCTGCATTATGGACTGTGTAGTGAGCGTCGGTTATTTAGATTCTCAAAATGTGTATTTAGTTTGATGTTTTGAGGAAAATAGGAAAATGTCTGTCTAAAAACCTGTATTTTCAGAATTCTGACCGAATCACTGTGGCTTTTTGTTGGTTCTGTTGGTACCACGTTACTTCTTTGGGATGGAGGCGAAAGAGACAGAAAAAAAAAAAGAGAGAGAAAGAAAAAGAAAAACCACCATAAAGGATTTTGATTTCCAGTTAGTACAAATGCTTTTGGAGTTGCTAAGCCCACACTTACTCATGAGTGTTAGGTTGAATTCTGGCAAAAGTCACAGCTGCAGTTGCATACTTTGAAATCTCCTTTTAAAAACCTTGCTGTAATTTTTTGATAGTTGGCAAGGAGTCCCCTCCCCCCACTTTTCTCTCTCTTGAATTCAGACAACTTTTGAAATAAAGCAAGAAAAAAATAGGGAATATCTGATGGTGAAGTCAATATATCCACAACTGAAAGTATGTGATTTCTGAAATGAAGATAGGTTCAAATAAATGTGTCATTTTAGAAGTATTATTTGTGTCAGGCTGGGTTTTGTCTAACTACCACCAGAATTAAAAAGCTATTAAAACAATATTTTACATGACATAAGCATACAATTTTTGTCAAGTAAAAAATAAATGTAGGGGCTAGTGAGATGGCCAGGCAGTAAAGTGTCTGCTGCTAGAGTGGGAGGACCTGAGTTTGGATTCCCAGAACTCATAAAAATGTCCTCCCTAAAAAGACAGGCACGGGGGGCTGCATCTGTAACACCGTGCTGTGGTGGTCGTGGCAGTGAGCCAGGCATCAGTTCTCCAAAACTCATTGGCCTATCAACCCTGAGTTTCAGGTTTAGCGAGAGATGAAGTCTCAAAGAATAAAGGTGGAGAGCAATGGAGGAAGACCCCCAGAATCTACCTCTAGCCTCCTCCACAGGTGTGTGCACACCCACATGAACAAATCCATACACCATATAGACAGCCAGAGAGAGAGAGAGAATTAAAAAGTAAATGTAAACAAAAAGACAGACAGTTCTAAAAATAATTTTAGAAAAACTCTGCCAGAAGTTACTAAGTATACAACTGATAATACCATACTTTAAAATATTTTACTTATTATTTTCATTTTATGTGTATGAGTATATTGCCTGCACCCATATCATGCAATGCATGAGGAGCTCAGAAGAGGTCATAGGATTCCCCTAGAAGTGAAGTTACGGATGATTGTTAGCTGTTATGTGGATGCTGGGAATTGAATTCAGGTCTTCTGCAAGAGCAACCAGTGCTTTTAATCACTGAGCCATCTCTCCAACTCCAATAATACCATGCTTTAAGATAGAAATAAGATAATAAAAAATATTTTGAATCCCCAAATTTAAACCTTCTAGAAATTTGAAAACATAAGCAGATGACTTGTTACAGTAGGACTCCATTTCCTAGAAGGATATGACTTTATTAAAAGCTTTTGTGACTAGAACTGACATGTCTCAAGGTCAGTTACATAGGGAACTAATGGTTGTTAGAGACAGAAAAGGACAGGAAGGCAGAGTGATGTCTTCTCTGGAAACTGGGACAATGGTATGCAATTCAGAAATAATTAGCTGCCACACAAAATCCCTCACTCCTGTGTGTGTGAGTGTGTGTGTGTGTGTGTGTGTGTGTGTGTGTGTGTGTAGTCAATGCTGGGAAACAACTTCCTAGTAAGAAAGCACATCTCTCACCGCTCTGTGTATCCAGATAATATGTGCCCAGGTCATCTCATCAGTCCTATGGGATAGAACAAGTGATAGATATCGCTTCCAGACTGAGATAGATGTCACTTTCAGCAACTGAGTGGAGCTTCTTTATGTTCTTGAGTGTTTAACACGCAAGATGTATCTTCTAAGATACATCTTATGTCAAGATCGTATCACTTGCAAGTTGGAATCCAAGAACTCCAAAACTCTAGTGGGCACACAAGACAGAAAGACTGAGTCACACAGCAAATAAGACATTCTGCCATCCAGGTCACCATCACGGGCTATCATGTGACTATGCTAACACTGAGTTAAATGAGTAGAATTACGGGATTTGTTACTACAGTGGGTTGGTTTTTAATAACAGAAAATCAACATGATACTCTCCATGGCTCCTCTTTTTAGACGGATTCCTTGCAGTCACTCATGCATTCCATGCTGAATCTAGTCTACGATGATACAAAACTAGCACCTATCACTTCCTTTTGCCACATGATGTGCTAAATATCGTTCTTTACCCTTTCTGCTTTGCTCCTTGTCCTGAGAGGTGATTTGAATTGATTACTTGACAAGATTCCTATGTTATCTGCCTTCCGGCAGGATTTGGTCACTGAGGAACTGGGCAGGTGGCAGGAGAGAAGGAGGATGAAGAGGATGGAATATTGTTCCATGTTTTTCAGATCATTTAAATTCTTTTTGTTGGCATTAGTTCCCAGAAAAAGATGCTACAGGAATGCCCAACTAAAGAGAATTATTATTACTTTGTACATCTTACTTCTTCATTGACAGGGTTGGCAGAGTTTAGTAAATTTGCATAACTTAGGGTGTTACAAGGATTGTGTGAATATATAAGTGTGTTCTATGTCACGGACTTATTTTTCTCTGAATGCTGCATGCTAGGGATCTTTCACGTTTTTGGTGAAAACAGATATACCCTTTCAAAACGAGTACATTCTTAAGGAGCATACCACTGCCCTTTTCCCTGCACAGGAGCCCCACACTGTCCCTCAATATGCCACTCTCTCAACTTCATCACATGCGATGTATGCAAGGTTTTGAGTTACTAAGCTTTCATGATGACATTCAAAATGGGAAATGGTTATCTGCTTCTAAAAGTCATGAGCTGATCAAATGATTCTGGTTTTCTCCTTTGTCCACCCACTTCCCTACCAAATCTCCGAGTATATACATGCATAGCTAAAATCAGAATGGCTAAAGTCAGAAAAACATAATTACTGATCAAGCTATAGAAAACATTCTATTTATGCATAATTCTAGTAGATCTATGGAAAGAATTTATCTTTGTTTTATTTTGGTTTTTAAAATACCTTGTTATTTTTCTTTTATGTGTATGAGTGTATTGTTTGCATGTGTGTAAATGCACCCATGTTGTGAAGTGCTTGAGGAGGTCAGAAGAGGTTGTTGTATTCCCTTGATACTGGGAGTTATAGATGGTTGTTAGTCACCATTTGGGTGCTGGGTATTGAACCTGGCTCTTCTGCAAGAGCAGCTAGTGTTCTTACCTGCTGAGCCATCTCTCCAGCCTGTTATATCATTTTTTTTAACAAAAAATTACTATATAAGAATTTTAAAATATACCAGAACTTTTAATAAAACCCACAAAGGCCTTTTAATAAAACTTCACCATCCAAAGTGATAGCACTGAGCCGCATATGGCTACTAAGCAGTTGAAAGGTGATGGGTACAACAGAGAAAATAAATTCACTTTATTTTAATTAATTTAGAATTTAAGAACTAAAGAGGGATAGATCATTTTCCCATTAAAAAAACCTGTATTGTTTTGCTAGGACTACATCTTACTTTCATTGTTGTAGCTCATCAGATGTTGTAGTAATATTTTTAAGTGTGGACACTAGTAAATTTAAAATCATACATTTATGTCACATTATACTTTTATTAGAACGTTTAACTTAAAGACTACTGCTTCAGACCTGCATGCAGAGTTATTTCTCAGTGAACATGGCATTACAGGTGTGCAGCGACCTTTCTAGTACATAGAGCAAGTGTAAGGGTTAAGAAAATATCAGTTCAATTCGGAATTTCAAAATTCAATTCTCCTCATAAAAAATTAGTGTTAGTAATTGTATAGTCTTTCACGATTTGAGTTATTTATATAGGTTTGAAATAAAATAAGGTTCCACAATGAGATAATTTTATGAGGTCAGCTTTGAACTGAAAAATTCCAAATGCTTCCTTTGGTGTTCCTCAAACAGATCTTTTATGAGATGCCTCACCCCTCAGAATGAAGGCACAGTGCCCATAAGGCTAGCAAAATGTTTCCCGAAAATCCAATGTAACCTGATAAGTTAAATTCTGAATCAAGTTAGGAACATTGAAATGACTTTTGGATACACAATATTTTTTTTTTAATACTTCTGGCTGTTTGAGCTATAGTTGAAGACAGCAGTGAAGACTGCTCCATGTTCAAAATCTGAACAATCAATAGATAGATAGACTCAAGTCATCACTATGTCTTTGTTAGTTCAATAAAAATGAAATAGAGTTTTCTAAACATAAGGGATAATCTGCATAGTCTTAGGGAAAAGTAAATCCTTCAGCAGATCATGGGAGTGGTCAGGTTTTCAGGATCCTGTGAAAGGGAAGTTGGAGCTGTTCAAGGAGAGAGAATGTGACTAAAAATCACCAGAGTGCAGAAAGATATTGAGAAGTTAAGAGACTGTTTCTCTTTCCAAGTAAACCTAATGACTCTATAGAGTAATGCCTATACCGTCACAGTAATGAGCCATGACAGTGGTCTGCAGTCTGTGCCTCTTGGTTTTTTCTTAGATAGGACAAGAGACAAAACATGGGTGTTTGGGTCCTATGGCTCCTGTAGTTCATCAGATGTTGTAGTAAAATTTTTAAGTGTGGACACTACTAAATTTAAAATCATACATCTATATCACATTATACTTTTATTAGAACCTTTAACTTAAAGGCTAATGCTTCAGACCTGCATGCAGAGTTATTTCTCAATGCACATGGCATTACAGGTGTGCAGCGACCTTTCTAGTATGTAGAGCAAGTGTAAGGGTTAAGAAAATATCAGTTCAATTCTGAATTTCAGCACTGCTGTGTCTGGAATTTTCTTATAAATATCCCATGGCTTTGAGGCTCACTGGCCTGGCTACTGCAGCGGGGACAATCTCATTTGTGCTTTTATAGTTGTAGTGGGATTTTCAAGAGTTAAAATAATTTTCCATAATATTCTGCATTAACGTAATAGATCCAAAGTCCGATTATTACACCTTTCCATGCTTTTTGGAAGACTGACAATTTGGAAGTAATTTTAGAAAAACAAACAAAATTGTAAACAAATGTCAACAGTTAGACATTCCTGGGCACTCCCAAGACTCGACTCTGCAGCAAATTTTTACTGCCTGCTTGCAGCTTTATGCCTTTTTAAGATTAGTTTTTTAAACACTATAAATGATTGTTTCTACCCTTGTGAAAACCATCACTTCAAAGGGACATCTTGTGGTACTCTTTACGATGTCTAAACAAATATCAGAAAACAAAGTGGATTCCACCTCTTGCTCTGTGTGATTAAACAATAAAGTGTATTTTATTAGGATCTATGTTCATTTTCTAAAATAAATATTCATTTATTAGTGTTTGAATAGTTTTACTTTGCTTCAAATTAGAAAATAGAGTTATTTCGTTAAAACATAAAACTTCTGTATAAGTTCATTAAAGGTAATTTTTCAGTCCAGCTAGAAAGTACATATCTAATTGTACTGGGCACTAAGGATTCCAAAAGTGGATTTCTAAAGAAGCTTAAAAATCAGAAGCAATGAGAAGACAATTCAAAGTAAATACATAGACCAACTGAAATAAAATGTATATACATGCACAGAAAATAGATCAATATTTAAAAGAGATAGTATATGCAAAGAAATTGATGGATTGGAGAACAAATGGGCTCAATGGAGAAAATTTATCAGAAGCAATGAACTTGTACTCCAGTACGGCTGGGTTCTGAAGCCTTGGGCAAGGTGTTTCACAAGTAGATAGAGAGAAAAGACTGGTAAAAGTAAAGACTGCAGGAGAGGATCTTTAAAAAGAGATATGTGGACACTGATAAGGGCCAACAATTTTCTTCTACGCACTGAATTTACAATTTTCGAAAGCTTACAAGGAATGTTCTAAAAATTTAGAAAACAGGTCTTAGAGAATGAGAAAAAGTTCCTAAATATTAGACAAAGTTGAGAGTACAGGATTCAACAGTTGATTTGTATTTACTTAGGAAAGGGCATTGGCTTCTACCAAATCTGGCTCTATGGAGGAAAAATTGTGCCAGACCAATTTAATTTCCTCACTATAGAGTGACAGACTGTATCAACCAAAAGGAAGCAATAGAAACAAAACAAAACAACAGCTAAAACAGGTCAGGCATGGAAGAACCAAAATTTGGAATGCAAATTTGATATGGGATTAGGCAAGGTAAGGATGCATGCAGAGATAACTTCTTTCAAAGGACCAAGTCTGCATTCTAAAAGAAATTATTTAAAATTGTGTAAGGTAGTTAATGAAGTGCAATAAAACTTTCAAGAAATGTGCATTTCCTGATCAAAACAGAAAATCAGATATATTGTCTAAATTCAGAAGATCCTCCCTTACCATATCTAATATCTAGAAACAAAGAATTCAGCTAGTCCTCACAGTGGAGCCTTTTAAAAAAGATTTATTTGGTTTTGTTCATGTGTCTCTGTGCGTTTGTGCAGGAGTATATGTGCACCATATGTATGCAGGTGCCCAAGGAGGCCAGAAGACAGCATCAGATTCCCTGGAACTAGAGTTACAGGTGGTTGTGAACTGCCTGGTGTGGGTGCTGGAAATCAAACCTGGGTCCTCTGGAAAAGCAAAAGTCACTCTTAATCTCTGAGCCACCTCTCTAGTCCCCAGTTGAGCCATTTGCCCATTTATCTCATATTCATATTTTAAAGTGTTATGGGTGAAGGTATGAGTTAATTTTGTAACAGTGATGTACACAGAACTAATAGCAACCTAAACGATAGAAACATAAGTCTTCATGATACAAATATGAAACACAACATAGAAAACCTACTCTTCTTCTCATATGCAAGTAGGCACACAGCAATAATCTCTTGTACTTTGAGAAAAAAATACTGAATTTCAAAGAGGCAAGGTTTCACTGATTTTTCAAATTGTTCATCTTTTTTTGGGAATTGTGTTCTGGCATACTATGAAAAAGGAAGGCTTTGGAGACAGACAGACCTAAGTTTAAAACTTGCATATACAACTTACTCACTGTATGAACTTGGACAAGAAATCTACACATTTCTGCTTCTTTATCAGGAAAAGTGACACTTAATCATTTGCAGTGAGGATTAAATAAAACCTCTGTATAAAATGTTTGGTACCTTTATTTCTCAGCAAATACTGGCTCCTTTCCATCCCCTTCTTATTCCTGATCTTCCCCCTTCCCGCTCCCCCTCTGCTCATATACTTTGGAAGGAAAGGTACAAGAAAAGGCTTAGAACAAAGCCCTGTCTTATGAAACAGGAAAAGGACTACAACTTTATGTCCTTTTATTATTAAGCCCTGCTAAAGGTTCCCTGACTCCACAAGGAACATTCACGCTCAATGGGCATTCTCACGGCATTTCACAGTGTTTTTGTGTCAAATGTCAATTCGCTGTACCGAAGAGCCACCTTGACAAGTGACATTTTTTAAAATGCTTTTTACTATGAATATTAGGTAAAAGACAGCTTAAACATGAGCATAATCATCTCACTAATGCTTAAAAAGTAACCATCCCACCACATCAGGTTTACAACTGCAACCTTGAACTGGAAAATCAGACTCTATTCTTAAACATTTGTTCAGTTTTCTAAAGTAAACAGAAATTAATTTCCTAGCATGCTCCATAATGTCTCAATAACAATTTAGCACCTACACATAAAGAAAGAGTCAGGGATTATAAAATCACTTAGAATGTATTATTTCTAGACTGAGCAGATATAAGTCTTTGAGGATTAATTTCATGCTGAGGGTTAAATTTCCCTTTCATGATAGGCTAACCATTGCCTGGGGCTTCGAAGATAATGAACCTGCCAAGGGATTAGCAAGGAAACACTTGTGTTATTATAAAGTGGGTACACTTCCCTTTCTGACCAAATTCATCCTACACGACATTAACAAATTACTCCTTCTCTCTGCCCACATTTCAATATAATGTAAGCCAGCAAGTGACCCCAAACCAATAGGACAGGAGATAAGATCTTCTCAGTGCATGAATGTCTATTAAACTTGTCTGCAAGAGCTAGACCTCCTGCTGGGAAACACTAGGCATTTTATCTCCACAGGGCCCCTGCCTCCCTACAGAAAACTTTCTTTGGTCATAAAGCCTTTAAGTGGACACAATGCCAAGAGGTAGGAAAGTCTTAACAAAAATATTAAGCAAGTAAAAGACACATTTCTGAAAACACAATTTGTAATATTTTAACAAACTTACAAGGATCCAAATATCCTCCACACAATAATTTGTCAAAATATAGCATGTTCAGAGATATTTCATATGTATGTGTGTATGTGTGTGTGTGTGTGTGTGTGCAGAGCTTTTTTTAAATTACAGGAATGCTCACAGATGTTAAGTGAATAGGTTTTAGCCATCTCAACTCTCAGAGGACAAACTCTGCTGGCTTGGGCTCACAGTGGAACTTCCTGCTCCTGTGGGGTGCTTTTCAGTCTCTGAATGGCACTCACCATGGCCTGAACTAATCTTAGTTCTACTGTATGGTTATGAACTCCCTTGGGGCAGGGAGTTGAACTTACCTTTGAATATCTCTAGAGTCAGTCTAGTTAGTTTTGTCATTTGACTCTAGTTTGATGCCACCATACAATTGATGAAGCAAGACAATGTACTAGGTATGCAGAATATGTTGTTCCTCTAATCTAGGAAGTTATCGATTAGTGTTTAATATAAATCAAGAGTTTAGTATACATCTTAGTAAGAACCTGCTCTGTTGAATGGAAAAGAAAACAACTGTGGTCAAATTAGGAGATTATGTCTGTAATCTGTTACTACACAACAGGCAGGGAAAATGCAGAGTATTTAGGACCTCACTGGCATTTGCTACAGCCCAAACTATGAACTTTATAGGGAAGCAAAATAGTTTTCTTATAATGTAGACCAGTGTATGTCTGTGCAAAATACAGTTTTGTGAAGAAGAGTAGATAATCCTTGTAGAATTGTGTCCATCACAATGTGGTCATATTTCTTGTGGGTTCTCAAAATAATAGAGCATGTAGCTCTCAAACACAAGTGTATTCAAAGCTACCATGAAATACTGTACAGGGAAGATGCTGCCCTCATTGGCTTAGACTTCTGGGCTCTCCACCATTGAAGCATCTGTGCTAGAAAGGCAGTTTTGATTGAACAGTGAAAGTGTGCATCAGGGTACTTGGGTAAACAATGGAATGGGTGACAGAGAAAATGGATGTAGATAATAAATGTAGTAAATATAATTTTTCATAAAAATTGTGGTAGCTAAGAAAGGGAGAGCTGTGACAATAAAGAGAGGAATGAATACAAATACATGCTTTCATCTAAAATAGTGTAAGAGACAAACATATTTGTATTGATCAAGTCATTGTGGAAATTTGAAGAAGTAAACGACAAAAGAGATAAAGAAGTTCTAGAGAAACAAGATTACGAGAAAATAATCTTGGGAAATAAAGACCAACTTCTTCATTTTTAAAGAATGAAGCAAAAGTCAGGTAGTGTACTTCTGTAATCTCAGCAATTGGGAAGCTGAGGGAGGAAGATCATGAGTTTGAGGCCAGCCTGGGCTATGCAGTGAGACCTCTCAAAACTAAAAGCAAGGAATAACAACAGTACTTTAACAATGGAGGGAAATAAAAAAGACAAGAGAAGACACAGCTCATGTGCCAGAGCAGAGGAATTTTAGAGGAAGCGATATCAGGTATCCTCAACTTCCATAGGAAAGGAGAAGGCAAGTTCTTGCATGGGGCGATGCACAGTGTGCCAGTAGAGGACCACAGAGTTGGGGTAGCTGAGAGGATCCTTTGAAGGGAGTGAACTGGGCCCTTAAAAAAGTTTTTGCCAAGGTATCCTGGGACCATAGAACACAGACCTTGGAGTTATATGTGATGGAAATGGTTGGTCCAGGATATCTAGAGAGAATAATGTGAAGTCAGACAGACTTGGAGATTGAATTGAAGGGCAACTGTTCTGAGATTAGGCACACACAGAAGGCAGCAGTGTAGGTTCAAGAAGAGGGGGAATTTTCACATCTGACATTAGGAAGTGCCCTCCCTGCCTGACGTTAGCATAGACAGAAAACTGAGAGTGGTACAGGAACCATGAGCACACAAGGTGGGATCGCTGGCAATAGGGAGGTTGAGAGCCTGATGCTGTCATTCATAGTAGGTTTTAGAGTCCTTGAGGGTCCTTGAGTCACATCCAGATAGTGTTGTGAGCTTAGAAGAGTGTTGGTAAAATCTGGAGTTGACTCGCAAACCTACCAAGCCGGTGGTCAGAGAGCATGAGGTGTCATAGACACCCTGGATTTGCAGATCCTGGGTCCCTCAGAGACTTCTGTCTCCACACTGTCTTACAAAGATGAAGTGTGGTCCTGTCACACTGGAAGACTTTTCACTATCATGATCTCACATTGACTTCTTACTGTCTTGTCCCTCTAATTTTTCTGCTGATGAACTCTTCTGTCCTATGATCCAGTCTTCATTTCTGTCTTTACTACACTTTTCCAGGACAGCAGGGCCTTCAAAGGACTCCAGAAGCTACATTGTCATCCCAGAGTCAATGAAAGAGACAGAGGTTTGTTATGGCTTTTTCCATGGACAGCTGATGTTGGCAAGTGGTTTAGTGGTTATGGTCCTGGAGTTTGGTATAAGAAAAACCCAGGTCAGTCATGAAGGGAATTAAGTCAAGAGGTAGAATGCAATGACTGAGGATGACCAATGGTGAGCAAAGTCCTTATACCTTTCAGGGTCCTCACTCAGGTTTCTCCTCTGGGTGAGGCTTCCTGATGTGGAGTTCATCTGGAAAACAGAGAAGCCCAGATATCTATAAAGATGTCCCATCTTTTTCTGGAAGAAGTAAAAAAAATATAAACTATTAAAAAGCTTAGGATGCTGGGTTTGGTGGGGCATGCCTTTAATCTCAGCACTCAGGAAGCAGAGATAGGAGAATCTCTATGATGTAGAGATCAACCTGGTTTACTTAGTTCTAGGCCAGCTGGGGATACAGAGAAAGACCCTGTATCAAAACAAAACAAAACAAAGCTTAGGAAAACAATCCCTTCATAAGAACCACTAGCTGTATAGTCTTTGGGAAGCCATACAAGGAGTTATGGTACCTGCTCTTTCTGTGAGTGGCCACCTTGTTTCAACTAAGATTATGTATCTTTTGCTAAATAAGTAAGGACTGAAGTACGGATATTAAAAATATAACTAGCCTGGTGTTATAGTTACTTTCTATAGCTGTGATAAAAATACTGACAAAAACCAACTTGGGGAAGAAAGGGTTTATTTTATCTTACAACTCCTGGGGCACAGTTCATCACCGAGGTAGGCCAAGACAAGAACTCAGGGCAGGAACCTGGAGACAAGAACTGAAAGCACATCCCTGCCTTGCTCCCCTGACCTGTGCCCAGTCTGCTTTCTTATACAACACAGGATTGCCAGCCCAGGGATAACACTGTTCACAATGGCCTGGGCCCTCCCACATCACCCAACAATCAAGAAAATGCCCCACAGACATGGTCACTGGAGGCCAGTCTAATGCAGGAAATTCCCCAGTTGAGGTTCCCTCTACCTAGGTGTGTCAAGCTGACAACTAAAGCTGTCCAGCATACCTGGTCTCTTCCTGCCATGCTATAGCTTGCTTGAGGTAAGATGGCTAGAGTGTACAGACCAAAATGTAGGGAAAGTGCAGCCCCCCAAAATATGGACTGTTCCACAGAATGTCAGTATAAAAGACAGGAAAACATTAATTTCAGAGGCATGGGAAGAGATGAAAAGATCATTGCTAGAAACAATTTATATTATTTTTCATGAAAGTCTGTGCTTTGTTATCAAGGAGATATTATCTAGTACATCAGCCAACATTCTTATTTGTGGTCCTGTGAAATGATGATGCTTAACATTACAATTTAGGGTGAGCCATCTTATTCACTTCTTAAGTAAAGGACAATAGAAATGCATCTTTCCATCCTAACAGAGATGGTAATTTGTTAAGTACACTAACCAGTACATCTACTAAGTTCTTAATGGGAATTTCAAGTTGTTACAAGGTTTATATCATTACCTTGTTCAGCGCTCCACTTAAGGTGGAGTGTGCGTTCTACAATCTGCCAAAAAGCACTCAGTTGAATGAAGTTCTTTAATCTACATAATTACTATAAATACTATATTTACTGGTTTTTTGCTTGAGTTTCTTTTAAAGTACACATTGGAAGTTTACCCAGGATCACTTACTTATAATTATTTACCATCTTCCATATGAAGGTTATTAACCTTAATTAAAATGCATTTACAGTCAAACATGAAGGGGTTCTTGTTCAAATTATATTGACAAATTGTATTACAGAGTTCGTAGTATTAGCACAAATAACTCAGTTTTCAAATCAAATTTCAGAAACAAACAGGATTTGCATTATATATATATATATATATATATATATATATATATATATATGGAGAATTTTAAAACATCTAATATGAGAATATTAATTTTAGGGCTCACAGAACTTAAATCAGAAAGAATCCTTATGTGGACTTCATTTTGACTAGTAAATCACTTTTGTAACTTTTCCATAGTTCAATTTATTGAAAGGCTATCTTTTGGCTCTGAAACATTAAATTGATTTTTCTGAAAATAAGGTTCCCGTTTGTCATTAAGCCTAGTCAAACTGAACTGGGACAAGAGGCTCCAATATGGAAGAATAAATGTGGTGTGCTCTGGAGATGAAGAAGGATCTGTGTGAATTTGGGGAGATGGGAAAGTCAGTGAGAAATGGACTATGTATGACTTGAGGGGCAGGAAACGTCTCTAAGCCTCAGTTCCTCCACAGTTGCACATAGGTGGGCTTATGGAGCTTCTAGAACTAACTCCACAGGGAACTTCTTTGAGAGGCTTTGTCACCACATCTCAGAAGAGAAGTGAACCCAGGAATAAAAGCACATCAAATTGCATTATTAAATTAAATGATCACCAACAATGTCACTGAGGTAAGTCCATGAGAGTCAAGGCTTCAGTGTAACTGGAGAGAAGAGAGCTTTACAATCCCCTGATCATTTCTCACCACAGATTTTTCTCTTTCAAATAGCTTTCAGATTTGCCATTTTTTGCCATATCCACTGGTTTCCTAATACAAGATATATGCTAATTCTCAGCTGCATGTATCAAATAACTCCAGCTTCTCCACTCCCTCCTGTTTGCTACAATTCTCCTACAGCATCACTTTCACCTATTACTACTTGGCCCAAGGACCTACAACAGTTCTCTTCTGCTTAGTCAATGGCCAGATGTGGATGTGCTCAGTATCCCCCAGGACCCACCCCCATCCCACCCATCATTTTGGCTTCTGTTCATTGAACTGGACTCTCTCTGGGTGAGTGGACCACACATTCCCCTCAGACTACCCCGCTTAGCTCTTCCCTCTGTGGGCTTTTGCTGTTTCTTCTCACAGGAAAATTCTCTTCCCCCAAACTTTTATTGAAACCTGCAAAGCCAGAAAACTTGGGTGAGGATTTTTGTTCTCTTTTCTCTAAGGTCAACTGAGATTAGCACCAAATTCTCTTTTCTACATATATCCTTTCCACTTATTTTGCCTTCTTAAAATAAATTGTAAGTCCCTAAGGGGATGGGGTCATGTGAGAGAGGTCATATTTTCTATTCATTCTCTCCCACAGTCCAGAGTCCATGCTCAGCAAATGTGTGACTCAATATGCTAACAGATGTTGACATGCAGATTATTAGTTGTGTATTAAGACAACTTTCTTTCTATAATTACTTAGATTTTGTTGAGGCAGCAGCATGTCAAAGCAAAGGCTACATTCTTAACTATTTTTAGCATAAATGTTTAGGTCAACCTCTCAAGTATACTCTAAAGGTAACCTACCTGGTTGAGAAGCCTGTTATTTTTGTCTTTCTTGCCTTTCCTCTGATTCCTTCTCGAAAACTGGACATGCTGGAGTTCTTGCAGCCACTTCATATTATCAAGCAACATCACTTAAAAGGATGAAAGTCACAGGAAGCCACGACTTGAGGTGTTTAGATCTCAACGGACTGTAGGTCTAAGTTCTTGGCTTATTTGGATGGAGCGGATCCCAATTATTTATAGCTATACACATTCTAATTTGTATCAGTCCCAAGAAGGGAGGCTTGGGTAGTGGAGAGCATGAAGGGAAGGGGAACGCTCTTAGTGTAAGCAGGAAAAGTTACAGAGGGACAGATTTGAAAATGGGTCAAAGGACATGGCAAATCCCAGAGAGCAGTCACGTGACACACTCACTGTTGCCACAGAAATGGAGACTTGGAGCATATGCTTTTAGGGGATAGGTGCACCTGGATTTGTTATTCTCAGTCTTGTCAGAGGGGCCTAAGACAAGCAAAAAGTAACTGCCAGGGAATATCTGTGGTGTCACATGAGCTGAAGCCTGATTTAATTTTGTACAGAAATTGGTAGTTAAAAAAAAATCATAATCAAGAGTAATACTGTATGATTGAAACTCCATAGTGACCTAAAGAAGGCAAGGCTCATCAAGAATTCACTGTTAATTTAACTAAAGTAGCAGCTTCTGTCACTGTGTGAATAAGAATATTCACCTAACCTACATCATTTTTAGTTGTTAAAACAGTTTTACAGGGGCTGGAGAGATGGCTCAGAGGTTAAGAGCACTGACTGCTCTTGCGGAGGACCCTGGTTTGATTCCTAGTACCCAAATGGCAGCTAACAACAGTTGGTAGCTCAAGTTCCAGGGGATCTGTCGCCCCCTTCTGACCTCTGCAGGCATTGCATGACACAAGTGCACTTACATACATGCAGGCAATACACTCATACACATAAAAAATAATAAAATAATAAAAAGTCCTACAAGATAACTCTCATTTGTAAAACTCATCTAGAGTCACCTTTTTAAGAAACATTTTCCTGCATAGTTTACTGTCCCTTTCTCCCACTTGTTACACACATGTATATACCTATACATGTGTGTATATATAGGTATACAATATGCTTTTTTTAAAACATCTTTTTCAAGTATTTTATTTACTATTTTTATTTTATGTATATGAATGTAATGCCTGCATGTATATAAGTGCACCTGTATCATGCAACACCCTTGGAGGTCAGAAGAGGTCATTAGATCCCTTGGAAATGGAGTTACAGACAGTTGTTAGCTGCCAGGTGGGTTCTGGGAATTGAATTCGGGTCCTCTTAAGAGCAGCTAGTGCACTTAACGACTGAGTCATCTCTCCAGCCTATAGTATATAATATACTTCTGCTGAATCATGTGATAGTATGATATTATGACATTCTATCCCTAAATACTTCAGCATATTTCTCTTAAGAACCAAATCATCTTCCAACATAACCAGATGCCATAATTTCATTCATAATATTTAGCATTGTAATATTGTCTAGTATTTAGTAGGCACTCAAACTTCCACAAATGTCCTCACAGCTTCTTTTGTAGTTGGTTTGCTGGTTTCTAGTGCCACATAATGCATCAATCTAAGAAATACTTGAATTCTTGTCTTTTAAGGCATTGACCTTTTTGAAGAATAAAGATCAATTACTCAAAGAATTTCACACAATTTGAATTTGACCAGTTGATTCTTTGCCATTCTTCAGGTCCAAGGTAAAAAATCTGATAAAAAATACTACATAGGTGATACTGTGATTTCTTCAGTGTGTTACATGAGGAGATACATAATGTCAGATGGTCATTATGTGGGAAGCGAAGCAGATTTTGATGGTCTTCAGTACTAATGATGTCCATACTGATCTGCCATTGATCAAGTTAGTGACACTTTGCTCAGAAAGCATTTGCTTGTCACACCTTAGGAACATATCCTACCTAATTTATAGTTCTCCTGTAATCACAGGAATAAGAGTGAAATTGTCCGATAATGTGTTTCTGTTCCTGGGAACACTATGGCTCATCACCTGCTGTTCCTTTCCATGTACTCTTGCTCGAAGCTCGGTACAAGTGAGCAATAGCATTGCCAGCAAACATAAGGGAAGAAACCACAAGCCAGATCCCAGGAAGCTGTGCACGATGAAGGTGTGAAGAGATAAAGACAAATCTGAAGCAGGATCCCTGGGTGCTCAGTCATTCTCATTTTATTTTGCCTAATGAGTCAGATGGAGGCCTTGGCAGCGTTTAGGAGACCCCCATTGCCCTCCTGGTCTGACACCGTTTGTTACCTCCAAGTGAGCTGAGACCAGGCTGTGAACCATGTAAATAGAAGGCTTCCAGGTTAATGAAAAGCTTCAGCACCATTTGAAAATCTGGACAGAGGGTCACGCCATATCCCAGTCCAAAGAAACTTCATGCAGTTCAGTAATAAAGTTTAATGAATGCTGGTCATTTTGAATCATGAGCCTGAGAGACTGGCCACGGCTAATAGTTTCCTTACAGAATCTTTCCTGTAGCTGAGACACAGCAAGAACTCTTAAGCTGCATGGGAGGGAAGTCACAGTCATACATGAAATGTAATATTCCACATGTCCAAATCCAAGGGGAACTTTTTGAAGAGGGCAGTAAACATTGCTCACAAGGTGATGTTTTTATTAGGTGATGGCATGCTTTGTGCTGCATTTCATTAATTATCTGTAAAAGGAACTCTCTTTCAACACCGTGTCAGAGTTGACCTACTGCCGTCATGTAACACAGTATAAAGCCAGGCTGCCAAGTAGCTTCTCTGTCTTTTCAGGGGCAGACAAATGCAATGCAAGTTGACAATTTATAACCCTGAAAAAGTTCACATTTCCTAGAAAATCAGTCATGGATGTGTTTTATATTAATTTAAAAATGATTGGTCTAATTGCTTAAAACAGCAACGTAACAGTAGATAAATTTCTGAAAAAGTATAAATTATATGAAAAAAAATAGATAGAAAAATTTCGATGTAGATAGGTGCACACCACATCCTTGGCATCCGCTTAAAAACATAGTAGATACTGTGTTGCGGTGACCTCGTACGTGGTCTTAGATACACTGTAAGTCAGGCCAGACTAAAGGCGTTCTTGCTTACACACAGCAGAAGTCTAAAATGTGCCAAGCCATGGATGAGGCAATGGGATTTTCAGGAATGCAGAGAACTTTTCCACGTTGAGAAAAGCTTCAAACCAAACTATTTCAAATAAAACTCCTATCAAAGAATATGATCCAATTGATGGCTGAACGATCCTATTTGCCTCAAACTGCTCTGCCAACAGCTAGCGCTTGCCACTGACTTCTATCAATTCTTGTAAAACAGTGAGCTGGCACTTTAGACATTCTCTTGACAGGCTAGGCTGGGAATTCAGCATAAATGTGAATCTAGAGATTTATGGGGCGGGATATTGTGATTGCACACCGGCGCTTCTCCAGTTTTCCAGAGATCATAATTCCTGCCTCTGTTTATTATTCAGTTTATGGTTAGAGTATAACAGATGATTCATTTTTAATGTGATAAATGTTTGGGGGTTTGTTTGAGGGAAATAAAAATTTAGAGTTCAGTCTTGGACATGGGTAGTAAACTGGAGTGTAAGGCAATATATTTCTAAAACACGGTGATTAGGCTATTTATTTGCCCCTTTATACCTAGGATTCCGGTGAAGAATGACTGATAATGTTAACACTAAACCCCCAATCCACATCACTCTGCCTTCCAACTCAGTGAACTTTCTAGAAGGAATTTTAATTTTCTCAAAAAATTCAAACTGTTACTTTTCAAGTGTGAAAGGAATTTTCAGCTCCTTATGTGAAGACATTAGTAACTGTATAATCCATCAGCAAGATGGGATGAAAGCAAATATTCCTTACCAATAAGAATTATAATAAAGAAATCTTGGAAATGTTAATCGTCTCCATTATTCAGATTATCTCTAAAATAAGATGGACTTTTAATTCATTTACCCATCCATCCAAATATTCATCCATCAGCCTATTCAGCAAAGTATGTTGAGCACATGGAAGATATCAGACATAGGTCCAGTCTGACAATAGGTCAAAATCTAAAGGCCAGAGTTTAAATTTGAGGGAAATAAATGAATTATGGACAAATAGGTAATTACATAAACAGGTCCTGACTCATCTTCAAAATTCCTCAATCCAAATATTAAAAAATTCTATAAATCATGATTTACCCATAAAGTTGTAGCAAATACACTTGGTAACAAAACTTTACCAGGAAAGAGTTTACTTAGAGTTAATGTGTAGTTGTGTACAGCAGCAGAGTCCCAGTGTCTGGTTATGGGATACTGCTTCAGACCCTGTTGAAGAATTTTTTAAAATAATATACATGAGAAATGACCCGTGGTACTTCAATGAGAAAAAAAGTTCCTGAATTCCGAGACATAAATTTTCCTAAGAGCTTTGGATAAGAAATTTAAGTTTAGCATTAACTCAGGTGGTAAACGAGAAGATAAATAAGAAGATATTCAGAATTGTCTTTTTCAGGTAAATGTGTTTGCGTGTGTGTGTGTGTGTGTGTGTGTGTGTGCTTGTGTCTGTGAATCTGTGTGTCTGTGTCTGTGTGCAGGTCAGAGATCATTGTGGAGGAGCCATCCAACTTGTTTTTGAGACATAGTTCCTCATGGGACCTGAAACCAGCTGATTAGGCTGGACTTGCCGGTCAGCAATCCTAAGGGATCCACCTGTCTCTGCATCACTAGTTCTGAGATTACAAAGGCTACCACCACCATGCCCAGTTATTTTTATTTTGGCTTTAGGAACCGAACTCGGGTCCTCATGCTGAGACATTTCCCCAGTCCAGTTGCCAGTCAATTGATATAACTTAAAACCAGGCCTTTGGGAAGTTAGCTGCCCTAACAGTCACTGGTTCATGTGTTGGTACTGACTTTGTTTACCAAGGAGGTTGAAATGAGACTTCGAAAACTGCCATAGAACTGAAAACAGAAGAATGCGATATGCTGATAAAATGCCACAGGCATATTCTGTCTGAAAGAACTGAGTAGAGAAAGTGCACTTGAGGAGTGTTGAAAACTGAAGAGGTGTTTTCCAGGCTGTTAAAGAGAGAGAGGACCCTCTAGGAGGGGGGTTTCTGTTTTCAAAGGCTTTCCAGTTTTCAGAAGAGCATGTCATGCTCGGGGAAAAGCTGAAAAGGTCGCTGTGGCAGTAAGGGTGGGCATGAGGACTGAGGTGGAAAAAGAACAGAGTGTTAAGAAGGACTGTGGGCAGCCTTGCAAAGGGACTTTCAAGGTAGAGATTTGGCTTTGTTTCATTTGCTGTTTCAGGAAGATACCCTGGAAACAGTGTGAGGGCTGGCTATGGAATACAGGCCGGCAGCAGAAGGTAGATCCCGGGAAGAAAAGGATAAGGCCTGAATTGAGTCAAGAGCAGCAGTGATGGGAAGGAGACCAAATGGGTGACTGTGATGACCACGTGGGTGTCGAGATCATGTGAAAGTGGGCAAGATGGAGGAGTCAGGGTGTCCAAACAGGAGACCAGGGAGAGAAAACACCACAAACAAGGGCGCTGCTAAAAAACACACATCAACCTCCAGATGTTCTCTTAAGTGATTAACTCTAGAGGTCAGTGATATTCTATTTTATACAACCGTGTACCTTATTCGTAAGGTACAATAAGAACATTTTTTTTTTCTTGTACTTGGGGACTTTCCAATGGGACAAGCAAAAGAATTACACATTAAATATATTCTCCATATTGTCAAAGCCCAGATTTGTTTCCAGTGTCATAAATCATCATAATTAACAACCTTTCAACTGAATGGATCCCAAAGCACTTTCCAAATTATGCATCTTTGGAGGTGAATTGCCTCAGCTGTCCAACAGCTGTCAGCAGCAGTCACCAAGGGGACAGAACAAGAGAGAGGATGCAGAATCTCCACGGAGCTCCTCGTTGCGTTTAGGTTTGTGGAATGCAATTGCTCAAAATGGAACTTGGCCAACAACAGGGTCTCATCTTCTCTTAGTAGTGATGCAGTAAAGCCATTCTTATCCCTAAATGGTCAACAGATTTCTCTTTTTACAAAAGATACTTGTGAACAGAATCAATGGCCTTCCTATGACTCAGAAAACAGGTTGTATATTTCAAATAGCATTTCTTATTTTGGTAATAGCTTCTGTAATATAGCTCATCTGGGAATGGTAGTTACAGGCAGAACTTTACTTCTTTGTCATGTATTAGGAGATGAATAAACTGTGGAACTGAATTAAAGAAGGCTGTCTGGAATCTCAAGAATCTCCTATGCTAATATTCCTGGAATTGGTTTAAGTTTCTCTTTCTGAAGGGCCATTTCTGCAACAGAATAAAATCTGACGTTTTAATCTTTTTCTGTTAGCACAGTCCCATTTGGTTCATAGTAAATAGTCTCCTAGAATCTCTTAATTCTGCATGTTCTAACTAAAAAGTGGAGATTGTTTTTCAAAGTCATAAAATCAACATAGGGAATATCTTGGAGCTCCTGATGCATTTAAAATTTTATGATAAGCATAAAAGTGTTACTTTTTTTTTATAAATTTCATTTATATGTATGTGTATGTACGTATGCTACATGTCCATAGCCTACTGAAAACAGAAAAGGGCATCAGAGTCCCTGGACCAGAACTACATGTAGGTGGTATGGAACTACTCTGTAACTGTTGGGGAATGAACTCATACCCTCTAGAAGAGCAGTATGCACCCTCAACATTTGCACCATCTCTCTAGCCCCCCAAAGTGATATCTTTTGAAGTGTAAGGAAACAGGCAATATTAAAATAATCTTAAAACAGAATGTGGCTAGTTGGGTGTATTGTGGACTAGCTGAAGAACATCCCTAGATACCTCCTCTCTAATTTCTCGTGGCTCTATGTGCCTCTCTGCATTTGTTTCCTGCGCATTTGATACGGACAAGACCGTGGGGAACAGTTCTATGAAATGCTGCCATAAGTGCTTTCATTCTTAACTCCTGGCTCCTTTGGACAGCAGTGGGATGAAATACATTTGTGAAACGACATACATAGTCAACAACTCTGATGTCTAGGAAGTAACAGTGATGAAAATCTTTGACATTTATGTCTCAGAATAAGAAAAATCTATTACTATCAGTCCAGGAAAAAAAAAAAACCCTGAAGACTATCACACTGTAGTTGATATAAACTATTTTACTAATACCATTCTAAAGGGATTAAGTCAGGGTTTTGGTTCCTTTTATATCAGTTCAATGAAATAAATAATTCTGGATTGTTCTTTGTGGACTTTTACACTCAGATAATAACTGAAAGCGATATAAAATAAAATAAGAGAAATGGTATTTTTGAAGCTTTTGCCTGTACTGATAACTTGAACAGTCTATCTGGATCTCTGATCAGATCTGATTAAAAAATCAGTTATCCAGAGCTTGTGTCTTGCTCAAACTCAGGCTAGGCTAAAATAAACTCACAAGGATCTGTTAACTCGCACTGTTAATTTTTCATAACAAAGGTCTCTCTCTCTCTCTCTCTCTCTCTCTCTCTCTCTCTCTCTCTCTCTGTGTGTGTGTGTGTGTGTGTGTGTGTATTTTCTTGAGACAAGGTCACATATAGTCCAGGCTGGTCTTGAACTTCTGATCTTCCTGCTTCTACCTCCCAAGTGCTAGGATAACAGGCAAGCACCACCACACTCAGAAAGGAAATATTATTTTATTTTTCTCCTAGTGTCTCATTAATATATCAATTAATCTACTAGTCCATTGAGTTCAAATATTTGTTTTATACAGTTAAGTGCCAGTGTTTCGAGAGGAAGTTAAGATCTACCTCCTATAACCACAGAACCTCCATTTTGGTGTGGATGGAGAGGTAAGTGAGAAGGTGATTGTCAGTCACTGTGGTGTGGAGTACTTCAATGAAGGAAATGAGATGGGTATTAGCAGCAGGTGGGAGGTCTACTCCAGGAAAGGACCTGCGTGTGCATAAAGGAAGACCCAGAGGACAAGTTAGTCAGGGGCAAGGGGGAAAGAGTGAAACCGAAAGCACAGAACGTTCCATGAAGAAGAACCAGCAGGAACAAAGGCAAAGTGAAAACAGGAGAGGGGCGTTAGGGGCTCAGAGCTGGGGAGAGCGGCAGGAGGACAGTGGCATGGAAGCACCCGGCAGGTGTGACTGCTCTGTAAGGAGGGCGGAGGAGCTTGAGCCGTATCCAAACAGACTTCCGGACTGAGAAAGAAACAAGACATTCATGTGTGCTTCGAATCACACCAATTTGTATTTGCAAAAAAATATAGATTGCTACCAGTGACTGACTCGACAGAAACTCCACGGCAATCTACACCTATCACAGTTTGTGACATAACGATGCTACCAGGTTAGACGACAGCACCTCTACTTTGCAGATTACAGAACCAGAGACTGGGCAAACAACGAACCAAGTCACATGATTAGTAAGTGGCAGAATCTGTATAAAAACACAGGTTTGTCTGGTTCTGAAACTAAACCTTTTCCATACCACAGCGTGACAGCCTCAGGAGGCAGGTTGAGGAGGTGAAAGTCTGGCCACCATCTCTGTTAAGGAAAAAACATATCATCTCAGAAAACTACTTAATTAGACTTTACTGCCATTTCTTTCAATTCTTCAAATATGATGTTCACCGGGGTATGTACAGTCATTATGAAAATCTGATTGATAGCCGATTGTTTGCTGTAGCATGTTTCTTTTCTCCATATTACATGTGTTCTCTATGTAACTAAGTGGGTACCAAAGCCCACTGAAAGCTCTAAATGTATTTTTAGCACCATTCAGCAAAAAAGAACAGGGAGTCAGCATCTATTTAGGAAGCAATATTTTGGTCTTGATTATGCTCCATGGGACTCCTTCACTCAGGAGTAGAAATTTAAGCCTAATGCATAATACAGAAAGCGCACACAGGGACCATGGCAGGTGACAGGGAGCCCTAGTTTCCACCTATTCTTCTCTTCCACTCAAGTGCTAACAGTAAAGATGGTGATTAAAGATTATGCCATTCTACTTCCTCTTCCAATAAGAGATACGATTTCAGGTTTTTAAGCACAGCATCCGCCCTGTGCAGGGGACTGTTTGGTATCTCTGTTTAAAGGAGGATGTTTTATTATGAACACATTTTGTTGGAGCCATTAATCGTTTATTAAACTTGGTCTTTACTATGCACAAAATAAAGGATGTAAGATTACCTGGGAGCCATATGCGTCACATGATTTGTTAGGGTCCAATCACACCTAATTTCAGTGGCTGAAGAAAAGAGGCACGCAATTAAGGGAGAGTTTGCTTAGCTTCTGTTCAACCAGGACGGAAACATGCACAGCTGGAGACAATTCTGAGCAAATTGATCAGAATTCCTTTACCTTAACTAGAGTCTGGCTAACAAGTTGATACCCGTGTGGTTCTATAATCAGGCAGCAAGATTTAAGAACCCAGAAAGGAAAGTCCTATTGGACTTCTCAAGAGTTCTAACCCAGGTCATTTTAAGGAGCAGACACACCTGCTATTTTGGGACAATACAGACAAAGTTTTATGAATAATGGAATTTGGTGGGTAACAAAATACTATAGATGAAAATTAGGGGAATTAAACATTTGAATGTATTTACTCATGAAATAAGTTGATAAACTGGACAATCTGTGGACATCACTATCCCAATTAGCACACGTCTGGGTATCTAATAGTATGTCTTCCATGTTTAAAAGACTTTCATTTTAATGTTTATTCACCAAATGAGAAGTTAGGGGTTTTCCCTAAGTTGCTAACTCCAGAATCGTATAAGAAATTGCACTTATAAATACAGATTTGCTTGTTTACTTGTCAGCATGATGACCGATCCAAAAATATCTTTTCCTGGGACAGCATAGCTACTTTAAGAATTCTTTAATTCCTAAATAATGAATATGGTACTCTGGAAGGATACCAAGCATATTAAGCATTTGGAAGAGTCAATGAAAACACAGTTACACGTTTTCAGTAATAATGTAGATGTATCTCCAGCCCCACCATCTTTATGATTATTTTTGCAGTTGCAGACTAGTTAATTCAAAGCCCAAAGTGCAGGGAACACACGCACTGCTGATCCATCTGAATGGGCTGTACATGCTCTCATAAGAAGGACCCCACATGCAAAACCACTCACACAGAAAACAATACAGTCAAATCTGTTTCCACCAGTCAGCAACTGTGAACATAGATTGTTTGCTCTAGCTTCTAAACACTTCTTTTGGATTCTACATATTTTCTTAAATATTTGATTACTATTCAGGAAAAGAAACTCCAACAACTAACAATCAGACACACCTGTGTAGTGTCCTGTGCTCTGTTCACACTTCATGATGTATATTAAAGTGACAGCGTATTAAAATGTCAGTGTAATGCCCATGCATTATGTGATATAATAAGCTGAAAGTATAATTGTTCCGAGCATTGTGTATTGAGTTTAACCTAATTGTGGGACCCCCAAATTCTATATATCAGTGAAATATGTAGTTTTCACAAAATTATAAAAGAAAAATTGAATTAGATCTTCATAGAACATTAAACATTGCCTTCTGTGTGTTTAGAGTGTGGTATCCTTTGAAGTCTACCACTATGTACTTGGTAAAAACGTGAAATTTGGGATAAGAAAATCATCACTTTAATATCTCTAAGACAAACACATAGCTAACCACACTCAGGTATATACACCATACAGGAAATACTCTTAAAATATTACATGGGGAATCAAATATACTGAATTAGAATATAATGAATATCATAAACATGAAATGGGATCAAATTGCTTCCATGCACTGAAATAGGAAAATCGTAAATCTGCTGAAACATATATCCCTGGTAATAAATTGTGACATTCTTATTGTGAAAAGCAGGAATGTTTGGAAAGAAGCTATACTACAAGATTGCCTCAGCAATCAAAATAAAATAGAATAGTACTAAGGAATTTGGCAATAAAACCAAAACAGTACTTGTCCAAGGGGAAATAGCATAATTAAATCGTCCATTTTAAGACTTTAATAATAAAGTAAAATCATATATTCTAGTGAGCTACGTCTCCATTAATGTCATCCAGGGATAACTGCAAAGACACAAAATCTAAGAAGCTGCCTGAGTGAATGGTGTACCCAAGTCAAGTATTTTATAGCAGATTGTCTGAACACTGCTCTGTACAGCATTACACTGCTCTGTTTATCGACTTCCTATAAACACTGGCCCTTGCTATCATATGGTGTTTCTAAGACATGTTTTGATTTTTTGTATCAGAATATTCATTTCTAACAGAAATCACTGCCTAACTTTCAAGACCAACTCAACCCCACACCTGACTCTTGTTTCCAGCCCATGTAATCAGCACCCAGTTCCTGTTTGGGGCCTGGCTGACTTCTCATGTCTGGTAAGCCCTTTCCTCTGTCCCTTTGGACATGCATGTTTATGCACTCAATTTACTAACCAGTTGGTTTTAGAGAAAAATATGCTTCGACGGCTGCAGTTGTTCCAACTTGGCTATTCTTAGTTCTGTTGGGCCAGTAACAAATAGTACAGCCTTTTAATGACCTGACCTCTGGGACTTTCATCAGCCAACACCCTATTTATTCAGAGGTCTTAGGTATCCTCTGAGACACTGCAACAAACACTGCTGCATTATACATCTAGACTTTTGTTCCACTTGAATTAGAAAACATAGTTTGTATAGTCTGTTATTCTTCCCCATTTCATAAAAAAAATAGGTAGGATGAGAATATTTTAGACTATAGAAACTAGTATATACTTAAGTGTCGATTCCAACTCAGGTTTGACATCTAATAGACTGATGTAGGCTCTGTATATACAAGATAATAAACTCATTTATTCAGTTAGCATTTCTGTGATACCAGGCATACAGTGCTAGATGGTAGGAGAACAAATATAAATGCAATATGACCTGTATTTTAACAGAGGGTATTAAAAAAATCCAACAATATGATGTAAAATGCACATACTGTATTCATCACTGACTCATAGGCACACGGTTGGTTCTATGTTGTATCAGAAAGGAATGGCTACCCTCCCCTGCCACCCCCAAAGGTGGGGAAGAGGATTCACACAAATAGTTAAACTTGAACTGGGTCTTGAGGGATGAGAGAATTTACCCCCAGGAAGAGTGACTGTAGAACACATAAATGCTGTACAATGGCTAACTAACTGGGGTTAAATTTATAGTCTCTCTCTTTCTTGTTTCTTGAACTATATAACCTTAACATTCCTCGTATATAAAATGGAGAGATAACCGTGCTTCATTCAGAGCTAGATTGGCTAGATCAATGTGGCAAATGTGATAGCAAAAAACAGTGTACAGTCCACAGTGAATCCTGGTGAGTTGGTAGTGAATGATTTTCCTTATTGTCATCACTACTGTGCACATTTACAGGTTACGTTTGGGAAACAGGAAATGGTAGGGTGGTGTGAGTAAAATGTAAGTGAATCAGAGCCAGTGAATACAAGGAAAATTCTGGAAAAGGCAGCTTGGAATCCTACATGAAAGGCTTTAGATGCCATTCTACGAAATGTGAAATTGAATGAATCATGAATGACCATACACTTTAAATAAGCACTTGATAAGAGACCTACAGTGCAGAGGCTACTTGGTGGATTTTCGCTTTTCTGGGTGGGGGGAGCATTTTATTATTCTTGAAACTACTAATAGAGTCATGGTGGTAGTCGTTTCTCTTAGGTGCAGACAATAAAGGGTGCACTATCTATATAGAATGAAAAGAAACTCTTTACATTGATTTACCCGTCTGTATCTATCTATTTATTTAGTATGTGTAGGGGGCAGAGGACAGCCTATAGGTGTCAATTCTCCCACTGTTTGAATCCTGGGGATTAAACTCAGGTCATCAGATGTGGTAGCAAGCAGCCTTACCTTCTGAGCCATCTTGCTGGCACTATACAGAAATTTTTTAAAGTAATTGTCATTGACTTGCTTTTTTGGATTACCATACCGTAATACCTTGTTAATGTTTAATAACATCATTGATGCAATATGCTCTTCTCTACCAGACTAGTCACTCCTTGGTACTCCACGGCTTAGTTTTGTGAGGTCAGGGGAGGGTTAACAATCACCCGAGAAGCTGGGTGCCCTGTTAGTACTTCCTGATTCTTAGGCAAGGATTAATTGAGAAGTAGGTAATGGGCTCCAGGAACAAACAGACAAATATAAAGTTTGAGTATGATCAAAAAGTTAGGAAAGTATAGGACACTTCCCAAGGAGAGTAAGTCAAAGAAAAAGGCACAGTCAGCAATAGCCTGGGAAGAAAAGTCCAAATGACACTGGATGTCAAGGGGAAGATGCCCATACAGAAATTAAAAATGGGAGAAAGAAGGATTAAAGCACACTATTGTTGGGTCAAGTACCCATCCAGAAAAATCAAACTTGTCAGAAATGCAAATAATGGACACCATACCAGGCTGATGAAGAGTACATTTGGGGTGAAGCCCAGCAATCTGGGTTTAACCAGTCCTCCAGGAGAGTCTGATACTCTCTGGTGATCACAGACCTACTTATCTGTGGGGCAACTCCAGGTGCACTGTGTCCTCTGAGCATGCTCTGATTCACTGGGATTTGTGACATTTGTTACTATCAGTATTTATGTCCCTTATCCTTTAATCAATGGATTAATTCTTCTGCCTCTCTATGTGTTTCTCAGTAAGAGAAGATATTTTTGTGCTCTGTAAGTATTTGGCAATGTTCAGAGATAGGTTTGGTTGCTAAATTGGAAGGAAGGTATGACTGGCATCTAATGAGCAGATGGATGCTGGTAAAGCATTCCACACTGCCCGGGACAGTTCCTGAAACAAAGAACTGTCCACCCCACAGTGTCAATAGAACTGAGATTGAGAAATCTTACAAAGAAGAAGGCTTCTTTAAGATCACCATTAAGTTGGGTGGAGGGAAAAACAGGGTGGACAAGTCAGCACCTAATCTGGTATCTTTGAACAGAATCCACACTAGTGTGGTTAGGAATGTTTACTGATTGGTGACTACCTCTGTTTATTGTTGGTCAGTAAAGGAAGTCAGAGCTTTATGACCCTAACCAGGAACTGCTGGCTTTGTTTGCTCTCCCTCCCAAGCTTGTCTTTCTGTATATTGTTTCTACCCTGACTTCAGTCTTTGATTCTAAGCTGCCAGGTCAGTATTGATCTGGATCACAGCTCTAAATCCTGGATTCTCAGATATGGTTTGTAAGGGTAGGTGGAGGTAGAGGGATGTGCGTGTGTGTGTGTGTGCGTGTGTGTAGTTACTATTTCTGTTAGCAGGGGCATGAGTATCAATCTCACTGAAATGCTAAAGCCAAGATACTCAGGAGTCAGGAGTGCTGGATGTATCTCCCACCTCCTGTTAGCCCTGTAACCTACAGGATGGAAAGAGAGCCACCTCACAGAGGAGGTGGTTAGGGCTGTGCCATATATGAGGGTGGGTGATATGTGGAAGCCCCTGGTACCCACACTCTGGTACACAACTGCTCTGGTGGAGGTAGACACATGTTTGTTCATTCAGTGGATTCTGCTAGAATTCAAAGAGGCTTGGGGTAGTGGACATGGAGACAAGGCTCGAAGCATGTCCCACACAGAAAGTGTGGAAGGACATACTGGTGTCAAAACTGCTACAGGTACCTAGCTTGTTATCTTTTCATACAGAATTTGAAGAGTTTGACTAGCATGAGTACCAAGGAAGCTCATTACTGGTCAAGGGATGTCTAATTCCTACCAACAACTCTTGGCATCTCTTTACATAGTGAGTTTTGCAGTTCTCACATTTCCTCAGGAATCTTTGCACTGTTTGATGGCTGTAGAAACAACCAAATAGCCAAACAGAATACATATCTGTTTTTATTTTAAAGGAAATTCTTCATGAAGTCTCCTGCATGCTACAGTGGAGGCCTGGGGTCAGGGTCTGCCTCGTTTGGGTCTCCAGAATTTCTCATCAATGCAAGGGAGATGATGAGTGTGAAGACTCACTGAGGAACAGGGCCCACACTGCAAGCTGCTTCCTAAAACACAGGCAGAGAGCAAGCCAACAGCCCTGGGATGGAAACACCGGTTAGGCAGCACGGCGGGAGCCTCTATTTAAACAGGTGACCTTGCAGAGAGAGGCTCCAGGTCCCATTACGGACTGGCTGACAGGCAGATTTGTTTTTATGAGCTCTCAAGGCATACACTGTGGGCCAGGCGTAAATATGGAGGGAACGTGCTGAGACCTTGTTCCTTTTCCATAAACTGGAAATGGAAAGTAAACAATACAGAGACTTTTTGAGGATTACCACCTATCAATAAATGACCAGTGAGCATCATCTAATTAATGTTTTCAGTTTATTTTATCTAAAGAGGGATGAAACAGAATACCAGAGATTTCAACTGCCCCTCTTCCCAGAGCATGACGCGAAGAGTAAAACAGCTGCTTATATATAAAGCAGTTTAAGGGTCAAATATCGCTCTGCCCAGTGGTGCTGACATCACTTAACTCTCCCCAGGAGAGGGCCACTGGCGTCATTTTCCGGGCTGGCCAGTGGCCTGAAGGTGGGTCTGCCACAGCTTCACTTTCCTTCTCCCGCAGACCTACAGGATCGGCAACTGCAAGCAAATCGCTGCAGCTAAGACTCTCAAACTTTGTTTTCATTGGCTTTGGGGGAGATTTTTTTTCAGAATTTATGAAAACACGATGTAGCCAGCAAGTTAAAATGTGAATGTGAATTTCAAACTTTGCATAGTCATTAGGTTAATCATTAGTCATTTGTGGTTGACAAGAAGGGTTATAATTTGACACCTGGCAGAAATCAAGCAGATTTCAGAGAAGTTCGAGCTGGGAAATGAGATGGAAAAACACCCTCCATTTCCCTAGGAGGTCCCATGAAACTACGTTTGCAAAACCTATTTTCTCTCCCTAGAAATCAATTCCTAGTGATTCAGGGTTGCACTGACTGTCTCCTCATCTCTAACTGCTGGGCCACCTCACCCTCATCCCAAGAGCCTTTTAGGAACTGGGCAAAGAATCCAGAAGTGAACTTCTGGGAGTTACAGGAAAGAGATAAATAACTTCACAATTTGATGCCTAAGCAAAGAGACCTCAAGAAAATTTCCATGTCAATTCTGAAAATAGTTTTTGAAACATTGTAGATTCCTGGAAAAAAAGGAGCTTTAGAACGACACAGCCTTAATCCTTCATCCTCCATAACGTTCCAGATTTCTCTTATCATCTATGATCATTTTCTTTTGTGTGATGAGATCAAAATATTGAACCCTGGGTTTGTGTTTTCTGACCCCTGCCCTCTCACAGGTGTTCTGGCTCATTTCCTGAGAGTTATGTTTGATTTGGGAGTGCTTCCCCTTTTCTCTCCCATTCCCCTGCTGCAGTTTGAAACCTGGAACACCCGCACACAAGGCCCTGACCATCTCCCTGTGCTCCCCAGAAAACTCTAATATGTTCTTTCGGAACTTGGCTAGCATCTGGACAGGGACAATTTTCTCACACTCTGGGAAATCAAAATATAAAACAATGGCTCTTTTCCAGTTCTTCAACCTGAGGATAAAATTCGGGGCCCCCTTTCCCACCTACTTAACAGTTTCCCTGCTCCAGTATTAAAATTAAGTAAAATAAATAATCTACTTAAATTTTCAATATGTATCAAGAAAACAGAAACTTTTTAGTGACAGATATCAGTAAAATTCCAAAACTTGTTCCAAGATTATCTGTTTGGGAGTAGAGGTTAAACTATTTCCTTTTCAGGCTCAAGAAAGAAAGAGTAGGACGCCTAACTTTTGCAAGACATATATTATTTGTTTCAAATCTGGCTGGAGCTTTGCATGTCAATACTCCACTAATTGTGTTAGCTTTTCAAAAATGAAATGCTAACAAATTCTGACACAAAGAGATTTTGACAGCTTTTAATTCAGTATGAGGCATCTATTGAGCTAACGAAAAGAATTATCAGGACCACAACAAGATGCCTATTCAACTGACATTATCCACTAAGATAAACAAGCAAATAGCTAGTTTCACAAGTAACACAAGTAAGAGTACTATACTACATGCCGTAACACATCTTCTTCAGCAACATCCCGGCTGGCCTCAAGCCCACTTGCCACAGTATCATGTCTGCCAATCCAAGCATCCCAGGAAACAGGGCACTCTTCCTACTCTGGGGGTGGGAGGTCATTACTATGCCAGATGGGAGCAAGCAAGAATAAACCTTAGTGAAGAGGATGACAGGACTGAGGGAAGGGTGGCTAATCTAGGTCCAGACAACTGTTTGCTGTAAAGATTAGTGAAGAAGCAGCTGGTGCAAAGGCCTTGGAAAACTCCAACACATGATGAATATGTAAATATCATGTCTCATTTTGAAGAAAACACAATTTATGTTGCAGAAAATGCCCAGATTATGTAGACAAATAAGCATCTATAAAATCTATCATTTGATCATTTAGGAAGCCTGGTTCAGTATTAGAGCAAAACCAAGGTTTTCTTGTGTTTTTTTTTCTATTATTATTATTATTATTTATTGTGTGTATGAGCGTGTGTGTGAAATCAGGCATGTGTGTGCTATAGCAATGTGCTGTCAGAGGACAACTTTGTGGAGTCAGTTCTCTCTGCTTACCTTTAGGTTTCTGGGATTTTAAACTCAGGTAATTGGGCTTATGTAGCAACTGCCTCTACCCACCGAGCCATCTGACCAACCCTTGATTGTGCTTTTTCCCCCCAAATATATAATTTGAAAATATACATGATATGTGGATTTTTCAATGTGAATATACTTTCACATAATCATTCACTCACCAAGGACTCACTGAGCACCTACTTTATGCCCAACACTCTTGCTGGCATTGTACTCACACATTAGTGAGGAAGATAAAGAAGGCTGCTCACCTTTAGAAAGTCCTGCAGCAGAGGTGGACAATTAATGTGTTCACAAATGAATAAACTTGGTGAGGCTGCAAGACTAGAGCAAAGATTAATAAGGTAACAAGAAGATAGGAGGCCACTGGAGGAGAGGAAGCCAGAGAAGGCTCCCTGCGGAGATGACAGCTGAGCTGAAATATGAAGGTTGGGAGGGAGCCAGTCATTCCAGGAGGAGAAGAGATGCTAAGTGTACACGTTTTGAGACAGGAGAGAGCTCAGTACATAAGGAACATGGAAATCCCACTGTGCCAAAACTAAAGTCACTTATTTTTATTATTTATGATGTGCAAGTCCTTTTATTATTGATTCATCTCACCAAAAAAGTTTGTTACCAAAAAGAGTTCCAAAGGTACGTTGATTATGCCTTTCCAGGGGCACAGCACAGCAATGTAAGGAAGTGTAAATATAAGTGAGCATATGTGTTCACATGTACATACTGGATGCACAGAAGAATGACACAGTTGACCAGAGCAAGGAAAATTTAAACTATTTTACAAGATCAGGAATCAAGTGTGATGGATTTGAGCAAAAGGACATATGTTTGAGGATGTCACAGAGAAATCAGTCTTTCTGCAGGATTAATAAAAGTTGAGATTTTTTTTTTTTTTTGTCATTTTGAGACAGCGTCTCCCTGTAGCCCCAGCTGACCTGGAACTTACTATGTAGACCAGGGTGGCCTGGTCTATGAACTCAAAGAGATCCACCTGCCTCTGCCTCCTGAGTGCTGGGATTAAAGGTATGTGCCATCATGGCCAGTTGAGATTTTTTTTTTTAATTACAGATATTTCACTATTACATGTTAATGTATATCCCATAAGACAATATAACATGATATGAAAATGATTGTAAATTAGGTTTTTAATGTATATTTTAATATTTTTTATTTTATCATTATTTTTTATGTGTATGAGAATATTGCCTGCATGTATATGTATGCACACCTGTGTTGTGCAAAGCCTGTGGAGAGCAAAAGAGGGCGTCAGATATCCTGGAACTGGAGTTACAAATGGTTGTTAATGACTATGTGGGTGCTCAGCAAGAGCAACCAGTACTCTTAATTGCTGAGTCATCTCTCCAGCCCTAAATGTATATATTTAAATATACTGAAAACTTAAAAAGTTTTTAAACAAGCAAGTACAACAGGAGTGCTAGAATGGACAAAAGGGGCTTCATATAAAATGATCACAAAATCAGAAACGGCAGAGAAGATGTGACTGACAAAAACACGAACAAAGAACACAAGGGACAAACTGAAAAGTGTAACAGACTTGATATTCGTCTAGCTAGTGGCAGTGAGTGTCTTACAATTCAATGTCTTAAAATCACAAACTAAAGGAGAGCTATAAAAACGAGTTTTAAAAATGAAGTTTGATGACATATTGTCTATGACAATAAGTTTTAATACAGTCACACAATGCATGTGAAATGAATGGCTGTGTCTGCCTGTGAAATCTCTCTCCCTGTGTGCAGTGTGGTAACAGTGGTCAAGACCATCCCTTCTCCAGTCACCTCTCACCTACCTAGTGATATTACTTTTCTCTTGCTATGATAAAGCACCATGACCAAGGCAATGATTGAAGGAAGAGTTTATTTGGCTTATGGTTTCTGAGGGCAAGAGTTCATCGTGGTGGGGAGGCTGGTGGCAGAGGTGGTCAGAGAAGAAAGCTAAGCACTCACATCCTCAAGCTGGCACAGGAAGCAGAATGAACTAGAATGGAAGTGGGCATGGCTTTATACTCCCAAAGCCTACCCCAGTGATGTGCTTCCTCCAGCATTCCTCACAAAGATTCCATGACTCTCCCCAAAAGAGCACCATGAACTGAGGACAAAATGTTCAAATACTTGGAGCCTATGAGGGACATTTCCATTCAAGGCACTGCATGCTATGAGGTGGAAAATGTATGTAATCACAGTGGGACACTGATTTCAATCAGTTTTCCCCATTCTTGCTTCAGGAATCTCCCCCCGCATCCCCCGCTCCAAACACCCAGCCGAAGCATGTGGCCCTGTCCTATGCTTTGGACCAGTTTCAGCCAACAGAGCAGCAAACTCCATGTTTTTCTTAAAACAGGGACTAGTGCTACAGTCCTAATACTTCTCAGTGCTATTTGCCATGATCGTCCTTACACCTAGACCCCGGCCTCATTTCCTGAGTGGAAAGGCTCTGAAGCACTGTTCCAGAGGGAGAGTGCATACACATCATATTGGGCATTATATCAAGGGATGATTGGAGCAGTAGCCTGGGAAATAATTCTTGCAGCAGGTCTGGTACAAGCTCAGTCACTCACTGACTTCAGTGAAGTAACAACCTTACAGAGTTTTCTGAAAAGATGACAAGAAATCTTCCTAGACTTTTAGGATGGTTTCCCCATCGTCCTCTTTGCACTCCTACATGTTCATTTCCTGCCTGCTCATCTTTCCACCTCTAGACCTATTCACAACAACAATCCTCTTTCTGTTTTCCACCCTGCCTATATCCTTCCTTTGAGGCACACTTCCTTCTACCCAACCTTAGCAGTCCGCATGCCTTGTTCTCCCTCCGTTAACAACCTGCACTAAGTGCCCTGTTTGCATTTCTCCCCCTGTTACTTCTCTAAGGTTTCCTTCTCTCTTCCTAGCAGCCCTACGGAACCGTTTCCTATTCAGTCATGCCCACCAAGAAGTCAAATTTTGATCCTAGGAGATGGATTTAACTCATAAGGGTATAGTTCTATAGTTCCAGATTTTCACAACATTGGACTCCTAGCAACCTGACCTGGTGAACGCAAGGAAGGCAGGATGTTGATATCAGTACTCAGCCTGGAGCCTCTCAGCGCTGTGTTCTCCACTGGCCTCTTCTCTTTCTCAGGGTGTCATCGATCTATCTTTCTCTTTATTATCAATCTATCTAAACTAGTCTATCATCTATCTATTTATATCTATGTAATCTACCAGAGACTCTGAAAGAATCCAGTGTCCTCAAGAAGCTACTTTATAGAATCATCAGAATGCCTGTGTCTTCACAAGATAGCTTCAGAAGAATTCCATATGGTCACTGGGTCTCAGTGACTAGTTCTTCAGGGCACAAGGACAAAATGCCCTAGAACACATAGCAACTGTGTGTGGAAATGAGAACCTTCAGCGAGTGTGGTTTCTTCACTTAGAAAGTGCTGGGAGGCACAGCAGCAATGTACAGGAAGCTGGAGAGGGATGTGTGTGTGTGTATGTGTGTGTGTGTGTCTGTCTGTCTGTGTCTAGCAAGGTTAGAATTCTGGATTTACCTCACTAGCATTTTTACTGTGCATAAAATATTAACCAGTTTCATAAATCAGTTTGATTGTAATAAAACTGAGGTATTAAGCATATTTTGTGAGTTTGGAGCAATTAATTGGGAAGTATGGGTTAAGTACTGGCAATTGTGAAGGTCGCCTAGTAGGTGCTTAAGAATAATTTTCAACAGCAGGAAGGGGCAAGAAAGGCAATGAAGGAGACTCTTCTCCATTGATGTATGATATATACAGATACACATGTATAAAATGTTAGAGAATACTTTAATTTGCATCATTCATAAATTAAATATATAAAAATTAAGAAATATTTTACCATTACAATGTATCCTACAACACATGAAGAAAAATGTGTAAGCCTGACGTTTGATTGCTTCAACTATGTATGTAAGCCTAAGAACCAAAGGTTTACAAAATGTAGTGTAATTGACAAGGGAAGGAGGGTGACAAAATGATTTCAATACCTACTTGATACTAAAATGGCTTACAAGTTGTAATTGGCAAGAGGCAAGTAGAGATAAACTGTAACACATACGAAAAACATTGGTCAAATTAGTGTGAATTATCCTCATTGTCAATGCTTGAAACTCACCAATTATATGACAGATTGAATCAAAAAATACTCTACATGTTGTTTATGAGCAATCTACTTTATATACAGACACATGAACTTAAAAAGATGAAAGGTCTGCCTATCATTCCATCTCTTGGGCTGATATTTCACCTGCTCAAATGACCAGAGTATGACTCTGCTATTCACCTGGTGATATTAATGGTGTGACAGGCCTTTGAAAAATTCACTTAACCATATTAGTGTGCTGACTTCTTCCTGATTCACCAGTTTCTGCTTCAAATATTCTCAGTAAGGATAATTGCTTCTTGCTGTCTTTTGCCTTTGCCATTCTGCCAACTGACTGAAAAAAACTGTTAACTCTCGAACAGAGACAAACTCTTACTACATCCTGGGCCCATTGGATGGCAAGGCTGATGCACTGTTTCGAGGACAAATACACATATATCACAGTGGACATTATGGATGATGCCAGGGGTGACCTGTGAGATAACGCAAGCTCGGTTTGGAGAGTCTCAGTTCCGGTAGTTCTAGGTCTGTTTTTCTGGTACCCTTAAATAGTGCACGCATAGGAAGACTGGACGATGAGGTCAGCATTCTGGCGGCAGCAGGTCTGCACTGATTTCCTCACTGCCTCTTCTCCTTTTGTCTGCTGTGCGGCATGGTTAAGCTCAGAGACTCTTCCATAGCTTTGGTGACTTTCTCCAGATTTACTCATGGTAGTAATATAACGTGTGTGTTTGCTAAGTGCTTCCTAGAGAACGGTTCCGTTATGGCAGTAAGGACCCAGCAGCCAGTGGGAACCCCTGGCAGCAGAAACCAGAGCCTTTCCATCCCATTTGCACTCAGGAAGCAGGAGACCACTTTATTTTTAAACAAGGAAAACATAGCTTGGCAAACACAGTATATCATATTGGAAGAAACCTCCAAGGATTCGGAGGCTCTCAATTTCCAGGTGAAGAATCAAATCCTAGAGCAGTTCCCTTGACTCGCACAGCTAGAGCCCGGAGCACTGACCTAGAATGCTGACCTGTCCTCATTACAATACTCTTCCCATATGCCCTATGCCCTCTCTGAGCTGAATGCACAATCACTAATGGGAATCATGGCTGCTAACCTGTCTTTCCCTGAATGAAAATGCATCAGAATTCTAACCAATTCAAATGTCAGGAAAATACTCTCTACTTTTCATAATTTACAAGAACACAAATATGGAGATCAAATTTTAAAGCCCACTTATTTTAGGATTTAACAATACAAAATTATATCTAATGTGAAGATGAGTACGATAAGTTAGATTTGATGCTATTCAGTTTAATTTCAGATTTAGTTTTGCAATAGGGAAGTACATATGTATTAGGTACAAAAATTTCACTAGAAAAAATATTCAATAACCCTCAATTGGGAAAATTTTATCCTGTAGGAACTTGGCCCAGAGTATGCAAGTTGCATCCAGCTCTATTTATCATCTTGCAAACGTCTTCATTATGTCAAAACGAAATCTCAGCTGTGCCCTGACTCTAAACCAAAACCAATACAGGCTGTTTTATCCACCCCAAGAATATTCTGGGAATTAATTGATTTTCCAAGAAAGTTAAATACTTTTTATCAATTTTTGGTCAAGGTTCATGGTTAGGATATTATATTATTAGCATCAAATTTGTGTTTGTTGAAAGCAATTTAGAATTTTTGTTCTTGCTTTAAATAAAGAAAAGCAATCTTCTAGGATATTTCTGCAATTTAGAATTTTTGTTCTTGCTTTAAATAAAGAAAAGCAATCTTCTAGGATATTTCTGACCACAGCTCTCAGCTGGGCTAGAATTCCAACAATTCTAGAACTCATTAGACTGGATTCTCACTAAATATACAACTGAAAAGCATCTTTCCCAGGGGCATAGGAGAGAGGGTCAGGAATATCAGCTGACAGTGCTTTCTTATCTCAAGTCTCCCTTGACCTAAAGTACTTAGGTTTTTTTGTTTGTTTGTTTGTTTGTTTTTAATAACACAGAAGAATACAAATACGTATCTAATAGATTTTCTCCAAAGCAGGAGACTTTTTCTTTTTCTTTTGAAACAGGGTCTGACATAGCCAAAGCTAGCCTGGAACTCACTGTTCTGGTCTGGAACTTCTGATCCTGCTTCCTCAATTTCCCGGTTGCTGGGATTACAGGTGTGCCCTACCATGCCTAGCTAACACATAATGTTTTTTTTTTTCCTGTTACATAATGAGAAAAGACTTCCTTTTATCTATTTTTATTCATACTATCTAACACTATATAAACGCTATGCAAATACAGTACTGAGGAAGCAATGACAGGAAAAAGGCACACATTCGGTCGGACGCAAACCTCCTTCCCCCATCCCGACCTACGCAGTCTCCACCCTTCCTGTCTGGACCCCTCTCCCTCCAGTAATTCTCCTTCATATCTAGGGCTCTGCTGCCCTCCCCACAACCTTCCTTAAAGCCCATTCATCAGTCTCATGGTGGCACATGACTTGTAAGGAATATTCCAGCCCTTCAGGGGCAGGTACCTGCTCCCTGAGGAGGCTGCCAAGGAATAAGGTCCTCCAGATAGGAAAATTTTGTTTCTACTAGTGCAAGATTGTTTGGAGTTGAACTAGAAGGCACTTAAAATAAGATAACTAGAATTAAAAACAAAAACAGCACTGTAAATTTTTTGTTTTGCCCCTGTCTTCGGTGCAGAGGGTTAAACCAAAGGCTTCATACATGCTAAGTATGAAACATACAGTTTGTTGGCTGGCAACCCTTTGTTTCTCCTCTTGAATTTGGAGTTGATCTCAGATAGCTCTTGAATAGATACTGAAATCAGAAATGATATTAGTTGCAAATTGTTGAATTAAACATCTGTCCTTAAAATACAATATTATTAAAGAAGTCTGTTCGTCTATAACAAACTTTAGAAACAGAGCTCATTTGCTTTTAATTGAAAATAATATCTAATCTTTTAAATTCTTATACTGACATATTAAATTACAACAATCCTATATTGAAATCTGTTATGATTTAAGTAAAATATGTCATTATAGGAGACCTTGTGATGAATATTAGCTAAATGGGTAGATGATGAATTACTAAAAATATAGAGGCAGTCGGGCAAAAACTAGGATGGTGCAAAGGAAGCAGTCTTCAGGCCAATACCCGTTTTAGAAGTGAACAGAATTTCCACTTTTCCATGGCAAAGATAAGAAAGCCACTTATGAATTATTCACCTTTCAGCTTAAAAAAAAAAAAAGGCAATCTGCAGAAGCCTACTGACAGGCATGAAGAATATATCTTCATTTCTCTCTTATTCTCTGGCTGGGATCATCTTAAAAGGAGATGTCTCTGAAGCCGAGCAGAGAAAAAGGGCAGACAGTATGCAGAATTCCTTTTGTTATCAGCAGCGATAGACTCTCCGAAGGCTCATTAGCTGAAGCACAGTTGCCCTGGATGGACTGATGGACTTCCTTAGAAATTAAAAAAATTAGCCAAATCCAAATTAACGCAAGATTAGAAAGATTACACAATGCACATCATAAAAGGAGCATGTTTTCGGAAATAATTAAAAACTAATTCCACTAGATAGATTGATAAGAGAGATCCTAGATAATACATACCCTTAGAAATATTTCAAGATTATAAAGTGAGTTAATTCAACTATAAATCGAGAACTAATGTGATTTAAAATATTTTATTTCTAATTATGTGTGTGTGTGTGCGTGTGTGTGCACACGCACATGAGTGCAGGTGCCTGTAGAGGCCAGAGGCCAGATCCCTCTGGAACTGGAGTCACAAATGATTGTGAGCTGCCTGACATGGTTGCTGGGAACTGAGCTTGGGTCTTCTTGAAGAGAAATACATGCCCTTAACCACTAAGCCATTTCTCTAGCCCTGACTTCTTTTTTGTTTTTAAGCAAGAATTTTCTCCTTATTAATAAGCTTGAAAAATAATTGTAGTCCACAGTAGCAGTTTCCTCTGCAAATCTTTTTGAGGCTGACTCCTCTCAAGGTCATCAGTTCCTTTGGTGTCCACTTTATCATCATCGTTAGGATTTGTCCACTGGAGAAGTGATCACAGTGTTCAGAGGAGCAAATGCTAACATATGTGGAGTGCTTCATAAGGACAAAACAGGTATTGCACCAACCCAGCCCACAACTCGAGTTTAAATGCTCTGTGGATCCTTCTTCTGAAGATCCTTCTGAGCTTTCCCAAATTTGGATACAGCCCATGCCATCCTAAACAGAACACCACCAAAGCAAAAATCTCAGATGACATTTTAATGACGTCTTTTCATTGTCTATCAATCCCAAATCCATTGCCTTGCTTCCAGAAAGATATGTACACCTAGAATGTGGACATGCAGTATTTTGTAATGTTCTATAACATAAGATATTTTCTTTTAGCTTTAGGGTTATGCTTAGGTTATATCACTCACTGTACAAATGTGGGATCTTTTAAAGTTTGCCATGAATTCACAGATAATGATAAATTTGTAATAAAGCCCTTGGTTAGAAGAAAGTGCTTATTTTGCCTATATACTCATGTTTGTGCCTATATACTACGTTTGTGTTTGTGTGTGTATGGGTACACATGTGCAGGCACTTGTACAAGTGTGTGTATGTGTGTGTGTATGCACATGTGAAACACAAAGTTAATGCTTGTGTCCTCCTCAATATTTAATGAGGCATAGCCTCTCTCTGAAACCAGAGCTCACAAATTACAGTTCATAGGGCAAACTGTCCACCAAACCTGCATAATTTTCATATGGGTTCTGGGGATCCGAACTCTGGATATCATACTTGTAGCCAGAGCTTAATCTTCCCAGCCCCACCAATGGCATTTAAAATACATAATTGTTCATTTAACATATATTCATAGTAGCTGATATGTCAAGCAGAGCAAACCAGACCATCTTTCTCTTTTAACTCTACTGTCCATCTTCTGTACCTTTTTGATTGTTAACAAACTTTTACTGGTGGTATAATTAGTACAGTTATAAGGTTCCTGCAACCCAGGTGTTCCTGCTTTGGCTCAATAACTATAAAAAGACACCAGCTAAATAAAATCAGTGCATTAGCTTTCCTTGCTTATGACAAGATACCCAAGAGAAACCATTTAAAGAAGGAAAGATTTATTTTGGTTCATGGTTCTAGAGGTGTTAGCCCATGGTTGTTTGGCCTTGTCACATTGGGGTCAAGGGAAGGTGACCATCATGGAAGAGGTACATAGTAAAACAAAGCTGCCCACCTCACAGTGGAAGGATAATGGGGTTGGGGAAGGGTACAGGCCAAGAGATGTCCTTCCTCCAGCAAAGCGCCACCTCCAAATGTTTCCACCCCTCCCAATGGCACTCCCAGCCTCGGCAGAACATTCTAGATTCTATCGCAATGCCCACGGTGGTCATACAACTCAGAACTCAATCCCCAATGACATGCATGCTGTACTCCAGGGAACTGTCAGCATTTTAGAAGTCAGCCATCACCCTGGTCTAGCCTTGAGCATATTTGCAATGTTTTATAACACTAGCAAGTCACTAACACACTGAAATCACCTTCCCAACTGTTCTCTTGATTTTGTTTTGTTTTGTTCTGCAGGCTCTGGTGGCTCCACTGGATCCCCAGCCTAAATATTCTCACTGCTCTTTCCTTATTTTGAAAGGATTATTTAGCATAAAAAAGAAAATAAAAATGTACTTGGGGAAAAAAAATCTTCATTCCTCCCTTCCATCCCACCGTTTGCTTGGCACCAATGGCTGCTCAATGTGGCTCTTTCCAACTTTTAAATTAAATGTACACTTAAAAGTTCACTGCTGTCCCCCTCTGCCCGCCCTGCAGAATGGGACTATAGAGGTTTCCTAGACCCTGGCTCCACACGCTCTGCTGGACTCCCCACAAAGCAACCTCTCTCACCATTGCCCATCCTCAGACTTCTCTCTTTAATCAAGTCTGTGACGGGTTTCTACCTCTGAATCACGTTTGCCCATCAGTCACTTACCCCTGTCTGCAGCTACCAGTGGCAGCTCTTCTTCCATCCCCTGTACAGGGTTCTGCCCCCAAGATCCCACTCAGTGGGAGAAAATATGTTGTTTATGTACCTAGATAATATATTTCCATATCATCTCACAAGCCACAGAAGGAGCTCTGTGAGGGGAACTTTTTGCCCTCCCATTTCTCAATGATTCCATTCACATAAATGAAATGAGACCGCAGATAAGTGAAGTTAACGCATTCAAAAGAGGAATTCTTTACGTGACTCTTTACATAACTGTCCACAGGGTATTAGCAGTGGTTCCCAAAGGTTGAACCAATGACCAGTCTGAGCTCGCTGTGTAAGAATCAGTTGGAG